>OX940981.1:8222042-9474359 GCA_954871275.1 Leptopterna dolabrata | reverse complement strand
GAGACTTGTTGAGTTCTGGGGAAGTGAAACATTTTACAAGGGAGAACTCGGTGAAAACACCTTCCCAAGGGTGTTTTCCTTGGGAGACCCTGAACGCTTCAAATCCCTGGAACCCATCAAAAAATCGAGTTCGCCTCCGTCTTTAGTCCATTTGCGAAGACTCCGTTTCAAATTAAGGAAGTGATTTTCAAGTTACATTCTTGAAGAAGTAGTTGAAGCTCCTGTCGAGGGAGAAAACGCACGGTTGGAACTCGATTCACAAAACAGTAAAAGTGCATAATATTTTTCCCTTAGTTCCATCCTCTATTAGTGGACCAGTCATTCTTTAGGGTAGCTGTTGAGTCTAATCCAACGTTACGACTCTGTTTGCATGTTAATGAAATGACCTGAATACTAATACCTTGGGCCGATAGGCTGCAAGTCTCGTTGCTGGAGAGACAATAAAAGTTGATGATTCTAAAACTCTTACGTAATCTTGTATGGAGGAAGTTTTGAGAATTGTTTGAGGTGATTGCGCTTCGCATTGTAATTTGTGCGAGATGGAACAGAAATGCATTGATATCATAAACCTTTCCGTAGTAACACTTTAACGAGTGCATTTACGCACGGGGCCGTCATTCCTTAACCCTTAGCAACCAGCACCCGTAGGAGTATTTTTAGCCCCGTTATTTTAGTAAGTTTACCGGGTTAGCGAAAAAATCCTAGCTTTATTCATTTTGCTTCCTCACTACCAATGGTAGGTAAGCTTTGTCGAAGAAGAGTAGAAAAAAAATGTATGCCCTCCAAAATGAAAGTTTCTACTCGCATTTAACGTTTCAGACATCAAGGAACATATTTGGTTCTGTGTCTGTCTGTGGTCAAAACTATACGAAACATATTTGGTTCCTTGTCCCAGGAAAAACTGTACAAAATAATGGTCGTAATGAGTTGTTATTCAGAAGGTAGGTGGGTTTGGCCAAATGATCCCATATCAAATTCACTAAAAAAGTAACTTTCGTGACTTTCATCTGCCCATGCGCAAACGCGAAATCCTTGTAAACCTCATAACTACCCTAGAAATCGTCGAAATGAGTTGAAAGTTGGAGGGTAGATGCAGAATGGCACCTCGATGGTTCCTTATCGGTTTCATCCAATTCGGACTGTAACATTAGGATGCGCAAGGGCAAACACGAAATGTTTGCCAATTCCTTGTAACGCCCATAACTACCTGAAAAAATAGTTGTAGTGAGTTGAAATTTGGAGGGTAGGCGCGGGTTGGAGCACAGCTGGTCCCACATCAATTCATTGAAAAAATATGTAACTTTCATCTGGTGCGCCAACGTGAAGTTCTTCTAGAGCCCACAACTACGAGTGAAGCGATGAGGTTTGGAGGGTAGGTGGGGGTTGGGCCACAGATAATCCCATATTAAAGTCATTGATAAAGTACGCAGTAACTTTCTTCTGCACATGGGCAAACATGAAATCCTAGTAAAACCCATAATTACCCTAAGAATTGTCGTAATGCGCTGAGATTTGGAGGGTAGGTGATGGTTATGTGTCGGATGTTGTTGTCTCAGGTAAAACTCCGGAATTGCTGGACCATTTTTACTGATATTTCCAGGGATCGTGCGTGTAGGCCTTTGGACGGCTCACTATGAATTTCACTTCCCTTGGACTCTACAATAGAGACAATAAAAAATAGATATTTTACCAATAGTTTTACCGCTATACTGCCCACCCAACTTGGTAGAATTTGTTTTCATAGTTCGCATGAAATTAAGGGTCAACTTTGAAAATATTTCCAAGGACGAAGAAGATGGAAAAACGGTGTTCGACGGACAGACAGACATTTTTGGTTTATTATTCTGTGAATAATACACCTATGTATTCGCTCAGCAAAAAATTTTTATAGCACCCCCTCAAAATTTTTTCTTTTCCGTTTCAAGGTGCGTAGACTCCAAAAATGCAATGTCCGTCCGCCTTACGCCGTATCACGTGTACAGGCTTCATTTTCGGTCTAAAAAAATCGTTCTTTCGCACACATGCTCCATTTGGGCTCTAGTTGTGTCCCGAAACTTTTCAGCCCGATCGGAATATACCCAGGGGTGTTATGAGTGAAAATGTGTATAAAAATAGGTACTTTTTGCGTTTTAACAACATGTTAGTAACATGAGCTTTTGAGGTATCTTTTTCCATGTTTTTGAGGACGAGAAGACCGAATATGAAGTCGATTTTGACCAAAGACGCGGAAATTGAGGTTTTACCAAAGGTTCAGCTCCCAAAATTGGTTTTTTATGAGTCAAAAACCTGGAAAACTGTCTGAAATCACCATCACTGTGTACAATAACATTGGAAAAAGTGTAAACAGGTGAATCAAGACCATTAAATGCCACTACCAATGATCAAAGATGATCTTAAAAAAAAAAAAGAAAAAAAGCGTACCTATTTCATGTTTTGGGGGCCAAAATTGGTGGAAATCATCAGAAATAGCTATTTCAATCATTCCACATGAAAGAAACAATACATTTAACAGCCAACAAAAATCTCTCGAACTCCAATAGAATAATAAACCCATGTGACAAGGACTTTGCAGCGTTTTTTATTGCATTTTCGGATTCTGCATACCGACCTTGCAACGTAAACCATCAAATTTTGAGGTGTGGGGGGGGGGGGGGGGGGGGGGGGGGGGGGTGTTAGATTTTTTTTCTCTTCATGCTCGACTCCAAAGGTTCACTATTGAAAATAATAAACCAAAAATCAGTTTTAATGAGGAAAATTACGGCCGGAAATTACAGCCCTGAAGGAAGTTGATGAACTTGATCTGGATGGGCCGTATACTTGGAATTCGTATCCTTATTCTTAGTTCCACTTTTGGCCGATTTTTCAATTTGGTTCTACACCGTTAGCTAGTAAAGTAAACAAGACTTGAAATTTTGGTTCATTATTCTGTGAATAATACACCTATGTATTCGCTCAGCAAAAAAATTATAACACCTCCTCAAATTTTTTTCTTCCAGGTTTCAAGGTGCTTAGATTCAAAAAATGCAATGTTCGTCCGCCGTATCATGCATAACTACTTCAGTTTCAGTCTAATTTGAGTCAGTTTGAGTGTTCCAGTTCCATTGGCAGTAGGACGACAGGCAGGCAGGTAGTTTTACATCGAAGGGGACAGGTATTGTATAAAAAAGAAAGTTTCTGCTAAAAAGCCCCCTCAGCCCACAATCTACTGCTCGAACCTCGAACTCAGCGTCACCAGAATCGTCCAATCAGTAGTTGTTGAAGCTCCGAGTGGAGCCCTAAGCCAATCGGCAGGCTTTCCGTTTTTTTATTTTTCTGTGAAAATCCTCAAACGCAACCTTTCTTTTTCTTACTAAGGCCCGGTACCTATCCGTTGGTTTCCACTGTCTTCAGCTTTCAGTTAGTTACTTCGGTAAACCCTATCGGTTCGGTAGTGTAGTTCAGATGTGAATTTGACCGCTGTATAATTCATGAGTAGTGAAGATCACAGCAGTATTGCACCTGCAGACCTCTAAAAATGGGTTCCACCTTGCTTGGTATGTCCACTTCTATTTTGCCTACAACTTGCCTTCCATAATTTTCATACTATGCTGCCCTGGTTTAGCTGTTCTAGTCTTCTAGTTCTCCGTGCTGGTTGTCCTACGGTCCCCGTGTAGGACACCCTCTTTCATTAAAATGGTTACTTGTGATCATAACTGTAATAATTATCGCTAATCAGCATTAGAGAAACCACGAGATGCCTCGGAAGGAATAAATTCCATGGCTTAAGGGGCGAATTTTCAAAGAAGTTGTTTGGGAAATTGAGAATTTGATATAGTGGTCATATGCCGCAGCACGGCCTGACTGGGCACTTACTAAGACCGAAGTGGCACGTCCTGCAGGAAAATTGTGTCAAAAAATCATTTTTGGGTGTTTAGAACCAAGAAATTGGGATTTTGATCTGATCACTCGATGCAGTCTGAACTTGGTGAAAATACTCGCAATCGATTCAGCGACCAACAAAACACGGTAAACGACTCGTCACCTGCCTTCATAAAAAATATGCAATTTTTATTTATTTTGGGCTGCAATTTTGTAAATTTACTCCGGCTTCTTAGTTTTCCCGAAAATTTGCTCAAATATCATATAACTTGAGTTGTAGTTAAGGAGTTTGATCACTTGAAGTTTCAAATAGAATATTTTAATCAAATACGGAAACTTTGAATGCAGAATTTGATGCTCTACAACTTCAGTTATTCTGATATGGATAGTCACTATATGAATAGCCAATATGGGTAATGTGTACCTACATATTTGAAGGTAATGACCCCCCCCCCCCCCCCCCATTTTTCCCTGCTTTTGGTATGTTATTCCGAGATCATACACCTGTGTATTCGTTCAGCGAAAAATTGTTTTCAACACCCCTTCAAAATTTGTTCCTTTGCGTTTCAAGGTGCGTAGATTCCAAAATTGCAATGTCCATCCGTCGTGTCATCCATATCTACCTTCATTTTCGGTCTAAAAAGTTCGTTCTTTCGCATTTGGGCCCTAGTTGTGTCCCGAAACTTTGCAGCCCGATAGGAATATGGTTTTTTGGTGTTTTAGTAACATGAGCTTGTGGGGTATCGTTTTCTATGTTTTTTCGGGCGAGGTGACCGAATATGAATTCGATTTTGACAGAGTTGAAAATGGAGGTTAACGAAGTTTAAGCTTCCAAAATTCATTTTTTTATGAGTCAGTAACCTTGGGAAGTTGTTTGACACCACCATACACCATAAGTTTGTATAGTAACACTAGAAGTAATATCAGTAGGTGAATCAAGACAGTTAAGTGTCACTGTCAGTGATCAAAGATATTATGTGTCAAAAATAGGAGCCTAATTCGTGTTTTCGGGAGCCCGAATTGGTGGGTTTCAGTTATTGCACACGAAAGAAACAATAAATGAACAGCCAACATTTCTGTAGGTATGTCCAGTGGAATAATAAACCCATGTGACAAGGACTTTGCAGCGTTTTTATTTGATTATTGTCATCATTTCAGTATAAATATACTCCTAATTTGACGGCTGTGTTAGTTGTTACTCAAGGTTTTAAGGAAGGACCTAATTAATCCAAACTAGCGATATAATTACCAGTGTGAGCTGTGTGTTGATCGGTTATGTGATTCTTTTGTTTAATTCTAACCTCCCCCCTCCCCTTCAAGTAACCCTGCATTCGGTAACCCTGAATGCATCTGAGTGATGAGTCCTGTCGTGATTGAGGGTGTGTAGGGAGGACAGAGGGGGTTGAAAATTTCGAGTGGACCATATAACACTACTCTGCTGTTCACTTCGTCAGAAGCCAGGCACATCCCCCGCCTAGCAGAGGAACGTTCCCTTATTCAAGTGCTCCTACAAGAAAAGTTTGCCCAGCAGAGGATCTTCCCTCCAAATACACAGTAAATTTTGAATGCAACTCTTCCTCCCCTCTCGAGGTTTTATTTGCCGAACACGGGAGTGAAACTACAGGAAAGATACGACTTGCACGTGATGGGACCGGCGAGGCGGGGGTGCGGTGGGACAAAGGGCCAAAGGAAATGAAGTTGGACGCTGGGGCTACACTTCCTGTTGATCCGCCGGGTCACGTCCTCCTGGATTCTGTTAGCTCCTGAGTAATTTATTACTTTGTTAGGGCCGGCAACGTTGTTTGTTTCTTGGCCCCCCGAAACCCATACGACCGAAATTCACGGTCAATTCATCAACAAACTTCCTTCGCCTGCAGCTCCTCGAGTTTTCTACCCCTTTTTTTCCAGAAGCTTCAATGGTCCCGAACAAAACACCTAAAATGTTGTTGTCCACACCGTCGTGTTGGGAAGCAAAACTTTTCCATTATCCTTGAGTTTGTAGTCTCCTCCAGTTCGTTGGAATCGATTGTGACACCCTCGGGGCTTCAGGATTTAGACGTGAAAATAATTAACTCGTGTTTATTCCCCAAAGTTTGCCTTAGACCATGCATTTTCAGCTCACACCGAATGCCTTGAGGTAAAATTCAATGCTCTAATGGCAGTTTATATTTAGTTCATCTCTTGAAATTGAGGTTGGATTCAATAATAAATCAATTAATGGGGGGGAAAAGTCCTTGTTACGGTCATAATCGATTGATGTACAGTAGTACTATACTTCTCGGCCAAATGGTTTTAGCATTTGCTCATGTGAAGACGAGCGTTATAGGTAGTCCTAGTCCGATTTCGGTGACAATCATGTGGCACCATTTAGGGCCAAACCCTCGGAATTTTAGCTCATAACATTCACTGCTTCCGTGTCTATCAATGTGGCAGGAACCCTGGGAAACCACTGGTGCATTACGTACGTCTAAGACCTTTCTGGAAAAAGCTGGTTTCGTTACTGTCTGTCGGTATGTCCACGAATCCTTGCAGCGCGCTTTGCTGTGAGAAAGAATTGTTGAAATGAGCTAAAACCTGCAGTGCAGGTTTTGACTGGGTCTTAGATAGTCCCATATAAATTTCGTCATAAGTTCCGACTGGTTATGTGCAAATGTGAAATCGTTCAAAATGGTCGTTGAAAGCTGAAATTTTCAGGGATTTTAGTGCGGGTTGGGCTCAAAATTAGCCCCATTTCAGTTTCATCATCTGCTATTCCCTAGTATAGTTGTAAAGTAATAAACCGACATCCACCGCGAAATGGAACTCGGAAAAAGATATAATCGCATCAGTATTAAAACGTCACCTGCTAGAAAAGGGTGACCTCCGTTGTTATTCCTCGCGACGTCATTTTAGAACTGGGAACAAACCCAACTAGTTCCATAACGTTTTATCAGGCTTGGAAAACGGAAGCAAACTCGGTTTAGGCCCTGAGTAAAACAACTGTCGTATAAAGGGGTTGGTTAAACTCTGCTGCTATTGTTTGATACGGTCAGGGAGCTTAGCGACTCGTTTCGCTGTCGGAATAACATCCGTTTGTTTTCCCTCCCGTCAATCGGTTCCCAGCTCTGACCCGGTTTTTCCCTTAAGACCACGACATGCACGAGGCTGTAACCTGTAACGCCTGTATCTGTCTGTCATCACCTGTGCAAAATGAGTAATTGCATTGGGTCCAAGATTGAAACAGTTTACAGATAATCTGATCTTGGGTGCAAGATGAAAAAATCCCGAAGTTCACCTACGTTTTAATTACCTACGTAGAAATGGACGAGAGCAAAAATTAACATTTCTGGAATACAAAACTCTATTTCTTCATTTTATGTCGAACTTAAAAATTGCTCAACAATGGGTACTTACGAAGTATTAGTTTACTTCAATTCATTAAAATCTGAAGAGACAATTGATTCGATACGCAGTATTGTCACAGGGAGGGAAGAGGAAAACAAAATGAATCTTCCAACATTCCGATGGTGACATCCCTTATAAGCAGCTTTTTGGCGTTGTATCTCTGGTCCATAAACAAAAACCAACGATACTGAGGGATAAAAGTCCATGATTTCGTATGGGAGGATGGTATGAGAGATAAGCCGTATTTTTATACCCTTTCATTAAAATTTGTATATCCTTTGATTAATTGTACTTCAACTCTTTTTCTCACTTCGAACTTTGTTCCACATCGCACATGGGTATCCAATAAGAGTAACGCAATGAGCAAGGGCTAAAATACCTAAATATATGTATATAATTTGAGATGTTGAAATTATTGATTAAAAAAAAATGCGTGAAGGGTTTAGCTAATTGATAGACATTTCATTACCTCCTTTCATTAATGATAGACCTTTCATTAAAACCTCCAAGTAATTCGTATAATTTATCATTTTTCAAAATCAGTATTACTTTTGGGCACTTGTTTATTATTTTGGACTATTATTTTCAATAATGAACCTTTGGTATCGAGCATGACAAATTTTTTCTCCGTTTCAAGGTATGCAGAATCCGAAAATGCAATGAAAAAATTTCTGTCCGTACTCTGTACTTCGCACTTTTCTTAGTTACCATGAACCAAAATTGACTAAATTCGGTTTATAAGTCCCATTTGGGGTCTAGTTGGTCCTTGAAGCTCGGCAGTCATCCCTAAGGGGTGAAAAATAGGGGTTGAAATCTTCAGGACGCCGTTATCTCGAATTTTTTTAACGGTTTTAAATAGTTCTCGAACTTGGGAGTTTTTGGAGACCACCCGGAGCACTGTACGTCCAGCCGTTCGTTCACAGTAAGGCCCAGAAGTTTGCACTGACAGGATTTTTCAACAGCAGGGTGAATGAAATTGTATACATTCAGCCCAGATATCATAGCTAGGGACGCGGTAACAATTTGGGAATCGGCCCGAGATCATCATTGCTCGGGATCACTTGATTATATTCACGGATGGCTGCATGAAGTCGAGTTGGTTGTTCTGTGATATTATTTCATTTGAAAAATGATGGCGCTTATGGATTTTGTTGATAGGTCTACTTTTTTAACTTGAACAAGCGTTGAAGTATTATTGGTTAAATTATTACACAACGGTAAATAATTATTACACAACGGCAAATTATTACATAACAGTTTATTATACTATACACGCTTACATTATTATCTATACACGTAAATTATTACACAGTGGTTTACTATTTACCTTGTGCTTCATGAATAACTACAAATATTAATGATTGAATTATTTATTCCCGCGCATTTGTATGAAACTTTATTTCCCGGGCCGGCTCCAGTACTCCATTTAAGGCTTTCCTGGGTGGAGCTCGAGGGTATTGACCACAGCAAACAGTGATCTACGCAGAAGGGGCATCTACACAGGTAAATAATAAACCGTTGTGTAATAATTTGCAGCGTTTTCAAAATAAGTAGGTATCGCTTTTGGGCACTTGATCAGTTTATTTTTACGTTGACAAAAAAATACCGTGTAGGTGTTCAAACACAGTATACTTTGCTTTTGGGACGCCGATTGGTTATTTTGCAGCCTCCCTCCTGATGCCTTGGCAACGCAAGGGTTGGGAAGAGGGATGCTCTTTGTCAGCTCCCTGTGTCGCTACGGACCCCAAGCCCACTTGGGCGACAGAGGGGTATGACGGGGCTGCGGGTGAGCAGTGGAGGGGCGATGGGTCTGGAGAGCTCATTCATCGTGGAGAGAAGCGCTAGGAGCTGGATTTACGAGGGACGTCTCCCATACTGAGGAGTGGGGGGGGATTCGATCCCTCGCAGGATGGGCGTCCTAACATCCGTTCTTCGTAAAGTTGTTCCGTACGAAGCCTGATTCTCTTAATACAAGAACTGGGGATACCTACATCATTCCAACAAACTCTTAAGAGTAGCAGTTGGTACTAGTGGGTCTGCTGACCAGGTGCCTCACGCAATTTTGAAAATACAGTAAAACTTCGATAAGACGCTCTTCAACGGACCGGCGCAAAAGAGCGTCTTAAGCGGAAAAGCGTCTTACCCGGGAAAGTAATCAAATGCTCGAAAAAAGAAAATGATTGCAAAATTTGAACGTAAAATTTATTAAAATGCATAACACTCGTACAGGAATGTGATAAATACTCACATGAATAATATGTATGTACACTCACTGAGCGGAGAGAAATCTGTCAAAGGTACTTTGTTTGAGGTTCTTGGTAGCGTGTGTGGAGATGAAGTGGTCAATTCTGTTATTGTAACATACCATGTCCTCTGCAGTTTCCAGGGTGGAAATAACTTTTCTGAGCTCGCCCACAACCGATTTTTATGTTCGTGACGGGGATGTATTTTAGATGTGCAGGGGTTGTCAATAAAAAGAATAACTCATGTTCATTGTGTCATGTAAGCAAATACCCAACGCGAGTTTGCCATTCATTGATCAACCTTTGAACTTTTTTTCACCGTTATCTTAGGCGAAAAAAGAGCGTCTTATCCAACAAAACAGAGCGTCTTACCGAGTACTATTGCACTGTATTAGCATAGGAAAATTCAAAGGACCGACGAAAAAGAGCGTATTATGCGGAAAAGCGTCTTAAGCGGAAGCGTCTGAACGAAGTTTTACTGTAGTCTCAAATTCTGCCTACGTACCACGCTCAATACTTAATAGCTATTTTTCGTAAAGCTTTGTGGCGAAATATTCATAATTTGCTGTAATGATGATTGATGGAGCGTTGAAAGCTATTCTGTTCGATTCAGTATGCAAGAAAACATGAAAACTATACCAAACACACATTTTTCTGACAGATGGCACCACTGGTGTCATCCTGGCGCCATTTCCTGGCACCATAGTGAGTGACACCAAAAACTATACAGCAAATTATGGAGGCCGACGAGTATGTGCTATCAAAATTTCTGGCAAAAATTCCCAAAATTGAGGCTTGTAGCGCGGTAAAGACATACATACGTATTATATAGGCAGATAGTCACCCGCAAATGTCGCTCGACTCTAAGTAAGAGCCTCACTGACGTTCGGCAATTAAATTCCGTCCGGAACTCGCTGCAGTCTATTTACATGTGAAATATTAGGTACATAATATATAGGGTGTGCACCAAATATTGGGTTAACTTCGAAAAAATGTGTTGAATTAACCTAACTTTCCATCAGACATTTAAAACCCGAGAGAAATCGACTCCAACAAATCGCTCGATTAATAAAATTTGTATTTCAAAAGTCTCTTGGGTGCCAGTTTTGTTTGATATTAATGAAATTCGGGAGTACAGCCCTCCCGAAGCAACGAAAAATATGGATTGGAATGTTCAAATGACCGTACAAAAACTTATAAGAAAAAAAGAAGAAAGATAAGAAAGAAAATATATATACATCTTCTTAAAATACTAAACATCACTGCAAAAACTTTACTGTATTGCAGTTGTGTGTTGATGTTAATGTTATGTAGAAACGGGAGTAGTGACTTTAAACTTGAGGTGAAATAAGGTCCAGTGACTCTCCCACGAATCTGTTATACATGAAGATCCATGTGCACCGTTTAACAGTAAATGCGGTGTAAACAAAAAGCATATTAGCAATACTAACACTTCCACGAAACGTTTAGCTCGGCAAATCAATTAGTTGACATCGATTTGACGTTGCCAGGATCCGTGTTGCTACTGGAGAGTTGCTATTTAACTGCCAACAAAATCTTTGAGGAAAAACGCTGCAAATTATTACACAAGGGTTTATTATAATATTATAATAAATGTTTTATTTGTTTATAGGGCTGATGCCTTTATAAAATACAGAAACAATCTCAATATCCAATATAATATATAGTTGAATAAATTATTATTGTTAACTAGCTCTGATAATGTTAAAATTAATCAGTAGATAGTAGAGAGTTCCTAAGAGATAAGTTCATTAGGGAACGGCCATATCTTTTGGCCACATCTAAGGCGAGCTAACTTTGGATGCTAACCAATAAGTCTGGTTTGACAGAAGTGGTGGGGGTAGGAGTGAATTAAAAAGTAACGTCACTTAACTTAGCACAACGCGAAATCCATTCAGCTTCAGCTGCCTTTCTTTCCTGGTCGTTCCGTTTCCATTTCATTTTTAGTTTATTCTATTTTATTTCAAGTTCATCATGGAAGAGCTTGAAAATCTTTTTCGCCTCTACCTCAACAGACTAGGACTGTTGTCGGATGACGATATTATAAGTGCTTTTGAGGTGTATTTTGAACATCAAAATCACTTTTTTATCCTAAGTTGATATCGCAACAATCTAGCAAATTCTTTGAAAGACGCTTGGAGTAACTTTGAAAGACGCTGGCGATGGCGAGGACCGACGACACATGACGCGTTAAAAAAAAACGACAAAACGCGGCAAAAAGCTGTGCACTGTTACCCCTGAGTAAGGTTAAAGACGATTCCTAAAGTTTGTGCCCTGGGAGATAACGCGCCTTATGTATAAGGCCGAATAAGTCGAACTTAAGGAAATAAGTTTGAACTTGGGCGACGCGCATGCGCAGTTGAGATAAATCCGAACACATCTTCCCGACTTTAGTCTTTAGGAACTCTCTAGTGTGCTTGATTTTAACGCCGTTGCATAGTCTAAAGTATCTCTTTTGATGCTAATTTGTAATTTCCAATGGCTAACGAACTCTACCTGAGAGCACAAGTTCTAGAAACTTATTCTCATGGTGGGCGAAATTAGAGACATATTTATTTAATTTCAAGTCTTCTGATTTTTTTTTATAATGAAGATACTTTTTGTACTTATATAGGTAGTTGTAGAACATATTAATTTTAGTTAGGAATTTGATTTTAAATTTATATGAAGAATTTCCAATTTTGTGTGTGTAGTACTCTAAATAAACCAATTCTAAATTCTGTACATTGTTGCATATTTTACCTAAATGCTAACCATATAATTAAATTGTTACTCGTTATTAGGTGGATTCAAGAATAATTCTATGATTAATTTGATTATCTGTGTTGTCATGAAGCATAACGTTTTTCCAAATTACAAAAGCACCTACACACTTATCAGTAAACTCCATAATAACCACAATTCTTCAAATGAATTTATATCACGGAACAATCAACTGTTATTATAATCAGGTGTTCCCTAGCAATGATATCTGGGCCGGACTTATACCGTTTGATTCACGATCGTGTTGACGAAGCTTTTCGGTGCGAACTTCTGGGCCTTACTGTGAACGGACGGCCGGACGTACAATGCTTCGAGTGGTCTCAAAAAATTCTGAAGTTCGAGATCAATTTAACAACTTGGAAAATTCGAGATAACGCCGCCCTGGAAATGTCAGCCTCTATTTTTCACCTCTTCGAGATGGCTGATAGCAACGCCCAGCTCCGTCGTCCAACTAGACCCTAAATTTGGACCTACATACCGAATTTCATTAATTTTGGTCATGATAACTAAGGAAAAACGAAGTATGTACGGCGGACGGAGGAAGGACAGAAATGTTTTTGTTCCATTTTCGGATTCTACGTACCTTGACGAAAACCATCAAATTCTGATGGATGGCGGGATTTTTATTTCCTTTTTCTTTTCCATGCTCGATTCCAAAGGTTCATTATTGTATATAATAAATATAACTATTCCTGTCTGAAACAGGTTCATCGCATGCACATTCCTAATAGTTCACAATCTGAGAATACTGTAAAATGTCATAGGTAGTTATTTTTATAATGTTGAGCTAGAGAAACAAAATTTGTTTCCGTTACATTTAGTGTGATAGAAGTGCCCATGGCTCCTGTAGTCCATGGCTGGAAAAACAATATTCTTTTGGTTTCCTGAATCCAGCAGCCACTTTTGAGACGTACAGACTACGTATATATCATTAATTTAACCTACCATCATAATAGTAGTCTGACTTTGTCTACCTTTAGACGTTATTGTTTCAGTTTTTTTCAACTCAACCCTTAACCATTTCCACCCTCCTCCCCACCCCCACTGCTCTTTCATTTCCGTTCCATTCCTTTTCGTGAGTTAAAAAAACCTTCCCATATTTATTAAGCCGTAATTGTATTGTTGTAAAGGGTTGGGGAGGCAGAAGTATAATTCATTACCAGCCTCCTAACTCTTTTGTCCCAGTTTTATATGTCCCACTGCCTGCTACACTCGCATAACAGGTGCGCAACGCATTCCTAACTCAGCTGTTGTCACCAATTATTCTTTCGCTTGGTACGCTGGGGGTTGGAATATTTTTGCGAGTTAAACTTAGAGCTGTTTCAGTTTATTTGAGAATGAGACGAGATTCTCGTTCAAAAGCGCGGTCACTAATAGGACCGCGTGGCGTAATGGGTTGTAAACGAACTAAATTGGGTTGTAAACCTTTCGGATGCTTCGTTTTGTAGCCTTAACGTCTCTCAAGGATAGTATTCATTCCTGTACGTCCCCGTGAATCGATTTTAGATATGAAACGTCAATATTACCGAGCTAATCAGATTTGCACATCAAACCAGCAATTCTGGGGTATAGTTTTCAGGGCACTCTGGCGGCGCCCAAAGTAGTAGATTGTAGTAGTAGTGTAGTAGATTGACAGGATATTAACATAGATGCAGACATACACATACACCTAGTCCTATGATCAGTATGTCTTCGTCTCTATCTTCTGATTCGATTTACACCCTGATGGATCCACGTAGAAGGTTCGCTGTTACGTACCTGTATTACTGAATAGAGACTGGGTGAACGAGATTTGCTGAAATAATGCAGGTTGACAAAATTAATGGGATTTCAAATGGCCTTGAACTTTCTGCGCATTAGAATTATTGTAGTTATAAGAATATCTTGTTGAGATGATTATTTTTATCAGTCCACTATTTCATAATTTTTGTTCAAATATTAAATATTGCTCTGATAATTATTCATTGCATAAGTACGTAATTTTGTACCGTACAAACAAACCTCCTGATATCCGTCTATTATTACATAAATAATTATCCATACATCCTTAGATCCTACAAAAACATTTTTTGAAGAATCAATCACAACATGCAAATATTTACAGACCATCTATTTATTCTGGACTGTCGCCAATACGTTGAGTGATTGGAATTCATCTCGTTTTTGTTCCCGGCGAAAAATATTATATCTGTAGGGCTCCCCTTCCTTAGATGATGTTCCCCAACTCGAAAACACATCGATCACAACATCAGCGGGGGAAGAAATGAGAGAAGTACATACCTTTCTAGTCCAGTACTCAACCAGTACAATAGGTTGAAAGTAGTGTGCTACTCTCGTAATTAGAGATGAATCATCAGAGTTGACCCACGGGCGACTTGTGAGCTAGTTGAACATTTGTATGAACATTTGGATGTGTGGACTGCATGCATTTTCAGCGAATTTCTGACAAAAATAAGCTATTACAATCATTATGGTCCCAAAACTTCTAGTAAACGAAGATGTGGAAACTGTTCCGATTCTTCTACGTTTTGGGGCATTCTAGATTTTAATTTTTGTATGTGGTTAATAATATAATAATATGACATAATTATTACTATAATAATATGGCATAGTATTAATACAATAATGTGACTCATATTAATATAATAATATGACTTATTATTAGTATAATAATGTGGCAGATGGCATGGGTTTAGCGTATGGGTGTATGACATTAATATAATCTAGTATTATTAATGTTGTATGACTTATTGTTAGGAAATGGGTACATAAATTGTATAGGTAGTAATACTATTTGCGGTACGTTATTGGAACTTGGCTGAGAGATGAAAATTTCGAATTTCGCCAGAATATCAGTAATTTTGCAAATCAGAGGATGAGTTCGAGAATCAGCAGTTGAAAAATAAAACTGGGCAGATTTGAGTTTTTGGGAGTTTTAAATCGCTACAAAACCCAGTTGACCAATTGATAGAATAGAACTCCATGAACATTTCGATGTGTGGACTGCATACATTTTCAGCGAATTTCTGACAAAAATAAGCTATTACAATCATTATGGTCCCAAAACTTCTAGTGAACGAAGATATGGAAACTGTTCCGAATCTTCTACGTTTTGGGACATTCTAGATTTTAATTTTTGTATATGGTTAATAATATAATAATATGACTTATTATTAATATATAATATGGCATAGTATTAATATAATAATGTGGCTCATATTAATATAATAATATGACTCATTATTAATATAATAATATGGCATAATATGGCATGGGTGTGGCGTATGGGTGTATGACATTAATATAATCTAGTATTATTAATATTGTATGACTTATTACGAAATAGGAACACATTGTATAATAATACTATTTACGGTACGTTATCGGAATTTTGCTGCGAGGTGAAAATTTCGAATTTCGCCAGAATGTCAGCAATTTGGCAAATGAGAGGTTGAGGTCGAGAATCAGCAGTCAAAAAATAAAATTGGGCAGATTTGAGTTTTTGGGAGTTTTAAATCGCTACAAAAACGGGAGGTATCGGCTGAACTTGGTAGGTATACCTACATTCACTAAAAGTGGTACACAATGGTGAATCGAGGCAAAAAACGGCTATTTCAGTAATCAAAAGAATTGTCACACGAAACGGCATATCAAATTTGGGTATTAAATTTGTCGGGGAATAATTACAGAAATTCTATAGCTTAGGTAGAGGTCGCGCAAAATGACTTGCCTCAGTTGCTTTAGCTGAACTTGACTGTATTCAGTGACACCTCCGCCACTCCTACTGTCAATCTCACCCATTACCTTGTTGGATAACCAATGTTACTTCGAAAATTCGCTCATGCTCATGCTGCATGACTGGAACTCCTTTTCCTGGACAAAGTAGTATTATACATCATTGTTTACAGTGGAATTATATATTTATGGAGACGAATTAAGCGCCTTCCCCAACTTTTACCTCAGTAGGTACTAATTAAAATCACTCTTTCGTATCCTGAGTTACCTTGGTACCCGGGCATTTAGAAGGGAATTGAGTGCAGAATAGTAATTATTAACTATATCAACAAAATGCATTAATTTATTTGCCTTCTGTGGGAGAGCAAGAAATGTACCTTTACAGAGGATCCCTAATACCTATACACGAAGACCGAAGACTCCGCAATTTCCTTTTTCCAAAACACAGTAATGACTCAAACGAGCTCGCCGATCCTTTGTCGGTGGAAAAACCCCTCCCTTTTCTTCCTGCCGATTTTAATGAAGTTTCATTGGCTCAGGGCCCGATGGATCAGTACAGTAACACACAATCGTTATTTAAGTTTCCGGCGAAGTTGTGTGAAAACCTAGGTATCGTACTGATCCCTTTGACCAACTTCGGCGAAGGACGTGACCTGATTCGTTTGATCCTCTTGTTAATGAGAACCTTGTTGTCTCGGCTTGTTTCAAAGAGTAAAAAAAACTTTATTTTTTCTCGTTACAGTACCCACCGGCCTAATTGGGCGACCACAAAATGATGATATAATTTTATAAGATGATGATCCCAGGTGGTCTCAATTCAGTTTCTCCGTCTGATGCTCCTGTCCAAACGTTTGTGACCTGGGGGGGATCATGTTTTGCCATGCGAATCATGCTCATGTTGATGATATTCATCTCGGTTCAGACTGTAAGTGCGTTAACGAATTTTTGGTTGTACAGCACCCTGGAAAAATATTATTTGTTACCCGGGATTGAGATCTACCTACTTGTGAAAAGTTAAGATATTATTTAATTAAAATTTTAGGAGCAACTAACTGTTGCAAATTTCTATCTCTATTTTTTATTGCTTCCGGTTGACATGATTAGTTTTATATCATTGCTAGTCCTAACCCCAACTGAGCACAGAAACCGGACTATTCAGATAGGAACTAGTAGTGTCAGGTCGCTTCCCACCCCTCCATTTTCCCCAATGCGGAGTGTGGTGGTTTAGTTGAAGGTGAGGCGGGGTATGGTGAGTGAGAATGGAGATAAGGTATCAGACCTAACGCCTCTGGTTAACACCTTTGACCGAAGTCGGGGAGGTTTCCACCACTAAGACGGTAGGAGGATATGCCCAGTGGTTGCCACTCGTGGATATTTTTACATATCGGTTAGCACCATTCTGAGATCTTTTAGGTAGAGGAGGACGTGCCCATTGGTTACCACTCATGGATAGTTTTACCTATCCGGTTAACACCAGTCTGGGATCTTTTAGGTATAGGATGAAGGAGGCGTGAGAGGAGAGAGAGAGAGAGAGAGAGAGAGAGAGAGAGAGAGAGTGAGAGAGAGATAAGTCATCGACTTGGTTAGAGCGTAGAATGAAGTAACAGGTGAGAAAGGCGAGTTTTTATAGTACTTGGTCCCCGTCAACCAACGTCAGTTGAAGGATGGTGGGAGATCCCTTACGGCCCTTTTGGGTTACCTGCACCGAGTCACGTCCGCCACTTCATTCCTTTGGTTTATTTTGCGAGATCTTAATATTATACATGGATTGATGTGCTGGGAGGATATCACGACACCGAGCTATGTTTAAATTTCTATTATTGAAAAGTTTGAGTTGGGCTACCTTCAACATACCTTCTCCAAGTTTCAGGAATAATTTGACGGGCGAACGTCAGGCTGATGGCATGCAACGAAAAATCAAGAGCACTCGTCAGATCAGTGTACTTAACTCCTTGTTATATTTGTGCCTTGACAGTAAAAACTATTACGATTATGATTTATCTGTGTGGTATGTTGGAAAATCGAAGACGTTCACGATGTAGGTATCCTACCAGACGAGCTATTCACTTTTTTTTCTAATGGTCAGGGTAGTTTTAAGGATAACTAGATCACACAACATTTCATTATACACTTCTCAAAAATTACGTTCGAAGTCACTCATCATATTCATAAAATTATAGGTTCCTGTTAATAAAATTGATCACTTATACTCATCTTCTCGAACAGTTTTGGTGAGAAGAGGGATGGAAGCGAGAGGGTGTGAGGAATTATGTGGGCTTTTACCGACACGCGACGGTGTGTTGATGATTTTGGTTAATGGAGGCCTCCTGTGTATAATTTCGCGTGTTTTCGGGTGTCTTTCGTGCTTCTGACATCGTGTGAATGTGATACACAAACTTGGGATATCGTGGAATCGTCTACAGATCGTAGGGAAGAAGTCCTTTGTTATTCCAATCGTGACACGTTCTCTGCCGAAATTTTCAGGTTTCCAACTTCATTAACGTGTAGTAGCTCTGATCTCCGCTACCACAGCCAACAGTAAAATCGTTGTAGTTCAACAACGCCAATTCTTTCCTCTGTTTATCGACACAAGTTTTAACTTATACTCGTTATAGCGGGCAAGTTAAAACTTGTTCCAACTAAGTTTTACTTAGTTGGATCAAGTTTTCCTCTTCCTAGCTCGCGTTACTTCACGCGAGCTAGGAGAGCCTCATTGGTAAAGGTTTTATTCGGAGGACCCATACATTTGGTATGCCGGCCTGTGTAATTACAGCAAATTATGACGGTCTGTTGAGTATTTACTATGTAACTTCATTATTTCAACTCAGTCAAACCAAATCAAACGTTTGTATTGTACGAAATCATAAAGGATTGTTACAAGGGTTCGGATTCCAAAATGAAAGGGGTAGGTACTTCGACGATAATTTTAATTAATTTATATGTACTGATATAATCTTTATATGACTTTCCAAAATAATTTACCAAAAGAAAGTTATTTCGTTGTGCAAACAAAGGAGGTTCACTCCAAGACAGAAAAGTTCCAGGTATGCAGCATGTCTATAAGAGCGAATTTGCAAAGAAATATTCGTGCTGTTGTGTTAAAAGATAATATAGCGCGAAACCATGCCACTTTTCATAACGTAACAAATTTTTTCGTAATTTTAGCCATTTTTACCGATTTTTGACTTCCTTTTACCGATTTCCAACCATACCAGATGTAAATTGGTATTTGCCAAAGTTGCACAGATGTTAGGTAGTTACTTATTCGAGGTTTGAGATACAATTCTCATGTGGATGGTTTCAACAATGTTGCACATGATAGAGGCTGATGAACGCTGGATACTGAGGCTCAAGGACTCCAAGATTATCTTCAACAAAATTTTAAGCTCGGATCCTAGATAGCCGCAGCAGCCTTCCAAAGCACGGAGAGACATGTTTTATCTGCTTATCTGGTAGAATAAGACTTTCCTCTGGTGAAAGAAGGGAAGGAGCTAACAAAGGGCGAACCATCCGTGGAAAGGGGCGTTTGATGGATGGGGAGAGGCCTCGGATCAAATAAGATTGATGGGTTTGCTTGGGGATCATTGACGATTAATAACGTTTCTCCACCGCTGGCGTCCCTTTCTGGGAGTGGGGTCCGTCGGTAGGACACCCTGATGAACACAAATATGATGCTAATTCCGGTCGTTCAGTCCTTAGGTAATGCTCCGTGTAATGGGAGGAGGCTGGCAGGGATCGCATGTCATCTACGTAGTTGGATTACACCATGGTTACTGGTTACACACATAAATATTGGATCGATGGGCTCGAGCACGTTTCCCCTAACAAAGCACTGATTTATTGTAAATATTGAGTGTTGCCGTTAACACATCTCGAATGAATGTGCACAAAATGAATTCAACCTGATGTTCACTCAAAGTTAGTTGAAGGCATCTTCTAGTTGCCTTTTCTCTAGTGGTGTGGGTCAGCCCCAAGTTTTAAATGTTCAATATTATTCTCCTTGTTTTCTGTTCTACTGTTTTATCTAGAATTATTGATGTGGGATGTGGGATTTCATTTATGATTGAAATGTGATCAATCCGTTCATCAAAATGACTTCAAAAACCACAAAAGGGCCGTTAACTTCAGGAGCATCCCATCCGTTCCCACTGGCACCATAATTTTATCACCCTATTCGATTTTCGGTCTTCCTGTACAGTGCGATTCGTCAAAAAAGATCGTGATGGACTGTTGGTAAATGATAAGCAGCCGAAATTAAGAATCCAACATGATAGGAGGAGAGCTAACAGAAAAGGCTCCAAGGCATCCATTTACGGTAATAACAGTTTTTTGAAAAAAAAAATCTATTTCTCCTAACAAAATACGAGCTGCTGAAACTGTGTCTGGGCATCTAGGCTCTTGACGTGATAAAATTATGGTGTAAGTGGGAACGGATGGGGTACTCCCGCCGTTTTTGAATTAATTTCGAACTTGAGATTTTTGGAGACCTCGGAGCATTGCGCGCCCAGCCGTTCGTTCACGGTAAGGCCCTGAAGTTTGAACCGAACAGCTTCGTCAAAATGATTGTGAATTACACGGTACATACATTCAGCCCAGATGTCATATAGATTCCTACGTAACATCTGATTATACTTCTCGTAATCACGCATGGCTTTATGAAATCGAGTTTATTTTCCCTGATTTCATTTGATGAAGGGTAGTTATTTTGAACTAAAATTTATTGTTCACGGCCCAACATATCATCCAAATTAGGTAAAATTTGGGTCAGCGACCGTCAGAATTTCAAAAATGACCGGCTGGAGGGTTCTTGGGGCCGCAGTAGCACGTTACAGGAGATGGGGCGGTGGAAGATGCATTTATTTATGTAAACGTAATTGCCCTGGCGGCTCGGCTCCGTTAGTCGATTTAGGGCCTTCCTGGGGGATGCACGAGGATAGTTATTGACCACAGAAAACAGTGATCTACGCAGATGGGATACAGGACAATAGATAACCGTTGTGTAATAATTGGCAGGGGTTTCCCTTTAGAACGTAGCAGGAATCACCCTGTATTTGATTAGGTTCGTGGTTCAATACGTTATGAAGTTGGACGCTCCGGTCGTTATGTTCTGACGTCGATTCTGATGAGGTTTCACTGTGACTGTCTCCACGTCATGGAGCTCTGATGAGCAGAGGTAGACGGGCTTTAGATGTAAACAAGATAGCGTAGGTGCAAACATGCAATCGGGGAACATGCCTTCCCACCCTTCAGTAACACATGCACCCATTACGCGTACAATCTCCTGACGGCTCTGATGGCGGTAAGTCCTTAGGGTTATGATACCTCGTGGACTGAACTATCCCCCACAACCCCATCCCTATAGAGATGCTTCAATTAGGCACAGTTAAAATGCATGGACGCCTACACCTCTGACCCCAGGGGTAATTTAGACGTCAACAGTTATTTGTCACGTTACAACGAACAAAGTACGAGTTATGTAAATTGAGTCCGCGAAACGCTTTCAAGGTTTTCACCCGATAGCGTCCCCAACGGAGGTGGCCTGGTCGAGTTCAAACTCAACGCTCCACATTACACGTTTCATTGTACAGACTCCAATCATTCTCTGTGTTCCACTTTATTGAAAACTGTTATGCTTCCCCCGTTGGGAGGAAATTCGAATCGGAAAAGTTGCGAGGGCGCTTTTCATCTGCGGGGGTTTTATTTGTAAGAGCGCGTGGAAGCGGTGAATTCATTTTCACAGGACCCTCCTGTGAAATGCAGTCGAGTTTTGTACTGGACCCAACTGAGCCAATAATTGGTTGGGAGAAGAAAAAACCCGTTCGACTGTGATGCACTGAATGCAAATGAGTTTTAGGTCAGCTGCTGGCCATGGGCCTGGTGTTCGAGATCGCCAGTGGTGAAACGTTACAGTTACTTCGCTCTTCCGTTTTACTGTACCACTGAACATTTTGCAATTGGATGGTTAAGTTCGCGTGTGTACAGGAAGTAACCACCACCAGTTTAGAGAGAGAAACTACATTCTTAATAACAAATAAATGACTACCTAAATAAATACATAAATACAACTACCCGACATTCGGTATGCCAAAGGAACAGCCAGGCATTGTGACCATCCTATGAATAGGGCCATGACATCTTATAAATAGGAAATCTAAAACATTAGATGTAGAAAACAGATTAATTCATAGCAGTTTGAGGATTTGTATTCATGATGATTGTACAGGCATCTTTATGTCTATGCATTTCAATAACAGTCCATCTACAGAAATAGTGTGATTATCGATGGTCAGTAGATATGTTGTGAAGCTTGAGAACAAGAAATACCCAAGAAGAACTCCTAGGCGGACACTGGCTTGTTTGGGGGAAGAGGTGAAATTATCTCTTTGAACTCTTGAAAAGAGAAAACGTCAGTAGTGTAATTACGGGGTTTCTGGGTATCAATGTTATCACCACCCACCACTCCACTCTAGGTCACAGCTGATGTGACGTCACAGACTCCTTACGTCATGTCTATGGACGGTGTAAAGATTTTGGTTGGATACATACCTATGGATGTTATAATTATAAAGTATCCATGTAATTTCCCTCCTTTACGTTTCCCGCCATTTAAAAAAAAAATGCTCTCCCTTTCATTTTCAAATACCTCCCTCACCCCCTTCCAAGCCACGCATAAGTTAGACCATGTGGTAATCGTGTGAATGGAAATGGCCCATTCCCACATCTCAATACCTTTCACCGTAATTTCAAGTGAACAAACGAACCCAGCGTGAGAAACCCCACAAGAACCATTTCCCGCTGACGGAATTTACTGCCAGGATCAGTAGCTGGGACCTTGAAGCCACCCGCCTGTGCCAAAATTAACAAAAATTATCCCCACCATCAACAGAGGTGATAAAAACCATCGAAGGATCGGAATCGAGGCCTTTTCTTCAACAAACATAGGAGAAGTTGAACTCCTGAGATGAGCATCAGTGCATTGCGTCCAGTGGATTTTTGGATCACGAGCTGCCATCCAAGGGTTATCCTCGTCGTGGGCCGCTTGAAGAACCTGACGACCCCTCAGTCTTCATACTCGTACTAGCCAGCCTCTCGGGATATCTGCCGCCTTCACGCCACCGAATCGCCCCAATCAAGGTAAAGCGAACTTGCGAACCGTTACGCCTCTTACCGGTTACAGATCACGACGCGTGCAAGTGCACGCAACTGCAACTGCAACAGTGCGTTGGAGAGCATAAGGACGGATACAGACAAATCTTGGAATATTAATAGGTGTAGTAATAATAATATATAATAACGAAATCAGTTTTCACAGTAATAAACTGTTCTGTGTGGAATTACTATGTCAATTTGCCCTTTCTCTCCTAGCAATATCCAAGGCGGCATAACACCAGTAACTGCTCGAACTCTCCTGAAGCCATCAGCATCAGGAAGACAGGCTAGATTTATACTAGCACAAATCGAGCACCTTACATATGGGGTACCCGGCGCCTCCACCATTTGTAAGATGCGCGATTTTTGAGTATAAATCTAGCCTGTCTTCCTGATGCTGATGGCTTCAGGAGAGTTCGAGCAGTTACTGGTGTTATGCCGCCTTGGATATGTTGCTAGAAGAGAAAGGGCAAATTGTCATAGTAATTCCACACAGAACAGTTCATTACTGTGAAAACTGATTTTGTTATTATGTATTAGTATTACTACACCTATTAATATTCTAAGATTTGTCTGTATCCGTCCTTATGCTCTCCAACGCACTGTTCCTTAACACGCGTCGTGATCTGTGACCGGTAAGAGGCGTAACGGTTCGCAAGTTCGCTTTACCTGATTGGGGCGATTCGGTGGCGTGAAGGCGGCAGATATCCCGAGAGGCTGGCTTGTACGAGTATGAAGACTGAGGGGTCGTCAGGTTCCTCAAGCGGCCTACGACGAGGATAACCCTTGGATGGCAGCTCGTGATCCAAAAATCCACTGGACACAATGCACTGATGCTCATCTCAGGAGTTCAACTTCTCCTATGTTTGTTGGAGAAAAGGCCTCGATTCCGATCCTTCGATGGTTTTTATCACCTCTGTTGATGGTGGGGATAATTTTTATTAATTTTGGCACAGGCGGGTGGCTTCAAGGTCCCAGCTGCTGATCCTGGCAGGAAATTCCGTCAGCGGGAAATAGTTCTTGCGGGGTTTCTCACGCTGGGTTCGTTTGTTCACTTGAAATTACGGTGAAAGGTATTGAGATGTGGGAATGGGCCATTTCTATTCGCACAGTAGTCAACCTCCCGCCTTTTTTTAACTGCCAATTTCTCCCACCTCTAGGACCACTTGTTGGCTTTCTCGCCCATTTTCAAGTATGTACCCCTCACGACCTCTATCATAATCACAGCTGAACAGCTGTTGTTCTCTTTCCCTCCAGGTTTATGCTGTCAGCTTTCAAACGCGACTTTATGACAATAACGTGCACCTCATAATATTACACTACTACCTACTAACTTCCCTTTCCTAGGGAAAATAACTGAAATTGATGACTTGTGTGTTTCGCCCCTCTATGCGTCGGTTCTGGTCATGCATAAAGCATTATTTTTACACCGTATGAACCGTGAACAATTAGAATGATCAAAGATGGTTTCAATCCCGTATATAGAGTCGACTCAGGGATTATCCTCATATCCCCCCCCCCCCCCCCCCATGAAAGCCCTCTATCCTCGTCCATGGCCGTCTCATCTCTCCTAATCCGGTGTAAAGACCAATTAAATGAAACCGGATGGCTGTAGTAGATGGAAAAGGAAAACGGGAAGCCTAACCCCGAGATAAACCTGGACGAGGGGAACTTTCAGCTTTAGACTCCCTTCCTAATCCTGAGCTATGGACCGAAGGGAAATTAGCTCTGGGCGAAGCTCTCCTACTTCTCTAGGCCTCTTTTCCGTGTGACGGAAAAACTATACATCTTTTCGGGATTTACTTTTGGCCCGTGGAAACCGTTTTTCCTTAGGGCACCACCCCTTTTTATTCGCTCGCTTAAAAAGCCACATCGAGCGGAGTTAATTTGCCATTAAATAGGTTATTATTCCCTAGGGCTATTTGTTTTAACGCTATCCCTCTTACCCCCTTCGTCCCGTCTGTTTGGCGTTTCAACTCAGGCTACTCTCTTTTTTTCCTTCACTTCTGCGAGCTTTATTTACTGTCCGGGTTTATTTTCATGGTTTTGGAGGGTTAACAAAATTAAATACAAATTTCAACTTCTTCACCCGAAGTGGTTGTATTAATACTGGCAACCCACCAGCATTATGGTTTGTTAACTTCTCTCTTGAAATCTTACTACATAGTTTTAAATGGAGCGAAACTCCACCAGTTTGACCGACACAGTCGTACCAAGATGCTAAATTCCTCAAAAATTCCTTTTTTCGCCTACAGGCAACAACCAAATTGGATTTCATTCAAAGAATAGTTGTAGACTCTCATTCTGTTTCCAACGGAAACAACTCGATCTCTCCAACCAAATGGTATGATTTTCGAACGTTTTCCAGAAGTTCAGACAAAAAAAAAGAAAGTCTGACAAGTTTAATGGCACATAGCTTCCTCGTATAATAACATGATCCGATCGTTATGAAATGTATAGGACCATTTAGGGCCCAATCCACGTGATCTCGGAAAATCTTAGCAAAGTGGGATTTGAATAGTGAAAGTGATTCGTGTAGCAAGGATTTACTGACAGACTGACATCGAACCAAATTTATTCAAAAAACACGAAAACTTAAAACGCGATTGGAAATTTTGATTTTGGAGAGAAAATTTTTTCCTCTCATGAGTGAAAGGCTAGTTTGGGTAAAGTCGGAAGCAAAAACAAATAGAGCTGTAATATTGTTATCATAATCACTGAGGAAAAATTAGGCTTAAAGTTGAAAAAGGGTGAACCATATTTCTATGTTGAAAGCTTATAAGTTGCTCCTAACAGGATTCAGTGATACTGCCTCATTGCAATGATTGTTCCATTCACGAATTTTGCTCCCTTCCTACTGAAGGTATGCAAGAGTTTGACAGGTAGTTGGGGAGTGGTTTGTTTATGTCTAAACGTCCCGCTCTAAGGGGAATTGTGCACTAACTGCTTATGAAGATTGAAAAAAACTACTGTCGCAAGAAGAAGAAGATGAATGAATATCATATTCGAATGAAAAGTAATTTTGATTAACGCCATCCATGAACGTTGCCAAAGTCTGAAGAAGAAGAGTTCATTTTAGTGCAGACCGAAATTACAAATAAAGAGGATGAGAAAGGAAGCCTGAAGACAGCAGCTGTCCGGAATGCAATCCCTTATCATCCCCTAGCTGCGAACGACAACGAGATTCAATAACATATTTTTGAGCTAAATCAAATAATTCTGTGTCTACTTTATTTAATATACATTCAGTTATAAATTCAGGTAAGCGTCAGTTCGTTTACATGTATCACAATAGCAACGTTTCACTTGCCCATCCACTTGGCTTAGGTTTATACATGTTTTGTGCTAGTGCACCGTGGTCCATTTTAATGTATTTTTGATGCATTTCTTGCGATGCACTATTTCTTTCAGTAAGTTTATTTCGAAAATTACAGTTTTTAAACAAATTAATAAACTGTTGATCACTGGGGAGCATTTAAGTTGGTGGTTTTTTCTTCCAAACAAGTTGCTTTAGTCTTCAAGCAGTGAAGGGAGACCAGCGCCATCCTCCTATCCCAGAGTCCTGAACTTCCGCCTCGGGCCCCGGAGACCCTACTGTTCTTTGGTGTTGAACCCCAACACTGATTATGATTAGCGGCTCGTTCGAATTTATAGGGTGTCAGGGCTAAGGTCGTACCACCGGCCAGGGGTCGATTTTACAACTAATTTCTGATAAAAAATTTCCTACAACATTTATTTTTTTTACCATTTAAAATCCATGTTTTTTTTTTCACTTTAAAGATTTTTTCGTGTTTTCGACCTTAAGTCAATAAAATGACCATAACCCGCATAGGTTAAGGACTAAAACCAAATGTGATTATACCATCGGAGAGAGCATTCAATTTCCTGTCTCCGTGATGTCAAATAATTTTTTTAAGGGAATTCAGTGGGTGAAAATCAAACTTCGTAAAATTTTGGAAATTTTCAGTTTTTTCAAACGTTTGTGGGTCTTAGTGGTGCTACCCCTTTTTTTCTCACTGTAACCCCAAAATTTGGCCCAGAAGCTCAGCTTTCCAACTGTATAATCAAAAAATTGTTTGCAGTGGACTCGTACGGTAAAATTGATTCGGCGTCGGGGAGATAGGAAATTGAATGCTCTTGCCGGTGGTATAATCGAATTTGGTTTTAGTCCTTAACTTGAGCGGATTATGGCCATTTTGGTGACTTAAGGTCGAAAACACGAAAAAATTCTTAAAAGTAAAAAAACGCGGATTTTATGAGGTAAAAAAAGTTATAAGACACTTTTTATCAGAAATTAGTTGTACACCACCTATATATTATGTCATCCATGGATGTGTTCAAGATGATGGATTTCAGGACCCTTCAAACGTTGCGTTTCGACTGGAGACCGCGCTCAAAGGTTTAAATGAGGAGGAAGTCATAAAGCCTCCATCATTTTCAGGAGGGTCACAAAAATACTCGCAGAACAGATGCCACCACCCAAGGTACGGGATAGGCTGTTCGAAAAGGTAATAGCCGGCGAAAGTTGAAACAAAAGGTTGATTAAGATCAGGTAGACAAGCGGGGGGCAAAAAACTCTGGTCCATTAGGTCTGTGGCGGAGACGAGAGGCTGATTGATGGAGTCCCGACCTGCCCGGAGTCGTTACGTTATTTGAACACATGCTGAAAAGCCTTTTGAGTGACCAACTGCAATGGGGGTTGGCGTCACATGGCAAATCACTGCCCTAACAAACCTCAAGGACAAAAAGTGAGGATGAGAGATTGTTATGACAATATAAACTCGAGTCGAGAAAAAAAATGATTAGCTGTCTACAAAGAACGGTTTTTGGTCAGTCACGCATGTTGCGTACGAGTGCGAGTACAATTGCCGGCACCTACCAAATAACGTTCTGTAATGACGGAAGTTCACTTGTCATGGAAAGAATAAACGTGTACCCATGACTTCCGTTTATATTAATTCTTTCTCAATTTGGTTTATTATTTTCAATAATAAATCTTTGGAATCGACCATGAAAAGAAGAGAAAATAAAATAAATAAATACCTCCCCTCAGGGAGTACGCCATCCGCTGTACGCGGCTTTTGGTTTATTATTCTGTGAATAATACACCTATGTATTCGCTCAGCAAAAAATTTTTATAAAACCCCCTCAAACTTTTTTCTTTTCCGTTTCAAGGTGCGTAGATTCCAAAAATGCAATGTCCGTCCGCCGTATCACGTCCACAGGCTTCATTTTCGGTCTAAAAAATTCGTTCTTTCGCACACGTGCTCCATTTGGGCCCTAGTTGTGTCCCGAAACTTTTCAACCCGATCGGAATATACCCAGGGGTGTTATGAGTGAAAATGTGTGTAAAAATAGGTACTTTTGGCGTCTTAGCAACATGTTGGTAACATGAGCTTCTGAGATATCGTTTTCCATGTTTTTCGGGACGAGAAAACCGAATATGAAGTCGATTTTGTCCAAAGAGTGGACAATTGAGTTCTACCAAATGTTCAGCTCCCAAAATTGGTTTTTTATGAGTCAAAAACCTGGAAAATTGTCTGAAATCACCATCAATGTGTATAATAACATTAGAAAAAATGTAAACAGGTGAATCAAGACATTAAATGGCACTACCAATGATCAAATATGATCTGGAAAAAAAAAGCGTACCTATTTCATGTTTTGGGGGCCAAAATTGGTGGAAATCATCAAAAATAGCTATTTAAATTATTGCGCATGAAAGAAAACAAATGAACAGCCAACGAGAATCTCTAGAACTCCAATAGAATAATAAACCCATGTGACAAGGACTTTGCAGCGTTTTTCCTTAGTTGCCATAAACCAAAATTCACGAAATTTTTTATATGGGCTCTAAAAATCTTATCTCGGATAAGGATCTCGCATTGTTCTCGCATTGTTTTCAAATAGTTCACTTTTTCCTGAATTTTTGAGACCATCCGGAGCATTCTACGATGTTGCCATAAAATTTTCTTTACAATTTGCCGTAAAGAGCAGGGTGTATGCAGGCGTCAAGCTGTGTTGAGTGCGCACATCACTGGTGTAAATAATATCGCAGAACAACCAACTCGTCTTCATACTGCCATCCTTGATTATAATCAGGCGCTCCCTAGTGATGACATCCGGGCCGGATTATACCGTTTGATTCACGATCGTGTTGACGAAGCTTTTTGGTGCACACGAACGGCTGGACTTACAATGCTCCGGGTGGCCTCAAAAAATTGTTTAGCTCAAGACAAATTTAATAACGTAAAAAAATCCATACCCTTTCATCGAAAGTTTTCGAGATACGGCGTTCTGAAAATGTCAACCCCTATTTCGAACCCCTTAGAGATGACTGACAGTAACGCCGAGCTTCGAGGACCAACTAGACCCCGAGCGGAACCTATAATCCGAATTTCATCAATTTTGTTTTTCATGGTAACTAAGAAAAGTGGCCAGTACGGCGTACGGCTTACGGTGGTCAGACAGAAATATTTTTATTGCATTTTCGGATTCTACATACCTTGAAACGTAAACCTTCAAATTTTGATGGGGGGGGGGTTAGAATATTTTTTTTCATGCTCGATTCCAATGGTTCATTATTGAAAGTTCGTTGCCAGCCATTTCAAGTCAATATAGCATTGAGAAAAGCTAATCTAACGTTCATTTTAGGTACATAACTACGATCTTACAAAACTGAGGTCGATTATTTCCTATACCTACCTTGAATTTATTATGTTTTTGCTAGTTGAATATAAACCAGATGTGCATGCTTACTAGAATTATGCCAAGTTATATTGTAGGTAAGTATTACTCATGTACAATTGTGTTAAACATAGTCAGCAATAAGAGTGGATGGAGTTGGCAAAGTATTTACTTGCGAACTCATTTAAACCAACAACATCGCCAACAACACGACTGAAAAAGTTGAAAACGTTATCACGTAATGTAGGACTAATAAAAACGTGACCAAGTTTTACCCATGAGAAGAAGAAGAAGAAGAAGAAACTTGCATTTATTTGAACACCATTAGATAGGTAACCAATACATTTTGTTGGAATATGCATGAATATTATAGACAATGGGCTGTGCCCGTCTGCCAGAGTTCGCGGCTTTCTATTTGCTGTTATGATTGATAATATATTTTTGTACACTGATACTTACACATTTACTCATGAGTATAGCAGAAGCATTCAGGAAAAAATAGGGAGACGGAAAAAAAAGATGAAACGGGATCGATTAGAGTTGATTACCCGACGGCAGGGGGAACTAAATCGCTTGGTTGGTCAAATGAAAACCTTTTGAGTAGGTATACAGCCGGGTAAGTTGTGCGGGGCCTTTGCAAAACGTTGGTTACAGGGGAAGCGGTAGCTCAAAGCAAAAATGTATCGATCAAAAGCTCACTTGTCGGTAATTGGGGCCTTTTGAAGCAAGGAAGGGTTTTGGGCGGAGAGAGCGGGACTAGCATACGTACGCCCCACACAACCCTCACAAAAGTAATGCCACGACCTGCAACGAGTATTGGAGCTGTGAGTAATTGAACAAACTATGTGGAATGAGTGGAATCAGGTATCACTGATTCTGTTGTGTACCTGTTACTCATCACGTCAGAAACTCCAACCTCTGTTTTATATACCCGATTTGGAGGTAGCCTTGGAGACTGCCACGAAGTTTTCGGTGTTGAAGGCTTCTAGAATTTCCTCGCGAAAGCGTCAAAATGTTTGGGTTTCAAACAATAACAGATCTGCTGTTTTCGTTCTTAGCTTGAGATCGGCTTCCGACACCCTTTTGTTTTCGTTGCATCCTGTGAAATGGATCTCCTTCCCTTTCCCATCCCATTTCTCCCTCTTCCGTGTTTGATGTTGTAAAGAGGTTGATTTTGATTGGACGACTTACAAAGCGTTTTCTGACCAAATAATACAACAAAGATATAACAATAATTCGTTGTGCATCAAGCTGAATGATCAATGCAGAGTTTTTACAATAATCTTAAATCAGTCATAATAATATTTTTAATATGTTGACTTCATTAAACTCTATCCATTCGAAAACATTAATTTCATCATCTCCTACTTCTGTACCTATACTCATAAAGTCATTTGAGTATGACCAACGCTATTTAGGTATGTATTTTGGTTGATTTGCTTCAGTAATACTTCATTTTTTTTTCCTTCTAATTTTGCCCCCTGCTTTCCTCATTTCATTCCTCCACACTTCCTTCCACAGTACGTTCCTCATCCTACAAATCATCATTTTTATAAGTCATATTTGATTTCTTCTACCAGAAATCTTTTGTTTCTATTACAAAAAAATCTTATGGCTTCTTATACAATATATCACTCAGTTCTGTTCGTGTGGGAGTTACCGTTTTCAAATGCTTGGTTCTAAATTCTTTGAGAACGGGATAAACGCCCATGAAATGGGAAACTGTCTCTTCCTCTCGCCGATTGCACATATTTATATGTTGGATAGCCCTCCTTCCACCACCTGTAATGGGCAATTTTCGTGGGTAGGAATTTTTTTTAATTTTTGGTCTCAGAATCGGATTTTGGATCCTTGACCCCTCCCCCTCCCCTTGTGAATTTTCATCTCCAAACTCCGTATAGCTTGGGCAGCGAACGGATAGAACAAAAACGAAATGACGTCATAAGTAGATGGAGCTGAGGGGTTCCCCTCAGGCAGACCCCGTGGTTAGGGGCCTTTACGTATGACGTCATTTCGCTCACTGGTTTGTCGCCCACTTACGATTATTTGATACCCCTCATAAAGCACCTTTTCGGAAAGCTCACCGAGATCTTTTACTTAAGAAGATAAAACTGGTGAAATTGCCCATTAACATGAATTATTTCTACTCGTGCCCTGAAGATTGGTCTCATCTTAGCTAGATCTTGCATCTTTAAATAGGCTCGTCCTCCCTCCACTTCGGGGTTCAGTGCTGAATAATAACTGGTGGTGTGTCGATTCCTCTACTTCTCTCTCCGCGTTCTCCTTCCACGTCACTCGAGGCTTTTTCCATGGCAGCTTCATTGCTTGAACCCAGACTGCTGCACTTGCTCCCTGGCGTATCCCTCATTTCCTTTACACTTTCGGGCTTGTGCGAGATAATCTTGAACCCATGCTGATCTGTGGGTGATCACTTCCTCTACTATGATCTTCGGATAGCGGTTCGCCGGGTACTTCAAAATCGTGGTCAGGTAGTCAAGCTAAGTTGTACAGAGGTTTGAACCAAACACTCGAAGAGGTGTGCTTCTTCCCTGTCCAGACCTGTTTCTCCCCTTCAGATCAGAAAAAATATATATGGTACTTCTTCATTATCTGGTATACACCAAAAAAAATTCTCAAATTTTGATTAAATTATTTAATAACGTTTCTCAACAACAATTACCATTATCTCAAATACATCGATTGTTTAATAACGTTTCTCAACAACAATTACCATTATCTCAAATACATCGATTGTTCAGTCAGACAAGACGGTAGGTGTACAAGAAGTTTAGTTCCCATTCCGCCGCTCGCATTGTCAAGCGATCTGGATGCTCGCTAGCGCTCGCATCTCAAAAAAGATAAACAATCCCAGAAACTATCCCGTGAATGAGCAGGTTGTTTGGGACTTCTGAATAGATGGTACAAGTATGCAATAGTTGTTTTGTTGTTGAGAAACGTTATTAAATAATTTAATCAAAATTTGAGAATTTTTTTGGTGTATACCAGATAATGAAGAAGTACCATATATATTTATTTTGAATTGTGTGTTCTTTTCTGTCTAGTAGAAGTAGTAAAGTTGGTAGATGTTGCTTGACCAAAATAGACGTGTTTTTGTTTTGTTTATTCCATTTCTCAGCGTTTCCACCTAGTGTACTAGGTCCTGTTCATGAGTCTCTACAATCACAATAATGAGAGTAATGGTTTTATAACGTTCAGATTAATAGGTAAAACTTAAGGCTACGTATTGTTCGATGTTAACATCGATGTTGACCTAGCCTTAAGTTTTACCTATTAATTTGAACGTTATAACTTATAACTAACCATTGCTCTCATTATTGTGATTGTAGAGACTCATGAACAGGACCTAGTACACTTGGTGGAAACGTTGAGAAATGGAATAAACAAAAACCAAAAAAAAAAAACAATTCTAGTCTGATGAAGCAACCTCTACCAGCTACATTTATTTTTATATCTATTATTATATTTATATCTATACCTTACACCTATACCTACCTATGTGTATATATATTTTTTTTTCTCAAAAAGATCAAGTCTTGAGTCTTGCTCAAATGTAGTCCAACTTTTTGAACTGTTGTCGCTTTTTCTAATGGGGTTTTATTTACTCTCTCTCGCCAACGCCAGATTGTTCAGACATACAATAGGTCACTGTCGGTTGCTGCCTTATTTCACTATGAGAAAGTTGTTCTTCCATGGGTATAAACAGCAAATTCCATTGTTCAGTATAATTTGCTGAATCAATAATTCATCATTTTAAATTTAGATATTAGCCCTGAACCATAGTATTAGGACACTTCGCGATCATTCGCACCACCATCATCATCATCTCAAGAGGTCACATAGCTATAAGCCCCATCCACCCGTAAGTTAGTGACGTCGGCATATCCTTAACGCGACGAAGACTTCTGGGCATCCTTACGATAAATCAGGAGTTCCGTAGTGGATACCACGTCCCGCAGATGCTCCTAACATCCCGACGCGAGACGTATGTTGACTTCCCTCGTCGTGAAAAGTGGGGAAAACGGGTGGAAGTCAACGAAAAACAGGGTGAGCCTGTACATTTTTCATATTAAGGAGGCATATTCCTTTGAAATACGGTCCAATATACCCAGCAGTGGGACCATCAAGGCACTAGAAAAAAAAAACACCAAATGACAAATATCGCCACCCTCCACAAGCTACGAAAATTATGTACCTTACTCTTCAACTGTGTTTGCGGGGTCTGGAGAAAATTATGGGGGCTACGTGTGTTTTCAACGCAACAGTGGCGGCGTCTTGGAGGGGCAGACCGTTTCTTAAACAACCCCCCCACCAGTCACTCCAGGATTCAAAATAAAAAGCTGGAGAGGCGACGTTATTAAAGTTATTTTTCCAACGAGATCCCAGCTTATTACATAACTACCTGGATGACTCTTACGCTGCACACGAGAAACGTTGATATACTGCCGCGCTAAGGAAGAACTTCCTATCTCTTTATGACGTGAGGACCCTCCTGTATAGGTCAATACTTCTTTGGAGATAGGTCAGAACGTCCGAATGGTATTTTTACCCATCCGATGTATTTTATGTATTTTTTTATATGTATGGTATTTTTACTCTTCCGTCAGTACCTCAACTGATAATTTTTCGTGGGAGTGAAAGTTACGGAGTTTCGATGACAGAAGAGTTATCTATGCCTACTGAAAATGGTGAACCGTTTTGGAGGAATTTGCTTCAATTTTTGGTTTATTATTTTCAGTAATGAACCATTGGAATCGAGCATGCATTTTTTTAACCCCCTTTCAAAATTTGATGGTTTCCATTTGAAGGTATGGTAGAACCCGAAAAGGGAATAAAAACATTTCTGTCCGTCCACCGTACTTTCGTTTTTTTCTTAGTTACCGCGATCCAAAATTGATGGATTCGGTATGTAGGTCCGAATTTGGTGTCTAGTTGGTCCGCGAAGCTCGGCGTTAGTGTCATTAATCTCTAAGGGGTGGGAATTTAGAACTTAGATTCGAACTATAGAATTTAGAATTTGTTGAGACCCCCGGAGCGTTGAACGTCCAGCCGTTAGTTTGCACCGAAAAGCTTCGTTAACATGATCGTGAATGAAACTATACAAATCCGGGCCTGGTATAATTGCTAGGGAACACCTGATTATAATCACGGATGGCTGTATGAAATCGAGTTGGTTGTTCTATGATATATATGTCATTTGAAGAATTATGGGTACTCTTTTGGATTTTTTTAGTAGGTTCTTTGGTAACTTGAACAGGCATTATGCTTCATAAATAACGACAAATAATTAATGATTGAATTATTGAATCCCGCACATTTTTATGAAACTTTGAATCCCAGGCTGGCTCTAACACTCGATTTAGGGTTAATAAACTGTTGTGTAATAATTTGAAGCGTTTTTAACAATACTTTTGACACAATGATGCCGATTGTTGATGAATGACACGTACCTCATCTACTTTTTCATCACGATAACTTTCAATTATCATTCCAAACTATTCAGACTGAATTTGGATCTGGCAAAAATATGAAGTTATGCAATCATCTTTCGAAATTACGAAGGAATCACATTTCAAGAAAGGAAGATTAAAGAGAATCTCACTTTTCTAGCTCTGAATAGTTACCGGATTATAACTCTTGTTCGAGTTCTCTCTAGGAAGATTTATTCCCGTAGAATTCAGTTGGATGTTCAGATAAAGGTGAAAAGACCAGGAACTAGGTTGAGAAGAAGGAAGATATTTATTAGAGGGACTGAAGCCATATTGGGACAACTTCGTAAATACTTAAGTAAAGAGGATTAGTCCGGGAAGGCGGGAGGTCCATAATTGCTTCTAACCCAGCAGGGGCAGTAGGAGTGGGGGCGCTTTTAGATTCTAATTGTTGAATTTACCTTCGTCCTGAAATGGCCTAGAAACACCTTCCATCCTCAGGAAACCGCCGTCGGCCGGGACGAGGACGGGAGCAGTTTTGGGGGTGTTGAACGACTCCAAGTACTTTGCGATGGAAGCGACTAACGAAATTACGGTGGTCGGCAATCAGGTGAGTATTACCTAACCGTCCCAACTACCCGTCCCACAGTCGCAAGGTTTAGTCTACTTCAAACGGCGTGGAAACTGTTGGAATGGAGGCGATTCACGTAAAGTAGACTCTGTTTCCCAAGTAATAAGGTGAGTTGAAACGATTGTTGTGGTGGCATGTGGAAAGTATACAGTAGGCTCTAGTTGAAGATCTTAGTGTCTGGTTAACAACGGGTTGTGGTTTATTATTTAGTTCTTTCAGATTTCCGAGAAACTAGCGCCACCACATGGATAAACAAGTAGAACCCATCCGACTTAAAATGCTTTCGTTTCGAATCGCCACTTACAATCCAAAAACCGAAGGAGAAATCAAATGAGTTCGTCCACCCTACAGAGCGCTGTCCTTGTCCACGCTGTGTGCAGTTTTGGCTTTTTTACATTCGAGAACGTAAAATATTTGAATTCGGTAGAATGTTAGACCCATTTTAGTAAATATTTAGACCCCAATCAGTCGCGAATGTTTCATGAACCTCTTATAATCCATAAACTGGTAGGTACGGGTGAAGAATCGGTGTTGACATTTTCAAAAATGTAAACTAACGAGTCACACTCCAGATTTCAGTTAAAAAATTAACTGGATTTGAAATTGGCTGTGGCATTGGCTCCTTGGCTCTGTCTTTTCACCATAACCTTCCCTGACAGCCCTACGCATTGACCCTCAGCTTTGTTGGCTTACGATTCATTTATCGAACCCATTAGATGCTCGTCATAATTCCCTTTCAAATATCCAATGGAATTTGTGACTGTAACATGTGAGAAGCCAGTTACATTAGGCTCCGGCCAGCGGTATATCGAGTTTTGCTTGGTTTTCACCCTCAGTAAAGCTAATTTGTTCTGTGGGAGGGGGAGGGGAGGTTCGACAAAAGAAACGATGGGTGCTCCTTGAGTGGGAATCGATAGGTGAAGACGAGTGGTTAATGACAAAACCCAAAATTGAGTTGCAGCCCAGAAGTTTCTATTAGGGGAGAAAACGTGAGAGGGCGAAGATGGCGCTGGGAAGAGGATAGGTGGCACTCTTGTTACTTGAGAAGAAAGATGACAAGATATGCCGTGTAAGAAAAGGAATATATCTCTAAACGACCCCTATATATTATATTTTATTGGAGCAGATAGCAAAGCCTCGGCCTGCCGTTACGGATCCCCATTGAACTCTCAATAGAAGCAGCTATCGGCGAGGGTTGCTCCTTCAAGGATCTTTTGGCACGTTCCATCATGGGCACGCATCTGCGGCATCTTCACGACCCCCTTGATAGATATATTCTATTCAGAAGTTGCCATTATACCAACGAAACCATAAATAATTTAAGGTTATGATTCAGAAGAAAATGATCAAGGAAAGTTTCTGTTCGTGACCATGGTATGATATGGTTCCAAGTGATTTAGACCGCACATGCATGCATAATAGTCCTTTGTCTTTTTAATTGGAAAAAACGACACTTCTATACCTAAATGTTCTTTATACCGATCAAAGATTTACGACCACAGACTGCGTTGAATTCTATTTCGATCGAAGGTAGAAAAAAATACAATAAAAGATCACAAGAGAAAAACTGCTCATGCTAAAGTGGAACACAGGTTATTGACTACGTATGGGAGGGTGGATAAAAAATGGCAAGGAAGGCTAAAACAGGTGAAGGAAGCGAGCGACAGGCGGTATATGGGATACGTGGGGACCCCTTTGGACACGTATAGGTCTTTTTCTATGCCCTTCCATCGTAGCTTCTCGTTCATTCCTCCTTGATAGGTACCAGCGTTCTCTATTGATACACGGGTGTAGGAAACAGAGGAGAAAACTTCTGTATAAAAACCTACATTTTTCACGGGTACACTTAGGAGTATATTGCGTTTGTATTTTATGCAACCCTATAAACCCCAACTGGTGTAGATACCCAACTCAACCCAGATCTTTTCAGAGAAGATACTCGTGCATCGATGATTTAAATCGACTGATCGTTAATCGACTGATTGAACCATTATCCAGACAGGATCTTATTACCAAATAAATAAATCAAAAACCCGTGGTTGCGGGAGCATTATAGTCCCCTTCCGCCTGACTACGGCGGGTCAGCGGCCATGTCTGTACCGTGGTGCGAAACTTTATAATAGTCTGCCCATGAATATTAGGGATGCTCCGACTTTGGATTCTTTTAAACGACTGGTGAAAAAGTTATTTAATGATATTGAACCATAACGTGACATTATAAAGCATGATATAAGACCACTCGAAGTCGTATGCAATTAATCTTAATCGTTGATCGACGTGTGCCTACAATAAAGAAGTGTGACTCCTCCCCCAAGCACGAGGGTTTCCTCATATGGGGGAGTAGCATTCGCAAGCTGCAGTGTAGGGCATTACTGTAATTACTGTCTCTATTTCTTGATATTAAGTACCACAACGTTTTCCTTTGTATTTTTTCTCAATAAAAGAATGAATTTATTTAAAAAAATTAGAATTTTCAAACAAGTAGGAAATTTCGCCACCAGATTGCATGGAACTCATCATTGAACATCGTGGATTATGCACAGTGATACCAAAATAGCAGGTACAGTGATACCAAAGTAGCAGCAACTAGGTGGAGTGGTTCTGTGGCAGTATTAGGTTCTAGGTTGTTATGTGTTAGATCCAAACGAAAGAAGAATGACGTATTATTTATATTCCGTCAGATAGCATCGAATGATAGTATCCATGTAGTTCATGGTTGTATAACTCCATTTCTGTAGGTTTTGTGGAGTAATAATGGTGATGCAGCATGTTCAGCTGCACCAACCTCTACCAGGATATCTGCAGGAAAGAAGAGAGGATTTCGCCCCAGGAGTAAGCCTGAATGTTCTGCATATATTTATCCCCGCTCCCTCACGCAAATTGAAGAATGTCCGTATTCCCAAAACGATGCTACTGTTCAAATCGCTGACGCTGCGAACTTCACATTCTTCCGTGCAATATGCGGAAGTAATAAAAAGGATTTGCACTTCCCCCTCCGTTTCTTCTCCTATTTCGAGCTTTTCACGTTGAGTCCTGAAAGGGAAATAAAAGAAAGAAAGCCAAATAAGCATTCGGAAGGGGAGCGGGAGTGTGTTATCCGATGTGCCTCCTCCCTTCCTCAACCTATCAAATTGGTTAAGAGCGTTGACTTTTGTGGGAGACAGTGATGGTATTGACTGAGAAAGCTGCCTGTCACCTGCCGCTCACATGTCACCGAATCGGATTCACATTAAAGTTCCAGTACAAAGAGACAAAAATGTATATCCTCGCCAGTTCCATTGTCTCTCCAGCCTTCGCATGCGTGGCCGTCATCATTCCTGAAGTTGACAGGTTTTCTGTACCAGGTAGCCGAGCTAACCAGATGATTTGTTCTATTGAACGAATATTTAGGATGGTAAATAAAGAAAATATTATCAACAGCAGCATCACGCCATCGTTAAGTTATGAAATCGTTATTAGTACACAATATAGATAATATAATATAATACGATATTATTTGTATAATTCGCCTTTTATGTGGTTCCTAATGACTTATAGTCGTTACCTACTTAAGGATAGCTGGGAACTAGTACCTATTCCATGGCAACATCTTGTATTTTCTAGTTAATTCCCGGGTTGAACTTTAATGTTTCGTGTAGGGATATGATACATGAAATATTAAGCACAATTAGATTAGACTAGCTGTGTACCCGCGCTTCGCAACAGTAGAACAGACACCCCCTTTAGGACAGGCCCCACTCATAACAGATACCACCTTCTACGTTCAGCCGTTCTCATTTATCGATGCCGAGACAAACAAACAGACTGACACTGTTTTATGATATAATATACTCTTTGAACCGACGCGTGTTGCTGCGATTTAAATAAATGGAGCCAACGGTCATGTATTTTAAAGTGCCTGTATCCCCCCTCCCCAACTGATCAGAAACCTTCCCCAATGCCAACCCTAACTGCCTTTAACCCCCCCCCCCCCCCCCGTATCCTATGAACCCTCCCTACCTGGTTAGAAACATTCCTCATAATGTTCACACAACAAATTCCCAAAGTTGCACTCCAATTGGTCAAGTAGTTTTGAAATTTCTGTAGACCCCCCCCCCCCTCTCATAACCTGTACCCCCCTCCCACTAACATCCTGATTGAAGTACCACTTGAATGTACCTACTCGTCGAGCTGAATCCAGAATCTAATTACAATCGGATTTACGTCCAACCGTTCAAAGTTATTATAAGCATAAACGTCCTCATAGAAGTGATTATAACACGTTTTTTAGTAGTATTTCATTCATAGCGTTTCAACGGATGGACAGATTCAAATGCGGATTTTTCATAACCCTTCCCAGATAAATTCTGCGTCAAATGGTACCAGCCGCAACTTTCTACGTTCAGCCGTTCTCAATTGATGCCGAGACAAACAAACAAATTCCCAAAGTTGCACTCCAATTGGTCAAGTAGTTTTGAAATTTCTGTGGCCCCCCCCCCCCCCTCTCATAACCTGTACCCCCCTCCCACTAACATCCTGATTGAAGTACCACTTGAATGTACTCGTCGAGCTGAATCCAGAATCTAATTACAATCGGATTTACGTCCAACCGTTCAAAGTTATTATAAGCATAAACGTCCTCATAGAAGTGATTATAACACGTTTTTTAGTAGTATTTCATTCATAGCGTTTCAACGGATGGACAGATTCAAATGCGGATTTTTCATAAACCTTCCCAGATAAATTCTGCGTCAAATGGTACCAGCCGCAACTTTCTACGTTCAGCCGTTCTCAATTGATGCCGAGACAAACAAACAGACAGACAAACAGACACTGTTTTATTATATGTATAGATAACGTGATTGGGGGGGACACATGGGTCAACGTTAATGCGTATGGAAACGCGATGCGTAATATTCAGATTGTCGAACATTCTTCTACACTTATCAGTGAAAAGTAGTTAGGTACCTACCTATCTCATGTAAAAACAAGTAAGTAGGTAACGTCCGAGTGGCCTTGACAGGTAGGAATTGACGGATTTCGGGTTTAGGTGTAACATCTTGTGACAGAGTGAGAAGAGTGACGGTGGACCCTCGAGAGTCCCTCTTCTATGACTAGCGATATTATCGCCAGTTAATAAGGGATAGCGATTAGTTTTCAGCCTGACCGACCCCATCTTCACTGGAAACACAAACGACTCTAGAACTGCCCGCCGTCACAATCTTCAACAGTCTTAAAATAAATTCCAGAAAAAAGTTATCCCACTCGTTTCCTCGTTCCATGGGAAACGTATTTTGACACTCCAAGCCCGCAGATGCCGTGCCAACTAAGTAAGGTTGGGCGTCCTCCCACTCACCAACTCATTCTTTCGCCTCATCAGGACATCTATTACCAGGGGACCCGAGACACCTGGATGAGGGTGGAAAAGCGTTATACCTTACGATCCGCTGCCGATCGTAAGGGCTGCTATCGACCAAAGGGCTGCTAGCAATTACCGTCCAGGAAAAGGTTGGGTTTCTTCTCATCTCCAGTTTACTTCCGTTCAGGGTTGCGCCCTTCGGGTAGAAAAAGGCGCTCAACAAAACGTTCGATCTACGTGACGGTGTCGATGGGAAGATAGGTACGTTCCCTTCCACAACCTTAATGTTTGGCGACGCTCATTAACCGACTTTTTCAGTCCCACTGTCCCATCAAGAGTTTTTCTAGCTCTGTAAACGTTTGCTCTGACGCTCAGTCCCATGGATTTTTTTTCTCTCCACCAACGTCAATGCCACGCTCTGTTTCAGTCATTCCATCTTTCTTTTTGCTTTTTTTGTTGTTAGTTTTTGTCGCAGCGCTAAAACTTTTTTCTGTTTTAGGGTGCGTAATCCGATCGGTTCACTTTCAACCTGAGAGTAACTGAGACGGAAATTAGCCGGTCAATCACGGAACAGGTAGCTGCAATTTTTGTAACGAAACCGTTCAACTAGAAACTAAAGAAGAGGAAATATGACAATTCCGTCCCACTATGGATATAAAAGGGCAGCACATTCGGAAATCATTATAGATAGGTTTTGGAAGGGCGCGAATAGGGGGAAGGGATTGGATGAGAGGGTGAGGAGTGGAGAGGGAGGAAAAGAGAGAAAACATGCATGTTTGAATATTTATGAATAACTGTGGTACATATACATAAGTATTTGAAATATTACCTTTGGGCTTCGGGAAATTCCGGCAAAGGTGGATTAAAGTACCCTTAGATTTGTGACGTCATAACAGTGACTTAGTGTCCAGGAACGATCAAGTTATATTTCCTACCTTCAAATTGGACATTTTTAATTTCAGGCTGGTAGACATTATCCGATATAAATTGAAATCAAAGTAGGTAGTTCAGTTGGAAATGAGAAAAAGAATAGATAATTGGAAATTAATAAAGTTAACCTTGACAGAAAGAAATGTTGATAAACTGAACATTTTCAAAGGTAAGCTCGAGTCTATGGTTATAGGTGGAACAGTAATTTATAAATGCAACCAAAAATGGTTGCGAAGCGTTGAATGGATTTCAAGGGTTCCAGGAAGGCTGAAATTTGGAGGATCGAAAGGGCTTTTCGGAGCCCCACGAGGACAAGATGAAACGGAAACATCATGTTTTATTTTTTAGTAAAAATAAATATAAAGTAAAATAAAGAAATAGGTAGGAGGTCCCTAAATAAAAATAAAAACACTGCATAAGCCCTAAGGGATCAGTTGAAGGTCAACTAACTAACTAGGCTAGAGAGAAAAAGAAAACGCATAAGTCACTGCCCTGTGCCATTTGTAAATAATATTACCTCTGTGTACCTAACCCATGTCTCGTCCTAGGAAAATTGCCTCTCCATCTCATACCCCAAGGTTTACAGGTGAGTGCATGGTTGATCGAGTCGATTGAAAAACGCTGCAAAGTCCTTGTCACATGGGTTTATTATTCTACTGGACACACCTGCAGAAATGCTGGCTGTTCATTTATTGCTTATTTCATGTGAAATAATTGAAATAGCTATTTCTGATGGTTTCCACCACTTTTGGCCCCTAAAACACGAATTAGGTACGCTCCTTTTATTTTATTTTTGTCAATTTATCTTTAATCATTGTTAGTGCCATTTAATCGTCTCGATCCACGTGTTGATACTACTTCCAGTGTTATTATACAAATTGATGGTGATTTCAGACGATTTCCCAGGTTTTTGACTCATAAAAAATCAATTTTGGGAGTTGAACATTTGGTAGAACCTCGATTTTCCACTCTTTGGTCAAAATCGACTTCATATTCGGTCTTCTCGTCCCCAGAAACATGGAAAACGATACCTCAAAAGCTCATGTTACTAAAATGTTACTAAAACACAAAAAGTACCTATTTTTGTGCACATTTTCACTCATAACATCCCTGGGTATATCCCGATCGGGCTGAAAAGTTTCGGGACACAACTAGGGCCCAAATGGAGCATGTGTGCGAAAGAACGACTTTTTTAGACCTAAAATGAAGCCGCTACACGTGATACGGCGGACGGCGTACGGCGTACGGTGGACGGCGGACGGACATTGCATTTTTGGAATCTATGCACCTTGAAACGTAGAAGAAAAAATTTTGAGGGGGTGTTATAAACATTTTTTGCTGAGCGATTACATAGGTGTATTATTCACAGAATAATAAACCAAAATTGGCTCGTAGTTGAATCATCGTTTCATTATTGAGACCATACCATTGGGTGCCTCAAAGACCTGGCGGCATCTATTGGTTTATTATTCTGTGAATAATACACCTACGTATTCGGTCAGCAAAAAATTTTTATAACAACCCCTCAAAATTTTTTGTTTTCCGTTTCAAGGTGCCTAGATTAAAAAAATGCAATGTCCGTCCGCCGTCCGCCGTACGCCGTACACCGTACGCCGTACGCCGTACACCGTACGCCTTACGCCGTACGCCGTCCGCCGTATCACGTGTACCGGCTTCATTTTCGGTCTAAAAAAGTCGTTCTTTCGCACACATGCTCCATTTGGGCCCTAGTTGTGTCCCGAAACTTTTCAGCCCGATCGCAATATATCCAGGGGTGTTATGAGTGAAAATGTGTGTAAAAATAGGTACTTTTTGCGTTTTAGCAACATGTTGGTAACATGAGCTTTTGAGGTATCGGTTTCCATGTTTTTTTGGACGAGAAGACCGAATATGAAGTCGATTTTGACCAAAGAGGGGAAAATTGAGTTCTACCAAATGTTCAGCTCCCAAAAATGATTTTTTATGGGTGAAAAACCTGGGAAATCGTCTGAAATCACCATCTGTTTGTATAATAACCCTGGAAAAAGTGTCAACACGTGGATCAAGACGATTAAATGGCACTACCAATGATCAAAGATAGTTTAAAAAAAAAAGTACCTAATTTGTGTTTTAGGGGCCAAAATTAATGGAAACCATCAGAAATAGCTATTTCAATTATTACGCATGAAAGAAACAAGAAATAAACAGCCAGCATTCGTTAGGTATGTCCAATAGAATAATAAACCCATGTGACAAGGACTTTGCAGCGTTTTATTTTGTAGGTTCAGAAAGATGGGGCGACCGGAGCCGTCGTGAGCTACACGTCGGCTCCGGCTAGATCACGTGGATGTGATACTAAAACGCAATACCGGCACGCATTGCGGGTTTATAGTTTTTGCTGTCGAAGGGCGTAGTTTGATTGTGAGATTGGCTCTCTTGGGTGTCACGTACCTACACAACAGAGTAAATTATATTGGTTGTTTCATAATTTCTGTCACTTGTTGAGTGAATAAAATAAATTATATTAGTCGACAATAATAGGATCTGATCAAATTCCTAGATATGTATTTGAAAATTTGTTCACTTACCTGTACTACCAGTGTAAATTTATTGTAATGATATGGTGCATCACTATGAAGGAAGTTTACTCCCCCTTCTCATTACTTCTTAAACCTTTACTCCTTCAACGACGCGTCTATAATTCAACACAAATAATGATCACTAACACTGGATTAGCTTTGCTAATAACTGGCTTCTTAGGTTTACTGAGTGGGGGTAGTTTACGATGCCCTAGTTACTATTATCGTCCAATGTGCCAATTTTAGATTGGTTGGCAAAATACTTGGGGAACTAGAGTGAGCATTTGTGTTATGAGCAATGCCATTCGCCATTCACTGGGTGACTATTGTGGTAATGCAAAACGACAGCACCCAAGCGTATTACTCAACAGAATTTTCTATCCTGACATTACCCCTAAAAGAAGTTTTAAAAAAAATTTATTCAGCTTGGATAGGTGAGACAGTGCTTCGATTCAACCCTGGAACCCCACCTACCTGTTTTCGATAAATTTCTGGACAAATTCAATTAATGCCTGGGCTGGACAACGTCCTCTTGTACGTTGTTTCTAGCTAACATCAAACGATCTTTACTCCAATATTTTCCATTCGTCTTCTTCTTTTTTCAAATCATATTTCTCTTCACAATTTCAGGATTGTGAAAAACGTACGTATGAAAGAAGGAGATTTTTTGGGTTCATTTGGAAACAAAGTTTGACTTGAAATGTTAGCTTTCGTATTTTTTTGGAATCCCCCAACATCCAGTTTTTTCAATTCTCGCCTTTAGATTCCGAAAATTCAGTGATAGTGACAATTCACATTCAGATTCGACGCAACAATCAAGAAGGTCATTCTCGAATTTTTTTTCCGAATCATTACATAATTACCTATAGAAAGTTCTAGATGAGTCAACTACCTGCTTATTACTCAATTTTGCTGTCACCATCTCATGGAATGAATATTTCGTAGGTATCTTGCTAATGTTTATTTGATTAGTACCTATCACTCCATCAGTTCAGTTTATTATCCTCAATTCAGTTGACTGTAAGTTTTGTTGAGTTATTTTTAGTAGCTAGGTACGTAACAGCTAACAAGGAAACGAGTAGTTGGGGGTATCTTATTAAAGTTTGAACGTTGAGATCATCATGATTATCTTTTGAGGGAAAAACATTCCCGAGGATCGTCTACAATAATTATGCAAAGTCAAACCCCCTCGCTGTGCCCACTTAGTCGCTTCGGTTGATTGGAAAAGAATGAGCATTGCGAAACGTGCGTAGGTGTTCAAAAAAATGAATACGTTCGAGCGTCCGAAACATCGTTTTGAATCAGAGAAATCGAAAGTGTGGGCACGTGAAGTCACGGATAGTTTTATTTCAACCCGACGAACTGTTGAAGGGGGAATAGCCACGGTTATAACGTTTGTACCTAACCCCGCTTATTAAAATGTGTTTAACCCGATGATTATCTCGAGGGTTTGGGAGGGCCCTTAGTGATTGTTGAGTAATGATGTTGAGTACTTGGAGGTCCTTTGCCCGGCCCTCCGTCATCCCATCGGACGCGATTTGTGAGTCAAAACGTTATTAATTACCTTCTCAGAGGATGCTATGTAATGATCTTTGGAAGACCATTGAAAATAAAATCAAAGTAACAATTTTTTATCATTCAACCTTGAGTGGGGAAATTTAATGAACCAGGAATTTGACAGTGATTTACGAGTCGGTAGTTGGTTTCATTGGGGAGACATTTTTATTGTTTTGTTCAGATTGTTGGAATTCGACGGAAAAACACATTCGTCTGGAAAACTCCTTTCTTTCGACGTTTCAAGTCAACCACAGAACCTAAAATACTACCACCATCGTTAACTAAAAACATAATCTGTGCTCGTTTAAGAAGGCTCGAACATTCGAAAAATAAAATACTGATAATTTGATTCGGATTCTGTCTAATTACCAGCCGTGTTCGCCAACTAATCCCCGGTCTGACGAATCTCCGCTTCCGGCCTATAGAAAATAAATATTGAAAGCATTCTCATGTGAATCTGAAGCACAAGGAGGTTCGATTCGCGTACATCAAAATTGTAATAGTTTAGCAAAACTACATTAAACTGACTGTAATAGTTGTAGTTATGCTGAAGTAATGTTAAAAAATCAACCATGGGATTGCAGCATTCTCCTTCATTTGATACATATTTCCACCCAGGATTAGTACGTATAAACGACGAGCTTTCCCCCCTATATAATATACCATACGAATATGTAGTAGGTGCTGGTGCCAAGCTTCCGAGAGGTGTACCATTGAAAAGAAACCACCTGTTCTTCCAACTATGCCAGTTTTACACGAACCCTAAAAGCTGCCATCCATCTGAATTTATGGCATTCACTGATTAATGGTAAAACTCTTCCCACTGTGCCAAGTCATTCTTCGAACTGAATTCAACTTTTTACTAGTTTCCGCAATATCTTTAAAAAGGTCAACCCTGAGATTCGTCGAAATGGCGAATAACTTCCTAGTCAAATAATCCGAAAGTTCAGTTCCTAAGTACTAACTACTACTTTTTATTTATATCTAGACCTGAATACTGAACCTAATACGCGGAAAATCCTTGAGGAGTTCCGTTTAGGAAAATGTTGGAGACTGTGTCTGGATTTTTCAGTGTTCAAGTTCAAGCACTGTTACTGACACAGCATTGAATTCCCAACTTCAGAGTAATATGTCAGAATCAACTAATCATCCAGTGCAGTTGATTTGAGCTGAGGACGCACATTATTGGCTGCAGCGTTAAATTAGCAATCACGTTTTCACAAATTAATGGTTTTGCGAACAAAACATGAAGGCGAAAACTTACTCGTATGCCTACCAAACGTTTTACAAGGTTGGTCTGAATACGATCACCACGATTTCAAACCCCGTATAGTCACAGCACTAGTGATTTTGCACCTCGCACAATATTTTACAAGTCGATAGACATCCATTGAATGATGGTAATTGAGTAAAAAGTAAGCAGCCATTTCAGGCTGGAGCTACACGTCATAACACAGTGTTTACTGCGATTCACCTTGATCGTTCGACTTAAGGTAACGATTGGTTAACTAGTGCATAATATTCACATAATGATACAAATAATAATTTTGCGATTGTAATATTGTTTCAGATGTTTTTTTTCTCGGAACCAGTTAACACCGACAACTGAATTTTGGTAAGTGAGTTTACCGATAAACTAATCTTTGAACCCCCTCCAACTCAGATGTGCTACAAGCCCAGGATCAATTGATTCCATGTAAACTTATCGCTCTTTTTTTTAATTATTTTGCAAATTGGGAACAACTTCTATTACCCATCTCATGGCAAATGATGTGTGATACAGAACGCAGTGTTTTCAATCAATTAGTTTCATTGGTAACTCGGGTTATCATCAAACCCGATCTCCATTTCAATCGGACACGTACGTGTACGTATTGGATTATGAAAAATGATGGCGTTATGTTACTACCAAATAATTATAATATGAAGATGGTACATGTTTGGAAATTTCGAAAATAACGGATTTACGTTAACCAACCACCTTTGCAAAACGCCCACCACCATGAAACTAGTTTCAAGAAAAGGTGTAAGAACTTTGAATAGGTGCTATATTTGATAATCGTAAGTAGTCCATTTTGAAAGGAACTTAATTTTCACCTGAGCCACTGCCACAGCTTCAGAGAGATGATGAAATAATAAGTTATCAGAGAAACCATGAATACGAAATACATTTTAGTGAGAAAGTACGATCAATCAATATTTGATAGGTAATAAAGCAAATTATCATCATTATCAAGGCAAGAAATGTCCGAAAGTTTTCTTATAGTTGACCCTACAGGAAAGCTCAATTGTGGCAGTTGTTATTCACTAGGAATCGAACGCTGGCGTGAGTGGTTTGAAGGAGTTGGTACGATCTTATCGAAGTTCGGAGTACCTAATGAAAAACGTTTCCCGGAATAGGATCTAATTTCGGAAACCCGGAGGGGAAATCGCATTCTCGTTTAATTGGAAAGGAATTATAATAATAACTTAAGCGGAGTTGAATGATTTCGTGACGAATTAAAGGGCTTGAACTGAAAAAAAAGGGGGGTAATGGATCAGTGAACAGTGAATAAAGGAAATATCGTAATAGGTTTTGTCGGCGATTTGCAAGGCATGTCGCGGCCTGCCAGTTGGTGCCTGTAAGGACGACGATAACCCCAGAAAATATCATCATCTTCGTTCATTGTTGTTGTTGTGTACGTATGCATTAGTACACTGCGCAGTGCACACATTCATGGCATTCATGCACAAATTAATTTTTCGTACATGGCGTGATCACGACATTCAGGCTTTTCCATTCCACGTCTTCACCGATGTGAAACCAATGGTAGGTAATGTCCACACCCACACACCGGGTACTGCAGCTGCTTGTTTATATCAGAAAAGTTCTTAATCATAAGTCTTACACCATTCTTCATGCTATACAAGAGTGAAAAATTCGTAAGGTCTACTTAAGATAACTAAGATCTACTTAAGATAACTAAGATCTACTTAACATATATGTCCCATAAAAATGTCAATTATTGTCAGACCGAATTATAGTTAAGTAAGGACTAGTGCGCCAAAATCAGTAAAAATTATAGGATGTTTGTTAGATAGCTATTTCTAAGGTACCTTCGATGTCCTGGACACTCCACTACGGTATGCATCGTCAAGACATCCAGGCCAAACTTAAATAAAACATCAAATTCTATTCCAAAGGTTTATATCAGTAAAACCGCTGCAAATTATTACACAACCCTTTATTATTTACCTGTAGATGCCCCCTTCTACGTAGATCACCGTTTTCTGCGGTCAATACCTACCATCGAGCTCCCCCCAGGAAAGCCCCAAATCGAGTACTGTAGCGGCCCGGGAATTGCATTTTCATAAAAATGCGACGGATTCAATAATTAAATAATTAATTATTTGTTGTTATTCATAGAGCATAGCGTTTGTTCAAGTTACGAAAGTACCTACAAAAAAATCTGAAGGGGCCATATCATTGTTCAAATGAAATCACGGAACAACCAACTCGATTTCATACAGCCGTTTTTTAACGTTTTCAGATTGATCTCGAACTAAAGAATTTGTTGAGACCACCCGGAGCATTGTACGTCCAGCCGAACGTTTGCAACGAAAAGCTTCGTCAACATGATCGTGAATAAAACGGTGTAAATCCGGCTCAAATATCACCTGATTATACGGGTGATCCCTAGCAGTGATATTTGAGCCGGATTTACACCGTTTTATTCAAGATCATGTTGACGAAGCTTTTCGTTGCAAACGAACGGCTGGACGTACAATGCTCCGGGTGGTCTCAAAAAATTCCTTAGTTCGAGATCGATCTGAAAACGTTAAAAAACCCTACCCTTCTACCCTTCTATTGACAGTTTCCGAGCTACGGCGTTCTGAAAATTTCAACCCCTATTTTTCACCATTTAGGGGTGACTGACAGTAACGCCGAGCTTCGCGGACCAACTCCAAAAATGGGTCAACAAACCAAATTTCATTAAATTTCATTCATGGTAACTAAGGAAAGTGCGAAGTACTGCGGACGGACAGAAATGTTTTTATTCCATTTTCGAGTTCTACGTACTAATACCGTTGAATAAAAATTGCATGCTCGATTCCAAAGGTTCATTAATGAAAATAATAAACCAAACAACATCGAATTTGTTTCCACGCACATTCAAATTTTTTCAAAGCTTTTTTCTCGGGAGATTGTTTGGCGGGGAATTACCATTGTTCAACTCAGTGCCCAATCTGTCGTATAATAATAGCAAATCCAAATGTATGAGTTCTAAAAGGCGGAAAAATATTTCATTATTATGTGTTCCTTTCGTGTTGCTGGGTGGGTTTTGTTCCGTCCATGCAACCCAGTGGTACGTTGAAAGTAAAATTTCCGGCGAATTGAGTTGTGCCCCCGTTAGAAGATATCTGCCGGATAAATCTCGTCCAAGGGCATTTCTGCTCCATGAAAATCGCCATGCTCAATCAATCCCGACGTCCCAACAAGGGAGGGCGTGAAATATGAGGAATTCGGTTTTTGCACCAGCGAAATGGGGGTCGGGCTTATTAGGTGCAGATGCATTAAACATAAGGACATGAACGGGATGGGCGGGGGTTTATTCCAGAAGAACTTCCTGACCCAAGGGGATGCAGAAAGAGAGCCAATTACATTAGTGGACATTATGGAGCTGAGTGAATTAAACAGCTCGGACCATCCTTAGGGGAGGAAGGACAGTGTAAAAACACTGGATGAAGGGAAGTGGAGGTGAAGGGACCGAAGGACACAAGAAGAGACGTAAAAAGGACACTTGTAATTACTTGGGGAACTACAATTGGCCGTTTCTCTTGGGGGTTGGGAACCTTCCTGTTCACTCTAACCGATCTACGGGGAGATATAGGTTCAAGCTGGGGCCGAAATTTAAATACCTACAACGATTTCTTCAATAAAACTAATAGTCAACTACATACAACTAATAAATAGGAATGGTAGTTGAATGCGCAGTTTGTATGATACTGAATACCTACAGTGCATGCAGTGAGCAAATGTCTCATAACTACTAACCACCCTCATTCAACGAGAAATTGAAGGATTTCACTGAAACCCTTGAAAGATACTCAATGCTATTTAAAAAAAATTAACGTTAATTATCAATTAATTAATTAATTAATTAATTAATTAATTTTGTGGAAAATGGAACCACCTCCAGTTAATTTGTTGATACTTTATTTAATTTGGTAGTTACGAATATAAAAAAAAAACAGTTGCGTTCAAACCTTTCAAGGAAAAAATTCGTTTTCTAACTTTGAATAATCTAGAGTTTAAAGTAGTCGATTTAATAGACCAAAGTAGGTACAAACCGCACAAGAAAAGGAAGAGAAACCAACAAAAAGTGGCGACCGTGACAGGACAGGCGGTTTGATACCTCACGTAAGATGACGACCAAGATCACTAGGAAAACGTTAATGTCAATCGCCCATCGAGTCTTCGATCCAGTAGGGTTCTGTTGTCCAGCCATGAGCCTAAAACGAGCATAAAAGCAGCATAAAAGAGCATAAAAGAGCATGCCATGTGGGCGTCCAAGGCCTCCTCAGCATCTTGAGGAATCGGTTTTGGATACTAAGAGGAAGACAAGCCGTCCGAGGGATCTTAACAAAATGCATAAATTGCGCCCGTTTTGAGGTCAAGCACGCTGAAACGCTAACCCCGGCTTTACCAGAAGCGCGTACAAGGGATGCAGAAGTCTTCGAAGTCGCAGGTGTAGATTTTTTTGGGCCATTGATTTTAAAAGATGGGAGAAAGATTTTTGCAGTGATCTTCACTTGTGCTGTATACCGGGCAGTCCATCTAGAACTAGCGGTTTCACTGTCCACAGTAACCTTCATTCAAGTTTTACGCAGATTTATTGCAAGAAGAGGTAGACCTACAATACTGTACAGTGATAACGCAAGGAACTTCACAGGTGCTGATGCGGCTTTTGGAAGACTTGATTGGGAAAAGCTAGCGAGGTTTTGCACTGCAGAGAGGATAAATTGGCGTTTCAACCCCCCTTCCAGTCCGTGGTGGGGAGGATGGTGGGAGCGACTAATTGGAGTCATCAAGCAAATGCTCAGAAAAACGCTTGGAAAAGCTTCCGTTACATACGAGGAACTTGAAACGATCCTATGTGACTGCGAGGATACTATGAATTCCCGACCACTGACCTATGTCTCTGAGGACGACCAAGACTTGATGCCCATAACGCCTAATCTGTTTCTCAGAGGGGTAAGAGAATCAGGAGTCCCCGACTGTGACGCTTTGAGTGCCACCGGTTTAGGGGAAAGAGCACAGTATTTACAGAAAATCAGAGCAGATCTTCGCAAGAGATTCCGCAACGAGTATCTTGGCAAGCTGGCTCAAACCGCAAAGAAGATCACCAGAAAGTTGAAGATTGGTGAAATTGTTCTGATCGGTGGTGAAGACAAGAAGAGGATTAGCTGGCCTCTAGCGAGGATTATAGGATTTATACCAGGCAAAGACGGGGAGAACCGAATTGTCAAGCTTATAACTGCCAGGGGTGAAGTCATGCGACCCCTACAACGAGTTTACCCACTCGAAGTTTGCCTTAATGATCAGGACGGGCAAACGCCTCAAGACCTGGAGGAGCAAGAGCCGCAAGACTTCGTCCACCAATAGGCCCCGGAGTGTGTGGAAAATGGAACCACCTCCAGTTAATTTGTTGATACTTTATTTAATTTGGTAGTTACGAATAAAAAAAAAAATTGCGTTCAAACCTTTCAAGGAAAAAACTCGTTTTCTAACTTTGAATAATCTAGAGTTTAAAGTAGTCGATTTAATAGACCAAAGTAGGTACAAACCGCACAAGAAAAGGAAGAGAAACCAACAAATTTTATTTAATTTAAAAAAAAAAACGGTTAAATTATTTACCTACAGAAGAAAACATTATGGAATTCTGCATTTTTGAGTTTTTCAAGTTTCATTCATCCACTTACAATATCATTTGAACCCTAAACTGCAGTAACTTGAGAAAAAGTTCTTCTTTCCCTAAGAATTCAATTGACATATTATTCTCAATAGCTTAATAAGTAGATAACACAATACCTGTAAAATTAAGTTCCAAATCATCATTCATGTACGCTGTTAGAAAATGTGTAGGTGTTTAGTAGCGGTTTTTCTTTTAAATCGGCTTTTCGAATTGTGATTTTTGTTTGTAACACCAATGTCATATAAGTACTTATAGATTTTGAACATAAAAATATTGAAATAAACAACAAATCGCAATTCTTTAACACACTTCGGACACTGTCAAGCCAAAAAAGCTTGTCTTGTGCAAGTTTGGTTTTGCCTGTTTCATTGCCCACATCATGTGAACATTCGACCAATGGTCGCATGTGAATGAATGGGGAAAAAAAATTGAATCGTTGCATTTTATTTGCCTTGGAAATCAGCAGCACTTGAAATGAATGGGGACTTTGCCCCTTGACTGCATTGCTTCCGTAGGTCCGTTTTTGTGAACGTTGAATATTTATAAGGTTGGCGATCTTTCATTCGTGACTGTCGATTTCTTTTTAGCATGATTCACGGAAAACGGCCAAATCAATTAAGAAAAGGTTTTAGGACATCTGGGTCCCCCCCTTATATTTCACCGGCCAATTATTTTCCCGCGTGTCGCGTTAATGACCTATCGTGTTTTTAATTACTTGTTCTGGATGTAGGTTTCTTTTTTCCTTGAGGGTTTTAGAAGAACGGATCGCGTTGGTAACGTTAAAACGGAAACAGTTGCGCAAGAGGACGTTGCGTGTTTTGGGGTTCCTTCTGTCAATAAATAGATGAAAACAAATGAATCGGACATTGAGAGAAATGACGTTAGTCATAATGGTCTTGGAACTTTGTAAGCCTTTCATGGAACATGTGGCTGTTCCAACTGGAATATCAGTTTAGCCCTTGAGCTTTCAATAGATGCGCCCCTATAAAGCGGTCATGAATTTAAAGACATTCCGTATGATGTCATCATTGGTACCATCATTTTAATCAGCATCAGGTTCAAAATTTCGAGACTATTCCAATTCTTACTATTAACATAGTGTATGGCTGAGGAGTCCTCGTCACTTGCAAATCGAGTGTTTTCTGTACAGCCAAGCCCTGGAGTCCTCATCAAAGTATGTTAATTTTACTTTACTACTCACGAAACTAACCCATTAGATTTCCCTCTTACTATCTGGATAACACGTGCATTGCACAGGAACCATAATTGTGGGTCATATTAATAACATCTAGAAACTTCCTATTAGGTATACAAAATTTAATGAAATATACCGGGTTTGTGAAATGAGCCTTTGTATGGGGTTTGGTTAATTGTTTTACACCACATGGTATATAACTCACTAGTATCAGTAGGTACCTATCGAAAAATGCCAATAGTAATAAGAACTTTTCCAAACTAACAAAACGCTGCAAAGTCCTTGTCACATGGGTTTATTATTCTACTGGACACACCTACAGAGATGTTGGCTGTTTATTTATTGTTTCTTTCATATAAAATAATTGAAATAGCTATCTCTGGTGGTTTCCACCAATTTTGGCCTCCAAAACACGAATAAGGTACCTACGCTTTTTTTTTTTTAAAATAAATTATCTCTGATCATTGATAGTACCATTTTATCGTCTTGATCCACCTGTTGACACTTTTTCCAGTGTTATTTCAGACGATTTCCCAGGTTTTTGACTCATAAAAAATCAATTTCGGGAGCTGAACATCTGGTAGAACCTCAATTTTCTATTCTTTGGTCAAAATCGAGTTCATATTCGGTCATCTCGTCCCCAAAAACATGAAAAACGATACCTTAAAAGCTCATGTTACCAACATGTTGCTAAAACGCAAAAAGTACCTATTTTTACACACATTTTCACTCATAACACCCCTGGGTATATTCCGATCGGGCTGAAAAGTTTCGGGACACAACTAGAGCCCAAATGGAGCATGTGTGCGAAAGAACGATTTTTTTAGACCGAAAATGAAGCCTGTACACGTGATACGGCGGACGGCGGACGGCGGACGGACATTGCATTTTTGGAATCTACGCACCTTGAAACGGAAAAGAAAAAATTTTGAGGGGGTGTTATAAAAATTTTTTGCTGAGCGAATACATAGGTGTATTATTCACAGAATAATAAACCAAAAATAGGAAGGCAAACACCAAACCATACCTTCACTCCGGTTCTCTTCATCGTAAATCACCGGGTCCAACTCTCGATTCTGATGAACACATGAGCCGGTAATGGCGCCCACAGATTGGGAAAATTGATAATTTTGGGTTTTACGAATGGCAATTTGGAGCATCTGCTGATGTTGACGTCCCCTCTGGCGTATCGTCATGCGTTTCAATGGCTTTGTTCAGTTTGATAATATAGCGATACCTAGTATAATATACGATTGATATGATAGTGTCAAGCTATTCATAGCACTCAAAGGACCCAACAGTATCGAAGATTATTTTTTAACTTCCGAGTCTACCAACCAAGGTTTCTGGGGCACCAAGCTGATGTATACATTTTGTCATGTTTCTGAACAAATTGTGTTTTAGTTTCAGCATGGTTTGACAATATTAAATTCAATTCCATGCAAATTGGAGGAGTCATAAATGTCATACGTTTTACATCATGAAGCCGTAACCAGAGACCGCCTGAACAGGCTGTCCGGTCCGCGGGCGGATCCGCTTGGCAATAAAAACTCAATTGGAACCAATCGTGCGTTGTTTCCAACGGCCCGGCGAAAAAGTGCGGATGCCGGATACTTTGTTTTGCCGGGCCGTTGGAAACATTCCAATTCCGTTCCAAAAGCGTCTCATTGACGGGCGAATCTTCCAGTCGTACCGGACAGCCGGTGCAAATTTTTCAGGAGATCGTCTGATTTCGGCTCAATCGAGGTTCTACAAGCTCGTCATTGGGGTCTTCCTCATCTACGTCATCCGGTCCGTGCTGTTTTTGGGCTTCACTTCAGTGTTGTCGTTTTCGTCTTTAAATTTCAAGCTTTATAATGAATCTTTATAAAGCTTTAATCCATCAAAGATATTTCGCAACGACAGGGGACCCATCAGATAGTTACGAAACATCAAGCGGATTTGGAAAATGAAACAGCCGACGAGAATCGACTATTCAACAATCAGCTCTTCCGAATTCGCTCCACCATGACATGTCAATCGGTTCATCACCAATGAATCCGTATTGGCTAATTTCCTTCCTCGAACCCAGGTACCCTGGAGACAGACGGTATGCTTACTCCCTCCGAAGGATGATATACCTAGTAATTGCCGTGCTCTGATCGATCGAGCCTGGATACACTGATTGTGATTTATGGCCGGACCCTATTACTTTGTTTGTCTCCGGTCCTCGTTCTGTGATTTATCATTCGGAAAAAGGTCCTTCGGAATTGTCTCGCAGTATTTAAATAATTGAGCGATTACTTCGTTTCGGAGGTATCTTCCCTGGTGTAACGCTATCGTTGGGTCGAGGGGCGTAGCCCCTCCAGCCGCCTCCTGTCACCTGGGATTGTTATTAATAGTTGGAGTGCATCAGGAATTTGAGTGGTTGTAATGAGTCAATAAACCATTAATATTGCTGTCCTGCGCATTGCCTACCTCTAGCAGAGCATCTGCATTCACCTCCATAGACAATTGAACCCCAGCACCTAATCATGAACGATTCGTCTTTCTGGACTGTTGTAGTTATAATTAATTCATTTTCTACGCCCAAAATTTTAAGTATCTGGAAAATAGCTCATAATAAATCATGATTCTTAAAATCACAAACTTCGATTTAAACTTCCAGTTTGGGAGGGAAACTTGGCGTCAGCAGTTCACTCAGTGAATTGATTTGAGAGTCAGAGGTGATGAAGTACAAATCACAATCCGGAAAATCGGGTATCAATTCCGAAGTTCGGTCAGGCTCAATATATCTAGGCGTAAAGATTCACGGTCGACGGATTGCCTGATACTGATGGTGAACAGATAACTCTGTTTGAGGGAAGGTGGGCAAATATTAACGTAAAACAAGACACTGGTTATACTACTACACTTGGGTACCAATACCACAGAGCAAAGAATAGAGAAGAATGCTTTATTCTGTGGGGCATGTCTTCCACCAGTTAGCAAAACTCGCCTGAATAATTTCTCATCTTCACGTCACATGTTATCGTAGTTCACAAACCCGATTCATTCAGTCGAAAAATCTGTTGAGCTTTCCTTCAGCTCAAGGGGTACAAACTTCTAGTTGTCAGAAACTATCCTGGTTCGTATTCCAATAACTTCACAAATAACAGAAATAATATATGTGTTTTAGAGCAAACTTTCAAACCCTACAGGAGCAGACTCGCCTCATTTCACGGCGTTGAGAGGGACCATTTAAGAGCAAATTTATTTTAAAAACGCTGCAAATCCCTGCACAACGGTTTATTATTTTGTACAGAATACCCTTCTGTACAAAATAATAAACCGTTGTGCAGGGATTTGCAGCGTTTTTAAAATAAATTTAAAATGTATTAAAATAAAATTAAAATCTAAAATAAATTTTAGAATACCCTTCTGTTACAGATCACAGCTCTCTGTGTAGATAACCCGTCTATATAATATAATATGTACTATTCTACACATATTATGTAGATCGCGGACCCTCCGTACGTTAGTACCTAACCCCGTACTCGTTACTAGGTACCTACCTAAACCATTGTGTAATAATTATCTGTAGAGGTTCCACTTCTACGGAGATAGAATAATGAACCGTTGTGTAATAATTTGCCCATCAATAATACTTCAACGGTTGTTCAAGTTGCAAAAGTACCTATCAACAAAATCCAGCCCCTTCTTGGTAGATGAGCCGTTGTGTAATAATTTACCGTTGTGTAATAATTTGCCGTTGTGTAATAATTTGTCAGTGTGTAATAATTTACCCATCAATAATACTTCAACGGTTGTTCAAGTTGCAAAAGTACCTATCAAAAAAATCCAGCCCCTTCTGGGTAGATGAGCAGTTGTGTAATAATTTACCGCTGTGTAATAATTTGCCATTGTGTAATAATTAACCCATCAATAATACTTCAACGGTTGTTCAAGTTGCAAAAGTACCTATCAACAAAATCCAGCCCCTTCTTGGTAGATGAGCCGTTGTGTAATAATTTACCGTTGTGTAATAATTTGCCGTTGTGTAATTTGCCAGTGTGTAATAATTTACCCATCAATAATACTTCAACGGTTGTTCAAGTTGCAAAAGTACCTATCAAAAAAATCCAGCCCCTTCTGGGTGGATGAGCAGTTGTGTAATAATTTACCGGTGTGTAATAATTAGCCATTGTGTAATAATTTACCCATCAATAATACTTCAACGGTTGTTCAAGTTGCAAAAGTACCTATCAACAAAATCCAATAGTCCATCACTTATCAAATGAAATAATATCGCAGAACAAACAACTCGACTTCATACAGCCATCCTTGATTATAATCAGATGCTACCTAGTGATGATATCCAGGCCGGATTTATACCGTTTGATTCACGATCGTGTTGACGAAGCTTTTTGGTGCTCACGAACGGCTGGACGTACGATGCTCCGGTGGTCTCAAAAAATGGTTTAGCTCAAGACAAATTTAATAAAGTGAAAAAACCATACCCTTCTATCGGAAGTTCTCGAGATACGGCGTTCTGAAAATTACAACCCCTATTTTGAACCCCTTAGAGATGACTCACAGTAACGTCGAGCTTCGAGGACCAACTAGACCCCGAACGGAACCTATAACCCGATTTTCATCAATTTTTTTTTCATGGTAACTAAGAAAAGTGGCCCGTACGGCGTACGGCGGACAGACAGAAATATTTTTATTGCAGTTTTGGATTCTACATACCTTGAAACGTAAACCATCAAATTTTGAGGGGGGGTAAGCATTATTTTTTTTCATGCTCGATTCCAATGGTTCATTATTGAAAATAATAAACCAAAAATTTATTCAAATCCAGTATTATTAAATAACTATGACTTTTATTCCTACTGAGAAATGTTACAGAGACGCACAGAAAGAATTCGTATGAAATATTGAGCGGTTACCTACCTAATCTTTCCAAGTTGGACAGTCGCAAAAATCATGAAGTCCTGCTCATTTTATTGTCCTCCGCTTCAGTCATTAGGTACGTTCTTGAATAAAATTCCTACGCTTATCTAATCCCTTTGGTGCGTTTTCTTTCCCCTAACTTCCGCAAAAACCTCTCCACGACACCGAGTTTACCATACGAGATGAAAAACTTTATTCATTTCATATCTCCCACGTGAATTTACTAGCATTTTGTTTATCCAACTGTTTGAATAAATTGCTCAACTTCACGCCGAGAGCTATTTCAATTTTCTTAGGGCCTTCAAACGGATTAAGTTGATGGTGGGAGGGGGTAAGCGAATGTATCTTATCCTTCAGCTTGGCTGAGCTCCTATTTTCCCTCAAACTCTTTCCCTTTGCATTAAAACGTTTTTTTCTTATCAAGTAAACTCAAACATTCCTTTCTCAACGCAGAGGGCTCCTGCGGGAGCAGTGAACTTCTTTTGAGCTTATTCCATTTAAAAGTGCTCCTCTTCAATGTTTTCGCTTCCATTTTAGGGCTGGAATGAAAAATTAAATCCAAAAGGTTCCACCACCTCGCTAAGTCATCGGTAACATGTCGAGATCCGTCCTTTCCATGAAAATATTCTCATGAAACTACTGAGGTACCTACCACTCTGTAACTTACCAACCTAATATCGGTCCCAGTCGTTCGCCACCATCATGAAATATACATTAAGGGTGATTCTAAAATATCTACTCCATATACTCGACCTGAAATTGGGCTGCCGAAGTTATAGGACATAAACGTAACTCCACAGTTGTGGAGAATACAATATTACAGTACGATTTGATAACATTTATAGGGAAACCAACGCCTTCAAAATCTCGCTCTTCTTGACCACATATTATTTATTTTCGGGTAGTTCTCAACATTTAAAGATAAACTTGTGCGTGCATGCGTAAGTTAAACTCCGATTTTGATGAAACTCATGTGGGACCACCAGGTATTAACCCGAACCTAACCCCCAAAGCTCTTTTCGACAAGTTTTTCGGATAAGTGTATGGGCGTTTCAAGGATAGTGATTTTGAGCATGCGCAGACGAAAACTGCAGTTGGACTTTGATGAACATGATAGTCCCATTTTAGCGAATTTTCAAAGAAAATGAAGCTATTGCAATGGCTTCGAAATTTAAATAATATAAATTTTTGGAAATTTTCTTCATAGAAATCCGTTTCAGACCATTCTAAAACGATTCCTGAAATTTAACACTTTTTGAGATAAACAGCTCAAATTTGCACAAAAAATCTATCTTGGCAATCGAAAGGCTAAGTTCGAAGATGGGCGAAATTGGCCTACTCTAAGGAGGGTTTTGGCGCATTTAAAGTGCGCAAAAATTACCCAAAAATCCCCAAAATGTTATTTTCCAACACGTGACCCCTCATTTTAAAGGTTTTTGCACGCTGAACACGATGGTGGAATCGGATTTTAGATATCTTGATCCGTTCTCAAATTAGAGCATTTAAAGTGCGCAAAAATTACCCAAAAATCCCCAAAATGTTATTTTCTAACAAGTGACCCCTCATTTTAAAGGTTTTTGCACGCTGAACACGATGGTGAAATCGGATTTTAGATATCTAAATCCGTTCTTAAATTAGAGCATTTAAAGTGCGCAAAAATTACCCAAAACTAGGATAATCTTTAAACTCTTCCCCCCCCCCCCCCCTTAGAGTGGTCAGATTGAAAAATGTGAGAAGTATTAATTGAAGACGAGAGTTCGAAGCAAAAAAGGGGGAGGCAAACGATTAGTACAACTCCTTGAATTTCCCATTTGACATATAATTGTTATGATACCTTCATAGATAGACAAGTACCGGCCCACGTATTACTAGAAGGAAGACGAAAGAAAAAATCTATTTCAAATTATTCAATTTAGGTACTAACAGTAGGAGGAAGAAGTTTTCCTTTATTCAAAACCATAGCCATTAATTCGAATATTTCTTTGAAAATTCGCTCATTAAGTCATGCTGCATGACTGGTTTTTTTTTGACACCAACTCAAATTTCAGCTCGACGAAACCATTTCGGTTTATCATTTTCTGAACAATACACCTATATGTATTCAGTTCGGAAATTTTGTTTGGAACAACACCCTCTCAAAATTTTTCTTTTACGTTTTCAAGGTGTGTAGATTCCGGAAGTGCAATCTCCGTCTGCTGTCGTCGATATTTTCCGTAATCGTCAGTGTTTTTTCGCTCACAGGCTCCATTTGGGCCTTAGCCGTGTCCCCCCATCTCGGAAGCCCGATCGGAAAACACCCAGGGGTGCTGCGGGTGAAAAATATGCGCGAAATGAGGTATTTTTGAGGTTTTAGTGAACTTGGGCTTGTGAGGTATGGTTTTCCATGGTTTTTCAGGGTGGCGAGACCAAATAAATATGAAGTTGATTTTGTCCACTGAGTGAAGGATTGACGTTCCAACGAAGTTTTAACTCTCGGAATTCAATATTTATGAGTCAGAAATCTGTGAAAATGGCTTTCATCTCCAGAAATGTGTATAATAACACAAGAGGTAGTATTAACAGGTGAATCAATATAATTCAGGGACAGTTTCACTGATCAAAAATAATTTGTCAGAAATAGCAACCTAATGTTCGAGTTTAAAAACCGTCAAACTTTCTGGGCCTAGGTATTTTTGAGGTTTTAGTGAACTTGGTCTTGTGGTGGGGGACCAAATATGAAGTTGATGTCGACCACTGATCGAAGGATTGAGGTTCTAACGAAGTTTTAACTGTCGAAATTGAATATTATAACTATGAGGTGTTGAGGAGGGGCCGCGAACCCGTCGGGTTCGATTCCCAACGTTCTTCGTCTAAACCCGTCCCTCTTCTGAGCAAACTTAATGTTATGATTCACATTACCTACTTTACCTACCCAACTGTCTGGCGGGTCTAAAATTTAGAGTTTCTATCGTTTTAGGGTTCAAATGTTCAAATTACGACCTTCATAAGGTCGAGCATGACAAAGCTTAGCGAGCGTTGTTCCGTAGAAGATTCGTCTAGGCACATATTGAATTCTATCAGTAAGGACCCTCCGTTTGAGTCAGTCGTCATCCAGATTATCTCTGTCACGTTCCAATGAGTAAACATCAGGCAAAGCTTTCTCTCTCTCCACCTCTTCCCTATTACACCCATGCATATTAATAGGGCACAGCTCGTACCGCCCACTACCTCAAACAGCCCCGAACCCACGCTGAGGCCCAGGCAACGAACAATGGTTCCCTTCAGTACCTTCTCCCCGATAATGAGTTATTTATTCTGCTTCCCCACCTCGTTTATTTGCATTATATGAATTTAAAACTGTGGACAACCAGCTTGAGCAACAGCCTGGAAAGCTGTTGACCAACGCACACCTACTCTCTTCCTCTGATGAATGCACGCACGACCGTTGCAACTTTGTGGTCTCAAAAGATATATTTTATTTTTTTATTTTTTTTCCACCTCGAAAAACAACGTTAACAGGAGAATCGTTCTGTCACTATAAATTAATTAAAGAGTCCGCCACCCACGTCCTCGATTAAAATAATCTACATAATTACATCTGGTCTAAATCCAGCCTTCGTGAGGAAACCTGCTTTGTTCGTTATACTTTTACTACGGCACATTTTGTTTTTCTCGTTTCTCGGAACCAACTGCTCAAAGTGATGTCTGGGGTAGGTACCGAGCTCAGCTCTGGTCTTGTGGGTATGTAATGTATCAAAAATTGTGTAACGTTGGTTAACACGTTAATTATTTAGATATTAATGGATCAGTTAGCTGATGAATCAGTATGACGTCATCATAAACGACTACTAATCCACACTATCCTTCCTTTCCCTGCTAAAATTAAAATCAATTCTCACAAACTTTTGTGTACATTGACTGTAAAGAAATTGCATCGGAAGGGCAAATCAAACGTTACAGGCAAGTACTTACTCTCTGCAAGAATCTCGGACAGTGTTAGACAATAACTTGGAAAGAACACTGCTATGGCGCTCCTGCGTCAGGGCACACAGTTGTAATCAAGATGAAGAATGAGTAGGCTCTTGAATAATGTTAGGCTGTCTTGCCAGCCTAGGTTATTATATTATAGGTCTGTTACAAGTTTCTTTGAGCTGTAATGAAATACAACTAAATTAAATTAAATTAGGTAAATAATTCTTCTCATAGTGAATGGTGAATGGTGTTTGTGTCAAAATAAATCAGCTTCTGTATAAGGAACCAGTCCAAACGGTTTAGGCGGCTGTAGTTGCGTTGTATGGTTGCGTAGTTTTTAGGTTTGCGGCGGTGAATTGCGAATAGCTAGTACTTACATCATTGCTTCCTCGCTTAATTTCAATAAATTCCCTTCTATCTTTTCTATATACCTATTTTATTATTTTCACCTTCTACTAATCATGACCTTGGTGTGTGCGCGTCATGCACTACCTGACCACGGAACCATGAATTTTTATATCTGTAAAGTAGCATCATTAGCTGGCTCGCAGAATAATCCATACTTGGGATAATGGTATTTCTATAATGCATCAGAAGTTTTCTAGGATCGTGTCCAGTTTTCTCACATTTCCGCACCATGTTTTTTGATTATTTCAACTCCAGTTGAAATAATAAAAAATCTGCTAGGGCGTGGCCTTGGCTGTAATTAGGACTACATGGGACCCCACATCTGACACCATGTAACGTTGGTTCACGTTAGTTATTTAGATATTAGTGGATTCGGGTGATAGAGAACACGTTGGTTTTATGAGTGAGAGATGGGGCGAGCTTTATTGTTTTAACAGGTCACGTGGCACATCAGTCAGCTGATGAATCAGTATGACGGCATCATAAACCACTACTAATGTTACAAAATGTACAGGTTGTTGCTTGAGTTACACTGTTTACTCCGTAATACTTGACAAATGAATTTTTTTGAACATAATGATTTTTCACGGGTTCTAAAGCATTCATTGTAGTCAGTATTTTTGTTTTCAGTTGGTTACTACTCAGAATAATATACTTACCTACGAAAAAATCGCGAGGGTTTGTGAAATAACTAGCGGGATCTGATTTGATTCATGATTGGTCCTCCGAATCCAAATTAAATTTAAACAGTACCTATTTATACGTGTGCATATCTTTTATACTAACAGGTTATTGGCGTAGCAAATTTGTTTTATTGGTGCAAGCTTCACAAATTTCTGAAATGTAGGTAGACTATAACTAGTACCTAGCTATATAGTTCGGGCTATGGAATTACAACCATCCCACAGTTGATTAGCAGGAGTGAAAAATAAAGGTTGGCGTTAGAGGGTACAACATTCTCATTTCAGATTAGTAGGTAGGTACATAGATTTATGAATCTCCTGCATTGAATGCTATGCAACTAGTCGTTCGTACGATATTAAACATTAACGACATGAAACAAATTATCTACCTACCTACTTCAGCATCTGCTCAGTTTTCAAAGTGGGAAACGGAGCCAGTTGAGATAGCACACGGTTTATGCCTACCTATCATGGCCACGGAAAGAAGGTAAATTTCTGATATTTGAGTAACAGGTATTTTTCGATCGAAACCCCATGGCCACGGAAAGGTAAATTTCTGACATTTGAGTAACAGGTATTTTTCGATCGAAACCCCATGGCCACGGAAAGAAGGTGAATTTCTGATATTTGAGTAACAGGTATTTTTCGATCGAAACCCCATGGCCACGGAAAGGTAAATTTCTGACATTTGAGTAACAGGTATTCTTCGATCGAACCCCATGGCCACGGAAAGAATGTAAATTTCGGATATTTGAGTAATAGGTATTTTTCGATCGAAACCCTACTTTTAGGTAGGGCAGATAAGTAGTAGTAACCCGCAGAATAGGAACGTAATGTTTGGGAGAACGAATTATTACTTGGAACCGACCGTGGAATACGAAGACAACAGTGAGCCAGTTCCCAGTAAGTATATTCTGCAACTGTGACACGCCCGGGCTCCTGGGAAATAATGTTTTTAAAGCAGTTCAAGATAGTAAAAAATGCAATCATGGAAGTTCGGAACATTTTTAGTGATTTAGAAATGTTAAGGTGAGTTAAAAAGGAAATTCAGGGAGTTGAAAAGGAACAAGTTGAATAACGTGACACAGCGACATTTTTAAATGTGAGAAAATTTCGGCGGTGGCCGAATTGCCAGTATCACAATTCCGAGCCCCGGGGAACTGTTTGACCACTGGTCTAGAGTTTGGATCAAGTCGTGGGGGAGGCGGTGCAGAAGGTCAAATATCATGAATTCTTCAGCATTAATCTGCACAGGCCAGCGGCTACCCAGCTATAGCAAACTCTCGGCAACCAACTCCGTCCCATTTCCCTTCCCCTTACTGCGATAGCGGTTCATTTACTGGAAACCTACCATGTTTCAGTTGGAATTTGGTTGAGGCGGAGGGCTAAACAAAGATTTCGGTATAAAGAAAAAAAAAAACGCTGAAAAGTCCTCGTCACATGGGTTTATTATTCCTATTCTCATAGGCAATAATTTGGTACGCATTCATCAAGGTGAATGGGAATCAACCCAGGATTTAAATACAAAAATCAACAGGAAAAGGCTTAACAATAAAATAAATAAAGTTGTACACCACGAATTCGGCCCGTGCCCTTATGGATCCCGAGAACCGGCAGAGAAAATTTAGATATTTAGATAAGGTACTCACCTCAGGGTTTTAAGCTGGTGACGGTCCGTCATACTGTCAAATTTTTTCAGGTAGATCGCGTAGTTATTTAATTTCCAAGCATTCCAATTACCTTGACTAGCCCATAAAACTATGCAAAGGAATGGACGAACTCTTCTACGTAGAGCCTTCCTTTACCCTAGCCCTATAAATATCAAACGCAGAGAACTTCGCTAGGATAGGGATGACAACAATGGTCCCATAATGTTACATATATAATTATATAATATTAAGTTGTAACTATTGATTGTTTACCGATGCTTGTATAGGGCCAGTCTAATCGGGAATAGAGTGACGAATCCTCTACTGATTTACGACTTCTGGAAGTATTTTGTCAATATTCATCATTCACATAATATTGGTTTATTTTTCTGTCTTTACAGTCTGATGATGGGCAGGGTGAAAACCCCCGGTACCTTAACCTATTGGTTAAGTTTCTTCAAATGAAGAACTTAAATCAGAACGCTGCTTAACGCTCTGTTCACGATTATATTGGGTTGTTTTTTGATCGGCAATTTGGCCGAACAAAGTAATCCTAGGCTAGACGTTGGGACCCGAAGTTTGTCCTCGACATAGGAGCTGCAGATGTGAGGTGATGTGAGGAATTTCCCCCTCTCCTCTCACCACCAACAAAAACTATTGAGCGCATACTTTGATGCAATAAATCTAGTCGCTAGTCGAAATCGGACGCGTCATCGATCTTTGGTAGTGAGAAATTGAGGGGTAAACAGAGATTTTGAAGCATATGGCCGTATAGAATCGAGGTTCAGCTCGCGAACAACGAAGTGGGACATTTACTAAAAAGATTTACATCGGAAGAGCAATTTAAAGATTGAAGGTTATCCGTTGGTACTGGCTTCAATGGGTTATAAGGCATTTGTACCTACCTACCGAACTTGTTACTTACAACACCACAAGGAGAGAAATCATGGGATGTCTGAATATTCGCAATACTCGGGGACCCTGTAAAGGGATGTTTCGGCGCTTTTGTCCTCTGTTGCAGCACGCGCGTTCTCATCTTCTGAGGCAGGTAACAATCAGCTTCCTCTGCCGAGTTATCCCGTATCCATTGGACCAACTTCCCGTTGCATAGCGCTTGACGTGCTTCAGTCAATGACAAGGTCCCTTTACTCGAAGCTGCTTCGTTTCATGAATCGGCCCATTGTGTCGCCCCATCGCTTCCCTTACGACAACCTCCGCCCGGCTGATGCCTTGAGGGAAGCTCGCCGATGCTGAATTGATTCGATCGCGTAGTGGAAAATTAGTTGACTTCGAGTTATTGGCTTGGATGGGCTTTTCAAACACTGAAATGGAATGTCGTCGGGGCTTGGGAGGGGTGCGTCTTCAACAGGCGTAGGCTCTCCAAGATAGGAAACTCCCTGCAAATGCGATTCTTGTTGTGCTCGACACAATCGTTTTACAGATTAACTGTAGCAGAATATTGTTGGATACAGCAGCACCCACTACGCAGCAAGACTTCCCCTACTGAATTAGAAACTCCACGTTTACTCCTCTATGTGTGGCTGTATTAACTTCCACTTACAGAAGTAATTCCATTAGGTAAGTCCTAAGTTCACTCCAATCAAAAGGTTTTAACAAATTTTGCAGATGAGGGGTAAACGCGACGATCGATTTTGGTTAATTTTTAAAAAATGAACCGTCGGAATCGACCGTGAAAAAAAAAATCCTCAAAATTCTATAGCCTTTCAAGGTACCTACGTAAAATCATAAAATGGAAGAAAAAAAATTCTATCCGTCCGCTTTGCTTTGCACTTTTCCTAGTTTGAGTTTTAATTTGGTGGTCCCGTTTGGGATCTAGTTGGTCCGCGAAGCGTGATGTTACTGTCTGTATGTGTACAAGGGGTGAAAAATAGGGGTTGAAATTTTCAGTACGCCGTAGCTCAAACACTTCCGATAGAAGGGTACCTACGTTTTTTTGCGTTTTCAAATTGAGTTCAAACTTGTGGATTCTTTGAAACCACCCGGAGCATTGTGCGTCCACCCATTCGTTCACAGTACGGGCCCTGAAGTTTGGCTACTTTAACATGATTGTGAATGAAACGATGATATCCCGCCCCAAGTATCATTGCTAGGGAACATCTGATTATAGTCACGCATGGCTGTATGAAATCGATTTGGTTGTTCCCTGACATTATTTTATTCGAAGAATGACGGTTATTTTGGATTTTGTTGATAGGCACATTTGTAACATGGACAAACGTTATGTATGTTTCATGAATAAATTCAAATAAATAATTATAGAATTCTTGAGTCCAGTGCATACTTATGAAACTGTAATTTATTGCCTGGCCCGCTCCAGTGCTCGATTCAGGGCTTTCCTGGGGGGAAGCACGAGGTTAGGTATTGACCACGGAAAACAGTGATCTACGCAGAAGGGGCATCTGCAGAAAATAGTAATAATAATAAACCCCGGTGTAATAATTTTGTGCGTTTTATTAGGTACTCATGGAACTCATGGACGGGATTTCTCACGATAAGTTCAATGCAAACAACAGAAATGATACGCCGTTGAAAAGCAAGCTGCGGAAGGCAGCTAAATTGTAAATCCGGTACAATTTTAGTACTTATGTAAATTAAGCACACTCACGAAATTCCACGTTTCTTTTCCTGTGTATGCCAATTAAGACTTAATTTCTTTCAATCTTTCGGTTCGTATCTTGGTTGGACGTGAACCCTCTAGTTTAGAGTTCTATTTGACAAATATTAATCAGACTTTTATGGTTCGTTCTGCAATCTACTCACTTTTGTGTACAGTTGTGCAGCAAACTGGAATGTCGATATTCATGTCGAGAGGTGATATTGTGGTTGGGGTGATGTTGCGGTTGTGTTGCTGAATTGTGAGATTGCCTGGTAAGCAAACTCTTTGATGCCCATGCTGCTGATGATGTGCAAAATTCTTTTACCTTTGGTTTCTGAATTATAACCCAGACATCAGGAAACATTCTGGTCGATTTTCCCCGTCAATCACGGTTTTTCGGGCTGTGGGACTATGGTTGTGGTTACGCATATGACTAGAACTTAATTTTATTAAGATATTAACAGGTTTGGGAATCATAAATACTGTGGGAACTTGTGCTGAGATCGACGTTTCTACCTCCTCATCTTTTCGATGGATTACCCCTGATATCTGGAGCCCAGTGAATGAGACCGGATATCGTCTGGCCGTTTAAATATCACCTCTCGCGTGGAATCACAAAACCTGAATCACAAAGCTTGTTCGATCCTTGGATGAGAGGACTGAATGGAGATGGACGGTAATTATACGAGCAACACGTACCAAACGTACACAAGTGATCCCGGACCCGAAGCACTTCCCATTCCGCCATCAGTCCCTCGGGTTGTGCATGTGATTGTTTGACAAACTTCCCGTCCATATCGCCCGCCCTCTTCCCGTTCTCTTCATCGAGCAGCAGCTAACTTAATGAGGATGGAGCCTTGGCGAACCCGCTCCACAAACAAAGGTCCGGATTACATACGTGTGCGGACACAGGATCGCTGAACAATTTCGGTCGGTTCTCAAAGTTTTGATCATTCACCCGCCACATTTTGAAATGCGCTGTGATTCTGCGCATACAATGAAAAAGCACAGGAGTTCGCACCCAGCATTATTTTGAACTACCGAAGAACAGTGGAGTAGCATTATTGTCAACGCAGATTGGCCTTGTGAACCAGATTAAGCCAGTTGCCATAGAACTGCATTAAATAAACCAAACCTTCCTCAAGCCTGCACCGTATACATGTTTTTTCTTCTGATGTTCTATATACATTTATGTTAATTTAGTTCTGATCAACGCCTCCCAAGAATTGGTACTCGAGACATTTCGGTTCAATTTGAGAAAATAATTCAACGTTAACATTTTGGTTTATTATTTTCAATAATGAACCATTGGAATCGAGCATGATGAAAACAAATTCTTACCCCCCCTCAAAATTTGATGGTTTACGTTTCAAGGTATGTAGAATCCAAAACTGCAATAAAAATATTTCTGTCTGTCCGCCGTACGCCGTACGCCGTACGGGCCACTTTTCTTAGTTACCATGAAAAAAAATTGATGAAATTCGGGTTATAGGTTCCGTTCGGCGTCTAGTTGGTCCTCGAAGCTCGACGTTACTGTGAGTCATCTCTAAGGGGTTCAAAATAGGGGTTGAAATTTTCAAAACGCCTATACCATTTTTTAGCGTAAATATTTTTACGGTTTTAAATAGTTCTTGAACTTGCGAGTTTTTTAAGACCATCCGGAGCATCGTACGTCCAGCCGTTCGTTCACAGTAAGGCCCCGAAGTTTGCACCGACAGGCATTTTCGACTCCAGTGTGAATGAAATTGTATACAATTCAAACGAAATCTCGTAACCAGAGACGCGCCCACAATAGGAATTTGTGAATACGGCCAATCATTGGTAGGGATCACCTGATTATATTGGCGGAGTATGAAGTCGAGTTGGTTGTTCTGTGATATTATTTAATTTGAAAAATGATGGCTCTTTTGGAGTTTGTTGGTAGGTAGTGAAACTTGAACAAACGTTGAAGTATTATTGATGGGTAAATTATTACTACGGTAAATCATTACTCAACGGTAAATTATTACACAACGGTTCATTATACCATCTACGTAGAAGGGGCTGGAGTTTGTTGGTATTTTCACTCCTCATCAACAATTATTTCTTTTCAGAACTTCATTATGTGTGTTTCTTTTTGTTAGGTACTGTTTGTCATCGGCAGAATTATTTTAGCAACATTTAACTCGTGATTTAGGTAGGTACCTAGTAACGAGTACGGGGTTAGGTACTAACCTACGGAGGGTCTGCGATCTACATAATATGCATAGAATAGTACATATTATATTATATAGACGGGTTATCTATACATAGAGCTGTGATCTGTAACAGAAGGGTATTCTATACAAAATAATAAACCGTTGTGCAGGGATTTGCAGCGTTTTTTACATAATATGGTTCTGTTCAGCGAGCCATATTAAGGTCCTCCAGTCTGGAAATCAAAATTTTACTAGATGATAAAATGTATACATAAATATGGTTTATAAGAGTAGGTGTCATATTTATTATCTACGACACATAAAGTTAAATCTACGTACACTACAGTTATATTAGTAACTTCGAGGTAATCAGTATATCGTTTAGAAATTCGCCGTAGGGATATTGACGGTTGGTGCTTTGTAGAGTACAATACTATTACTTGGATTAAATAATTATTGATAATATCAAAGAGATTTTGATGTTTTCATTCAACTATTTATTTATTAATTAAATTAAACGGCACAGCTGTGCCAATTACAATAACATCATGTGCGTAACTTGAAAGTTGAAGCTCACAGCTGATTGAAAAATAAATAATGTTAAAGAGAGAAGAAGCTCAACGATTTAAATCTAAAATTGAGCTAAAAGAAATTTTCTTCGGATCTCATTAGAATCGGACTATTTATGTACCCAAAAACCCTCGGGATTTTGATGAAATTTCCCCGGTAAAATGAAATCAAAGCGTGAATTTCAAACTAGGTTTCCTATCATCGGCAAAAATTTGCGGATGTTCATCGGAAGCTACGGTATTGGGTTGGACGATTAACGTTGGTATATACAACCTACTTGACTAGTGGGTTTTTCAAACTGCGTTTCACAGATCACATAGGCCGGAGAGCTTTGAAGGTAGGTTTTATGAGATTGAGTTTCATTTTAAAAGGGCGTAAAAGCCTCGCCTTAGATCTGGAATGATTTCCTCTTCAATTTTATGAGTCATTTTCGTTTGTGCGTGAATAAATTTCTTGGTCAAGTATCCGAGCGTTGATGCGAGTTGTCTCCGGTCGCTCCAAGTTCGTTGTCCCGTTCACGCGACGTTGAAAGAAATTATCATGAGCCACCCACTCGAGCGACTCTCAATCACGGCCGCCCCCAACATTATTTTTCTCCCGGTAACGATGAAGCCGATGGAGTGGCCCTTCCACTCAACGATGCCCTTCCTTCTGCCTTCGGTTAATTCAACAATATGAGCAACACGTGTTTATTAATGTAGGGACCCAAAGCCCACTTTCTGCTGTCATCGTTCCCCCAGGTTTCGAGAGGTAATAATAATAATTGTATGACTAAAATTCTCTCCACCATCGTGGTAACTGTTCAAATCAACTAGCTGGATCATTAATATAATTCAATGCACCTGAATATGAAAATTTGCCGTCATGCATATTCAGAAAACCTTTGAGGAAACCGTCCATTCATCCTGGCAGTCTCTCACAATTTACGAGGCAGAGGCCATTTCCAACAGTTACAGAGTGGCAGGATGTCTCTAAAATCGCAACAACTTCGTTGTACGTGTACCATCGTCAGAAATAAGAGTAGGTACCACTGAATAAACTTTTAAATTCTCATTCAGAAGGGAACATAATAAAAACGGCTACTGTACCTACCAGCTGGTAATCTAGCCTGAAATTGAGAAACGCTGCGAAGTCCTCACCACATTTGTTTATACCTGTCATTGGACATACCTAAAGAAATGTTGGCTTTTCATTGTTTCTTTCACGTGCAGTAATGGAAGTAGCTATTTTTGATGGTTCTCACAAATTTTTCCATCAATTTTGGCCCCCAAAAACTCGAATTAGGCTCATTTTTTGACAAATTATCATTGATAGTGCCATTTAATTGTATTTATTCGCCTGTTATACAAATTTATGGTGATTTCAGACAATTTCCCAGGTTTTTGACTCATAAAAAATGAATTTTGGGAGCTGAAACTTCGTTAAAACCTCAATTTTCCGCTCTTCGGTCAAAATCGACTTCATATCCGGTCTCCTCGCCCTAAAAAACATGGAAAACGATACCTCACAAGCTCATGTTACTAAAACCCTAGTTTTACACCCTAGTTTTACATCCGATCGGGCTGCAAAGTCCGAGCGGGACACAACTATGGCCCAAATGGAGCATGTTTGCGAAAGAAGGAATTTTTTAGACCGAAAGTGAAGGTAGATATTGATGTTAGGCGGTCAGCGGACGGGCATTGCATTTTTGGAGTTTATGCACCTTGAAAAGTAAAAGATTTTTGAGAGGATGTTCCAAAAATTTATTGCTAGGCGAATAAGTAGGTGTATTTATTATGTACAGAATAATAAGCCAAAAACGCGAAGCATAGGTGCTGAAATCCAATCAGTGAATAATATTACAGTCATCGATCTCCCACTTGCGTGAGGGGAAACCCTGTTCAGACCCCATAAATCCCCATGTTTCCTTCTTTCTTTATTTCTCTATTTATCTGAATTTGGTGCTAAAAGTTGGCTCATAAAGATTTTCAAGCGTGCTGAATCCGATGTTCAAAATACCAAAATCTGACCAATAGATGCTGCAACATACCCCTAAAATAGATGGTGACGGAGTGAGCCCGTACGCTGAATCACCAGGATATACATACGTTGGGTACTCGACGCATCTCACTCGAGTTGGACGAAGAAGAGGAAGCGGATCCGTGGCTGAACGTCACCTGAATGCTCAAACAGCCGTCCAATACGTGCATCTTGATCAAGTGACGGAAGTTTTTTCGAGGCGACAACTCTCGTTCCTTGGCAAGAACGAAGAGTTTTGAAATCATCCTTTCAAGATGTTACACCCTTAGGTTAGTTAGTATGTCTTCAATTAATTACTGAGGTACTTTGTAATAGACAATCTGAGGCAATCAGTTTTAAACCCCCGCCATTCTTAATTAGGCTGTAAGAGATGGCAATGAATAGAAGTAATATGTGACGGTATGGTTTGGTTTTATGTTTCCGAACAAGTGTGGAAGGTGATGAAACTAGATACACATCTCTAGTCCATCGGAGATTGAATAGTCAGGAAGGTAGAAAATACAAAAACTCAATTTGATCATTAGTCAAAAATGTACGATTTTGAATAAATATAGTTTACAAATAAATGGTTATTCTACGAGTTTTTCACGTTCTTCTTTTCTCTTCTCAGACATTTTGCGCCAAAATGTAGAAGGTAGAGGTTAGGGACTTACTGACGGGTTCATACGTTTTTCAACTGCAATTTCAGGTCAGTCACAGATACCTCGAACATTATTCTTGGTAGGTACTTGTTGACTACCTATTACTAACCAACATCGGTGGTCTCAAACTAGAATTAGTACGAATGACCTAAAATGCCCTTCTTCCCGAGAATTTGTGCTGAAACAACAAACTCGATTTCACAAAACCGCGTCATTTCAGTTAGCTCTCTCATCATCCGAAGTTTAACCGTTTGGTTCTCGCGTATGTTGATGATGTTTTTCCTACTTTGAGAGCCAGTCTTACAGCTTCCAGGAGAAAGCCATTCGATCTATTCAGAAACATGAATAGAGAGAATCATGTGAGTGTCAAGGATTTTATGTTAGGCTATGCACGTAGTAGTTAGGTACAGTCCGACCTTGATGAAATCGGTTCATCATCTTCGGTCCTTCACTCGCTCTCCTGATTTCACTTACTACTGTCAATCACTTAGTGTATTATTGTATAGATTTGTAAAACTGTTCCCCAGAAAAAGCCAAACAGAAAAACATGGATGAGGTTGGACTCTGTTGAGTATTATGCATACGGCAAGTGTGGTGGATGCATAGGTGAGTGGCGAGGTAGGTATGTGTGCCTGATGCTCCGGTTAATACCTAGAAGGTATCGTCAGCCACTGGAAGCGTCAGGAGGACCTAACACCCCCGGTTAATATCCGGAGGATATCCACCGCTGGTTAATACCCAGAGGATATCCACCACTTAAGGTTAATACCCAAAGGGATCCACCAATGGAGGCGCTAGGAGGAGCTTTGCCCCGTTTGGTTACAGCTTGGAGGCTGCCACCATGCCCGGGATCTTTTAGGATAAGGAGAGCGAGAGGAGGAGCGAGGTTAGAGAGTTAGTCAGCGACTAGAAGGAAGCGTAGAATGAGTTGGAAGGCGAAGGAGTCGAGTTTTTATAGCCCCTGGGGCTATCTCCCTCCATCCTCCATACTGGTGGAGGATGGTGGGGATCCCCACCAGGTTCCCCGGTTCTCCTGCGTCTGCCGTCCCATTTCTATGTTTATTGTGAGATCTTAATTTATACAAGAAGTGGTTCTGAGAGGATGCCACGACAGCAAGGATTTCACATTTGCCCACAAAAATTTCAGTTTTTAACCTGACCCTTCAGGTTTTTGCGATGGGACCCCCCGCCGAAAAACGACAGGAAAAAGTGAGACCAAATAGTGAGACCAAATAGTGAGATAAAAGTAGCGCGAAATTTTCTTATGATTTTCACGTACAACCGAGTAGTTGCTAGGGAAATGAAACTTCTTTCATTTTCATCGGACAAAAATCGATTTCCATTCGTTGGAAAGCTCTTGATTTATCACGAATTTATTTCGTATTTGTTCTTGGTATTTATTTCCTAGTTTCATAATATAACTATATAAATGGATGTTATAAATCGAGATAGTAAACAATGACGCTTGTTTGGTTGTCACTTGGTTGTTTCGATGTGTATAAGCGTGGCTGAAGCTTATAAATACAGCGAGGGGGACAAAAACCTGAAGGGTCAGGTACACCACATTTTAGCCGTCAGGCTTTAAGGGGAAGTCATCCGGGGGTGCAGGGGGCGAAGCCCCCGCCGAGGCGCGTAGCGCCGAGTTTTTCTTTTCCCCAAGTTGACATTAAACTATTCAGAACCAACCATCGCATACCCTCTGAATTTTATTTCATTACGACCATTCTTTCCTGTAGCAAGGGTTTCATGTTTGCTTATGAGATTTTTTATGGGCAAGATATTTTGAAGATAATTTGATCGGAAATGCCAAAAACGTCAATGTAGCCTTTTACATTGACGTTTTTGACATTTCCGATAAAATTATCTTCAGTAATTGTCTACCAGTGTGTACATAAACCCTTGGTACGCCCATGAAAAATAGTATAAGCAAACATGAATCCCTTTCTACAGGAAAGAATGGTCGTAATGAAATAAAATGCTTTATCCAGCATTTTGTCTACTGAAACAAGCAATCTTTTAAAACGGCTCGAACTACTCTAAATAGGCCAAAATATATTTTTCCTATTATTCTGTGACTGGGGGAATCAGTTTATTGGAATGGAAATAGCATGAAAGGGGGGGAAAAAGGTTATTAACTTGTTTAGCGAATCGTGTGCCATTCATTTCAAGCCCCACTCTGGTTCTCTTAGCCCATTAATTACAGGAGTAAGACGGACTAATGGAATGAATCAATTTGAATGGGAGAACCCAAGCGGACCGAGAAGTCTCAAGGAATCGGAGCGACCCTTTGATTTATCGAGAGCCTCCGAATGTTTTCCAGCTAATCCTCCTTAGACTGCAGTGCAGATACGTTGATGATCACTTGATCTCATGGAAAATGTCAGCATCATACAGTAAGTATTGAGTAACTGGGGTGTGATTGGTAAATTCTGTTGACTCACTGAGGTCATTGTGTAGAACTCCCATATCATGTTTTGGGGAAAATGGATATTGCTTCATTGTTTCATTTCTGCAATTTTGATTTTGTACGACGTATCGTTCGGAATGTTCGCCTTTCGGACAAAAGATGAATATACGAAACACAACCCTAGGAGAGTGAATCCTACTTCACTACTACTTCAGAGACTGTAACTACAGGGCTACATTTTCAGTTTATTCGAAAACATTGAAAACTCACTTTAGATGCGGCGTTTTGTATATTACTATATCCAAGGTGCTTCAGACCTGGCGAGAGTGTACAAAAGTAAGTGGAAACCTCCAAAGCCGTTATAAAAATCCACCTTCCACAAAAATGGGGATGCTAGGTAGGTAATTAATCTAGGTAACTGTAATGAGAAAACCTATTGGGATAATCATTAAAATTCAACCCTGAAATAGAAAAACGCTGCAAAGTCCTTGTCACATGGGTTTATTATTCTATTGGACATACCTACAGAAATGGTGGGAATAATTTATTGTTTCTTTCATGTGAAATTATTTAAATAGCTATTGTTGATTGTTTCCACCAATTTTGGCCCCCCAAAAATACGAAATAAGCTCCTATTTTTGACAAATGATCTTTGATCATTGATAGTGCCATTTGTTGTCTTGGTTCACCCCTTGTAACTACTTCTAGTGTTATTATACAAGTTTATGGTAATTTCAGACAATTTCCCAGGTTTTTGACTCATAAAAAACAAATTTTGGAAGCTTTCGTCAAAATCAACTTCACATTCGGTCTCCTCGTCCTGAAAAAACATGGAAAAAGATATCTCACATGCTCATGTGACTAAAAGTAATATGATAGGGTAATTAATGATGATATTGCTATAATTAATAACAGAAGCATTTCGTTTGATATAACCATGTATTCTATGGTCATTCACTTGGGGAGAAACCCCCAAAAAAACCAAAAAAACCCTTCCCCCCATTTTTCACCCATAACACCCTTGGTTATATTCCGATCGGTCTGAGAAGTTTAGGGACACAACTAGGGCCCAAATGGAGCGTTTGTGCGAAAGAACGAATTTTTTAGACCGAAATTGAAGGAGATATGCATGATACGGCGGACGGACATTGCATTTTTGGAATCCACGCACCTTGAATAAAAGTAAAAGAAAATATTTTGAGGGGGTGTTGTAATTTTTGCTGAGCGATTACATAGGTGTATTATTCACTACTTCATAAACCAATATCTGCTGATCCACCACTGTTTTGGTCCCGACCAATCGATCGATTCAATCAATATGAAGATAATTCTTAAGTTGGAAACTTGTTGACGGACCATAATCATTCATTGCAATTTTACACGTTACATGAGATTTTAGAGAAGTTACATGAAATTTTAGAGAAGTTACATGAGGAAATTATGATTTTCTCATTCTGTGTGGATGGTCTGATTCTCCTCGCAATAGGCAGGTACTTCATTATTGTTTGTTCCATGGCTGCATTAAACTTGTTTATATAGAGGGATAAATATCCAGTTGATGTATTAAAAATAAAAAAATAAAATAGTGCCTATGTCCATTGCAACTGCGCAGTTGCATCTTGGTATTGATAACTGCATAAAGATTAGTTTACTGATAAAGCAATTATCCCCTACCGTACCGTAGCTTGTGCGGTAATAGGAAGGTTACCACTGATCTTTACGACTATGCATGTGCATGTGCTAATGGTTAACAGTGCTTGAGGTATGGCGTCAAAATCTGATATGGTTTACTAGTGAGTTTACGACTTTTTACCTAATATATAATATTTTAATGAAATGAATCTATTTATCTCTCGCTAATGAGAATAATTCATCTCCAGTTTTCACTGTCTTATTTTGCAACTTTATGTGTGAGAGCTTTGATCATTAACTGGTCAGATTACGGTTTTTTTAATGTACCCGGGTTTTTCAAACGGAATCGTAAAGTTTTGGAGGATCCCACATTCCGAAGTATCTGATTCATAATTCTTGTAGGTTTGAGAAAGAAGGGACTGATGGCGGTTGGAAGAAATAAGGGTTTACCTGACCAGTCCCTTGTCATCCTGTCCCGCCCTTATTGTAGGAATTCTCTACCTTCAGGTCACCCGCAGAGCACTACCTGAGGGTAGGACCTACCTACCGAAGAGGACGAGTGCAAGTGATTTTCGAGATAAAGTTCCTCCCCACCTCATCCCCCAGTCCTGCAGGCCCCTCGTGGTTCGGGATTTATTCGTCACACAACAATACCATAAGTTTCTGACCACAATCATAATGCTCACATAAATAAACATAAACAACCCAACCGTGAAAGGGTCCTACCGAAATAGATGAAACTGATTCGAAGTGAGGTTTCAGTGGGGCGTGGGTAAGTATAGTTTATGGGGCCCATCATGCACTACGGATGGTGTCTTCTAGGAGAGCCGGACATGATTTAAATCCAAAAATCTCTTCAACTGCTCGTAAGTAAGTAGCCCAATGTAAATCCTTGACAGATCATAATGGTACGTAATAGTTTCAAACAAGCGAGAAGAGGAACTTCCATTGGCAATATTACCTATTAACGGTATTCTTCTGTCACAATCTAATTTCGAGAATCATCCCATCGGCAGTTAGATGAGAAAATTTGGAAAACAAAAAGTGGGTCAAATTCGAATTATTCCGTTTCAAAAGTCCTCAACAAAATTGTTGAAGAGCACCAAAAGCCACATAAAATTACCATAAATCATAGTATGATGATTCAAGATCAAGACAGTAAAATTAATATTTCGGTAACCAGAAATTTTCATGTGCCAAAAATTGATTTTTTTTTTTAAATAACTAAAGCTCAAAAACTTGATTGATAGTTTGATGTGATATCTTGAATTCATTTTGAGCTCGTTTAAGCACGCGATTCGATTTCCTCAGTCATCCAAAGCACCATACGTAATTGCGTAATATCCTGTGTTATTGTCCAAAAGCGGACTTAACACGAAAATTCGTTTTGACGGCAACTTCCCACCTGCTGACAAAGTATCCACTATCCCCACGCCTCATAACAAAACAATGTAGGATATTACGTTTTAAGCGCCTTTTCCACTTCACGCGGTAAAAACCCTTTGAAGTTTTTCCACGACCTACATAAAATTCCTCCAGCTGTCTCGCTGAAAGCTGTATGAGGTAATCTAAGTTGAGGGAACAAAGGCAATTGAACTTTTGCCTTTCCGACGGTGGGAGGGAAAGCTCTGGGATTGAGACGGGAAGTATAAAAGGTTTGCACAGCCCTCTAGTTCGTTATAGTGTTTCCTTCATAATGGAAGTTTTACACTACTCTGATTGTTTACCAAATAAAAGTGCCGCTTCCCTTCATTGACTAACTAAACCCTCAGTTTAGCTAAAAGCAATTATAACTTCGTATCGCGATCACGAAAGTGGAAGAGAAAAAAAGATAGCCAGAGATTTCTCTGACACGACGTTTCTAACTCAATTTTCTAACGACGTTTCTAACTCAGGAGAAAAGAAAATACATCTGCCTCACTACGAGACATCCAAAAGGTGGAATAGATCCTCTGTGACCCATCTGGCAATCGGTACTTACACATGTTTCTGCTGACCTACATTTCATCAGTTTTCCTTCTATGTAAACGGCCACTAATTGGCCACAGACGGTTGGTAAAGTGGGCTTCATCATACAGATAGATACCCCTGCACAGCAGTCACACACAGTAAGGTACCCAGAAACCTAGAATTATGACTACTCCGCCACCAACGGATCCATCCTCATTTGTCAATTGTTGTTGACAATGTCTTATTTATATTCTGTTTGTTGTAAATTTCTTAATTGCCCTCCCTCATCGTCAGCCAATCCTTACATCAAATAACTGTCATTATTTGTATTCTGTTTGTTGTAAATTTCTCAGTTTCCCTCCCTGATCATCAGCCAACCCGTACATCAAGTACTTACCATAAAAAGGAAGTAAACATCCACCAAGACCCCCTCCCGAAAATAATTTGTTAGTTTTACATTCTATGATAACCCATGTTTAACCGGAAAATGTGAAAAATAAGCCTTATTAAAAGATTCGTAGGTAGTTCCAAAATGCTGTAGGACATTAAATTTGCGTCGAATTAAACCAAATTGAGCAGGGGCGTTGCGTCCGTAAGGCCACTTGGGCCACTGCCCCAGCACCCAAAAACATAGGAGTTAAAAAAAACTCCATTGTTCAGTTGGCATTTGAATTTCCCTTACACTGTTCTTCACAAAGTTCAACAGCGACTCTCCAGATTTCTCTGGCTATGGAATGGAAATTCTATGGATGTTCAATATTATAGTAGAGCGTCCATGGTGTGCTCCATAGACCAAGGATGCTATCGGAATAAAGCGACAGTAATCGATGTCCTGCAATCGAAATCGAAACCTAGGTTTTTGAAAATGGCAGGTCCTGGGACCTGGTGTCGCCATGGCAACTGAGAAAAATGGCCCATCCGCGCATGCTCAGTAGAGTAAAAATGTTGTTTGCCACGCCCACATTGGGCCTAGTCCCCAAAATCTGATTTCTACTCCAAAATCGTTCGTTTTCACAATCGGTTCGATCCCTTCGATTCAATTTGTTGTTGTTTTTCTTGAGGGTGCCGCGAAGAAACACTCTTCATGCCGACAGTGTTGGTTAGAGGTTGCGTTTTTTCTTATGCATTCGATTCGTCATCTCGATAGGAGATGCTTCTTCGTCTTCTGATTTGTTTTTGTTGTGAATTATATTCGCTTTCTCTGTTGAGTCAGTTGTCGGTTTTTAATTTTTTGCGTCAAATTGAGCGCGTTTTGCGTTCGGTCCGGTTCTGATGACAGATTTGTATTCGTGGTACATACGTGCATTTTGTCCTGTTTGCTGTTTGTGGTCTTGTGGATTGGTCGGCATGCTAACACACAGATAACTATCGAGCTTCAAGTCAATAGCTTCTCCATTCAAGTAGGTACCGGCCGACGGGTCATTCTTGTGTTATAATTTAGTTTATTATATTTTTATAACACATGAATTCGGTGGCTAATTTGCAGTAGAAATTGTGGACGTTTTCGTACGACGATAGTGTTGATTGAAAGGGAATTTGCTGAATATCAATCAGTAAATAAGGGAAGGGTGTTTATTGTTGCCTCGAGGTATTTTGTAGACAAATCTCTTGGTTTTGTGTTCTGGTTTGGTGCCCCACCGTTTTCAGAGCCCACGCACCGCTACTGAAATTGAGCCTTCAAAACTCAAGGTATGCTGTTTCCATTTTTTAATGATTTTTCAACGTCTCATGAAACTTTGAATCCTCCGATCTTTATTGTCCCTTCTTTGAACTACATTATCAATCCCCGTCATAACAAATTGTTTGATATTTATCAATGAGCCTTGTCCACGAGTTGGTGGGGACATAATGCAGATGCAGGTGGCTTGTGTGATGTTAATGTTTAGCTTTTTTGTGGTTTATTGAGACGTCTGGGGATGTTTCCCATCGGCTGGACGGGGTCACAAGGACTGCGACGCAGAAGAACTAGGGGCTCATTAGCACTGGTGACTTAATCCGGACAAAAAAAAAATATCGCGGTTCAAAATCTAAATAGCCTTCAGTGAACTATGGGTGGAGAGCATAATTTATTATCAGCTGCCTCCATGAGGATCCGATCTCTGGAGAATGATAGGCGGAATCTCGCAGCTGCATCAACTAGATCGGGGTCCACTCCCGGATCAACTGGAATCTTCTAAAGGTGTCTTGTCGAAACTTTTAAACTCACCTACTCTGGGAAAAGCTTCAGTTCTTCAGTTGGGCTCAGGCCACAAGCCACTGGAGCGGTCCCAATGACATGCCACACCAATAAATCTCCCGTTCATTTCGTTACGGGAGGTCTGAAGATTTTCCCTGTACACGCAGTCCTCACACCTTGGGTGGCTCCACCCGAGGGACGTTTTTGAGACTATTACAAACGTCTCTTCGAGGCTTCCTCCTTGGTTACCCCCTCGACCACACCAATAATCGACGAAGGTGAATAGAGTTGGGGTCGGACGCCCCGCTGGTCTGTTGGCCCACTTTCGTATAGCACCACGTGGTGAGGAGCAATGGAATATCTGTTTCATTGTCCTCAGAAGTTGAGCTCAATAGGAACCCCAATAACCACCTTGAGAGAGCTTATTATACTATCGGAAAGGAAAAAAAAATCTCCAAGGATTTTCATTCACTGCGCTTCGAGTCCCGTTCAGAACAGCAATTTGATCAGTTAGGTAGGTTCCAGTAAGTTAGATTCAACGAGGCTTCTACTAACTTGGATTCTGCTCTGCCACCCTAAGCAAGGAAGGCGCATCTCATAAACTCTAAATTTTTGCTGAGGTTATCAGGCATTTCGCACTTCGTTCACTTATTTTTCAAGGCATAAAGATCGTTTAATTTATGCGTTTTTTATGTTGCGTTGGGGGGGGGGGGAGTGTTATTAACCGTTAAAAATGATATGTTATGTCTTTATTACTTAATCTCATATCCTATACAAAATTAGGGGTACACGGTCCACGCCTATATCTCAATGTAAAGCAAGCAGGAAAAGACCATCTTTGTTGGAAGAAGATGGTGATGTGTGTGGATTTCGAGATGTGGCCGATTTTGTTATCAGCGTTTGTCAGGGCCAGGGTATCATCAGAACTACGTCATTCGACAGACGAGTGGTCTAGTGTATCATGTATACATTTATGTAATACCATGCAAGAAACCGAAATACGAAAAAATGTAATTGGAAAGTTGCGATCTACATCTCATTTATCACAGCGGAAAAGAAGGCACAGGTTGTAGCTTCAATCACGCAGCGTGACATTATGTGCAGTTTAAAAAAAATAACGTACATACCTACTCCAAATAGCTACGCTTCAATATAATACTATGTTATCAAACACAATAATATAGTTATTGTTTTTATCCATAACAGTCCCGAATTGGAACCCTTTTTTACACCTATATTTTAACACAGAATGTGTTTTAGCCATGGACTAACTAACCAAAAAAGCTAACGACATTTCGTAACGAAATCTGGGACGACAACATGGATACCGATGATACGGAACTAAGGATCGTGTAACCTGGTGTAACCTATGAGCAGTCAATATATCAGTCGAAAAAGATTCCACAATTAACACGTAGTAACGGTTTCGTTTACCCAGAGAATATACGAACACATCCGAAACTTGAGTTGAAGAACTTAGAACGGAATCAGATGAGCACCCCGGTAGAGACAACTTTCCTTTGCTCTTGTAAAATTTCTTCTTACTTGAACCTTCGTCAGCCATCGCGTCTGTAAGTACTTAACGTGATATTATTTTTTTTTAAATCACAAAGATATGAAACTTCGCGCCGAAAAGTCAGTTTCGAATGTTGAGTCAAAAACAGTCAAAACAGCTACTCGTTGTTTACCATCTGTTATGGGGTTCTTTCAAATAATGTTGTAATCTCAATAAAACTATAAAATACCTTCCTATCTGAAGACTGACTTTTTAAAAGGCTATCGATGATACGGAATTAAGGATCGTGTAACCTGGTGTAACCTATGCGATATTTTGTTATGACGCGGTGATTATATAAGATTCTGATTTAGTGGGAGGAAAGTAGCGAAATTCTGATTTAGTGGGAGGAAGTTAACCAATCTTCAACCGAAGATTGAAGACGGGTTTATGTCAAACGCGTGAGCTAAAACACATTCTGTCTTTCTATAATTTCGTCCGAAGTATGTAAATAGAGGTAACCGGGGGTCCAGGGGGCTTGCCCCCTGGCGAGGCGCGGAGCGCCGAGTTTTTTGTTATTTTATCTAATGAATTGCTCATTTCATAAAATTTCTACCTGCTGTTGATTTCCCTTACTTAATTGTAATTGTGGGTAGAATGGATTATAAGCTTAATTGTAGGCATCTTTACGCAAGAATATTTTTGGACACACTACCAAACATTTTGAACTTATTACAGTACTACAGTTTTCGAAGGAAATGCGATTAAATTATGTTTATCTCAATGATAGCGTAGGAAATAGTTTCTTTTTGTTCTGCCAACATCCTCTATGCGATCTCGGCGATAATGTAGCAATTTTTGGTGAGTTTAGATAGATTTAACCGATTTACTACTCACAGAAATAAAATTCGACCCACTTTTGGGATTCCAAACATTCCTGACAAGGCTCTGAAACGGGTTGGAATGCTGTGGATTCAAAAAATCACCGAAAATTCATGTACTAACTACCCAACATTGTGAACTACAATACCTCAGTTTTCCGAGGAAATACGAATATTTCAATGACAACTTAGTACCTGATGTATGTTGAAAGGAATTATAGTACCTAATCACCCAGAATCCATACCTTCTTCCTTGATACCTTTGTCTTAGCAACGTATTCCAGTTTGCATATATATCTGCCATGCGACGTCTTCTTCTAACGATTATGAACACTGTCAGGTTCCAATCCCTGGATAAGAATCAGTATAGCTAGACAAACGACAATGACGTTGTTTTTAAAGCAGCAGAGAAACGTTTTTCTCATATAACCTTCCTCCACGTAATACCGGCGTGTGGAACGATGTTGAGCTGATTTGAAAATCCAATACGAAGAGAATCACACTGGAATGGAATTGAGAGAGGCTTCACATAAAGCAGTCATAATGATCCCCCAATAACGCCTCAGGTCGTTTTTCCTCACGATACGTTTTGTGCTATATATTGGCCCCGAACAAGGGGATTTGAATGGGATCGTCCCACGAAGGCAAAACGCTCTACAAAGGATAGAAGATAATATCAACGGGTACGCTACGTACTTTATGAAGAAGAATCGCGTCAAAGTTAAAATTGCAATTTTGTTGATATGAACATCATTTACAAAGTTCAACTTGTAATTTCAAGTTGAATTATTTGAAATATGTAGTTCATTTTGGCCTGATGATTGAATTACCAATAATTCGATATTTTGTGTTCGACATTTTTTGCTCTCCAAGATGGCACTTTCTGCTATGTCAAAGAGACGTAGGTACGGTGTGATTATGTTTTAAATTAAGGGGCACGATAAAAAGATTCCAAACCGTGTGGTTTAATGGAATTTACAACAAGAAGACTATTATACCTGAAGAGATATTACCTGAAGAGATTATTAAGACGAAGGTAGATATGACTATTACGAAGATCATAATCGTATGGGATTTCAGTTCTTGAAGTATTTAATACCTGTTATAAGTATTGGTTCAACTATTGTAATAATTCATTTTCTTTCCCTTATGACAAGAAGTTTGAGTGTATTATTTATTTATTTATATTGGTTAATTTGTATTTTTCATTAGGAGTAGGAGTGGGTATACCGTGGAATGGAGAGTTCGTCATTTTTGTTAACATTTTCTTGAACGTGGTGAAATGTATTTTGAATGTCGAATGACAAATTAGACAAGCAAACTTCGTGAAGTAAATATATTTTGATTGTGATTTTGAGTTTTGAAAAAGGTACCAAGCCTTAGACCTAATAGGTATGTAGCTCTCCCGAAATTTTGTTTAACAAAAAACAACCTCTTGTGATAGATCCTGTCACCTTTGGGAAAGGTTTCTACGGAGGAATTTATACCAAAGTAGGTCGTATTTTTACACCAAATATCACTCGATTCATAGTCCAACATATTGAAATACCTATAGATATTTATGATAATTAAAATAATCTTGCTAATTATTGATTGATAATTAGTTAATACATTCTTGTACCGTGAGCCAAATTTAAAACTGTCCTTTGAACCACCAAATGCTGAAGGTTAGTATACGTTACGCCTTCAAACTTGCTTGTTCTATTATCTTCCACGTTGAAATCTGTCTAAACAATAATTGTATATATCATTTGTTAACTGATTCGCACGTTGGACTTTATATTGCCTAATATTACATTCCGTGAGACTCCAAACAGTTTACTAACGAGAGCCTCCCGTCAGGAAAGGTGGGAAACACTCCCTAATGGAATGGGTCACGGAAAATAAGACGAATGATGCCCGCCGAACGTTTGCTGAAGTCAATCGAGTCTCATTTCCTATAAAACGGGTAGGCTTCTGTTCTCCCGACTTTCGTTCCTGCTATGGTTAAACTCCTCGGCTCGAGTATTTGATTTATGGACGCCATTTAGGAATAAAAAAGAAAGCGAAAAAGTGATGGGAACGGAATGAATTTGGATCCAGAGGTAAACAGTTGAAGAATGACACAACAGAGTTGTCCAGCCTGGCACCGACGTGCTAGTCTAGACTAACATACCTCAAGAACGTTCGTGGGGGGGGGGGGGGGGGATAAAAGCATAGCCATCTGAGAGAATTTTCATACTGGCAGACAGCCATTTTTGCAGCGATTTGTAGTGTTTTTGACTCCCAAAAACTCAAATTCTTACTATTTTCGACAGCAGAAAAGTGTCTTTTTTTTCTTCTGAAGTCACCATCCTATAACCTTTCGTGAATTTAATTTAAAAACTCGAATTTTTGAACAGTATTTTTTCGTTTGTATTTTTCATTCTTTTTTCATTCATCACGTGAAGAATATTGTTGACTGTAGTGGATTCAAAATATCAATAGTATTATTGCGTTTAGATATAATGCAGAATAGGTTGTGCATTCCCTGATAAACGTCTTTACCGTTCAATAACTTATAACTTGTTAGTGTTATTGTCTGTGACTTGCAAGTTGGTTAACCCTCGCGGCAGCGGCGGCGGTGTTGGTGGAGGAAAGAACAAATCTGAGTCTTTACTATTACACAAGGGAAGTAGGTAGTAGGTAGACCACGTTGATGGCTGGGGGTGCGGGCTGATTGAGGGCCTCGAACACGGTTCGTTAGAGACTCGGAAGCCTCTTTTCTACCTCTGAGAAGGGAAAGATATTTATGGGTTTTTCCTTGTCGGCGAAGACGGGGGTTGGATGGCGAAAGGCTTTGATCGGGGAGACCGAACGATCCTTTCAGATCCTGAAAACCGGACGGAATTATAATTATGATAACATCCACAGTGGTTTCACTTGGACGAAACGGGCTGAATATGCCCTGCTTTTGGAGCTCCAAATGGGTTAAAGCTCGGTAAATGCGATGAATACCCAAGTACATTCAGTATTCACCCCACACTGTTGATCTCCGGTCAAACAGAGGTATAAATCGTGTTGTTGAAGTACCTAACACAACCATTACAGTGGTAGGGTGGTGGCACCAGACCTCGACACACTCCCAGTGATCGTCAGTGACGACTGTGAACAATGTGAATAACAAATTTATAGGGTGGCAAACAGCCTTCAAGCTACGAATAACCCAAGCAAAACCATATATATGGGCGTGTATCATTGATCGAAGTGTTGTTTGATATAATTTCCAATCTGTGGTTGAGTACCAACGTCAGACAGCTCGTTTTCATCACAGTCCACCATTGATTCTAGTTATGTCATAGACTACCTATTTTAAGGAGATTACGCCTATCTTCAACTCTGTTGTGTACCATCCCCTTCTGGCATTAATTAGTTTTTGGGCTAAACATTGACGGGTGTCGATTTCTAGTCGCTGCTTTAGAGATATTCCCGAGGAATTGTCAGCATAACCCTTCACTGTCTGTGGAAGGTTTTATTACCTTAGGTTGGAAATAGTTGCATTCCTTACAGAATCACTGATTCCATGTTGGCATTACAGTGAATAGTTTCTTCCCACTTGATTTTCACCACTTTTGCCACCACCCAAATAACGGAGGACGGTTTTAGTTTTCTCAAGCAGGTACCTCGGCAAACCTCAGATTCCTTGCGTATCATTAGTTCGAACACCTACTAACTCATCCGACCGTATCACCAATCTTTCGACGAACAAACCTTGCAGAGTTCAATTCGTCCCGCCTCTGATGAGGTGAGTGGGCTCGTTTCTCAGAACCGTAAACTTTATTCTTCAACTTCGTTAACCGCGAATCGGCCGGTTTGAAAAAAGAAGGATTCGAAATCAAGACGGTTTTTTAGTAGCCATGAAAGTTTCAGTGTCGAGCTCGTAGTTAAATGGTCCCGAAGGCCCAAATACGCCGCGCGCTTCAATTATGACATAAAATATTGTAGTTCTTATCTACGTGGGGTTCTTGTTACAGCATCCTTCGTTTATGTTACTAATCAGTTTATTAGAACTAGGAGCCAAGGAAACCTGAAATAAACCATGTTCTATAAGAATCAAACCTTCAAATTTATTGGTATGTTTACACGAAAGTATTGTTAAACTCCACGCTCTTAAAATGTGATCACAAACGCCGATGAACTAATATTCTATAGTTTCTGTCTAGCGACCACATGCATATAGCAGCAGCTAATGGTACATGGCGGATTCTTTCAATAATCGATTTGTAACTAAGTATGTCATCAATCACAGCTGTTTTGGTTACGTCAGTTTGATGAATCCGCGAAATTGTACAATAAGTAATTGCGGTTGGCTTATTATTAAAAAATGCTACACGCTACATAAATCCTGTGAGCGCCAAACATCTACGAAACATTTCTTAATTCAAATAACTCAGTTACAGTCAGTCAAAAATACTACTCAGGTGTATGGAATGTCGCTTTGGCTTCAGTGGTAGAAATGAGAATATCTACCGCTCTGTGACGATTAACATGAATACGTATTTAAAAATTTATTGCAACTCCGAAATACCATGCTAAAGTGGTTCACAATAACCAATTCTTACAAGAATAGTTTGCAATAATGAATTTATATCCTTAGTTCGGAGTTTTTGGGTTTTTATTACATAATGTGATTTCATATGTTAATCAGTTTTCGAGAAACCGTGGTTGCAAAAGTATTTTAACTTGGGCGGGGTTAAGAACCCGACCATGATGTTAGTGTACATCTACATAAATCTGATGGATCGTGATATATTTCATTGGTTTGAGATATTTGTGGTTCACCCGCATGACAGTGATGAAGAGTTCTGGTTATGCCAAAATCTCCAGCCGAACCTGTAGGAGTTGAATATCTTGGAGACGCCTCAAGTAGTGTGTGGAATAGTCATGTGTCAACGGTTCATTGATTTCAAAAGAGCGTCCTCAGCAAAGTTACATGGGTTGGACTAATCTGTGATATGATGGGAATCCATCCGGGGTCAAAATCCTAATATCCGTCATGAGACTTAGAAATCAATAAAATTAATCAAAAAATGTAAATAAACGAATGAGCCAAAAATTCTTCTATTAGTTTTGATCCTCTGATGTGTCTTCACATGTCACTGTCACGAATCCATAGGAAGAAAAAAAGGAAAAGAAATTTCAGCTCCTTCAGGTAGTTGAATAGGTATTTATTTATTCATTTTTCTTCCAGATCATATTTCAGTTACACCAAGCTATTACCAACTTATTAGTAATTCATTTTTGACCTAATTTACTACAATCAAAAAGCGAAGGCACAGAACTTGTTTTATATAATATTTACTTTTTGTTAACATTGCAATTTTTAATGATCACTTTCAATGTGCTAGTTCGTGCGGTTTCCACCTCTTCAGTCTTCTTAGCAGATCATTCACACCGAGTAACTGTGCAGCTTCGATGTTGACATGACCTCTCAGTCGCTTTAGATGAGCGATGGCGATTTTCCTAATGGTTTAATCAATAGTATCCACAGCAAGATCGTGATGGAGTCTGTCATTATATGTATGTACCAATCTGCATTGACTATGCTTATGAGTATCTCCCAGTTGCTCTTCGCTTTGCAGCCACACAGCTGCGCTCCATAGGTTCATACTGGCTGTAGGACTTGATAGTACAGGGTTAACTTGTTTTGAACAGACAGCTTTGATCTTCTGCCCACTAACCAGTACATTGTTCTGAGTTTCAGAACCGGCTCTGATTTTTTCTTTCTGACGTGTGTTTTCCATCGCATCTAAGGTCATTCCTAGGTACTTTGCCTCATTGGCGTAAGGGATGATGTTGCCGTTGAGGTAAGTGGGCACGTAGTCAGTTTTGACGTGTGTGAAATCAACATGCACTGACTTAGCCTCATTCATTTTTATTCTCAACTTGGCCTCTCCTTCAATTTCGCTTAGCCTCATTCATTTGCATTCTCAACTTGGCTTCTGCTTGAATTTTCTCCTTGAATTTTTATTGAGCTTGCTGATGGAAGTGCCATTGTTTTCTCCGACTGCCAGCACTGCTGTCATGTGCAAATATAGCTGTAGTGTTTTCCTTCGGTTTCTGGTAGATCACTGGTGTAGAACAGGTGCAGGAGGTTGAGTCTGTGTACGTATGTGTGTTCGTGTGCACGCATTTCTGTAAACCGCCATAACTCATGACCCAATGTTCCAAATTGGCTAAGTTTGATGGTAGTTCGATGTTGGGTCCTCGTTGGTCCCATGCATATTGCCCCGTTTGCATATTCGGATCAGTAGTATACTCTGTTCCATACAACTCCAACGCAGTGTTCTAATTGGGTCAAATTTTGATGGTAGTTCAGGGGTAGGTTTGTCCCTCATGAATTTCGTCGCATTCGTTCAGTAGTAGCGACTGCTCATGTGCAAACGTGAAAACCGAATATAACCGCCATGACCCACAACCCACTGGTCCAAACAAACCATCTTTCTTTAATACGGTCCAATAGTCTCTAGGATTCCATATGTCCATATATTTAAATCATTGTTATACGGGGAATGTCGCTTTCCCGAATTGTTAATTGAAAAAACCCTCTCTTTCGAACTATCTTGAAAATATCCTACAAAATACTACCCGAAACGAACAACTAATTCCAGCTATAGTACCAATGTAATCGCCATGTAATCCATGGATTACTCTAGAACATATTATGTTTAAACAGTGACTTGGTAATTTATCATAGTACTTTAGTTACGTATACAATTGAATTTTAGTGTATTCATTGAATTCAACCCTTACTGTGGATTTACTTGATGAGCGAGGAAGCAACCGTATCATCCCACATAATGTAAACCGTATACAATTATTGTACTGCACCTATTATAGATAGGTGTTTAAGGGTATTATAGAGTAGGTGTGGTTTAATGTTTACAACAAGAAGTGCTATCTTCAAACCCTGCCTGAAAGAAGGACGACTGAGTTACCATGACCTTGACTCCCTAATTCCCTCCATTTCTACGTTTTCCTTGTATGATTGAAGTAGGTGCACTTCGGAGGAACCGAAACGTTACAATCAAACAATGTTTGGCTGGGGGAAAAAAAATTGGATTTTGACGCTCATAATGGATACAGTAATTTATTATGATGTGGATGAGGTCCTGTCCTTGCGATGGCCCATAAGAATTTGAAGGCTTCCCCAGTAAGTGCTGCACCCTCGGGAGCGAGTTCTGAACTAAATTCACCCACATGCTTCCGTCTCCGTCCTTTCAAACATCTGTTCGCCGCGGAGCGGAACAGAGCGATAAAGTGGGGACTGTGGCCCCCTGCTCCTCCCTCTGTCTCACTCCCCTGGTTTCCTTTTTCTCATTCACTCAAGTCAAAGATGGCCTCCAATTAAGAAGTCCTCCGAACGGCCGTTTGCCCCCTTCGACGCCTTTAGGACTAGAAAAAAAGAAAGAACCGAAACCTGTAATCTTGTGTGAGCCACTGTACGATTCCCTTCATACAACAATTAAACACTCATTACACCTTGTTTTGACTCGGGTTGGTTATTGAGGCTGAGGGGTTTGAGCCTCTAACGGCATGTTTAAGAAACCAGAGGTGCAATCTAACACTTACGGTAAAACGCCGGGTTAGGCCTTATTGCAAAATGGATAGTTCGACAAAACTGAGTTAGCTAGGTACTCCAACACTAGTCAATAATAATTGGAGGATGGAGGGCTTACCCGCCGGTTATCTTTTTACCCTTCCGTTATTACGAAACTAGAGCAAGAGTTGTAGGAAAAATGGCCAAAAATGTGATCCTTCCGTTTGTGCCATTACATTTCGATTTTTTTTTTTTTAAATCTCACAGCTTAGCTGTCTTCTGGAATGCAGCATGAACACTTAAATAATACAGGGTAGTTCCAAATTGGACGTCGATACGTGGAGGTCTCATACGAAACTCCCCAATGTTCACGAACATAACAGGTTTTATACCGATAATGACACACACCCCCCCCCCCCCCCCCCCCCCGAATGAACTGTACCCATTTTTCGGCAAAAAAGATGCAAAGTATTACACGACGGTTTTTTATTATTCTGTGAATAATACACCTATGTATTCGCTCAGCAAAAAATTTTTATAACACCCCCTCAAACTTTTTCCTTTTCCGTTTCAAGGTGCGTAGATTCCAAAAATGCAATGTCCGTCCGCCGTCCGCCGTACGACGTCCGCCGTACGACGTCCGCCGTCCGCCGTATCACGTGTACAGGCTTCATTTTCGGTCTAAAAAAATCGTTCTTTCGCACACATGCTCCATTTGGGCCCTAGTTGTGTCCCGAAACTTTTCAGCCCGATCGGAATATACCCAGGGGTGTTATGAGTGAAAATGTGTGTAAAAATAGGTAGGTACTTTTTGCGTTTTAGCAACATGTTGGTAACATGAGCTTTTGAGGTATCGTTTTTCATGTTTTTGGGGACGAGAAGACCGAATATGAAGTCGATTTTAACTAAAGAATAGAAAATTGAGGTTCTACCAGATGTTCAGCTCCCGAAATTGATTTTTTATGAGTCAAAAACCTGGGAAATCGTCTGAAATCACCATCAATTTGTAGAATAACACTGGAAAAAGTGTCAACAGGTGGATCAAGACGATTAAATGGTACTATCAATGATCAGAGATAATTTATTAAAAAAAAAAAAAAAGAGGAGCTCCTTATTCGTGTTTTGGGGGCCACAATTGGTGGAAACCACCAGAGATAGCTATTTCGATTATTTTATAATGAAAGAAACAGTAAATGAACAGCCAACATTTCTGTAGGTATGGCCAATAGAATAATAAACCCATGTGACAAGGACTTTGCAGCGTTTTTATTTTTGCGTTGGTACCTGTACACGTAGAACCCGAAAAGGGAATAAAATAATAATTTATGCGTCCGCCGTATTTGACACTGTTCCTTAGTTACCATGATCCAAAATTAATGAAGTTTACTTGTTCTAGGGGATACCTATTCGGTATTGTGTCATGAAAAACTTGGAAATCGTAATTTATTTGACGTCCAGCCCTTCGTTCATAGTGAGGACACGAGTCTGAATGAAAGTAACGATGATATGGTAGGTATACATCCAAACCTGATATTGCTATAGGGAACAGCTGGTTATAATCGCGCATGGCTCGTATGAAGAATATGGTTATTGGATTTGTTGATTGGTAGGTACTTACTTTCGCAACTTGAACAGATTTGGCTCGGTCTGGGTGTCCGCAAATCCTTGCTACTTCCTCATTTCGAATCCGGTTTTACTGTAAATAATGCTGGATAATGGGGTTTGGCCCTAGAATCACAGAACGATCATGTCATTTTGATATGGCAGTTGTGCTTGCGCAAACTCGAATCTGAAGCACTCAATTTCTCACGAATGAAAGGCCTGATTTTGCTCAGATTCGGTGGGTACTCGGGATGTAGCTTCTAAATGGTCCCCTATGAATTTCAAAACGCTCGGATCATTGGTATTACCACTTCGCGCGCGCAAACTCGAAATCTGAGGTATCTACTCGATTTCCCTTGAACCTGTGTGTGTTGATGAAATTTTCTGCTTTCTTCGAACTGCGCGGAGTATTTTCGTTCATCTTTTTTAAAACGCTGCAAATTATTATACAAAGGTATTAGTATTCACCTAATATAGATGCCCATTCTTCGTAGCTCACTGTTTTCCGGGGTCTACACCTACCCCGGTGCTCCCCCCAGGAAAGCCCTAAATCGAGTACTGGAGCCAGCCCGGGAATTACGGCTTCATAAGAATGCGCGGAATTCAATAACACAATAATTAATTATTTGTTGATATTCATGAAGCATGATGTTTGTTCAAGTTACAAAAGTACCTATCAACAAAATTCAAAATAACCTTCGTTCTTCGAATGAAATAATTCCATGGAACAACCAACTCGATTTCATGCAGCCATCCGTGATTATATTCAGGTGCTCCTGAATCCTTCTGAATATAAGATCATGTTGACGAAGCTTTTCAGTGCAAACAAACTGATGGGCGTGCGGCCACCGGGCATGCTATTAAAAATTATCAAATTCGAGAATTAATTATTTCAAAAAGTAAAAAAAACCATACCCTTCTTGGGGGAAGATTTAGAGCTACGGCGTTCTGAAAATTTCAACCCCTGTTTTTCACCCCTTAGAGATGGCTGTCAGTAACGCCAAACTCCGCGGACAGCCTTGACAAGGCAAATTTCATCAAATTTGATTCATGATAACTACGGAAACTGCGAAGTATGACGGACGGACTGAACTTTTTAAATTCCATTTTCGGATTCTACGAAACGGAAACCATCAAATTTTGAGGGAGGTTGAAATTTTTTTCCCATGCTCGATTCCAAAGATTCGTTATTGAAAATAATAGACATAATAAACCAAAATTACGCGTTACTTAGGATACTTCAACATAACAACAAATAATATTAATACTACCTCCTGTGTTATTTCTGGAGATGACAGCCATTTTCACCGGTTTTTGACCCATAAATATTGAATTTTGAGAGTTAGAACTTAGTTAGAACCTCAGTCCTTCACCTAGTGGTCAAAATCGACTTCATATTTAATAATATAAACATGGAGAACGATACCTCAGAAGCCCAAGTTCACTAAACCTAAACAAAAATTTTTTGCAACCATTTTTCACCCATAACATCTTAGGTGTTTTTCGATCTGGCTGCTGAGATAGGAGGCACAACTAGGGCCCAAATGCAAAAAATCGCTCAGCAAAAAATTTGTTATAATACCCCCTCAAAATGTTGTCTTCTACGTATTAAGGTGCGTAGATTCCAAAAATGCAATGTCCGTCCGCCATATCATCCATGTCTACCTCAATTTTTTGTCTTAAAAAAAGTTCTTCCGCACACAGGCTCCATTTGGGGCTGTTGTAGTGCTCCGAATTTTTCCAGCCCGATCGGAATATACCCAAGGGTGTTGTGAGTGAAAAATGGGTGTAAAAGTAGGGTTTTTTGGTGTTCTATAACATGAGCATGTATCGTTTTCCACGTTTTTTAGGGCGAGGAGACCGAATATGAAGTCAATTTTGACCAAGGAGGGGAAAATGAGGTTCTAAGGAAGTTTCAGCTCCCAAAATTCATTTTTCATGAGTCAAAACCCCGGGAAATTATCTGAAATCGCCATAAATTTGTGTAATATCACTAGAAGTAATATAAACAGGTGAATCAATTCAGTTAAATGCTACTATTAATGATCAAAGATAATTTGTCAAAAATAGGAGCCTAATTCGTGTTTTGGAGGCTAAAATTGGTCGAAACCGTCGAAACCTATTTCAATTATTTCACATCAAAGAAACGATAAATGAACAGCCAATATTTCTGTAGGTATGTCCAACACAGTAATAAACCCATGTGACAAGGACTTTGCAGCGTTTTTGGAATCCACGCACCTCTAAACGTAAAAGAAAAAATTTGAGGGTATGTTCACAAAAAGTTTTCCGAACCGCATTCAAAGCGAAACTCAAAGCGCCTAGGTACAACTGCTACCACCAGGACATGTTTTTATTTGAAAGTGGTTAGTATTAGGTACCTTTTTAAAAAATATATATATAATGATAAACGAAGTTATTGAACGGTTATCTATTTCCACTAATACAGGAAAAATACAGTGTTTGTATAACACAGGCAACCTCTCAATAATTGGTTTTTCTTTGAAATGGGGTTTCCCCGATTTCGTCTGGAGTGAGGTAGCTCGTTCCTATTTTTTCCGTATCTAAGTTTGACAGATTTAATGTGAAGGAAATATAAATCTAAAATGGGAAACAAAATGTAACTATAAAAACGAGCAAAAATTCGCTCAGCGCAGTTCCGCGTTTGATTTCGGTTCGGTGATCCGAGCGTTGAACCGAATTCGGACCCCGGGGACGGTCGTCCTGGGGCGGCTCGGCCGAACTGAGGGTGAAATTCCCCAAAGCCCTTTCGGAGGGGGAACCCGAGCCGACCGGAGGGGGAGCCCGAGTCGGTGGCGCAGGGAAGGTGCTGCCACCACCGGTTTCCCCCGTCCCCACTCAGTCCATCCTAAAAGTCTTGCTGATGCACAACTCGCGCTCAGTCTTCTCTCGGTGCTCGCACGGTACGGACGCGCGTCGCAAGTTGCCCCAGTTTCGAAATTGTATCGAAGTCCCAAGTCTCAGTCGTCACCTGAGATTTCGAAAAAATCCGATGAAATTCTAAACGGACTCATCGGAACTGTCGTTTTTCGCAATGTGTTAATTCATAATACAATTTTTTAAAAAGTCATTTTTTTTCTCTCCGTTTTGATGCGACGTTATCGCGGAAAAATTTCGAATTTTCGTTCGATTTTTTTTTCCAGAAGTGTTCAGTGGCTGTAAAATGCGCTTGTGAATAAATGTGAAACCGAAAAATTCGAACGGAAGGATGGCGAATTTGTACATTCTTCTAGTGCCGGCAGTGTTGATAACTTGTGCGGTGGGCGCGCTGAATAAGTTCGAAGCGCCCGAGTCGTGTACTTGGTCGCCGGATAACAACGACACGACGGGGCGAGTCGCTGTTACATGTAAAATGCGGACGCTGGGCGTCGAAGGCGGGAATTTCAGTCATCTACAGACGGACGGCACAGTTAAGCTGAATGTTCAGTGCAGTGATGTGTTGTTGTTTGAGAGCCCGTTACCTCCGAGGTCGTTTCTCCGGCTGCACCACCTCGAAGAGCTGACCATTTCGAACTGTAAGATCTTGGAAATCCCTACGGACGCCTTCGACGGTCTGAGGGAACTGAAAACGCTGACGGTTTCGACCCGGAACGGCGACTGGGGTCCCGCTAAGACGTTGGAAACGACCGTTGGGAGTTTCGACGGGCTCCGACAACTCCACACGTTGCAGCTGATCGACAGCAACGTGAGGGCCGTCCCTGAAAACGCTTTCTGCACACTGGGCAATTTGCAGACCCTGAACTTCACCAGGAACAGCATCAGGAGCACGAACGCTTTGGGTTTCAGCGGTAAGAAACCGGCGGAGGTGGGCGTCACGACGTCGAGAGTCGAATGCAGCGGCGGAACGGACCTCAGATCCGTAGACGTTTCGTATAACGACATCCGCTCGCTTCCGCCGGACTCCGGCCTGTCCAATTTGCGCAGGCTCCAAAATTTGTTCCTTCAAAACAACGACATCTCAGAAATCCACAAGGATTCCTTCGCCGGACTCGCGACTCTCCGAGTTTTGAATTTGTCGAGCAACAAACTCGAAGCTCTGCCCGAGGGTTTGCTCGCAAATTCGCGCGACGTCCGTGAAATACATTTACAGAACAATTCCCTGTACGAGTTGGGTCGCGGAGTCTTTCAGCGCCTCGAGCAGCTGTTGGTCCTCGACCTGTCGATGAATCAGTTGAGCAGCAACCAGATCGACGAGGGGACTTTTCTGGGCCTCATTCGTCTCATAATACTCAATCTGTCTCACAACTCCCTAACACGAGTCGACGCCCGAACCTTCAAAGACCTTTTCTTCTTGCAAATATTGGATTTAAGGAACAATTCGATAGGTTTCATCGAAGACAACGCCTTCCTCCCTCTGTACAATTTGCACACGTTGAACATAGCCGAAAATCGGCTCCACCACATCACAGCCCACCTTTTCAACGGCCTCTTCGTCCTCTCGAAACTCACCCTAAACAACAACCTGATAGTCAATATTGACTCACAAGCGTTCAAAAACTGCTCCGATCTCAAAGACCTCGACCTGAGCTCAAACGCCATACAGGAAGTCCCCGAGGCCCTTCACGAGCTCTCTTTTCTCAAAACGTTGGATTTGGGCGAAAATCAGATCAGCGGCTTCCGGAACGGCTCGTTCAAAAATTTGAACCAACTCACAGGCCTGAGGCTTATCGATAACAACATCGGAAATTTGACTGTCGGAATGTTCTGGGACCTCACCGGGCTCCAAGTCCTGAATTTGGCGAAAAACAAAGTACAGCAAATCGAGAGGGGGACTTTCGAACGAAATACCGAAATCGAGGCTATAAGATTGGATGCCAATTTCCTTTCGGACATTAACGGCGTGTTTACGACTCTGGCGAGTTTATTATGGCTCAATCTTTCCGATAACCATCTCGTTTGGTTTGACTACGCTTTTGTGCCCAGTAACCTAAAGTGGCTAGACATCCACGGCAATTTTATCGAGAGGCTGGGTAACTATTATAAAATCCAGGATGAACTGCACATAAAAACTTTGGATGCGAGCCATAACAGGATAACCGAACTTGACGAGCTATCTATACCTAATAGTATAGAAGTCATTTTTATTAATAACAATTTCATATCGACGGTCAAAGCGAATACTTTTCTTGAAAAAACTAATTTAGCTCGAGTTGACATTTATGCTAATGAGCTGAGCAAGCTCGAGTTGAACGCCCTTAGGTTGTATCCTGTTCCTGAAAACAGAACTTTGCCCGAGTTCTACTTGGGAGGGAACCCGTTTAATTGTGATTGTTCCATGGACTGGCTACCTGTTATCAACAATATGACGAGCAGCAATATGAGGCAGTACCCGAAAGTTATGGACTTGGAGAACGTGATGTGTCGTATGACGTACTCGAGAGGAACAGTTCATATCCCGGCTGCAGAAGCCAAACCGTCGGAGTTCCTTTGCAAGTACGAAACCCACTGTTTCGCCCTGTGCCACTGTTGCGACTTTGACGCATGCGATTGCGAAATGACTTGCCCGAGTAACTGTTCCTGCTATCACGATCAAACTTGGAACACTAACGTCGTCGACTGCTCGCGTCAGAGTAACGACCTCATCCCCCGGCGCATCCCGATGGACGCCACTCACGTTTATCTCGACGGCAACAACCTCAAGGAGCTTCAAAACCACGTTTTTATCGGGCGTAAAAATATGAGAGTTCTCTACGTCAACGCGAGTCGTATCGAATCGATTCAAAACAGAACTTTCAACGGTCTCAACCTCCTCCGGACGCTTCACCTCGAAGACAACGTGATAGCCGAGCTGAAAGGGTACGAATTTGAATATCTGTCGCACTTGAGAGAGCTCTACCTTCAAGGAAACCTAATACAAACCATAGGAAATATGACTTTCGCTCCTTTGAAGTCCCTCGAGATACTCAGACTTGATAACAACAAGATTATCTCGTTTTCCGTGTGGCAGTTGAATATGAATTCGTACTTGGTGGATTTGTCTATCGGTAACAACCAGTGGTCATGCAAGTGTAAGTTTCTGCAGGATTTCCAAGCTTGGATCTCCGATAACAAGCAGAAAGTGGTCGATGCTGAAGACTTGTGGTGTTACGGTAATGAAACAAAACCACCGCACAGGCGACTGATCGATTTGAACAACACAGTATGCAGCGACTACTACGCGGGAAGCTCTATGATACAGAATATCATAGTTTCCGACTATTTGCCGATGGTGATCGTCACTTTGTCGGCTTTCGTGATAGTCATATTTCTGACTATTATAATGTTCATATTCAGGGATCCGTTGCGCGTTTGGTTGTACTCTCGTTACGGTGTCAGGCTGTTTCATTTTAAAGCCGCCTCTGGCAAACACTACGGAGAGGACCGGGAAAAGCTGTACGACGGCTACGTGGTTTACAGCCCGAAGGACGAGGAGTTCGTGTTGCAGTCGATAGTCGCGGAGCTCGAGCACGGCAGCCCTTCGTTCCAATTGTGTCTCCATTATCGGGATTTGCCTCACCACGCGGTGTCGTCCAATTCGCCTTACATGCAGCACACGACGTCCCCCGTCGTCGTCGAGGCTGCCGAAGCGAGTAAAAGGGTTATCGTCGTGTTGTCGCGGAATTTCTTGCAAACCGAGTGGTCGAGGTTCGAGTTCAGGTCCGCTTTGCACGAGGCGTTGAAAGGGAGGATATTCAAACTCGTTCTCGTCGAGGAAGGGAGCATTTTACCTGAGGCCGAGCTGGACCCCGACCTGAGGCCGTACCTGAAGACGGGCAACAGGATCAGGTGGGGCGAGAAACGGTTTTGGGAAAGACTGAGGTACGTGATGCCGCCCGGGGACAACCAGAGAAAGACTTGTAACTACCGGAGGAATATTAACAATTACAGTATTGATTCCGGTGTTCATAGGAGCAGCACGCAGAATCACGCGTATTTGCACGATAAGAGTAAGCCGAACGCGTCTCCGTCGTTGCAGCAACACATAAACAACCACCCGCTCTTCAAACAGGCCGCCGTCACGAACGAAGTCGTCGTCCCGCCGGCGTACTCGTCGAGCAGCACGTTGTCCCGGACGCCGACGAAACCGGCGACGGACGACCCGAACTACTCGTCGGCGACGACGGCTACACCGTCCCCGAGGCCGGCACACCGGCACGCGTACTCCAACCAGGACCGGCCGGCGTCGGAACACATCTACAGTTCCATCGACTCCCCGGAGTACCCGCAGTTCGAGAGGGCCGACTCTCGACGGACGGGGAGCCACGCGTCGCACCACTCGCAGTCCCATCCTTCGCACCAGCCGGCGTGGCGCAGCGGACAGGTCCTCGACAACTCTGGCGTCCAGGCCTATCTCGTGTGATACTCCCTACGAACGATTTCCCAAGGTACTTTTAAAACATTATTGTCTCCATAATCAAAAAAATCCGATTCTTCACAGTTTCAATCTTGTTTTTGAATTTTTATGTCAAAAACAACCAGTTTTAGAAAAATACATTTTTGGACCCCCCTGTTATCATGTAATTTTGGAAAGTCACAACTTTTTGATGGTAGAAACATCGATCTCTTACTAAAAAAAGGTTTCTTTTGCTTATTCTCGATTTCTCAACTTTTTCGAAACTTACGAAATTACTAAAATCAAAGTTACGAAAATATCTTCAAATGTTTGTTCGCCTCATCTTCCACCAACATCAAATCTCCGGTTAAGTTTCATTTTCAGTCTGAAACTCGCCTCAAGCTTCAAAATTTGGCTTTTGAAAAATCATGGTTTCGGACTGTTACGAGCAAAAAGGGATTTTGTAGACAGGGTTTTGAAAAAAGGGTTTTGTATCCTACTGAGGTACGTAAACAATCCTAGAATTTTATTTGAAATTTGAATATTATTTTAAATCGACTAAGCTGTTAATTGCATTATTATTATTTTTTTTAAATAATAAAAATGAACATCGATCGTTGATCGATTTTTTAAAAATCTCATCATTTTAGTTTGGTCAAACTGACCTCCAATTTGAATAGTCACTAAAACACGAGTGGAGTGCTCTTTCACAAGTGTAAATTTCAAGAAACTGCAAGGTGAAGTTATACTACAATTTTCTTTTGTTTCAATTGATTTCCTTTTGGTTTCTTTTTTTTTTGCCAAGATGTAGATAAGGACGTTAATATTTCACCCGTTGATGCAAATAGGCCAAATTCTGAAGCATTTCTGCCGCTATCACAACTTGAAGGGTGACGTAACTTGCACTCGTGTTTACCATTTTTTTGAAATCCTTGAAAGGACACATAACTATAAAACTTGCGTGACTTACGAGCAATGGAGGTCTGAGGATTTTTGAAAATCATACAAACGAGTCGTCTTGTACGTGCTCAAAACAGTACGGTACTGTAAAACTGAATTATATAGACAATTTTTCGTCAGAATCGAAAACACTCTTGGTGTACACTTGTCTGATTATACATTATAGAGATAGGTTCAGAATGCTCTAAAGCGATGTGGTGTCGAAAGTTATTCAAAATAATTTGAACCGATTGCCGTAGTTTTCTGCACAAATTTGCTAATAATTACATTTCTAAATTTAGTTTTCTGTGAGGATTTTGATAAAATGTGCAATTTTCGATGGTTACAATTCTCTTTTTTTTTCGCCAAATTCTGTTCATTACCGGAAAGTAACACTTACTGACCATATAATGAAGTGTTTTTGTCGGGAAGTCTAGGAAAAAAACTATTGTGAAATTTGAATTAGGTACTGAGTTCCCGCTAGAAATGACGTATCAGGTAAATCGAACAGTTCAGCTTAAATCCCTCTTAGAGCGCTTGTGTATCACTTGAACAATGTACAAAGCCGTAGTGAATGGATGGGCGGAACCCCAAATTTATAAATAAATTAGAAAAACACGTCCTCAAAATCAGACCAAGGGGAGGTTCACGAAAAGTCACAGTAAAGGTTCTTGAAGGTTGCCAAGAAGGTTTTCCGTTTCCAGTGTTGGCTTGTTGGCAGCACTGAGAACCTTGGCCTTTGAATCTTCGCTCGGCCTCCTTGGGCCAACAGCCAGTCAGCTGTCAGTAGACCTGGTACGTCATTTTTCGCCGTATTTTTACTTTTAACCACCCTCATTTAAAAACTACCACTTACTTCTGAAAACGGGCTTCAAACTACCAAGAGTTGAATATTTTTTTCCAAAAAAAAAAAATTTACGAAAATTCTCCATTTCCATGAATTACTTTGATTGTAGTCCGTCTTGTAATCTGCATCACAGTTCTTCGAGGAAGATGAACCGTCCCGGAGAAAAATATAGAAAAATGCAGTGTAAAAAAAATTATTTTCGGCTCTACGTCAAATTACTTCAACCTTCGGGGTGAAATTCCCATGATTCTTTTTGGCATAACAGCTGGAACACTTTCATAATCCCAAAATTTAATTTCTCCAGCTGTCATGTCGATTCAGTGATTAGCGGAACAGTCTGAAATTATTAATTATAGTTCTATAGAAATGATGTGTTTTAGAGTTTTCCCACAATAGATTGAATGAAGTTCGGAGATTTTTGGCTCAGTACTGGATTTTGCAATCTGATCGATGTTTTATTTCAAAGTAGATTTATATGCTGCTTTTTTTAAACTCAGTGACAGGTTTGAAGAAATTATTGTGATAGTCATGGTCGAGCTCAGGCTTCTGTTTCCATCGGTACCAAAACCACAAAATCGTAATTTAAATTTACATGTTGACTTGACGAAAACGGTTATTTGATTTGTTTGGAAGAAGGTGATGTGAACTGCATTTGGACGAGAGGTTATTCATGCATAATAGTCTATGCATGCATACGCTTTCGTAGTTTATTTGAGAAACCGTCGCTGAAAATCGTCTCCTCTCCCCCATCAAAGTCAAAAGTTGCGACTCTCCCTCAACTGATTGAAAGAGACAGCACTGATTTATAAGTAGGCTGTGATACTTTAATATTTAGTGATTTATTCGATATAGGAATTCCTGTGAATATGTAATGACGTGCTGTTTTTTCGAGGTTTTGAAGTCTGAGTATTGATCAAACGAGCGGTCATGCCTACACGGTTCTCGCAGTCGGACATTAATGGTGCCCTAGGCGAGAAAGTCTCACACCCACTCATAGGTATATCCATCTGCCTAACACAATCCTTCCCATACTAAACACCCGAAGAGACCCCAACGCCTTTTCATTCGAATCAAAAAGAACTCTCTTCACTAAAAATTAAGAGGGAAAAAAACACTAACATCCCGTTTTTTTCTTTTCTCTTCAAAAATCGCCTTTTTCTGAAACCCCTGTATATATTAAACGTTCTATGTGTCGCCGATTGTCTTGTTTCTACTCGAAGTACACGATTCTCCACTTAAGAAGGCATAACCGCTCTGAAGTTTGTGTTGGGGAACTGGTGATATAAGGGTGTTGTAGACAATTTCCGATTAGGCTCTTTTTATTCGAACGCCATCCTTACGCTGTAGAAATACCTTAGACAATACTCTTTCTCTCGGTTCTTAAACGACTGCATCCTTTGAGATACATTTTTAGGGATTTTAAATTTTCTATTTAATTTTAGTTTTCTTGAGTCGTTATCATGTTTAAATCCCTTCGAAGTTCCCTCTTGTATTTAAGATTGCGAACTTTTCCATGTATTATGTTCCTAAAAATATTGTTATTGAATGAATTTCTTCGCCAAGTATTGTTACATTATTGCATAGGCTAACGTTTAATTCCATTCTCATCGATCAAATGTGTTCAATTGGAACCGACTGTTGTTTGCCATTAAATTCTTCTCAGTCCCAAAGTAATTACCGTTTTTCGCTCGCAATCTGATTCTAAAATTTGTTTCCTTGAATGGTTCCTGTGATACTTTTCAGTAAGGAATGATGCAATTTTCGATAATTGTGGTTTTTGAATTATAGATTTCGGCTCCTGTCGAGTTACTAATTTTTATCAAGAGTATATTGTACCTAGTCTCTAGTTGTCCTCCAAATCGGAGAGTGCTTTATTAATTTATATATTTAAATGAAATTCTCTCTGTGTAAAAAGACTCGAAATAATTTTTTCTCTCGTGAAAGGACATTTTTTAAAAGTATGTACATAGATTTTTGCCCATCAAAATATTGTTTTCTGTAAATTATGTAAAAAGTACTTATACATAGAATGCCTAATAAACTTGTATCATTTTTGTATGAAATAACGACTGTATATATTTTTGTAAAGGAAGTATTTATAGTTTACTTGTAGCTACGGCGTCAAATTCGAATTTGAAAAATAAAAAACCATAATCGATTGAAAGCTTTGTTTTTGTTCATATTCATTTATTCATTCAGGTGGTGCCTAATTTCATATTATGTAGGGGTAATATCACCTGGATTAACAGAGATGCAAAGGTTTATCATATTTTATTAAATTATAGGCAGATAATAGATTATTCAATAGAAGGGACTCAATAGATTATTCGAAATAAACACGAAATGATCAATTTTTTAATTTTATTGATGAATTGCGAATAGTGTCTCAGTGTTTGTTGCAAAATTTGAACTTAATTCTTGATGGTTGATAAATGATTTCTGGTTATGCTACAATACAAGGGGAAGTTGAAAAAAATTTGCCAGTGTTCATGCTGCGAAAATTTGTACAAGATCATTTTTATTGGTTCCTAGGGATACCTACTAAAGTTAAAAAAAAATGATGTGGTAAAAAGTGTGGTCGATGTTAGCGAACATCAGGTGATTATGCTCTCGTTGTTGAATAGTATTAATTTTTTTAAACTTCAAGAAGTGGAGTAGAGAACTGCATTGTAGGTGGTTATGTGAATAGGTATATTAGGTTAGGTCACAGAGGTAATTTTTGTTCAGTGTTATTTCATAGGTCATTTCGTAGGTCAAGGTCATTCAGTCACCTACCTACGTCTACATCAAACAAATAAATTCAAATGAATTGAACCTGTTACGGCTAAATTTCCATAAGACGTAAAATTATTATTTTATTACAGTCAATAAGTTTTATAACTGTAGTTACTTAACTAAAAATTTCTTGTTTTTAACTATTTCATAGGAACTAGGAGGAACGCTGATGACATAAATATCTAAATAGCAAAAATCTAAATGTTTCTTTCTTGGTTGAATTTTATATATATGGATGGGCTAATACACAGATAGGTGTATTCAGTAAATATACATTACCCATCCAAAAGTGAAAGGAGAAAAAAATGGCATATGCTAATAAGAGAAAGATAGGAAAAGATAAAGTAGAAAAGAAGTAGGAGGAAGGTAGAAACGTTGAAATAGATTTCAAAGAAGGTTTTGTTGAGTACAACATAATTTCCAGCATTCAGAAGGAACACTTCTATATATTCTACTGCTTATCAAACTCCACTTTATTTATAAATAAGCTAACCTAAAACTACAATGCATCAGTCGTAGCTGTCACCTGTATTAATGGAGAATGCAGCTGAGCACGAAGATAAGGTAAGTACAACAAAGTAACGAAAGTGTTGAAGGGTTGTTTTGTCTACCACAATAGTACTAAAGTTGATTTTTGATTTTAACAGAGACATGAACCAGTGTAGGATGGGATCGCTGAGCTAAGTCTTGAGCAGGAAGTCTTGAGTCCGGTATTGTTCTTGGTTACAGGAAGTATGTGCATACTACGAATGTTGTTAGTTGGGAAGATAAGCAGGTGTTAGTACTGAATGCAATGCGTCATGGAAACAGAATTCAGTGTTCCAAATAGCTACCTACCTATAATTATTATGGGGTATAAAAGTTACAATTCAATATTCTTATGGGTCCTTGAATTGATTTTACCCATTTATTTGTAGGCAAAACCAACCTTTTTCAACATTTTGTTTATTATTTATTATTCTTTGAATAATACACTTATGTATTCGCTCAGCAAAAAATTCGCACACAGGCTCTATTTGGTCCCTATTTTTTTCCCGAAACTTTGCAGCCCAATCGGAATATGCCCAAGAGTTTTGTGGGTGAACAATGGGTGTAAAAATAGGGTTTTTTTTTGGTGTTTTAGTAAGATGAGCTTGTGTGGTATCGTTTTCCATGTATGACCGAATATGAAGGGCGATTTTGACCAACGAGCAAAGAATTGAGGTTCTAACATAGTTTCAGCCTTCAGTTTACATTAAATTTTGGTCTAAAATCGTCATTTCTTTCGCACGCAGGCTCCGTTTGGGTCCTAGTTGTGCTCCGAAGCTCGGCAGCCCGATCGGAATACACCCAGGGGTGTTATGAGTGAAAAATTGATGAAAAATAGGCGTTTTCGAGGTTTTGTTTGAGGTTTTAGTGAACATGAGCTTGCGAGGGATCGTTTTCCATGTTTTTTTTAAGGCGAGAAGACTGAATGTGAAGTTGATTTTGACCAGTGAATGAAGAATTGAGGTTGTAACGAAGGTTCAGCTCCCAAAATTCATTTTTTATGAGTCAAAAACCTGGGAAATTGTCTGAAATCACCATAAATTTGTATAGAAGTAGTATTAGCAGGTGAATCAAGACAATTAAATTGCACTGTCAATGATAAAAGATAATTAGTCAAAAATAGGCCTCATTCAAGTCAAAATTGGTGGAAACAATAAAAAAAAACGCTGCAAAGTCCTTGTCACATGGGTTTATTATTCTATTGGAGTTCTAGAGATTCTTGTTGGCAGTTAAATTTATTGTTTCTTTCATGTGGAATGATTGAATTAGCTATTCCTGATGATTTCCACCAATTTTGGCCCCCAAAACATGAAATAGGTACACTTTTTTTTCCCCCCCAGATCATCTTTGATCATTGGTAGTGCGATTTAATGGTCTTGATTCAGCTGTTTACACTTTTTCTAATGTTAGTATACACATTGATGGTGATTTCAGACAGTTTTCCAGGGTTTTGACTAAAAAAGCCAATTTTGGGAGCTGAGCCAATGGTAAAACCTCAATTTCCGCGTCTTTGGTCAAAATCGACTTCATATTCGGTATTCTCGTCCCTAAAAACATGGAGAACGATACCTCAAAAGCTCATTTTACTAACATGTTGCTAAAACGCAAAAAGTACCTATTTTTACACACATTTTCACTCATAACACCCCTGGGTATATTCCGATCGGGCTGAAAAGTTTCGGGACACAACTAGGGCCCAAATGGAGCCTGTGTGCGAAAGAACGACTTTTTTAGATCTAAAATGAAGCCTGTACACGTGATACGGCGTACGGCGGACGGCGGACGGACATTGCATTTTTGGAATCTACGCACCTTGAAACGGAAAAGAAAAAAGTTTGAGGGGGTGTTATAAAAATTTTTTGCTGAGCGAATACATAGGTGTATTATTCACAGAATAATAAACCAATAGCTATTTCAGTTATTGCACACGAAAGAAACAATAAATGAACAGCCCAAATTTTTGTAGGTATGTCCAATAAAATAATAAATCCATGTGACAAGGACTTCGCTGTGTTTTTGAGTGTTTTCAAGCACTGAATATTAGGAGCACGCTAAAGACGTTGAAAAATTTGATTTCTTGACCAATTAATGAGTGAGGTCCGAACAGGGACTCTTTGTCTGGGATACCCTATAAGACCTCAAATTTTAGCTACTGATTTCGGACCACCCTGCATTCAAAGGAAACGAACGTGTATCATAGCCATGAAAATGAGGGTTGGCGTCCGACTTATTCACACAATACTCCCTTTGCACCCTTTCATTATAATTTCCTTCCCCCCTTTTCAAAAAATATTTCCGACCCCCTTCGAGTTTGTTGACGCCTGGCTAACCTTGACTCCCTTGCATTAAAACCGGAATTGATGGGGTGGAGACCTCTTTACCCACACCAACCCGTTTAGGGAGGGGGTCCCCGAAAGAAAGGAGGGGTAAATTGAATGAGAAGTAGTACTTCCCATTAATATATATATATATATATATATATATATATATATATATATATATATATATATATATATATATATATATATATATATATATATATATATATATATATATATATATATATATATATATATATATATACGAAGACTGTCTTCGCTTATTTTTCACATTTTTCTAACCACTCCAATGGCTTCCTCCCCTCTTTCGTTATGTTTGGTCTGTTCTCGACCATTAAAATGTAAATGGGAGCCGAAGTGATCCTCGATGATGGGAGTGGATCGTCTGTAAAATTACCATGACAGTCCATTTTTTCCCATCTTTATTCGAGTCGTTACATACCTGTATCCTACAAAGCATCGTAGAGGTATTTTCCTTTTAACCGGCTACTAAAAGCTTGCTTTTTAGCTTTACCTTTTTCGGCAATCGTTGAGGTTGATGGTCTTTGAGATAAACAAAAAATTATTTATTTTATTCAAACTCAAAATTCAATTTAAATCATGTTTAGTCAGTTCAGCTAAAACGGAGGAAGTGGTAATTTCTAACCAGACAAAACCACATCAAAACGAAAATGTGGTGGTGGGGGGACGGGAGTGCTCAAATTTGAATATTTCCATGTTCATGTTGGGTAGTGTAGAAAATGTTGACAACGTAGTAAGATGAGGGATAAGTGTTTACGTCGACAGTTTGCTCATACATGATCATGCTGCGTGACTGGAACTTTTCCTGGTTTTATTTCTAATATCAGTCCGAATTATGCCCAACTGAGATGCAAGAACGCTACAGTAAACATTTTCAAATTTTACATTGTCTTGACCAGAAAGTACACATCTTCCTTTAAACGGCTAATAGAAGGTTAGGATTTAGATTATTCTTCTGTTAAACCAACTAGAGGCCAATCCCCACCTACCCTCACCTTTCATTTCATTATTACCTCATTATTTCATTTTTAGGCTCCTATTTTATACAGTTCAGTGACCTACACAGAATGTTGAGTGGAACGATTCGCAGCGGTTTCACAATTGTTTTTATTCGGGAGTTCTATTAAAATTAGGTTCATGGAGTTATTATTAGTGCTTGATCCTGTCTGACGCATATAGACTTCCAGAGGAAATTTCGAGGTAGAGGCAGAACTGTGCGATCTTTGTTTTCTCGTTTTTCCCTCTTCCGACAGAACAGCGCAAAGCACTACTGGGTTTTTGGCAAAGCGATTTTAGTGATTTACGGTTTCGTGGTAGAACGTAGATCTCCATAAATCTTATAACGATACCAGTCAACAACAATTATTATTCGTGGTTTAATAGAACCAATTTTTGATTTCAATATTTTTTGCCTTTCGAATCCTTATTTTTTGCAGCATGTGATGGGTTCGTTATCGAGTTGAAGTGATATTACCATTGAAGGCCGTAAAACTCACAAAATGTACATCGTATTTGAGTGGAGCCATAGGAAGCTCTTAACGATCGATTTTTTATAGTTCATCAGTATGATGGAGAATAGATGGATTTAGGTTGTTGTAAAACGATGCTATCGATATTGGCTCTCCAGCTATAACGCTCGTTTTTGTGTCGATGCAGTAAAACAGTTGAAGAATAGAATTATTTAGAGAAGACAGCCACACTGATCACTGCGGATATTATTAACCAAGTTAGGCGGCATTGAACAATCGTAAATGAATGACCCTGACACCGATCAATTTTTCCGATTTGCGTGACTGAATAGTGTTGGAAATACCGACCTATATTGAACATGCGTATAAGTACTAGAAATGTGGTGATAAGTAAGAACGATTAGCAGAACAAGAACAATATTGGCGAATTGAAAATTTTGGAAAGAAAAAGAAATGCTCGGTACCTAACTCCGTCGAAGGCCTCAAGAATGTTTCATACTGTTGCGTTAACTGAAAATTCACTTTTGTTGTCGAAACCAAAAACTGAAGGTGAAGCATGGGGGGACATCTGTTAGAAGGAAAAGTTGTGGCAGTTTTTATAATTCCATACCATCCTAATTGAGCTAGTTCTTTGTCCATCTGTTCTGTTTGTCTAGTTCCGTGTCCGCATCTGTTTCTCTAGGTACACATCCTTACAACACCATGGTTGAAGCTTCATTTGTATCTTTGTTCTTCAACAACTTAGATTTTGGGTTGGTCCACATTCTTTCATAATCGTTTGAATAGAGATATGTTGGAAATAATAATATTGATTTGTTACGACTAGATACAAAACTCCCCCGGATGAAATTCTTACAAGGATAGATTTTTGAGCCAGTTCCCAATTACCATCTACATTCATACCTACGTATTTACTGAACGTATGTTTCTTTAACGTCGCTTGCGACTATTAACATAAACAAGCTTCAACGTAAAGTGAGCGGAGTCCTATGAAATAAATGTCAACATCCGACCTTGCACGGATCATCTCTCAAGAAATTGGAACTTCGGTTAGATCTAGTCCTCATTGATCAAGCATTCCGAATGATAATCAGTCTATAAATCAAAGTTATGTCCAGCGCTAAATTTCAGGTACCTTCTCGGCGGTTTGAGTGGACGGATTTATCGGGTGTTAATCGTACAAAACTTTTAATAGAAATTTCACGTTGATCACCATTATGAATAGTCGCCATAATAAAATTAGGGATCCCAACGGACTTGTCCCTACTCGTTGGCCATATACCCGTTCTTCAAATTATCGCTCAGATCCGAAAATAACGTGAAATGCTCAATGGTACTGTAATAAATTACATACCTACCCTCATCATTTGAATAATTTCAAAATCATCGTTCTGATTATTTGAGGGCTTGATTTGTTACCATTCGGAATTTTATTTGAGTGTAACGTTTGCGAGTTTGAACCGTGAATATTCATTTAGATGTTTTGTGCCCAAAAAAGATAACTGTGTTGAAGAAAGTTATTTATTTCAGCTTAAGGAACCTGCTGCTCATTCTGTATTATTTATGGTTTGTGCAGTATTTGGGACTGGTGTATAGTTATATCATCAGGAAGATTTATTTATTACATAATTCGTAATAGGTAGGTACATAAAGTCGAAATAAATTCGCAGTATCATCAGCTTTTCTCTCTCTGTTCTCAAAAACCAAAAAATACGAGCCGAGCCTTGTGAATCCAGACGCAAAACTACCGGCCACAATGCCGCCTGTTCTTTCCGACGGTTCATTGATCGCTGCCGAGGTTGGAATAAATGAAACCTCCGCCGATCGTTTGTGAATAAGGTACTTCCTGTTGGTTCAAGATTATTATGAAAAATTTACGAAGGGGATGGGGGACTACTAATAATTTCGTGGTAGGTTGAGAAAGGGGAAAAAATGGATAAAAGGAGCCGGCAGAGTCAATATAGTTACGTTTTAACTGGCAAGAAAGGGGGGCGGGGGTGGAGCAATTGCGTCTTAACACGCTATGTCCAGTGACCAATATTTTGATCGTATGAGGTCCCGCCTATAGACGAGCGATAAGAGTCCAATGATGTTTAACAGGTAGGTAGGTGCCTATGTAATTTCTGTAGGTGGATTTAGGATTTTCTTACACTTCGTTTAACGGCACGACAATTGAAAACTTCGTTATGCGACATAAATCCCTGTAAAATTCTGGAAGCTACACAGGGCTATCCACAGGTAGAGTCCGGTACTTCAGTGATTGATTCAGTGAAAGCTGACAAACGGTAGGTAAATATCTCCTAATGTTAAGTGGTCGAAACTCATTGTTCACTAGTTACGAACAAAAAAGTCGTTTCATAGGCGATAGGAATGATTATTTTGGAGCCACTTCAAATCTTAAAACATCGAGCAGCTCCCGACAGAGTTCAGTTTACAAAATTCCTATCGTGCAGCATGACCAAATTTTTGAGGTTGGTGATTCAAAGCGCTCTCTGATGATGTAGGTACAGCTAATTTCGACCCTCAAAAAACTCAAATTTTTGCCAATAGGTGTTTTCGAAAATTGCTAACTTTCGAACTCACCCTTTCGTTTGCCATTACAAACAAGTCGGCGAAAATTGGAATTTTTCATCTCGCTGTCAAGGTCTCGAGGGTATGTAAATAAATTAATTGATGAAGTAATATAGGGTGGGCCGGATTTTCATTCATCTGACCTAAACTCAAGAAATTGCAAAATGACTAAATATGTATATATAATATAGGTACCTATATAATATTAAAAAATCTCTACGGAGGGAGTCAGTACATTCTGAAACGAAAATAATCTAGAGTTTTCTAAAATTCGTGTACCTACCTACCTACTTACTGTTGCACACATTACAGTAGCGTAATATCAACAAAAATTCGCTAAAATCAGTAAATCAAAGTAGGAGATCCAGATCAAATTTTTTTTTAAAAACAACTCATTCACGTGTATATCAACAGTAGCTTACGCTATTATGGATCCAAGTGGGGAAATCGGTCAGAAGTCGACCGTGCAATTGTTTGCGTAAAACCCATTTCAGATCGTTCTGAAACCGATTTGTGAAAAAACCGTACCTTATGCGGGTTAATATAGATTCTAATATGTTTAATTGTTTGGTATGTGTACTTATGTATGTTTGGGTCAAAATTTGTGTAGAATGTCAAGGTCACAATTTTAATCTTGTTTTAATGGTGCTTTTCGCAATCGTTTCATTTTGAAGCCAAGTTGTACAACAATTTTCGGTTCCTAGAATGTAGGTAATGGATTTTGAAAGGTAGACAAACAAATTGTAAGGTAGAGTTAGAAATGGTTGAATTTTTGAGAAATATGAATAAATATATATATAGGAAGAGTTGGAAATGGTTGAATTTTTGAGAAATATGAATAAATATATATATATAGGAGAATAATAAATTTTGAAGAAAATAATAAACAAGATAATGGTATTTGAAAATAATAAACCAAAAAGGATTCAAGCTATAATAATGATGTTTGAAAACAAGATCTCTCTTTTTTTCTGTTTGTGGTGTAGGTACTTATCTGATTTCTAACAATTATTTGGTTGAGCGGAACGTAGTATGATGTTAATTTTTAACAAACTCCTCAAATATACAGAAACAATTGCTAAAACACATGATACCTATTATTATAAGCAATAATTATTAGACCCCATTGACATGCGACGAGTTCAGCATGTTTTCATGAGTTTTTCGTATGATGGTTCATGATTTTTTTTTAAACATTTTATTTTTATTTTTTATTCTCATTAATATGGTACAATACATAAATGGCATTCATTAAAACATGTACAGAAAATTATTCCCCAATATGGGCTAGTTGCCCGTGTTAGGGGAAGAGTAGCGTCACTGGCCATATTTTGTCATTTCAATAAAGTCGTTGATACAAAAGCAAAGACAAAACAAAATTAATATACCTCTTTTTCGAATGTACAGTTTAGAACATATGGGTACGTATTTATCCTAACTATTTCCTGTATGTAACTATTACAGTATTTTTTAATTTTCCTTATGGTGTAAAATATGGCATTATTTTATTTACAAAGCGCTTGAAAAAAAAGATATATTTTCTTGTAAATTACACGCCATACCTTGATCAAGGAACAAAAGTATTCAGCTCTTTTTTAAATTTCCGTGTGTTTCCCTCAATCAAAGAAACCCTATTTTCTAACGGCAGCCCGTTTATGGAAACAGCACCGCGGTATGTATAAGACTGCTTCCCCAAGGTAGTTTTTACCAGTGGTAAAACAATCAGATAGCTTTGTTTACTCCTAGTTTCGATTCGTGTATGTGATACATTGTGTAACTTTCAGTGTCGATGCATTAAGTGCAACATGACATATAATTCGGCAGATTTTACATTATATTATGTCTCATTATTCCTGTTGATGAAGTTTTATTGCTTTGCAGACCTTATTTCTCTGATGTGCGCTATAATATACAATCGTGAATAGGTGAATTATTATTCATGCAAATGACGGATTGGTGAGGCGGTCGTGTGAAACCATCTGGATCCCGGAAGTTCATGATTCGAACGTGCAACATCCACTCCATCCCAACTTATCCGTTCAAACTAACTCCGACACTACTCCCATTCCTACACTAGACCGCATCTGTACAATAACTGTAGCTCTAATATAGTTCTGTTTGAAAATTAATGCAGAAGCGAGAGGAACAAGTTTGCTGTCGCAGAACAGCTTCAATAATAAGATTGTCACCGGCTCAGCGGGAGTGATTGAAGCCTACAACGGTTCCTACGACCGCTCCCTCACCCGGTACGTCTCTCCTCGAAATAGGTCAAGTCCTATGCTGGAATGACACCGTTGGACTGGTCGAAGAGGTTTGGAATCGATGTTAGTTGAACGAACCGAAGTGTGAAGTTGAAAATAAATGAAATGATAACGAAAATATCGCAAATGCTCTCCGTTGTAATCCGACTATCGAATCCAGCTGTGCGCATGCAAACATTTCTTTGCCCATAATTTGTTCCCAGATGAAGAGGGTAGTTGGGAACTGACCCACTGATTGGTCCTTGAGTTTCCCAACTAAGACTCAACTGATTGATGGGTAGGTACTGGATCACTGGGCTGCTGGTTCGGATACTTTTTGTATTCACGTTTAGGAGTGTAATTTTCGGTTCTGGATGGTAGGAGGGTGACCCTCTAGGTTTTGACAAAAATTCAAATTACGGAAATGTTGAAAGTTGCTAGAAACATAATAACGGATTTCGATAGGTGAGACAATTATTTTTAGCCCCCCCCCCCCCCCTCCAGCTACTTCCTTCAATATTTAGGTTTATTATTTTCAGTAATGAACCTTTGGAATCAAGAATGAGAAAAAAACTGTTTACTTTGTTAAGTTTAATTCTCCCTCTATATTTTGGTTTATTATTTTCAATAACGAACCTAACTTTATTAACTTTCTCTCTCAACGTTTCGGTTTATTATTTTCAATAATAAACCTTTGGAATTGAGCATTCCGTGATTATAATATCACGGATGGCTTTATGAAGTCCGTGTTGGTTGTTCTGTGATGTTATTTCATTAGAAAAATGGTGGTGGTTTGGTTGGTAGGTACTTTCGTAACTTGAACAAACGTTATGCTTCATGAATAACAGCAAATAATTAATGATTGAATCCTGCGGATTTTTATGCGACTGTAATTCCAGGGCCGGCTGCAGTACTCGACTTAGGGTTTTCTTGGGGGGGTCTTCGCAGGTAAATAATAAATCGTTGTGTAATAATTTGCAGCGTTTTTTCTCTTGGTAATGGGTTAGGAATCAAGCACCTACCTAATTACATTCTTTCTTGGACATTACAAAAAATAAAGATAAACAGAATGAAAAAATGAAAAAAATAAAATAAAAAAGAGAAAATCGATACCATTAAGGCCATGTTTGATTGATTTGAGTTTAGCAGTTTCCGCGGTACGAAAATCTTGGTGTTGCCGTTCTCTGTTCATGTTGTTGGTGTTTTTTCGGTTCGAATCAAGGAACGGGTGGTCTCTTCAAATCTCAGAGTGTATCGATTCACATTTGGAAAGGAGGGAAAAACTTGGTGTTAGGAAATTGTGAAATGATTCTGAATACATCTACCTCGTGTTCCTATCTTAGCTCTCTTACAACTTCCCTGATCACGCGAAAATTCACATTTTTGCCCATTGGTTTCAACTAAACAGGCCTCGATATACGAGAGTAGTTGTTGATAATCAAATAGAGCGTCAGAGTGCAAGCAGAATTTGAGCTATCCATGTTTGTACCAAATTTCCTAAGGTTGACATGCTGTGCGTCTCATATACCAAAAACTGAGAAATCGCCTATAGCCGAGGATTGAGTTACTTCCAGTTGACATTCGGATTCGACAAAGACCAGTGAATTTTGCGAGGGCGTAAAAAAATTAGAAAATTAGTTGTCTCAGCCGATTCCAAAGGATTGTTATTGGCAAACATGAACCATATCTAAGTAAGCTGGTACCATGTTGCGCTTTCGGTTCAAAATTCTGAGTTAGTCCGACTAGGTATTAAATGACTAGGTATTAAATGAATACTGATTCTATAAGTTCCGGTTCCCTCGAACTATCGAAGAAGTACAGTCACTAAACCACACAGATCAAACAATGATATTGTGCGAGAATTCTCGTGTTCTGCAGAGGTGGTTAGACCAAACAGTAGCAGTGGATTGGACCGGCTGTGTTTGAAAATCTGCCACTGGCAATAAATAAGCCATTTAAAAGAAGAACATTCGAAATCAATAACCCATGCTGCTCAAGCCGTCCTGTAGAAATTTAAATGTTTAACAAGCGCAGTCACAATGCAGTCACTAACAGATGAATGTCCCGGATTTAAGAGTAACTTAGGTTGGGAATAATTAACTTGGGTAAAAACCTTTGTTTTAAAATGGTTTACTTTGTACACAGTTTATTTATCTAGTTGAATTATATATAAGTAGGCAAGTTTACCAATATATAAAACTTCATATTATATCAAAGTTGAATTATGTTTCACGTGTTTATTTACCTATTGCTTGTTAATAAAAATGATGAATACGTAAAATGTGCTTTCTCAGTTGAATTCCCCAATACCTGCTGATCACTAGTAAGACCCTAGTTTGTTTTTCTTACCGGACCGTGTTTTTCTCCCTCTTATAAAGAAGGTTGCATGCAAAGCGACTTTTAACGAACAATACCTAATCATGGCCTCAGGACCCCCTCCCTTTGAAAACAAGCAAATTCCAACCCCCCACCACTACCCCCTCCCTTACCACAAAAGGCCCGCCCCCTTTACTAGGGCTTTCCCTCAAGATTGATCTCGTTGTGATTAGCAACTAATTTCAAACTTCAGGGCTCCACTTCCATTCTCCGCCAGATCCCTATCACCCGTGAACTCTTATTACAAATGAATAATTGCGGCTTTTATCAAAACACGGTGTGCACCCACCTTTGAATTAATTTGGTTTCGATAGCACTCGAAGGTTTGCCGTTTCGTGCCCTTGTTATTGCCGTAGGTATCACTTTCCAATAATGAAACCCAGTTAATATCACACTGTTGCGTATAGAACAAATATTTGATTAGCCAGTGTGCAAATTACGTTGAGAAACTTATGATGTCGATCGAATTAAACTTTAGGGCGCTCCTCGAAATACCCTTGATAGGTACGTTCTTCTCGTCTCGTTTACTTGCTGGATGCGCAACACGTGCCTTTAACGTTGTTTGTCCAACGGAACTTCATGAAATTTCATCGTTCACCAAGTTGTTCGTTAAACAATTAAACTGCTGAACCTTGGAAAAACAGGACGCCCCAAAACGCCAACAAAGAAAGAAAAAAAGTTGGCTAGTTATGTGGAATATTAGCTTTTTCGTATCCGTAAATCCGCAACATATCGTAAATCGATTCTTTAACATCCGGGTAGTTGTGGTGGCTTCAGAGGTTTGAACATCGGTTTCACGTCTGCACATGCGCCAACCAGGTGTTCCAATCCCCATTTTTGCTGAAATTACGTGAAAATGTTCGTCTAGTTGTGCGCATGGCATGGGCACAGTGACGGACGGCATGATACAGTCAGACAAGGAACCCAATTTGTTCCAAAAGGTCTAAAACGCTAAATGCAAGAAGACATTTTGATTTTGGAGGAAAACAGTGATTTTCCTCCTGTAAGTGATAATAGCGTTTCCGCTCTCCTAACAAGCGAGTCTACTTGATGTTCATTTTTTGGTGTTAATTTTTTGATGTCACAGCTGCGCCTTTTCGTAAGGGTCCACTCCTGGAGAGTTTCACAGATTTGGGAATCTCATGTCTCGAATTTCTACATTTTTATTTCGGATTTAGATTCTGCGCGGCAAATTAAGTGGAGGCGTTGGGTTTCTGTTCTTCCCACCAGTCTTCGTGTTTTTTTTTTTTTTTTTCTTCTTGTGTCTGAGTGGCCGATCATTGGCTGAGGGCACCTTTTATTATATGGAGTATAATTATTTTCAGGAACTGGTTGACGGTGGCAGAGCCAAGTAATTCTTGGATACAACACTTAACCAGGTCTTCACATATTGCCAGTAAAAATATGGATTTTTCCTCCGATGTTTTCATACTGATATTCAGCTCAGTAAGGTACAGTATACAGTATCGTTGATGTGGAGTGGGAGAAAGGTATGAGACGAAACACCGTCTGCTACTTAGTCACGACGATTCGACATAGCCATACACCCTTTACCCTGAATCTTCCGAGGGAGTGGGAATAATTCGGAAACGTGAGGCCAATGAGCCACTCAATCTGGGCTATGGAAATAAATAAAAAATCGAAGGAAAAAATCATCTCCCCGGACAAAAGTATTTACGACGTTTCGCATCAGTTGAATTCGTGATCAACGGGGTTAATCATCACTAGAAGGCGGATTTATTGCGGTTGGAGAGTCAGGAAAGCAAAACTCCGCAGGTCTCCCATCGCTCGGTTATCGAGATAGCCATCGAGAAACGTCGTTGGCCGTTCGGACTTGAGATGCTGCCTTGTTTTCTTTTGAGACTCCGAAACCCGGGGGTGCATGATAATCATCAGGCCAATAAATCCGTAATTATTCACCGCGACGGATCATCAACTTTTTAATTCTTTCGGGATTTTTTGAGTTTACACGGCGTTTTTGGTTCGTCAATAGTCGGAGTTGCCGCCCTTCTGATCTGATAATATTTTCTAATCTTATCGTGGAATAGCTGAACAACCCATGCGTTGCACAGCATAGCGTTTGTTGCCGAGCATCAATATTGTGTAGTATCACGACGGCTACAAAATGAAATAGCAGATAACGTTTGGGTCTTAAGAATTGAAAGTTTGAAAGTTTAGGGTTTAGGGATTCGTTGGACAGAATTTGCCACCACCAGATTTCTGTGTCGAGACGACGCCTGAGGACTGGCGGCGCGGCGGTAGCAGTTCTGCCCGCTCGTCCATGGCTTCCGGTGCGTCTGGCAGAACTCTCAGGCAGGCGATCGATCCCTCTAACTATGACAGATATCTGTGTAAAATCCCAGAGACAGTGATGGAAAATGAGTTTCTCAAATAGATCCATGTCAAAGTGATGTTGAGTACAAGTGCTGCGACTGCCTGTTTTGAATTCGAAAAGAGGATACCCTGCATAATTCGGCTGTGGTAGGCAAAATGCGAAATGCAGCTCATTTCAGATCTTACGACTTGATATGTCGAGGGCACACTTGCTACACCTTAACAGTTTACTGCTTCCAGTCAGTAGGTCCTCACATCGATCAGCCTTAAGGAAATATCGCGGTCCTTTTCCGATATTTACGTTATTTCTGTACGTTTGTCACCAATATCCCAATTGCAGTCGGGCTGTCTGCAGGCCTATATATTTTGACACACATCCGCAATCAATCGGAAAGAGACACATTGGAAATGAGACTTCTAGGAAATGAGAGATGTTTTTGGTAGGTATTCGGCTAGTCAATTCGTAGATTCAACGCTCTGATAACCCCAGGTGAATCCTCCACAACCGCCAATATGTATTAGGCCTAGTTCCTGTTCTCATACCACTCCAGTATACTATGCACATTGATTTAGTGGTATTTTCAAGTTCTTCCCTACGTGTGTGTGACAAGCCATATTTATACAGCCTGAATGAAATTCATGACAGTTCTCATGAATAAATTGTAGATGTCGACATTCGGAAGCCCAGAGCCTAACGTAGTGAACTATAAATACAAGGTCATCTCTATAGTTTCTGAATAAATAACGCAGTTACCGAAAAAATAATGTTCCGAATGAAAAAACCGTTCAAGTCGACCTATGAAATAACCATGACTTCGCTTTTATTCTAGTATGAAAACATTATGGCCTACATAGTAATCGATTCAACTTCGAAGGGAAGGCCACCCGTTTTTCATAATTCACTCGCTCGCTTTATTTATTTTTTTCTTCCCCTCCTCCACAACCGAAAGGACTGCTCTGGAAAATTCGTGCTCTCTCCGTCAAATATTCACAGTGGAGCATTAAAAATTGACCCGTCTCGAGAATTCATGTGGTGTATTGATGAGTTGCCTTCTGACTCCTTTTCCTAGCTCTTCGAATACATCACGTCCCAAACACGCGAATTTACTTCCGTCAGAGGCTTCTGGAGCTGTCACTGGTCTGTTAATTTTAATAAGCAGTTGGTCGGATACTGACCTATTTTGTTTTCAGGAATTCTATTTTGCATTGTATTGATAAAACAAACAGAATGTGTTTGTAGAATTATCTATTGTTTACCTGGTTTTCAAAATGACCAATCTTCAAACCTGTGACGTCACACTGTGGATTGTTCGCTTATTATTCCCCTTCCTTCTTCTGCTATACGAGTTGGTACATCGTGTTGATATAGGCATCCATACGCTTCAACCAAGGATTCCCTTTGTTTCTCTCAAAAGTAGGACAAGTTGAGGCGATTTGCACAGTGACGTCATCTTATCGCATCTTTTATAATATTTTGTTTTAATAACAAGACTTGTCTCGTGGGTATAGGTTATTGGATGCAAATAAGTTGATTTCGCGTAGCATTTTTTGGTTTTCCCCTCTTTCAAATCCTTGAATCCTTGACTTGATTTATTACTTATGATAATATCGACACGACTAGCAGACACGTTGAATGAACACTGTTCACTGTACAGCCCGTTAGCGGGTGGAACATGGATGTTACTGTACAGCCAATTTTCAGTACTCCTCATTAATTCATTTCTTTTTTTCTGAAATGTCTCACCATGTTCAGTTAGCTAAACGCCGTTACTCAATACACATGATAGTATTTCTATCGTCGACTTAATAATAATTTGTGTCGTGGACAGTGGTATTGTCCACAAGCACATTGTCATGAGCAAAGTGGTGATCATGAATGTGTATGTTATGTGTCTATATTTGACTCGGTGACGCCCAAACGGCTGGACTTATTTTAATTTGATTTCCTTGCAAAACGTTAGGTATGTTCCTGGTTAGTTCCGGGTCTCCGTTAAATACCTACATTAAAAACGCGCAAATTTACCTCTGCTAGCGAGACTTTCACATCATCAGCCATTAATGTGTTAATTTTAATTGGATGCGAATTACCTAGTGGAGTTTCATCAAATCGTTTGGTTTTCCCTCTTTGAAATCCTTTGACGTGGGAGCTCATCTGACAGCTTGTCACATCGACGTTGAGCGACAATGCAGCTTATATACGCATGGAATGGACAGTCCGTTTGTAGATATTTATATAAACGTTGCTCTCCACCCGATTCCTCAACCCCTCATAAACTCAATTACAGTTTCGTATTATGAAATGTCTCAGTAGTCTCATTTAGTCAGTCAATATGATCTCTTTACATTATAATATGACGAGCGTGTGTCTCTTAAATGTGGATTAATCTCACCCGGCCGGATGGACCGATTCGGATTAGGTTCCGTGCTTGGTGAAAATTCCTGGCCGTAGGTCAATTTAATTAAGTGGGTTTCAGGGTTTCGAGAGTGAGATCCAAATCCGAAGCCGTGATTTTTGGGTTTATTTTAATTTTCATCGAGTAGAAAATCTCACGAGAAATTGCTCAAATGAGGAGAGAAGATATGAGAACAGGCTCAAAGGCAAGTTTATGAAATTTCCACATAAGTTCCGAGCTCTTCCAGCATAGCAACAGCCCCAGTTGTTATTATTGGTGATCCTTCTGTGTAACGAAGCGAATCAAACGAACAATTTTCTAATAAGCGATCTAATAACAAATCCAACCTTTATTAACAAACAGCGAGACGAAGGATATTAGGTTATATTGAGATTGTCCTACCCAAGAACGTTATCTTTCGATAAAGGAAGACGCTCGGGACTCTCCTTCGTGATATACTGTTGTATAACATCTATTCGGCAAAAATCGTGAAACGTGGAGAATCGGGTGAAATTGTTAGTCAACGTTCACGACAGCATTAGACACACACGAGGGCTGGGAACTCGTTTCATGTAATACTTGTGGGGTTATAAGATTGGCAAGATTCCGGCTGGGTTATCTCTGTGAAATCTACATTCACTTGGTTCATTTCGGCGTGGAAATCATTGGAGTGACGTAAAAATATCTATACCACTTTGTTTGTATGATTTTGATAACCTTGAAACCGTACGAAAGAACTACGAATATTGACTAGGAGACCAGGCAAACGAACGGTTGGTTGCATGCTTCGTGGAGGTCATGCCACTGTAAAATCTCTTCTTACGTCGTCATAAGCGGTCGGTTTTAGGATTCCTCCTGTGTGTTAGGCAACTGACGTGATTTTTACCCAGTCAAAAATTCATATACTGAGAACAAAAGTGAGTCAGGGTCACTATAGATAGTCCGACATGAAAGTGACCGTCAGCACATGTGCACAAAAAAAACCCTGTAAATATCCAATTTGTAAAGGAATGCGGGTGGTAGAAATTGGCTCACCTGTGGATTCGTGAGTTTTTCAACTAAGTTCCGAGCCAAGCTATGTATGCATAGACTGTGCAAGCTATGTATGTGTATGCAAGTCACAGAATGCTGTAAACGCGAAGATGATTTGGGTCCTACATTCGCCATCTCTAAGTACTAACATACCTATGTAGCTACTTACCGAAATTTGGTAGGTAGGTACAAGGGGGCGGATGGTTAAGGGCATGAGGATTTTCCGCGAAAACCCTTGGAAAATTATTCAAATGGGGAATTATTACGGCTACCTAATAAATTATTTAAAATCAGTTGTTCAATAAGTTCAGTTGTTTTTTGGGATTCATATTTCATTTGGTTCGTCAATATTGATTGTTAGTTTTCGAAATAATTCGAGGGGAATATCGACATCGCAATACACATCATTTATAGAACAAATAATACTTATCGGTGGAGTTTTTTTCAAATTTCTTCTTATTACGATTTAGAGTAGCTCCTTATGTTATCTACCAATTTTGGTTTGCATGCAATGATGTGGAGGTACCCTGTTCCCTTCAGCCCGAAGTATTTCATTAGAAAGAATTCATTTTCAGGAAATAGTGTTCACCACTTTGAGAATAATCCTATTCTAACGGTAGTACAGGTTCAAACTTCAGTCCTTGAGTAAGTACAGGTACCTACTTGTGTATGAGGTATCGATAGAGCTAGGAATTTTGACAGTTTTACCTAGTCGTAGGCTGGTAAATAATTTAACCTCAAAATGGAACTAGGTGGGGGGGCTCGAACTAAATAACTCACGATGAGATCATGAAAAACAGGATTATTGAAATGTTGACCGTTTCCACTAATTCATTTTTTTTTAAATACTGTTATACCGGTTTCGGTATCAAACCTTCGTCAGTAACAAACAATAACTTATACAGTAATTATCGTAATAATTATTAATATCATGTTAATTATAGGGTATCGTTTTACCTATTGGTAACTGAATAAGTTGTTTTTTGTTACTGAGGCGGTTTGATCACAACCGGTAGAACAGTATTTTTTGTGTATTAGTGGAAATATTCATCCTTTTAATAACACCGTTTGATATTTTGATAACTAGTTATCTTTTACCCTCACATCCATCCCACTAATTATTGCCATTATTGCGAGGTTCTAAGATTTTCCTGAATCATTCAAAGGCGCATTGTCGTAGGCGCTTTGTTAGGTACAGTGGTACATATTGTTAGTCAATTGCCTACCTATGTTTGATGCTTATTCCTTAGGTTTTTTTAAGAACTATAAGGTCATTTCAGGGATAGAGTATCCAATTAAATGAGCAAATTCTTAACACACTATATGCAATAGTAACTCTTCAATCACCCATCAACCCATTCCAGTCGTCTACGAATAGAAATCTGTCACGCTGTTCATGATCTCTGGGTGCCTAATGGGTTTTCGCGTTTTCTCTCCATTATATTCTTTCTCCGTATTCTTTTCCCGTTTCTCAGGGTCAGGTTAAACATGAAAAAGAGAGAAAAAACGGACGGGATTGAAAGTTGAAGGGCAGCGATTCAGGTAGCGAACAGGTAGGTGGTTCCCATAAGCCGATGACGCGGTTGGGATATCCCACATATGTACGACAATATCACGCGAGACAGGGCTCCTACCTGAACAAAAAAAAACACAAATTATTGGGAGGGGAAAAATGGAGAGAAAAGTTATTTAAAAACAAGATGAACGATTCAACAAGGGAGCGAAGCGAGGAGGGATAGCGGCGAAACGATACAAGTTCACATTCGAACAATAAATTTATTCAATCCTCATGATCACCGCAACCATTTATTTCGTCTCCATTCTTTGTCTCTTTCCCTGAAGCGGATACTGAGAGCCATAGACAAATATATCGAATACAATTTTTTTTTGTCGCGGTGAACCGTGAAATAACGTTTTCTTATTTAGTTATCATTCATTCCGCGGAACTTATTCAAGGCAATGAAAACAACAATTCCACCCAGCCTCCATCGATCGTTGCTACAGTACCAACCTATATTCAGGGCACAGCATAGCTAAGAGGTCGGAGTAGGGCACCAAATACCAGCCTATCCTATTTGTAATAATTATTAAAAATGTACTAGATTTTAATCCCGATATTGATCCTTTGAAATAAACTAAAAGAGAACTAAGAAAACCTGCTATTGATTAAACTTTAAAGATAGGTAATGTAGTGCCTACGTAAAATCCGGAAAACTAAATGGGATAAGGATTTGGTATGCAGGCTGCGGTCGAGTTGAGGATGCTCCGAGGAACTTGCCACAACCATAAATTACCAGGAGGGAGCCTATTAATATTGACGTTTTAATAATAACACCATAGCTCATAGACTTAGTACAAAAAATATTTTTTCTGCGAATTTGCATAATTTTTGATTTTTAGGAATTTTATGACACTAACGCATTGCATATTATCGGTCGTTTGTTTCGAGAAGTTAGATTTTTAGGAATTTTATGACACTAACGCGTTGCATTATATCGGTCGTTTGTTTCAAGAAGTTTGAACCGAGAAAACATTAGCAACATGGGCGCGAATCAAACGGTATAGCTGTAGATCTGGGAACACACATTCGTTATTACATCCCCCCCCCCCCCCCCCCCCAATTTGGAAAATTTTAGGTAAGTAGGTTTGGCACTGAGAAAAAAGGCTTAGGTATTTACTGGGGAAAATGTTTATTTCATCAGTCAATGCAAAACGTTGTGATATCACCATCCCCGCCCTGTTGTAAAATTACCCACCAAAAAATTAAGTAGGTACTAAGTAAAGTAATACTGAGTAGGTACTAAGTAACGTAGTACTGAGTAGGTACTAAGTAACGTAGTACTGAGTAGGTACTAAGTAAAGTAGTAGGTACTGAGTAGGTACTAAATAAGATAGTACTGAGTAGGTACTAAGTAAGGTAGTACTGAGTAGGTACTAAGTAACGCAGTACTGCGTATGTCTAAGTAAAGAAGTACTGAGTAGGCACTAAGTAAAGTAGTACTGAGTAGGTACTAAGTAACGTAGTACTGAGTAGGAACTATGTAAAGTAGTATTGAGTAGGTACTAAGTAAGGTATTGCTGAGTAGGTACTAAGTAACGTAGTACTGAGAAGGTACTAAGTAACGTAGTACTGAGTAGGTACTAAGTAACGTAGTACTGAGTAGGTACTATGTAAAGTAGTACTGAGTAGGTACTAAGTAAAGTAGTACTGAGTAGGTACTAAGTAAAGTAGTACTGAGTAGGTACTAAGTAACTTAGTACTGAGTAGGTACTAAGTAGGTAGTACTGAGTAGGTACTAAGTAACTTAGTACTGAGTAGGTACTAAGTAGGTAGTACTGAGTAGGTACTAAGTACCGTAGTACTGAGTAGGTACTTAGTACCGTAGTACTGAGTAGGTACTAAGTAGCGTACTACTGAAAAGGTACTAAGTAGCGTAGTGCTGAGTAGGTACTAAGTAACGTAGTGCTGAGAAGGTACTAAGTAACGTAGTACTGCGTAGGTACTAAGTAACGTAGTACTTAGTAGGTACTAAGTAAGGTAGTACTGAGTAGGTACTAAGTAAAGTAATACTGAGTAGGTACTAAGTAGCGTAGTACTGAGTAGGCACTAACAAACGCCCCGGCAGGCAAAAAGCCCCGCCAGACATCGTTGAAAGAAATCTCAAGGTTTGGGGGGAAGGAACGAGTTTTTGTATGCACATCCAAGAGCGAGGTGCGAAGGACCGAGCATGCTACTTCGGCGGGCGAAATGGATATCAATCCTTTTTGCGGCTGAGGAGGTTTTGCTGATAAGAATTAGTTATTCTAGTGATGAGAAGCTTAAGGCAACAACACTCGGACGGTCGCGCTGGATCTGTGAGATACACAGGTTTCTTTTTTTTGCCACGCAGCTTCTTGTGTTTTGGAGTGGGGCGCTATCCCTCCCAATATCCTCAAAACTTGTAATTATCCTACAAATTAGCTATTGATATTTTACTTAGGTACCTACCACTAGTGGAATTTCATTTATCTTGCTGGTACTAGGACCTAGTATTGTTGTGGAATAGAGATTCATTCATACATTGTGATATTTGAGTTCCCAAGGTGATACCTGAGAGTTTATTTCATTATTTATTCATTTGTTATCACAAAATTAGAAGACCAGTTCAGTTTATCGTTCCTACCTCCCACATTCCTGGGGAATGAAAAATGGGAAGAAAAATTCGGTGAAGCTATTTATTAAAGCATGAAACATCAAAAAGCACATCAAGAAAGTCGTCTCCCATTGAATGAGAATTTTAATGGTATTTTTGAAAAATACCATTTGGATCTCTCAGATCCATAGTGACCTTCCATATTACTTTTAGAGGTGCGACCTTCCGGGTGTTAATACTCAAATCACGCATTTTCTGTAGTAAGAGTAAGTAGAATTTGTCATTATATGTTGAGATTGGTAATCATTGAGTACCAGGAAGTATGTATTTAATTTCGAATACATATTTTTGTTGGAAAGTTCTTCTTGATAGGGATTACCGATGTATGTAGGTAGGTGTCGTTCAGTATCAAAATAAAAATTTGGTTTACGGGACGGTCCGGACATGAATACATAAATTTAATAACTCATCAGTGCCACCTACCTGGTTCCAAACTACTCTCTACATTTAGCCACAAGGCAGTAGCTTTTCAGGGAAAATCTTTGCAAATGAACAGGCAATCTTACTGTCGGATGGAAATTATGTATTCCAAAGAGAATACCAGTACAACCTGTCCCATGAACGAGGGCAGTGATGTGGAGCCCACCCAACCATAGGATTTTCATGATTTCGGTGTGCGTCCAACTGCTGACCAACCCTCGGCTACCCCTAAACATTTCAGCCCCTCCAAAACTGTTAGGATAGTTAGGTTTGTATATTTCATACAAAAGATAGTAGGGTTTGTATATTTCATGGGTTTAGAGTTCAGAACAGTCATCATGAAAGATGGGTTATCATACTGAAAATTACAGCGTACGTGACTGTAGGTGAATCTCAGATAGTCCATGGTAGGAAATGTTAAAATTTAATTGGAAATTCATTAGGGTTTCTTTTACAGTTTTATAGCGTCGCAATATTCGAAGCGTGAAGATCTAATTGTTATCTCTTTCCTGGTCTCATTGTTCTTAATAACTGACTTCTGAAACAGCAGTGAACAAAAAATAATAATAATATACTTATTGCAAAATTGCAATACAATACAATACTGGTGAATCTTATACTTTATTACTGAGCGGGACCTAGTTTTAATATACCGTGATCACTCAGAATATTCACGGACCAGACTGAGCTAAAAATCAAACGGACTTTTTTCGAGTAACAAGGAGATCAATTATCTTGAAAGCTAAAACCAGATCAGTTTTATGGCCCCGGTAAATAATTGTAAAATACTATCTTTCTACGGTCGTTAGTCACGTCTTCCTTGTAATCATTGTAATCAATCTGATCTGAATATTATCTACCTTCGGAGGATAAATTAAGGTAACTCTCGAGTCTCTTCGTAAAGCCAATAAACGTGTGGTGTATTTGAATATGTATTCGATTTAATTTTTCTAACGAAGTAATATCCTCACGAAACTGGTGGGAGTTTTTCACGCTCTCATGTAAAAAACCTGTTAGATTAGCGACACCAGAAATGATCGAAAAAGGGCGACAGTAAGAATGATCGAAAAAGGAGCAACAGGCTTTTCACACGGTATTCCGTGCGGAAATGAGATGAATACTCTACACTGTCTACAGTAATTCCACAGCGTTCATTATTTTCTGTTGGTGTAGACGTGCTGACATACATTCACGGTAGTTTTGACTTGAAAATGTCAGTTATCTATACAAAATCGACCAGAATCCTAACTGTAGGTCCTGTCTGCACAAGTGCTGACGTTTCCTTGGAAAAATACAATATTTTATTTCCAAAATTTTGACAGGACGCGAGAGCCATAGACACTTCATTAGACCCTCATTCGTAGGTAAAGATATTCAGTCAGCAGGTGAAAAGCAAATCAAATCCAGAGCTGAGGGGCAGGTTAATTAACGAGATAAACTAATGAAATAGCTGAAGTGGCCCATTTGTGGCAAGTTCAGTTGAGTTAACCGTTATAGATACCACAAGAAGCACTCAGCATTCTGCAGCAACATGCTGATCCTTCGTTGTCCCTCTCCCTGGGAAAATGTCGTTTCTCAGGCAGGACTTGAAATACCCTCCGACGTATTTACGATCCGAGCTAATCGACGCATTTAACCGAGGAACTTGCCACAACCCTAAATTACCAGGAGGGAATGTATAAAGTTTGACATTTTAATAATAACACCATAGCTCATAGACTTAAGTACAAAAAAAAAGGATTTTTTTCTGCAAATTTGCATAATTTTCTGTTTTTAGGAATTTTATGGCACTAAGGCATTGTATATCGATCGTTGTTTCGAGAAGTTTGAACCGAGAAAAGATTAGCAACATGGGCGAGTATCAAACTGTATAACTGTAGATCTAGGGATGTGGGAGAGCACACACATTAGTTATGTACAAAAGAAGGTGCCCTTTTGTACATAACAGATAAACAGATAAACTAATAAAATAGCTGAAGTGGCCCATTTATGGCAAGTTTATTTGAGTTAACCGTTATAGGTACCACAAGAAGCGCTCAGCTTTCTGCAGCAACATGCTGATCCTTCGTTGACTCTCTCCCTGGGAAAATGTCGTTTCTCAGGCAGGACTTGAAATACCCTCTATCTTTAATTTCTAATTACATCTTTAGTTTCTTTTATAATTAAATTTTTAATTTCTAATTACATTTTTGTAGTGATATGTGAGGGGCGAAATTCCGGTGCTACTCGTGCAACTTCCACGTTTTTCGACTTGAACACAAAATTGAATCCGAAACTAGTGGCTGTATATTATAGGTTATCATTGATGATTTCAAATGCTGATTCATTTATCCCAGTAATGTTGCAGTTTAGGTAATGACAGTGGTTCTGAAGTAAAGCGGGTACAGTATGTTGGAATCCTGGATGTTGCTCCTGTTCTTCTTTGTATTGTGCGATTGTTGCAGCACATTTACCCCGATAATTGGTTGGTAACGGCGGCCATGCTTTCTCATTAAGAGTGAATTTAATATTAGATAGGTTCCTTCCCGCAGAAGAGGTCCGTCGTACAATTAGGGCACTTCCCATCCCCCTCGAGTACCCGGCTCAAGGAATAATTAGGCTTTTTTCATGGACGGCTTACCTACATATGTGAACGTACAGTTGATTGGCTGGGCTGTGTGAGTGGGGATGTTTATATTGGCCTCATGCGAAACTGCGCAATGTTCTAATACTTGATTAACTCATTTATTATCTTGTGAATGGAGCCTGAATGCGCTATAAAAATCACACCGGAGTGTCTTCATTATTCTTCGCGTGTTTCCATTTACCGACCCGTTAGATTCGGTTTTCGGGTAGTAAACCTCGGTTTAAGACACGATTTGTGAGTTCTTTTGCAATTAGGGGAGAATACGGCATTATCGCAGTCATAAGCGATATAATCATTTTATTATGGGAAATCCGAAAGATGCGATTCTCGAATGGAATAGGATTAGTTTGGTCTTCATGGGTGGGGTCAACATTAGCCTGAACTGGCAGTGAACTCCTAGAAAGTTCAAAAGTTTATATTTATGCCAACAACGGACCATTACCTTTTTGTTGGGAACTTGAATCCATCATACTTTGGAAGAATAAAATTCTTTGATTAAGAACATTAAGGGATTTTTCGAAATCCCTTGAGTCCATTATATTAAAATCACGCAATTATTGTAGTCTTCAAGTTATCCTCAGATCATCACGACACAAAATCACGACGCCCTACTCCTCTTTTATTTCGGTTTTCTGACATTCTAACCGTCCAAATTGTGGAGTTCTGTCTTTCAAAATTGATTTTCGAATTTTTATTCTGAGGTAGAAAACGGCTCGAACCCACTTCACGTCAAATTGTGTAGGTGACCGTGAAATCAGAAATTCTGCAGCAAAAGTAAACCACTACTTGGTGATTGATGGTACATTTACCAGACCATAGCAGTGGCCATTCTTAGCTGGTTAAACTGCTGAAACTGATGTACATAGGTCTAAGGTGCAAATGAAAGTAGAACTAGCTTTTCCAGCAGCGGAAAGAACTACTGGGTGATTGATCTTTTCTATTCACTGAGGACCTAGGCCGTACCTACTAGAGGGCATTCTTAGAAGGTAAGCTCAAACCAGTATGATAGTCTAGATGTGCAGATCAGCTTTATGCATAAAAATGGAAATAACGAATGATCCTATACAGCAGAAAGGCTGATATTCATGCCAAAAAGGGAAACAATTATAACATTTATGTCGTGGTTCTCCTCGAATCTCTACACTAACCACTCCTATGTAATATAGAAAGATTTTACTAAATAACGAAGGGAACGTCGAGCCGGGTAACGACAGGGGAGAAGGATTCCTTCCACCAACCGCCATCGCTCCTCAACGGTTATATCGACTGATTGTGGACGGGGGACGGGTGGAAACAGGCCTATATAACCAGACCTTTTGGCCCAGCTCGTCATTCGACTGACCAACCCTCGACTTACAACTTCTCTCTCGACCGTGGCTCACGACCTCTCTCTCCTACCTTCTCTTGCACTCGCTGTGGTGAAAACCGCGGGGTGCCCGCTCTTTCCTGGTATCTGCTGTGGTGAAACCGCGGGATACCTCCTTCTCCTCTGATACCTGCTGTGGTGAAAATTGCGGGGAGTTAGCCTCCATCTTCTAGGTGTCTGCTGTGGTGAATACAGTGGGTTACTATCTCCCACATCCCAGGCGCTTGCTGTGGTGAAAACCGCGGGGAGCCACTACCTCAAGCGCCTGCTGTGGTGAAAACTGCGGGAAGCTAACCTACCCTCCAACTAAGGCCTGCTGTGGTGAAAACCGCGGGGCGTTAGAAGACTCCTACGGAGCACGTCCTTCCTCCTCCGTCCTCATCCGTCTTCATCCAACCTCTCAACTTCATCCTCATCCAAACTCATCCGCCATGCCGTGAGCCAAAACCCACCCGCTCACGACAATTTATAAGATCGGTAGGTAAAGTGCCTGCTGTGTGGTGCAAACGTCTCAAAAAAGCAATCACTGGAAAATAACAATTCCATAATTATTGGATTGAAAATATTGTCACACATTTAAAAATGTTTGAGTTATAATGTAGGTATTAACAATTGATTATGGCTAGTTTGTTTTGTAAATAATAAATGCCTCTTGTTGCCTACTCGGGAGGGTATGTCCGTTTGTATTTTGATGAACGTTTACCCAATTTGGCCCACTTCAGTTGTAGCCCGTGATGTAAGTCAGTTTGGGTCAATGGAATTCTCAAGGCTCTGGGTCAATTATATCAATCAATACTTTCGAATTCGTCGGTCCTAGAGAACGAAGTTGTCTCTCATGGAAATATTAGCCTCATTAACATCTTGATCCAACTAATCAAAACGGTGAACGGAGCGGACAAATCAATTACAACCTGCTCGGAGGTAACAATTCTGTAACAAAAACGACTCCAGACGATTTTGTCAAGGCCGCACAGAAATGGGGATAAGGTTCTGGGTGGAAATCGTCCTAAGAAAAACGAATCGATGCTGTATATTGATAAAAGTAGTCGTATTTCATGTTCTGACACCACCTTCCACACCCTATCGCCGCATCTGATGTGGCTCAAGGTTGAAATGAGTTCTTAGGGACGTTCGAATGGATTTCTCACGTTATTCCCGGAGGGATCTCACTTCTTGAAAAAAAAGTGGCGGACTTTTCGAACGATGGAACAAGAGATTGTGATCAAGTGTAGTTATCAATCATTACGTATTTCAGGATCGACTCGCAACTACGTCATGTTATCTCTGACGTATCAGCGTCAGCGTTTTTGAGCAGCCGCAGTATTTTCGATGTTGCAATCGCTGTGAGCCAACGACAGATTCGTCAGGTCAGGGCAACTGATTAGATTCAGATTTTTAATTATGCTAGACCCAATTGATTGTTGCGAAACTCCCTGCTCGATTATGAATCCGATACTCGCCCCACTCCCGATACCATGTTCATTTTCTGCAGTATGATCCAAAATTATCAACTACATAATTTTGCATTTCCTGCTTATTAAATGGTTTATATATAAAGATGCAATTTTTTTCAAGTTCATATATTTGTAAGAACATTAATTATTTAAAAAGTACCTAGGTAGTATTTAATTCAAAATGTTTATTTGCAAAGTTACAAGGATAATAATCTTTGTAAATATATAGGTACCACAATTACCAACTCAGGTGGCATGAAAAATACCTTTTATTCGCCTAGTATCGAAGTTATAACGAAAGGCTTGAGATGGCCAAAACACTGTGCACATTGTTCTGTGTAGCCATGAAGCCATTCTTTGAGGCTAATGAACTGAGGCACCGATATTCTGACAGTATCAGCGTATCTAACAGTATGACGAGCACGATAAAATCAAACGCGGTAGCTGCAATAAATTATAAATATGTATAATAGGTACCTAATTATTACATAGATTGTAATAAATTATAATTGTTGTAACTATAATAAATTGAAATAAATAATTATTATTAACGTAATAATTAAAACATAATGTCGAAGGTATGCCTAAAATGTGTGATGACAACACGTGTGGTGTAACGTTAGTTACATTCTTAATATTTTTACATTTTTAATATTTTTATATTTGGATATCAGAAAGAAATGTGAATGTTTAGGTACCTGTTATAATAGGTACGTAATAATTATTAGGTACTTATTATAGGTATATTAGGTACGTTATAGGTATAGTAGGTGTAGGTATAGATTGCAACTATTGGTTATTAATTGCTACATTCGCATTACAAATTGACGTTTGACAGTAAAACGTTATTTTATTGGATTGATGTCGATGACGAAACAATTCGTCCTTAGTATACCTACTGGGGGTGTATGAGATTAATAAAGTGACAGTGGCATGTGTAATGAAGGTGCCTAATGAGGAGAACATCCTCCATGATTATATCGTATTCCAGTGCGGACTAGACACCAAAAGTAATATTGGTGAGATTACAGATCTACAAGATCTGATGACGATGACACTGTCAGTATCCTTATTTTAATGTCATCCGTACCTAAACTCCACCGTTACCGACCAAGATAAGTATTGGAAGGCATGTAATTTCTTCCGTTGGCGTCACTCGCAATCCGATCAATCGGATCGATAAGACATTTTACGGAATAACAACTTCTATTCTCCAAGATTGTTAATTCGATTCCTATCCTACCTATATTTATCTTGGGAGGTAATAATTGCAGTAGGTGAGCATTATAATTGAACATCCCTTCTCGGATTGAATTACGATCGATTTGTATTGTGATAACTGATAAGCCATCAAGATAACCATCGCCGCTCAATTCCAAATTATTCTACCGGCTTGTTATCGGATGATTAGAACAGCTTACTCGTATATTTATGAAATGTTTACGCCGAAAGCGAGGTACAGAAATACTACTGAATTATTTTGCGCATGAGTGTGTCTTAGTGTCAGTTCGATGGCTCCTGTAAGCATACCCATAATTAATTAAGAATGCTGGCGTTTATTCAGAGTTCGTCCGGTAAGCGGTGAACTCGAAAATAGCAATTCTCATAACTTCCTTTATTAGGTACCTACCTAATTAATAATACAGATGAACAATCATGGACCTAAGCACCTACCTACTTAGGCTGCATATGAAGTGAAGGATTAGTTGGGGTTTGTGTTTACTCTGTGCCAGAACCCGTCGTCTGATTTAATGATCACTTTGGATCCTATGATAATATTATACAGGTACTGTACCTAATGCTTTTTAATAAAGGTTTGAGAGAGTGTTAGCGGTGAAAATAGCCTAGACTTTACTGCTTTTCGAATTCTCTCCAACCTAGAATTCGAGTGCTTCCTATACTGGGTATATACATGGAAGTACATTGTCATTACATTCCAAAAATACATCTCATTTTCGCATATATTTGTTGACCACATCGTCATCGAATCATCCTTGCTAGTTGTGATGAATTTAAAATTCTCATCACGGTGGCGTGGAAGGAAGGTGAGTGAGTGAATTTAGGTAAAGGAGAGAAAAGGAGGAAAAAGTCGCAGGCGGCTGTAGTCAACCGAACATCTACGACTTTTGGAGGAGAGAGAGGTGGTGTGGAAGGAAGGTGAGGAAAAGTCGCAGGCGGCTGTAATCAACCGAGCATCTACGACTTTGGAGGAGAGAGAGGTGGATGAGGGAATTTCACCTAGGCGGCTGTAGTCAACCGTTCATCTAGGTGAAGGAGAGGAAAGGAGAGGTCCCTTGTCTAGGCGGCTGTATTCAACCGATCATCTAGACAAGGAGGAGGAGGAGAGAGGAGAGAGGAGGTGAAATTCCCAGGCGGCTGTATTCAACCGATCATCTGGGAGGTAAGGTAAGAGAGAGAAGAGAGAGCTGGTTAGAGGAAGTGTCGAATGAAGCTTGAGCGCCAGGATCCGGGGTTTTATAGTACTTGGGGGCCTCTCCCTCCAGCTCCTTGCTGGGAGCTGGTAGTGGGGCCCCAGGTTGAGTAACCCTGGGTTCTGTCGCCTGTCCCCACTCATATCTTTATTTACGGAGCTTTAGTTTGGCGTTTGGATATTGGTGAGAACTTAATATGATAGGAGTGTTCCCGGGAGGGACTCACGACAGAGGTCCCCCCAGTTTGAACCAATATTGGTGCTGAAGGCGCAAGATGACAGGAGCTGAGGGCTACGGCAAACAAGAGGTGGTCGCTGAAGGCGCAAAATGACAGGAGCTGAGGGCTACGGCAAACAAGAGGAGGAGCTGAAGGCGCAAAGTGACAGGGGCTGAGGGCCGATGCAAACAGAGGTTGAGCTGAAGGCGGTCCTTAAAAACTAGTAGTAACATGGTAGATTATAAGTAGGTAGATGATAAGTAGGAAGAACATAAGGTAAGTAACATAACATAAGTAGGTAACATAGGAAGTAGAACATAAGTAGGTAACATATTAAGGTAGGTAATATAAGGTAGATGAAATAGGATGAGATGGTGAGAGTATATACAGCAGTGGTCAGGATCCCTAAACATGTGGCATTTAGGGAAGTGATCGGCAAGGGCGAGATGAGGAGGATGAACAATATTTACAAGGTGAAAGTGAGGGGCAAGGGCGAGATGAGGAGGGTGAACAAGATTTACAATAACGATATTTACAATGTGAAAGCGAGCGGCAAGGGCGAGATGAGGCGGATGAACAATATATACAAACATGATATTTACAATATGTACAATATTTACAACCTTCGTGCAAATTCGGGGAACAAGGCGGAACGGGGTGACGGGAATCCGCCGATTCCTGGGTGTGTGTTGGGTGTGTTGAGTGACAGTGTGTGCGTGAGTGAGGTGTGTGTGCAGTGTGAGGGGAGGTGGGTGATGGGGAAGATGGGTGCCACCCTCTAACAGTCTTTACGTTGGTGAAGACTGATAGAGGGGTCCCTTCACTGCCAGGGTGGCGGTGAAGGGGGATAGCTGTTGGGAGCCGGTACCCGGGACGTCGCGGATCGAGGCGACGACGTCGGGGTCCGTCGGTTGAGACGGAGGTGATGTGTGTTGTGTGTGGTGTGGGGGTGGGCGGGGGATTGGTGTGGTGTGATTGGTCGGGGAGGACTGGGGCTGGTTTGCACCGTGCCAATGGCACGGTGTGGGGCTTTCCGTCAATCAACAGGGTAGCGGTGGATGGTGTCGAGCGGATGACCTGAAAGGGCCCGGCATACAGGGGTTGAAAAGTTTTATGCATGCCGGGCTCTTTCAGGTACATGTGTGTGGCGGTGAAGAAGCGTTTGGGGTAAGAGGTGTCGTTTGTGGGTGTTGTGGAGTGTAGTGGTTCCCTGTTAATTGACGGTGTGTGGTGTGGAGTGAAAATGTCGGCCGGTAAACGTAGTGGGTCTTTAAAGGCGTTTTGTGCGGGGCTAGTTTGGTCTGAAGGACGGGCGGATGTTCGAAGGCTGAGTAAAATGTAGGGGAGGGATTTGGTCCAGGAAGGGGAATTTGTTGAAGTAGAAATGGCCTGTTTCAGGACCGAGTGCCACCGCTCTATTTTCCCGTTGGATTGGGGATGGTATGGGGTAGTGTGGATTTTGTGGATGCCGAGGGAACGTAGTAAATCGGAAAAGTGGGCGGACTCAAACTGCCTCCCTTGATCGACCGTGACTGTTCGCGGACAACCGTAACGGCTAACCCATTGAGAGAGGAAAGCCGTCGCGACGGTGTCCGCGGTGATGTTTGAGAGTGGAATGCATTCCACCCAGTTGGTGGCACGGTCGATCATCGTGAGGCAGTATTTTTTCCCCTCGGATGGGGGAAGGGGGCCCACTAAATCCAGATGAACGTGTTCCCACGGCAGGGAGTCGGGAATGGTTTGAGGCGGGACATGGGGGTGGGCCGAGACCTTAAACCGCTGGCACTTCTGGCACCCCAGAACCCAGTTACGAATATCTGTGTTCATGTGGGGCCAGAAGTACCGCGTCTTGATAAGGTCTCGGCTAGCCCGAATGCCAGGATGGTGAAGGGAGTGATAGTGGAGGAACAACTGCCGCCTCAGTTCCGGTGGGACGTAAGGGCGCGGTGTATCGGCCGTTACGTCACACCAGAGGCCGAGGGGCGGCAGCTGTTCCAATTTGGAGGCGGAAATGAGATTGGAGAGGGCGGGGTCGGAATGTGGAGTTTGTTTTGATTTTAGGATTTGTGGTGAAGGGAAAGGCAGTAACTCCGCCACCGGCGCGGGGGTAGGGGTGGGCCGGGATAGCGCGTCCGCCACGCAGTTGTCGGCCCCCGGCAAGTATCGGATATCGGACGTAAATTGCCCGATAAACTCGAGTTGCCGGAGGCGACGCGGGGAGGCGGATTTGCGATTCTGTAGGAGGGCGTGGGTCAGGGGCTTATGATCAGTGACGACAGAGAACTGCCTGCCCTCCACGAAGTCACGAAAGTGCTTGATGGCTTCGTGGATGGCGAGGAGTTCTCTGTCGAACGTGGAGTAATTTTTTTGGGTGGGGGATAGCGTTTTGGAGAAGAAGCCTAGGGGTTGGGGGGTGGCGCCGGTGTGCTGATGGAGCACTGCCCCGATCGCCCAGTCGGACGCATCGGTGGTGATGGATAGTGGGGCGTGAGGATCGGGATGGGCCAATAGAGCGGCGTCTACTAGGTCCTGTTTGCAAATTTTGAAGGAGGAGATGAGTTGGGGGGTCCAGGTAATGGGGCGGTTGTCATTTTTTTTGGAGGGTTGGGGAATGGCGTGTATGAGTGGTTGTTGATGTTGTGCTGCGTGTTTGATGTGTCTGCGGTAAAAGTTTAACATACCCAGGAAGCGGCGGAGTTCCGTCACGGTGCGGGGTTGCGGGAAGTCACTAATGGCGTGGACCTTGTCAGCGAGGGGTTTGATGCCCTCGGACGAAACGTGGTGGCCGAGGCAGCGGACGGAGGGTTGGCCGAGAACGCACTTGTCTGTGTTAACCAAGAGGCCTTCGGAGGAGAAGATGTCAAGGATCTGTTGGAGATGGCTGAGGTGTTCTTCCGGCGTCCTGGAGGCTACCAGGACGTCGTCGAGGAAGCAAAAGACGAACGGTAGGCCTCGCAGGATGCTGTCCATATAGCGCTGCCAAGTTTGTGCAGCGTTCCTTAACCCGAAGCCCATCTTAACATACTCGAAAAGTCCGAACGGGGTGATGATGGCGGTTTTCTGGACATCGGGGGGGTGAATGTTGATGTGGTGGAATGCCCGTGAAATGTCGAGGGTAGAGAATATATTAGCGCCATGGAGGTGCGACGAGAAGTCCCGTAGGTGGGGAACATTATAAAGGTCCGGCGTGGTTTTGGAATTGAGTCGCCGGTAGTCCCCGCAGGGGCGGATATCCCCATTGGGCTTCTGCACGATGTGGAGTGGAGAAGCCCAAGGGGATTTTGAGGGGCGGACGATACCGTCGGCTATGAGTTTATTAAAATGTTGTCGGGCTTTAGATAGTTGCAGGGGGTGGAGTCGTCGGGCTTTCGCTGTGATGGGGGGGCCGGAAGTCTCAATGTGGTGTTGAATGGTGGAGATGTGGGCAGAGGGGCGGCGCTGGGGGCGGTAGTTGAGGAGGAGGCGTTCAAATTGCGTAGGGGGGTGGTTGATGGCATGGATGAATCCGGGTATGGGTGTTTTTGTGGCGGGGTCGATCAGGCGCGCGTTCCGGACGTCGACCTGGAGACCGAAATATGCGAGAAAATCGGCCCCCAGGATCGCCTTCTCCATGTCCGCCACGGTAAACTCCCACTCGTACGCGAGCCCGCTCATATAAACAGAGGAGCGGTACGTCCCGTACGAGGGGATGGTGGTACCGTTGGCGGCGTAGAGAAGCTGCCGGTAGCAGCGCGCCTGACGACGGAGGATGTTGTTAGGAAATATCGATAGCGCCGCCCCTGTGTCCACCAAGAAAGGCACATTGGTTTTCCTGCAGCGCAGGAAAAGTCGCTGGTGGGTCGGGAGGGCGTTGGGCACAATTGCGGAGGTAGGTACGTTGGTCGGTGTTGGCTGGTCCGCCGCGAAGGAGACTCGAGGCGGTTTCTTGTCGTTCCGGAGGGGGGAAGCGGCGGAGTCTGCAGGGGGGCAGGCCAGTTTGGGAGGAGGGGGTTTCGCCTTGTTCCGGGGAGGGGGAACGGTAGTGGCGGGCTGTGTGGTGGCTGGAGGGGGTTGTGCCCTGGAGGCGGGCGTGGAGGTTCCGTTCCGCGGTGGGGGAACGGCCGCGGCGGCGTGAGTGGCGGCCGGGAGGTTGGCTGCCCTGTTGGCGGGCGTGGAGGGGCCGTTCCGGGGTGGGGGAACGGTAGCGGCGGCGTGAGTGGCGGCCGGAAGGTTGGTTGCCCTGGTGGCGGGCGGGGAGGGTTTTGGCGGCGCTGCAGGCGCGGCCGGGAGGTTGGTTGCCCTGGTGGCGGGCGGGGAGGGTTTTGGCGGCGCTGCAGGCGCGGCCGGGAGGTTGGCAGCCGTGGCGGCGGCGTAGGAGGGGTAGCGTGGCTTGGTGGTGGTGGCTGTGTGAATGCGGGCGGGGGGGGGTATGCGCATGGTCCCCCCCGTGTTGGCGAGGAGGGGGGCCCGCCGGATTTACCGGCGGGCGTCTGCGTTTCCCTGCTTAGGGGCGAAGGCGCAGGGGGGTTGGCACTTGCGGGCCTCCCCACCGAAGTTTACGTGATAGAAACAACGGTTGGGGTGGTCCGCAGGCAGGTAGGCGGAGTTGGTGGGGCGGGCTGAGTGTGATGCGCGCGCAGCTGCTGGGGATCGACCTCTGCGCTGGCGGGGAGGGGATGCGTTGCGGCGCTCGGGTGAGCGCTGGCGGCGGCGGTCGGCGGACGAGTCGCGTCGGCGATCCGCCGAAAGTGGTCGACGGCCGTCGAGGGAGGGTGCCCGGCCGCGGTCCCGGGATTTTGTGCGGTCCCGGAAAGGCGGGGGGTGGCGCGGCGTACGCACCTCACTGATGGCGGCCGCAGCGGCCAAGTCGTGCACGGTGTCCGCGAGGCGCAGGAGGGGCTCGTCGGGACCGTCGAGATGGCTGGCCAGGGCCATCTGGATGGGGTGGGGAAGGGCACGTAACCAGAACGTGCGTGCGATGTCGGCGGTCATGATCCCCTGCAGCTGGTGTCGCAGCCGTCGGTAGAGGTGGGAGGGCTTCTGGTCGCCGAGGTGTTGAGGTTGGGAGAGGGCGGCGACTCGGGCGATTTTCGACGGCTGGTAGGTGTTGATGAGGCGGCTGCGGAGGTCGTCGTACGCAGCGGCGGCGTCGGGGGAGATATCAGAGGTCTGCAGCAGGATCTCGTAGGGCAGTAGTGAAATGATCCGGGAATATCGGGTTTTCTGGCTGCGGATGTTGCGGCCGAAAACGCTGCGTCCACTTGGAAAAACCAAAGCGCCGGGTCGTGCGTGTAGAAGGGGGGCAGCGACAGAGGGAACGCAGCGGACGCCGTCATGACGTTGGCGGCGGCTGCGGCCGTAGCGGCGGCGGCGGCGGTGGTGTCCGATGTCGCAGAGGTCGGCGGGGAGAGCGTGGAGAAAGGGTTGTCGGCCAATGCGTCGGATGTCGCAGCGGCGGGCGGCTGCAGTGTAGCTGGTCGCAGGAGCGGCGGCGTCGGTGAGTTCGGGTCCATTTCTGTAACTAAAATTCAAAAATTTGACGTGGTTTTGAATTTTGAAATTCGCAATCGGCGGGAGCGGTGGTGCGTTGAGTTGAGAGGTGAGTGTTGAGGGTTGGGCCAAGAATTGCGAATTTAGACTGACTGGTTAAAATTTTGAATTTAAAATTTGGGACACCGAACTACTTGACTGGGGCGACACATGAGGTGGGAAGGTGGGAAGGAAGAAGGTTGAGTGAACGTCGGGTTCACCACTGTGATGAATTTAAAATTCTCATCACGGTGGCGTGGAAGGAAGGTGAGTGAGTGAATTTAGGTAAAGGAGAGAAAAGGAGGAAAAAGTCGCAGGCGGCTGTAGTCAACCGAACATCTACGACTTTTGGAGGAGAGAGAGGTGGTGTGGAAGGAAGGTGAGGAAAAGTCGCAGGCGGCTGTAATCAACCGAGCATCTACGACTTTGGAGGAGAGAGAGGTGGATGAGGGAATTTCACCTAGGCGGCTGTAGTCAACCGTTCATCTAGGTGAAGGAGAGGAAAGGAGAGGTCCCTTGTCTAGGCGGCTGTATTCAACCGATCATCTAGACAAGGAGGAGGAGGAGAGAGGAGAGAGGAGGTGAAATTCCCAGGCGGCTGTATTCAACCGATCATCTGGGAGGTAAGGTAAGAGAGAGAAGAGAGAGCTGGTTAGAGGAAGTGTCGAATGAAGCTTGAGCGCCAGGATCCGGGGTTTTATAGTACTTGGGGGCCTCTCCCTCCAGCTCCTTGCTGGGAGCTGGTAGTGGGGCCCCAGGTTGAGTAACCCTGGGTTCTGTCGCCTGTCCCCACTCATATCTTTATTTACGGAGCTTTAGTTTGGCGTTTGGATATTGGTGAGAACTTAATATGATAGGAGTGTTCCCGGGAGGGACTCACGACACTAGTCATATTTTCCAAGGTCGAGTGGTCGTAAAAGTATATACCGTAGGAGGACCCTCTCTCCTTTCTTCTGATCTAATTTCTTTATAAAATTCGTATTCCAGAAATGGACTCCCTGCTTCAAAAGTGGTTGGGATTAACACAAATCCATTCTCCAAACAAGGAAATGCATTGTGAGGAAAGGTGTAGAAGGGGGAGTAGTTCGGTGCGGATCAAATGGATACTGGAATATAGCTCCAAACGGCAATAGTAGTATCCATGCAAGAAACTGAATATGGCAGTAGGTATGTATACAGAAAGGAGACGAAAATTAATTTGACTGATGAAGTAAGGTTAGCATAGAGCTAATCGATAGAAGTAATGGATCAGTATATCCGTGGGTACTGATGAGTAAGTACCTACCTACCATAACATCATAATACCTCGTGCACTTGCCAGTGAGCTGGCAGGTGATTTAGACGCACTTGTTTGATTTAACGAATTTTGTATTCATTTTTTTTTCCTTATTCTTGATGAAACACACATTACCCAACTGCTTATCAAACTTCTTGAACTGAGAACAGCCAGCCAACATTTGATTCACACCCACCGAAACATCACATTCGTTCAGTTCTCAGAACTTTGAATCAAGTAGGAGTGCGTTTGACATTGTTCCTCGACTCTGATCTAATCTGGATGATGCTACGAGTACCCTACAATACAGACCGAGGAAAATTTGTATAGATGACGTTGCCAGTACTCTTCAAATCTCATAAAAACTGACATAAAACGTCATTCCGACCGATCTTCTGACAAAATTAGGTAGGCTAATTTTGGTTAATTATTTTCAGTAATGAATCTATGGAATCGGGCGTGGGGAACACCCTCCCTTTAAGGTACGTAGAATCCGAAAATGGAATAAAAAAATTTCACAGTAAGGCCCTGAAGTGTGCACCGACAAGCTTCGCTAACATGATCTTGAATGAAACGGTTTACATCTAACCCAGATATCATCTCTAGGGAACCTGATATAACCACGAATAGCTGCATCAAATCAAGTTGGTTGCTCCGTGATATTATCTCATTTGTAGAATGATTGTTATTTTGGATTTTATTGATATTTAGGTACTTTCGTAACTTGAACAGACGTTATGCTTCAATAATGACAACAAATAGTTAATTATGGAATTCTTGAACCCACCGCATATTTATGGAACTGGTAATTGCCCGGCTCCAGTTCTCAATTTAGGGCTATCCTGTGGTGACAACGAGGGAGGTATTGACCACAGGAACCAATGGTCTACGCAGTAAGGGCATCTAGATACAGGTAAATAATAAACAGTTGTGTAATAATTTGCAGCGTTTATTGGTAAGGGTGGTTATTCCAAATGGTGAAATAGAGATGGGGGAGCCAATAAAATTGAAAGATTCACACCCAAGTTCAAATTGTTGTTCTCAGAAGAACGTGTATTTCAGTGATTAACTGTTCCAGACGTGGGGAAAACTGTCTAACCGGGAATTGCCGCAATCGAGTCAATCTGAGAAAAGAAGGCAACAAGCCTCGCTAATACGAATCTAGAGACAGCGAGGGGTTTATAAGAAGAAACAACTGTTAAGTCATGGGATCGATTTGAGCTAGAAAGGGATTCACGGAGAGCGAGGCAAATAGGAAGTTCCCGGCTCCAATTGGGGCTAAACTGTGTAAGGAGTTGGCACGCCAAGGCGCCATTGCATGCTCTCGTATGTCTTTTGTTTTGTCTAAAGTAGAATTTAGATAAGTAAACGAATAAATTCATCACAATCGGCGGAGGTTTATCGGAAGTACAGGAGATCAACGGTTCCCACATTCTGTTCTTTCTGTAAGTTTCCCATGCAGTTGCACGATGTTGTTTTACTTGGGGCAGTGTTAAATTTTCCTCTTCCACAACGAAAATATTCTTGCATCCCCACTACCTCGGGTAGATAAGCCTTTAGTTCATGGAGGAACCGAAAAAGTGCAGACATCAAGGGAGAAATTTGGTCGTCTGTCTGCTTATCTGTACCTTGGTACCCTGAAAGGAACATAAATTCTAATTGTTAGTCCATGACTTCATGATACCGGAGTTAAAAATGGGAAAAAACGGCTTGCTGAGTCCCAGACTACGTTTTGGTTTATTATTCTGCGAATAATACACCTATGTATTCGCTCAGCAAAAAATTTTTATAACACCCCCTCAAACTTTTTTCTTTTTCGTTTCAAGGTGCGTAGATTCCAAAAATGCAATGTCCGTCCGCCGTACGCCGTCCGCCGTATCACGTGTACAGGCTTCATTTTCGGTCTAAAAAATTCGTTCTTTCGCACACATGCTCCGTTTGGGCCCCAGTTGTGTCCCGAAACTTTTCAGCCCGATCGGAATATTCCCAGGGGTGTTATGAGTGAAAATGTGTGTAAAAATAGGTACTTTTTGCGTTTTAGCAACATGTTGGTAAGATGAGCTTCTGAGATATCTTTTTTCATGTTTTTTGGGACGAGAAGACCGAATATGAAGTCGATTTTGACCAAAGAGTGGAAAATTGAGTTCTACCAAATGTTCAGCTCCCAAAATTGATTTTTTATGAGTCAAAACCCTGGGAAATCGTCTGAAATCACCATCAGGATTAAATGGCACTACCAATGATCAAAGATAGTTGGAAAAAAATAATAATAATAAAAAAACGCTGCAAATCCCTGCACAACGGTTTATTATTTTGTATAGAATACCCTTCTGTTACAGATCACAGCTCTATGTATAGATAACCCGTCTATATAATATGATAAATGTACTAGTCTATACATATTATGTAGATCGCAGACCCTCCGTAGGTTAGTACCTAACCCCGTACTCGTTACTAGGTACCTACCTAAATCACGAGTTAAATGTTGCTAAAATAATTCTGCCGATGAAAAACAGTACCTAACAAAAAGAAACACACATAATGAAGTTCTGAAAAGAAATTGTTGATGAGGAGTGAAAAAAGTTGCAAAAGTACCTACCAACAAACTCCAGCCCCTTCTACGTAGATGGTATAATGAACCGTTGTGTAATAATTTACCGTTGAGTAATGATTTACCGTAGTAATAATTTACCCATCAATAATACTTCAACGTTTGTTCAAGTTTCACTACCTACCAACAAACTCCAAAAGAGCCATCATTTTTCAAATTAAATAATATCACAGAACAACCAACTCGACTTCATACTCCGCCAATATAATCAGGTGATCCCTACCAATGATTGGCCGTATTCACAAATTCCTATTGTGGGCGCGTCTCTGGTTACGAGAATTGGATTGAATTGTATACAATTTCATTCACACTGGAGTCGAAAATGCCTGTCGGTGCAAACTTCGGGGCCTTACTGTGAACGAACGGCTGGACGTACGATGCTCCGGATGGTCTTAAAAAACTCGCAAGTTCAAGAACTATTTAAAACCGTAAAAATATTTACGTAAAAAAATGGTATAGGCGTTTTGAAAATTTCAACCCCTATTTTGAACCCCTTAGAGATGACTCACAGTAACGTCGAGCTTCGAGGACCAACTAGACGCCGAACGGAACCTATAACCCGAATTTCATCAATTTTTTTTCATGGTAACTAAGAAAAGTGGCCCGTACGGCGTACGGCGTACGGCGGACAGACAGAAATATTTTTATTGCAGTTTTGGATTCTACATACCTTGAAACGTAAACCATCAAATTTTGAGGGGGGTAAGAATTTTTTTTTTCATGCTCGATTCCAATGGTTCATTATTGAAAATAATAAACCAAAAAAGAAAAGGAGCGTAGGTACCTAATTTGTGTTTTAGGGGCCAAAATTAATGGAAACCATCAGAAATAGCTATTTCGATTACTACGCACGAAAGGAACAATAAATGAACAGCCAGCATTTCTGTAGGTATGTCCAATTGAATAATAAACCCATGTGACAAGGACTTTGCAGCGTTTTTGGTTTATTATTCTGTGAATAATACACCTATGTATTCGCTCAGCAAAAAATTTTTATAACACCCCCTCAAACTATTTTCTTTTACGTTTCAAGGTGCATAGATTCCAAAAATGCAATGTCCGTCCGCCGTCCGCCGTACGCCGTCCGCCGTACGCCGTCCGCCGTATCACGTGTACAGGCTTCATTTTCGGTCTAAAAAAATCGTTCTTTCGCACACATGCTCCATTTGGGCCCTAGTTGTGTCCCGAAACTTTTCAGCCCGATCGGAATATACCCAGGGGTGTTATGAGTGAAAATGTGTGTAAAAATAGGTACTTTTTACGTTTTAGCAACATATTGGCAACATGAGCTTCTGAGATATCGTTTTCTATGTTTTTGGGGACGAGAAGACCGAATATGAAGTCGATTTTGACCAAAGAGTGGAAAATTGAGTTCTACCAAATGTTCAGCTCCCAGAATTGATTTTTTATGAGTGAAAAACCTGGGAAATCGTCTGAAATCACCATCAGTTTGTATAATAACACTGGAAAAAGTGTCAACAGGTGGATCAAGACGATTAAATGGTACTACCAATGATCAAAGATAGTTAAAAAAAAGAAAAAAAGAGCGTACCTAATTTGTGTTTTGGGGGCCAAAATTAATGGAAACCATCAGAAGTAGCTATTTCGATTATTACGCATGAAAGAAACAATTAATGAACAGCCAACGTTTCTGTAGGTATGTCCAATAGAATAATAAACCCATGTGACAAGGACTTTGCAGCGTTTTTTAATTCTGGGATCATCTGAGCCCGGGACTAAAAATTAGTTCTAGACTTCCCAAAAAAAGTACTAGATCAACGGAGGGAAACGTACGGGAATTGCTGTTATTATGTTAGTAGTACCATCATTTCCATCTGATTCTCGCCTTCTTCCAGGTTATCTCACTCGTGCTCGTGTTTTTCGCCCATTGTTTGTTGCCAACCTAGAGTTGCTTCTTTTCGTCCGTCTGTTGACTCATTGTTCCTTACACTACATTGTAATTCCTGAAGGTTTCGACTGGCTGTATCTACTCATATTTCTGGAGTCTTTGCAACATTCTATATGGTTTAATGATAAATATGTTTTAAAATATATTTATAGAGTTGTTATCGTGAAGCAAGTAGTTTTATGCATGATTATACATGCCTAGCCCCTCTTATCAAAATGCGAGTTTCAAGTCGACTATTTAACAAAACAGGGGTTTAGTGAATTTTTGAAGAGCTATTGCGCTGGTTGGTATTTCAACTTGCTGGGTGCCACTCGCTTTCCCGGTGCTTTTGGGTAGAAAAAATGTATAGTAGTTACAGTCACTTCTCGTGTTAAATTTGAAATATCAAAACATCAATTTAATAAAATTATGTACGGCAAAGTCATTGGAAAAAGCGACGAATTAAATTATTATTTATTTATTTATTTATTATTTCACAAAAAGCAATATAAGGAAAGAAAAATACATCACAATACACCTTAAGAATATAAGAAATTAAATCAAAACAAGAAGTGAAATGACAACGAAAAGCTATGAAGCTAGTGTTCGCTGACAGCCGCGTTCATCCGTTCCTTATAATATAGTACATACTTATTTATTTATTTATTTTTGATTACTATTATTTTATTTCATTATTATTTTTCATTGTGCGTACTGCGTGGTTATTATATTACATCTGAAAATTTGTGGATCACACTTTGTGATATGTTCTGTTATTTTTTTTGTAATTAATTTAAGATTTAGGCTGCTATTGTACAAAGGATAGAAGGTGCTGAAAAAGAAATTAAATATACACTTAAGCCTATATGTTGGGGAATTCCGAGTACAACTCAGTCTTAACCTAGGTAGTTCTATTTTATAAGGTTCATTCCTAATGTAGCGAAATTTGAAGTCATATTTGCTCTTATTTTTAATTATATATACGGCAGCGTTCTTTGCATATAATTGATAGATATTCAACAATTGCAATTCACTGAAGAGATTATCAGTGGGGTAACGCATTGGTCTCCCAAATGCATACTTGAGAATTCTCTTCTGCATCCTCCCCAACGGATCAACCAAGGTCCTATATGTGCCACCCCAGATTATAATACCGAACTGCATCAAAGACTGTGCTAGGGCGGTATATGCAGTTTTCAAAATATGTCGGGGCAAGAAATTTATAGAGGTTAAAACAAATGAACATTTCCTCAGTTTGTCCCACAGAATTTGTATGTGCGTATCCCACTTCATCAGGTAGTCAAAATGTACACCCAAATACCTCAATGACTTAACTTGCGACATTACAGGACAGGAAACACAGAAATTGTTGCAGAAGGCGTGCATATACAAATCAAGATTATCAGGGTAGCCACTTGGAGTCGTGACTACAGGCATATGGACACATTTATTCAAATGGATGGTTAAGGATGATTCTATCAAAAACTGGTTGATGTCGCGAAAATCTTCCGTGATATCCTCGTATATCTTCCGTGTATTCTTCTCGGAAAACATATTCGTCCCACTCGTGGTCAGTGGCATCCTCTTCATTTTGAGTATAATCATCTGAGTCCTCCCATTCCTCTCTATCTGTTGATCACCAGTTTCTCGGTGGAGGTTCCTATGGCAAAAAACCTTACCGCTACCAAATCCTTGTTCCACACAGGTATGGTATGCGGGGCTCGAGAGTCTGGCATATCCATCAACTCTGCCACCATTTCTATAAAATCTAACGCTTTCTTTTGAGAGTCTGTATCTGTCTTTGAACTCTACGTCCGAGAGATCATCAAATGGATTGATTGGATTCCCTATCATACCTGGGCCTCCGAATGTCATCTGGTATGTAGTCTAGGTAGTCCATTAAAGTTAAAACAAACTATAAAAAACACAAACTACCAAACAAGAACGCACACCTCAAAAAAACCTCTCGAGACAGCAGATAAACTCTGGGATCAAAGAGATAATCCTGCAGAAGGGAGGGATTAAAAATCAGGGCTAAAGTGATCCCAGGACCAACATCTAATTCTGGACTAAGTACTATTGGGAGCTCAGCAAGGCGTCAGAATTAAAAATTAGTCATGGTTTATGTCGAATTCGAACTCAGCAAGTCATTTCACGAAGTCCGGGTTTAAAATTAGTCGAGGTCTAGAAATTGTCCCTGGATGTAGACATAGTCCAGGACCAAATATAATCTGAGTCTCGGCAATGTATTTTTCTGATAAACCCGGACTATCACCATTTAGTCCAGGACTAAGCCCTAACCTCGAGCTCAGCAACCGCCCCTTAATGAGCTGAAATTAGGACTATAATGCCGGTTTGGCGGTCTCATTGTTGCCATGCTATTCATTGCGTAACAGCCAGACACGAACGCACATGCTCATACGCAAAAATGTGTGATTCATGAACTACCATTGCACCACTCTTGACTCGCGAACTCGAAGGGCGGTCACATCATAATTTTTGTCGCCAAGAACAACAGAACTGCATCGCAAGGGATCATAATCCCATTCCAGAAACGCGTCCTGGACGCTCTGGGAGTTGTGTGGTCTAGCACCGGGACGCGTGTGGATTATTGAGAAAGACCTCGTTCCCCCGACGGGCTCGAAACCGAATATTTATCTTAGCAAAGGGGAAGACGAAGCTGCCGTTTGAGCTTCTTCTAATGACTATTTAGTGGGGATTTTAGTGGTCAGGCGGAAAAAGGAACTCGATGGTGGTCGGCGGGGGTTGGTAGGTGGGGCCACTGCCTCAGAACCGGATCCCCTGCGTTTCAATTGATTGCGCTTCAAAAATCCCCCAGCAAAGGGGCCGAACGAGGAATTTTTGTCTACGGGAGACACCAAAGTGAGATTTCCATCTCCTTCATTGCCGGCTGCCGCTGATAATGTTCCCCGTCTTATGGTATTATAGGTAACTCAATTTATTCAACATCCGAACAAACAGATGCGGTGTCACGACTCGGAGCGTTCGCAATGAAATAAGTACCTATACGGATCCTAGCACTAACCAAGCATGTTTATAAACCCGAGAAATAAGTGTGTAAAAACGCTGCGAAGTCCTTGTCACATGGGTTTTTTATTCTATTGGACATACCTACAGAAATGTTGGCTGTTTATTTACCGTTTCTATCATGTGAAATAATTTAAATAGCTATTTCTGATGGTTTCCACCAATTTTGGCCCCCCAAAACAAAAATTAGGTAGGTACGCTCTTTTTTAAATTTTTTTTATTATTTTCAAACTATCTTTGATCATTGACAGTACCATTTAATCGTCTTGATCCACGTGTTGTCTGTTTTTCTAGTGTTATTCTACAAATTGATGGTGATTTCAGACGATTTCCCAGGTTTTTGACTCATAAAAAATCAATTTTGAGAGCTGAACATTTGGTAGAACCTCATTTTTCCACTCTTTGGTCAAAATCGACTTCATATTCGGTCTTCTCGTCCCCAAAAACATGGAAAACGATACCTCAAAAGCTCATGTTACTAAAACACAAAAAGTACCTATTTTTATGCACATTTTCACTCATAACACCCCTGGATCTATTCCGATCGGGCTGAAAAGTTTCGGGACACAACTAGGGCCCAAATTAAGCGTGTGTGCGAAAGAACGACTTTTTTAGACTGAAAATAAAGCCGGTACACGTGATACGGCGGACGGACATTTTGCATTTTTGGAATCTACGCACCTTCAAACGTAAAAGAAGAAACTTTGAGGGGGTGTTATAAAAATTTATTGCTGGTATTATTCACGGAATAATAAACCAAAACCTAGTGGTAGTTTGAAACAAACCGAACTATCAAACTGTACCACGGTTTCCTGGTACACGGAAAAACGTTGAAACGTGAATTTGTTTCTGAGTTAGGGATCATCGTGGCCGAACGTGAGGCTTCTTATTTTGACTCGAGCGACGTTCGCTGGTGGTTACATCTGTACCCCGCTGCAAGCCGCAATTTTGGGTATTTTGAGCTTAAATTTTGTCAATATACTCCTTGGGCCCCCAGAATTCGTTGTATACTTTTTAATGTCTCTGACGACACTAGGGCGAGAGCCGAAACGCTGGCTCAGTGTTGAGTTCTTTCAGAATTCAAGGACTCCAGGATTTGATCTACAGTTTTTGGTGCCACCATGGTACTAAGGAACCGCGCCACGCTGACACCATTGGTGCCCTGTGTCAGAAAAATGTGTATTTGGTATAGTTTTTCATTTTTTCTAGCACGCTGAATCGAATGGAATAACTTTCAAGCGCTTGATTGATAAATATTTAGTCATGCAGCGTTACGAAAAATAGCTATTATTGAGCGTGGTTATTTGAGCCTGTTATCAAAATTTGTGTGAGGCAGCGGCCTCGCTAGTTTTAGGTATTGTTTGATTTGTTAGTACGGCAGACACCAATTTACAGGTAGGTATAACAACGAATTGTATGCTGACACATGCTCAAATGCAGAAATATTAAAGTGAAGGATGAACGCTTGAATGGAAAAAATTGATCAAAAATGAAAAGTTAAAGGTAAATACAGTCACTGTCTCAGGTAAAGTACGAGTAGAAGCTGGCTTTGAGGCTGGGTGGTTCGGAAAAAAAGTTGAGGTTCGTAGCTTGGGAATCGGATATTATATCAAATATTGCCGGGGGTGGGAGCAGTCTTCAATTGTGTTCAGTGGTTTTCAGTGGTTATCAACGGATTTTTCAGTTGTAATTGCATTACAATTTCACTTGCACTTTAATTGCAATTGGAATTCACTTCGAATGGCATAAATTGGTATACCATCAATTTGAATTGGACTTTAATTGAAATACTCGTTACTACGTCCCTACCTAAACCGTTGTGTAATAATTTACCTGTAATGGTGCCCTCTTCTACATAGATAGCATAATGAACCGTTGTGTAATAATTTGCCCATGGATAATACTGCAACGGTTGTTCAAGTTGCAAATTACCTATCAACAAAATCCGGCCCCGTGTAGTTAGATGAACCGTTGTGTAATAATTTACCGTTTGGGTAATAATTTACCGTTGCGTAATAATTTGCCGTTATGTAATAATTTACCATTGTTACAGATTACAGCTCTCCGTATAGATAACTCTTTATATAATATTATGTACTATTCTATACATTATTATATAGATCGCACACCCTCCGTAGGTTAGTAGCTAACGCCGTACTCGTTACTAGGTACTTACTTAAATGACGAGTTAAATGTTGCTAAAATAATTCTGCCGATGACAAACAGTACCTAAAATGGCAAAAAGAAACGCACATAATGAAGTTCTGAAGGGAAATTGTTGATGAGGAGCGATAAAAGTTGCAACCGTACCTACCAACAAACTCCAGCCCCTTCTACATAGATGGTATAATGAACCGTTGTGTAATAATTTACCGTTGAGTAATGATTTACCATTGTGTGATAATAATTTACCCATCAATAATACTTCAACGTTTGGTCAAGTTTCACTACCTATCAACAAATTCCAAAAGAGCCATCATTTTTCGAATGAAATAATATCACAGAACAACCAAGTCGACTTCATACTCTGTAATTATAATCAGATGATCCCTAGCAACGATTTTATCTTGGGCCAATTCCCGATTGTTAGCGCGTCCCTGGTGACGAGATTTGGGCTAAATGTATACAATTTCATTCACCCTGCTGTCGAAAATGCCTGTCGGTGCAAACTTCGGGGCCTTACTGTGAACGAACGGCTGGACGTACGATGGTGGTACGAGGGTGGTCATAAAAAAAACTCGTAAGTTTATGAACTATTTAAAACCGTAAAAAGATTCACGTAAAAAAAAGGTATAGGCGGTCTGAAAATTTCTACCCCTATTTTGAACCCCTTAGAGATGACTGACCAACTAGACCTGGAACCTATAACCCGAATTTCATCAATTTTGTTTCATGGTAACTAAGGAAAGTGGTCAGTACGGCGTACGGCGGACAGACAGACATATTTGGGTACCGTTGTCGTATGCGGTCTACCGGCCTTCCACTGTTGTCGTATGCGGTCTACCGTAGGCTTCTGATGTACCTGTACCTACACGAAGGATCAGGCGGGGGGGTTGGTTTCTCGACCACTTGAGAGTTGGCCATGAGAGTTGGAATTTGTTGTGTTTATAATATTTTATTTACGTTTATTTATACGTTTATATACGTTTACGATCGTCTCGGAAAACGGACAGTGATGGCCAAATCATAAAAACAAAATCAATGCGATGCAACAGAAAGGGCTGCCAAACACATCACTCCATTCGAAAATCGAATACATTTTTTACATATCATGACGTGGATGGACCTTCTTCGAGGACATGAAGACGACGTCACTGATGACCAGAGCCCTTCAAATGCCATATTGCCATGGCGCCATACAAAAATTCCATATTGTGCCGATTTTTTTGTAAAATGCCATATTCGTCAGATTTTTGGGAAAATGCCATGTTTGTGCCATATTTTGCCTTTTTTTCGCCAAACTCCTTCAAAAAAATTAAAAAAAAAATTTGAAGAGAAAATTTCTGAATGACAGGAGGTTTCTCGAACCCTGAGGACATTAGTGTAGAGGGATTACTAATGCCTCTAGCCCTTTTGGAATGGGGTGCTTCCACGGGTCGCCACTCAGTCTGAGGAAGCCACTCTGAAGGAAGGCAGGGAACCTGCTGATGTCCTCTATGAAATACGCCCCGGCAACATCAGCTGATGTGGAGAGGACTTTCTCAAAAATGAAGTCGATTTTGACCAAAGAGTGAAAAGAGGTGATTGAGGTTCTAACGAAGTGTCAGCGTGTCAATTTACGTAAGTTTTGGTCTATAATCGTCGTTTTTCCGCACACAGTTTGGGTCCCCATTTGGGAGCACATTTCGGTCCTAGTCGTGCTCCGAACCTCGGCAGCCCGATCGGTATACGCCCAGGGGTGTTATGGGAGAAAAATGTGTGTAAAAATAGGGGTTTTCGAGGGGTTTTTGAGATTTTAGTGAACGTGAGCTTTTGGGGTAACGTTTTTTAGGGCCAGAAGACGGAATTTCAAGTTGATTTTGACCGAAGATTGAAGAAGTGAGGTTGCAACGAAGGTTAAGCTCCCGAAATTCATTTTTTATGTGTCAAAAACCTGGGAAATTGTCTGAAATCACCATAAATTTGTAGAATAACACTAGAAGTAGTATTAACAGGTGAATCAATACAATTAAATGGTACTATCAATGATCAAAGATAATATGTTAAAAAAAACCCGAACTAATTCGTGTTTTTTGGGGCCAAAATTGGTGGAAACCATCAAAAATAGCCATTTTAATTTAAAAAACAATCAATGAACAGCCAAAATTTCTGTTGGTAATGTCCAGTAGAAAACCAAGCCAAGACAAATGCGCTTCGATTTATGTTTAAGAACCAAAAATTGCAACCATGTATCATGTTTCCACGCGACTCTCCACCAGACGTGCGCGAAAAGAATTGACGCTCAAAATTGATTCGCAAAATCGACGCGCAAAAAATGCTGGTATCCCAGGGCTCGTTTCCAGGCGACTCTCCACTATGCATTCTGCGCGAAAAAAGGTGACGCTCAAAATTGACTCGCAAAATCGACGCGCAAAAATGCTAGTATCCCAGGGCTAAAACATGATACATGTTAAAATGAAACACCTTCTGAGTGATCGACGGCTGGGATTTTCAACGGAAAGCGTTGCAGCGTTGCGTTGCAGGGTTGAAAAATAAGTGACATATTGAGAGAAATAAGTGTCATATTTGGGCCAAAATAAGTGCCATATTGCCATATTTTTTAGGGCCCTATTTCACACAAATAAGTGCCATATTGTGAAGGGCTCTGCTGATGACATAATGCCAACCACGACGAGACGAGCTTCAAATCGAATTGAAGTGTTCAAAGGTAAGCTCTGAATTCTTTTTAATTATTAATTCGTATCTCATAAAGGTTTTGACCATCATACCACCGGTAGAGCGCATACGACAACACTCGTCGTCCGGGGTAGACCACAGATTCGAGGTAAACCGCATACGACAACGGTACCCATATTTGTATTGAATTTTCGGATTCTACATACCTTGAAACGTAAACCATCAAATTTTGCGGGGGTTAGAATTTTTTTTTTCATTCTCGATTCCAATGGTTCATTATTGAAAATAATAAACCAGAATCCATACCGATGCAAAGTATGGCGAGTAGAAGTAATTTGGCTAACCAAGCCTAAGACCCTTCGGTATCCTATATTCCGCGCCTCCGGAGTAATGAGGTAGCTGGATGTGAACGGTTGGAGCACCGTTATGCATAAACCCGTGCATTTCCGACCGACAGACCTACCAGAACGTTCCTTTATGAAGGCTTTCTCTGACGAAGACGAAGATAGAAAAACAAGGGGTTAACTGACCTTTTGCCATCAACCGTGTGGGCTTTTATGAAGATTTGCAGAACGGAAGGCGAAACAAACCTGTGATCAAAGAAACCTTGCTGGAAGTCTCCGTGATTCACGATTCCTTTCGACTCCTATGACAGGTGTATGAGGAGGGCTCCGTCCGGGCCCCGTCTCCAGTTTCTTTTCTATTTACCGGCAACGAGTCCGGTAATGACCTCACACTCGTCTCGGCTTGCAGTCGGTTCGTTCAACGGCGATGATTGTTACTTTGCTCTATTTACTTCATCGGACACTGGAGAAGACTCGATTGCCAATCACAGATAGTTCAGTGACCAGCGTTTTGCACGTGTCTTTGTAGGTTTATATCTCATGTAAATAAGAACAAACTGGTCGGAGCTCGTCGTCGGAGCCTCACGTGAGATTCGAATTTGGGAGTAGTCCAACCTGTACCTATATGGTACTAGAGTAAAATGCTGCAAATTGTTGAGGTAGATAAGTAACATATTTTTTCATTAAAAGTTTGAGCTGTAACTGGGAAGAAGAAGCAGAAGTTTGAGCTGTCAGTGCGAATTTTCTTCATGGTTTTCAACAAAGGTTATGGGACTTAACATTTTAAGACGAAAAAAAAAGTTCTAGTTCGCTTAAAATTGAGCCTCTGAGGCGGGACAACTGTGATACACGGAAAGGGAACCAGTACGAGTACACCCGAACGGTGAAAGGCAGTGCATTTAGTATACCCAGAAAGAAAGTACGTGAGTACACCTGCATGACTTCAGTACTCCCGGACAGAAAGCACACGAGTACACCCGCAATACATGAGTGTGTACCCATGAAATGACGTTAACTTCAACCTCAACCATATTTATTTTTTGTAACAATAATCGTAAAAAACATTCCTTAAGTACCTACGTAAGCGTAGTGAAAATCACTTGTCAATATATATTATGTTATTGCATAAGAAAAAACGCTGCAAATCCCTGCACAACGGTTTATTATTTTGTACAGAATACCCTTCTGTTACAGAAAACAGGTCTCTGTATAGTTAACCCGTCTATATAATATAATATGTACCTACTACTCTGTAGATATTATGTGGATCGCAGATCCTCCGTAAGTTAGTACCTAACCCCGTACTCGTTACTAGGTACCTACCTAAATCACGAGTTAAATGTTGCTAAAATAATACAGCCGATGACAAACAGTAACTAAAACGGCAAATAGAAACGCAAATAATGAAGTTCCTCCGTATACACGAATGTTCGGATGAGGTGAATTGAAAATTTTTTTTGTTGAAAGAAGCGTGAAAACTCACAAGCATTGGTGATCGTATTTATCCACTTGTTATTCTTTTCATTTACTTAGTTTAGATAACTGTATTTTTCTTTTCACGGAAGTCCTAATTGTAGTTAGGTCATGTAAATGTGGGTCTTCTCCGTGGCAGTGGTCTTCTTGGGCGAAAACAGTTCTCCTTCCCAACAGTTCTGAGATACGCTTTACACTTTAATTTTCGTTTATAGCAAATCCAGCGCTTCTCAGATCCTCCAGCTAGATATTTTTGGAAGACAAACTTACAATTTGCTCGAAAAATAACGTCCTTATTTTCACGGCTGCCGCCTTCCACAAACACAGTTCCGTCGCACATAGTGCGCGTACTCGCGTCATAGTCGCGTCAACAGTCCGATCCTTCTCAGGTGTACTGCGGTAGTGCATGGGTGTACTTTCACCTCGCTGGGTGTACTAACGTCATCACCCCGTGGAAATTGCACGTCGAATCCCTATTAACAAAAAACGACTACTTGGGTTATGTCAGTGGGGACATTTAAGCCAACGGAAGAAGAGCGTGCAAAAGAGTGGGAACTGACAGACGGAAAAGCCAAGGCCGACTTCTTACAATTAGCTCTGGCGAGTTGGAGCAGGTAAAAGGTTATAAATCCGTCAAGGAAGTTTGGGACAAACTGAGTTCAATTTACGAGTCAAAAGGGCCGGCCAGGAAAAAGCGTCGTTGCCGAAAAACTTATTTTTGAAAAGGTTTAAGTAAAGCAGGAGATAACGTGAGGGATCGTTTGAATGATTTTTTCGACGTAGTAGACAAATAATGAATATGGACAAAATAATAAAGGTACCTACTTAGGTATACGGAGGCCACTGTTTGGGAACACAAAAATAGCTGTTTCAATAATTATTGCACATGGAAGAAACAGTAAATGAACATCCCACATTTCTGTAGGTATGTCCAATAGAATACGTCCTAATTACACCGCCGCAGCGCGGTGGAAACTGGTGGCCTCCGTATAATACCTTAGTACCATAATAAATCGTGGTCTTTTCACGATAATGCTCCTGTACTCCCTACCACGAAAATTTTCGAATCGTTGATTGAGACAAGAGATTCGCTACCGTCACCTCAAGCTCTGGAAATCAAGACTGTAGAAGAAAGTGAGGCGCGAAAGGAGAAAGAATCTGACCTTGACGAGCAAAATGCGTTTTTAGGGAAGAGTCAGCCACGTCATCGATTTGCAGACTCAGTTTCGCATCACCGGATTAGTTTCGTCGGATTTTTCGGATTCAGATTTGAATCTGCAGAATGCGTGAGAAGTGCATTTTTGAATGAAGATCACAAAGAATACGTTTATATGACATAACCTGACGGTTTTGAGGATGCGCATATAGTAAAGATTTGGTTTGCAAACTACAAAAAAGCTACAACAAAAATCATATCACGGAACAACCAACTCAATTTCATACAGCCATCCGTGATTACAATCCATTGTTCCATAACAGTGGTATCTGGGCTGGATGTATAGGTACCGTTTCATTCAAACTCATGTTGACCTGCTTTTCGGTGCAAACTTCAGGGCCTTACTATGAACTAATGCCTGGATTTACCAAGCAGCTCCAAGCAGTCTCAAAAAATCCCCAAGTTCAAAATCAATTTAAAAACGTTTAAAAAAAATCGACAACGGCATCCTGGGAATTTCAACCCATATTTTTCACTCTTTAGAGATGTCTGACAGTAACGCCGGACTAACTAGACCCCAAAAGGGACCTACAAATTGAACTTCATTAATTTTAGGATGGTAGCTAAGTAACGCTGCGAATTCTTACACAACGGTTTACTATTTTACTATTCACCGTTTATTATTTCCATACCGTACCAAACCATTCCATACCAAATATTTGATTTTCCTGTCGGTACCAAACTTATTTCTGGGGCATACAGCATTAACTCTCCAAACATTGTCGTTTTTTCGTTAATTCATTTTAAACCATAGGACAAAATGAATAAAATAACAACAGTTACATAAATGTTGCCTCCAGGTTTGATCAGTTTATTGCATTTAACTTTAGCTCTCTCATTTTATGTTTTATTGCACAAAAATCCATTCGAACCGGATGCTTGACCGAGTGCATCAATAACGCTTGGTGTTTTGTTGAGGCAGTAAAACGAATAACGAATCGACTGTCAGTCTTCATGGGATAACTGGGGACCGTGAAATTTCTCATTGGCATTCTTCTAGTTTCCCCATGATCAGCTTGGTAAAAGAGGGAAAGAAAATATTTTTATTACGGAAAAGATGACAATCTGATGTCTATCATGACGGGTCAGCACGGAAGAATCGAGGGTCATCCTAGGCGGTCCTCTGGATTGTCCTGGCTCCGAAGGTCCTTTCACTCGTAGATCTTCCAAACTTCCCCTTTCCTACTCTCCTTAAGAAGGCACTGCGTCCTTATCTTTGACGCAACCTAATTACACATGGCTCCGGGCTCCGTAATTTCAAATTATTTATGCTTTCCCGCTCAGCATCGTGTCTATGAGAAAAGACGTCTCCCGTCGGATCCAGGTACGGATAAAAGATAATATTTTTAAAGCCCCGTCCATTTTTTTTCGAGAGCCACGAAGTCTCGCGTTTCGGATGCTTGGACGTCGTTGTCTTCAATATGACTCCAAGCTCATCCTGGAAATCTCTCAACGACATCAAACATCACAGTTCGAGAGCACACGAACTTTACCACTTGGCCCATAATACAACATTATAGGTATGATTCATAGTAGTCGAGTATTTCAAATTTATGGCTCACAAGAGAAATAACAGTTACGCGAGAGGACACGAGATGTTATTCTACAAGAAGTTCAATGTAACTCCAGTAACGCCACGGCCCATGCGCAAGCATTATAGATGTAATAGGTGCGCAAGAAATTTAAAAAAAATATGAAAACAAACAGGAGCATCCTTATGGTGGCAATTGATGTCATCAGTAATTTTTGACTAACGAAAATTTTTTTGAAATTTTGACTCCATTTTTTTCGAAATTTTCTTTCGGATATTGAAATGCATAGTCATTTTCAGTGTCACGTCACCATTTTTTAGCACATTTGGTAAATTCATATACATTATTCTTGAATTGATCTGTAAAAACTCAAATTTGACGCAATTTTTATTCTTGAAAATAGCCCATCTTTAAACTCATCCTTTCGTTTGATACCCCCTAACATTTTTATTTTCGTATAATTCATATGGCGAAATTTCGTATTTTTAATCGCGTGGCCGCTAGATCAGGTATTGTCTGGAGTGGCACATTAACAAACGTGCATACCAGTTGATATGAAATATTTATAATGTGTATTATATACGTATACATAATATGTATGAACATTTTTACAATCTAGGAATGAATTGAGAATTATCTGAAACGAAAAAGAAGCAAACGTTTTTATAAAAATTCATGTACGATGTGTGTTCACGTTTTCGTAATTTTCATGTATGTCATTTTGGACACCGCAATAGCGTGTTTTCTCTTCAAAAATTTGCTTAAAATAGAAATGTCTCTAGAAATCGAGAAATTTGATGATTTTTCCAGAGATGGGAGTCCACCGTCAATAAAACGAAAATTGGAGTGGGTCTTCCAGGGACCCATGAAGTACCTGTGGAATATCTCATGAATAATATGTCGTGACCAATTTGAAGTTTCGTTCAGGTCCACGTAGTTTGTACGAAAGCATTTTGTTTCACGTCTTACAGTTTGTATATTGTAACAACCTGCAGGCGATGGGTGGTGGAAGTGTTTGGAGAAGGCATCCGGAGGAGAAAGGCCGAGGAGGCCCAGCCGCCAGGACACCGCGGATGCTCCCGATTCCCTGCGAGCTTTCAACTTTTTGCTCCGCCCCGCCCTCAGCCCTCGTTACCTCGACCGCCCGGATAAGGACGAGGACACTGCACTTTCCTCAGGACTTCTCCGACTGACCTCAAGCTCTTCCGTTCGAACTCGAAAAAGAGTTTCGGTGAAATAATTGGAAGAGCTGCCAACCAACCGCCCCTCGCCGTGGGAACTGTATCCAGCGAATTTTTCGTACCTTCGAAAGGTCAGTCGAAAAAGCCCTTTTTCACTGGCGGAGTCGCTCGGACCGCTGCAAAAAGAACAATACACGAGTGGACCACGCCCCAACTGCCTGTCGAATTTGAGGGGACTAGACAAGTGATTCATACTAACTAGTTCATCGGCAATATATTTAATAGTAGTAGAAGAGAATTCTTGGAGAAAATCACCTGCGATGGGTCCAAAATTTTTAATACATAGGTACATACATGAATCCTAGTTAAAAATTCCTATTCTTTTCAGTTTGAGAGCACTCTGAAGCCACATGATTTTACCTATTTTCTTTGTTTATGTCTGTGTATGCTTATTGTTGTGACTGGATTGTCGGGGCTACCACTTGATTGGATTGTCGGGGGTCACCAGAGTGGTGTATGGCTACCACTTGTGAGTGGTTTTGGCGCCTGGGATAGGAGAGGGTGTGATGGAGCGTGAGATATCTGATGACGTGCTCGGAAGGTGTCCACCACACCGGTTATACCCGATGGCTTCACCAGGCAGGTTACACCACTCATCAAGCTCATTTGGATAGGAAGTTGCTGGGAAGGTTACCACCACACCTGTTATACCCCAAGGGCCTCACCAAGGCAGGTTCCACCACTCACGAGGTCTTTTCGAGGGAAGGAAGGTAGGGAGGGAAAGATAAGTAAGTCATCGCCTTAGAGGAGCTCGTAGAATGAAGAAATCTGGTCATCTGGTCGGGAGTACAGTTTATATAGGGCTTGTTCCACCCTCCCCCAGCCTCCCCACTGTTAGTAGATACTGGTGGGGAGAGCTGGCGGTTGGGCACCTTAGCTTCGTTCGCAGTGGAGTTCCGTACAGTTCCAGACAGTTCTAACAAGTTCCGCGCAGGCGCCCTAGTGTTTATAGCGTTCGCAGAACAGGCGTTTGGAGTTCTAGTTTTGAGTTCACTGTTCACAGTAATTTTTTCTCCAAGTCCGGAACACGTTCCGAACGCAGTTCTGGAGTTCGGTTTTTTTTCTCGAACTTTGGGGACAGCTACGCAAGAGCGCTCTGGTGAGTAGGAGGGAAATGGTTATCATAGCTAACCCAGCCAGATTTTTGGTTTATTATTCTGCAAATAATAGGTACACCTATGTATTCGCACAGCAAAAAATTTTATAACACCCACTTCAAAATTATTTCTTTTACGTTTCAAGGTGCGTAGGTTCAGAAAATGCAATGTCCTTCCGCCGCATCGTGCATAACTACTTCATTTTCGGTCTAAAAATTCGTTCATTCGCACACATGCTCCATTTGGGCCCTAGTGGTGTCCCGAAACTTTGCAGCCCGATTGGAATATACCCAAGGGTGTTATGAATGAAAAAACGCTGCAAAGTCCTTGTCACATGGGTTTATTATTCTATTGGACTACCTACAGAAATGTTGGCTGTTAATTTATTGTTTATTCCATGGGAAATAATTGAAATAGCTATTTTTGATGGTTTCCACCATTTTTGGCTTCTAAAACACAAATTAGGTAGGTACGCTCCTTTTTTTTCAATTTATCTTTGATCATTGGTGGTGCCATTTAATCGTCTTGATCCACGTGTTGATACTACTTCCAGTGTTATCATACAAATTGATGGTGATTTCAGACGATTTCCCAGGGTTTTGACTCATAAAAAATCGATTTAGGGAGCTGAACATTTGGTCGAACTCAATTTTCCACTCTTTGGTCAAAATCGACTTCATATTCGGTCTTCTTTTCCCAAAAACATGGAAAACCATACCTCAAAAGCTCATGTTACTAACATAGGTATTACTAAAACCCAAAAAGTACCTATTTTTACACACATTTTCACTCATAACACCCCTGGGTATATTCCGATCGGGCTGCAAAGTTTCGGGACGCAGCTAGGGCCCAAATGGAGCATGTGTGCGAAAGAACGAATTTTTTGGACCGAAAATGAAGCCGGTGCACGTGATACGGCGGACGGCGTACGGCGGACGGACATCGCATTTTTGGAATTAACGCACTTCGAAACGTAAAAGAAAAAATTTTGAGGGGGTTTTATAAAAATTTTTTGCTGAGCGATTACATAGGAAAAAACGCTGCAAAGTCCTTGTCACAAGGGGTTTATTATTCTACAGAAATGTTGGCTGTACATTTATTGTTTGTTTCATGTGAAATAATTGAAATAGCTATTTCTGATGGTTTCCACCAATTTTGGCCCCCAAAACACAAATTAGGTAGGTACGATCTTTTTTTTTTCAAATTAACTTTGATCATTGGTAGTGCCATTTAATCGTCTTGATCCACGTGTTGACACTTTTTCTAGTGTTATTCTACAAACTGATGGTGATTTCAAACGATTTCGCAGGTTTTTGACTCATAAAAAATCAATTTCGGGAGCTGAACATCTGGTAGAACCTCAATTTTCTATTCTTTGGTCAAAATCGACTTCATATTCGGTCTTCTCGTCCCCAAAAACATGAAAAACGATACCTTAAAAGCTCATGTTACCAACATGTTGCTAAAACGCAAAAAGTACCTATTTTTACACACATTTTCACTCTAACACCCCTGGGTATATTCCGATCGGGCTCAAAAGTTTCGGGACACAACTAGAGCCCAAATGGAGCATGTGTGCGAAAGAACGATTTTTTTAGACCGAAAATGAAGCCTGTACACGTGATACGGCGGACGGCGGACGGACATTGCATTTTTGGAATCTACGCACCTTGAAACGGAAAAGAAAAAATTTTGAGGGGGTGTTATAAAAATTTTTTGCTGAGCGAATACATAGGTGTATTATTCACAGAATAATAAACCAAAACCCGGAATACTTGGGAAAAGAAACGAAAATGCCGACACTGAAAATATGACAGAAATGAAAAGAGAACAGTGCAAACTATCAATAAGGAAATGCTCACGGTACCTTTCGACGTACCTCGGTTTTTTCTAGGTACCTACTTATTTTGGCTCGAAAGTAAAGATTTTTGTCGTGAGTCCCTCCCGGGAACACTCCACTAACAACCTTAAAGCTCTCACCAATATTCCTATGTAAAAATTACCTTCCGCTAATAAACATCTGAGTGGGGAGACAGGCGACAGAATCCGGGGGACACAACCTGGAGCCCCACTACCAGCTCCCAACAGGGAGCTGGAGGGAGAGGACTCCAAGTCCTATATAACCCCGGATCCTGGAGCTTTAGCTTCATTCGACACTTCCTCTAACCAGCTCTCTCTTCTCTCTCTACCTTCCTCCTCCCAGATGCCTGGTGGTATCCGCCGCTCTGGGAATTCACCTCCTACCTTCTCCCCTTGTCTACATCGGTGGATATCCGCCGCCTAGACAAGCACCTTCCTTCACCTACATCGGTGGATTACCGCCGCCTAGGTGAATTTCCTTCCTCTCGCCTACATCGGTGGATTACCGCCGCCTAGACGAGATTCCTTCCACTCACCTACATCGGTGGATTACCGCCGCCTAGGTGAACTTCCTTCCTCTCACCTACATCGGTGGATTACCGCCGCCTAGGTGAAATTCCCTCGCTCTCCTCTACTTACTCCTTCACGCCACCGTGATGATCAATTTAAATTCATCACAGTGGTGAACCCGACGTTCATCCAACCTTCTATTCCCTTACCAACTCATGTGTCGCCCCGGTCTAGTTCGGTGTCCCGCATTTTAAATTCACATTTAAAATAGACAGTATAAATTCGCAATTTTTGGCCCACCCGCAACCGCTCACACAGCTCTCAACTCTCCGCCGCACACAAATCCGCTGCCGCTAATTGCGAATTTTCAAATTCAAACGCTCAAATTGAATTTTGTTCACAGACGCCTCCACCATGGACCCGAACTCACCATCGCCGCCGCTCCTCCGGCCGTCCCTGCTGCAGCCGCCGACCACTGCGGCTTCTGACGCAACCGACAACCCCTTCACCAGCCTCTCACCACCCGGCTCCGCCGCATCCGCCGCCGCCGCTGCCGCCGCCGCTGCAGCTGCCGCACACGCCGCCGCCGACGTCACGACGGCCTCGGCGTCGTTCCCGCTGTCGCTACCCCCCTTCTACACGCACGACCCCGCACTCTGGTTCTTCCAGGTCGACGCTGCGTTTTCTGCCGCCAACATCCGCAGCCAGCGTACCCGCTACTCCCGCATCATCTCTCTACTACCATATGACATCCTCCTGCAGACATCGGACATCTCCCCCGACGCCACGGCCGCCTACGACGACCTCCGCGCCCGCCTCATCAGTTTATACCAACCTTCCAAGATCGCACGTGTCGCAGCGCTCTCCCAGCCCCAACATCTCGGCGATTTGAAGCCCTCCCACCTATACCGTCGCCTACGTCATCAGCTACACGACGTCGTGACGGCCGACATCGCCCGAACTTTCTGGCTGCGAGCCCTTCCCCACCCCATCCAGATGGCGCTCGCCAGCCACCTCGACGGACCGGACGAGCCGCTACTCCGTCTAGCCGACACGGTTTACGACCTCGCCGCGGCCGCCAGCGTCACGGAAGTCGCCGCACCCCGCACCCCCACCCCGCGCAGGGACCGATCACCGTCTCAAGAGCGCCGCCGACCCCCCTCCCTCCACCGGCGCCGCTCCCTCTCCGTCGATCGCCGGCCAACCCCCTCCTCCGACCACCGACGCCAGCGCTCGGCCGACCGCCGCACCGTCTCCCCCGCCCAGCAACGAAGAGGGAGGTCCCCGAACACGACAGCCCCCTCCAACTCCGCGCGCCCCACCAGGACCTACCTCCCAGCGGACCCCCCCCACCGATGTTTCTACCACGTGAACTTCGGTGGGGAGGCCCGCAAATGCCAGCCCCCCTGCTCCTACTCCTCCAAGCAGGGAAACGCGGACGCCCGCCGGTAAATCCGGCGGGCCCCCCTCCTCGCCAACACGGGGGGGACCACCACCAACCCCTCCCCGCCCGCATTCACACCACCACTACCAAGCCTCGCTACCCCTCCTACGCCGCCGCCACGGCTGCCAACCTCCCGGCCGCATCTGACGACGCCGCAAAACACGCCACCTCTCCATCAACTGACACCCCACCCCGTGTCAGCCCCTCCAAGCACGCCTCCAGGGCAGCCAACCTTCCGGCCGCCACTAGCGCCGCCGCTACCGTTCCCCCACCCCGGAACGGCCCCTCCAAGCCCGCCTCCAGGGCAGCCAACCTTCCGGCCGCCACTAGCGCCGCCGCCACCGTTCCCCCACCCCGGAACGGCCCCTCCAAGCCCGCCTCCAAGGCAACCACCCCTCCGGCCGCCACTCGCGCCGCCACTACCGTTCCCCCTCCCCGGAACGGCAAAAAAACGCCCCGTGTCTCCTTCGCGGAGGACCAACCACCGCCATCGCACCCGCCCATCACCTCGGACGAACCAAGCCCCTCCCATCCGACAGACCCCAACACCTCAGCCATTTTACCGCACTCCGCCCCAGCTCACCAACGCCTGTTCCTCAAATGCTCAAAAACGCACGTCCCGTTCCTCGTCGACACAGGGGCGGCGCTCTCCATATTCCCGAATAATATTCTCCGGCGACAGGCGCGTTGTTACCGGCAACTCCTCTACGCCGCCAACGGTACCACCATCCCCTCGTACGGGACGTACCGCTCATCAATCCATATGAGCGGGCTCGCGTACGAGTGGGAATTTACCGTGGCGGACGTGGAGAAAGCTATCCTGGGGGCCGACTTCCTCGCATATTTCGGCCTCCAGGTAGACGTCCGTAACGCGCGCCTGCTCGACCCCTCCACCCAGAAACCCATCCCCGGGTTTATTCATGCGGTAGATCGCCCCCCGTCCCAATTTGAACAACTCCTCCTACAATACAAACCCCAGCGCCGCCCCTCAGCTCACATCTCACAGACCCAGCACTACATTGAAACCTCTGGCCCCCAAATATCCGCAAAAGCACGCCGCCTCCACCCCCTCCAACTCTCACAGGCCCGCAAACACTTTGATAACCTCATCAAGGAAGGCATTATCCGCCCCTCCAAATCCCCGTGGGCTTCTCCACTACATATTGTGCAGAAGCCTAACGGGGATATCCGCCCCTGCGGTGACTACCGCCGCCTCAATGCCCGAACAACCCCTGATCTCTACAACGTCCCGCATCTCCGGGACTTCTCTTCCCACCTCCACAACACGACCATCTTTTCAACACTCGACATCTCTAGAGCCTTCCATCACATTCACATCTACCCCCCTGACGTACCTAAAACAGCCATCATCACCCCTTTCGGCCTGTTCGAGTATATCAAAATGGGTTTCGGCCTCCGTAACGCTGCCCAGACATGGCAGCGTTACATGGACAACATTCTACGAGGCCTACCCTTCGTATTCTGTTTTTTGGACGACGTACTGATCGCTTCCCGGGACCCGAAGGAACACCTCGCACACCTGAAACAGGTACTTGACATCTTCGCCGCCGAGGGCCTCACCATAAACGCTCCGAAATGCGTTCTCGCCCAACCCTCCGTCCGCTGCCTCGGCCACCAGGTTTCGTCCGAAGGAATTAAACCCCTACCTGACAAAGTGCACACCCTCACCGACTTCCCACAACCCAACACTGTCTCAGAACTCCGCCGTTTCCTGGGTATGTTGAATTTTTATCGTAGACACATCAAACACGCAGCACAACATCAACAACCACTCATACACGCTATCCCACAACCGGCCAAGAAAAACGATAAACGCCCCATTTCCTGGACCCCCACCCTCACAGCCGCCTTTCACCAATCCAAACAGGACCTAGTAGACGCCGCTCTATTGGCCCATCCCGATCCCCATGCCCCCCTCTCCATCACCACGGATGCATCCGACTGGGCCATCGGGGCAGTCCTCCACCAACACACCGGCGCCACCCCCCAACCCCTCGGCTTTTTCTCTAAAACTCTGTCCCCAACTCAAAAAAATTACTCCACCTTTGACAGAGAACTCCTCGCCATCCACGAAGCCATCAAACACTTCCGTGACTTCGTGGAGGGCAGGCAGTTCTCTGTCATCACCGACCACAAGCCCCTCACCCACGCCCTCCTCCAAAACCGAAAATCAGCCTCCCCCCGTCGCCTCCGGCAACTCGAATTTATCGGACAATTCACGTCCGATATTCGTTATTTGCCGGGGGCCGACAACTGCGTCGCCGACGCCCTCTCCCGCCCCACCCCTGCGCCGGTGGCGGAGTTACTGCCCTTCCCTTCCCCGCAAAACCTCAAACACCACCAAAATCCTACTTCCGATCCCGCACTTTCCAACCTCATCTCCGCCTCAAAATTGGAACAGCTGCCTCCCCTCGATCTCTGGTGCGACGTATCGGCCGATTCACCGCGCCCGTACGTCCCGCCGGAGCTGAGGAGGCAGTTGTTCCTCCATTACCACTCCCTCCATCATCCCGGCATTCGGGCGAGCCGGGACCTCATCAAGACGCGGTACTTCTGGCCCCATATGAACACAGATATCCGTACCTGGGTTCTGGGGTGCCAGAAGTGCCAGCAGTTCAAGGTCTCGGCTCACCCCCATGTACCTCCTCAACCCATCCCCGATTCTCTCCCGTGGGAACATGTCCACTTGGATCTGGTCGGCCCTCTTCCCCCCTCCGAGGGGAAGAGGTACTGCCTCACCATGATCGACCGTGCGACCAATTGGGTAGAGTGTATCCCACTCGCCCACATTACCGCGGACGCCGTCGCCGCGGCCTTCCTCAATCAATGGATCAGCCGCTACGGCTGTCCGCGGACACTCACGGTCGATCAGGGGAGGCAGTTTGAATCAGCCCACTTTGCCGACCTGCTCCGTTCCCTCGGGATTCAGAAAATCCGCACCACTCCTTATCACCCTCAATCCAACGGGAAAATAGAGCGGTGGCACTCGGTCCTCAAGCAAGCCATCTCCACATCAGCCACATCCCCCTCATGGACCAAAACCCTCCCCTACGTCTTGCTTAGCCTCCGCACTTCCGCCCGTCCTTCAGACAACACAAGTCCCGCACAACACGCTTTTCGAGACCCTTTACGTTTGCCAGCCGACATCTTCACCCCACACCCCACCCCGTCAATTAACAGGGAACCACTCCGCACAACAACACCACACAACGACACCACCTATCCCACACGTTTTTACACAGCCACTCACATGTACTTGAAGGAGCCCGGCATCCACAAAACATTTCAACCTCTCTACGCCGGGCCCTTCCACGTCATCCGCTCCACAAACACCACGGCTACCCTGTTAATTGACGGGAAGCCCCACACTGTACCCCTCGCCCGATGTAAACCAGCCCCCGTCCTCCCAGACACTTCGCCCCACACCACTCACCCGACCACCCCTACACCACAAACGCCACACATCACCTCCATTTCGCCCACCGGACCCCAACGTCGCCACCCACCTCCGCGACGTCCCGGGTACCGGCTCCCACCGGCTCTTCCCCTTCACCACCGCCCCAGCAGTGAAGGGGCCCCTCTGTCAGTCTTCACTAACGTGAAGACTCTTAGAGGGAGTCGCCTCTCTCACCCCATCACCTCACCATCATTACACACTCACCACATTACACTGCACACTATCCACACCCAGGGAACGGCGGATTTCACAACCCCGCTCCAATCTGTCTCCCCTACACCTGTACATACAAATTGTAAATACCTGTAAATACCACTTGTAAATACCTTGAAATAACTAACTCCCTTCTAAATGTTTGTACATATTACTCCTCTCATCACCATCATCAACCTCATCACCATTGTAAATATTGTCACTTCATCAATTTTTTAATCATACCCTCATTGTACATATTTCTCCCATCATCAAATTTTGTCATCCTCACTTACGCCTACTTATGTCTACTTATGTCTACTTATGTCTACTTTTGTCTACTTATGTCTACTTATGTCTACTTATGTCTCCTTATGTCTACTTATCCTACTACCTGTATATCACCCTAGATTTAAGACACCTCCGGTCACTCTTCTGCCTTCAGCACTGCAATTGTTTGTTTCAGCCTTCAGCTCCTGTATCCTTGCGCCTTCAGCTCCCCTTTTTGTTTCCGCAGCCCTCAGCCACTGTCAACTTGAGCCTTCAGCTACCTCAAACATTGGTTCGAACTGGGGGGACCTCTGTCGTGAGTCCCTCCCGGGAACACTCCACTAACAACCTTAAAGCTCTCACCAATATTCCTATGTAAAAATTACCTTCCGCTAATAAACATCTGAGTGGGGAGACAGGCGACAGAATCCGGGGGACACAACCTGGAGCCCCACTACCAGCTCCCAACAGGGAGCTGGAGGGAGAGGACTCCAAGTCCTATATAACCCCGGATCCTGGAGCTTTAGCTTCATTCGACACTTCCTCTAACCAGCTCTCTCTTCTCTCTCTACCTTCCTCCTCCCAGATGCCTGGTGGTATCCGCCGCTCTGGGAATTCACCTCCTACCTTCTCCCCTTGTCTACATCGGTGGATATCCGCCGCCTAGACAAGCACCTTCCTTCACCTACATCGGTGGATTACCGCCGCCTAGGTGAATTTCCTTCCTCTCGCCTACATCGGTGGATTACCGCCGCCTAGACGAGATTCCTTCCACTCACCTACATCGGTGGATTACCGCCGCCTAGGTGAAATTCCCTCGCTCTCCTCTACTTACTCCTTCACGCCACCGTGATGATCAATTTAAATTCATCACAATTTTACTTTACTTATTTTCTATGAAATAGGAATAAAGGAAATGCTTAAGGAAGGCTTAAGCATTTACTTTATCACTGACTATGAATAGCCCAAGTGGCCATTGCTTCCTTATTTGTACAGTTAAGCATTTACTTTTAATAAAGTGAGGACTATGAATACCGTCCTAAGTGACTTACCGGTGATTCTTCCGTGGATTTTCTGTAGCCCACCCTTCACTAACCTTAATGCTTCCGTGCCCTTCCTTCAATGATCCGTGATTACTCCGTAACACATTTGACTGATGGCGGATGGTTAACGGACAGGCTAAGGAACCACAACCCTCCATTGCCTTTCCGTTGAGGATGCCCCCGTAGAAACATACGAGCCCTTTATGAACGAGCAGTCGAGAGACGTGTACCACATTCACCTCCCCGTCAACCGTTTAAGGGAGTCGCGAGGCAGTGCACGTCTCTCCCTCAACGTCCGTAAAGGGTCCGTAACCACCTACCGAGAACCCTTTACGGACGAGCGGCTGATGATGACGGAGAGACGTCCACTGCCTCAACGGCTCCACTAACCGATCGCCAGAGCGGTTAAAGAAGCACACGTCTCCCCGTCGCCCAGCCTAATTACACCTACCGAGTAGCTGGGCCGAGTAGTCGGTGGAGTACTCGGCCCAGCTACTTCGATGGGGCGAGTAGGTGATTACATTTCAGCTATGGGCAGAGACGAGACAGCTGCGTCGTGTAGTGTTCCGCGTCAACATAGCACAGTGAAGGAAAACGCTGCAAAGTCCTTGTCACATGGGTTTATTATTCTATTGGAGTTCTAGAGATTCTCGTTGGCCGTTCATTTATGGTTTCTTTCATTCACAATAATTTAAATAGCTATTTTTGATGATTTCCACCAATTTTGGCCCCCAAAACATGAAATAGGTACGTTTCTTTTTTTTTTCCAGATCATATTTGATCATTGGTAGTGCCATTTAATGGTCTTGATTCACCTGTTTACATTTTGTCTAATGTTATTATACACATTGATGGTGTTTTCAGACAATTTTCCAGGTTTTTGACTCATAAAAAAAATTTTGGGAGCTGAACATTTGGTAGAACTCAATTTTCCACTCTTTGGCCATAATCGACTTCATATTCGGTTTTCTCGTCCCCAAAAACATGGAAAACGATATCTCAGAAGCTCATGTTACCAACATGTTGCTAAAACGCAAAAAGTACCTATTTTTACACACATTTTCACTCATAACACCTCTGGGTATATTCCGATCGGGCTGAAAAGTTTCGGGACACAACTAGGGCCCAAATGGAGCATGTGTGCGAAAGAACGATTTTTTTAGACCGAAAATAAAGCCTGTAGACGTGATACGGCGGACGGCGTACGGCGGACGGCGGACGGACATTGCATTTTGGTTTATTATTCTGTGAATAATACACCTATGTATTCGCTCAGCAAAAAATTTTTATAACACCCCCTCAAACTTTTTTCTTTTCCGTTTCAAGGTGCATAGATTCCAAAAATGCAATGTCCGTCCGCCGTACGCCGTCCGCCGTACGCCGTCCGCCGTCCGCCGTCCGCCGTACGCCGTCCGCCGTATCACGTGTACAGGCTTCATTTTCGGTCTAAAAAAATCGTTCTTTCGCACACATGCTCCATTTGGGCCCTAGTTGTGTCCCGAAACTTTTCAGCCCGATCGGAATATACCCAGGGGTGTTATGAGTGAAAATGTGTGTAAAAATAGGTACTTTTTACGTTTTAGCAACATATTGGTAACATGAGCTTCTGAGATATCGTTTTCTATGTTTTTGGGGACGAGAAGACCGAATATGAAGTCGATTTTGACCAAAGAGTGGAAAATTGAGTTCTACCAAATGTTCAGCTCCCAGAATTGATTTTTTATGAGTGAAAAACCTGGGAAATCGTCTGAAATCACCATCAGTTTGTATAATAACACTGGAAAAAGTGTCAAGACGTGGTTCAGGACGATTAAATGGCACTACCAATGATCAAAGATAGTTTAAAAAAAAAGAAAAAAAAAGAGCGTAGGTACCTAATTTGTGTTTTGGGGGCCAAAATTAATGGAAACCATCAGAAGTAGCTATTTCGATTATTACGCATGAAAGAAACAATTAATGAACAGCCAACCTTTCTGTAGGTATGTCCAATAGAATAATAAACCCATGTGACAAGGACTTTGCAGCGTTTTTGGAATCTACGCACCTTGAAACGAAAAAGAAAAAAGTTTGAGGGGGTGTTATAAAAATTTTTTGCTGAGCGAATACATAGGTGTATTATTCACAGAATAATAAACCAAAAGAGAAAAACGCTGCAAAGTCCTTGTCACATGGGTTTATTATTTATTGGACATACCTACAGAAATGTTGGCTGCTCATTTATTGTTTCTGTCATGCGTAATAATCGAAATAGCTATTTCTGGTGGTTTCCATTAATTTTGGCCCGTAAAACACAAATTAGGTAGGTACGCTCTTTTTTTTTTTTTTTCTTTTTCTTCTTTCAAACTACCTATCTTTGATCATTGCTATTGCCATTTAACCGTCTTGATCCACGTGTTGACACTTTTCCTAGTGTTATTATACAAACTGATGGTGATTTCAGACGATTTCGCAGGTTTTTGACTCATAAAAAATCAATTTTGGGTGCTGAACATTTGGTAGAACTCAATTTTCCACTCTTTGGTCAAAATCAACTTCATATTCGGTCTTCTCGTCCCCAAAAACATGGAAAACGATATCTCAGAAGCTCGTGTTACCAACATGTTATCTACTAAAACGCAAAAAGTACCTATTTTTATACACATTTTCACTCATAACACCCCTGGGTATATTCCGATCGAGCTGAAAAGTTTCGGGACACAACTAGGGCCGAAATGGAGCATGTGTGCGAAAGAACGACTTTTTTAGACCGAAAATGAAGCCGGTGCACGTGATACGGCGGACGGCGTACGGCGGACGGCGGACGGACATCGCATTTTTGGAATCTACGCACCTTGAAACGGAAAAGAAAAAAGTTTGAGGGGGTGTTATAAAAATTTTTTGCTGAGAGAATACATAGGTGTATTATTCACAGAATAATAAACCAAATGGGTAAAAAAGTACAGTAGGTATTTTTTGTGTTTTGGTTTATTATTCTGTGAATAATACACCTATGTAATCGCTCAGCAAACAATTTGTATAACACCCCCTCAAAATTTTTTCTTTTACGTTTCAAGGTGCGTAGATTCAGAAAATGCAATGTCCGTCCGCCGCATCATGCGTAACTACCTACTTCATTTATGGTCTAAAAAATTCGTTCTTTCGCACACATGTTCCATTTGGGCCCTAGTGGTGTCCCGAAACTTTGCAGCCCGATCGGAATATATCCAAGAGTGAAAAATGGGTATAAAACAGGTATTTTTTGTGTTTTTTGAGTTTTAGTAACATGCGCTTTTGAGGTATCGTTTTCCATGTTTTTTGGGACGAGATGACCGAATATGAAGTCGATTTTGACCAAAGAGTGGAAAATTGAGGTTCTAACGAAGGTTCAGCTTCCAAAATTCATTTTTTTTTTATTTGTCAAAAACCTCGGAAAACTGTCTGAAATGACCACCAATTTCTTTAATAACACTAGAAAAGGTGTCAACAGGTGAATCAAGACATTGGCACTAGCAATGATCAAAGATGATGTTTTTAAAAGAAAAGCCGAGCCTAATTCGTGTTTTGGGGGACAAAATTGGTGGAAACCATCACAAACAGCTATTTAAATTACGGCACATGGAAGAAACAATAAATGAACAGCCAGCATTTCTATAGGTATGTCCAGCAGAATAATAAATCCATGTGACAAGGACTTTGCAGCGTTTTTTGTCTTTCATCCACGAAAGACGCAGGTTGTCCTCTAGTAACGTTGACAGTTCCAGATTCACTGAGCGTTCGTAGTGTTGCGGAATTCGGAACCCCTTTCAGAACCTGAGGCGGCCATTTTCCAGAATTCCTCGAGTTCGGAACAGAGTCGCGATTTGTACTGCGAACGAACCTCTTCACTAGCGTTGTATTCCAGCCAATCAGGCTCCACCTCCCTTTCACTTCCTTGGCCTCAACAGCCAATGAGTTTGCACTACCATTTGTATAAATAGGCGCTCAAGTTCCAGTAGTTTCATTCTATAGTGTACTGAAAAAAAAAGAGTGTACTGACGATGGTGTAACAACCGAAACCGGTCTGCAGTTTTTGCTATTGTACGTGGAAATAGACTATTTTATTTTTATACTGTAGTTTTTTTTTCCCCTCTTAGATCTTGTGAGAACTGGCTAGGATTTCGGGGTTGCAATAGGAAACTGGTCTGCAGAAAGTTTTTGAGGCCACCAATTTGGCATTCTCTTCTTGAAAATTCGTCTTCCCTTTAAATTAATATCATGCCGATTATTGTTTTCGCGTTATCAACATTACAGAATTCTAGTTCCCGGAGACATTGTTTCGCTTCCGGAGTTCCGATGCAGCTGAGCTCTCCGATCAAATTGGTCCTCAAATTACAACAGTGTCTTGCGTTTCAGACCTTCCGAACACATAGTTCCTGTAGTTTTTTGCTATGGATTTCCACTATTCCGCCGCGAGTGATTTAAGTTATATACATACATAGAAGTAATTATAAAACTTTTTTAATCCTTTAGTTTGGTCCCTGTACAATTTTCCTCTTCAGTGTAATTTCCAAACCATATTTCTTTTGCACATGGAATATTGTATGTAATTTGTACTACATATACACCCGTCCTGCCTCTTACTAAGGACCACCTCACTATAAGGACCGCTTTTGCCAACCCCGAGGGTGGTCTTTGTCGACTGCGGTTCGACCGTACTAGGAATTTTCGACCCTTGGATATTTTTATGATCAGTGGTCAGCATCCGCGTTCGCTCGCTGTAACAGGGACTTGAACGTCCTCCTGGGTACGCGTGCGGGTAAAGTAGCCGCACGAACTCTTTATTCGAGTAACGAGAGGAATAAAACTCCCTGCAGACAGGCTACCTCGGGCAGGTAACACAGTTTCCGGTGAAAACCGTATCGGGAAGCGGCCTTCTCGTCCCTGACCTTTTGTGCACCCGCCGGACAAAGATAGGGCACCGGGCCCATAGCCAACGGGAGCTATCCCCCCCTTCTACGCCCTTACTATTACATAATGGGGTTTAATTCAAATCCCATTGTACCTACCCACTCCGCGCTTTTCCCTACCCGAGTAAAATTCCTTCGGTGGCTTGAATGGGGGCTTCGTCCTCATCAACTTTTTTTTTTGCTTTAGAAGAAAATTCCTTTTTTTATTTCGGGGGGCCCATGGAAAAGATGATTTATGGGTCGGTCTGGAGGAAAATGTGGAGCGGTCGGGGGATCCCATGGTAGAGCTCCGCAGTTCTTTTCTATGCAACTTTTTCTCCACAGGCAATTTCAGTCTGACTCATCGCCACCTCAATAGCCGAGTTCTCCTAGGGCGATCCGACTGTGAAATTACACAAACCGCAGCCTCGTTGGAAAGGAGTTTTTTCGATAATGGATTTCAGTTTGGGTTGCCAGACGTACTAGCTATACTTTATACTATCATAATATATTTTTGGAGATAATGCTATACCTTACCTACTATAGGTGATATAATTATGTCGTGACGTCATTTATCAAATATATTGCAAAATTCCTTGCGATCTGTCTTCTGTTGATTTTGGTTTATTATTCTGTGAATAATACACCTATGTGTTCGCTCAGCAAACAATTTTTATAACACCCCCTCAACATTATTTTTAGCGAATTTTCAAAGAAAATGAAGCTATTGCAATGGCTTCGAAATTTAAATAATATAAATTTTTGGAAATTTTCTTCATAGAAATCCGTTTCAGACCATTCTAAAACGATTCCTGAAATTTAACACTTTTTTATATGTATATATATATATATATATATGTGTGTCACTCCAGACGATAACTCTCGATAGAATTGACAGTAAACAGCTCAAATTTGCACAAAAAATCTATCTTGGCAATCGAAAGGCTAAGTTCGAAGATGGGCGAAATTGGCCTACTCTAAGGAGGGTTTTGGCGCATTTGAAGTGCGCAAAAATTACCCAAAAATCCCCAAAATGTTATTTTCCAACAAGTGACCCCTCATTTTAAAGGTTTTTGCACGCTGAACACGATGGTGGAATCGGATTTTAGATATCTTGATCCGTTCTCAAATTAGAGCATTTAAAGTGCGCAAAAATTACCCAAAAATCCCCAAAATGTTATTTTCTAACAAGTGACCCCTCATTTTAAAGGTTTTTGCACGCTGAACACGATGGTGAAATCGGATTTTAGATATCTAAATCCGTTCTTAAATTAGAGCATTTAAAGTGCGCAAAAATTACCCAAAACTAGGATAATCTTTAAACTCTTACCCCCCCCCCCCCACCCCCTTAGAGTGGTCAGATTGAAAAATGTGAGAAGTATTAATTGAAGACGAGAGTTCGAAGCAAAAAAGGGGGAGGCAAACGATTAGTACAACTCCTTGAATTTCCCATTTGACATATAATTGTTATGATACCTTCATAGATAGACAAGTACCGGCCCACGTATTACTAGAAGGAAGACGAAAGAAAAAATCTATTTCAAATTATTCAATTTAGGTACTAACAGTAGGAGGAAGAAGGTTAGGTAGGTATCTTATCAATTTATTATCAGTATCATACGAATATTTGATATTCAAAGGTAGGTAGGTACTTAACATGATAAAAATAATATCAATGAAGAAGGAAGGATCTACCTACCTAGTAGAGCAAATCTTGAACTGGTTTTAGATACCAGGCCTGAAATCGTAGTCAAGAGGAAAGGCCATTCAGAAGGAACAAGGAATCTACTCATAACAAACGGTAGAATCAGGATGGACAAAACGTACAAATTAAAATAAATACGAAGAGAATATACATAGAAAACCAAATTTTAGACCGAAGTTTTCCTTTATTCAAAACCATAGCCATTAATTAGAATATTTCTTTGAAAATTCGCTCATTAAGTCATGCTGCATGACTGGTTTCTTTTCCGTTTCAAGGTGCCTAGATTCCAAAAATGCAATGTCCGTCCGCCGTATCACGTGTACCGACTTCATTTTCAGTCTAAAAAAGTCGTTCTTTCGCACACATGCTCCATTTGGGCCCTAGTTGTATCCCGAAACTTTGTAGCCCGATCGGAATATACCCAGGGATGTTATGAGTGAAAATGTGTTAAAAATAGGTACTTTTTGTGTTTTAGTAACGTGAGCTTTTGAGGTACCTATCGTTTTCCATGTTTTTGGGGACGTCAAGACCGAATATGAAGTCGATTTTGAACAAGGAGTGGAAAATAGAGGTTCTACCTAATGTTCAGCTACAAAAATTGATGTTTTATGAGTCAAATAGCTGGGAAATCGTCTGAAATCACCATCAGTTTGTATAATAACACGTGGATCAAGACGAATAAATGGCAGTACCAATAATCAAAGATAATTTGAAAAAAAGAGCGTGATTTGTGTTTTTGGGGGCCAAAATTGGTAGAAACCATCAGAAATAGCTATTTCAATATTATTTCACATGAAAGAATCAATAAATGAACAGCCAGCATTTCTGTAGGTGTGTCCAGTAGAATAATAAACCCGTGTGACAAGGACTGTGCAGCGTTTTTCCCTTCTGTTAAGTTCCACTCATGCAGTATGCCCTTATGAGCGAATTGTTGTCTCGGCGAGAATAGGGGACACGGGCGCTAGGTTCTCGTCACCATAAGAAAATAAAAAGTGGGTTAAGTTTGAGTTTTTTGGGGATCATTATCGGTAAAAACGGCTTAAAATTCAACTTAATTCACAGAAAGTCGTACCTACTTTTTTTCAACAATCAAAAAAAAATTTCACAAAATAAGGAGCCATAGGGAGTCACAAGGAAAGCCAAAGAGGAGTATATTTGTGGGTGTACAAATTGCAAGAATGAGATAATTCGTAGTTGAAAGTTGAGCACAATGAGTTGGCCTGAGTGAGTCATATCCATGACTTCTGTTTGTACCTATTACTTTCCCATTTTCAAATGAAAGTAGATTCTACTCTGAGAATTTGAGACCAACCGCACTGCCCTGCGATAATTTTAGTTCTTTTTCTATGATTTTTCAAAGATTCCAGAGGTTTTTAAGTCATTTCAGCTCTCTCGCCTGAGCGGGGACCCCCTGCCAAGTGTGAAGTGAAGAAAATTTGAAAACTGCCAGAAAAAGAACTAGGTATTCATCTTAGGAGAGTGCTTTCAGTCCCAAGATTCTTAGAATGGAAACTAATTTCATTTAAAAATATGAACGGATTTCTTGGGACTCCTCATTGCGATAGGATAGTTGAGCTGAACCCTTCTACGGCATCTTGTGTAATAATCCCAATTTACTTGAGAAATTTTGCTCATATGGCCATGCTGCCTGACTGGAACATTTGAAAGTTGTCCTTCTTCAAACTCTACCTTTGTTTTGCCAACATGAAGATTTTGTTGAAATTTTGTCACTATTTCATACCAGGGAGAAATATGGATGTCTGGAATGCCAGCTAAAAAGATCTGCCTACATCACATTTTCGTTAGTTGTGAAATTTTCGTTTTTTGAATTGAACCTTCATCAGTGGTAGGTCGAGAGGACTTCCAAGGAATTGAGCTTGGGAGCTTTGAGGGACCGATTCAGTTTGATGCAATACAAGGAAATTGACGCCCAAATCCTCAAGTTATGGGATGCAATGCTTACGAGATATTCCCAAATTTTCTCCTTCAGCAAATTTCTATAGGCACCATTGAAAAGTCGATGGTAAATCATGGTTTTTTCATTTGTCCAAAACAGTTTTTCACTGGAAATTATATTAGCCGTAAAACAATGTAAAAATATGGACAAAATCGCTGCAAATTATTACACAACGGTTTATTATTTACCTGTATAGATGCCTCTTTGGGTAGATCGCTGTTTTTTGTCAAAATAAACAGCATTCTTCATATGATGTTATACTGCAGAGCAACCAACTTGATTTCATACAGTATGATGGAATTCTTGAATCCACCGCATATTTTTCTGCAAAACTGTAATTCCCCGGCCGGCTCCAGTACTCGACTTAGGAATTTCCTGGGGGTGCACGAGGGTGTGTATTGAACACAGAAAACAATGATCTACGCAGAATGGGATGGTCTACACAGGTAAATAATAAAACGTTGTGTAATAATTTTCAGCGTTTTTTCCCCATTTTCGGACTCATCTTACCTTGAAAAGGAAACATCAAATTGGGTGGGGGAGGGGGGGTTAAATTCTCTATTTCAAAGGTTCATTAGTTATTGAAAATAAAGTAAAATGGCATTTGAAATTATTTCCATTGTTACTGAAAATTCAATACTGTTTCTAAATTTTTATTACCTATATTTTGATCCTCAAGTATTTAAAAACACAAAAGAAGCCAAAAACGGAGGATCTGAGACTTTTTCTTTTTGTTGGAATTAGTTTTGTTGAGTCGATCATCTAACTTTCATGCAATTAAAATAACTCGTAAAGATGGGACAACATTTTTTGGGCGTTTCCGCCTGCCGTGCTGTCTGGGCGCACCCGTCACGAATACGAGCTGATAGTTTCCCGATTCGGTTTTATAATAAAATCTCAGTAACGTCCCATCACGATTCCCATGTCCGTAGAAAACTGGAATCTCTCAGAAGACGAAAAATAGGGAAGCAGCCGAAGCTGAGGGGTATTGCGATGTGAAGCAACAAGATCGTGGCTCGACATTACTCAACAACTATTACCTAATATACCCCCCTGTTCTCATTGCTGTGCTCACTGTTCACCCTGGGGTCGCTCTCAAAACTATTTTGTCCCATGGAAGTCGTGAAGGGTAAAAGTGGGTGTAAGCCACGATCTCGCCTCGCGTTGCCGTTTGCTTGTGAAAGGGAAAACCGAACAGGCTCATGATTTTCGGCTGTCCAATCTTCAAAGGTGAAATAAATAGTACAATAGAACAGGTCAATTTATTAATCCTGAGCAGATTCAGCTGGGTTGGAGGTCGAAATCGACAGCAAGTATTAACGAGCGGTTGTGAATTAGCAATGATAATTATGAATGTCGTGCATGTAAAGCTGGAGGCAAATGCTGCCGGTGTCGAGTTGAATGTGATTCTTCATGTTCCCTTGAATTGGCGATCCAAATGAATAGTTGATGTTATATTGACTATAGGAATGATGATGAATAAATAAAGCAGAACGCTACATTAAGTTTCTAAATGTATTGATAGTCGGTCGTAAATATTGCGTGTTGGGCCTGATTGAAAATTCATTGGTTAAACATAATTTATTTCTGTTTTATAAAGATTAAACGTAGGCACTTTAAATTATGTGCGGCATAATTATTTACTTACGAAATACATTTATTGATAGATAGTGGTGCAGTGTATTCGCCGAAAGACTTTAGTACTTAGGGTAAGTAGCTACTGCTGACTTTGTTTAATCCTACTTAGGTGTCCATTTTTTTTTTTTTTTTTTGGAAAAATATTGTTTTAACTATCTGTGTTCTGTGATTAAAATAGGTTCAAGTATGTTGTGAGCAGATGTGTGCTGGATGCTCACAACATGGCTGATGAGGATGGATGCGGTCGGATGAGGAAGGAGGTGCTGAGGTGCTCCTTCGGAGTCTTTTCAGTAACACCCCGCGGTGAAACACCGCAGCAGGCGTTAGTCGTAGGGAAGGTATCGCCCCGCGGTTTTCACCACAGCAGGTGCGAGGAAAGGAGAGAGAGAGAGGGTTGAGAGAGAAAGGTCGAGAGAGAAGTCGTAAGTCGGGGGTCGGATCGTCGAATGAAGATCTGGGTCAGAAGGGCTGGTTTTATAAGGACTTTTCCACCCGTCCCCTGTCCACAATCGGCCGTTACGACCGTTGAGGCAGTTGGGGGGTTTTCGTTCGGTGTTGACCAGCTCAATGTTCTCCGCGTTTATTTGGTTAAATCTCTCGTAATATTACAGGAGTGGTTTCTCTGAGGGAATCATAACAAAGTAGATACTTAACAGAATTTAGAAGTATCCATAAAGAACAGGTAGGATGAAGATAAGATAGTAGAGTAGCCCGAGAAGTAGAAAAAGATGACGAAAGGGTTAGTAGATCCTATCACAACCTCCTCGATCCTGAGCTGGAGATCCCGGCTTGACCTCTGCTCGACTCAAGACATTAGTAAATCTGTTGATTCCAATAGCTTGCGATGATGATCTGTGTTGATCTATGTGCGTACTTATTAATAATGCGGTATCATAGTAACCACTGTCATGATTTTTAAAAAAAAGTGAGTGATTTAAGTTACACTGTCATGATGATCGGAGTCGACGCAGAAACTATCACCAATAAGTGCCTTAGGAAAATAATTATTGTTCCATCCAATCTGTTATGTTCCAAAACCGTAAATGATATTTGAGCAGGTTCGATCCACGGTACGTTGGTGAAAATGACTGAACGCAAAATTGCAGGTTTGCTCCAAAATACACATTTCCTCTAGTTTCAGGCATCAAAGAACAAAAATTTCAGTTCCGTGCCTGCCTGTCCCATGCATTTTTAAAGCTGTGTCTTATCGGAAGAACCATATAATCAAGCTGAATTTTCGAATACGTCTGCGGGCTGGTACACAAATGGTCAACCATCAATATCGTCAGTATCACGCGAAAGACTTTCGTTTGATCATATACCATGGAATTGTCAATACAATCCCACGACACAACCACGATGCCTATCTTGGGTTTGATAAACATTTCTCGGCTCGTACAGTTTGTATCCCGATAGTCCCGTTTAAGTTTCAATGTGACCGGGATAATATCGGTTTCTGTGAGTGCGCATACAACAAAACCCTTGTTCACGCTCTTATTGCTGGTTCTTATCAAAAAATTTCGGTGTCTTTTAAGGGGTAATGCAGGTAAGGTCGTCATGCCACCCTGATTGAGGCAGTAGATTGCGTAAGCGCGAACGTGAAATCCTTGTATAATAATTTCGTCGTCTGTTGCTACCTATGTATCCGCTCAGCAAAAAATTTTTATAACACCCCCCAAAATTTTTTCTTTTACGTTTCAAGGTGCGTAAATTCCAAAAATGCAATGTCCGTCCGCCGTATCACGTGTACCGGCTTCATTTTCGGTCTAAAAAATTCGTTCTTTCGCACACATGCTCCATTTGGGCCCTAGTTGTGTCCCGAAACTTTTCAGCCCGATCGGAATATACCCAGCGGTGTTATGAGTGAAAATGTGTGTAAAAATAGGTACTTTTTGCGTTTTAGCAACATGTTAGTAAAATGAGCTTTTGAGGTATCGTTTTTCATGTTTTTGGGGACGAGAAGACCTAATATGAAGTCGATTTTGACCAAGGAGTGGAAAATTGAGGTTGTACCAGATGTTCAGCTCCCAAAATTGATTTTTCGTGAGTCAAAAACGTGGGAAATCGTCTGAAATCACAATCAGTTTGTATAATAACACTAGAAAAGGTTTCAACACGTGGATCAAGGCGATTAAATGGCACTACCAATGATCGAAGAAAAAAACAAAAAAAAGGAGCGTACCTAATTCGTGTTTTAGTGGCCAAAAATGGTGGAAACCATCAGAAATAGGTATTCAATTATTTCAAGTGAAAGAAACAATAAATGAACAGCCAAAATTTCTGTAGGTTTGTCCAATAGAATAATAAACCCATGTGACAAGGACTTTGCAGCGTTTTGGTTTATTATTCTGTGAATAATACACCTATGTATTCGGTCAGCAAAAATTTTTTACAACACCCCCTCAAAATTTTTTCTTTTCCGTTTCAAGGTGCCTAGATTCAAAAAAATGCAATGTCCGTCCGCCGTCCGCCGTACGCCGTACGCCGTCCGCCGTATCACGTGTACAGGCTTCATTTTCGGTCCAAAAAAGTCGTTCTTTCGCATACATGCTCCATTTGGGTCCTAGTTGTGTCCCGAAACTTTTCAGCCCGATCGGAATATACCCAGGGGTGTTATGAGTGAAAATATGGTTAAAAATAGGTACTTTTTGTGTTTTAGTAGCATGTTAGTAACATGAGCTTTTGAGGTAACTTTTCCCATGTTTTTGGGGACGAGAAGACCGAAAATGAAGTCGATTTTAACCAAAGAGTGGAAAATTGAGGTTCTACCAAAGATTCAGCTACCAAAATTGATTTTTTATGAGGCAAAAATCTGGAAAATCGTGTGAAATCACCGTTAATTTGTATGATAACACTAGAAATGGTGTCAGCACGTGGATCAAGACGATTAAATGGCACTACCAGTGATCAAAGATGATTTGAAAAAAAAAAAGAGCGTACCTACCTAATTTGTGTTTTGGGGGCCAAAATTGGTGGAAACCATCATAAATAGCTATTTCAATTATTTCACATGAAAGAAACAATAAATAAACAGCCAACATTTCTGTAGGTATGTCCAATAGAATAATAAACCCATGTGACAAGGACTTTGCAGCGTATTTATTAATTATAATAGTTGTTTTCACCATCCGTGGGCGTGTGAAAGTTGTTGAAGTTGTTTTGAATTTGTTTTGAATTCGAAAATCAAGATGGTTTTGGCACCAGTTGCTAGGACGGATCAGTCCAATATACCTTGGTCTATTTCGACCTCTTTGGAGTTATGTATACGAGTCCTTGTTGGATAAATTGTTGGGTTGGTCCCTTCAAGTGTTCGCAGCATGCTAGAGGGGAGATGGTGGGTGTGTAGGTAGGTATAGCCAATATAGGAACAATCTATGACATTGAATGCTCGGTCAGCTACTAGGTCAATCCAGGCTCCCGCCCAGAGTCAAGGTAAGTTGGAGTCCGGTTTACTGGAACGGAATAATGTATCCCTGACCCCGCGCACCTTCCGTCGCCGTCGAGACCCAGTAAAATACCTATGCAGCCCGTCCAAGGCAGTTTGAGAGGAATTGACGTGACGTGACATTTTTAAAGGTGGAGAATGGGGATGTGTGTGCCCCAGTTTGAAGGCCGAACGGGAGTCAACGACTCGAGACCTCGTGACATTTGCGGAAGCCTCTGGAGGTTGATATTCGTAGAGTGTATACTACACCACGTGTGTCGGGAGAGTGTAGGGGAATCGGCCCACAGTTGTTTAGAAACCTGGCCGGAAGTCGGTGGTTATAAAAATAAAATAAAATAAATAAATAAACGCTGCAAATCCCTACACAACGGTTTATTATTCTGTATAGAGTACCCTTCCGTTGCAGATCACAGCTGTCCGTGTAGAACACCCTTCTGTTACAGATCACAGAACTCTGTATATATAGCCCTTCTGTATCTATCACAGCCCCTACGTAGTTTAGTACCTATTCGCCACTACAAATTAATATCATGCGTTGAATGTTCAAGCAGTACCTAAAATGACAAAAGAAACGAAATGTAGTTATGAAGGGAAATTGTTGATGTGAAGTGAAAAATATTCGTTCCCGGAACCGGGTTCGAACCTCTGATTTTAAGTGTAAGGGCTTGACGCCTACACCACTCTACTAAGGCCGAGAAACAAGTGGTGTGTGCTCTCAACCCAACTTGATGCCTGCATACACGCTGCCCTTTAAGGCAAATATTATGGCGACACCTTAGAATGCTCCAGATGGTCTCAAAAATTCAGAAAAAAATCAAAATATTTGAAAATGCGAGAAAACCCACGCCTCAAAATAAAATTTTCCGAGATAGGGATACTCTGGATATTTCAACCCCTATTTTTCACCCCTTAGAGTTGAGTGACAGTAACGCCGAGCTTCGAGGACCAACTAGAGCCCAAACGGGAACCAAATACCAAATTTCGTGAATTTGGTTGATGATAACTAAGGAAAAAGGCGCGGATGGCTTAAGGCGGAAGGACGGAGGCAATATTTTTAGTCGATATTCGTATTCTACGTCCCTTAAAACGTAAACCATGGAATTTTGAGTTGATGGGGTTAACTTTTTATTTTTTCATTGTCGATTCCAAAGGTTTATTATTGAAAATAATAAACCAAAAAAGTTAGCCAAGTGAGTGGTATAGTGACAAAGTAAGATGTTATGATCTACCCGAACTAATTATTATTAGTGGGAGTGAAGAAGAGCGTAGAAGTGAACTGAAAATTCCCTCGATCCATATCACGTATGCCGACCTATAATAATGTCACATCACTACGATCTGTTTTCGAAAACTGTCTCTTGAAGAAGTACCAAGAAGCCTACCTCGGTAATTCAGTTTTTGTTAGGCTGTATGATGACTCAATAATCATGCAAGATTATCTGCTATCAACAGGTTAAGGAATATTATTAATGATATTATTATTAGGAGTAGGCAATTCGTTGCCAAACAAATTTATTAACCCCCCCCCCCCCCCACTGAGAATTACCGATCATTTGTGAGGTAGACGTTGATGAATATTGACAGTAAAACTAAATGGCCTTCCCAGACTCGGCTTCCAACTACCGTACAGGCGTCTCGGGGGCGTGATCGACTGCTATGTACTCCCAAGAGGATCAGAATTCGACGTGATCATTTCGCTCAAGGACGTTGCCTCACCGTCCTGGATTGGGAATCGAACCGACGGGCTGCAGTCGGCGTCCCAGTCCCAACGACCAAATGACAAGAGCGTTAAAACCTCCGTCACCGGCTCATCCTGAATTTACAGACGAATACTGACGGGTGAAAAAGTAGGTATTGAAAAATAATTTGTAACTCAGACAGATTCATTACTTTCAATAACAATGAAACGTTGACGTCATCCATGATGACAGTCCCTCTCTCAACATGTTTTGGATTGCGTTCCAAGGTACGAGAATAAACTAGGCGGTGGGTTCCGAAACTCATTCGCTCCATTTTTCTAACCAAACTCGAGATTGCAGTCATTTCTGAAAGAGATTTTCGCGCACTGTCAGAATCTGGAGTCAGAATGGAACAAAACTAGTTCCTTCGTATTGATTTAGGCACTCAAAAACATGGTTTGTTCCAAAACTCGTTCGTTCCAACCAGCTGTGTGTTGCTAAACTCTTTCCTTGCTGGACGTAAAACAAAACTCGCTCGTTCCTGCAATAACCTTCTTTACTGTACTCTTCCTCGTTCCTGCTTTTTCATACTTGTTTTTATTATTTTATTTTACTTATTTATTGTTAGTTCATAAATAATGTGCAGTGTGTGTTACCAGCAAACAAAAAACTGACAAAGATGAGTGGCAGAAGAATGTTGACAAACGGAAAAGGCGAGTTCACTACCTGTGTTTCTAGATTTCTCAAGTGTTTGTTATGGTAAATCTCAGCACTGGTTCTCATTGAAAAACGCTGCAAATCCCTGCACAACGGTTTATTATTTTGTATAGAATACCCTTCCGTTACAGATCACAGCTCTATGTATAGATAATCCGTCTATATAATTTATGATATGTACTACTCTATACATATAATGTAGATCGCAGACCCTACGTAGGTTAGTACCTAACCCCGTACACGTTACTAGGCACCTACCTAAATCACGAGTTAAATGTTGCTAAAATAATTCTGCCGATGACAAACAGTACCTAACAAAAAGAAACACACACAATGAAGTTCTGAAAAGAAATTGTTGATGAGGAGTGAAAAAAGTTGCAAAAGTACCTACCAACAAACTCCAGCCCCTTCTACGTAGATGGTATAATGAACCGTTGTGTAATAATTTACCGTTGAGTAATGATTTACCGTAGTAATAATTTACCCATCAATAATACTTCAACGTTTGTTCAAGTTTCACTACCTACCAACAAACTCCAACAGAGCCATCATTTTTCAAATGAAATAATATCACAGAACAACCAACTCGACTTCATACTCCGCCAATATAATCAGGTGATCCCTACCAATGATTGGCCGTATTCACAAATTCCTATTGTGGGCGCGTCTCTGGTTACGAGATTTGGTTTGAATTGTATACAATTTCATTCACACTGGAGTCGAAAATGCCTGTCGGTGCAAACTTCGGGGCCTTACTGTGAACGAACGGCTGGACGTACGACGCTCCGGATGGTCTTAAAAAACTCGCAAGTTCAAGAACTATTTAAAACCGTAAAAATATTCACGTAAAAAAATGGTATAGGCGTTTTGAAAATTTCAACCCCTATTTTGAACCCCTTAGAGATGACTCACAGTAACGTCGAGCTTCGAGGACCAACTAGACAGCGAACGGAACCTATAACCCGAATTTCATCAATTTTCTTTCATGGTAACTAAGAAAAGTGGCCCGTACGGCGTACGGCGTACGGCGGACAGACAGAAATATTTTTATTGCAGTTTTGGATTCTACATACCTTGAAACGTAAACCATCAAATTTTGAGGGGGGGTAAGAATTTTTTTTTTCATGCTCGATTCCAATGGTTCATTATTGAAAATAATAAACCAAAACGTGTGTTACCTAGTTTTGACATTTTCATGTCTTTGCCCTGGCACATAGCACAAAAAACTGTCACGAAATTGCGTAGCGAAATTGTGTTACAGTGCCTTTATAATGATTTCCGCTTACAACGACCCCGTTGTTAGGTTTGTTCATTTTCTACACTTTTTAACCCACAAAAATCGTTCACCACTCGTTGGAAAGCTCTCGATTTAACGAACATTTTCATGTTCTCCATAACATATTGACTATACGAATAGCGGAGCTATGGGCATAACTGTTCTCATATTTTGTTTACAAACTAATGATCGTGAGTGTAGAAGATAATTAATCCGGAATCGTCTATTTTATTGAAATTAGGTACCTACCTCTTAATATTAGTAATGTCAAAAGCAATAGGTAAAGACATGAAAATGTCCCAATGCGTTGCAGACTCGTATGCAAGCGTTTCTGCTGTTCCTGTGCTGTTTCTGTGATTCTGGTTAATAGAATCTTGGTTGCTATCCCCAATCACATATGATTATTAACATTAGATAAATTAGGGAGCCATAACATCAATAGTTGGGATCACTACATCCCAATGTGTGTATGAAGTTGTTACACACATTTTCACTCATAACACCCTTGGGTATATTCCGATCGGGCTGAAAAGTTTCGGGACACAACTAGGGCCCAAATGGAGCATGCGTGCGAAAGGACGGATTTTTTAGACCGAAAATGAAGCCTGTAGACGTGATACGGCGGACGGCGGACGGACATTGCATTTTTGGAATCTACGCACCTTGAAACGTAAAAGAAAAAAGTTTGAGGGGGTGTTATAAAAATTTCTTTTAATTTTTTTCCCGATATACCTCTAAGGAGCTACCGAAAAAATGCACATACCTATATATATTTTTCATTTATTTTTAGAATAATACAAGTTTCAAAGGACGTTATAGTGGTTTCTTCGTTTGTCGGATTCTACTCAGGCTGTTCCAAAACTTGTTTGCTCCAACTCAGTGTGAAACAAAACTCTTCCGTTCCAAGGCTTTGTTCCAAAACTCGCTTGTTCCAAATTTAAATTTGGTGTTTGTTGTTTATCAATCAGTTTTATTATTCTCTTGGGTCCTGTTTCGTAAATGTCATAGCTTGCAGAAAAAACGGAATGTTTTGTTTTTGGTCTTCTAACTTGTTTGGGGAAGTTTTTTGCATTTTCTGAGAAACATCGGTTTGTCAATAACAATCTATAATCAGTTTCTTACGACATTCCTTGTACTTTCTCTGTGGGTACTTAAATTTCATCGCCTGTAGCTGCGACATTTCTCTTCTCCTCTGATTGTAAGTTTGTTGTTTGGTGAGTAGTTGGACCTTCATCAAGCTACCGAATGCAAGGGCAAATTCATATAAAATGGGCATTTTTCTTGTTGTTTCTCCTTTTCCCTTGCTTGTATTTTCTCGGAGAAAGCCAATACAGAGGTACCAGTCATGTTGATTATTTTCAGCTTGTCGCAGAACATGATCTATCCTAAATTTTTAAACACGAACCCGAATGGAAATCATCAATTACGATGACACAATAACATTTCAGTTCTTGCATCAGTGATAAGAGAGGATCCACCGTTATTGGTTGGGCTGAATCAGGAAGACTCATGGAAACTCAGAAGCTGCGTAAATAGATTATTTCTTGCGGTTATTTCGCCAGAGCGCACTGATTGAGGGGTAAATGTTTTGCCCGCCGTCTCGGCCTCCTTCACCTTTTTTTCTCTAATCGAAAAAAACATGCGGTTTGTAGGAGGTTTGCGGTGAGTGACGCGACTCACAAACGGTGAACTCCGTTCAGAAGGTCGGTTTCCGCCTTCCATCACCGGACATGGACACTATACTCAATGTATGGATATTCCCCTCCCGTGTGTAGGTCCTCCTGGCTACCGAGATTACATGATATCAGATAGGGGTTCGAAAAATGTTCCACAGCAGTTTGGATGCAGATTTCTCATGAATTTTAGCTCTTTTTGGCGTAAACGCCCGCCAAGAACTCGTATTTGACCCTATATTCTTTAGAAAGACTATTTTTGACTATTGAAACAGACTTATCATGTCCGGAATTACCATTCTATAATTTTATGGTGAATTTATACCGGTTTTTGACCCATATACTGGTAATACAAGTATTTGAATTTCGAGCTGAAAGGCGCTGGCATTCTCAACTTGAATCAGCGAAAAAACTTGGTAGAGCTTTGCACTTCTATTTCAAACCCACTCGATGTTCCCAGTTGCATTCCATCGATAATCTGGATCACTAATATTGTTTGTAGGCTGTGTAAGTATGTAATAGATTTCGTCAGTTTCATAACTAGAAACATCTGCCAACACAAGTCGAGTTGGGAGGTCGGCCTAGCGGAAACTAGTGAGTATGAGGCTCGAAATTGACGAGGCCCGTTACACCGGTTGATGTACTAACTAGGGGTTTTAGAGGGCTGCCGACCCAAAACTTATTAAGCCAGGAAATGCGGCGGTGGCGAGCCAGGGGCTGTTACCCTAGCAATCCTCCAGTTTTGAGGGCGCTAATTGGGTGTTTTTCCATCGACAAGCCGTCGAGGTGCCATATTTTAGTGAGTTTTGCTAGACTTGGAAACTAAAGAGGGCAGGTTTTGTTGTGAGTCGGTAGCGTTCAGGAGGGTGGAGGTGGGTTATGGTTTGAGTTTTTTGTTCTTCCTATAATTAGGGGGTTCTTCAGGGCTGCTGTTTCGTGATACAGGCTCTGGGCTGGTGGGTGGGAAACCGGCTAGATAAACTGTTCGCTCCCTTCTGAAACTTTTTTCAAAACGCTTGAGGAGGAACGACCCCTGATTTTTTTGTGAAGAAAATGGTGACCAATTTCCCATTTCAATTCGCACCTCATCCTCTTCTCAACTAGCTATTCTGCGCATGAAGAACCTGTCAATAATAAGAATTTCTGAAAATCATCGCAAGAAGACTCGAATTGTCAAGTTGAACTCCTTACGCCCACTGGTCTTTGCCTAAAACAAACTATGCCCAAAACGTATTCAGTTAGTGACACCAATTATAGCGATAGCCGTGAACGTAATAACTATACATTGAGGCAATCATTATATTGTCATATGTGACAAAACAACTGGTAACTCAGAAATCCAAAAAATATTGACTTAACCCGCAGTTTTTCAGCTTAATCTCTCGGGCATAAAGCACGTTTTCCCTCATTTTTATCCTCCCTAAACACGAGAACTTTATAAATTCAAAATTCTAGCACCTTCAGATAGTTAAGTAGGTATATTGTGATATATTATGGTATGCCTGTTATGGTTCTCGTAGAGGGTTTGTATGCAGGGCCCCATATATATATATGGTACCAAATTTCATTTAATCTTACAACACTATTTTAGGGGTTCCCCTGAGATGAATAACACTTTCAGTTTTCCACCTCATTGCTCTTTATTGCAAAGCTTTTAACCTTAATTTACTTAAGGCCTCATCAGACACAATTATACACAATATAGACTTGACTGACACAACCTAACCTAGGTTCGAGTTTAGGTCGTGTCAATCTAGTCCGTAACCCTATCTGTATCTAGTCCCAATGGTCTAGACCTGTTGTATCTGATGACGCCTTGAATTAAGGCGAAAAATTTTGCAATGAACTGCATACAGTGGAAAACTTAAGTTGTTATTTTTCATACTCAAAGTTACGCATCTAATCTATTCGTGACTTTCTGCATGTAAATTGTCGTAAACAAGGTGCTATTTACAGTCTTCCGTATCCCAGTTTATAATATCCGATTTGGATGGGATTCAGAAAGAGAATGAAATTATATTATGAATTTCATAGGGGTTGGAGCCACAGTATACTTGTGTCTTGACTTATTACAGTGAACACTAAAATGATTACCCACTCGAGCGCATAACTTTAGAACTGTCTTGATATTAGCCATTATGAGATGGCCATGAAATCAGCTCCCTTCACGCCAGGATTGTTCCATTCATTTCCATTCATAAATTTGATGAATTTGATTCCATTGATGAATTTGATTTCATTCATAATCACGTTTCACATAACTTATAATAGGTTTTGTGGATTTTTATATTTTGTGGTCGTGTTTTTTGTGATAGTGGGTTTTTGTGTTTCACTATAGGTCATGGGAGGGCCAGGTAACTAGGTGTAACAGTATTGTAATAGTCGACTAAATCAAAAGGAGAACGTAGCCATAAAATCCCTACGGGCTGTTTATTGACTTCATGTTCGGTTGAATGACTTGTGAAATCTCATGAAATAAATTATGTGGTAAATGACTCGTTCTGACGGGTTCACAGTGATGTAATGTTGAGAATAATAGGATATGTACTAAATTCCTCATAATTTTCATGTAGGTACCTATAACAAGTTTTATAGGAAAATGAGTAGTAATAAACAACCTCATAGTTAGCTGATCTGAATTCATGAAGTGGTAATAAGCAGCTCCCATTCTCTGAAAAAACTCGCTGAATTATAAACCTACTTAATCGAAGGTATTCTCGCATCGAAACCAATTATACAATTATAATACGGATCGTGGATTGAATTGATTATTATAATAATATTTATATTTCGATCCGGTGATTATAGTTCGCCCGAGCGGTCATTCCCGGTCGAGTACAGCGGCGCAGTGAGTCCTAATGCTTCATTCGAGCTTCATATTGATGGTACCTGATTAGACCGACAAGCTCTTCTTGGGTTAATGAGTCCTAGCTGGAATATAATGGACGGTAGGCAAGCGAAGGTAGAACTAAACCGGTTGGGAAGCGACGAGCCTATCGTTTTTGTCTTGCTACCGGCGATACCACTTGCGGTCGTTTAGTGACGGATTCCGAAGTCCGCGCCGACAAATTCATTTCACGAAGGAAATTATTTTTCTCTTCTGCATATCTGCGTTTATAAACTCTTTATATTTGTTGATGCTTGGTAATTAAAAAAAACGAGTTCGTTGCGACTTCACTTCGAACCTCCTGCTACGTTCCTGTTACGCGGCGGTACCTTTTATGACTCGTTCCCTAGTCTTTGGTGTATAGAAGTTGTTTAGGTGATAACGTAGTTTCTATGATGTAGGCGAATTTCGATCAGCGAATAAGGTACCTGTACCCTCAACATTTCAAGACTTTCTTTTACATTTTTAATTATTTATAAATTCAGTACCTACATGTTTATATAAGACACATATGCTACGACCCCCTTTAAGATGTGCTGGGGGTCGGGGTGCTTACGTAACTATATTTTCCATTTTGTAAGTCAAGTTAAAAAGAAAAACCATATAAACCGAAAGTTCAACGGCAGTTCAAAAGAAACGGAAGAGAATACTATTCCCGATAGATAGCTAATAGTAGTCACAAATTCAATGTACATAGTTGAAATAGCAAGGAGCAAGGCGAAAGTAGGTATATTAAACAAAAAATTACAAAACTTATAAACTATTCAAAGAAACGAAACAAAATATTTATTCTTAAAGACCTGAGACGCTGCTTGCCCATCAAGGAGGTCGGAAGAGAGTTGGAATGCAGCACCCCCTAGAAAGAACACAGCTTCTGTTCTTCACCAGTGTTCCTCTTCGGAGTCAGCAATGTAATCCTATGTGTAGCCCTCGTAACATTCATAAGACCTATTCGGAGGTTTAGTAGTGTTGGTTTATTATTTTCGATAATGAACCATTGGAATCGAGCAAGAAAAAAAAATTCTTACCTCCCCTCAAAATTTGATGGTTTACGTTTCAAGGTATGTAGAATCCAAAACTGCAATAAAAAACGCTGCAAATCCCTGCACAACGGTTTATTATTTTGTATAGAATACCCTTCTGTTACAGATCACAGCTCTATGTATAGATAACCCGTCTATATAATATAATATGTACTATTCTATGCATATTTATGTAGATCGCAGACCCTCCGTAGGTTAGTACCTAACCCCGTACTCGTTACTAGGTACCTACCTAAATCACGAGTTAAATGTTGCTAAAATAATTCTGCCGATGACAAACAGTACCTAACAAAAAGAAACACACATAATGAAGTTCTGAAAAGAAATTGTTGATGAGGAGTGAAAAAAGTTGCAAAAGTACCTACCAACAAACTCCAGCCCCTTCTACGTAGATGGTATAATGAACCGTTGTGTAATAATTTACCGTTGAGTAATTATTTACCGTAGTAATACCTAATTTACCCATCAATAATACTTCAACGTTTGTTCAAGTTTCACTACCTACCAACAAACTCCAAAAGAGCCATCATTTTTCAAATTAAATAATATCACAGAACAACCAACTCGACTTCATACTCCGCCAATATAATCAGGTGACCCCTACCAATGATTGGCCGTATTCACAAATTCCTATTGTGGGCGCGTCTCTGGTTACGAGATTTGGTTTGAATTGTATACAATTTCATTCACACTGGAGTCGAAAATGCCTGTCGGTGCAAACTTCGGGGCCTTACTGTGAACGAACGGCTGGACGTACGATGCTCCGGATGGTCTTAAAAAACTCGCAAGTTCAAGAACTATTTAAAACCGTAAAAATATTTACGTAAAAAAATGGTATAGGCGTTTTGAAAATTTCAACCCCTATTTTGAACCCCTTAGAGATGACTCACAGTAACGTCGAGCTTCGAGGACCAACTAGACGCCGAACGGAACCTATAACCCGAATTTCATCAATTTTTTTTCATGGTAACTAAGAAAAGTGGCCCGTACGGCGTACGGCGTACGGCGTACGGCGGACAGACAGAAATATTTTTATTGCAGTTTTGGATTCTACATACCTTGAAACGTAAACCATCAAATTTTGAGGGGGGGTAAGAATTTTTTTTTTCATGCTCGATTCCAATGGTTCATTATTGAAAATAATAAACCAATATGTCTGTCTGTCCGCCGTACGCCGTACGGGCCACTTTTCTTAGTTACCATGAATAAAAATTGATGAAATTCGGGTTATAGGTTCCGTTCGGGGTCTAGTTGGTCCTCGAAGGTCGACGTTACTGTCAGTCATCTCTAAGGGGTTCAAAATAGGGGTTGAAATTTTAAGAACGCCGTATCTTGAAAACTTTCGATTGAAGGGAATGGTTTTTTTTAAGTTATTAAATTTGTCTTGAGCTAGACAATTTTTTGAGACCACCCGGAGCATTGTATGACCAGCCGTTCGTGAGTACAAAAAAGCTTCGTCAACACGATTGTGAATCAAACGGTATAAATCCGGCCGGGATATCAACTACGGAGCATCTGATTATAATCAAGGATGGCTCTATGAAGTCGAGTTGTTTGTTCTGCGATATTATTTCATTTGACAAGTGATAGACTATTGGATTTTGTTGGTAGGTACTTTTGCAACTTGAACAACCGTTGAAGTATTATTGATGGGTAAATTATTACACAATGGCAAATTGTTACACAACGGCAAATTATTACACAACGGTAAATCATTACACAACGGTAAATTATTACACCACGGTAAATTATTACACAACGGTAAAATATTACACAACGGCTCATCTACCAAGAAGGGGCTGGATTTTGTTGATAATATGTACTTTTGCAACTTGAACAACCGTTGAAGTATTATTGATGGGCAAATTATTACACAACGGTTTAGGTACTAACCTACGGAGGGTCCGCTATCTACATAATATGTGTAGAAGAGTACATATGTTATATAGAAGGGTTATCTATACGGAGAGCTGTGATCTGTAACAGGAGGGTATTCTGTACAAAATAACAAAGCGTTGTGCAGGGATTTGCAGCGTTTTTTTTTTTGCGGAAGAAACTCATAAACACACAGTCTAAGAGAAGCCTCACTCACATTTGAGTACTATGTCTCCTAAGAGGTACTTATCTAACATGGAAGTTATGCCACAATACTATTCTACAATAATATTCTTAAATCTATATTATTATCATGTACCTATTTATATCCTGTATCCCCGTCCCGGACCAGTAAGCGTGAAAACAAATCCACACACCTACGCGCCCCGGAAATTCAGTGATTGATTAAGAGGTCCCTATTGTCCGTGGACGACCCCGTTAGGTTGAATAATAACTTTATTCAAAGGTCCTCTTGACGGTCCAATTCATTTTAGTTATTCACAGTTTATTTTAGTTCCACTTGAATTACTCGCTGTCTGGAATGACTCTGAATATAATAGTATTGCTCATCGTCGGTATACTTAAATACGAGTAGATCCTTGAAAACGCACAATTCAAATATAAAATGCGTCTTGCGACTTGTAAACTAGGTACTTCATTGGCCATATTGGCACCTACTTAATTAGATGATGTTAATTTAAAAAATCTTGAAACTGTTAATTTCCAAGTTGAGAACATTTAAATGATTGCCTCCGAGTCTACCAAGGACGAGGAAGCCATCTGAGGCGAAAAAAGTTGTTGTCTTTTGATACCCAAATTTCCACTCGCGTTAAGCGTTCAAGACCTTCCTCAACAAATTTGGTTCCGTGTCCGTCTGTGTAGGTTGGGCCCGAATGAATTTCATCAATCAGGCTGTAACTGAAGTGCAGTCCACAAATTGAGAAAATTTAGCGCACTTTGTAAACAACAAGAAAGATACGGGAGGAGTTGGCGAAGTTCAGAGGTTTTGCAAAATTGTTTGTAAAATAGTTTTGTAAAATAGTTTGCAAAATGTTCCAGATATCATCAAACTGCGTGGAACAAATAAAATAATGAAATTTAGAAATTCTGATCAGCGTTTCGTTGTACTGATTTCAAACATACCGAGCTAATCGCGCTTATGTTTCTACCATGTTTTGCCGTTCGGTGAGTGTCTTATCACGTGACCGACTTCCATGGATCTAGGAAGTGGTGATCAACAAACTGTCGTCCATGGATCCATATTATAGGAACTGCCTATGTTAGTTTTGCTATATTGATGAGAAATGTGCAATGGTTCATAATACTATCGCTTTTTAGAAAGATTTCTCTGAAATGTTGATTGGAATAAGAAACGACTACTATGAATGGGTTTATCGAGTTATGGACCTTGTGAATTATCGTTCCGTCGCTCGGCTCTGTCTATAGATTTGTATTCGAATTAGCAGGACCTCGTCGGATTATAACAAATAACAAACGTAATAATGAGAATAAGTACAGAATACATAGAAAAACGGAATTATTGAAAAAATAGTCTATTTCCACTAATAAACGAAATACCCAAAAAACACTGTTATACCGGTTTCGGTGATCAAATCTTCGTCAGTAACACACAATAACTTATTGCAACACACAATAACTTATTGTGTGTTACAATAGTGTTGTGTGTGTGTGTACGATGGTTTGATCACCGAAACCGGTATAACAGTGTTTTTTGCGTTTTTCATGTATTAGTGGAAATAGACTATTTTTTCAATAACTCCGTTTTTCTTTGAAATGGGTTTCCACGATTTAGTCGCGAGTGATTTAGTTCGTACAGAATACATACCCACTTATAAGTGCAGATTATGCACTTACGATGTTAAGTACATGTAAAGGTGGTTTACGTAGTGGTAGGTGATACTGTTACCAGAAAGCTATATTTGTTCTCCCGGCAGATCCCTTCAAAAACCCATTGCTCAGGTAAAACTTTGCCATTATTAGTTTTTCGTTTAGAGAAAGTGACTCATCAACCTGTACCTGTACAACATGCGCGAGCGGTTGCGCAATTCGCACAAATCTCGTGACATGTAGTTGTTCCAATAAGTCGCAAGTAGTGATATTTAAAATTTCCAAGTTTTTTTTGTTTACAAAATTTCATTTGATGGCGTTTCATTCGCCCTGACCGTATAATAAACAAATTAAACGCATGGTTGTTGGAAGTAATCCTGTTGTTTGTAAAAAAAAAGAAACGCTGCAAATTATTACACAGCGGTTTCTTATTTACTTGCATAATGAATGATTAATGATGAATGATCTTATTTACTTGCATTGATGATGGTTCCCCTTCTGCGTAGATCACTGTTTTCTGTGGTCAATATATCGTGCTTTTCCCCCCAGGAAAGCGCTAAATCGAATACAGGAGCCGGCCGGGCAATTAATGATTCATAAATGTACGGTATGCTCAAGGAGTAGATATCGTTATTTATTGTTATGCATGAAGCATAACGTATAGTTTTAAAAAATTTCCTCCGCGTAGTTCAAAGAAAAGTTCCGGATAATTTCATCAAAACCGTCGTAAAAAGTCAGAAAATTCATTGCGGTCTAACAGCCAAAATAAAGTTACACGCGAAACTGATTTAGCACTTAGAAGCGTTGCTGGTGGAGGTAAGATCCGTCTCTTATTATTACGTTTGTTGGTTGCTTTTGGAGCCACAGCCGGGTGACTGAATTACGGGTATCAGACGATAATCAGACGAGGTCCTACTAATTTATGCAAAGATACCGGCAGAGCCGAGTGACGGTACGACAACCCACAAGGTCTGTAGTTATCAATACTGAATGCTCTGTTGGAGGTACTATTAATTAATTTCTTTGAGCGATCGATTCAGCACTTGATTGGATATGGATTTCCTAGCTACCAGATCATAAAGATACGGTAGCTGGTGACGTCTCATTGATTTAAGGAGAGTGCTCTACTGACACAACTGCTTCAGATGTTATACCTTGATAGGTCTGGACGAAGGAGGGTTAGGGAACGCTGAAACTCCTTTAGTTGACCTAACACCTGAGCAAAAGCCTCTCCTGAGTCTGAATAAGTAACGTTCATCCGCTCGAAGTTTAAACGGGCAAGAAAGCCTTTTCCCCCCAGCACCGCCGTCACCGAAACGTGAAACATCTTCCTCTTCGTCTTTACTCCAGTTTTATCCGACCTTCTTCTTCTTCAGCCTGGTTCGGACGGGGTACTATGGGGGGGGTTTGGCCGACTAATCTTCGCTCCTACCCTCGGACACCCGTTCGAAGGCCTGAAAAATGAATGTTCTTCAGACCCACTTTGGTAGTGGAGCATCAGGAATTTTCAGAGGGTTAGTTGGTGCAGGGGGGGTATCGCGGGAAAGGTCCCTTCGTGAAATATGAGCTTACATCACTTTTCGTTCAAGAGCTTCTCAAACCTCTTATACTGAAACTTTTCAATCTATCGAGAGTGCCAAATATGGCATTTACAGTTGAGGGCTGGTATTGAAAAAAACTAGCGCCTCACCCCTCTGCCCCACCCCACCAATCATTTGGTTGTATCTATTTACACATGTGAAGGTATCGATGTATAAGCATTATTATTACTACAGTAGAAGTCGCTTACAGTGATCGAATTGGGACCGACTGGAAACAATCACTATAAGCGACCAATCTCTATAAGCGACTTCTACTTTGTGGTGATTTTAGCCATTTTTACCGAGATTGGCGAATGTGACACCCCAGAACTGACCTAATTTTGATTAATTTTTTTTTAGGAATCTTCATTAAAACCTATAGGCAGTTAGTTATCTTCTGTTTCGGATCATCGTTCAATAGGTACCACTTTTGGTGAATATATACCATTTTCAGGAGATATCAGCCCTTTTTACCTATTTCGCCGACTTTTAACATCCAAAAACTAGAAAACTAATCACTATAACCGACCTTTTGATCACTATAACAGGCCAATTCACTGTGTGTTTACATACAGCCGATCGGGACCTGACTGTTTCTGTCCTTATATCCGACTTATTCCTTTAACCACCTTTCTACTAAGCGACTTCTACTGTATTATTATTATCGCCCCCTAGTTCTCTTATGAGGGGAATGAGGGCTCATTACAAACAGAGGATCGTATGGTGGAAAAATTAGCTTCACTTGTCACTCAGCTGATGGAGGTACCTCCCTCCTCTATCATTCTTACTCAGTTGTAGCGTTATCGCTATTTTCAGAAAACGACAACAGGCTGTTGGTTGCTCAAGAATAACTGTTGTAAATAACAGTCTGTTGTGTTTTTCAAGGCACAACAGTCAGTTGTTGATAGCACCTCTCGTTGTGGACGTTTTTTCGTTTTCGGTGTTTTTGGAAATAACTCTGCGATGCTAACTCAACTAATAACAGGCTGTTGTTGATCAGCTGTTGATAACACCTCTCGTTTTGGACGTTTTCGGAAATTTTTCGTTTTAGCAACTCATCGTACAACAGCTGTGCAATACAAAAAAAAATAGTTGTTTCATCAGAAAGAGGGTTTGAACGGGAAAGAAATGAGCGTTTGAAAGGGGCATTCCAGTGAAATATGTATACATAGGGTGTTCGGAAGACTGCAGGAGCCCACGCAATTTGGCTTTGGTACCGAGAACAGGCCACTCGATCAGTTTCTGTTGCTTCTTCAGACAACAAAAATGAAGGTTTCCACACAAATATACATACACAAACACACACACCGAAATACCAGTTATTTCCAAGGAATCATTCTTTATAATACCATGTTTATTTCAAATCAGAAAAACTAGGTAATACCAAAGTTCTCTGACAACGGTTTTACATCTGTTATGAGTTTGTCATGTCATGTCAGGTTTGTCACGCCGCTGTGAAAGTAAGCTGTTATTTACAACTGTTATTTTATTTTCTTGACAACAGTTACTTCGTTTTGGTTTAATATTTTCAATAATGAACCATTGGAATCGAGCAAGAAAAAAAATTCTTACCCCTCCTCAAAATTTGATGGTTTACGTTTCAAGGTATGTAGAATCCAAAACGGCAATAAAAATATTTCTGTCTGTCCGCCGTACGGGCCACTTTTCTTAGTTAACATGAAACAAAATTGATGAAATTCGGGTTATAGGTTCCGTTCGGGGTCTAGTTGGTCCTCGAAGCTCGACGTTACTGTCAGTCATCTCTAAGGGGTTCAAAATAGGGGTTGTAATTTTCAGAACGCCGTATCTCGAAAACTTTCGATTGAAGGGTATTGCTTTTTTTACGTTATTAAATTTGTATTGAGTTAAACAATTTTTTGAGACCACCCGGAGCCGGGTACGTCCAGCCGTTCGTGTGCATCAAAAAGCTTCGTCAACACGATCGTGAATTAAACGGTATAAATCCGGCCCGGATATCATAACTACGGAGCATCTGATTATAATCAAGGATGGCTGTATGAAGTCGAGTTGTTTGTTCTGCGATATTATTTCATTTGACAAGTGATAGACTATTGGATTTTGTTGGTAGGTACTTCTGAAACTTGAACAAACGTTGAAGTATTATTGATGGGTAAATTATTAAACAATGGCAAATTATTACACAACGGTGAATTATTACACAACGGCAAATTATTACACAACGGTAAATTATTACACAACGGCTCATCTACCCAGAAGGGGCTGGATTTTGTTGATAGGTACTTTTGCAACTTGAACAACCGTTTAAGTAGTATTGATGGGTAAATTATTACACAATGGCAAATTATTACACAACGGCAAATTATTACACAACGGTAAATTATTACACAACGGCTCATCTACCAAGAAGGGGCTGGATTTTGTTGGTAGGTACTTTTGCAACTTGAACAACCGTTGAAATATTATTGATGGGCAAATTATTACACAGCGGTTCATTATTCTATCTCCGTAGAAGTGGAACCTATACAGGTAAATTATTACACAACGGTTAAGGTAGGTATACCTAGTAACGAGTACGGGGTTAGGTGCTAACCTACGGAGGGTGTAGAATAGTACTATGTTATATAGAAGGGTTATCTATACGGAGGGCTGTGATCTGTAACAGGAGGGTATTCTATACAAAATAATAAACCGTTGTGCAGAGATTTGCAGCGTTTTTATTGGCAACTGTTGTAACCAAATTGCAAACCCTGTGGATCGCTATACTTTGATGAACGAAATGAAGATGAATGAATGAGTCGTACCAATGAGCCCATGTGTAAAATGTCCACATCGTACGTCGCATTGGTACTCACTCAACTGAGTTCATCCCTGCGTTTCCATACTCACCTTGTTGATCACCGAAGAGTCGCATTATCTTGTAGAATTTCGGCACGTTTGAAGGACAGAAATATGTCATATCGTAACTCCGATGGAGTTGTCTCGTTACATTATCATTCCTAGCAAAATAGCCCTTTGGTAAAGTGAAATTTAAAAAAATATTGGCGAAGAAAGATTGCTAAGGTGGAAATTGAAAAAGGGAAGATCAGTGGAATGGGAGAAATTTTGTGAATTCACTTTGTTGCGACATAATTCTGTTGCAAGAGTGCGCAGTACATGCCTAATGTAGTTTTGTATTGTTTTGAAAGTGTATCAAGGCCAAATTCTATCTTGTCATGCTGAAAACGATGCCGTGATGTTTCGGAAATAAATGCCGGTGGGCCCACGGTCTAATGCAGAATAATCATTTGAACGAGTGTCCCTGCAGATAGACGTTATGGTTAGGTATTCAGTAATCACAGCCGTGTGATGATTATTCAGTTAACCCTTGAACAGATAACGCTTCAAGTACTTAAAAGCTGTAGTTTTAAGGCGCATTAGCGTAATACCGTCGTTGAGTCCATATTCGGGAATAATTTTGTTATTTTTTTCTTTTTTTTTTGCGACGATGATTTTATGCGTAAACGAGCGGTTTTTCCGCAGCTTTCAAACTACTTTAAGCTAAGTACTCACGGGGAAGTCTCAGGAAAACTTATTTTAATGCGTTGTCTTCCACTTCCTCTTGGTTGTTCATCACCATCACTTTATAAGAAGATAAGACGCTTAACAAAAGACACGCCTAGCCTTTTCATCCCTTGAGGATTTTTTCGTTCCTTAACGATCTTTTTCTGGTTTCCACCCAAAGGAATAATTAACTGAAAAGAAGTCAACGACTAGAGCGCAACATAATTTTGATCGTGTTGCACCATTACAGGAGATTATTATTACCGTATTTTTTTTTTTTTAAAGATCGGTTCGTTCATTAGGTTAGAAGAATGTCATTGAGATCAGTATACATGTAACCGTAAGTGATGGAATATTCAAACATATCCGCCTACCATCCACTCTACAAGTCTTATATTTCCTTGGGCGCGCAAGCTATTTTCTTGTAATATGATGTTGTTTTATTTTGTTCCAATAATGAATAAATAAATAACTCTCCTCTTAACATGCTGACTTGTATACGGTCCGACGTCTTCTGATGTTGTTTTTCCACACATGAAGAACGTTGCACGACGTCTGCCCGTTCCTCACTACAGGACTGGTTTGCTCCCCGATCTTTAGGGAGATTCCAAAACATGTAACGACTAACATCAGCTGTAATTATATTCACATCTTACAGCTGATGCACTACGATGATTGCTTTGAAGAAGAACAGAACTATTTCAGTCTTAACATTCGATTTTTCATCATTAACCTACCACTTGATTATCAGTAGTAGTAATTGAACTAACTAAGAACTGACTATCAGCGCATACAGAGGTGGACATGCAGACCAGTATCGATCGCTTACTGCGGTAAAGCTAGATTGGCAGTTGAGGCGAATGCAATTTTACTCTTTTAGCGAATTTTCAAAGAAAATGAAGCTATTGCAATGGCTTCGAAATTTAAATAATATAAATTTTTGGAAATTTTCTTCATAGAAATCCGTTTCAGACCATTCTAAAACGATTCCTGAAATTTAACACTTTTTTATATGTATATATATATATATGTGTGTCACTCCAGACGATAACTCTCGATAGAATTGAGATAAACAGCTCAAATTTGCACAAAAAATGTATCTTGGCAATCGAAAGGCTAAGTTCGAAGATGGGCGAAATTGGCCTACTCTAAGGAGGGTTTTGGCGCATTTAAAGTGCGCAAAAATTACCCAAAAATCCCCAAAATGTTATTTTCCAACAAGTGACCCATCATTTTAAAGGTTTTTGCACGCTGAACACGATGGTGGAATCGGATTTTATATATCTTGATCCGTTCTCAAATTAGAGCATTTAAAGTGCGCAAAAATTACCCAAAAATCCCCAAAATGTTATTTTCTAACAAGTGACCCCTCATTTTAAAGGTTTTCGTACGCTGAACACGATGGTGAAATCGGATTTTAGATATCTAAATCCGTTCTTAAATTAGAGCATTTAAAGTGCGCAAAAATTACCCAAAACTAGGATAATCTTTAAACTCTTACCCCCCCCCCTCCCCCCCTTAGAGTGGTCAGATTGAAAAATGTGAGAAGTATTAATTGAAGACGAGAGTTCGAAGTAAAAAAGGGGGAGGCAAACGATTAGTACAACTCCTTGAATTTCCCATTTGACATATAATTGTTATGATACCTTCATAGATAGACAAGTACCGGCCCACGTATTACTAGAAGGAAGACGAAAGAAAAAATCTATTTCAAATTATTCAATTTAGGTACTAACAGTAGGAGGAAGAAGTTTTCCTTTATTCAAAACCATAGCCATTAATTCGAATATTTCTTTGAAAATTCGCTCATTAAGTCATGCTGCATGACTGGTTTTTAATTTTCAATCTGTTTCAGTATGTCGATTCAGTTTTAATGTCAGAGGAGTGCACAACCCAGGATACATAAAAACTGTCTAGCACTAATTTGCCACGCATTTGTTATGATTTTACAGCATTGTTGATTGAGCATCTCAATTTGTATACAAAGTGATTCATTGATCAACGCTCTCCGAATATTACTCACGCTTTTGGCGACTGAAATGCAACAGAAACTCTGTTGGTGAAGTGAACATTTCAACCGCCAAAAGTGTGAGAAATATTCGGAGAAGTGAATGCTGATCAATGAATCCGCTTTGTATACAAATTAAGACGCTCAGAAGAGGAAAATGGCATTTTAAGTATATTATGGGAGTTTCAGTGTGCGTTGTCAGGAGAAACACATCGCCTAACCCGTATATTAGACTGGAGAAAATGAATGAGTCCCTTTGATCTACGGTTCCTCCATTTTGGATTGAACTAATCTAGGTACGCATCACGTGAGTCAAAAATCTACAGCCAGATACCGAGGAAGCTACGATCAGCTCCTGTGTAGGTAGCTGACTCCTTAGAAAGCTCGAAATTGGAATGGAATTTAGTCGTAATTTCTCTTGGTGTCTTCCTCCTAACGGCGAAATCGGTCCGAAAACTTTTTTTTTGCGTACCTGCGCACTTCGTTTTGGAGCCTTGCACTGAGATAGAATCGTTTGATTTCATCGACTACAGCAGTTTTCCGTCCGTCAGAATGAGAATGCTTTCAAGGCGTTGGGATCAGACATTTACAACAATGATATTCTGAAAAAGAAGCGTCCGCGAATAAAGAACAATCGACACCGATTGGACTCGGGAAGGGGGAAGGGAGATTATCCGCAGTGCGGCCTGTCGTCATCTCACAACGGAAAACAATGAAACATGAAAATCATCGGTTTTTACTGCTGTGCGGCACCGAGCGGCCGCTCGAACAATGGGATAGTAGCTAGTTGTGGCAGTCAGCAAGCGGTCACAGAAGATTCACTGCGGCAAAGCGTTGCAAAGATGCCGAAAGCGAAAGGAACTAGCGAGTCGTGTTAAGGGGGCGCGGGACGGGAAGGCCAGTAGCACCCCCAACCACGAGAGTGCGCTGAACATCGCTTCGGCGGGAAGTTTCCCAGCGAGATTTGGAGATTTGGCGCCCGCCGGTAGGGGCGCCTGCCGAATTTCGATGGTTGTTGTAAGTGCGCAGTTAGTTTTTAGTTATCAATTCCATTGCCTCATGGACACTATAACATTCGTGATTACTTGAGCTTGAGCTCCCACTGCAAGTTGATAGGTTATGTTCTGTTGTTTTTAGTTCATTCCTTTGTTCTCTTTATTCTCTCACGCGGTTCGTTCACGTTAGTATCAGTATTCTATAGTTCATTCGTAGTGATATCCGTCGAGTGTATCAAAGTGTATGCCTCCATCGCCAAAGAAGTGGACCAGGAGAAACATCGGCAACAAAGGCGACAAAAAGAGGCGCAGAACAGTAAGTTGATACCACAGATTTACATAATTAGGTACCTAATTAATCGTTATTGTGTTTCCTGTGTAGAGCAACAATTTTTTTCTAATTTTTTTATTTTTTTAATGCATTTATTGACAAAAGACTTAGTATTTACATTCACAAAAGATAATGACATAAATTACAACCCCTCAGTAACGGCACATCCGCAAAAAGATTCCCTTTTTACGGCCTGAAAAATACCTATATCTAGTACCTCAGTTAAGAATACGTCGGTATTTATGAACCTTCTTTCAATATCAAGCTGAACGATTCAACTTTCACACGATGTTGGCTTAGCATAAAAATTACCTACCTATCACGTTTCCTCTGTGGATCAAACTGATTTGCGGCCAACAGATTTTGTGTTAGTCTAATGATTGTCACGTAATTAGTACGTTCTCCGTAGTTTGGGAGTAAAACTCAGTTACCTACCCAGCATCCCACGAAAATCGTTAACCTTCGTTGCAAAGTTGTCAAATCTCCTGCGGCTAAATCTCCGTCCACAACCTCATGATTGGCTGATAGATCCGTGGGTTTATCAGTTTAGTATCGAACCATAAATAATTTATTAGGTTTTATAGGTTTTTCCGTGAGGCGGAAATTCATAGAATCAACGGGCCGTTTTATGTGTCAGACTTACTTAGCCTCTCTGTTGTGTTTAATAGTAGGTATATACGTACTTAATTGAAATTTTTTCGGTATTATTTCTCGTCAAGTTAATTTCTGGAAATTTTTGAAGAAGACTGTTGCGCAGGCTTCAGAAAAATTAAACCACTTGCAGTTCTGCTAACTGTTCATTCGCGGGCGTTTCAGAGCATATTGATAGTTGGTTTATTATTATTATTATGTATTGGAATGGTTACTAGAGGTATTATATTTATCTATAAATTTATTTGGTATGGCAGGCTCACTATGTATGTTAAAAAATTTTTTGTTTTTAAATCCTAATTTGGCCTGAATGTTCTTGTTGCGGAAAATGTAGTATTATCAAAATCATAAGCTTCACAGTTCACTGATATGGTCACGCTGCATGGTTGGAATTGCTCTGAACAAATGTTGGGATAGATTGTAACTACCTACCTGTGATGCATAAATATACTGAACTGTGTAATCCATTCTATAATCATTAGTTGGTGCGTACCTACATAAATTCATACCTACATTTTGTGGTTACAGGTTCAAAGGCAGTTGCAAGTGACTGGCAGAAAGCTGTGCTACTTTGTAGTTTACACTAAAGAACAACCTAACATTTTCATTGTGAAAATAGGACGTGGTGACCAATTCTGGCCAGAGAAGATGGTTCCACAACTTGAAACCTTTCATCACAACACAAGTTTACCTGAACTTGTTGAACCTATTCGAAAAGAACCTTTCATCCCCAAGAAGGAACAAGAAGTAGTGTAAGTAATAATTTGCAGTGCATCTCTAAACATAATATTACTAGCAATACCCGCTCACTAAGAATGTACATAGATACATACAGGTAGGGTGATAGCTCCCTATCCGAAATAGGTGTATGTAGTAAAACTTTATTTCTCTACTGGTCTGGAAAAACATGGTAAGTTCATTTTTTCGTGAATGAGTCCATATTAGTGAGTTATTCGGTCGGGCTAAAGATGATAAGGTTGATTTAGCGGAAAATTTGACAAATAGCCATCAGCAGTAAGTGCCAAGTCAGGTCAGCGCAGTCTGGCAAAAGTTGTTGAGTAACTTAGCAGTGTTGGCATGCCTCCACTGGTATGGTTTCGACATTTTCTTGGTCTGTCAGAACATGATAAATGAGGTATATCATGTTTTGCCAGACCCAATAATTAATTTGGCAGCACTCACTTGTACACAGACTTGTCGAAGATAACCAAGCCTTCATTGAGTTGCTACCTCATCGAACTATTTTTTCACCCCACATTCAGCAACATGTAGGTTATTTGATTTAATCCATTCGATGTTTCGAATAATAAGATTACCTGATCGTTAGTCAAAGAAAGACCATTTGGTGGGAGATATCATTGTTTACCAGATTCAGGATCGGGTGGTGTTTGGACATGAAAACCAAAACGCTGCACAGTCCTTGTCACATGGGTTTATTATTCTATTGGACATACCTGCAGGAATGTTCGGTGTTCATTTATTGTTTATTTCATGTGAAATAATTGAAATAGCCATTTCTGATGGTTTCCACCAATTTTGGTCCTCAAAACACGAATTAGGTACGCTCCTTTATTTTATTTATTTATTTTTTCAAATTATCTTTGATCATTGGCACTGCCATTTAGTCGTCTTGATCCACGTGTTGACACTTTTTCCAGTGTTATTATACAAATTGATGGTGATTTCAGACGGTTTCCCAGGTTTTTGATTCATAAAAAAGTCAATTTTGGGATCTGAACATTTGGTAGAACCTCAATTTTCCGCTATTTGGTCAAAATGAACTTCATCTTGGTCTTCTCGTCCTCAGAAACATGGAAAACGATACCTCAGAAGGTCATGTTACTAAAACACAAAAAGTACCTATTTTTATGCACATTTTTCACTCATAACACCCCGGGGTATATTCCGAGCGGGCTGCAAGTTTCGGGACACAACTAGGGCCCAAATGGAGCATGTGTGCGATAGAGCGAGTTTTGTAGACCGAAAATGAGGTACCTATGCGTGATACGGCGGACGGACATAGCATTTTTGGAATCTACGCACCTTGAAACGGAAACGAAAAAATTTTGAGAGGGTGTTATAATAATTTTTTGCTGAGCGAATACATAGGTGTGTCATTCACAGAATAATAAACCAAAACGCTGCAGAATCCTTGTCACATGGTTTATGATTCCGTTGGACATATCTACAGAAATGTTGGCTGTTCATTTATTGTTTCTTTCAATTCAATCAGTCAAAATATCAAGCAGATACAATCTGCGATGCAGCAATGAATAAAAAAATCTTTAGGTAGCTACCTACCCTACTGTGAACGTCAAAATTGAAATGCAATAAGTTTAAAAAAAATGAATGTTTCCATGGTTAATATAGATGGATGTGTTTCCAAGGTTTTTTGGTTTTGTAGATTAGGAAACCCCAATAAAAACCTAAGAAATACTGTAAATCCCCAACTCTTGGCATGTTATGGTGTCAAAATCAGTCAAAACACCAAGCAGATGCTCGATAGATTAAAATGTATTTCTAAGGTTTTCATTGATATTTCTAATTCATTGCAATCAGTATACCCAAATTTACTGATTTTATGTTATTTTCTGTTCTCAGTTCATGTCTAAACAACATCCGATCCAGAGTCTGGCAGACAGTGATGTCTCCCACCAAATGGTCTTTCTTTGAGTAAAAATCAGGTAATACTTCTTATTATTAGAAGCAGATCAAATATTTCGCTGTAATATCACATTCCCCTGATTCTTCATGCGCTTCTCTGGACTTGCAAAACTTTGACGCTCTCCTGTAAAATCATCTGTATTGGACTTAGGTACCTACCACGCTTTGCCAGATCAGCACACAAAAAAATCCTGTCATGTAGCATGGCTATAAGAGCGAATTTTCAAAGAAATATTCCTGATATTGTGTAAAAAGATGATATAGCGAGAATCCATACCAGTTTTCTTGAGATTATATAACTTTTCGTGATTTTAGCCATTTTTACCGATGTTTGACCCTAATAACGTCAAATTAGACCCACTTGGTTTTGAGAAAAATAGTTTTATCGTCGAGGTAGTCCCTCCGTCGTCATTAACCACCCCACAGAACGTCAGGTGAATTAATATTGATTTTACCATTAATACCAATTTTTTACCCCAACAAATAAAAATCTGACCCCTATTCTGTGTGAAAAACAACTGAAATGGTATTTTTCTGTCTTCACTCAACCTTCCGTACCACTTCCAATGACTTTATATCAATTGTTTGCAATTTTAGCCGTTTTTACCGACATTTAGCCCCTAAAAACTCCAATTTGACCCCCTTGTAATTTGAAAATTGCTCATCTTCGAACTCATCCTTTCGTTTGGCAATAGAAACGGTTTGGAGAAATCTGGAATTTTTACCATGTGCCTACCCAAGGACAGATATCATCTGGAGTGGCACATAAATCTACATAATAAATGTTTGCTAAAATCTAGGGATGAACTTAGGATGCTCTGAACCGGATTTGCCTATAAAAATATTTCAAAAATTCATGTTCTGAAAATGTTACCCATTGCAATAGCTATATTTTCTTTGAAAATTCGGTAATAAGGTTTGAAATTACAAAGAAAGCTAAATTTAAATTAAATTTAACAAAGCACTAAATGTTACAGATAACGTTAGGTAAGATAAACTGAAGAAATACACACAACAATGTTCGCGAATTTTTAAGGAAAATGAAAGTATTGCAATGGGTCCAAAATTTTCAGAACATAAGTTTTTGCAATTATTTTATAGACAAATCCGTTTCAGATCATCCTGATTTCATCCTTAGATTTTAACAAAAATGTATACGTATATTATATATTATATATTTATCTATGTGTCACTCCAGACGATACCTGACCTTGGTTACGTGATATAAATTCCAAATCTCGCCAAAATGTTCTTGTTGCCAAACAAAAGGATAAGCAATTTTCAAAAATTTGAAGGGGGTCAAATTTGAGTTTTTAAGGGGTCAAAAATTGGTAAAAACTGCTAAAATTGATATATAAAATCACTGAAAGTGGCGTGGAAGGGTGAGTGAAGGCAGAAAAATACCATTTCACTTGCTTTTCACACTGAACAGGGGTCTAATTAGGATTTTTGGGGGTCATTAACATTATAGAAGATAGCACCTATACATGAAATAAGTGTATGTAGGAAAACTTTATTTACATTACATTCACTTTATTTACATTTACATTTAATATTATAGAAATGCCTGTTGTAATTTGCTACTGTGTATTTTTGTTCAGGAAGACGATCAGAATTGACGAGATATCCGAAGTTGACAACTCCAGTCGTATATACAGCAAGAAGCGAGTTTGAACTCCGATTTAAATGAACATGAACCTAAATGGATTTCCGAATACCTACCTAGATCCAGACTAACTCAGTGTCCAATAAAATAAAAGCTAATGTGAGCAGTGTAACTGTATAATATTATTCATGAGCTTTGCAATTTACTTTTCTACGGCAGGCTTTGGTATTACGATGTTATGATGTAAATCATCGTGACTACCAGTAGTACCTATGACTACTACCTAATACAGTGTTACGAATTCCTTCGGTCACCCTTAGTATTTCTTTTTCATATATCACTGTAAAATCCAACCCACTCAACGTTACCCTATCTGAACAAATCCTTAATCAAAATCAAGAGCTCTTCACATGCTGTACCATGCCGGTACTATTCGAGAAAAATTCAAAAGTATGAACTGTGATATATTTATGATCAAGCTCCAAACCGTAGTTCTGTCATTTATATAGGTAATATTCTGTCATTATGTTAGTATTTTGGTTCACACTTTTATCCTATTCCGCATATTGGGGTTACCGTCTGTTTTATCCGTCACGTCGAATCACTAATATTAGCACTAATACTCACTAGTTATATAGTTTATTTGTTTATATTTCAGTCATTGAATAAAACGTAAACACCTGAAAAGTTATTTGTTACTATCTAATCCTCTTCCTATTGTCGTTCAATTCAAGTAGGTAGTGAAAGGTATGATGATTAAAAGTAGGTACTTGAAATCATGTTAGATCATTATTTGTCTTTGAATTGATTCTGTATTAGTATGACAGGTAGAACACTTTAGACAGTGTGTAATCAATCTTTTAAAAAGTCATTTCTAATTTTGAGTGAAGTACACATAAGTATAAATAAAAATGAAATGAAATTACAAATTTCACACTGTGGGAGTACCTACCTAAGTTATTTGTCTCACATAGGTAGGTATCTACTTTGTGTTCAGTCGATACATTCATCGGTCACACATTGATTTACATACATAAAAAGTAAAATTTACATACATAATATATATAAATGACCAGTAAAAATCCTCTCAAAATTAAATAATTACGTAATGTTAAAGTACCCCAGACAGAAAAATAATAGTACCTACAACTAACCGGATGGGTCAGAGATTGCCCTTGCGCCACTCAGCCGGCAAGGTAAGTTTCGAGGCTTTCAGATAATATTATGTGACCAACAAGAAGTTCGAGCAGAATAGTTAAAAAATAAGAAAATTAAGTAGGTACCTGGCTATACTTCCTCAAATGAATTCAGGTAGGCACCTAGTGATTGTGGCGTCAACTTTTGATCTACCTAGTGGATTATTTCTCAAATAATTGTTTACCCACTTAAAACAATCTTCCCCTATTTTTAGCGAATTTTCGAAGAAAAAGAAGCTATTGTTCTCGGTCCAAAATTTTTAAAACACGAATTTCCGAAAGATTTTTATACCAAAATCCGTTTCAGACCATCCTGAATTCACTGCCGAAAGACACCAAAAATTATATATATATATATATATATATATATATATATATATATATATATATATATATATATATTTATTTATTTATATATTTATATATGTATGTGTCATTCCAGACGATAACTCTAGAAAGAATTGAGATAAAAAGTTCAAATTTGCACGAAAAATCTGTCTTGGCAATCGACAGGCTAAGTTCGTAGATGAGCAGAATCGGGTCACTCTAAGGGGGAGTTTTATGGGGGGAAAATTACCCATAAATTCCCAAAATGAAAAAGTCTGACAAGTGACACCTCATTTTAAAGGTTTTTGTACGCTGAACACGATGGTGAAATCAGAATTGCGATATCTCATTCCGTTCTCAAACTAGAGCACTTTGAAGATGAAGGAACGTGGTTATTTCTTGAGATGTTCTTCCTGGTTCGTCTGCTCTAATCTGATAACGGAATGGGATATCGCAATTCTGACTTCACCATCGTGTTCAGCGTTGGAAAATCTACAAACCGAGGTGTTACTCGGCAAAAAATGGAACAAAAAATTTGTTACATAGGTATGCCCATATTTGATGCATACCGAATTAACCGAATAGCGTCATACTTGAATACCTATAATTACCCAATAAGTTTAAGATTGCCCATATTTGAATGGGATATCCCAAAGATCACATTTTATATAAAATCAGTTAGTTCTTCGAAAATTCGCTCTTATAGCCATGCTGCATGACTGTGGTTGTTTTTTTTTATTGATTTTGCTAAATTTAGGCCAATTTATGAAACATTTAATTGATATACGTAATTAATATGTACCGTAAATAGGTAAGTAGCTACCTACTACGAAGAATCAAAAAAATTTAATTAGGAAAGTACCTAGGTACCCAAAATAATTGGGTAAATACTGTAAAAATTACCTATTTATTGTCCCAAACCATTGTAATCCAATCATGTGAAAATTATGACGGTAAATTAGGAAAATAATGAAAAAAGCTGATGTAGGTTGGGGATGTGGAAGGAAGGGTAGGGGGAGCAACAGCTGAACAGGGAACTAATATTCTGAAGCTTAGCTGCGATGCCCACCGTGTGGGTTACAGCGATGCCATTCTTCCAGTGAATATGGCAACACCGCCTCCCCCCCCCCCCCCTGTCCATCGGACCAAGAACGTTGAAAATTACCTCCTTCCCTGGCAAAAAGCCGCTGGAACTGATAATGCCATGGATACTATACCAGACTACACGACGAGCGAAGCGACAGGGCAGGGTATCTGCGTGTGAAGGGGGAGAGACTCGGCACATTGCCCGCAGAGAGCGCCTACAGGCGGCGCCCCCTTTCTCGAGCCTTTTTTCAAAATACGTAAAATTTTTCTTCACGTTTTCTTTCTTATTTTACATAACAAAATTTTGATTCTTGGATTATCATCTTTATCATCTCTCCGAAAATGTCGTAAGACACAAACATTCAAGAAAAAGTTTTTTAAACTACATTTTTGAATTTGAATTTTCGGAAATTTCAGGAATCATTTAGAGCTATGACCCTAACTCTATTCACGGATTAATATAATGCGTATTAAGACCTTCCCCAGAACTGTAAGTTAACCACAGCCAGAGAAAACGTGAAGAAACTGACAAAAAACAGGGTCTGCGCCCCCTTAAGGTATAATATGCCCAAGGAGGAACTTTGTGTAACTGTCATTTCATAGTCACAGTACTTGGGGAAAGGAGTTGTAAATGTTTGGTTCCTCCAGAAAATTACATGGGTATATTAGATGACTGATGGCGGTGAATGTTATAGACAGTCACAATATAACATATCGGGATGCTGAATTCATGGCTTATAGTGTGCCTGTTAAATTCCTTTGATAAAATGTATACGTAGGTTTATTTTTGGTTTATTATTTTCAATAATGAAGCTTTGGAATCAAGCATGAGGAGACCACAGAAAACAGTGATCTACGGAAATGTACAATAAACCGTTGTGTAATAATTTGCAGCGTTTTTAGGCTAATCACCTACGGTAACCGGCTCCAACGTGGCTTTCGTGAAACGTGTAAACCGTGTGTTGCTCTCATTATAACTTTGTTTCTAATAGGCACGAGATATTGTATTTTGATAGGACAGTTAACAGGGTGCCTGCCCACATAACCTATACAGTAGGAAGCCACTTCAACTGACCCTTCGGAATTTGCGATAATTTTAATTTCGGTAATTTTAAATATCTTGGTGATTTATATTATAAAAGCTATGCGGATATGAAGATATAGGCATCCAGATGAGGGAGTTATACCTTGCAGGTATATCTCTGAAGAACAACGAATGAGTATGTGTGCAGTAACAAAATGTGGAGTTTGTGGATGGATTGATATTGCGTAGTTGTACCCATATAACTTGTCTGAAGATTTTTTCACCAGTGCGAGTGGTTCAGCAGATTATAGATGTATAAAAACTGTTTTCGATACTGAGAGAATTAAACCAGCTGGATAGTAGGTGTTTGTGGGATGGCTTCTACTACGGCTTGGAGCAACAATCGGTTATGCCGGTTGAAGTCTAACTCAAGAACCAGTATTGAATGGGTAGGAATCCACTCTTGTAATTAACTGTATGGTTGGGAAATGGACGAAGCTTATTTTCATTTGAATCCATCAATAGACTTTTCTGGAATCAATTTAGACTGGTACATAGTCAATACACCGTGTTTCTATAGCAGCCGCCGCTGAATATTCATGTGACCTTTCGTTAACTTGGATGCCATCCCTACCCCAAGACTTGAGGACCCGGTGGCTTGTCAAAGAGTCTATTTCACACCTCAATTAGTAACTGGAGGCGTGAATAAGTAACGATTTGACATTTGAGACCTCAGGAGGCCCCGATATTCTAATCTAGCGTTCCCAGGTCAGCTCCGGTTGTCCTCGAAGAGCAGTGAAAGGTGACTTGGATGATTCCGTCATTACTAGTATGTTGCTACCTCGAGGCATCTGTCGGATTATGATGAAACTACTTGTAATGTCATTTGATTGAGATGGTGAGAAGGCTCTCTTCCTATTTTCTTCGTCCAGTTGAATGTTAAATCAACGGATGCGACAAACCCCTACGTCAAATACCCTGGAAATATTGTAATAAGAACCAAATGAGGTGTCAGAGATAATCAGCGATACAACTCTATATTTCTGGCAGTTCACGTAAACTTGTTGCATGATAGGTAATCTCTACTTTCTTACACTAGTGTATATCATAACAATATCGATAATTATCATATTACCAGTGTCTGTATGTCCATGAATTGTTTAGAAAATCACACCCAATGATTTATGGGACAAATAAATTCGATACCATAGCCGCCTATACATTCTAGTTGAAATATTAGGTATATGAAGCGCGAATATGAGCGCGAGAACATGGGAAACAAGCAGACGTTACACCTTCAGGCAACTCATTGGAATGTTTGTATTATGTACGTATTAATTGTTTCCAAGCTTCCTTCTTGTTTCCTGAAATAAGTGTTGATATTTTCCCTCTTGGACAACTAAGTGTTTGACTACTGGTTCCTAGTCCGACATAAAAAGCAGTTTGGTTATAGAGAGTCCAGACTCCCCATTGACTGGTTCCAGTATTATAGATAAATGAATATGTATTGATATGATGAGTCTAAAACTCAGAACTGATTCAAACTAACTATTATATTATGCACCAGTGAAAGGAAGAAAACCAAAGCCGAGAGTTATTTTAAAAGGCGTAGGGCAGCGATTACGATACAATTCCATATGTGTCACCGCTTGACAATGCTGTTTGGCTTCAGTTCTCTATTCCCGGTATTATGAATAAGGTAGTATTTATAGTGTGCGGTATCGTTTTACCACCTCGTTGTTTTTGAAACAACACCACTTGTGGGATCCTAATATTATGAATTCACATCTCCTGAATGGGGCACGTGGGTTCCGTTGAATTCACCTTTAGTAGGACGAACACCTTCTTAGTCACTTCCTGGTGTATGTTTACTTTTACTACAGGTCCATTCGAGTGGTATCGTTCATTCATGTGAATAAATGCGTAACCAAAACTGAATGAGTACCTGTTCCTGTCGATACAATTATTTATTTTGTAGAACCTGTCCATTGAAATACACAGCAGCCATTTGAACCGAGAACAAGTGTTTTGATCGTCGGATTTGCCAAAGAAGAAAACTTCTGGGCGAGGTCTGATGCCGTGAATCCATTATCCATTGTGAATCCATTATCATCTCAACGTTGGCGATTCGCACCCTCCTTCCGAATTGCGGATTTTCATACTTCCAGTTGTTTTCATCAGCGCAACACCATAAATCCTGTTGGGTTCCTTAAACAAGAAACTTAGGCCAATTCGGTGGGCTTGATTCGTATACCTCGTAGGTATCCGATATACTTATAGGTTCTAATTGTACGGTACCATCCTAACCAAACAATCGCACCTCAAAATTATCTGCCAGACTTCACTGAGAAAAAAAGGGGGGTGTTTTTCTATCAAAACTGATAGATGGTTTCAAGGAATGTACGAGTAGAATCCGAAAATGCAATAAAAAAATTTCTGTCTGTCCGTACTGGCCACTTGTCTTAGTTACCATGAAAAAAAATTGATGAAATTCGGGTTATAGGTTCCGTTCGGGGTCTAGTTGGTCCTTGAAGCTCGGCGTTACTGTCAGTCATCTCTAAGGAGTTCAAAATAGGGGTTGACATTTTCAGAACGCCGTAGCTCGAAAACTTTCTATGGAAGGGTATGGTTTTTTTACGTTATTAAATTTGTCTTGAGCTAAACAATTTTTTGAGACCACCCCGAGCATTGTACGTCCAGCCGTTCGTGTGCACCAAAAAGCTTCGTCAACACGATCGTGAATCAAACTGTATAAAAACGGCCGGGATATCATCACTAGGGAGCACCTGATTATAATCAAGGATGGCTGTATGAAGTCGAGTTGGTTGTTCTGCGATATTATTTCATTTGATAAGTGATGGACTATTGGATTTTGTTGGTAGGTAGTGAAACTTGAACAAACGTTGAAGTATTATTGATGGGTAAATTATTACACAATGGTAAATTATTACACAACGGCAAATTATTACACAACGGTAAATTATTACAGAACGGTAAATTATTACTCAACGGTTCATCTACCTAGAAGGGACTGGATTTTGTTGATCGGTACTTTTGCAACTTGAACAACCGTTGAAGTATTATTGACGGGCAAGTTATTACACAACGGTTCATTATACTTGACCACGAGCGTAGGTATTCACCACAGAAAACAGTGATCACTCCACATCAACAATTTTCCTTCAGAACTTCATTACTTACGTTTCTTTTTGCCATTTTAGTTACTTTTTGTCATCGACAGAATTATTTTAGCAACATTTAACTCGTGATTTATGTAGGTACCTAGTAAGTACCTATTTCAACAGAAGGGTGAATGATTTCGAATTGTATATATTTAACCCAAATGACATCACCAGGGACGCGCCAGCAATTGGGAATTGGCCCGAGATTAAATCATTGCTAGAGATCACCTGATTATAATCACAGAGTATGAAGTCGAGTTGGTTGTTCTGCGATATTATTTCCTTTGGAAAATGATGGCTATTTTGGAGTTTGTTGGTAGGTAGTAAAACTTGATCAAACGTTGAAGTATTATTGATGGGTAAATTATTACACAATGGTAAATTATTACACAACGGTAAACTATCACACAACGGTTCATTATACCATCTATGTAGAAGGGGCTGGAGTTTGTTGGTAGGTGGTAGGTACGTTTTCAACTTTTTTCACTCCACATCAACAATTTCATTTCAGAACTTTATTATTTGCGTTTCTTTTTGCCATTTTGGGTACTGTTTGTCATCGACAGAATCATTTTAGCAACATTTAATTCGTGATTTAGGTAGGCACCTAGTAACAAGTACGGTGTTAGGTACTAACCTACGGAGGTTCTGTGATCTACATAATATGTATAGAATAGGTCATAATTATATTATATATTGACGGGTTATCTATGCAGAGAGCTGTGATCTGTAACAGAAGGGTATTCCGTACAAAATAATAAACCGTTGTGCAGGGATTTGCAGCGTTCTTAAATAGTTCTTGAGGGAGATTATAATCACGGATGGCTGTGTGAAGTCGAGTTGGTTCTTCTGCGATATTATTCCATTTGAAAAATGGCTCTTTTGGATTTTGTTGATAGGTACTTTTGCAACTTGAACAAATGTTTATTACACAATGGTAAATTATTACACAGTGGTAAATTATTACACACCGGTAAAGTATTACAAAACGGTAAATTATTGCAATAGGTACCGTAAATTATTACACAGTGGTAAATTTATACACACCGGTAAATTATTACAAAACTGTAAATTATTACACAGCGGTAAATTATTGCACAACAGTAAATTATTACACAACGGTTTTTTATACTACAGGTAAATAATAAACCGTTGTGTAATAATTTGCAGCGTTTTCAGTTATGAAGCTGATAAACAGTTGAACGTTCTTTCTCAAGTACCAAGTGGGATTTGCAGCGTTTTTAAATAGTTCGTGAACTTGGGAGTTTTTTGAGACCGCCCGGAGCATTGTATGCCCAGCCATTCGATCACAGTAAGGCCCCCGAAGTTTGCACCGACAGGCTTCGTCAAGAGGAGGGTGAGTCAAATTGTAAACATTCAGCCCAGATATCATCGCTAGGGAGCACCTGATTATAATCACGGATGGCTGTGTGAAGTCGAGTTGGCTCTTCTGCGATATTATTCCATTTGAAAAATGGCTCTTTTGGATTTTGTTGATAGGTACTTTTGCAACTTGAACAAATGTTGAAGGATTTATGGGTAAATTATTACACACCGGTAAATTATTACAAAACGGTAAATTATTACAGTACCGTAAGTTATTAAACACCGGTAAATTATTACAAAACTGTAAATTATTACAAAACTGTGAATTATTACACAGCGGTAAATTATTACACAATAGTAAATTATTACACATCGGTTTTTATACTACAGGTAAATAATAAACCGTTGTGTAATAATTTGCAGCGTTTTCAGTTATGAAACTGATTAACAGTTGAACGTTCTTTCTCAAGTATCAAGTGGGTGCCTGCCTCTTACTATAAGTGGGTATTTAAAAAAAAATTATTTCTGTCTATCAACAATGAAATTAGACGGATTGGTCGTGCAAATCTCAAAAGAAATCTGTCCCTTAAAATTATTTCATAATAGGCAGTCAGAAAAATGGCCTCATCCGTGGGTTCCCGATTTTCGCAATCTGTAATCCGATTACTTCATTTGTTACCCCTCCACTCAGAAGTTGAAATCCGAAGGGTTATCATTAGCCTTATTGGAAAAGGGTTCCCGAAGTCCTCATCATGCCCCGTGATTATCCGGCGCACAAAATAAACTTGAAAAAAAAAATCCCGGTTATTAAGAGGGAAAGTGTGTTAATAAAAAAGAGATTGACGGAAGCCCGACGTTATCAATATGCTTTGGATACGGCTCGTGATTATAGTTCAAACGTAATGGGCGAACCTTCTGTGTGGCTTGGGACGTATAGAAGCTTGGAAGTCCCGCTCATAATTATCTACCCCCCCCCCCCCCCCCCCCCCCCCCGGGTGAGGTCGCTCATCCCGAAGTTTTGTTTTCGGGAAAGTCTCCGAACTGAGGCCGGCTTTATTATAACGCTATAATAAAGTGTTATTAGACGAAGCCTTCCGTATAATAAATAGAAATAATCGCTCGGAAGATTCTTTTCTTTTTTTCATTGAAGTCATTTTCTTCTCTGTCTTTTTTGTTATACCTTCTCCTCCCCGCCCGTTCTTCCTGGTCCACGGTGTTTTAAACCAGTTTACGTCGAGTCTACCTGAAAAATACTCGTTGGAGTTCCGTTGTTGACATTCCGTAACTCGGGCGGCTTATAAAATACAAAGCATGACTACGTCGTATTCAACCAGTGCCGTACCAGAAGGTGAAAAGAATGCTCCAGTCATGCTGCATGATCTTATAATGTGAATTTTATTTGAAACGTGGGCACCTGTCTACCTGCTCCACCTCCCCGATATCTGCTACATAATTGACCATATTTGGGATAGGTTGAATATCTATGGTAAAATCTTCTGTGTTGATGACTACCTATGGGTTTTTGAAGGGGATAAAAACGCATGCTCGTAAAGTTTTCAAAACTAGCGGTATCGGGGCACTGAACCTTCTTTCACCAATACTACGAATCATGTTTCGAAGTATGTTCTCTAACACAAAATTCTGTATATGTGCAATTAGTATCATCTACTCAAAGGAGCCAGGTACAGATATATCAAGTCTATAATTATAATTATTATACATCCCACATCAGTCCTTCTCTGAGTCCTTTACTCACTTCCTCCACATCATTCCCCACTCGTCTCCCCCACACTTTTGGGTCTGTGAATAATAAACCTATGTACCTATTTGCTCATCAATTCGAACACGCCCTCAAATTTTTTTTATTTTGCGTTTCAAGGTGCGTAGATTCCAAAAATGCAATGTCCGTCCGCCGCACCCCGTCAGCCGTACGCCGTCCGCCGTAACATGCGTATCTGCTTTATTTTCAGTCTAAAAATTTCATTCTTTCGCACGAAGGCTCCATTCGGGCCCCAGTTGTGTCCTGCAAATTTTCAGCCCGATCGGAATATACCCAGGGGTGTTGTGGGTGAAAATATGTGTTAAAATAGGTTTTTTTTTGGTGTTTTAGGAACATGACCTTATGAGGTATCGTTTTCCATGTTTTTTAGGTCGAGGATACCAAATATGTAGTCGATTTTGACCAAAGAGTGGAAAATAGAGATTCTAACGAAGTTTAAGCCTTATTTTTACGTTAGATTTTGGTCTAAAATCGTCGTTCTTCCGCACAAAGGCTCCATTTGTGCCCTAGTTATGCTCCGAAGCTCGGTAGCCCGATCGGAATACATCCAGGGGTGTCATGGGTGAAAAATGGGTGTACAAATAGGGTTTTTGAGGTCTTAGTGAACATGAGCTTGTGAGGTATCGTTTTCCTTGTTTTTACGGCGAGAAGACCGAACATGAAGTTGATTTTGACCAAAGAGTGAAGAATTGAGGTTGTAATGAAGGTTCAGCTCCCGAAATTCGTTGTTTATGAGTAAAAAAACCTGGGCAATTGTATGAAATCACTATACGATTGTATAATACCAGGTGAATCAAGACAATAAATTAAATTGCACTATCAATGATCAAAGAAACTTTGTCAAAACTAGAAGTCTAATTCATGTTTTTGGGGGCCAAAATTGGTGAAACCATCAAAAATGGCTGTTTAAATTATTGCACATGAAAGAAACAATAAATGGACAGCTAGCATTTCTGTAGGTATGTCCAGTAGAATAATAAACCCATGGGGCAGCGCTTTATAACACTATTCTCACCTACTAACTGTTAAAATGCATCACGAATTTACCTATCTGAAATTGCATATTTTGCCTGAGAAACGCAGGTATCGTGTACAACGCCCAGGGACTGTATGCATAGCCTGCATTTCACAATTAACCGGTAACAACGTAAGGATAACGCCGGTTAATTGTACTTCGTGCTGGTCATTTGTTGCCGCGTTTTTCCTCCTCTTCAACCACTCTGTTCTCCTCTTCCGCGTTGTAATTTCTCTCATATTGTCTCATCTAGGAAATAAAATCGCTGCAAATTATTACACAACGGTTTATTATTTACTTGTCATATAAGTAGATGCCCCTTCTGCGTAGATCATTTTCTGTGGTCAATACCTGCCCTCGCGCTTCCCCCAGGAAAGCCGTAAATCGAGTACTGTAGCCGGCCAGCCACAGTTTCATAAATATGCGGTTGATTCAAGCGGTAGTTATATCTGCTGCAGATATATCTATGCTATCTGCAGTAATTATATGTAGTTATGCATGAAGCATAACATATGGTTTCAAAAAGTTGAACGGAAATTCCTCCGCGTAGTTTGAAGAAAAGTTCCTGAAAATTTCATCAAAATCTGGCCGTAGGTTCTTGAGAAATGAAAGACGTCCAATTTCGAGTTCGCGCATGCGCAGTGGCCATACCATTGATCCTAGAGTTTTGAAGTTGATAGATGACCACCTAGAAGCTACATCCCAACTACTCACCAAATTTGAGCGAAATCGGTATTGAGAAATTGATTACCTACCATGGATTTCGCGTTTGGGCGTGCGCAGTGGCCGCGTAGTGATCCGAGCGTTTAGAAATTGATAGGGGACAGACAAAGCCCCAACCCACATCATCCTTGAAAATTCCAGCAAAATCGGATTGGAATTTCTGGAAGTTACGAGTGGTGATGTGAGGTTGTCGTGTGTGTGTGCGTGCGTGTGTGTAGGTATCTACCGCACAAAACGACCCTACTAATTCAGGGAAATAATAAACCGTTGTGTAATAATTTACAGCGTTTTGTAGGGAAAATCGTAATATCGAGAAAACTGAATGTATTGAATAAGTGATCTGAAACCAGGCCCAGGAGTCGAGAATAATGCGAGACTGCTTACCTCCCAGGCCGGGCTCGAGGCTCCCTTATTTATAAGACAATGACCGCTTTTGAGGCTGCAATTTACCTATTTTCTATGATAACTTATTGATTTCCGGTCCCTCCTCTCCTTTTCTCATTCCATCCGTATACCATCCTGTTTAATGCATCAGTTCCCCAGAGTGAATACGACCCCACTTTGTCTGGCGCGATCGCGTGCATCATCATTTTCCTCTCAAACAGGCATCATATGAAATATCCTGACGGGTAATTTTCTGTTGTACTTTTTCTCGGCATTTCAACGTCGTTATATCGATGGTAGACTGGTTGTCACGGTCTCATACGAGGGAGTAATAAGTATAGGTAACTATAATGTTTACAGGGAAGGATGTGCCATGAATCCAGGTCCTCCATCCGAGAAAACTGTTTAGCGATAAATAATCGCCTTACAAATTTGCAACCGTCGAACAGTCAAATCGCTGCTCGGAACTAACAGTGGGTGCCGTCCAGCTCGTTGATGACGCTGCTCGAGGGCCCTCGCACCATCCGTTCCTTCCCTCCCATTCTGAACCGTTCTTCGTAATTGCAATATTCCGACGTTCATTTATTCGCTCCTAATGATGGAGGATGAAGAAACTTCGGGAGGAAAAAATAATAATTCCGTGGCTTAATGAGAGATTAAGACCCCAAAGCGCAGCCCGTCTGTAATTCCCCTTCCTCCACCACTACCTCCGAATGCCGAGGGATTATTTTTCATTTCGAGATTAGTCGTTTCAGTGATCAGTCTTATCTTGCCGTTTTTAATCCAAGATTTTCCTCTCTATTAGTATTTTCTACTACGAGGAAGTGATAATTAGTATGAAAACCTCTTGTCTGAAAGTGAAATTCATGGATGAACTGTTGATTGCACTCGCAGCATGTGGCTTTAGTCAGGTAGTTTGTAACTTCACTCGACTTTATGGATATCAAAAATCACAAATCGTGAGGAGGGGAAAAAATTATTTAAATTCTTCGCAAATTTACGTTCGGACGTAACTACGTATGGACTCATTAAATTAAATCATTCATTAGGGATTTAAAATTCAAAAAATCACGAGCTGACTTATCCGAGGATTGCTGTATAGTTACCATGTGTCGGGCAGGGTGCCCAAGAAATGCACCTACCCCCATCTCTATCTCCTTAAGAAGGTGATTTTCTGAAAAAATTCGAAAAGTAAACTCCTCTGTACGTGGAAAAACCGAAGACCCATATCCAAATTACCCCCAGATATTTACACTGACAAATGAACCCCTTCACTACCAAATCTAGAGGTCCTCACTAAAAAAATTTATCGTTTCTCCCACTAGTTGTTGTGTTTGGAAAGAAATTCAAAATGTATTGGTCCTGGCCGAATTATAGGATTATCTGAGTAGAAAAAAATCACCGCTTCTGGTCGAAAAATCCGATTTCAAAATTTGTGACACCTATTTCTAACCACTTTTCAGGGTTGGAAAAATAAAATGAAACTGAATTTATTCACAGCAAAGGATGACAGATTATTTTTATTGTAATGCTCTTATACAATTTGTTAAAATCTGGGGATGGATTCAAAATGCTCTAAAACGAACTTTTATCGAAGTTTTTTCATTGGAATACAAAGTAGCACCAGATGTCAGCATATGTGTAATTATGGGTTTTACTCCACATATATGGGCATATCAGCGATATGAATCAAACCACTTCTTAGGGTTGGAAAATAAACCGAAACTGAATTTATTCGCAGCAAAGGATGACAGATTATTTATTATAATGCTCATGTAAAATTTGTTAAAATCTGGGATGGATTCAATGCTCTAAAACGAACTTTCATCGAAGTTTTTTCATTGGAATACAAAGTAGCACCAGATGTCAGCATATGTGTAATTATGGGTTTTACTCCACATATATGGGCATATCAGCGATATGAATCAAACCACTTCTTAGGGTTGGAAAATAAACCGAAACTGAATTTATTCGCAGCAAAGGATGACAGATTATTTATTATAATGCTCATGTAAAATTTGTTAAAATCTGGGATGGATTCAATGCTCTAAAACGAACTTTCATCGAAGTTTTTTCATTGGAATACAAAGTAGCACCAGATGTCAGCATATGTGTAATTATGGGTTTTACTCCACATATATGGGCATATCAGCGATATGAATCAAACGTGTTTTTACGCAAGCGCGAAGGCCTGTTCAATCGATCGAAAGAAAAGAACGACTCGGGAGGTAAAACAATTACAGACTCGGAGTTGCACCCATCAGAGCCGAAGGTGTGGTTGTACAGAAGAAATCGAAACGATGTACAACACAACTGCACTTAAGACTTCGCCGAGACTTAATTATTTCCCAATAAGAAAAGTAGCTGTGGAAGGTGTGTTTTTTTTCCTTCTCTTCACCGGATTTGTGCGTTGTGAAGGGGGAGCTGGAAGTTGCCATTGTTCTTGAAGAAAACGACATGAGATAGGTCCGATGAAGGCTCAGCGGCAGAAATCCCCCACACCCGCTGGGCATCGGCGTCCTTGGGCCGACCAGGGCGACAAACGGAATGCGCCCGCGATTCTACGGAGGTGAGAGTTCCTCGAGTCACCTTTTTATCGGAAGGTACAAATGCTGATGTAAGATCTCAAACAAAGAACAAAGAAGTCGGGTAGAGCTCTAGCGAAAACTCCGACAAACAGTCGAATGAGCTTTGCTGATACTGTGTTTCCTATTTTATACAACGAACGATCTTCTCGAAAAGGAAATCCCTCGACACCTGCTGAAGTCACTCGAAACCGCTGGAATATCTTGCTTCGGAGATATTATTTTTAACGTCTTAGCTTTATTTTCTCAGGCTCTCCGAGCTCGGAGTTGTTCCACTCCCGTAAAAACTGAACCCCAAAAACAGCCCTCTTGTAAATATTTACCCGCCAAAAAAAAAACTTCTTCAGCCGCAAAAACGTTTTGATATCCATTTTGCCCGACAAAATAGCAAGATTTTGGATGGCGCTCTGTACACATATCCAACAGAGAAGGAAGGAACAGGTTTCTTTATGCACATCCAAGAGTGATGTGAAAAGCACCGAGCATACTATTTCGGCGGGAAAAATGCCGCTGAGGAGGGTTTTACTGGCAGTTAGATTTGTACAACAGTGTTGTGAGGGGGGGGGGGGTGGGGATGATCACATTTTGTTTTGCATTAATGAAGTAAACACTATTCCCCAGTGCTCCTACAAAAAAAATGCCTAGTACCTACTTACCTGAAAATTTTGAGGTGTGTGCACAGAAGGCACTTCGTTGGAGCATAACGAATGTGTGTGCAACATTTCAGCTCAGTCCGTTATGTCTGTGAGGCTGTAGCCCTGTCAAAGAACGACAACGACTGGTGGAAAACTTGAAAAATAGCGATTTTCAAACTTCCGTAACTCCGGCACCTGACGATGCCGAGGGTTCAAATTCGGTACACATCCTCAGGGGCCACCCGAGGATGGGTGCGCGAAAAATCAACCCCGGAGACCGCCCAAGGGGCCGAGTTATTGTGGGTGAGTGAAAAACCCTACTTGTTCTGTCCTGCAAACAGTTTTCCTGGTAGCTTTCGAGTTCTTACGTTTTCTTGGCGGGCGGGACGCTGCCGCATCCCTAGATAATAGAGCACCACCACATCCTGAAGGTTCTAGGGGTGTACCTAAAAAGTCACCCGTAATAGCTTCTTCATGTACAGTTAATACGATTCATAGCGACAATCGTATAATGAAATGATCCTCTCAGTCTCAAACATTTATCAGTAGCACAAAATTCCGAGTACATATCCGCTTGTGAACGATTGGCTTCATTAGCTCCATTTTCCTTCGTCTGTATGTTCATTCATACATCCCCGGTAAACGAATCATCGGAATGAAACGAAACTTAGCGAATGTAGTCAGCATTTTTTTTTTTTTTTCGGAATGTAGAACTGCTGATGTAAGATCTCAAATTACGAACAAAGAAGTGGAGTACAGCCCTCGTGAGTATTTCGAAACAGTCGAAGGAAATTTGCATAAGAAATGTGCTATTTTGTATAAATAATGATATGTGTTTGTATACAAATTTCCCGATTTCATGAAACTATAATATATCTGCTCGAAAAGGAATCCTCTCTCTACCTACAATAGTCACGGGAACCACTGGAATATCCTGCTTCAATATATTATTATTGTTGAGGTTGTGTATAAGGGAAAGAGCAACATCGATAGGAGAACTGATTCACACAGATGTCTGCGGCCCCTTTGTGGACAGTCTATCAAAGTATAAGTACTTCGTCTTATTTAAGGATGATTAATCAGGCTATCGTTTCGTATATTTTATCAAACAGAAGTCTGAAGTAAACGACAAACTTCAGCAATTCCTACAAGAAGCGAAGAATGCAGGATACACTGTAAAGACTGTACTAAGTGACAACGGTGGCGAATTTGACAATGAAAAATTTCGCATGATATTGCACAAACAGGGTATTCAGCAAAGGTTGACCATGCCGTACACGCCGGAGCAAAACGGCTGTAGCGAGCGAGAGAACCGGACCCTTGTTGAAGCCGCAAGATCCATGATGCATGCGTGCGGAGGGTTACCAAAGAAGCTTTGGGCAGAACTGGTAAATACTGCTGCCTACGTACTCAATCGAACCGGTCCCTCCAGATTAGACGGAAAAACACCTTTCGAGTTGTGGCACGGGAAGAAACCAAAAATAACACACCTTCGAGTTATTGGGAGTCAATGCTACGCACATATTCCCAAACAATGTCGCAAGAAACTCGATAAGAAGGCAGTTAAAGGTACCCTGATAGGTTATGATTACGATGACGGATACCGCATCTGGAATGGGAGTAAGACTCTTAGATCAAGAGACATAACATTTGAGAGTGAAGTTGAGTTTCGGATCTCCACCAACGCACCTATTTCAGAGGGAGAAACCAACGGCGAGCAAAGTCAAGAGCCTGAACACGAAATGATGGACGATGAACATGCTCTAGAGGGAGATGGAGCTAGTGAAGCCAGTCAAGACCATGTTCACGAGGAACTTGAGGAGATGAACGCATCCCGCTTCGACAGTCTTGAAGACAACGATGCAGGTGAATACTTGGTTGATGCAAACGAAGATCAACTGGAAGTGATTGAGCCGCTACCCGAAATGGAGACTCGTCGCCAGTTCAGAGATCGAGCAACACTTAAGCGTCCTCAACGATACAAGGATTACGTTTGCCATGTTACCGTTGATACGTTCCCTGAAACTTTTAAGGAAGCCATAGAAAGAGAAGATGGTGCTGAATGGCAAAAGGCTATGGCTAGCGAAATCAAATCGCTTGAAGACAACAAAGTCTGGAAACTCTGTGATTTACCACCAGGCCGAAAAGCACTGCCTTGCAAATGGGTATTTCGCATAAAAAGGAAACCAGACGGTACTGTCGAAAAATACAAGGCGAGACTCGTAGCAAAAGGCTTCAAACAGAAAAAAGGTATTGATTATGATCAAACTTTTAGCCCTGTGGCGCGTATGACCACAATTCGAGCCCTTCTTAGTGTGAGTGCAAAAGAGAAACTGCACCTCAAACAATTTGACGTGTCGACAGCTTTCTTAAATGGCAAGCTAAAAGAGGAGATATACATGAAACAGCCAGATGGATTCCAGGATGGAACAGCTAAAGTATGCAAACTTCAGCGTAGTTTGTATGGCTTAAAGCAAGCGCCGCGCTGCTGGAACTCCTGTTTCGAGGAAATTCTCCTAGGAATGGGCTTCATCCAAAGTGAAGCTGACTGCTGCCTTTTCACCAGAGAAGTGAATGGCAAGAAAATTTTAATAACCCTTTACGTAGATGACGGGCTGATTGCCGCTACTGATGAACAATTGGCAAACCAATTTCTTAAAGATTTAGGTGATATGCTAAAGATCACAAGCAAGCCAGCGTCATACTACCTAGGACTGGAAATCTCTAGAAGCACGAACGGTTCCATACAGATCAGTCAAGAATCCTATACCAAGAAGATTCTACAGCGATTTGGACTATCGGACTGTAATCCAGTATCGACTCCTGTCGAAATGAACAATCCGACTGATCAACCAGGGAAAGTCGAAGTCTCTGAGAAGCCGTAGGAGCTCTAACCTATTTAATGACTGGGACACGACCCGATATAGCCTACGCCGTTGGAGTTGTATCCAGGAAGTTGGAGAATCCTACACAAGCTGACTGGCTAAAAGTCAAGAGGATATTCAGATATCTGAGAGGAACTGCATCCCTTGGTATCCGATACACTACTCGAGGAAAAGCCATCATAGAAGGCTATAGTGATGCAGATCACGGTGGTGACCCGCAAACAGGACGCTCTACAACCGGAGTTACATGTCTGTTTGCTGGTGGAACAGTTTCATGGCTGAGTCAACGCCAAGCCTCCGTAGCTATCTCAACAACAGAAGCGGAGATTGTTGCTGCTAGCGAAGGCGCACGCGAACTTGTGTGGCTGCAAAGAGTTTTTGAGCAAATGACTACCATGGATGGAATACCGACTCTCAAGGTGGATAATGAAGCAGCTATAAAACTAGCTCATAATCCCGAGTTCCACAAACGCACCAAGCACATCCGTGTAAGACATTTCTTTGTGCGAGAAACTGTGCAAGAAGGACTGGTAGATGTACAGAAGACCAGCTCTGAAGAGCAACTTGCAGACCTTATGACAAAGGCCGTCCCGAAGCCAAGACTCAACAGAATGAGGGCCAACTTGGGGATGCTCTCTTTGACTGATGAGGGAAAGTGTTGAGGTTGTGTAAAGTACGGACATAGGTTGTAGGTAAACATCAGAAAAGAGTTTGCATTACTTCATGGGTCTATGACCGTTGCCTACCAACCATTCTGTTATTGTTTGTGTTTTTTTTAACTTTGTCAATCAATGGAAATATATTCTCTCAATATAAACGTAAAAACTAGTGTTTTAATTGTGAGGTGTTATTACGGATATTCCGTTGCTTCTGTTTCCTGCTTAATACAACAAGAACTGCGCTCTATGAAACGTAAGAATTATGAGAAATAACAGCTTGATTTATTTATTTCCTTGATTTCATAGTTTAATAAAACTTTTTCGGATAATTCATTAAACACATTTTATTCAAACAGGCGACATTTGCTACAATATGAATTGTAGAAAATTTAAACCGATTTACGCAGGTAGCTAGCTACCTGTAGTTGTTTATTGTTCACACCGCGAGTCGGAACCCAACCCGAGCGTGACTCTCATCGACCATAAAACTCCTTATCACTTTCAATAATCAATCTGTGTTTTTCTCGTGTTTACTTATTTGTAAATAAAAATAATCAATTCGGAATTCAGGGCAAAAAAAAAAATCTTGCCACAAATGCGACTTCAACTGGTTCATCTAGTGATAAAGTATGTTTAATTTCAACGAATCTTGGTCTCACGTTGTTATTTTCTTGAAGCTAATATTTGAAACCATTTTGGTAGGTGTGAATTTCAGAAAAGGGGTAGGCATCACATACCACTTTTATTGGTGGGGGAGTAGGATCCAGCTTCTAGTTTAGAAGTCGCCAGTTCACGAATGCACTATTCGTCAGTATCATTCATTTAGAAGACATGAATCATTAATAATTATTGATACTATCGTGTTTATGAATAAGTTGGTTTCTATCCCATTTGTCCGCTTGCTGATGTTTCATTGCCTTTATGTACCTTTCCAAGGCCATCGGTAGTATAATTTAAATTTTGTTTATGTATTATTTATGTATGTGCGGAGTAAAACGATCTAAGTAATCATGGTCTTCTAAGGGTTTTTATTTTATTTTATTTTATTTTTTATTTTTTGGTAGATGGGTAAGTACTATAATACGACCATTCGAAATTAATGAAATTTTTGTACAATGTTGACTGCCATCAGAATGAATCAGCAGTCTATGAAGTTTAAAAAACTCGATACCAAATTATTACACAACGGTTTATCATTTTCCTAGACCCTCGATACGTTCCCAATTTTCCACTAATTAGAATGATTTGTTAGGCCGTGAACAACAAACTTGTACCTATCAACAAATAGGTAAAAAAGTGCCTATCAACAACATCCAAAATAACCATTTTCCTTCAAGTGAAATAATAGCTTCGTTCGCGGTGTGTTTTTCTGACGGTCAGGGAACCGTCTGAAGCCACTTTTCTTATCGCGCCAACACGCATGCGCCACCAATACCAACTTTCAAACTCACAATGGACCGGGTACACCGCGAACGCTTCCGAAGGAAATCTGACTGCAACCGCTGTGCAACCTGAAAATTTCTAACCTTCCTGATTGTGTCGTGTGTCGATCTTGAATTTTTTCTGCTTTCTGACGTTTGTTATACAAATCGTACCTGGTTTATTGAAAGGCTGTGACTCGTGCATGTGTGAGAAGTTCATGTGTCATCATTGATCTCTGCTAATTTATTTCTTCTTTTTATAACAATAGGTAATACTAACGTTCGTCCTATAGGTCACCGTTGATTTCGGCTAATTTATTACTTTTTTCATTCTTCAACTTACTCGTCTTATATTACGATTATTCCTATGCTTCTGATGAATGGGTAGACTATCTTATGTATGTTCCTAGTTGTAATATAGTTCCTACGTTTTGCTTCGAGTATTCATCTCTTACCAATGTTATGCATTTCTTTATCTCAACTTGTACTTAGCTGAAGTATTTTTAATAAAAATAAATCGAAATCTCTGTAGTTTTCTTCCTAACTAATGACCTAATGGGATGTTTATCAAATTCGGTGATACCAGTGTACTTTTGTGGAGTAATTGGTGACTGAAGAAATACCTAATCGAAAGTTTGAAGTTCGTTGTTAGGTACCTAACTAATTTTGCTGATAACTGACTACACATTCTTCATGTGCTCATTTTTTGTCAATATAGCTATGTATTCGGTTTCCTCAAGGGTCAATAATCTGATAAAACGGCTGAAATCACCGGAAACGTCTACAAAAAAAAGGTAGCATAAACTGTGAATTCAGCCTTAAAAATAAAATTTCAACAATCGAAGATAATTTGTCAAAATTAGGAGTCTAATTCTAGTGGGCCAAAATTGGCAAAAACCAACAATTGCTAGGCCAGTTCTTGGAACACCCACCGTAATCGTAAAATTAGGTAGGTGCGCGTAGGTAAGTGGCACTAAGTTTTTCAATTGGGATATTCAACCGACCACCTCATTATTACACACGAAATAAATCTATAGGCAGCAATTTTGTATGTCCATTACAATTTTTTTTAAACCCCTCTAGTTATTTGTGCCAGTAGAATTTGCAGCGTTTATCGTTATGGTAGGAAACTTGATTCAGGGACCTGCTCACTATAAGATCAGTCGTTGAAGGATATGGTGATTGAAATACAAAAGCTTGGGTAGTTATGTAAACATAATACTATAATATATAAATTCAAGTAGCTATAATTCATATAATATATGAATTATAGTAGAGATGCCAATCTGTCCCTAACAGAACGGCCAGTGACGTCTTCTGGGTGAGATTCCATGGATTCATCTTCATCAGGATTGACTGTCGTATACAGGAAAAACTTCTTCCAGATAGTTTTCATTTTTTTTCACTGGATGGAGTAAGTCCAAATCATCTTCCGATGACACCTCGATAGGAGAGATCGACCCCTCATCACTCGATGAACTCATGGCGAGCGAGAAGTAGGACCTACGAAAACGCAAGTGAGAGAACTGGATAGCGTTAAAACGAATAACAACGACGAACGACGGTGCGATGAGAAATGATTTGATTGGCTTAAGCGGGCGAGCGGTAGTGGGGGGCGAGCAGTCAGAAAGGAGTACATCGGAAAATCCGCGGACTGATCTGACGGTCTTGGAACTGTCTTCGAACCGCCAGAAAAACACCGCGAACAGCATCCTATGGATGCTATACAGTCCGAGACGAGTCCGCAAGACCACCGCGAACGCCAAATGATGGATCTGACGGTTTGAAGACAGTCAGATGGCCACCGCGAACAAACCTAATATCACGGAACAACCAACTATTTCATGAATCCTTAGTCCTCGAAGCTTGGTGTGTCATCAAACGGGTGAAAAATGGGCGTTGGCAATTTCAGAACACCGTTGCTCGAAAACTTCCAATAGAAGGTTGATTCTTATGACGTTTTTAAATTGATTTCGGATTTGAGATTTTATGAGAACACCCGGCACTCACGTTGTACGTCCAGCGGTTCGTTCACAGGTAAGGCCCTGCAGTTTGAACCGAAACGCTTCGTCAACGTGAGTGTCTCGGTTACATCCAGCCCAGATATCATTGCTAGGTAATCATCAGATGTTGCCTAGCTTTATCTGATTATAGTCTGATTATAATCACGCATGGCTTTATGAAATAGAGTTTGTTGTTCCCAGATATTATTCTATTTGAAGAAGGGTGGTTATTTTGGATATTGTGATATGTACTTTTACCTATTTGTTGATGAGTAGAACGTAGTCGTGGCCAAACGGATCATCAAAATTAGTTGCAAATTTGGGAAACGAGGGTCGAGCTTACGTTCATCGACCATCAGAATTTCAGTACGCTGTAAATCATTACACCACGGTTTATTATTTACCTGTAAATATGCCCCTTCTGCTTAGATCACTGTTATCTGTGGTCAGTACCTACGTACCCTCGTGCTCCCCCCCCCCCCCCACCCAGGAAGCCCTAGATCAAGTACTAGAGCCGGCCCCAGAATTACATTTTCATAAAAATGCGCGGGATTCAATAATTCAAACATTACTACTTGTTTGTTGTTATTCATGAAAAACAACGTCTGTTCAAGTTACAAAAGTACCTTATCAACAAAATACAACAACCAACTCGATTTCATACGGACATCCTTGATTTTAATCAGGTGTTCCCTAGCAATGATATCTGTGCCGCATTTATACCGTTTCATTCACGATCACGTTGGCGAAGCTTTTCGGTACACGCGAACAGCTGATTGTACAATGCTCCGGGTGGTCTCAACAAATTCTTTAGTTCAAGATCAATTTAAAAACATTAAAGAAACTATGCACTTCTATTGAATGTTTTCGAGCTACGGCGTTCTGAAAATTTCAGTCCCTGTTTTTCAACTCTTAAGAGATGGCTGATATGACAGTAACGCCAAGCTTTGCGGACCAACTAGACCCCAAATGGGACCTACAAACAAATTTAATTAATTTTGGTTAATGGTAGCCGAGGAAAGTGCGAAGTACGGTGGACGGGCTGCAATTTTTTAAATTCCATTTACGGATTCTACGTATCTTGAAACGGAAACCTTCAAATTTTGAGCGGTGTGGGAGGGATTTAAAAAATTATTCTTTCCATGCTCGATTCCAAAGGTTCATTATTGAAAATAATGCAAAATGGCCGTGTGGGGAATTCGTGGGGCCGTATTGGCTCGTTAAACGAGATTGGGGCGGTGGAAAATGCATATTTATGTAACTGTAATTAGCGAACGTTAGAGCTTATAATTCGAATTTGATGGGTATCTACCGCAAATGGGGGTCTTACAGTGATATGAAGATCTACGCAGTACACGTATCTACGGAGGAAAATGATAAATGTGTTATAATTTGCTGTTTTTTAAAAATTCCATTTCGGATTCTTCATGCCTACCTTGAAACGCGCGGTTTTGAGGGGGGTCCATGCTAATAAAATTATCAAAATTGGTCTGGTTGATGGGGTACCTAGGCGATAAGAGGGGATGGGGATTATACGGCCTAATTGTTTTAAAATACCTAACTAATCATTCATTATCGTGGTGGTTCAGTTTGAATGGAATTTGGGAATCTGTCGAAGGAAAAGAACTTCTACTATGATGAGGTTCTTGACCGCTGGAATAAGTAAGGTAGGAGGTTCTTGGGGTTCGGCCAGTGAAAACTATTATCATTACGCCAACGTTTCGTCGAATTTATTCAACATCTTCAGGGCTTAGAGATTATGATGATGATAAACTGATGAAGATTATGGATTCTGATGAATAGAAGCTGATGATGGTGGTGAACAATAATATTGGGCTTATTAACAAGCAGTAGCAATTTACTGTTGAAACAGGCGTTGGAAAAAAAATGTTTTTTTTTCCAACGCCTGTTTCAACAGTAAATTGCTACTGCTTGTTAATAAGCCCAATATTATTGTTCACCACCATCATCAGCTTCTATTCATCAGAATCAGAATCTTCATCAGTTTATCATCATCATAATCTCTAAGCCCTAAAGATGTTGAATAAATTCGACGAAACGTTGGCGTAAAGATAATAGTTTTCACTGGCCGAACCTCAAGAAAAGAACTTCGAAATCCACATTTTCGAAGATCGGAATGTCAAATTAATATTAGTCGTTGAATAGAAGAGTGTGTGTTAGGTGTTCATCAGTGTTATAATAAATTAATATAGGTATATCTTGATCGTCAGATTCGGATGAAGCTTGTGGAATCATGGTACCACAAAAAAAACTAAATATTATGCCACTACACCAGTGGAATAACACTTCTTCCCACTAAAACTTGGATATGAGTTTTATGAGTTTTTTCCTGAGTTAACAACTCCTTTGTTCAACTATTGTAAATTGGCTTAGCCGTACTATAAAATCAATTAATCAATAAATTAATATGAAGACAATTTGATATTAAATCTGTACGTGCATAATGTGACAATGTACAACCAAACTCTTACCGTTTACGTTTCCCATGTCCCTTCCCAGTACAACGTTCGGGTCATCAGCTATTGTTAATATAGGGTCGATATGCATGTTATTTTTGCGCAAAATAAATTGGCTTAGCCGTACTATAAAATCAATGAATCAATAAATCAATATGAAGACAATTTGATATTAAATCTGTACCTGCAAAGTGTGGCAATGTGCAACCAAACCCTTACCGTTTACGTTTCGTATGTCCCTTCCCAGTACAACGTTCGGGTCATCAGCTATTGTTAATATAGGGTCGATATGCATGTTATTTTTGCGCAAAATAAATTGGCTTAGCCGTACTATAAAATCAATGAATCAATAAATCAATATGAAGACAATTTGATATTAAATCTGTACCTGCAAAGTGTGGCAATGTGCAACCAAACCCTTACCGTTTACGTTTCGTATGTCCCTTCCCAGTACAACGTTCGGGTCATCAGCTATTGTTAATATAGGGTCGATATGCATGTTATTTTTGCGCAAAATAAATTGGCTTCTTCTTTCATGTGCTCTAGAGAAACTGACCAAAACACTTCTTACTACATAAGCTGCATCCCTGATCGACCCCATTGCAAAACCCAATGACATTTCGGCATTGTACAAGACGATAACATCAACCAGTGGTTTTTTAATAATATCAAAATAGGTTGCAACGATATTTCGCCGATTGAGGCTGCGAACATGACCAGTGCCGGAGTCATCGTAACAGCTAAAGGTCAGCAAAGGTTTCGAAATCCTCTTTTTTTTCGCCTTTCGTTTTCGAGTGTCGTCTGGCTTTGCGGGAGTTATTTTTCAAACGGTTCCCCGTCCATACGGTAAGCGACCGATACGAGGCGGGAGATGATGGCGAAGATCGATTTTCAGCTCCTCGTTACGGAGGCAGAAAAGGATTTATTGTGGGTCACGCTTCCGTGATGTAAGCTTTCGTTCTGATTGTGTAATTTTTTTATAACGAGCATCGGGTCGAGCGATAGAGCGGAGACAAAACTAAAGCGGTGTCGTCACCGAGGCGGAGTCTCACATAGTAAATCAAACTCCTCTATGCACATTTGACCTGAGACACCCTCGAATAAATTGTGTCTGGCGAAATCACTGGAAATCACGACGTTTGATACGGGAAAAATTCCCATCTGAAATGCACCATCAACCTCTAATGGGAATCGTGGATGGCAAAAAGATAAGAAAGAACACAATGTCCTTGTCACATGGGTTTATTATTCTACTGGACATACGTACAGAAATGTTGGCCATTCATTTATTATTTCGTTCATTTGCAATTATTTAAATGGCTATTTTCGATGGTTTCCACCAATTTTGGCCCCCCCCCCCCCCCCGAAAACACGAGTTAGGCTCGGCTTTTTTTCAACAGATTATTTTTTATCATTGATATTACCATTTAATTGACTTGATTCACCTGTTGATATTACTTCTAGCGTTCTTATTATAAAAATGTATGGTGATAGACGATTTCCCTTGTTTTTGACTAATAAAAAATGAATTTCTGGAGCTTAACCTTCGTTACAACCTCAATTCCTCACTCTTCGGTCAAAATCAGCCTAATATTCGGTATTCTCGCCCTAAAAAACGTGGAAAACTATACTTCACAAGCTCATGTTCTCTAAAACCTCAAAAAACACCCCAAAAAAACACCCTCGAAAAACCCCCATAGCACCCCTGGGTGGGTGTATGCCGATCGGGCTGCCGCGTTTCGGAGCACAACTAGGACCCAGATGTATTCTCAAAAGGGGACCCAAACTGTGTACGGAAGAACGACGATTTTAGACCGAAATTAACCGTAAAAATACGACGGTTGACATAAAATTTAGACGAAATTTAACGTAAGGCTGAAACTTTGTTAGAACCTCAGTTTTCCACTCTTTGGTCACAATCGACTTCATATTCGGTCGTCTCGTCCTAAAAAACATGGAAAACGATACCTCAAAACGTCATATTAGTCAAACACAAAAACGCTGCGAAGTCCTTGTCACATGGGTTTATTATTCTACTGGACATACCTACAGAAATGTTGGCTGTTCATTTTTGTTCTTTTAATGTAAAATAATTGAACTGATGGTTTCCACCAATTTTGGCCTCCAAAACACGAATTAGGTACGCTCCTTTTTTTAATCAAATTATCTTCGATCATTGGTAATGCCATTTAATCGTCTTGATTCACGTGTTGACACTTTTTCTAGTGTTATTATACAAAAATTGATGGTGATTTCAGACGATTTCCCCGGTTTATGACTCATAAAAAAATCAATTTCGGGAGCTGAACATCTGGTACAACCTCAATTTTCCACTCTTTGGTCAAAATCGACTTCACATTCAGTCTCTCGTCCCCAAAAACATGGAAAACAATACCTCAAAAGCTCATGTTACTAACATGTTACTAAAACACAAAAAGTACCTATTTTTACACACATTTTCACTCATAACACCCCTGGGTATATTCCGATCGGGCTGAAAAGTTTCGGGACGCAACTAGGGCCCAAATGGAGCATGTGTGCCAAAGAACTAATTTTTTTGACCGAAAATGAAGCCGGTATGCGTGATACGGCGGACGGCGGACGGACATTGCATTTTGGTTTATCATTCTGTGAATAATAAAATAGCTCAGCAAAAAATTTTTGTAACACCCCCTCAAAATTTTTTCTTTTCCGTTTGAAGGTGCGTAGATTTCAAAAATGCAATTTCCGTCCGCCGTCGCCGTATCACGTGTACCGGCTTCATTTTCGGTATAAAAAAGTCGTTCTTTCGCCATATGGGCCCTAGTTGTGTCCCGAAACTTTGCAGCCCGATCGGAATATACCCAGGGGTGTTATGAGTGAAAATGTGTGTAAAAATAGGTACTTTTTGTGTTTTAGTAACATGAGCTTTTGAGGTATCGTTTTCCATGTTTTTGGGGACGAGAAGGCCGAATATGAAGTCGATTTTGACCAAAGAGTGGAAAATAGAGGTTCTACCAAAGGTTCAGCTGCCAAAATTTATTTTTTATGAGGCAAAAACCTGGAAAATCGTCTGAAATCACCATCAGTTTGTATAATAACACTAGAAAAAGTGTCGACACGTGGATGAAGACCATTAAATGGCACTACCAATGATCGAAGATAATTTGAAAAAAAAAAAAAGGAGCGTACCTATCTGATTTTGTGTTTCGGGGGCCAAAATTGGTGTTAACCATCATAAATAGCTATTTCAATCATTTCACATGATAGAAACAATAAATGAACAGCCAACATTTCTGTAGGTATGTCCAATAGAATAATAAACCCATGTGACAAGGACTTTCAACGTCTTTGGTATATACGCCCTTGAAACGTAAAAGAAAAACTTTTGAGGGGGTGTTATAAAAATTGTTTGCTGAGCGAATACATAGGTGTGTTATTCACAGAATAATAAACCAAAAGTGGTGACGGAAGGTCGGAGACTATCACTGATAGTCGTCCATCCATAGACGTTCCTTTAAAAATGACCTTCCTTGGCCGGCATTCTCACCATCTGTGGCGACCCGTGACCATCAGTTAAGGTCATGGTTTAACGGGGCGTCGGTTTTCACGGAGGCGCCTGTGGTGTCCGTGAGGCGATGACGTTCCGTGCGCACCAGTGAACACGACGGATGTACTCCGTAACGAACGGTGGGTTCCGTAACGAACAACCGTCCGTGAGGATCACGGAGCCACTCCGATGACGGAGCGTCGTCGTTCCGTAAAACAAAGGTTATGACAAAGGGCGGGCATGAGGAGCATCCGTTGTTTGTTCGTCGTCCGTAGTGTGTTCATAGGGTCTTGTTGTCATTACGGAGGGGTATAAATGTGGCTTCCGTCGTTGGAACGTCGTCCGTAATCCGCCCGTGGTTAATCGTCATTGGGGAGGGGTGTAATTGTGGCTTCCGTTGGAACGTCCGTACCGGACAGACCGAAATATTTTTATTGCAGTTTTGGATTCTACATACCTTGAAACGTAAACCATCAAATTTTGAGGGGGGGTAAGCATTTCTTCTTGCTCGATTCCAATGGTTCATTATTGAAAATAATGAAAATAAACAAAAAACCAACACCTTCCTCAAAATTTAATGGTTTCCGTTTCAAGGTACGTACAATCTGAAAATGGAATAAAAACGCAGCAAATTATTAAACAATGGTTTATTATTAATCTGCATAGATGCTCCTTCTGCGTAGGTGAGTGAGTGTTTTGTGTGGCCCTAAATGGAGTATTGAAGCCGGCTCGGGAATTACAGTTTCATGAAAATGCGCAGGAATAATTCAATAATTAATTATTTGTTTTATTCATGAAGCATAAGGTGTGTTTAAGTTACAGAAGTACCTAAATAATCCAAAAGAGCCATCGTTCATCAAATGAATTAATGTCACAGAACAACCGACTCGACTTCATACAGCCATCGGTGATTATAATCAGGTGATCCCTAGCAATGATATCTAGGGCCAATGCCCAATAACATCTATATGGGGGGCTTCAGTCGGTGGCAATATTTTATGACCCTGGAAATTTCAACCCCTATTTTTCACCGCTTATATATGACTGACAGTAACGCCGAGCTTCGTGGACCAATTAGACCCCAAGTGAGACTCAGTGAGGCCCATGGTCGATTGCACCATGTCCACGGCGTATTTGCAACATTACTATAGTCAAAGAGAAAATATTGTGGTAGCTATTAGTAAGTATGTGCAATAACCTGTACTATGCTCAGGAAGGAGTTCGCAACCTGTAAGAAGAATGTCGGAAATCGACTAAATTTGACGAAATGGTCACCAGTGATCATCCTTGACGTTCAGTAGCATCCCGTCACCTTCCGTGAACCCCTAACACCTAGCTCCACAAAATTTGCTTTCAATTTGATTTTACGCCTACCCTGAGGCTTCCTCGATCCTTTACCTCCTTTTCCTGACTACAGGCAGCACCTTCTAATTAATCCAACTGTTCCGGCTCCTAATAAATCTGTGGAGACACCCAATTAAAAACCTTTTCCCCGTACTTTCTTCCTCCTCACTCGTCTTTGGTAACATACTTTGGGTTCAGGATGACGTTCACAACCTGTAAAATGTATCAGAATGTTGGAAATAGGCTAAATTTGACGAAATGGTCACCGGCGACCATCCGAGACGTTCATTAGCGTCCCGTCACCTTCCGCTGCGGCCCCTAAATGTCCATTGCTAACATATAGGCCCATGCAACCTGCTTTCAGGTTGATTTTACGCCGTGGAAAATTGAGGTTCTAACGAAGTTTCAGCCTTAAATTTACGTTAAATTTTGGTCTAAAATCGTCGTTCTCCCGCAGACAGTTTGGGTCCCCATTTGGGAACATATTTGGGTCCTAGTTTGCTCCAAAGCTCGACAGCCCGATCGGAATACACCCAGGGGTGTCATGGGAGAAAAATAGGGGTTTTCAAGGTTTTCTTGAGGTTTTAGTGAACATGAGGTTGTGAGGTATCGTTTCCCATGTTTTGTAGGGCGAGAAGACCAAATATGAAGTTGATTTTGACCAAACCAAGTGAAGAATTAAGGTTGTAACGAAGGTTAGGCTCCCGAAATTCATTTTTTATGAGTCAAAAACCGGAGAAATTGTCTTATCACCATAAATTTGTATAATAACACCAGAAGTAGTATTATCTGGTGAATCCAGACAATTAAATGGCACTATGAATGTTCAAAGTTAATCTGTGGGGGGGGGGGGGGGGGGGAAGGAGCCAGGAGCGTGTTTTTGGGGGCCAAAATGGGTGGAAACCATCTCAAATAATTATTTCAATTATTGCACATGAAAGAAACAATAAATTAACAGCAACATTTCTGTAGGTATGTCCAATAGAATAAACCCAAGTGGCAAGGGCTTTGCAGCGTTTTTTCTCTCAGTGCAGTTGATCAGCCATCGAAATTACCGTTGGCCATTGCCAACTGTAGGCCAACCGTTTGGGCTACTTGGGATTTTTCTTAATAAAGCCAGTCATTCAGAGAGTTATGGTCAGCAAAGGGCTCGCGTACACCACTGGTTGCTGGGCAAAAGTTGGGAAGTCCGTGAGATTTTATGGGTCGAGGTAAGTTTTGCCGCATTCATATTTTATTGCCAGGCCTCACACAGACGTTTATTCAGTACTTGGGTGACGGTTGTTCCATTGTGTTCGTGTTCATAGAACTCGTAAGTCTTTTGAGGGAAGACAATGCGGCCTTCAAACCCTCGAAAATGAACTGAGTTCCGTCACTAGATAAACAAGAAGATTAATAGTCATGGTCACGAACTGATTTTCAACTCATAAGCACACTGCCGCTCACGTGTTTGCTGGAAAATCAAAAGGAGTTGTGTGTGTCTACTGGAAACTTTGGTCACCGACTGCTTCTGACTAAATTGTTAAACTACTTGAATTTTTTCAAACCCATGAACGGATAAAAGTCAGAATAAACTATAAGCAGCTTATGATTGTGATCTAGTTAACAATTGTGATCTAGTTATTGTGATCTAGTTATGATTGTGATCTAGTTAACAATTCATGATCACATTATCTTGAAAATACAACGTGCTCGTAACTGCGGTGCACGTTTGGATACCAACGGAGAGATTGTCGTATACGTAGATCGGTGCTGATTCTTGCAAAGGCTCTTTTGTGGGTATCTACAAAACATTAAATAAAATGAAGCCCAACTTCCCTTGTTTATAGAACATTTTGGAAATTTGTCTTTAAAATAACAACCGAAATCAAATTAAATTATGGACACTCAAATCAACGTGAGGCGATCGGAATTCGTTCATTCAACCTTACACATGATTTCTTACTCATTTATTTTAGTTCCCAGTTTGTACAATAATCAATGCTCAAAAAAAAGTTCCAACGACTTAGAGAAAACGGATGAAAGGTCTGAAATTTTTGGCTAAATCCTTTTGATGAGAAAATACAGACAGTTTTAGAGTGGTTCTTTCATTTTACAGTACTTTTCATAATTTATTGTAGGTACTTCCGTTCACATTTATTTATCTTTTAAAATTAAAAAAACGCTGCAAATCCCTGCACAACGGTTTATTATTTTTGTACAGAATACCGTTCTGTTACAGATCACAGCTCTATGTATAGATAACCCGTCTATACAATATAATATGCACTACTCTATACATATTATGTGAATCGCAGACAGCGTTGGCCAATAGAATTGCAGAACGCGTAGCCGTGGCCGGCCCTTGTGATTGGAATGGCCTAGGCCAGTCGTAATGAATTTATTGAAAAAACAAAAGAAAACGATTGATTGAACCATTTCGGACCATGCCACTGCGCACCATGCCAATTAGACAATTCTAAATGAATTCCAAATGAAAGTCCAATTCAGACTGATGGTATACCAATTTTTACAATTCTAAGTGAATTCCTAAGTGCACTAACAATTACAATCCTAAGTGCAATCTTAGAGGATTACAATTACAATCCTAAGTGAATTAAAGTGCAATTGAAATTGTAATCCAATTGCAATTTCAATATTTTATTAACACAACTTTGCCAATTTTGGCGAATGTGGAGTGTATGTTTATAGGATTAGTGTGTCGGGAATTTAGATGGGGATGTTAGGTAGAGTGGTGAGCAGTGGCCAATTGCAATTGAAAAATGATGAGAATCGCAGACAGCGTTGGGCCAATAGAATTGCAGAACCATTTCGGACCATGCCAATGCGCACCATGCCAATTAGACAATTCGAAATGAATTCCAATTCAAATTAATGAATTCCAATTCAAGTGAGCAGTGGCCAATTGCAATTGAAAACAACAGACTCACAAACAAGCCTATGATTCCCCAATTGCAAACAATAAAGTAATCCAATAATTTACAAACTATTCCAATTTCAATTGAAAATTTTGATTGATTGATCGATCAATTGATTGAATAAATTGATTGATTGACTGAATCCAGCGCGTCCCTGGTGACAAGAGTATACAATTTCATTCACCCTGCTGTCGAAAATGCCTGTCGGTGCAAACTTCGGGGCCTTACTGTGAACGAACGGCTGGACGTACGATGCTCCGGATGGTCTTAAACAACTCGCAAGTTCAAGAACTATTTAAAACCGTAAAAATATTTACGTAAAAAAATGGTATAGGCGTTTTGAAAATTTCAACCCCTATTTTGAACCCCTTAGAGATGACTCACAGTAACGTCGAGCTTCGAGGACCAACTAGACGCCGAACGGAACCTATAACCCGAATTTCATCAATTTTTTTTCATGGTAACTAAGAAAAGTGGCCCGTACGGCGTACGGCGTACGGCGTACGGCGGACAGACAGAAATATTTTTATTGCAGTTTTGGATTCTACATACCTTGAAACGTAAACCATCAAATTTTGAGGGGGGGTTAGAATTTTTTTTTTCATGCTCGATTCCAATGGTTCATTATTGAAAATAATAAACCAAAAAGATGCTCAAGTCCAGTTTCAATGAAACTTCCACCAGGTCTTGGTTATGAGCATTACGGTTCTACTGGAGCCGTGCGCACAATCATTTTTTGAAGACCGAAGCGATTGGAAATTGAATTAGTGATCCAGAGAATCCTCTTTTGTAACTTATGTTAACTAACAGGGGTGGTATGGTATTGACCCGTAAATGCAAGTTAAATCACTCTTGCGCAATCACTATACAGCTATGCAATATCGGACTCCCACACTTGGGAGGTTTCGATAGGCAAGGAAGCAGAATAGTTTGAAAGGCTGTTATGTCATAAATAGGCAAGTTGGCGATGAATATTGGTATTGAAAAATTATCTGTTATTAGGTTTAATACGGTAATTTTCAATAAGTAAGTACGTAGTAGTTGATTGGTGTACTCATTTTAATAGCCGGAGTATTGATCAGCATTTTGCTTGAAATAAGGGCCGCAATAATTGTGAATGAGAAACATCCTCAGCGTGTGAACCACAGAAGAAAACGCAGAAGTTACTAATCTAAATAATATCTACGATAAAGTTTCCTTGAAAGTCGAAAAAAAATCGTCAAGAAAAATTGGCCTTAACAGTGAACAAATTCTCTTCTGCTTTCTATCTACTGATTTCCTAACTTTACGTTTGGTAACAAATTGGGTGCAGGTTTTCCAGAGAAACTCTTTCAAATGAGCACAAGAGTCTTACTATAGCTATAATTATCTTACTGCTGTAGGCAGTGAAATATAATTTATGTTACGCTATAATCCATTATAATCCTATACTATATTGATGAGACGAATGCATTTTCCCTCAAATCTATTTTTACAACCCCCCTCCACCCGCGACTATTCCTGAACTTCACCAACCTCTCATAAAGGCTCTTGAAACAATGCAGATCCAGTTTCACCCCGCTTGCCCCCAATGGGAGTGAAAAATGTATAGGAAATAGCCACCACAGCATCTGCCCTCCATTGAGAGCTTCCCTTCAATATACAGGGTGTCCCAGTTCCTTCTGGAGAAACTCACGGAATCGATTCTACTCTTCATTGGGAACAAAAAATGCTGAGTAGAAAATTTTCGAAAAGTTCTTCGTTTTAAAGATAACCGACAATTTCCATTTTTCCAACATTTCATTACCTTACCACACAAAAACGCTAATAAATTCGAAAATTTCGAGACTAGAAAAAATTCAATTACACCGTTTGAAAGAACGTTAAATTTCCTGTAAGATTCTTCTGTTTACAATGGCCAGAGTTACTTAAAATGTTGGCCAATATCAGTTGGAACATTTGAAAATTTCAGATTTAAACTTGTGAAAAAAATTGTACGTTCTAGGTACTTAGGTTACAAAAAAATACGTAGAACTTGTCAGATTTCACAAAAACTTCTTCATCTAATAGGCTTTACATTGATATACTTAGATTTAAAAATAACGTTCCAGTAGAGTTAAAAAATGATAACTGAAGGTTTGAAAACATGAGCAGAGGTGAATATTGGTGGTGGTTGGGGGGGGGGGGGGGGGATTAATTCTCGTAAAATAAAACTAACGCTTCCTTGACCGGTTGAATAAAAATTATGCTGGAATATGAAGGGGACATTTCGAAGTTCAAACAACAACGAATGATTAGTTACAACATTCAACGAGAATGGACAGGGAGGTGTCACTAGAGCGTGATTTTGTTTGCACAAGTATTTCTTAATAATAAATTATGAACCTTGGTTAACCATCTTATCAAACTGCAACAGAACGCTTCTCTTCCACCAGTTCAATTTAATGTGTCTCGTGGAATGGTAGTTGTTATGCCGCTTTATTTTTCAAATCTGTAGTACCGAGGTATGCTGCTCGTGTGTGGATACTGTAACTGCAGCAGTACAATACCTACTTGTAAAGCCTATTAGATGAAGAAGTTTTTGTGAAATCTGACAAGTTCTAGGTATTTTTTTGTAACCTCAGTAGAACGTACAAGCTTTTTCACAATTTTAAATTTTGAAATTTTCAAACGTTCCAACTGAACTGGCCAACATTTTAAGTAACTCTGACCATTGAAAACAGATGAATCTTTTATATTGGTAGGTTTCAAATAATTGCATGATCTCCTTTGGATCCTTTGCCTGTTCATCTTGCACGTCGAAGGTTTCGTAGCGTTCTTGAGCTTCATGACCGAGCACATATAGTAGAACTGCACACTGCACATCCTTCGATTTACTCGTAAGAACGGACGCGACCGCATATATGTCATGTGATGAATTTAAAATTGGCATCACGGTGGTGTGAGGGAAATTGCCCAGGCGGTTATGAGCGGATCACCACCGACGTCTGGGATCTTTTTGGAAGAGGTTTGAAGTGGATTTGCCTAGGCGGTTATGAGCGAATCACCACCGACATCTGGAATCTTTTGAGAGAAGATAGAGGAGGTTTGCCTAGGCGGTTATGAGCGGATCACCACCGACATCTAGGATCTTTTGAGAGGAGGTGTCCAGGCGGTTATGAGCGAATCACCACCGACATCTGGAATCTTTTAGAGGAGAGAGAGAGCAAGGTAGGAGGAGAGAAGAGAGAGCTGGTTAGAGGAAGTGTCGAATGAAGCTAAAGTCGCAGGATCCGGGGTTTTGTAGGAAAGTGAGTCCTCTCCCTCCAACCCCCTGTTAGGGGCTGATGGTGGGGCTCCAGGTTGTGTACCCTGGGTCCTGTGGCTTGTCGCCCCACTCGTTTCGTTTATTAACGGAATCTAACTTTCGTGGTTGAATGTTGGTGAGAACTTAAGTTTACTAGAGGAGTGATCCCTGGAGGGACTCACGACATGTTATATTGTTTTTTGGGTTTGGAGGCTGTAAGTTTTGCATTTTCGCGGAGACAAAACGGTTCACGTTGGCCGCAGCGCCATGTTATATTGGTAGGTGTTGTAATGAAGCAACGAGAGCTCTAGGTGGACTGACCCTGTTTATTCATGAGCGTACACAGTCGAGGCTATCAAGCGGCGGACTAAAAACTTGTTTATTATGACAGAATCTTACAGGAAATTTAACGTTCTATCAAACGGTGTAATTGGATTTGTTGTAGTCTCAATATTTTCGAATTTATTAGCATTTTTATGTGGTAAGGTAATGAAAAGTTGGAAAAACACAAATTGTCGGATATCTTTAAAACGAAGAACTTCTCGTAAAATGTCTACTGAGAATTTTTTGTTACAAATGAAGAGTACAATCGATTCCCTGCGTTTCTCCATAAGGAACTGGGACACCCTGTATATTTCATTGTACCTACCTAATACCTAATATTATAAGATTGCTCACAGGATGTATGGCAGCAGTACGAGGGTCGTTGGTGGTGTTCGAGAGCCTGAGATGTTTGTGGGCGGAATGGCTGCATCCACCCGTTTCACTGAATATTGAAAAGATTGCAAGAGATATTTCGAATCCTGAAAGAGGGTTGATCCAAGTTTGCGATTCAAAGTGCGGAAGGCGAGAACTGCCGGATCCCGTGGGACAAACTCGGGCCGAGGGCAACAAAGGAATGACCGCGTCCGCCGTCTCCTCCCCCGAAAATGCAAATAAAAGGAAGCAAATAAAAGAAAAGGAAGCAAACTCGTGGGGGCGACCAAAGGAGATGCTCCTGTGAATATGTTGTCCACGAAAGGATAATCAGGATTCCCGTGAGATGGTGACGGGTTAGGCCTCTGGGACGGGCGGGACATGACGCGTTGTTACCGAGGTATACAAGGAGGTATCTCGACAATGGGAAAAGGAGGGTCCTGGATCTTGGTCCAGACTTTGACAACCGTGGTGAATCGCTGGGACTCACCTTTCTGATCGTTTTCCAAGGATGGATCCCTCATCTTGAGGAGGCCAAAAGAGATGAGCTGGGAGCAAAAACCTCCTCTGGAAATAATCTCGAGGAGCCTTTCGAGGCGCCTTTTGTGTTTTCCCAAAAACCTGTTACCAGTACGTACAATTACAAAGTATTGAAAAGGGTCGTTGGGGGATGTCCAGAAAAATGGATCTCATGGTCGGAGATAAACGATTTTTTGGTGGACATTGATATACACCATACGTGACCTGGTCAGGTCTGATCGTCCGGCAACAGCGAACAAAAGGTCCACGAAGATATCACCAACCTTCCAAACGGACCCCACGTTGTTCAGATTGTGAACCTCTTTCCCATTCAATTTGTTCAGAAGTGTCGATAACAGAATAAAACAAGCGGCGATTCTGATTTAATAGTTAAAACGTTCTTGCTTCTCCACTCTTTCATGCAAGAACCAAGAAAACGTCATGTCCTCCAAAATTTAATTTTCAACTCGTATTTTACGTTTCATGCTTCATGAAATATTATTAGGTTCCATCTTTATGTGTTTATCAGCCCGCTTTTATATCAGATCAAATCAGAGAGACGAATGAAACAAGAGAAATGTTAAGTAGTTTCGGTTTATTATTTTCAATAATGAAACTTTGGAAGCGAGCATGGAAAAAAATAATTTTTAACCCCCCCCCCCTCCCCCCCTAAAAATTTGATGGTTTACGTTTCAAGGTATGTAGAATCCGAAAATGCAATAAAAAAAGCTGCAAATTATTACAGAACGGTTTGTTATTTGCGTGTCTAGATGCCCCTTCTGCGTAGATCACTGCTTTCTGTGGTCAGTACTCTCGAGCTCCCCCCAGGAATGCCCTAAATGGAGTACTGGAGCCGGCCCGGGAATTAAAATTTAATACAAATGCGTAGGATTCAATCATTAATTAATTATTCATAGTTATTCGGGTAAATAATAAACCATTGTATAATGACTTACTTGTATACATGCCCTTTCTGCGTAGATAGTATAATAAACCTTTGTGTAATAATTTACCCAATAATACTTCAACGTTTTTCGAGTTGCAAAAGTACCTATCAACAAAATTCAAAAGATCCATAATTTCCAAATGAAATAATATCACAAAACAACCAACTTGACTTCTTACAGCCATCCGTGATTATAATCAGGTGATCACTAGCAATGATATCTGGGCTGGATTTATACAGTTTGATTCGCGATCATGTTGACGAAGCTTTTCGGTGCAAACGAACGGCTGGTCGTGCAATGCTCCGGTTGGTCTCAAAAAATTCGGTAGTTCAAGGTCAACTTAAAAACGTAAACGTATTGAAAGTTTTCGAGCTATGGCCTTCTGAAAATTTCAGCGCCTATTGACTGACAGAAACGCCGAGTTTCGAGGACCAGCTAGACCGCAAACGGGACCTACAAACAAATTTCATTAATTTTGGTAACTAAGAAAAGTGCGAAGTGTGGCGCACAGAGATAACTTTTTTTATTAGATTTTTGGATTCTACATACCTTGAAACGTAAGCCATCAAATTTTGAGGGGGGGGTTGAACATTTTTCTTTTCTTGCTCGATTCTAAGGTTCATTATTAAAAATAATAAACCAAAACGATATGGCTCTTTTGGATTTGTTGATAGGTACTCTTGCAACTTGAACAAACGTTGATGTATTATTGGGTAATTATTACACGGCGGTTCATTATACTATCTGCGCAGAAGGGGCATCTATACAGGTAAATTGTTACACAACGGTTTATTATTCACCTTATGCTTTATGAATAACTACAAATAATTAATGATTGAATTATGAAATCCCGCGCATCTGTATGAAACTTTAATTCCCGGGCCGGCTCCAGTACTCGATTTAGGGCTTTCCTGGGGGGAGCTCCCGCTCGAGGGTATTGACCACAGAAAATAGTGATCTACGCAGAAGGGGCGTCTATACAGGTAAATAATAAACCATTTTGATAATTTGCTGCGTTTTTTATTGTATTTTCGGATTCTACGTACCTTGAAACGGAAACCATCAAATTTCGTGTGTGTTTGTGGGGGGGGGGGGGGGGGGGGTAAAAATCTTATTCCTTTTCATGTTTGATTCCAAAGGTTCATTACTGGCAATAATAAACCAAAGTGATGGATCTTTTGGATTTTTTGATAGGTACTTTTGCAACTTGAACAAATGTTGAACTATTATTGGGCAAATTATTACACATCGGTAAATTATCAGAGAACAGTTTATTATACTATCTAGAAGGGGCATCTATACAGATAAATTATTGCACAATGGTTTATTATTTACCTTGTGCTTCATGAATAAAGACTACAAATAATTAATGATTGAATTATTGAATTCCGTGCATTTGTATGAGAATTTAATTCCCGGGCCGGCTCCAGTACTGCATTTGGGCTTTCCTGGAGGGAGCTCGAGGGTACTGGCCTGGCAGTGATCTACGCAGAAGGAGCGAGCATCTATACGGGTAAATAATAAACCGTTGCGTAATAATTTGCATTTTTTTTTCAGTGTCGCATGAAATCTTTAGCCTCTGCATACACAAACAACTGCTTGTCTTTTCCTTTCCCCAGATTGTTTCTACCATGTTCTTGTTGTTTTGAAAATGGTCAGTAGTCACACACATTATGCTGACCACATCCAATTAAGTAGATGGTATTCAATAAAATTATTCTTCCCTATATATAAACAAAAGGTATAAACAGCAACCAAGGCATTCCTAATTAGCTTCTTGTTTTAATGTAGCCTTCATAGTAGGTAATTTTTATGATAATAGAAGCAAGGCCTCATCTCATGGGAAGAGCCAATAATATTATTCAATATAGAGTGAGTGGTGAAAAATTCCGGAGAGAAAAAACTGTGTAGGTACACTTGAAGGGTCCTGAACGGCTTATAGACTTACACTGTCATACAGAATTATCGAGCTCGAACAATTTATTAATATTACAACCACATTTTGACGGGACAGGAGCTGGTACATGCCCTCAAGGCAGGCAGTGAAATGATATGATAATATTTCAAAGTAATTGCCCTGATCTGGAAATCAATGAGTGGAGCTAATTCATAAACAAGTCGTCAGTCCGGGAGGATATTTTTCCCACAAAACTATCGAGTTATTCGGTGGTACTTGTAAGCCAGAAAAAGAAAACATCCCATTGATAATGTTTACCATCAATCTTCTCCGGAAAGTGGTTCAGCTTTCAGGCATACCCGTCGTAACGTACTCATTTTTTACCGCACAAACCCTTCCCTCGGTCGAAAAATATTCCACGGATTAAAAACAGTAGAGAAAGAAGGAGGAGGGGCTGTAAAAAATACCCAAAAAGAAAACACCTCTATACAATGCGTAAGAGTTAATGGTTTAGATATTTCAATAGGAGTAAGGGGGTATCCAGGAGCAAGATCGATGGTATCTGGTCGAGATGGTGCATTTATATGAACTAGGTACATGTTCCATGTCTCCAGTGGCCGGGGTCAGTATAACGGTGAGGACTGGGACCCTTCGAGGCAAACTGTTAATATCCTATATGCTAATGGCAATAATAATCGGTTTCTTGCCGATTGAAAGTTCCCTGTAGAAGTCCTTTCTCTATGAAGTTGCGACCTGGAAACAGTGGGAACAAGTTTTCGGAGGAGTGGGCACACTAATAAGATGCGGATTTCTCGCCGAGCGTGTTGTGGAACTTTTTGTTCGGGTTAAGAGAAGAGTGATGATCGAAGTTGGAACAATGCATGCAACTCTTCGATTCTACAGAGGCTGTTCAAAAAAGTCTGATGAGTGGGCGGGCAGTAAAGGTTCTTAGATTGTTGGTAAGCTTCATACAGTGGGTACCTACCTAATTAGTGGGTTCACCGACCAGTATCCTACCATAGGTACATGTACATGCCTGATAAAATATAGGTTCCAAATGCAGTGGAGTCTCGATTTTCCAAAAGATTCGGAGAGAGCTGTCGTTTGGATACCGAAATCGTTCGGATTCCGAAATCTTTCGGATTATTGAGGATTTAAGGGAAGAACAAAGAAAAATTCACGTTTAAGGAGAATAATGACAGTTTTAGTGGATTATACAAAATTGCACGAGTCTTTAAAGCAAAAGAGTCACTGTTTTGAATGGATAGAAAAGGAATTTTTGTAGTTTGAGTCACTGAAAAAAATGTGGATAAAATGCCCATTTTGGTTTATTGTTTCCAATAATGAACCGAACCTTCGGAATCGAGCATGACCGCTTTTTCTTCAACCCCCCTCCCCTAAATTTGATGGTTTGGTTCAAGTTAGGTACCTACGTAAAATCCGAAGATGGAATTAACATTCTCTGTCCGTCCGCCGTACTTCCATTCCACCCTTCATTCGTTCACCCTTCGTGTCCTTTCATTTTTCATAGTTATCACCAACCATAATAAATAGAACTTCGGTTTGTAAATTCCATTTTGGGGGTCTGGTTGGTGTGCGAAGCTCGGCGTTGCTGTCAGTCATCTCGGGTTGAAATGTTCAAAACGCCGTAGCTGGGAAACTTTCAATGGACGGGTTTGGTGTTCTGACGAATTTCAGAATTTTTTGAGACCACCTAAAGCCGTACGTCCAGCCCTTCGTTCACAGTAAGGCTCTGAAGTGTGAACCGTAAAGCGTTCTTGTTCCGTGACACTTTTTCATTTGAGGTTATTTTGGATTTTGTTGGTTAAGTACTACCGTTTTACCCTTGTACATATCAACAAAAGAGTAGAACCTACCAACAAAATCCAAAATAACCTCAAATGAAATAGCTGTTGCTAGCTTTGTGGTTCCCAGCTAATTAAAACTTTAAATTCGATGGTTGTTCACGGCCAAACGAATCGTCCAAATAAGGTGATAATTTGTGAAAATGTCAAGGGTCCTACTTAGGTTCAGCGATCAGCAGAATTTCAAATGACCGGGTGGGGGTCCTTGGGGCCGAAATGCGCGTTACAGGAAATGGAGGCGGTGGAAAATGCATATTATTTAAAATGTAGATAACTGTAAATGCTCGGCCGGTTCTGGTACTCAATTTAGGACTTTTCTGGGGGACTATGGAGGGTAGGTATTGACCATAGAACACGTTGATCTGCCCAGAAAGGGAATGTATATAGGAAAAATCATAAACCGTTGTGTAATAATTTCAGCGTTTTGTAAACGTTAACAAGAATGTGAGAGCGAATTTTAGATGTGCACTTATATTATCATACATCCGAATTATGCCGCTTTATTGGGAATCTACTAAAGCAAATTTCCAACGGATGTTCAAGGTTATCCAAACACAAATTCATGGTACCCGTAACCAATTCAAGATTCTCAGAATCAAACTCCTAAGTTGGTACATTTCAAAATGAAGTTCTCCCTAATCTGGTATTTTCTCTAAATTGAATGGATTTTCTGTTCAAATAGTAACCTGTCTGCATTCAAAATTTCATCTGCACTTTTTTGTAGTTGGTATGGCGCCCGTACGATACACAATCTAGCAGGCTTGCTGTACTCATTTGACGAATATTAGTTCAGCAAATTTGATGGAACGGCTCATAGGCTCATATACACACGGTGCTAAAGATCTGGAACCCAAGAAAATAAATTCAGGTGTCTCACTCAGAGTGAAGAAGACACCAAAATGGTGGACCCTTCCAGTCCTAAGACGGGGCTGCCTGACGACGTGTGATGTGCGTAGTGAAGGTCGGTGGGGACTTGTCGATAGGTTTTCCAAAACTGATAAATTGAACATTGCATCGGTTTCTGTGAATTTGCGTTTTTGGCAACCTTGAATTTGACTTGGAAATGTTGCATACTCGTAGTTGAGTGTGATCGTTTTTTTCACAACCCACCATCGAGTTCAATCCAGCACTCACACCCTTCGCCTTTCCCATTCGGGGCATACATGTTTTGGAGTAATCACTTCTTCCCAACCGCTCGTTTTAAAATTAGTGGAGGGGGCCCGGAGTCATTATGTGCCGTCATTAATACGACTACCTCGTTACGGTTGATGAGATGGGTGACTATGCCCCTACACCTCCCTCTCGACGCCATCAATTCCACCGTGAAAAATGTGAGGTCTTCCACTCTCTCGGAATCCGGCTCCTATGCAAAGTTACCGACCGCCTTGGGCGTTTCACATCGAAATATCTCTCAGGTGCCGAGCCTTGAAACCAGTGCGTTCTACCAGAAGACACTGGAAGTTGAGCGAGGAAGCTACCATCAAATATTTCCTGGACTAACTGGATGACCCGTGCGTTTCTCAGGAGAGCAGTGTATGAGAAACGTAGGTAATTATACCATGTCGTTGCCATCATCCCAGTACTTAGGATAAATGCTCATTACTCTTCTTTAGGAACTGTTCTGTAACATGTTTAAACCGCTGATTGTTATTCAGCTTGTTTCACATACCCAACAGTAGTCAGCTCAATCATGACCTACATGCATATCATCTGATATCACTGATTTCACTGCGAAGAGTTCGATATACTTTTCTCGAAGATGATTTCAAAAATATCGAGGGAATTATAGCAGATTCCCAAACGAGAAAGCTTGGTGCCCAGAGAGCAATCAAATTAGGTAGATCCCTACATATAACACAAAATGATATGAATGGTAGGTACATTAAAGTTGACCTCCCAACGTTATTATTTGAAAATGCTGACAGTTTCATTTTATCATTAACAGTCGTGACTCTGGGTGTAACTTCATTTCTCAAAATGATCTTGCAGATTCTAAAATTCTGTCTCCACGCAAAGCAAGAAGCCTTGGGAATTTCACATCAAATTAGCTCAATTAAGTAACAGGAGTCAGTAAAGGAAAAACTCTCGGAAAGTGGTTGAGACAAATGTACACATAACGGTTATTTAACTAGAAAACTTTAAATATCACGGGTAATGTAGACCAACGAAAGGTGTGGGAACCGATTATTTAAAAAACAACAAATTAGAAGGGAGTAAGGGAAGTAGAAAAACATAAAGTAAACAGCAGTTTCATGACGGGGCTTTGCGTCTTATAGGCTTGCCGTTGTGGCGGACGTGATCGGCTGTTCACTCTGGAGGATCAGAATTTGAGCCGATGATTTCGCTCGTGGCTTCCTATTGACTCACCGTCATAAGTTGAGACGAGAGGCGTTGAGTTTCGAACCGACGGACCCCGGTTCAGTGCTGTATCATACTGTAATCTTCTTGTAATAAAACTCACAATGTTTTCTCATGTTACCTAAAAACGTCTAAAACAGCTTGACCGATTTTAATGAGGGGTTTCAGCGTGATCAGCGAGTTCCTGAGACGGACATAGACTGTGGTAAAATCGCCGAAACGTCCCCTTTCTATGTGAACACGGCTTTCCTTCCCCAACCCGATGCTTTGGTTTCTACGGATCACCGAGTAACGTGAATTTGAATGGACCACTTTTGACTCCAGACGCATTGACGAATACTGTCGCCTTTTATAAATGCTAGTTCTTAATTTTTGTCGTTATTATGGAGTCACGGTATTCTTAAAACAACAGGGACAAATAATGATGACCTGTCAACATTCTGTTTCCGTTAAATGTTACCTGTGTTCCGTTATTACCTATGTCACCATTTTGCTTTTTATCATTTTTATCAAACCCCAAAAATCCACATACTGTAAACCCTCCAAGGTGGTTTTTTTTCAACAACTGGCGAATAAATTCTTAACTATACAACCCTCTTTTAATATCGACACTAAGGTATTCAAACTTCCTGACCATAATTATTATGTCCTCTGCTTCATCCTCCCAAGTCTTTGTCTTTCAGCTGTATAAATCCTTATCTTGTTTTCGTTTGTTTGTTTGTTTTACCATAGATATGACTACATAACAAACTTTGGCGGAAACGTCGCCCATGAAACAATATTTTTAATACGTCGGTACCTTAATTTATCCCAGTTGAAGTTTGGTTTTTGTTCCCCAGGTCCACCATCCTTTTCTTCTGAATCTGCCCCATTATTATAAAGCGTCCAAAGGACACATTGGAGCAGAAGAATCCGGTAAGTGAATATTTTAGAGTTTTTGAATCGTGAGATTCCTTGCTCAAGACGCTTGAACTTTAGTTTGGAAGAACTGCCACAGCCACTTTTCCACCTTGCGCTTGGTGGCAGTTGGGTTTTCACACACATTCGTACATTTAAGAATATTTACATGGCATCCAATTGGGTGAACACATGAACTAGGTGAGAGCATTGTAGAACTTCCCTCTTACCTTTTAGGGTAGGATAAGTAAAGTGAAGACGGTATTGGGTGCACTAACTTAGAGACCACGTGGAATTGTGAAGCAATTGCTTGAATGCTCTTAAAATTTCCATTAAAATCCATTACCATTCATTAGTTGTTAACTTGTTGGGAAAATAATATTATCGAAAGACGGTAGGTAATTTGAATTTGTTTTCAAGTGACAGCCACAATCAATTGTCACTGCCCCGTCGCCTAACTTGGAGAAGAATGCGATGAGATCTGTATCTTCCTTCTACTAGAGGAATCTCCTTGTTTTTGTGCCCGTCCCTCAAAGCGTGTTCAAAGAACTGCAGTCGGATGCCGTCATTGAAAGCTGATCGAGCCGTCGACCCGCGACTAGCTACCTTGTGACACCCGAGTGATTAAAAGCGCTTGCTGAAGATGATTACCTTCGACTCGAGGAGGGGACTGGCTTTAATCGTTCATCGTTAGTTCCAATAACGGAGCGTGCGAAGAGTCCAGGCAGCTGTTCTTGCGCCCGGTTCCGGGAAACAACATGGCGGATTTGAATTTCCCTGCTCGAAAATAACTGAATAAACTGTTTTATTCAAAGTTGGGGCATGTGAGCTGTTTTTTCGTTCAGTTAATTTATGGGAGACGAATGGCTGCGGAATTCATATCGTGAAATTAAAATTCGATTGTGGGCATACACCCATATATGGTAATGAAATTGTTCGTTTTGTTATCGAAAACCGTGTACGATTTTCCCAGTACGAGTTGCTCGATCTACAAAAATGGTCGAAGTGAAGCCTCATATAGGCAGAGAAGTGTCAGAAGATTGAAAGGGAGTGAAACCTGTTCGTTCACACATGTACACTCAAAACAAGCTTGAGTTGACTAATCAAGGTTGAACAAAATTTGCGATCCCGACGTAAGCTATAAGTGCCTGTTAGAGGTATTGGCGGTTGGGCCGTTTTTGACGTTGAAACATGTTGAACGCGTTAACCCGTTAAAGTTCGGAACAATCCGGTGGTGAAAGTCGACACATTTCGACCATTCGACATGTTATAGCTGTCATTGTCTGGGATATGTTAAACGTCGACTCGACACCATATTAAAGTTATCAAACCAGTATGGCGTCCCAGCAACGGCTGATCTGTAATTCAGTACCTACCTACCTCTTGTTGTTGTTGCTGTTTTTTACTCTAGTCATATAGATCTCAGGTACCTGTTATTTTCTTCTTCACACTTGTTAACACCAAATCACCCGATTCTATTTGCGAAGTTCAACATAGCAAATTTAAACAATGGGGGGGGGGGGGGGGGGGCTCATGATTTCACCGTTTTGCGAACTTATTTTTCGGTTCATTTTTTTTAAACCTGGACGATTCAGCCGAAAATACCCCTAATGGGAGCTGTAGTGATAATCGAGAGTTTGTACTCTACTTAATGCCGTCCAGAATATAATCATATATCTGGGCTTTTCCTCATTCGAGCAACACATTTTCTAATTACTGCCTCCCATACCCGGAAACTCTTAACACACGACAAACTTCTATATTACTCCGTGCCAAACGATGACCGATACAGGCGGCTGGTTTTAGTGAATTTTCGAGGAAAATGAAAGCTACTGTAATGGGTTCAACGTTTTTAGTGGATACAAATCGAACCTACGAGTACTCTTTACTTCGCAGTTACAAAAAATATTTTGGCGAAATTGGAAAGAATAGGTTAGAAGATGAGCAGTTTTTGAAACTGAAAAGTGCGTCAAGCAGTTGCAAAAATTTATAAAAATTGCTGATCATCGCCAAGAATTGATATACAAATTATTGAAAGTGTTGTAGGATAGTAACTGTAGACAGAAAAGACAATATTGCAGTCTATACACATATTTTTCTGAGAGAAAGTGGGTCGTATTCTAATTTTTGGAGATCTAAATTCGATAAAAATACTTAAGCATTATCAAAAATTGACGTAAATCCACCATAAGCGTAAAAATAAAAATAAAACAAAATAAAACATTTTTCGGCGTTAAAAGTTGGTGAAAACCGCTAAAAATCACTAAAAACTGTTCTAAATCAAAAAATAGATCGATAAATTTTATCGAGATCATGAGCAATATGAATGATATCATCATATAATAAATCTTTAAGATTAGATATCGTCAAATGTAACGTAATTACTAGTCAACATGCATTAGGACACCCATGATGAAATTATCCTATGCAATAGTACTATAGTATGTGTATAGTAGTGCTATAGTACCTAGTGTATACTTACTTTATTCCGTCAAACTGTCTTCCAAAGTGAGTGTACTTGGTTATTGAAAACGCATGATTGCAGTGGGACGAAACTTTTTCTTCCCTTGTCGTCACAAATGTGTGGGACTGGTCTAACGGCGATTGGATGTGATTGAGTAATTTTCAAGAGCAACGACCCATCTCCTAACTAGAATCGTGATTCGATGATTTGCATAGGGAATCCTTGGGACTGAGGCAGGCGGAGACGTACTTCTAATTTCAAACTCAACGAAACTGGTGGGAAGTCGAAGTCCTGCGCCCAAAACTAATTATACCCTACGTATGGTTTAGTGGATTGTATCTTTTATCCTTTAATTAATAATAATTCTATACCTGGAGTCTTTTCACAACGCTAAACAGTAATACAGGAACAAACGAGGAAAGGAATGATTTCAAAAGGAAGAGGCCGGGTTATATTCCAGACACCGGTAACATTGAGTATAATGTGTAGTTCGAAATACATTTTTCGTCAACACTTACGGTCGATTTTGTGAATTTAGTTCGATTCCCAGGCATCCTGTGTTCGATAAAGCGAATTTCTTGCTAGTTATTTGCTGAATAGGTATTTCGTGTCGTCCAAAATAATGTACTTTCCAGTGTGTTATTATATTGGAAAACCACATGATATAACCCATATTTATAGGTTAGTTTGAAACGTAGATTATTGATAGGCGCTTCAAGTATAACTACTTAGCGATTTATGACAATGAAATTGTGCTAAGCTGTTAACCCATTAATCAACAACGGTGTTTAATAAATACTCGTTTGAATTCAAGACGTACATGCTTGATAATTATTGTAGAAGACCTGTCTTCCATTTTCGTTTATTGCCAGGGATGTGAGTTTCACGAGGAAGGGCGCGGAAGATGTATTCAGTGACTAGCGTTTTTGGGTCTGACATCCGTAATGGTCTCTCTAGAAATGATTGGAATTTTAAACTGCGCTGCTAAGTCTGGCGCCTCCGTCACTCTATAATGAGAATAATTTTCAGTCGATGGTGTCACTTCTCCATTTTCCTTGCATGCATACTTTACAAACACCTCACGATTAGACGTGCATGATGAAACATACTCGTAATTCACGTGAAAGGGCGACAAGATTTTACCGGTGTATACGTTACTGTCGGGGTTACCTAGTAATCCTGTTGCTGTTCCTCGCAGATATTGTTTCATGTTCCAAACATGAAACGTGAAATGGCGGAATGAGATCAACATTGTATCAATGTCATGGAAAAGTAGACTGGTTCCACACTAACTTTACCTAATACTGATAGGATTCCTCGAATTCAGGACCGATAAGAGCCGGACTAGGTATTATTCGGATGAGAGTGTCACGACTGACTCCTCTTATATCCCATCATGATGATGATGACATAGCAGTGATCCTTAGCAGTACTGAATCTGGCAAGTTGGATTACTGACAGTACAAATTGAACTAGGTAACAAGAAGGGTTAGTGGAGGCAGATGTCATCTCGATTAAACCTCGAGGCGGTGTTACGAATAGATTTGCCCACGTGATGACCTGACCTTCGTTTCACCCCTCAACAAATTGTTATCTACCGCTCGATAAACCAATCTTCGTCTTCCTTAGGTAACCTAATAATGTGGAACATGAATAAGCGTTTATAAAAATAGGAAGGTGTCATTGTTTCTAGTACATGAAAGTACATACAAATAAGAATAAGAATGAGTGTAGGTACATAAAATTAAAATAAATGTACATAAAATACAAGAATAAGTGTACGAGAATGCAAGAATAAGAATACAAGAACAAGTGTATAATAGAATACAAGAATAAGAATACAAGAATAAATGTACATAAAATACAAGAATAAGTGTACGAGAATGCAAGAATAAGTGTACGAGAATGCAAGAATAAGTGTACGAGAATGCAAGAATAAGAATACAAGAACAAGTGTATAATAGAATACAAGAATAAGAATACAAGAATAAATGTACATGAAATAAGAATAAATGTACATAAAAATGGCATTGTTTGTAGCCACTGTGCAAGATACCTTATATTGTACCTTTAATTCCATAGATAACTGTTCTCAATCCCCGCATTAGTGTATTACATTCGTGCCCCTGCAGGCAGAATGGAGAAGCGTAATCAAAATTGTGGGAAATCGCAATTTTCTCTAGCGAATTAGAAAGTTGTACCACCTAACATGGCATGGTTACTCTTGGATTCATTCTAATTTACTGAATCGATCCATATTTTTGGATTAGTTATGTCATTAATACAAGTGAAGTTGAAAAACGTGGTTTCATTGTAACATTCACCCTTTCCGAGTGATTGTGCTGACTTGTGATGCGACAGTATTCGCTCTAATTTTTCTGCCGTTGAGTGGTAAAAAGTAGTAAAGGGTAGACGATTTCCATTAAAATCTACTGATATTGAACGAACTGCGACAAACATTCCAAATAATGTTCAGTAAACTGTAGATTTTTGGTCTCCTATTTTCTTCTTCTTTTGCCACTTGCTCAGGATGTTGTGGCTTAGTTTCTGTCCATGGGGCCACTTTTTTGTATGAAGGAACACGTTTTTCAGGCTACGTCGTAGGGCTCGAAACCCTGGTTTCAGTTACATTTGACCCTTTGCTCGTCTGCTTGCTACATCCCCCCCCCCCCCCCCCCGAATGTCTCCTTCCTGATCGGCTAGATTTTTGCGGTATTTTCTTTCGAATGGAGGAGAAAAATACGCAAACATTGGTGTGCCTACTGCATACCACAAGATTGGTGTATTCACCCTTCTACCTGTGAGGGTACGATTTATATAAATGTACTAGTAGGTTAGGTACTAGCAGTAAGTAATTTCAGCTCATCTAATTATCCTGGCACAGTGAACCATTAGCCCCCCCAACACAGCCTATGCTGTCACAGTGCCTCCTGATGAAGAGTAAAGAATATATTATTTACTCGAAATCGCCGGGCAGTCGGACGTGTAAAGCCCCAGCCTGAAATGGTTGTTTACTTAACTCTACTTTACTTACTCGAAATACCTACATCGCAAGGAAAGAAAAAGTTGAACTGTATCACAACAGATATTATAAATTAATTGCAATTGCAATTTAAATGCTGGAGAATGGCGCGAATAAAGCGGATACATTTAGTTAGCCCTCATGAAAGGCCTTTGAGAGGCCGCTCGAGAGAATAATAGCTGCCTTCGCCGTCCCTCCACCACCCGTATTTCACTGCAACACTTTGAAACACATGTTTATTGCGAGTTTGAATAGAGTCATTGGAGCCGGGTTTATAGTCACTGGAAGATGAAATTATACTTTCGAGCGTTACATTCAACGCTTGATCTCAAGCTCTGTATGGTACCATAGCGGAGGTCATTAGAAGTCGGGGTCCCGGAACCCGTTTACACGTGTGTAGGAACATCCAACGGGAGAATCATAAATTATAAAATCACTGCTTGGGACCGGGTCGGGGAGGAAATTCGCGCCCTTAGACTGATGAACAACATTAATTCCAGCATTACAGCCCGCCTCATGAGGATTGATATACATTTCCAGCCTGTTGTAATGTAAAACAGAAGGCAACGTCTCTTTTTGATTCTTCTGATGTATATAGTAAACATGCAGGTTCATATTGGTCCCTGAAACATACAGAAATAGGTATCCCACATTTCTTGGAATAACGAAATGATTTGAGTTGAATGAACTCAAAATACTTCAACAATCGGCATTATTTTTTCTCACAACAGTGTGTCGGGTAGCATCCTTATAATTATTATACGGACGCAACATGGGGCATACTAAGTTGAGATGAGATCCGGTTCCAATATTACTGGTTAAATTCGAGTGTTTAGGGTTCAGCTATCGCTAGTAATATTGCCAACAATAGTGTTTTAATTTGAAAAACGCTGCAAATTATTGTCCCTAATTAATTGCCTGCTAATTGGATGCCCCTTCTGCGTAGATCACTGTTTTCTGTGGTCAATACCCTCGAGCTCCCCCCCCCCCCCCCCAGGAAAGCCCTAAATTGAGTACTGGAGCAGGCCAGGCAACTACAGTTTCATATAAAGGTGTGCGGTGGATTCAAGAATACTATTATCATTATTTGTTGTTATTCACGAAGCATAACGTTTGTTCAAGTTACGAAAGTAGGTACCTACCTATCTATACCTACAAAATCCAAAAAACTATTAGTCTTCAAATGACATAATATCGCGGAACAACCAACTCGATTTCGTGCAGGCAGGCGTGATTATAGTCAGCTGTTCCCTTGCAGTGATTTCTGGGCTGGATGTATACCGTATCTTTCAAACTGATGTTTGCGAAGCTTTTCGGTGCAAACTTCTGAGCCTTACTGTGTACAAACGGCTGGACGTAAAAAATCCGCAAGTTCGAGATAAATTTAAATTGTTGAAAACCCTTACCATTCTATCAAAAGTTTTCGAGCTATGGCGTTCTGGAATTTTCATCCCCTATTTTCACTCCTTAGAGATGAATGACAGTGGACCAAGTGGGACTCCAAATGGACTAAATTTCATTAATTTTGGTTCTTTTTTTTTAATGAATTTTTGGAATGAAGATAATGAACCAGACAAATTATATGATGTTTCAGTGGGTACTTGATAGTTACATTAATATTGCAGATAAAGATAAAGAGATCTTTTCTGCGCCAGCAAGCGAACTAAGCAAGAAGATGATGGTTTCCTCAAGAGCAAGACTGAGCTACTCGCAAGCACATACCTAAAGGGTTATTAAATGTTATGGCGAACGCGTGATAGGAATATCAAATCAACCTTGTAATAAAAGGTCATTTCCAGAAATCTCCCGTCCGGAAAAAATCGCCCTTGCTCTGCCTCATCGTACGGAATCAATAACCAGATCGACCGGATACCGAGGAAGCTTCATCCTGCCCTGTAATAAAGGAGTGGTCCTAGTGACGTCACTGTAATAATGACGGCGGTGGCCCGTTTACACGGTGATGGCAACAGATGGCCTCTGGCCATCCCCTGTCCAGTCCGAAAAGTCCATCGGAGGGAGAAAAGAACAAGAAGAAAAAACCTTGGAGCACAGTGTAGGGCTTCTAGGATTTCGTCACGCACGAGGCTTCCTCCTTCAGCGCTTTCCTTCCAGTCGCATTACTAATGGTGTTGAATAACATCCACCTTTTTGGTAAAGGGTTCGAAAGGGCTTTTTCCACAGGTGTTTTCATGTTTCTCGATCAGTGCTCCCATCAATACGAAACATTTTAGAGCCGTCGCGTTCTGTGTGTTATTACCCGCGTGTTATTACAACCTGGATTCCTTCGTATCCAGTCTGAATCAATTTCTATTTGTTGTTAGCTGGTGATCCCTGGAAGATTCACAGCAATGAAGTACGGCTTTTTGAGACATATTGGGAAAAGCTAGTCATTAAATGGGGACACACGAACTGCCACAAATTTTGGGTCCATCTGAAACGCACGAACTGCCACAGTCATTAGAGGGGATTAGAAAGGGTCAACTCCCAAGATAAGAAACCCACGAACTGCCACAAGGGTTCGGTCAGGTAGCCGGTACAAGTCAGGGAAAATCGGGAATTATACTGAGGTTATCCCTCGATGATATTCCTGCTCTACTTGTCTTCTTTTCTGGTATTTTCGAAGGCATTAAACAGTCTTGTTACATACCTAACATTACATTCCACTAATCTATTCAGAAGTCCCAAACAACCTGCTCATTCACGGGATAGTTTCTGGGATTGTTTATCTTTTTTGAGATGCGAGCGCTAGCGAGCATCCAGATCGCTTGACAATGCATTCCACTAATCTATTCAGAAGTCCCAAACAACCTGCTCATTCACGGGATAGTTTCTGGGATTGTTTATCTGTTTTGAGATGCGAGCGTTAGCGAGCATCCAGATCGCTTGACAATGCGAGCGGCGGAATGGGAACTAAACTTCTTGTACACCCACCGTCTTGTCTGACTGAACCCTTGTGGCAGTTCGTGGTTTTCTTATCTTGTGAATTGACCCTCCCTAATCCCCTCTAATGGTTGTGGCAGTTCGTGCATTTCATATTTGATCTAAACGTTGTGGCAGTTCGAGTGCAGCCCATTAAATTGCACCGTTGACCGTTTATTGCTCTTTGGTTTGGTGCATAGCTTGTAAGACGAAGTGTAGGTGGAAGAAAGTGAAGAAAGTGTATTGCCGACGAGAAGTAGTACGATGTTACTGGAATTCAAAATCTTAGTAAGTATATCAACCTACGCTGATGTTTTGGATTAGCACAGCTTCTGTTTTTGTCAGTGTTCCCTCTGCCTTGCAACATGCTTACTGTGCGTGGCAACGACTGTAGCCTCTTTTAAACCCTTCAGTGATCCATTAGCTATTGGTACAAATCGACAAACATCAAATGGGCCTTTATGGAACATCGAAAAACTTGAGTATGAATTTCGAATTGAAACTTAGTAAGTACAATGGTTGTTCCAGCCAGACTAAACTCGAATAAAACACGACAGTTTCTGGCCATTGGTCGGCCCATTTCCAGAATTCGAGCTGTACATTTTGCATCCTTCCTTCTACTTAAGATAGGTATAATATTATACTTAGACGATAGACGAGTACAAGGTATAGCGTAACATGGGTACTGTTCTATATATAGGTCTAAGAATTGAGTTCCATTCCGTCCAGGAACGGAACATATTTTATCGATAGTCCCTCATCGTGTTCCTCCAAGAGGCTTGTTCATGAGGCAGTGGATATTTGTGTCGTGTTTGAGATCATAGTCCAGAGAATAGCGAAAATACCTAAGACAGCGAACGGCCAAGAAAGAGGGTGTGGGAATGGTAGGCCTCTGTTCTCACGTTTTATGAAGGCCTATGTTTCAGTCTATAGGGAAAAACCAAAGCGTACTTTATTTTCAGAGTACACGGGCTAGCTGAGAAAAGGTACGAGGATGGGTTTCAAACCAAAAGAAAGCGCCGGCAGGTTCATTACCATTGAATTAAACCTGGAGGAGAGCCTTTTCCAAGAGCGGTGGCAGGGGGAGCTGAACATGAGCATGATACATACAACACCGTGCCCGGCGCATATCAAATGCCGCTCATTCCCGGCGAACCTTTGTGTCTGAGCACCTACCCATTCTTAGGAGCCACAATAGCGAAAATTACCCAGTGGTCGGTCCAACCATCCGTAATGATGTATTTTGGAGTAATTGAAATTTTACCTTCGCGCTCTGAGTCAGGCGCCAGTGTTGCTGTGCGATGAGCCATTGGTATTGTCAGACGGCTCCCTGGTTGGTCCCGTTCACCTTGTGGTTTCACAATTTTCGAGCGCAAGTGACGCTTTCTGTCACGACATTGGTGCACACATCCATTAGAATTACGCATTCAAAACGCAGTAGCGCGAAACATCACCATGAGCTTGACGTTCATGTTACGCAGCTCTTCAATATTAACACGAGGACTTGTTATCGACCGCAACGCGAAGTATTCGTTAGCTTTAACATTTCTGTATTATTGTTAACAGTTCAGCTAAGCTTTACGATAAATTAGAAAATAATTATTTTTGATTTAAAAAAATAAAGTTACTTATTCTCAGTTGAAACTAATAACTGAGGATCATCAGCCCTCTATTTAAACATCACTATGGCTAGTTGAAAATTGGTGTCGGCAGATTACTTAGCGAGATCATGCTCAGCACGGAGCCATAATAAAACTGATACAATCATGATCATCAATATGGAATATCAAATCATTCTTAACAACTAGTTACACGTCGCAGACCGATTTTTAGTTTTTTTTTTTATGTCAACTGATCGAAAGTCAAGAAATTTTTTGTTTTTTTAAGTATAAAATCAAAAGGTGATCATTATTTTTTTGAAAATTTTAGTCAGGTACCCAATATTTTAAAATCATCTTTTTGAAGAATTCGATCAGGTTTGATTGGATTGTCACTGTCAGGAGAAATTGGCTTCATATTAATAATAAAAAACGTATTTAAGTCTTATATAATTGAGTAATCAGTTCTTGATAATCAGAATTCAGATTTCGATTGGATGTACTTCTTAACGGTATAATAAATATTGATTTTAATCCTTGCTGGTTCCGCATTCCTGGGAATAACATTTCAATGAGCCAACTCATGAGAGTAACGGATCAGTAATACAAGTCCAATCCATGTTAGGTCTGTCCTTGATTTTTACGAATATGTGTATGTTTTGTCCACACTCGTATGCTTTGTCAGTGCGGATTTATTGATGCTTCGCATCATATCCTCTGAGGAGACGATTAGCTCCAGCATAATGGTGAAATTATATTGAGCGTTATGTCAACTGTAAGTGTAGCTTAAACCTATAGATTTAATGACATACATTCACTCCGGGACAATAATCAATATGTTGGATACACGTTTATTATAAGAATACTAGTATTGCTGAGTAAAACTGATACTACAATTCATCTCAAGTTACGCCCCATAGCATTGGGGCCTATGCTGCTGCATCATTGCCCTTAGTCAATCTATGATTAGGCTGTGATTCTGATCTGATCCTCCCTTCTCCTATATGGGCCAAAACTGTGTTTTCTATGAACAGACTAACTTTGGGTACATACTAAATCGCAGATAATTATAGAGAAATCTTACTGATTGTTTGTTACTGTTGACGGTAGCAGTCGATCAAGTTCAGGATTATTAAAGTCTTGTGGTATGAAATTGCAGTTGGATCCTAATTTAAGTGGGTAAAAGCACGCATTGATTTTACCTGTGGCTCTACAACCCGAATCATCGATTTGCGAATAACTAGTTTTGGACGATAATATTCTCAGACGTAAAAATCTGTGAGAAGATAACACGAAAATAGTTAGAGATGTACCTTTCTTGGCAGTAATCCAAACCGTCTAGCCTCATTTTTCCTTGTATATTACGTTGAATAAAAATCCACCATTGCCTTTTAACACTTCGCTAACCCTCTCCTCCCCTTCACCGTATCCAATCCAATTCGACCTCATCCACTAATCCTCTTAGGAACTTCCTACCGGGCAGAACTTTAATGGTTGGTTTATATATCAGGACTAGCGCCCATAATTTGACGGGCCCCTGTACATTTGTTTAACACACCGACAGATCCAGCTAAGTTCTTTCTCTCTCGGATGTTTATCGCCTTTGAATTGTTGAGGAAGCAGAAGGGGATTAACCCAAGCGAGGTGGGAAAATATCGTAATGAATACGCGGGCCCCAGCAAGTTGCTCGCTTTTATCAGTTAGAAGCGAAAGATATTTGCATTCCATTTTGTTCTTGAACCGAGTTTTATGTTTCTGTACGATTTTCGCCTTTTTTTTCCTCTTCGCTGTACTATTATAGAAGGGAGGAATAGGTTATAGGATAGTATTTCGATTAGTGAGAGCAACGCGTGCAGCTATAAATCAGAATTGCCTTGTCTGATTGCGAATTCATAGCTCTTGACCATCAAAGTTGCTCGGGATTGAAATCGAGAGGCCAGCTCCCGGAGCAGTGACAAATACGAGTTCCGAGCTAAGCCTCCAATAAAGTTTGTGGAACACGAGAATCCCACTGCGGATGAGTCTAGTTAGTTCCTTCTGTTCATTTACCTAATACGAGTTCTTTCGATTTCACACAACTTTTTTTTTTTTGTTATGCATAGTTGGCTTTTGTATGGTCCAGGATCTATAATAAAAAGATAAAAGTTTGCGGCGGTTGTTCCTTCATTTATTTCTTCTCCTGTTTACCAGGATTGTAGCTTGATCCTTGTGATCTATTTCAAACACAGTTTTCTCCTCCAAAATCAAAATCTCCGCTCGCCTCAGTCCAGTGTTTCTATCGATCTTCATGTTAGTGAGTCCATAAAAACCATGCCACGCGAACAAGTAGGTATACGAAAAAAATGTTCGTAAACCTTTCGTGACTCGTATAACTACGGTGTTAAACGAATATGGTGAACTTCACAGGTGTTTCTCGGTTTAATACCTACCCATACAGTCTAGATATTTTAACACGCAGGTTTCTACAACGAACTGTTTGTTGAATTCACGTTTGATCCGAATTCAGAGAGATGTCATCCAGTTGGACCTGTTCTGTTCGGGCTTTCCTTCCTTCCGTCGCAATGTGCTGGTGTCTGTGAGTCCTCTCACATGATCAGGCTTCGACGGAGTACCTATCAACTCGACTTCTTTTTATCATCTTGTGTACACGCACTTATTCTGTTGTAGTGTTTCCTAATTTTGTTGTGTTATCCGAAGTTTTTTCGTTGTTCTCTTGTAAACTGGGCTTCCGACCTTATATAATAATAAATAAATAAATAAATGAAAAGTTTCGTATGAGTTCGTTAAGACGGTGGCCTATTAATAGTCCTCGTGTGCGCATCGTGGAAACCCTATCTTTGATAAACACTTAACCAGTTTCGTAGGTGTAACCGAACTGGATGGAACTTTCAGTATCTTATCATGGGTACCAGCTCTTCATACGATCAGAGTCAATGCGATCATGAAACGATAACGACAAACCTACGTGCTGAATCTTTGCATATTTGTCTTCTCATTTTTTCCCCCTCGGCGGTCCGTTTCCATGTTCTACAGATTCAGTATTAACGTGAGTTAAATTGTTTACCAAACGCCATTTCAGCAAGAAAGTATCGAATAACCGTTATTACGGCTCTCAGTGACGTCACTGCGAAATTATAGCGAGGGATGAGCATTCTAAAGCTACATCCATTCCGCCCAGATTCACGAGTGGCTGTAAAGTGGATCACTTTTCTTCGGCCCCGGTGAATAGGCGAAATCCATTTTCTGCATTGAAAGAAGGAAAACCGTCGAGGGGATAAATAGTCGAGGAACGAGAGGGAGATAAAATAAGAAAGCGCTAGGAAAAACGAGAACAATGGCCCCCACCTCAGAGACCAAGATAAAATGCTAAGTACGTAGTCAGATGGGTTTTATTAAGACAGCTAACTAACAATCAGGGAAACAGAGCCAATTCCTGGTAGGGGGTATTTGCTTTTTGCTAACCCTTTTACTTCCACAGTGCTAAACCTGAGGCCAATGTTGTTAGAAGAATAAGGATGTCGTAATGAGAGTTTTCTCATTTATATATATAATAATATTATTATGTATTATAAAAACGGCAAGTACATTATCAGTATTACCAGTACGTGTCATTTTAGAACCTTGAGAGACAGCTAACAGTTTTTGTGGCTTGCCATGTTTGGCCTATGAAAAAGCTCTAATCAAAATCACTTAAGCCTTCTTAATTAGACTCAATGACGTCTAGAGACGAGCGTAGCCATGACGTTTATCAGTGAAAAGTACGATGTTAATTTATTGCGACATACGTATGTCAACGTTTTGGGTAGGTACTACTGGCCTAACCAGTTTAGACACTCAAAATTAAAAGTCATACTTGTGACGGTGTGGCTGTTCTCGAGTTGTTTTTTGGTCCGGTGAAGACGGGGTCGGTTGGGGAAGCCTAATCGATATCCCTTCTTAACTGGTGATAATCTCGCTGGTCTAGGAGGGGTACTCTCGAGGGTCCACCGTCACTCTCCTCACACTCTGTCACATATTACAGAGGGACGAGTAGAGTTCGTTTTTGCAGAAAGAACACACGGGGTGTCAAAATGAAACCCGAGCCTCACTGCGTTCGGGTAGAAGAATTTGCAGCGTTTTTTCTGCCATTTTGTTTTTGTTATTTTCATAAACTAAAGTAAAATATACAGCCATTCAGGCTGGGGCTTTACTTTTAACTGCCCTGCCTGTATCGCGGACCGTTATTATTTATAATATGGATGAATGATTTAGATGTTTAATGTATTGTATGCGTGGTTTTGTCTTTGTTCCGCTGTGGTTCTGGTGGGGGATGTCGTTCGGCCCGGGGGAGCACACTGGTGAAAACGCCCAATCTAGATGGACTTTTGGTCAAATTTTCATGACAGCAGGTCCACGTACTGTTGTCAGGGATAGTTGACAAGGTAAGAAGTGCATTGAGAATGGGGTATAACACGCAATAATATATACTTGTTCACACATGCTGCTTTTATGAACGCTAAAGGCGTTCTCCCGTTAGTTACGCGTTTACATCCCAACTATTAACATTTCGCGTTGATCGACAACTAAACGTGGATTAGACAGGTTTTCCTTTTTTTCCGATCTGGCTAGAGGTAAGTACAGTACATCTAAGGGTAAACCACATCAGTATGGTCTCAGATTTACCAGTTAGACTACAAAAAAATACAAGTTATACTTCGTTGTACTTAAAGCTTTAATTTTCAAAATTATGCAACGTTTTTCCTACACCTTCCTACACCTTGCAGGTGTCGTTTTGATCTACAGAGAACGTAAATTACAAATTTAGACCCTCCCGAATCCGTTGAGTTGACGAAATCAATTTTTCTGGAAAAAAGGCCTATCACCAAAGGAGAGATTATTGGCGTGTGGACGGGGCAGGTCGGCGAGGAAAAGATCCTGTATCTAGATTCGAAAGTTAATGATTTAATTTTTTCATAAGTAGGTACTTTTTTCAGTATTGAATATTCAACAACATTTTCTGTCATATTTTATACTGATATTTTGTAAAAATGAAGTATTCTGCCCTTTTTATTTCTTCTCAGTTTTGTTTCATTTTTTGATAAGTAAATTAATATTTTCAGCCATTTATCGCATTCATATCAGTCTTGCCATAAAACCACCCAGGTGGTAGCTAAACATACCTAATTTTTTTAACAACCCCATAGCTCTATCACCACAGTAACGTGTGTAATTTTTGTCAATATCGTTGTCAACAACCTATGAATCAAATTTGGTCACCCTCTCAGTTTCAAATCATTTCGTTCATTTTTGTATGAGGTATGAGCAACGTCCACCTAGATTGGGCGTTTTTACCAGAGTAGGGCGGTCTCGGCTGATGGTTTGTTCTCGGGGTACGATTCATAGGCCCAGAAATGGATGAGGGGCCTCGGAGGCCGCCATGGTGGGTCGGGTCCGGACTCGTCGGAGCCGCCCTTTGGGCATAGACGATGGAAGCTGCTTCGGCGGGCTACGTTATTATTATTATTATTGTACAGTGCCACAATCATCAAAGCTCTGTAAAAGCTCGATGAGTCGAATAGCTTTTTCATACGGTGCAAGAGATTATCACCCAAAGAGACAGTTCACATCGGCCAATGAACTGGAACAAACTCGTAATCAATGGCTCCCGTCGTGAAACCCGAGTCGTAAAACACGTTCAACCTCGGAAATTAGCTGTACCTAACTGGTGGAATCTCCGGACGACTCGAGGATTCTTTCAGATATCACCTCTCAGAGATCCCGATATCCGAACGCTGTCTTCCCTTTCGACACTCACGTCGCGGATTGTCGCGAACGCCAGCAATTTCCGATACCGCCGAAGCATTTAACCGTCAGACCGGTCCGCATGTCCCTAATCGTCCTAGATATCTCGGGTGCTCCTTGAAGACAGTTATAATGGGGTTTTGCTGGCCTCTTCCGTTTCCCTATCACTTCATCGTACCTTCATCAGTATTCGGGTCACAGTTCCAGTCAATTACCCGCTCCACCTTTCGTCGATGTCCACTTAATACGAAGGGGGCGAGGCTCGGATGGAAAGAAAGTTCGGGAGGATGGGAATGATTCACATTGCTTCCAATAGATCGATGATAGCCAAAGACGGATGATAGTAGTGCTAAGCCAGCAGCTACAGTTCCATTGCGGTGTTTCATTACCGACCAGTAAGGAAATGCAAGTAAACTGCTCAAGTCGAATATTCTTCGGCACTGCGCAGAGTCAAACTGCAAACCAGTCCTTGTTAAAACGAAGCCACCAAAGGTGAGCGGTTTTGTACCTCTGACGAAAGATGTCGCCTTTCCAGTCAGCTATGGGTAGCAATTTATTTATTTCATTTGACGTAGGCAAAGCCCCATTACATATGTAAATATTATCCTATATTGTTGAGGTATAATAGAAGATAATATGAAAGCTAAGTACGACTAGATATGCAGCAACAAAACAGCCAACATGAGATACAAGTGTGAGATATACAAAGCACAAAGGCTCAAAAGATGAACATAGTGAGTTAATCGATTGTAATAACAATCAAGAGTTACACTGGTAATTTGTTCGAGTGAGAGACTTGAGGGCGGTTGGACAAATATTGAATATGTCCAATGAACTTCCACTGGATAGCTACTCCTCTTGAATTCGCACCATCGGGTTGTTCCGTAGGTAATTAGTGGGATGCGAACTAATATAGAACGCCTGTTGGAGTCTGGTGGCATAAGGAGGGACAAACAAGCATAATTTCGATAGCAAGTAAGGGCAATCCGTGCGAGCAATTGAGGCTTATAACAGGATAGTCGTTGAAGGGGGTGGGTGGATAGAGCCAAAACGTTCATTACAACAAATCAGCTCGCAATAGAAAACCATGAACAAGACGCAGAAACGATAATCACGAATATTATGAGCAAACGTGAAAAGTTGATTATAAATAGATGAAAAAACAAGCAGAGACAAATTGAAATTGTTTTACTGCTAGATAGTATTATTGGAACTATTATTATTACGGTATTATTGGAACTAATGGAACTGGTACGAATGATGTGCCCGTACACCATCTAAAGGTGATGAACGCATTTGTGGCGGATTCTGACGCATTTGTGCCTGTCACTCCCACATTCGTCGTTCATTCATGCGAAACCGTGGTTTTTCTCAGACGTATTAATCCTTACCACTGCGCGCTTGATTATATTGTATTCGTTTGGTCAACTTACCCGATGACAGTCACAAATGGCTGCGTTTCCTTATGAGAGATTTTTACGCAAAGCCTGTACGAGTTACCAATGAATTGTAAACTTTGAACCCTATATAATAGTCCTCCAAACTAAGGATTTTTCATATGATTCAATTCATCAAATGATTTTTTATTGTACCAAGCTGTACCATCTTCCCCAAATTTGAAATATTCGTAGCTGTTTTTGACCATTTCGGGAGATTTATGGCAAAACTTGAATTGAACCCACTTTGCGTTTTTCAAGATCATCCATCTTTTAACTCGCCCTTAATTGGTGAAAAATAAAAACGGAGTTACTAAAAGTAATATATTTCCATTAAGGCTGTTATACCGGATTCAGAGATCAAATCATCGCCAGCTACAATGAAGAATCACAATAAAATAAAGTTATTCACCAGATCCGATATCATGGTGTATTTTGTTCTTCATGGAAATACATAATGTTTTAATAACTTAGTTTTTTGAGGGTTTCAGCTACTAATTTGTGAGTAATTTAGTTCTTCTCACATGTTGACATTTCCGCAAAATTTGGCAGTTGTTCGAGTGCAGGTCAAACATACTTTACCCTGAAAGGCAGAATGTGTGTAATGGTAACCCTTGGATTCCCTTCATTCATTCAGAACGTAACGCCACCAGTTCAGTGTAAGTACGGAGGCTAAAACAGTCCATTGCCGTATGTGCGTCTCATTGCCACTGTCGGTTATGATTAAATCTGCATATTGTACGTCCTACCGTTTGTTCAAGTAAGGCCCCGAAGTTGGACCGAAAAGTTCGTCAACAACATGAGTGTGAATCATACGGTATACATAACTGCCGCCCAGATATCATTGCTTGGGAACAGCTAATATAATTGTAACGACGCGTGGCTGCATGAAGTCGAGTTTTGTACCGTGATATTATTTCATTTCAAGAATGATGGTTGTTTGGATTTTTTTTATAGGTACATTTTGGTTCATTATATTATTCAATTCCTAATGAACGTTTGGAATCGTGCGTTAAATTTTTTTTAACCCTCCTCAAAATTTGTTGGTTTTCTTTTCATGGTGGAGGTACATACGTGGAATCATAAAATGGAATAAGCACATTTCTGTCCGTCCTTCGTACTTCGCTTACCTTAGTTACCATGAACGAAAATTAATGAAATTGGGTTTGCGGGTCCCATTTGGGGTCTAGTGCGTGCTTGCGCGCGCGCGCGTGTGTGTGTGTGTGTGTAGGTCTCAACCGCAAAAAACTACTCTACACTAACAGGATTTCAGTGATCTATGCACCACTGGAAAACGCGTGGTGACACGTCCAAGTATGACCCATGTAGTTGTTGGGCAAACCCTCACTCAACAGGGCGAGGCAATGAGTAGCCAAGTAAAGAGCGAAATGATCAGATCGAATTCTGATCCTCTCATTGGAGGACAGCTGATCACGTCCGCGACGCTGGCAGGGGAGTCGGACGAAAAGTCCCAGTTTGGAACGGCTGTTTACTTTACTTTTTTACTTCACACAGGAAAACAATAAACTGTTATGTAGTAATTTGCACCGTTTTCCTTCATAAATCGATGAAAAGGCTCCAGCTTACGTAAAAACACCATGCTTAGTTGTGTTGTGCAATTAGAACAATCCATGCATAGTTTTTCGTCTCGCCTGTAAAATTTTTAAATAATAAGTCATATTTATCAATTATTATACCACGCGAATGGGTTCAGAATATCTCAAAGAAAGTTGTGATAAAAGTTGTAATAAAATCAAGTAGGGACTCGTACTAAAGATTTAGGCCTCATTGCTATACATACTGTAATGTAACAGATTATTTTCTTTGTAAATTTGCTAAAAATAACCACCTTCCGCTGACAACCGCGTTGTGATCAGGTAGCTTTAAGTGCTATTTTCACTGGTATCAAGGACTTTCTATGTAGATCTGTTGTTTTCACATCGAATTCCAACAACGGCCGCAGAACTGTGTTGTGCCCACTCCCCGGGAACAAAGGAATTGGGAAATTTTACGCTGGTAATGCTAAACCGTTTCTTTGAATGGAATTAAATAAAACGTTGACGTTTGGAAACAATCCCTGCAACATGCTGACGCCGGTAAGAAGAAACTTGGTCTCAGTTGGCTTGCGGTATCGCTAACCTTGAAGCTTGCGACTCCTACGTTCACTGTTACCATGAAATTAATTCGGTAATATTTATTAACCAACCTAGTTAATTTGTATCTTAGTTAAAATTACGAAACCGTTTTTGTGTAAGATGAATTCGGAAGATATGAAAGTACCACGGCAGTGAACTTATTTAACCTTTCGCATTCAACATTTTTCTCCAGAACACTGCTATCTACTATCAAGGGGTCTGATGAGTCCGACTACTATTTCGGTTTTTGAAGGAATTTTGAAATAAAAACTATAAAATTTACCTGAACAGGTATGCTATTTGGTCATCATTATAGGTAAATCAGGCATTTAGTTCAATTTTTCTTCTCAACTAACCACTCTTATCCAGTCTATCACATCACAAATTTCTTTTTTTTGTAATGATTCAGTTTTTCTGTTCGTTAAATCAATCAGTAACATAATGACTAGTACATATTTTTCAACTAGTATCAGTTGAAAAATTCATTACAGCTTGCGCCTGTAGAAAAAAAGAAAAACTGTAGACTAAATACATATGTTATTTATCGGTCTGTAGCTGGGCTGTCATCATTGTTCGAATTGGTGGCACTTGAACAAACAAGGAACGTACATATTATGGAGGGGGTCACATTGCTGTTAGTTTATCGTGTTCTTTTCAGCGCAGTGGAACCTTCCGCAAAAAACGAAACCGTTGTTCTTTCGATTTCTTCGATTTCGATTTTCTCGTTTTTTCGATGGATATATGTGCTTGTGAGGAGGTGATATGAGTCCCAGCATGGTCAACCTGATGGCGAAGAAGTTCCTCCTGCGTCAACTAGGAGCGTCGTGCACCTCAAGGCTGTATGTAACGGAATTGCTGGAGAAAACAGATGAATTGGTGGAGGCTGAAGACGATATTGACTGTCATGTCCAGTTTCGCCACGGCCTCGATGGATTGGCAGCCCCCTACGTTGATCTCCAACGGAAGTGACGTGAAGAGGCTAAGCAGAAAAAAAAATTACGTCTTTTTTCAAGAAGTTGTAATGTAACTAAGTACATAATTTCAAAACGTTTTTACTAAATAAAAAGTTCAATAAATTTTGATTCATCCTTTTTGCGCTATGTGTGTACGCTTTTCACGCTTGAATATAGCTTCAGTATATGCGAATTCGATATACGCGATGTCTTTCAGGTCCGAAACCCTCGCTTAAAACGAGAGACGCTGCTGTATAGGTAGTCAAAATTAAAAACTTGAGTTCTGTATATTTACATGTCACTTGTATCTTTCCTGCTGTGTTTCTTTCTGGTGAAAGAAACAACTATCTTCCTCCTCTTCATGTTCTGTCCCTCTAATTCTCTTCCTATTGCCTCTGCAGCAATGAAGATTGTTGTTGAACATTTCTGTTTAAGAGAAAAAGAAAATAACTCAATAAATTTATTATAACACCAATACTAACGTGGATTTCAGGCCAGATAACCGACATACATACTTACTAACATAGGGTGTGATAGATCCTTCCCATGGTTTACCGAACTCCGGTGTAAATGGCATACACTAATCACCTCTCACAGGCGACCCTGGTGTATTGGTGGCTTCAGCTCATGCACAACTGGATTTAGGAAGGTACCATACGTGCACCCCGACCTCATGAAGAAACAAAATTGAAGGATATAGTGCAGTTTCACTCGAACACTGAGGAAATACGAATACTCGAATACTGAGGAAATCGGAATCCGGAAGTAGTAACGGAGAAACTGCCACGGGGAAGACTGCCAACTTCCTGTAAACTAAAAATTCAAAAGTGAGTAGCAGTTTTTGGTAGTAATCAACAAGTAGTGAGTAGTAGGTAGGCCTCCTTGATCATGTTTCAGTGAAATTCTGATATCGTGTAAGGGCAGTCCTACGTGAAGTTTGGGATCATCGGAAGTATCTAATTCAAATATTCAATTCAAATAAATGTATTTCCCTCCACAAGAAGATTTGAGTTTAGGCAGTATAAAAATCAACTAAGATACCATTCGGAAACTACCCATCCACATCAAGATGTGGAAGGGAAAACCCATTCAATTACTTTAATCAAGCAGAGTCGCCTTCTCCACCTGAGAGGAAACAATGCATTTCACGTATAGTCGTCTACTTATCAATAATATCTATAAATAAACTGTGATCCATCGTAAAATATTTATTGTTATTTTATGTACCTATATTGTTATTATTTTGTATATCATTATACTTTGTTATGATATTTGGCGATAAATGCGATGGTAACTTTATATTACGAATTGATTGACGATTAATTGACTAAATATTACGAATTGATTGACGATTAATTGACTAAATATTACGAATTGATTGACGATTAATTGACTAAATATTACGAATTGATTGATGATAGTTGAAAATAAATTACCTACGCCTTATTTCACTACTCGGTGCCTCCAGGGAGCCCGACTTACCCTCAGGTGACTTCCAAAAGCCAAACTGACACCCGGGTGCCTCCAGCTGACTCCCGCAATCCTGGGCTCCCAGTGTGACTCCCTGGAGCCCGACTCCAACCCGGGTGACTCCCTCGTAAAATATAAATAATCACCTGTGCAACGCTCGGTTAATCCAACTCATCTCATATTATATTATTCAGCAGCTGCAGATTTTAGATTTTTTCAGGCCTTTTATTGTAGAGTCCGCAGACTTGCAAGGAACTTTATGTCGAACGAGGGTTCCACAAATACGATGGGAGCGTGAGAGCTGAGGATTACGAATCGTAAAAACTCGTCTGCCTCCCGGCTCGGCAGCCTGCGAGAGGGCGTCCAGGAAAATTTAAATTATCACAATAAAGTTATTAAACATTTGCAGTTGAAGATGCCGAACGTTTATCAACAGGTTTCCTCTGAAGCAGGTAATAATTATTGATGTTTATATTTCGATTCTTCTTTTGGGCACTTTCACGTTCGACTGTATTTCTCTTGTGTTCGTAGATTGTAGCTTGAATTATCAGGACAATCCTTTGACCAGTTATTCAAGACTGAAAGACATTTTCTAGCTGGCATCAAGTTTTCATGATTTTAGCGAATTTTCGTGAAAAAAGTACCCTGCTGCAAAAGGCCAAATGCTAAATAATTACCATGATTAGGGTTCGGTGGCATAGAATATTACGGTTTCGTGGCAGACAGTCAGGTAGGTAAGTGATATTATCAAGTGAAGCCCCTACAGGTTATTTTGCGATGCGGTTATAAGTTTCTGCTGTATCAATATACAGTAAGTTGTCTATACGGTCTGAGACGATCCGATCGCCGGTACCACCGTTCCATAAAATAATAGCTACCATAACTTTCTGTTGTGTTAGGTTTGATAACGTCAGACTGGACAATAATTACACCATATTCTTGATTTTGATGCATTCTTGGTAATATATTTATGACAGAGGCCATGGTCGGGCCACAGACGCACTTGATGACACATAGGTGCACGTACAGCTGTCAACTAATTCAAGTGATACGATCCGGCGCGGCCAGACAACTGTTATTTAACGTCCTTTTACCTTCCGTGGGGACACAAATTAAATCTTTATATCCAGCCGCAGATAGAGATGTACAATTGTTGATTATCTCACAGGAAGATCTACCCTAATTGGGGGACCCACATCTCCAGAGGGCGTGCGGCCTGATTTTCGTTGTCTCTGAAATGAAGCAGGGACGAGCCATTTGGGCCTCCGTTGTTCTTCCTCTCAACCGCATTTTTGACACCTCTTATCTGTCTATAAGAGCCCAGGAAACAGGGATTGGAGTTTAGCCGCATAGTTAAGAAAGTTATTCACTTAATTGGAGTGTCTCCCTCATCGTTTCCCGTTTGCATGAGCGATGACCAAAGGTTTTATATCGCTGTAAAGTATGATAATGAATTCATCCGTTTCATGACTGATTGATTGTTGCCGTTTCACTAAAAAATCCAGCTAGTGTTTAATGGCACGAACTAAGTCACTCGCGGATAAATCGTGGAAACCCATTTCAAAGAAAATCGGAGTTACTGAAACGTTGACTAGTTCCACTAATACGCGAAAAATACACTGTTAACATAACAGCGTTAATATAACAGTGTACATATTCTGGTTTATTATTCTGTGAATAATACACCTATGTATTCGCTCAGCAAACAATTTTTATAACACCCCCTCAAAATTTTTTCTTTTCCGTTTCAAGGTGCGTAAATTCCAAAAATGCAGTGTCCGCACTCCGTCCGCCGTATCACGTGTACTGGCTCCATTTTCGGTCTACAAAATTCGTTCTTTCGCACACATGCTCCATTTGGGCCCTAGTTGTGTCCCGAAACTTCTCAGCCCGATCGGAATATATCCAGGGGTGTTATGAGTGAAAATGTGTATAAAAATATGTACTTCTTGTGTTTTAGTAACATGTTAGTAAAATGAGCTTTTGAGGTATTGTTTCCCATGTTTTTGGGGACGAGAAGACCGAATATGAAGTCGATTTTGACCAAGGAGTGGAAAATCGAGGTTGTACCAGATGTTCAGCCCCAAAATTGATTTTTCATGAGTCAAAAACCTGGGAAACCGTCCGAAATCACCATCAATTTGTAGAATAACACTAGAAAAAGTGTCAACACGTGGATCAAGACGGTTGAATGGTACTATCAATGATCAAAGTTAATTTGAAAATAAAAGGAGCGTACCTAATTTGTGTTTTGGGGGCCAAAATTGGTGGAAACCACCAGAAATAGCCATTTCAATAATTTTACATGAAAGAAACAATAAATTAATAAACAGCCAAAATTTCTGTAGGTATGTCCAATAGAATAATAAACCCATGTGACAAGGACTTTGCAGCGTTTTTCTACTGTTAACATAACAACGTTAGTATAACAGTGTATTTTTCGCGTTTTTTCGTGTATTAGTGGAACTAGGCAACGTTTCAATAACTCCGTTTTTCTTTTCTTTGTTGTTTATTGCTTGAATTCAAGGTCGACACTTTCATAAGTAGTTCATCTCATTAGGCATTCCGCGGGATGCAGGTGGTGACTACGGTGTTCTCCTTCCGACATAGCTAACTCAAGTTTATCGAACCCTCGTATGAGGAAATAGAAATTCTATGATTTCATGGTTTCATTTTTCATGATTTTGTTTCTATGATTTCTATATATGAGTTAGGCGGCTTCTACACTTGTCATGAGCATGATGTAGTCAGTCTATGAATAGTGTCTGTTGTCTATGTATCTAGGTCTGTTGTACCACATAATATATAAATATTATTATAATATTAATTTTGTAATATTTTTAAAAAATCGGCGTTGAGGCGTCTTTTTAATTTTTGCACTTTCTGCATTTTAGCGCATTATTGGGTATTTTTTTGTACCATATATATCATAGTATTTTTTAAAAATCGCCATCGAGCTTTTTTGAATTATACCTATTCATTTATTTATATTTTTTAAATAATATTAAAATAGGTATATTAATATGCGTACCACCTGTCTAATTATAATGTAATAATAATGGTAATAATATATTAATCGGTATTGGTTGTGTCGACTGTTGATTTTACATAATCGCAATGTTGATTTGCTGTTGTTTTATCAAGGATTGGTCATGAAAATGAAGTTTTTTTCGGACGTTTCCATGGTTTATTCCATCCTTCTCTCAAAATTCTACAATCAAAAAGACAACTATGACATTATCCGGCTAACTTATTCTGATTCACACTGATATTAATATCTCCGTAAGAGTAAAAGGATAAAAACTAGAAATTAACTATATGTATAAAGACTAATTTATAAAGACTAAAAACTAAAAGTAAGTGATAGTTTCTTAACTATCGCTTACAATTATTATTGAGTAGGTACTTAAGAACGGTACTAATGTAAAACTGTGACTATAAAACTTGTTGTGATCGGCTCCTCCTCCACAACCAATGTAATGTACATACATGTTGTACCTCAGAGTGGGGACCCCCCGACCCCCCTCTGATCATGTCAGGGGCCTATAAAGTGCCGAGGGGCCAACAAATATATAACCATTCTCAAGCTAACTTCCGGCCTCGTCTGTTGCTTCCTACATCACTACACTGGTGACCCCGAGTGGTGACACGCAGCCTCCGCCCGCCGTCTGCGACCGCGGTGCGACGACAGCGACGATAGCGCCTAGCAACGACGAACAACGCCGCTCAGCGCCCGCCGACCGTCTGCGACGAGCCCCACCTCCGCAGCACTACGCCCGGCACACACCCCACTCCGACGCCCCACAGCGCCGCCCCCACCGACGCCACACAGCGGCGCCCCACTCCGACGCCCGCCTCGACGCCCAACGCAGCGGCCCCCCGCTACTGAATGAATGAATGAATGAATGAATGAATGAAAGAATTTTATTTCCATAAATAATAGACACGTTTCAAAACAATCTCATACACTTGGTGGAAACTACCCCCCTCATAGGTCTGGGACCTGTGTCGAGGGGGGGGAGTTGCAAGTTGAATACGGCATTTTTGTTTTTAGATTTATTTGACTTCGCCCCACCATCCGATTCCTATATAAGGAAACGGACGCCGGCTCCTCGCACACTTCCTGCTGACACTTCCAGACGACACCTCTCCGGGACTGGCGCCTACAACAAGAACACGGACCCGAAACCACCGACACCCGCAGAAACGACTCCACCGACATCAACGCTCCAGCTCCGGCCGTACGACCCCGCATTCCCGCACGTCTGATTCGCCCAACTCGAGATCACATTGACTCACGAAGGCCTCATGACGCCGCATGCTAAATTCGCCCGCGCCTTCGAGCCCCGACAAGCGGACCTCTACGGCGACCCCAACCGACTTCCGAGCACGAGAATCCGTCAGTCCACGACCGCCGACTCCGTAGAGCCCTCCCGGCCGACACACCGCAACGCGTAGAACATCAAATCGTCTCGAAGGGACCTCCGTGCCACGCGAAACTTCGCCGAATATTACCGGACCTTAACGCGAAAGCGTCGGCCCATTTCGGCGAATTACTAGCGGCTGGCACCATCGAACGCCAACAGGTACCAGACGTTGACAACTCGCCTTTTCGCCACGCACGCACCGTCCGACGGCTCCCGGCTCACCAACCGACTTCTCACTGGGACGTTAGAGGGAGGGATCTCATGCTTGGGGAATTCGTTCCCTGAGGATGTATCCCGGCATGTGAGTTCTGTTATGAACTCGGGTACCAACCTGCTAAGTTGGGAGAGTGGAGCTAGAACACTCGGCCTGCACCTGAGGCGCTCTAGGGCAAACAGGTACCCCATGGGGGATGGTTTACCATTCCCCACGGGGGCTCCACGGCTGGGAGTTATTCCGGCCCCCTCGACGTCCCACTAAGGGACGGCGATGTGGATGGCCCGTTGCTTGCAATGGGCGGGAGAGACACAGATCAACGAGTGGTCGAGTCCTCCTTAATATAATAAAGATAGTGTCACCAACCGACTTCCGACGACGAACTACCGTCAGTCCTCGCCCGCCGACTCACTCGAGCACTCCCGGCCGACACACCGACCCCGCTCGTTCGGCAGCTTTTCACACGCGCCCTTCCAGACAGCATTCGCCTTCACATAGCGGCGCGCGACGAACCCGACGTCACGAAACTCGCTGCTCTCGCCGATCGCCTCAAACCCTTCGCTCCCCCTCCTCGAGTGGCTACCGTCACCGAAGAGGTTCGTGTGATTCGAACAGACGACAACAGCGACCGCCGACGCAGCCACGACCGACCACACGCAGCGCGACGAACGGCTCGTGTTTCTACCGCCGCACATGGGACCCCCGAGCACAAAAACGCCGCACTTTGCACCTGGCAACCAACACCCCGGCTCTTCATACGTCGCAAACGTACCGCCCCCAACGACACCGACTCGGACAGCCACAGCGGACCACCGCAACCACCGCAACCAGTTCACGCACCTCCCACGCCCGACAACCGCCACCGCAACAGAACAAAATTTAACTAAATGCGTTACTTATTCTGGGGGTAGCAGTGTTGTGATCGGCTGCTCCTCCACAACCAATGTAATGTACATACATGTTGTACCTCAGAGTGGGGACCCCCCTCTGATCATGTCAGGGGCCTATAAAGAGCCGAGGGGCCAACAAATACATAACCATTCTCAAGCTAACTTCCGGCCTCGTCTGTTGCTTCCTACATCACTACAAAACTGTTAACAACTTTTAATGTCCATGAACAATGTTTATTTTTTGCTGCCTTTAGTTTTAGTTACCTATTCATTTCACAGAAAGTAAAAAATCAATCATCAGTTCCAGTACATCACTTGCACAATACATCGGGACCTTTCATTGTCACATTAACAGTAAGTAAAAGACGGCCTTATCTGTACCTAACTTGTTGTCCCTACTTCTCTATACTGTTCTACATGAATGTTGTCCATTGTTTCCAGCCACATGATTACAACTTGCCGAAACTTTGTGGGAATAGATGAAGTTTATTCAGTGAACTTTGATTGAAGCACTACCGACTAGTAATTTTACCCTAACCCCAGATTTTCACCCCAACTCGAATATTTGTTAACAAATTTTGGTAAACAGAGCGTAGCCGTGAGCTTGTGCACAGACATATTGACCATAATAATAAGAATGTACTAAAGGTGAATACAGTATTCAAATTGGATTGAAGTTGAATCCATGGTGTTCTAGTTGAATACACTAACTTGAAGGGAGAAATTTTACCGGACAGAATCGGGTAGGCGAATGCTCACTTATGATCAGGGAGAGAGCAGTATAGTCGAAAGGGCAGGTTGCTTCAGAGGACCCACCGTTTTCATTTTCAAACGTTGAAAATGATTAAAAGAATCATTTCCAACATTGTTCCACTCATTGTGGTATTGTGGGGATGCGGTAAGCAAATAAGATTATATGTGTGGGTGTGCGCGTGTGCATGCGCGTGTCCGCGTGCGTGCGTCGAGGGAATGCTCACAGGGTACTTAGCCAAAAATCTTAACTGTAGAACATAAGGTAATCGCCCTATGGCAATAAATATAGATGCGTATCATTCCTATCTATCATAAGCTTTTGCATTGTACACGAGCAAGATTTTAATATTTGATGGTGACCTGATACAGTAGTATGCATACGAAAGTTCCAGTCATATAGCATGGCTATAATAGCGGATTTTCAAAAAAATATTTGAGCTATTATGTAAGAATATGATATTGCGAGAAACCATACCACTTTTCAAAAATTACATAATTTTTCAATGATTTTACTTATAACGTCAAATTTGACCCACTCTTTTCTGAGAAAAATATTTTTATCATAGAAATGGTCTGGCCCCACCACCGTGATTCACCATCCCACCCAACGTCAGGTGATTTTAGTCCTTATGTTCCAAAAATCCAAATTTGACCCCTATTCTGCATGAAAAACAAATGAAGTAGCATTTTTCTGTCTTTACTCACCCTTCCATACCAGTCAGTGATTTTGTATAAAATTTTCGCAATTTTAGCCGTTTACCGATTTTTGATCCCCACACACTCAAATTTGACCCAGCATTGTTTAAATTAGCTCACCTTCGAACTTATCCTTTTGTTTGGCAATGTGAACGTTTTATTGTGTACCCAAGGACATATATCGCCTGGAGGGACGCATAAATAAGTAAATAATAAATACATTTTATATATACTTTTTTTTTTACATCGGGATGAATTCAGGATGCTCTGAAACGGATTTTCTATAAAAAATTTCAAAAATTCATGTTCTGAACATTTTGGACCCATTGCAGTAGCTTCATTTTCTTTGAAAAGTCGCTAAAACGTCATTCCTATCAAGGATGCTACCATAACATTCAAGAAACCTTACAATGGCGTTTTATTTCATTTTGGAGATTACGTATATTATCGTTGATGTACAAGATGGTGTAGGAACCTATGATAAATATGGTTAGCTATGCTGATAAGTCAGGAGCAAACTGAAAAGAGTTCCGAACTATATTATATTGTTGAGGTTTACTTTGAGTTGCGGCTTACTTTCTGATGAACAGCAGTACAATGTCTAAGGGTCTATAGTAGATGTGAATTGGGGGGAAGAGGTAACGAAATGATGAGACCATAATAATATCCCATTACAATGATCAAACAATTACTTCCGAGCTATTCATTAGCTGTGGAATAATAGGAAAATTGCTCCAAAAGGTCTGCCATCGCTTAGCTATTTTCAACACGATTGAACGTTTTCTCTTAATTGCGCCTGCCGTCGAACAATTTTCTTATACTTTTTCCTCGTTTATACGTTCATTAGTCGCTTTCAACTATCTTTATTATAATATTTCCGAAGCCCGGTAGAGGATGGATGCCCCGTAGTTTTTGTTTCATGACAGCCAGAGAAATTATCGTCACGCGTCGACTTTTCGAGGACTCGAGGAAATTAGAGGACAGTAATAGGGGTAGGGTGGTCTAATTGCGTTAATGAACTGAGGAGCGTTAATATTCTATTATATTCGAAGAAAGGTGGTTCAAAGGGTGGCAGTCTGCAGTGGCGGCCATTAGTGAACTTCGGTGTTCTTGTTGCTGAGGTTTGTTGTACGTAGTTGTCCGTACAAAGCCAGAAGGCGAATACGGAAGATGTATTAATTTATTGTGGCTGAACTTAGTGAGTTTGATATCAACTGTAGAGAGTTGTTGTGGGAGGGCTTGAGTTCCTGCAAGTAGAGGTTGTTCAATCACGGCATGATGATTACACTTTACGAAAATTCATAGATTCCGTCCCTACTTCTCACCAGCACTTCAAACCTATCTAGATACTTAGATAGTTACTTCTTCAAAAGTAGAATGTGTCAAAAAAGTGGGTTAATATTTCATGTTGAATCAAACTTGTCAAAGCTTTTGCTGTCCGAAGAACTGTTAATCGGTAGTTGGTAAATTAAAATCCCTTTAAACGTTTTTCAAATATCAGAGAAACACAAGTGATTAACAGGAGTTGAAGAATTATTTCAGAATTAAGATCCAAGACCTTTAGTCGTCCAGTAACTCAATGCAGCTAATAACAATCAAGAGCAATCAGAAAATTCTCGACAACTATAGAATCTTATTATATTCCAAAGAATAAGACATATGAATGTGTTGAACGGATCTGGAACGCAATCACCAGGTGGATAATATAATATGAGGAGTTTGGCAAAGGGACTTGTCGTGAGTCCCTCCCGGGAACACTCCACTAGCAACCTTAAAGCTCTCACCAATATCCATATGTAAAACTTACCTTCCGCTAATAAACATCTGAGTGGGGAGACAGGCAACAGAATCCAGGGGACACAACCTGGAGCCCCACTACCAGCTCCCAACAGGGAGCTGGAGGGAGAGGCCTCCAAGTCCTATATAACCCTGGATCCTGGAGCTTTAGCTTCATTCGACACTTCCTCTAACCAGCTCTCTCTTCTCTCTTACCTTCCTCCTCCCAGATGCCTGGTGGAATCCGCCGCTCTGGGAATTCACCTCCTACCTTTTCCTCTTGTCTACATCGGTGGATATCCGCCGCCTAGACAAGCACCTTCCCTCACCTACATCGGTGGATCACCGCCGCCTAGGTGAACTCCCTTCCTCTCGCCTACATCGGTGGATCACCGCCGCCTGGGCGAAATTCCTTCACTCACCTACATCGGCGGATTACCGCCGCCTAGGTGAAATTCCCTCGCTCACCTCTATCTATTCCTTCACGCCACCGTGATGAAGAATTTAAATTCATCACAGGACTCATCAATTTTCTCAGCCAGATTTGCTGTATCTACTATTTTTTCTCATCGTATCCCACAAAATTATAATAACTGACGCGAAATATGTATTAAGTAATGCGACGATGAGTAGTAACTTGTTCATTCCAATTTGATGTTTCGGGGTCACCATAATTCAGTCTGTATAAATGGAACGTTAAAGAACGGAATTGAACTCAATTGACGTCAATAGGATTGTGTATTAATAACAAGACGACTCATAATGTGATGGAGGGCATCTTGGTCGAGCCGCTCGTAAGGCAGTCGAACTCCAGTAACGAATTTTAGTTTTTCTACTTCCCGTTCTCGTTGTTGTTCTTCATCTTGACAGGGCTACAGCCTCACAGACATAGCGGATTGAGCTGCAATTTTTCGCACTCATTCATTATGCTCCAAGAAAGCGCCTTTTTTACATTTTACCCCTCCCCCCCCTCTAAGCTTTTAGGTATAAGTAGGTAGGTACTGAGACAAAAATTGTTAGGTACTGGGAAATCATGTTTACTTCATCAATGCAAAAAGCCCCCCCCCCATAACTATGTTGTAAAAATTTACCCGCCAGAAAAACCTCCTCAGTGGCAAAAAGGATTAATATATATTTTGCCCGCCAAAATAGCGCATGCTCGTGCTTCGAACCTCGCTCTTGGATGTGTATATAGAAACCTTTTCCTTCCCCCTCTGTTGGATATGAGTATAGAAATCTGTTACTTCCTCCCACACCTTGAAATTTCTTTCAGCGGTGCTTGGCGGGTCATATTTTGCCCCCCAGGGGAAAAGCCCCCGCCAAACAGCGTTGAATATTGTTTACAACACTGTAATCTACACCGTGACCTGGAAAATTAGGATTTTGGAATGCACTCCCCAGTTTGATAGTTAGAAATTAGGTGGAATTGCCTGTTATGTTGTTGGTTTATCGTAATTTTTCTTGTGTTCTCGACGTTTCCAAGTACCTATTTGACGACGATAAAGGTAGGTATTTAGTTTGCCCTCAATAAATTATTTCACATTGTGTTCTAGTTCTCGAACGACGGAGGATCCTTGATTGTTCCCGTCCACCCGACCTCCCAACCACACAAATTATAACTCTACGCGATTCCAACACAAGTTTCGAACCGTGAAAATTGTAAGGATGCGATGGAGCCTAAGGGAGCCCATATGGCGCTAAACACAGCAGTTACCGGGCCTATTCTAATGAAACCTTTAAAGCGATCATGTAATGAAGTCTGGACCATCAAGCTACCTATTGGACGCCTCCGGAGCCATATGGCCCGGTCTCAGGCGACAAAGAACCCCTGAGGATTACAGGTCTCCACACCGATTCAGGTGAAACACCTAAATTACGCCAACCTCTCGGAACACGGTATTGCGTAACCCAGACACTATAGATATTAATTGCAGACTCTCCTAACCGTTGAGCCTCAACTGATGGTTATACTGTATCTTGCATTTTTCTCCTTTAAAGCGCCTTACCCAGAAAAACAGGCGGAAATCAATGTTTTTACTGTGGCATTTAGTTCTGAACGGTAAAGCAAATAGCTAGGGGTGCGAAAATCACAGGTAGCTCCTGGTAAATGACTTACAGCAATAAAACTCTTGAACTCCTGGAGTGCAGCGGTTTCATTATCTAGCATACGTATATTTTTCCCGTTGGAAGCCCGTCCTCATTCGGAAAATTTTCTTCGCCGTATACCTACCCACCTGCGAGTTCCCCTGCTTGTATTAAGGAATTCCGTGAGCGATTAGCGATCATGAGGCTTATGTAAACACTGCGGTGTCGGAAAGAAGATAATGTGAATACAGGCATTATTTCCTATGTAAATGTTTTAAATACCTACAATGTTATTTTCAATAATGAACCAATGTCGAAAAAACAAATATTGTAATTTCCAGAAGGGCTTACTTGAAATTTTTTGATTTCTGTTCAAGATAAGATAATCCAAGATAAATAAAAATTCCGATAATACTAGGTAAATAAATTATAATAATTATCTGGGTATAAGGGTATGGGTAGATATCGTGTTACAGTCACACTGATGTCCCCCCATCCCCCCATAATCCACCCCTCTCCTGCCACCACCCTCGGTTATAAAATTCACGATGCTGACGAATTCATATTTCAGGCTGAATTAAATTGTTACCTTTCTTCAAGTTTTGTAGGGATAAAAACGTCTAGGCGGGTATTTCACTTCAATTCCCCCCCTCCCCCGTTATATCATAATCTCAGATTTTGAGGTAAGAATGTTATGTTGTTGAGAAGCAATGGTGTCTGCTCTTGGTCACCTCGTTCTCGGACGCTGAAGCTGCATCTAGCCTCGATTGTCACTTTGTCACCTTTTCCAGATGATATTTTGGTTTATTACTTTCAATAAAAAACCTTTGGAATCGAGCATCAAAAAAAAAATTTTAACCCCCCCTCACCACCTTCAAAATTTTATGGTTTACGTTTCAAGGTACGTAGAATCCGAAAATGCTATAAACAAAATTCTGTCTGCCCGCTGTACGCCGTATTTCGCACTTTTCTTAGTTACCATGAACCGAACTTGATAAAATTTGGTTTGTAGGTCCCGTTCGGTCCTAGTTGATCCGCGAAGCTCAGCGTTACTGTCACTCATCTCTAAGGGGTGAAAAATAGGGGTTGCAATTTTCAGAACGCCGTAGCTCGAAAACTTTCAATAGAAGGGTATGGTTTTTTAAACGTTTTAAAATTGATCTTGAACTAAAGCATTTTTTGAGACCACCCGGAGCATTGTACGACCAGCTGTTCGTTTGCCGAAAAGCCTCGTCAACATGATCGTGAATCAAACGGTATAAATCCGGCCCAAATATCATCACAAGGGAGCACCTGATTATAATCAAGGATGGCTGTATGAAGTCGAGTTGGTTGTTCTGTGATACTATGGCATTTGAAAAATGATTGCTGTTTTAGATTTTGTTAGTAGGTATTTTTGCAACTTGAACAAATGTTGAAGTATTATTGGTATATTATTAAACAACGGTAAATTATTACAGAACGGTATATTATACTATTTACGTAGAAGGGGCATCTATACAGGTAAATTATTACACAGCGGTTTATTATTTTTGTTATGCTTCATGAATATCAACAATTAATTAATGATTGAATGAAATCCGGCGCATTTGTATGAAACTTTAATTCCGGGGCCGGCTCCAGTACTCCATTTAGCGCTTTCCTGTAGGGAGCTCGAGGGTATTGACCACAGAAAAGAGTGATATGCGCAGAAGGGGCATCTGTAGAGTTGAATAATAAACCGTTTTGTAGTAATTTGCAGCGTTTTTGGATTATCATCAAAGAGCAAACCCTCTTCCTTTTTCGCAGCGGCCTGCGATCACGATCCTCCTTCCTGTTCGCACTCCTCCCGAGCTGCCAATTACGGGTTTGAAGCTTCGATGCTGAGAGGAGCGCAGTGTATTTGCCTTACCTTGCTTGTGTAAAGGTATCGATCCTTCGGTTAGGTACTAAATGTGTGCCACCGACAGCGAATCAATTACTTCAGATAAATCAGAGGATTCAGATCATTACAACGGAGACAAATCGAGTTGACGGAGCCAAGCGTTTTAGATTGGCAATAAATGGAAAACGATCATGAAATTCGTAATCAGTAGACAGACAGTTGTATTACGTTTCTATCAGTATAAATAAATTCACGTTTTATCACCGCCCGTATTTATGCTTCCGCACTGAAATCTATATTTAATTTTCAGTAGGCAATTACCCGAGGCTATACCAATTGTGACGTAGTTATTAATATCTCTGGTGGATTCTCCCATGTCTGTAGTTACAACTACCACCGTATTTAAATTGTAACGACGCGACGTTGGTCGACCGGTTAAGGGAAACATCGCATGTCGTTTCTCCATTAATATTCCGGAGATTGTGCTCCTTCAGGCCCGCGCTTGTGTAGACCGCATCGCCCGTATATTCACGTGATTTTAACCGCTTTTGACGCTAAAAAGGGGCAAAAGAAAAAATACCCCTCCTCCCACCATTGACTGCTTCCCTCGACCCGTCGGAGAATATGAACTCCGGTAATAAAATACATAAACACACAAATTACCTATGGCGGTAACGGGAATTAATAACGATTGTTTCAGCCTGGGCCGTCCTCCCCCCTCCCCCCGCATCCTGTTCAAGTTAAAACCACCTTTCTGGTGAGCAACCTCTTTCGGGAAAAATATAATATTTAATACCGTATGTAAAAATAAAATTACATAACTTGAGCCGGAGTTCACCTTAGTATAATATTATGGTTAATATAGGTTAATTAGGCTCATTGTATCTGTATTATACTTTTCATGTTACAGTTAGTTGATTATTATTTTATTTTACATCACCACTATTTTTTTCTTGTCCTTGGTTTCGTTTTTCGTACATTGTAAAACGGTTTGTATATATGTATGTATATATACATATATATATACCAGCATTTTCTTTCGGTTGTTTTTAGCTATCTAATTTCAGCAAAAATTACTTCTTACTTGATCCATAAGTACTCCACCTATTAGATACGTGCATACGCTTATTGCTTAATTATTTATAGTTTCGTTTTGTGCAATATTATCTTAATTCATCATTTTTTCGTATCGTATATATTTGCATCATTCTGTTTATATATTTATTATTAATTAACAGTTATTACTATTATCTAATTAGTTGTGTCATTTTCGGCGGTCCCAGCTCCTTCGTTTAACTATTTCTAGGCTATTTATAGTTGAATTCCCTGTCTAGTGAGCGTTGATATGGCTATGCTGTTCTTACGAATTTGTGTAAGTTATTCCGGTCCCTCCCGTTACAGGAACTGTGTTTCAGTCAGGCCGCCCTTATTTCCTTCATCCGTGTTCAAGTTTCAGCCCCCTTTCTAGTGAGCAACCTCTCTCGTTCGGAAAAATAATATTTAATAACTTTTGTGATGAATGTGTTCCCAGAAGTGAACCTGTGGTGACTACCCAGTCATCTGTCAGGTACCTACTTAACATTTTTGAGATCCAATCACTGCGGTAGGCACTGTTGATTTGTATGGTGAATCTGGTTGAATCGAACGAGCAGAAAAGATAATGGCGTATTGAAGCCTGTGCTTTGTCAGTGTCCAGGATATAGAACAGGTCCTATCACTCGTAGGTAGGTACTCGGTAGCTACAGAGAGAGGTAGGTACAGTTTACGGAGGGAAATTCAGATGCCAACTGAACAATCCCCAACCAGGTATTTCAGCGTAAAACGCTAGGTACTACTGTTCATTATTATTTTACAAATGTATAATGTTTGATTTCTACACGTTCCTTCCTCGTCTCCATTACATGATCATCTCCATTACGTGATCATAAATACAACAATAGGTACATCATTATTTGGGTTTTTGAGGCCTTAATAATTGTGTTTGTGCATGACGCGCACCAGTTGAGGCATGAAAATGGCCCAACCACACCTACCCTCCAAATTTCAGCTGATTTTTCCTCCAAAAATGATAATGAAGCTTCCCCTATCTTGGTAGACTCGGAAGCAACATGGTTTCAGTGAGTTTAAGAATAACTGAGGGAAGGCGCTTGTTAGTCCTTCGATGGTCCCAAATAAAATACAGCAAACCTGACGGTGAGTTTTGTCTTCGTATTTCTAACCATTCTCTGATCGAAAAAAACGATTAATAAATATTTCTAGCTCGATTACAAAGGTTCATTATTGGAATACCTAATAAACCATAATTGAAGGCGAGTATTGTTAATTAAATGGAATCTGAGCAGGAACCTCTACCTACTTATGCGTACAGTGTAATATCATACGCACAGTTTGTCACACAAGTGATACGTAGCCAGTTGTTGCAAGCTCCACTGAATAATCGACAAAAGCTTTTTAAGAAGGCTTAGAACATTTTTCTATTTTTTTCTAGGCTGGTTCGGTATTGTAGCTTTCATTCTTTGCGCTGATAGCAAAATTCCTAGGAATGGCGATTTATGATACTGCGATGTACCTACAAAACACGCGTATTTCCTCGATCAAGATTGTCCCCAACTGTATCGTTAGATTCTAATATTAGTATCTGTACTTCGCTAATTATTTCGATTTGTGACTGGATTCATCAGTCGCACTATCGCGATTCGCTTGGATTAAGGTGGAAGACTATGATTGTGCCTAGCATAGTAATCGATTCTGTATTCTGGGACATGGTAGCCTCCGCGACAATTTATAAATCCACTGACTCATCATAATTTCATTTGGAAGCGAGCAGAGTTAGTTAGATGCATACATTTCTTGAATACGGCCAATGCGTGTATATTACAAGATCAATAGAGTTAGGATTATTTGCTTTCACTTCGCTTGCGCGGGTTCGGGCATATTGACTGTTGCTTCGCAGTAATTTTTATTTTTATATACGTTCAATTTTGATTTTCCATGTATTAATTGTAATATGTGTAACAAACAAATAAATATAAGAGAACTACAGCCTTTTGAATTGAAATAACATTCCCCTCCGAGTGGGAGGTCCTTAGTTCCGTTGGCGACGGTGTTTCGCAGCGTGACGCCAACTGATGACTCGTAAATAAATGAAAATAATTAAGGCAGAACATCAATCAGCTTGCGAGACTGGCAGTGACGTGACGGTACCGCATTCCTTTGGGTTTCAATTTGAATCTCCTCACCCAAGCCGGAGTTCATTAACCATCTCCAAATATCGAATAGGTAAGTACGTTGCATTAATATTTCGATAAAAATAAGTGAATATTTCGGAAGTTGGGACCTCAGTCAGAATGATGTCATATTTATCTATGTCCTCGAGTATATCCTTCACGAGGTTCTAAACCAGTAATGAGCATCAAAAAGCGTCTTCAGATTCACTTTCTGTTTTGAATCGATTTTGAATTTAATTGCTGTGGTCTAAACTGAGCTGGAAAATGATTTAGGTGTTTCATCCTCAATCAAATAATAATCTCTCTGCTAATTATTTCATATTGTGTAATTCTATAATAATAGATACAACGTAGTAACAGTGATACAATAAATTCGAGAGTGCCTCGACATTTTCTAAGACTGGAAGCTGACAGACTTCCGCTGAAGGTCAGTGGGCTTGAGAGAGCTCGGACATGGACGAGGATAGGATGCCGAAGTTGTGTATCCAAGAACTCATTAGATTCCACAAGAATTAGTAAAACTCAGAGGCCTATAACTGGGTGACCAGATTGGACGATGTATGTCGCTCAGTTGGTGTCGTGTTCGACTGGGATGGGCTCTCCTACCAGTCCCTACGGGCTGACCAGGCAAAAATTGTCTCGAAGTTCAGGAACCGCTGAAGAATTTTGGATATCCATCGAGTCCTGAATTCGAGGTACAATCCGATGTTCCGCAGAATTCTTGAAGACGGCGGCGGACGGAAATACCTGGGGAAAGGGCGAAATATGCACCAGGAACGAATGCTGGCTCAACTGAGATTGGCCGCTACAAACCAGGAGATGGGCCCAATCAAGTTCTACCACAGAAGGAATAAGTACGCCCTCACTAATGCAGACTTTTGCTCAGTGTGTGACTGCAAGCAGCCTGAGACACTTGTTCACTTCCTGCTCGTGTGCCCACCGTATAGTGCTTACCCACAGCATTACCTCGCTCTCTATATTGGCGCCTTTGGACACTGAGTCTGCTTACTGTTCACTGCTCGATATAGGCAGTGACTGGCAAAAGAGCACTGCCCTCTACCAGTTCACCCTCAGATCGCTTATGCTACGTACTTTTGCACGCGACGAGCTGTGAATCATGGCTGGCCCCAGTAACCGAGGTCCGTCTCACTTGGAAGGCAATTTATTCTTGAATTACATACCTATTGAAGTACCAATTTTAAATTGTAGTTCCATCAAACAGTTGTAACGATCATGTGAATGATTTGTACAAATAAAATATTTTGATTTGATTTGATACAATAAAATTGTAGATGAATAGTTAACAGTTGATTAAAAATTTAAATTCTGCGTTCTACCCATTGCTGTAGTTGCTGTAGCGTCTTTATCAGTTCGCACACATAAAAAATTGATGGTCGTTTAGTGACCTGGATTCTTCGCTCTCATCAGCTTTATTTGGAGCAGACATGAGCTACCGGATACGGGTGGTTAATGGACGTTCGCGAATCTTTGGGGACTCACTCAGTACCAACATGTCATTCCGTTTGTAGTTCAGCATAACGACCCTCGGAATGGGTTTTCACCTGAAATGATAGAAACTTTGGACCGTACAATTTATTAGCCTCAATAGTTGTTGGCTCTTCTACTACACCTAAGAGCAATAAAGGCACACCTAAGGGCAATAAATCAGAAAAAACAATTAATTGAGGTGGCATAATTACCATCTGGAGCCCTGATTTCGGACCAAGAGTTATATGATCCACAACTCGTCTCAAAACTTCTCGGCTGGTTCCTAATGTCAAAAACTGGAACTTCCGAGGATTTTGGAATCGGCTATTTTAGGACATTTATGTATGATGCATGTGATGCGTACATCCAGATTCAGCGCATACTGCCCAAACGCAGAGACCAGTTTCTCCGTAGTCCACCGTCCAATAGTTATTACACATTATATTGTTATTTATATTAATACTTACTTGATTACCCGTGCGTTGCTCGGTGAACAGGCACTGCGAGTACCAGTATTAATGTTGAACCTAGGTACTCACTCACCAGGCAATATTCCATACATCCTCTTTTAGCCGACGAACGGTTCATAGCACAGAAATCGTTGGTGACGTTGGAATCAGCCAGGAAATCTCTTTCCATCAAATCGTGTTTCGTCCGAAACCGCTTCCAAAATGTATAGGTACTGCTTACATCACGCCCTTGGTTATAGCGAATGTAAACATTCTGCCTTCGTGAAGGACCACCGAGTTTACGACGAAGGAGTCGGATTTTAACAAACTCATGCAGCCTGTGTCACACGCCGGTGTTTGAAGAGCACAGTGGAGGAAACCGCATCAAGATCCGTTCAGTCATTTGGCCATCCACTCTAGGCATACAAACAAACAGACTTTGAATTTTCTCTTATAAGATACAAATTATTCACGTAATAGTTCGTCTGATCGGAATAATTATCGACAGATCCGCGGCCTTGGGGAGGCAGAAGGGCTGGGGATGGAAGATGGGGCCCCACTACCAATCCTCGAGGACTGATAAAGCCAACACAAGCTTCCCTCCTACCTCAAAAATACTTATGTCAAAATAAAAAATTTGTTCCAAAAAAAAAAAAAAAATTATCGATGTATCATAATTATGTTACATCGGTAACATGTAGGTAACAGTCACTAAAGGTCGGAGGTTGAACGTCGGTGATTCCAAACTCCCACACAGATACCTACGCAGGACACACCAACATCATGGAATACTCTCAGAGGTTTGTCGGAGCCGAACTAATTCCCACCCACGTCACTCATTTCAGTTGCATACTTCTTTCAATTAAAACAATGCTAATTAGGGATATGGTTCGCTGCGGAAATGACGTATCCTACACTACTAAGAACGTTCTACCTTTGAGTCGTTCATATATGTACCATAACCAGTCTACAAAAATAAACCTCCCAGCTCTCTCGCGACAGTACTAAACAAGTTTTAATCAATTTTATATAGTTCACTCAATTACTTAGTGAATTATGAAGAGACGCGTTGGGGGTTTCCTCTTGAAAAGTCAGAACTGGTAGGTATCTATCTAATCGCATTAATTACGAGGTGAGAAATTCTGTCTCAATCTCTCCACCTTCGATGCTGTCTCTTTTTTCTGTTCTTACCTTCAATGAGACGGGTAGTATTAGTACCTTCCTTATGCAGTTTTTCAGGAGCACGATTCGTTGGTATTGAGATTTAACTAGAGAATCTAATTCAGAACTATGAACCCACCAAACCTATCTTCGATGAACACCACTCACATACCTATGGAGAATTTCATAATTTCATAATTCATTATAACTGACCGAAATGCGCAATTCCAAACTTTGAATGCGTGTTATCAAAATCTGTTTTAATGCCACTTGGAGTTTGTTATTATTGATAAAATATAGTATATAGTACACGATCAAAGGGTAGTTTATTATTATTAATTAAATATAGTGTATAGTACGCGATCAAAGGGTAGTCCGATTTGGAATCAGCAACCACACTGGGTTGGGATTTTTAAAACTAAGTGCGTACCGGTGACCGTTTCACATGCGGTCCTGTTCAATGCTTGGGTCATCCAGCTAATCGTGAATAAGTAGATGTATTGGTGCTAAATTATTATTATAGTTCATTTCAAGCCACACGATCGAACTTTGTGACTTTTAGTACGAAGTTCGAACGATCAATTTATGTTAGTCATTTTTGGGTCAGATCGGTATTGGAATGATGAGGAAACTGAATCGAGCCACCTACCGACAGGCAAATTGAGTTGAATAAATTGGATTGAAGTAGATCTAGATAAGGAGCGTTTCTAATCGTCGAAGACTGAGATTATGAACAACCGGCGATTCAATCAATAGATCGATACCTAATGGTCTCAAGGCAGACTAATCCTCCAGTGAAGGGAGGGAACATTAAAATCTTAAACGTGAAAGACTGTCGTCAAATTCCTTCCGGCGGATAAATGAGCGGAATTAGCGAGCGACTCCGTTTAATCTTCCCCCAGGCATCGCAAACGGTGCGTGGGAGCAATCCAATTGATTCCTTCGGAAAACTACCCTTCTTGGCTTTTCCCTTTTCGAAGACTCCGACCCCGAGGTACAAATTATTTTGAGCTACGACCGCCTTCGCTTCATCTCCACCCACTGATATCTCACCGAGGAATTCTCGCTCTCCCATCAGGCAGCCCCAACCTCGTTCTTCTCTTTCCAGGATCGAGTAAAATCCCATCATTCCTGTAAACCCTCCAACCTCTCCGCATTTTGAAAAAGCTGTCCGTCTTTCACTTCCTTTTCTTCATTGTCAGAATCTGCAACTGGAGTCATGTCGTTAACGTTGCTATTTTGGGAGGAAACACTGAAGCGCTGTAATACCGGGCTCAAGACACCTAAAAACAGAACTCGACCATTTCCCTACAGAAGCTCTCTTCATTCGACCCTTTTAAAGCAGTATGTCCGCAAAGGATTTTCGAGGAAATTGTAGATTTTATGGGTTTTCTTGGTTAGCAGCCACTTTTAAAGCGTTTGTCAAAAATAGACAGCAGATTCGATATCTGGTTTTGAATCGATTTTGAGTTTCAGTTATTTTGCTTTAACCCGATCTGAATAATGTTTTCTGAATTTTGGGAAATAATTATTAATTCCTTCTTACACAGAATCCGCTGCCGGTTTTGAATACAATTGTTGTATCTCATGCGCTCTCAAACCACAAAATTCTCATAGACTCACCGCTCCACATAATTGAAGTTCTACCAAGCGCTGTTTACACGGACTACCGCTATATTCCAACCTGCGACCTTTTACAGTACCTAAGTAATTTTCCTTCTTTGTGATGACGGTAAACAAGAAGGAAAACTGCGAGAAACTGCCTCTAAAGGGGTTTATAACTCGGTCCTTTTCACTCAACGCCTCTGCTAGTTTAAACAATGATTCTCTTCCTCTCACCAGGGAATGCTCCTTTGCTCCAAAAAGAGTTTTTTTTTGTCTGTTACTGTTTCCGAGGAACCGTTTGTCGGTCTATTTCAGAGGTGAATACTGCCACATACGTGTTCTCGTATTTAAATAGTTACCAAGCGCTTACCTTAACCCACACTACCCATAATATTAGGTACCTATCTCTTCCCTTAACCGCAAAGTCGTTGGATAAAATGACGAGTAAAGAATTCAGCCCCATAAAATTATTGTCATAACTAGATTTATTAACACAGTAAAACTAAGTTACTATAATAATAACTAAATAATTATTAAATAATAATTATTATTAATAACTGTAATGACTTATAAATACATTTGATTTAAACTAGATGATGAAAGTTCTAATGAAATTCGCATTTGTGAAAGGTGATAGGTCTTACGATTTTACTAGCTCGTTGTGATTAATTCGGATTTTAATGTATATATAATATATTCGAAGATATTGGTACAGTTCCAACTCCACAAATTCAGTGAACATTATATACGATCTCGCACGAAGAAGTCTCTAGTTACTTTAATTTGAGTACTTGAGTTACTTTATTTATTCTACTGTTTTGTAGAATAAAAAAATACAACATTACCCGACTGAAAAGGTCTCCATTCCTGGTCGTATTTTAAATTATAAAAATTTACTTACTGAAAATTAATGAAAACTATAGAATTATTTTAGTGTAGGTATTTGCCCCCGTACTCCGGTGTGGATTTGTATAGAAATTTTTTGTTTTGAAAATCCATGAAGGCACTGAAAATGTTGGTTGCACTAATGTTTTCAGCTGAAATTTTCTAGAAAAATAAAATTTTAACAGTTCCGGGAAAGTTTTCAGTTATCTACATCAAGTATTCGCTCAGTCAAATACAACACTAAATAGGGCACTTATTGTTTGTTACTGACAATGGTATGATCACCAAAACCGGTATAACATTATATTTTTTGTGTGTTAGTGGAAATAAAACTTTCAGTACCTAACTCCGTTATTGAAGTACTAAATAGATACCTAGGTACCCGTTTAGTTTGCTCAACACGAATTATTTTGTTTTTTTATTATCTTCACAGCAATAACCTTTGGAATTTACCAAGGAAAAAATCCAAAATTTCCCTTCCCTCAAAAAATGTGTTTCAATATACGTTTATTGCGGATTCCTTTTCACTTTGTATTGTTAATTTGCAATAATCTCCTTTTTACAGATTCCTTTGGTAATTCAGTAACCTCCTTTCCGAATGTTGTATTATCTGTGAGTTATACTTAATCAGTGACGGCGTGAAACCTCGCATCATTTCCCCTCTACAGCTCCACGTGTTATACCGCCCGAAGCTCGTGGTCAACCGGTTGGCGACCGTCAGAATAAAACTCCTCGCGCACGAGGAGGTACCCGGAGAAACTCATTATCATTTCGATTAATGGCAGAACTAATCAACATAACCGCCCTGAAAGCTACGAAATCGAGTTACCCCGTGAGAGGGCGGGATGGAGAATCTTTCGAAATTGTCGTTTCATCCGAGAGATGGCGGAAAACGCATGTTTTAGCAATTGCGACGAGGGCTTTGGGTTTAGTTGTACGGAGGAGCAGAAGTACTTTCGAACATGCTCCGGAGAAAAGAGGCCGGCTTGAGCCTAATGGAGTGACATTAGGATCTGATCAAATTTGTAGGCCTTCCCCCAGGAGGAGCTGGGGCTGTGAAATATTCACTACCGCCCTGACCCTTGTATTTTTGTCATGCGCATTCACTGACCATTTCTTTAGGGGCCATTTGAAAATGTGCGTCATTTGTTTTAGGACAATTACTTTCCGTCCGAGGACAAAAGAGCGTTACGAGTGATTTCTTAATTATTGGAGCTTGAACAACTGAAGGTGTTTTACGGCGCCACAGAGCGCCTGCGTACAGGTGGTAACGGCGCTACAAAACTAAATTGAGCTTAGGGTCACACGACTCAAATTTTGGAGTCCTGTACTCAAAAATAAAACAGAACGGACGACACCTTCACTGGTGCCAGAAGGATGTAGTAATGGCTCCAGACGAAAGAATACGTAATGTTGATATTTTCTTACGGATATCCGGATTTCTCAACTGTTTTGTTGAATTTTATAAAAAGCGAGTATTTTACATCTGGATGCAGGTAGCTACTTTCTCAAAAATCATCGACCCACGATACCACTGTCAACAGGACTGGGAATAGGAGGCAACAGCTTTTGTTTAATATGTGAGCAGCATCAGGGCTAAAAGCAGAGAAATTATAAACTTTAGGATCTTACAATAATAATTATCACAGAGACGTTCTAATTTCTCCTTGGCATTATACCTACAAACTATGATTCTTTCTATATACAGTAGAAGGATGCTATAGTATACGTAGTGGTAAGGAGCAAGTTAGGCATCGTGACGCCTAGCGCAAAACAATCAAATCATAGACTGCAACTCCTTATACAAAACTCAAAACGGCTAACTAATTTGTAGATGAGTGATTATAATAATAACATGAGTTCAGAATCTATAACAGTGTTAAATGTATGTTTGGCGAAGAGGGAGGATTAATCTGTTGGAACATATTTCTGTGATCATGTTGCCAATCAGGATTTGAACTATGTTTTTCGCATTTTCTTTACTATGGTAACATTTCTGTATGATCGCCTTCGATATTCCCTTTAAAACATCGATCAATAACCACATAATTGCTATGTGAGAATTGTCTCAGGTGTTGAACTAGAAGCGTCGAGCTGCAACCGGAAGAAGCGTTAGGGGGCCAATAAATCAAATATTTCATGGATGCCCTTCCCAACAAAAGTTGGCTGCGGGAAATGACGTGACGAAGCCGACTTCGACGAAAAGGGCCTCCGATGGAACAATGCCGGGAAGGAAAAAAATAGGGTCTGATATTATAATGAAAGAAAGAAAAAAATCGAATAAAATGGTTAATCGAACGTAATAAGGGGGGGTCATGCAATTTATATCGGCGTGTTGATTAAGATGTGGAAATGAAATATCGGGAGGTGGAAAGGGTTAGTAACTAGGCGAAACTACCCTCTGGATTATCGTGAATGAGGTGAACGAATCGGATGACAGCACAGCTGGTGCGATCCATCATCGTGTACGTGACTTCGAATGGCTCCAGGGGTTGAAAACGCGCGTTGGTATTTTAGTATTTCAGAATCGTTTTATAAGGCAGCAAGACACAGTGGTTAAGTAAAGAGCAGAAGAAAGTTCGAACTATAGGTAGAAGATTATTATAATCATTCGAGTTCATATAATAGTACTGTAGATACCTAATGGAATGATATCCAGTGGTTGATTCGTGTCAATTGTTGAATTTTAATTGTTGAGGACAAAAACTTGTAAATATAGAAAATTCTAAAAAGCTAACTAACGCGCTAGTGTGACAGTGGGGGGTGGACCCTCGAGAGTCCCCCTCCTTGACCAGCGATATTATCACCGGTTAAGAAGGGATATCGATTAGGCTTCCACTCACCGATCCTGTCTCCCCCGGACCAAAAAACGACTCGAGTACAGCCGCACTGTTACAGTTGTTATCATCACGTTACAGTTGTTACGTATTATCACTATAATACGTCAGTGTGAGAAATAGGAAGGGGTATTGCATTTAAACTCATCTTCTTTATATTATCAATATTATCATCTACTTAATACAGGATAGCTACACAGAAAATTTTGAATATTGACGTGAAAACTCCTTCTTTTGAGCAGATTTAAACTATCCTTTGTTAAGCAATCACACAAGCTTAAAATGCGCAATTTTGTTTCTGACACGAGGTACCTGTGTAAATAACAACTTACAACATTACCTATATTTTCTTGTAATTATTTACCTTTCTAACAAAATGTCTCTTTCCTTTCCAGGTTCTAAACTTAGTTTTGAGTCAGATGGGTTGGGACCTTTGGTTAAATAATACGGTTTTGTGGAGAGTTAGTTGCGGAATGAGGGAAAAATACGGTCGCGGTTGAGCAATAAATCTTGGAACGAGCTTTTATGAAGCTACTAAGACGTTGGCCGGAGGAAGCGCTGCCCACCATTGTTCTTTCCTCTTTGAGTCATCCTCGATGTTTTAACGGGAGCTACTCGCAAACCTAAAATTGCTCAGTAGGTAATAATTATATCTTGTTTTCATGGGTTAAAATTGTTATACTTTCTTGAACGTATCGAGTGTGAAACGGATGATAACAAGGTGGACAATGTCGTCATAAGATACTGCGGAAGTAGGTGGATGGACTTAACGCAGTAGGCTAAAAATAATTTTTCGTGGATCGACTGTGGCGCTATCTATTGGATTTTTATGTTTTGTGTGTGTGTGTGTGTGTGTGTGTGTGTATTGCTAAGATTTAGGTTTTCCACTACTTCCTATGATAAATGGCTGATAACTGCATCACTGGCGTGTTTGTTTCGAGGGAGGAGATCATGGTTTTATGTAAAGGTGGATGTTTCTGGTTCCTCGCTAATGCTTGCATCTCAAAATAAATGCAAAACATCCCCTCATTAATAATCCTCAGAAAAATGCCGATCAGTTGGATGGATAGATCGTTCGTGATGGAAAAAATAGTACCTCCTAAGCGCCTTACCAATGAAGCCTTTTAAAATTGCAAGACTGGAACAATTTATGGATGTCTGCGTTCACGACTACTGTTTTTTTTAAATAAATTTTATTTAGCATTAATGGAGCACATTTTACAGCCATATGGTTATAGATAATTATTTACAAACGATTCTAACAAAATTCAACTGAAATATTACATTCGGACAAATAATTAAATATAGCGTTATATATGTTGACATTTGCAGATCGAAGCAAGGACCTATAATTAAATGGTTGGCATAGTGCGTTATTATCAATAATAAAAGCAAATAAAACGTCTCTTTCGCAGTAAAATAAAGGGCACTCCATGATCAGATGCTCGAGTGTTCCGACTTCCGTTTCGCAAAGGTAGGGTTTCAGATAAGTGTGGCCGAAGAGTGAAGGTGCACTGTGGAATTTGAGCGTCTAGTATTGAGGTCCTAATTGTTAGTAAGACATAACTGTAGTATCTACGCGAGAACCACAGTTTTATAGTATGTATAATAGTGATTACGATTAATTATGGCCTAAGCACGATGAGAAGGCAGCCTTGTATACCATTGTAGCTCAGTAGGTCCGTCGTGGGTACAGCTGACCAATTCGCTCCTTACTGTATAATTATTTCTCTACTGTTCCCTCACTAGGGGGCAATAAATCCGAGAAAAACTTCAATGACTACTAACATTCGCATTACAGTAACCTTCAATGGTTGTCTCGTTTCATTTGAATTGTCTAGTTTAATTATTGTTCACAACTCTACTCCTACCACAAAAGAATTTTTTCAATCTCTCGTTTTGTAAACATATGATTTATAGACATTCGCGCCGCTAGTCCTGATGTATACGATTATTGTCATAAGGTCATAACTTTTATGACTTGATTTCTCAACAGGAGGGTGCAATCTTTGTCGGCAGGCCAACCTGCGATCCACGGACCCAACCACACAACCCCCTTTGCAATAATGTAGCTAACTCGGATTTGACGACTTTGTCGCCCAATAAAGAATCTTCGCATGATTGTAATTTACATCCCGTGAACATCTTCTCTACAGTTTTATGACTCCCACCTACCACAACTGATTCTTGTAAAACCGTACTTGGGTACAGATAAATCAACCACCGAGTTCACTGGTACTATTATCATCCGTCAGGAATCTGAAATGAAAACGTTGCTAATTTTCGTGATGACGGTTTATTCTTTCTATATGGATCCTTCTGTCTTGTTTACTGTTCTGAACGCTAATTCTGAGAGTTTCTAAATTTTCTAAATCACTTTGATTTCAACCTTGAAACTCACATTATTTTAAGAGAGAGTAGCAATGAAAGGACGATTTGGCTGTCCTGTACGGCAGATTATTGAGAGAAATTTGTGGTTTATTATTTTTTTTAAATGTTATACTACCTACTTATACCACTTCAAAGCAGCGTATTTGGGTTAGGTTTATAATAGGAAACATTTACACTTACAATTGCTACGTTGTACTATGTGCAGTATTTTCTGTAGAAGTGCTCGTAACTCTAGTGACTGACGTGAATCAGCATAATTAGGCTGGGAATCAGACGGGAATTAGCGCGATACAGCCAAGAAACAAGAAATAGGTAATCACACTAACGGCAGAATAACGCATAATTAAAATTATTCGTAATTAAACCATTGACGATTCACCATCCAACTCAAGTAAGATGCATAGATGTGTTCAGGAGGTGCTCTATTAGGTACCTTGTTCAGCTTTAAGGCGTTCAGTACTTGGGTTGACTAGGAAAGTAAAGGATGTATGGTAATATTGATGTACCAAAGGTGAGAATACAATCGATTCAACCCCCTCCGAACGGTGTCAAACGGTGAACAGCACGGCAATATAACCGCGATTCCCTAACGAGATCCAGTCAACTACCCAATTGAATTTTCCCATCGCGTTGCTCCCGCCACGTGCCGCTAAGGTAATGTAATGATGAGGTAAGCCCTTTAATAACCAGGGGAAAAATATTCAACTCATATATCACGGAACCCTTCACTCTCACCATCTTTCAAGACCCCTATAAAATCGTTTGCCACCCTCTACAACCCCAAACCCGCGCTTAATTGACCCCCTGTTTGATTTGCATACCTCCAAACGTCCTTTCATTTGTTCCCTTTTTTCACACAGTGGAATGTCAAGTGTGGATCTAAATATCACGCGCATGGCGTTCGGGGGCAAGGTCGGAAATGCTTGCGGAAATAGGTAGCGTTAACAATGGTTGAGGGATGGAACAGTGAACAAACTCCTAGGTGAATTTAAAGTTTTTACCCCCAGGCAATTATTTTTGGAATCCCTCTTTCTGATGTATCATAAAACCCGGTCCATCGTCCAAATCCAGCAGCATGAATATCAAACCCGATTCAGAATTTTAGGAAATGTAGTTGCGCCTAAGCCTGCACTAACTCATACTACACGAAGCCCCCATTACATAATTTATGTGATCCATCGTATTTTAGATTCATCTCTCAAATCTCCCCATTTATATTAACCGCGTAACATATTTTAAAAAAATTGTTGAGTGGCTTAATAAGATGGGAATGGATGAAACGGGAAATATAATTATTAGTGCATAAATATAGCACAAGTCGTAAAAATAATATTATTTCATGAAGAATGTGTTTTTAAGCAGTTAATATTGTTATTATTATTTCTTTTAATTTTTTTCTCGAAGTTTGAAATGAAATTTTAGTTTGGCACTACTCTTGCAGGGCGCTACAGACTTCTAGCCTACTGCCCTGCAAAAGAGTTGTTTTATACAAAATGAAAATAGTTTAAAGTTATGCTACTGTACAACTATAATACATAAATAAATAAATAACTTAGGAGAGCCAGGAACAATTTTTCCGTTTGTCAGCAATGCGGCTGATTCTGAACGAGATCCGGATGGCTTATGTGGAAAGTCAGGGATGGTAGATTGGTAGCAGTGTGGGAAGAAAATTGTTTTTGTCGGGTCTGGAGCAGTATTTGAGGAAGAGGTAAAAGCTAAAAGGAAAGTTTTTGGTCGAGGTCATTTACCGATGAGCGAAATATGTGGAGCTAGGTGGGGAAATGGCATCCTTCAAAGTTTCGACAGATCTGTGAAAACTTCTCCAGTTGACCGCTGATGTTAGTCCTAATTTTCGCCCCGTCTGTTTTGCAAGGGACAAACTTATTTTCACATAGTTTCCATAGTTTTTCAATTTGTTATAATTGACGGACTCTTTATTATCTTTCCATTATTTAGGTAATAATAATTCTTGATTTTTCCAAAATCCGTTCAGAAAAAGGTCGTCGCGTGTATCTTGTCGAAGAGTAAACAGCTGGGGTAATGTCTTCCATAACGTTTTTGCGGGGAAATGGCAGTCATTTTCTATTTGGGTGGCATTACCCCAACACCATTTTTTCTTTATTTTTGGAAATGAGAAAATGTATTCCTCATTTAGTCAATGCCAAGATGATTTTTGTCTATGGATTAATGTGGAGGTTCAGGGGGTGTTTTCAATTTGCTCACTATTTGTGCTGTGAAGGGAAACCAACGGAGGAGCTTTGTGAACTGTGTAAAATCGTTTCTGCATAGAATTGAGCAATAATGTACCTAAATTCAATAAGTTTATTGTGTTTAATGAAGTTCAATAAATATTATGGTGTAAATATGAGTTTTGTTGTATACGTCCCTTTGAAAACGGAAAATTTCCTGCTATCCTTGGGCATTCAGGCCCTCGTAGTAGTGTACCCCCATCCAAGGGGCTTTTTTTCAATTTAGCGTAAAACTGCAGCCCCTACTGCCACGAAGCTAAAAATATGGGTCTGAAAACAATAAAAAATTATTAAATCTGCGAAAGACTGTTTTGGCAACACTACGATTATTCCACACCAATCTGATGTGGTATGAAGTTTTAAATCCCACACCCTAACCTGATATTCATGTACCTACCCACCCTAAAAACGTGAACTACGACAAATTATTGACAATGACGGTAATTCGTCACCAATTCGATACAAGAAAAGCAGTAAAAGGTTTGCCACGTCGGGCATTTGTGTGGAGAATAATAATAATTTAGGTTATACTCTTCTCGGGGGTTGCGAATATGTTTCGAAAGGTTAGTTATCGAATAGACGAAATAATAAGAAATGTTAGTCAAATGTGGAAAGAAGAAGTCAGTTATGTTAGTTTATGGAAAGAAAATGTTCAACCATCGGTTCAATAGGTAAGCACTCCAGAAAGTACAGTCATCCCTACGTGACAATATTATGGTCTTATGTACAAGTCATCACTTATACCAATCCACTAATGTAACTAAGCTACTATATATCATATAGATTAAGCGGTATAAGCGACGAGGGCTAATAACAAAGCAGAACTTTGTAATTTATATATTGGTTTAATGAGAAATATACATTATTTCAAGTAATATTATTTGTTGATTTGTATGAATTAATGCTTCGACTCTCTCTCCATCTTTCAAGACCCCTATTCAATATTTTGCCACCCCAGTTTGATTTGCATATTTCCAAAATTCCTTTCATTTGTTCCCTTTTTCACTTTATGGAATTATCCGCCACTTTACCACTTGGCGTCTTTCACTTTCAACCCTCCCGGTTTCACTTGGGCGTTATCCGCCCAAGTCGTAATTTCGGGTGGCTGTGGGGTGCATTAATGACGGGACACCCCCAGCACAGTTATGCAGAAACTCTGGTAGTACAGAATCCTTTAATAAGACGCGCGGCATGCATAAAAGAAGCTTCATCACCCTTTGAGAGAACAGTTTTTTTCTCTTCAGAGGCGAAGCAGGTAAACGGTTTCTCTTGTGCTTCCTTCAAAGTTATGCAAACATATGAAATCTGGGAAACTTTTCGCTTCCACATATTTTCGCTCTCCTTGATTTGCCTTTATGAGAGCACGTAAAAAGAGAGACTAGACTTCTTTCCTCGAAATAATTCCTCTTATAAAACAGTGTTTGTTTTCCGCTTGTATGAACCTTCTCTAGTTTATGTTCGAGCCGCAAGCTCATTAAATTCGTCATAATATTACGAAACGGTAGTCAAATCAAAGCTCTTTCGAATTTTCTGGTTGCTTCCCAGATTGTGTTGCGATTATACATAATACGAGTATATACAAATGTCGAACGAAACGGTGGCTTCCACATTCTTGGGTGTGATTCCGAGTGCGGTCCTGCTGTAATGAAAAGTCTGCAACTTGGTAGCTCGGCGGTGAACCAACGCAAGGACGTTGCATTCCAATGTATTCCTGGTCATAGTGATTTTGCTGAAAACGGAAAGGCAGTCCAGAGTCAGCCCTCAGTAGTCTTTCAGTTGCTGTAGTACTAAGAATCCGCTTCAAGCAGGCAGTTGTAGGCAAGCTGCCAAGGAAAATGGGAAACGATAGGTGCCACTTATCTAGAAGCAGCATAGTGTCCGCAGGTGTTGCGATGGCGTTCTGTTGATTCTGTTAATCGCCACAAGTGAAAATCTACTCAACCCACTAATGTAATATATTTTTAAGGACCCGCAACCTGGTTGCAGTAACATCAGTTTTTTGGTTTGTTATTTTCAATAATGAACCTTTGGAATCGAGCATGAACACATTTTTAACCCCCCCCCCCCCCCCCCCCTCAACGCCCTTAAAATTTGATGGTTTCCGTTTCAAGGTATTTAGAATCCGAAAATGGAATAAAAAGATTTCTATCAGTCCGCCGTACGCCGTACTTGGCACTTTTCTTAGTTTCCATGAACCGAATTAATGAAATTTGGTTTGTAGGTCCCATTTGGCGTCTAGTTGGTTCGCGAAGCTTAGGGGCGGTTGCTGAGCTGGGGGTTTGAAAATCTCGGACTAACTGTTAGTCCATGACTTCATGATACCGGAGTTAAAAATGGGAAAAAACGGCTTGCTGAGTCCCAGACTACGTTTTTTAATTCTGGGATCATCTCAGCCTGGGACTAAAAATTAGTTCTAGACTTCCCAAAGAAAGTACTAGATCAACGGAGGGAAACGTACGGGAATTGCTGTTATTATGTTGGTAGTACCATTATTTCCATCTGATTCTCGCCTTCTTCCAGGTTATCTCCAAGGTTACCTCACTTGTGCCCGTGTTTTTCATCAATTGTTTGTTGCCAACCTAGAGTTGTTTCCTTTCGTCGGTCTGTTGACTCATTGCTCCTTATACTACGTTGTAATTCCTAAAGGTTTCGACTGACTGCACCTACTCATATTTTTAGAGCCTTTGCAACATTCTATGTGTTTTAATGATAAATATGTTTTAAAATATATTTTTATAGAGTTGTTATCGTGAAGCAAAAAGTTTTATGCATGATTATCAAAAGTTCGAGTTACTCTTTATCAAAATGCGAGTTTCAAGTCGACTATTTAGCAAAACCGGGGTTTAGCGAATTTTCGAAGAGCTATTATAGCGCTGGTTGGTTTTTCAACTTGCTAGGTGCCACTCGCTTTCCCGGTGCTTTTGGGTAGAAAAATCTACCTAGTTACAATCACTTCTCGTGTTAAATTTGAATTATCAAAACATCAATTTACTAAAATTATGTTCAGCAAAGTCATTGGAAAAAGCGACGAATTAAATCATCCCTTGTTGTATATTCTTCTCGGAAAACATTCATTCGTCCCACTCGCGGTCAGTGACATCCTCTTCATTTTGAGTATAATCATCTGAGTCCTCCCATCTGTTGATCACCAGTTTCTTGGTGGAGGGTTCCTTCGGCAAAAAACGTTACCGCTACCAAATCCTTGCTCCACACAGGTATGGTATGAGGGGCTCGAGAGTCTGGCATATCCATCAACTCTGCCAACATTTCTATAAAATCTCTAACGCTTTCTTTTGAGAGTCTGTATCTGTCTTTGAACTCTACGTCCGAGATATCATCAAATGGTTGATTGGATTCCCTATCATACCTGGGCCTCCGAATGTCATCTGGTAGGTATGTAGTCTAGGTAGTCCATTAAAGTTAAAACAAACTATAAAAAACACAAATTACCAAACAAGAACGCAAACCTCAAAAAAAAACCTCTCGAGACAATTGATAAACTCTGGGATCAAAGAGATAATCCTGCAGAAGGGAGGGATTAAAAATCAGGGCTAAAGTGAGCCCAGGACCAACTTCTAATTCTGGACTAAGTACTATTGGGAGCTCAGCAAGGCACCAGAATTAAAAATTAGTCATGGTTTATGTCGAATTCGAACTCAGCAAGTCATTTCACGAAGTCCGGGTTTAAAATTAGTCGAGGTCTAAAAATTGACCCTGGATCTAGGCATAGTCCAGGACCAAATATAATCTGAGTCTCGGCAACCTATTTTTCTGATAAACCCGGACTATCACCATTTAGTCCAGGACTACGCCCTAACCTCGAGCTCAGCAACCGCCCCTTACTGTCAGTCTTTTAAGGGGTGAAAAATAGGGTTTGGAATTTTCAGAAAGCCGTAGCTCGAAAGCTTTCAGTGGAAGAGTATGGTTTTTTGTACGTTTTTAAATTGAACTAAAGCATTTGTGAGACCACCCGGAGCATTGCACGTCCAGCCGTTCGTTTGCATCGAAAAGCTTCGTCAATGAAATCGTATAAATCCGGCCCAGATATCATTGCTAGGGAAACCTGATTATAATCACGGGTGGCTGTGTGAATTCGAGTTGGTTGTTATGTGATATTATTTCATTTGACGAATGAAGGTTGTTCTGGATTTTGTTGATAAGTACTTTTATAACTTGAACAAACCTTATGCTTCATGAATAACAACAAATAATTTATTAATGATTCAATTATTGAATCCTACGCATTTTTATGAAACTGTAATATCCGGGCCAGCTCCAGTACTCGATTGTGGGCTTTCCTGGGAGGAGCACGAGGGTAGGTAATAGGTATTGACCTCAGAAAACAGTGATCTGAGCAGAAGGCCCGTCTATACAGGTAAATATAAAACCGTTGTATAATAATTCACAGCGTTTTTCCTTTTGGAAATGCGAGCTTGCGATGGACTGGTGTCGATTGTCGGATATTTTTAGGTGTTAGCGATTGTCACTGGTGGCTATGAAATTTATTCAAAGGGATAGGTTGTTCCAGCGCAGAAAGCGACTGGTCATAACTCATGACTACCTGTACACTCATAATAGGAAAGGTTCACAATGGGGTTGGGTCCCTCACCAGTACGTTCCTGCGTGGTACTAGTGAAATGGACACTGACCACGTGGGGAACATGCGTAGATCGGAAATTTGTGAATTATATTTTTATTCCATCCCTCAGCATTTTGTTGTACCAAACAATCCAGTTCGCAAATTTATGGTGCAGTTACTAAATTTCAACTCAAATGTAAAAGTAAAGTAAAGTAAAGTAAAGTAACAGCCATTTCAGGCTGGGGCTTTTCGTCCGACTGCCCTTCCAGCGTCGCGAACGTGATCAGCTGTCCTCCAATGGAGGATCAGAATTCGATCTGATCATTTCGCTCTTTACTTGGCTACTCATTGCCTCGCCCCCTTGAGTGGAGAGGGGTTCGCCCAACAGCTACATGGGTCCCTCAGCATTTTGTTGTACCAAACAGTCCAGTTCGCAAATTTATGGTGCAGTTACTAAATTTCAACTCAAATGTAAATATAGCTCAGCTGAAGTTAGCTTCTCTCAGTTTTCGTTTGACGGAATGTGACGTCATGTCGCCCTAAGTACATGGATCGAAGGTCCGATGTAAACACTTGGGATAGGTATATATTCACAATCTCCCCGTTAAAAAAAATAAATTTCTACGCGTGTATCAGTATAGTAATGATAATCATACAACCTGTTCCTCGTTGAATAGGCTTTATCATTAGGGGTGGTGATGCAAAAAAGGGGAACAACATGGTGTCTATATTTATATACGTCAACGTGCTGGCTTTGTGGCGGAAGGTGTTATGGGGAGAAAGTGCTAACATTCTAACCACTGGTTACCATCATCTGGTGGCCCCATTTCTATGGCCTATTATAATTGGGCATCCTTAATTTTCATAGTAGCCTAGGTGTAAGATCAAATTTTGATTGATAGGCTCTTGAAGATCTTCATACATAATTCTACGTCATTACACTTTTAAAGTTATCAGCGGCTATCAGTTATTGATTATGTCATCGCAAATAGGTCTCCATTATTTTCCTGATTGACTGCAAACAAGAGAAAAAGAACTACAAACGACGTTTAGGGATTGGGGATTTTTGCGTTGCAAATCAATCCATAGGCAACAAAACAACACGTCTGGACAGGCCCTATAAAGGTCCGACAGGAATTACACTGTCATCGACTTATTTTTGCTCCGCATTAATGACAACTTTTATTGTTTTCGCTCGAACCAATCTCTGAGAGTTTGCATCGGTTGAGACCGTCGAAGGGTTTACGGCTGTCTCGTTCACTTTTCAAAGCGGTATGCGCCTGTAATGCCATTGCATGCTTCATCCCCCACATCGGTTTTACGACTTGATTTCAACTACGGCTACCCACTCGGCCGTTGGTCGAAGAAATTGGAGATTACCATAAACATTGCAGGTTTGATTTATCTGGCTGCGAATCATTGGTGATGGAGATGGCGGTGAGGGGGGGAGGGGGTTACTTCTCCGTCTCTCCTTGGGTTTTATTATTGAGGCCGCAACCACAAATCGATTTTCGCAGATGCTTATCCTAGCGAAGAACGGAAATATAACTATGACGATAAGATTAGTCAAACTAAGCCAGAATGGAAATGACCAACGATGAAGTTACCCACAAATTGATACAACCCATAGTTTGTGTCATACTGCTCACTGTGCTATGTAGTGCATAGCTATGGCTCATTTGTTCAAGTTGCCTTCAGTTTCTGCTGATTACTACCCACGTTATTCAGAAAATTGCAGTTTAATGTTGAATTGCCTAAGGTTGGAGAGTAACGGTATTTAGACTCCCGCGTCATTTGTCACACAGCACGTTAAGTTCAGCGAAAACCGATCCTTCGAATGCGTTTCATACTTGAGAATTCGAGGGTGCGCTTGTTAAACCACGGGAATTTGCTCCACCAGTGGAATTTGGTGCCACGATTGTGCCTGGTGTCGGCACCGGCAGTGTCATCATAACAAAGAAATACAGCCAAATCCGAGAGGTGACTTGAAATTATTTCGAGGGCCTACTTTCCGGACCTTCAAAATTTGCTGTGTAATTTTCGGTGCCACCGTGACCAATCCGGAAACCTGCTAATTTTGGACCTGATGTCTAGAAATTTTGATAATCGACAGTACTTAAACACCAAAAAAACACTTGAAAATGTTGAAAGCAGCCTCCAGCGTAACTGGTCCAGTAAAAAGAAGTACCAGTTTGGTAGGTATGCTTTTTCCTGGTCTAGTTTTATTTAGCCATTTACTATGAAGTTTACTCAAATTTTGAAATTGGTAACACTAAGCACGGCCAGGTACCACCAACAGTGAGTATGTTCACTATTGGTTTTTCACGTCTGACGTATGTAGCTAATGAACATGAAAAATCTGGCTAACTGCGATAGCTAAACTCCTGAACTGTTCCTAATCTTCCTTAACTTGTATTTTGGAAAAGTTTTTGCCTCCTTAAAAAAACATCAATTTACCCGTAAGCCTCCTCGCCCCTGTCATCATCCAAAAATCCAACCAGTTATTGCGTTAATAATGTGTCTACGGACCCAGGAGCGTCCCGCCCGCCAAGAAACCCGAAAAACTCGAAGCGACCAAGAAGAACACTGTTTGGCGAGAAGAACAGTGTTTAGCATGATTAGGTCCGCAATTCTGGCATAAATCTACGATGGCTCAACCATTCGTCCTCGTTAAGTTCGGTGAGTAGGTAGTGCCTGAAAGGAATCGCACAATGAATCGAGGGATATTTAGGATGGCTTCTTGCCTCCAACAAGCCAGATAAGTCCCCCCACTACAATCATCCAATCAGACCAGGATGTCAGCATTTCTGAGTATGATGCCTGTCATAGTGAACACGTGGCTAATATAAACAGTGATGGCTAACTTCGATTAGGTGCGTAGTGTGTGGGCGGTTACAGGATCGAGGGGTATTTAGGATGGCTTCTTGCCTTCAACAAGCCAGATAAATCCCCCCCACTGCAATCATCCAATCAGACCAGGATGTCAGCATTTCTGAGTATGATGCCTGTCATAGTGAACACGTGGCTAATATAAACAGTGATGGCTAACTTCGATTAGGTGCGTAGTGTGTGGGCGGTTACAGGATCGAGGGGTATTTAGGATGGCTTCTTGCCTCCAACAAGCCAGATAAATCCCCCCACTACAATCATCCAATCAGACCAGCATGTCAGCATTTCTGAGTATGATGCCTGTCATAGTGAACACGTGGCTAATATAAACAGTGATGGCTAACTTCGATTAGGTGCGTAGTATGTGGGCGGTTACAGGATCGAGGGGTATTTAGGATGGCTTCTTGCCTCCAACAAGCCAGATAAGTCCCCCCACTACAATCATCCAATCAGACCAGGATGTCAGCATTTCTGAGTATGATGCCTGTCATAGTGAACACGTGGCTAATATAAACAGTGATGGCTAACTTCGATTAGGTGCGTAGTGTGTGGGCGGTTACAGGATCGAGGGGTATTTAGGATGGCTTCTTGCCTTCAACAAGCCAGATAAATCCCCCCCACTGCAATCATCCAATCAGACCAGCATGTCAGCATTTCTATGTATGATGCCTGTCATAGTGAACACGTGGCTAATATAAACAGTGATGGCTAACTTCGATTAGGTGAGTAGTGTCTGGGCAGTTACCGGATCGAGGGGTATTTAGGATGGCTTCTTGCCTCCTACAAACCAGATCAATTTTCCGGTAAGCCTTCCTCCCCACCTCTCCTCCTACCATCCGCACTCATCCAGCCAGGGCGTTTTTGCCTGCGGGCGTTCCCTTCACCGCCGGGTTTTTGTTGCCGAGTCTCACCCCAGCCTTCGCCGCACCCTCCGTCCCGGACCATTACAAGTCCATCAGGCCACTTATAAATCAAAACCGTCTGTAAATCCGTCAAGTCTTTATTGCTGTGAGCACCGCCAGGATGGAAGGGGTAATCTCTGAGTCGCCCTCTTCTCCAAGAAAACGCTATTTTGCAGCTGTAAAAGACTTGAGTTTTAAGGCCCTCCCGCTCAACATTACCCCTCCACACCCCCACCACGCACCCACAACTTTTTTCTCCATCGTATGAAAACGACTCCCCACCATTGCGGCTCAGATAATCGTTTCAGCGATGTAAACACAGGGGATTTATGTTTCAACCAAATCGCTTTAGACAGAATGATATTCAAACCGCCCATCCCTTCTCTAACACATTTTATTTCCAAGAGTTTCCTCAAGGGAGGAACTCATCTTATAGCCCCTTCTCGAATAATTGCTTCTTTCGTAGAGATAAATTAAAGAAGTGCCCCAGCACATGCATCAAACCCCCTGAAGTAGCGATGAAGTTTTGTTGGGGTGGAAGCTTGTTCAAACACAAGGGTATCTAGCAGTTGTGATAAGGCACATGGGCGAACGACAAAGTTAAACTCCACAGTTATGTAGAGAGAAAAAAAACTCTCCAAATCACCAAACTGCAAATTATTTCCCTAGTGCTTATTATTTATTTTAGACAATCCACTTGTGTATTTACAGGGCTTTTTTACCTGCTGATTACATAGTAAAATGTAATAATGACATGAAACGATCACTGTAGAAGCGTGTTTGTCCCACATAACAAGTATTTTTCAGTTGCTTTGTGAGCAAATAATAATAGAGAGTGATGTGGAACTGTCTGACAGGTGAGTTCATAAAACTGTTTACTAAGCTCCCAGATATTCTTATATTGCGATGTAGGTACCGTTAGCGTTGTTGGGGAATTGAATACCTAGGTACCTACTCGAAGTGAACAAGAAATATATTTACTCGAAATTTCCTCTCTTTCCGATAAGGAATCTGTAGCATAAACCATTAATTTGAGCCGTTTGATGATTTTTGTTATTTTTCAGCCTTCACGCAAGTTGGCTGTTGACCCGAAGATTATTCTGTGTCCTGAATAGCGAGTATCTACATACCTACCGAATTCCTCAAGCTCTACCAAGAGGAGCCTACCAACAAGTTTCCTTGGTTACCTACCTTGTTTTAATGGCCATGAAAGGAGGAACAGTTGGAGGGGGTGGGGTATCATGGAACAAGGTAGCTTCTACAATACCCTAAGACCTAAGTGATTCGAATCAGCATTTCCCTATCGTTATGATAACGAGGCTTCAATTTCGCCGTTTGATTCAGACTTATTTTGGGATTCGCAATGGAAAACTATAAATTGAAGGTTTTGTGGTAATGCCGTTTCGATAATATTAAACCCCTGTCTTTCCCCTGTGCCTGTTGACCAAGAGTTAAGATCTCAGTCGCTCATTCACCGTCCGTCGACAAACTAGTTTCCAATACCTTATCGAATCAGACGGGTTTGGAGCTTCAAAATTATTCCTGGTTGCAAATTTGCCGATTGATTCGAAATCTTCGGAATGGCGCTCAGCCCGTAAACCGAAAGGCAAGTTGACACCATTGAGTACCCCCACCCACAAGAATACGAAAATTCCCAAACACATTGTCATAAGAAGAATAAAATCCAACTATGGTATGAACGCTGAATTGCGTGGACGTTGACGTGGCCCAGACAGGAAAATACTTTATGGCTAATTAAAAAAAACTCCCGTGTTCCTGAAGGTTATCAAAGAAATGCCGCCCTCCAGAACGCCAGGAATCCTTTGGCGGTGGCTCCCAACCTCCTCGCGAACCTGGATACCTTCTAAAGTTTCTTATTAGTTTTTATTGTTTTTTTCCCGCATTGCGTTTTTCGAGAGCAAAACCCTATTTTCTTCTACTATTCCAGTCTCACACAATAAATTTACTGCCATCGAGATAGTAGCTCTATGAGAAGACTATCTACACGTTGTTATTACCTGTGAACTCTTTCAAATAAAAATAATAGACACAACAAAAGCTGCTCTGCGTATATAGCACTTGTATTCAGAGGTTTTAGTTGATGAACAGTTAATTTATTAAAAGGAAACGAATAGAGGTGGTGAAACAGCTGTGAAAAATTGTGATACCGGCAGAACTCGAATTAAAACTAACAACGCTGCAAATTATTACACAGCGGTTTATTATTTACCTGTATAGATGCTCCATTCTGCGTAGATCACTGTTTTCTGTGGTCAATACCTACCTTCGTGCTTCCCCCAGGAAAGCCCATAATCGAGTATTGGAGACGGCCTGTCAGTTTCATAGATATGCAGTGGATTCAAACATTCTATAATTAATTAGGTTGTTATTCATGAAGCATAACGTTTGCTCAAGTTACGAAAGTAACTACCAACAAAATTCAAAATATTCATCATTCTTCAGATGAAATAATATCGCCGAACATCCGTTTCATGCGGCCATCCGTGATTATAATCAGTGATCCGTAGCAATGATATCTGGACTGGATGAACACCTATTCATTCACGATCATGTTAACGAAGCTTTTCGGTGGAAACTTCAGGGCCTTATTGTGAACGAAAGGCTTGTACGTACATTGCTCCGGGTGGTCTCAAAAAATTCCCAAGTTCGAGATCAATTAAAAAACGAAAAAAGGGAGATAACGGAGCCATGGACATTTCAACGCCGAGCTTCGCAGACCAACTATACCCCATATGGGACCCACAAACAAAATTTCATTAATTTTCGTTCATGGTAAATAAGAAAAAAATGAAGTACGGCGGGCGGACAAAATTTTTTTAAATTCCATTTTCGGATTCTACGTACCGTCAAACGGAAACCATCAAATTTATTTTTTAATTTTGTCTTTATTTTTCATGCGTGATTCCACAGTTTCATTATTGAAAATAATAAACCATAAAACTAGAGCTATAGTGTCAATTTGGTCCGAGTAGTTGCAGTCAGCTCTATACATAGTTTAACTCCTTCATTTCCCCTTATTAATTAAGTAATTATTGTTAGAAGTTGGCTACACTTACCTCTTATAAGGCACAAGGAGTTCTGAATGAAGGATAATTGAATGAAGTTGGCTAGACTTAGCTCTTATAAGGCATAGTGAACGCAATAAAATCAAGGTTTTTCGAGTTTTCCACAAAGATCTAGAAGGCGAGGTCGAAGAGGTCGATTTTTCATTCGACCTTCATGGACAATTCCATGAAGGTAATAATTCATTGTTAGCAATAATTCTATAACAATAATATAGACCATAATTATCCAATATTTTGAATAACTTGGATTCCGTAATAATAATCTGAATAAGTTGGATTCCATAACAATAATCTCATAATTTCAATATAGAACATATATCCAAAAATTTGAACTACATACCTAGCTTGACTCAAGGTGACTTTACCGTTTGACTTGACCATAGAAGATTCAGTTTCGGTATGCCGGAGAGCTTGGAGACAGGTTTTGAATGAAAGCAAAGTGCACTCGACGAGTGAAGGGGGCCTCTGTGAATCGTGACGCTCTCCTGAATGCGTTTGAGGCTGCTGTAGACTGGTTTAAGTGTGTTTATCAACAATTCAAACTTAGGCCTCCCTTTTCCTACAACAACTCCTGTGTTTGCTCTGACCTGTGGCATGTGCTCGAGTTCACAGGGCTACCTGGGCCTTTTGCCCTCCAGACATACCATTGAATAATTGCAATTCGTAATGAAAAGTAAATAACGCTCTGTCTTCTGATCTACCGTTCATGAAAGGAATGGGGAAACAACGGATGGTCAACAATGGGTGGTACTAAACATTTTACTCGTAGTAACAGTTGGGGTTCGTCAGCTCTATACTCATGTCTACCGACACCTTAACTTCTGGTGTGAGTTGGACCATCTCCAAAAACTGCCCCAAACGATTTAAGGACGGAACATGATTTTGGTGAAATGGCTTCCTGAAAAGTGTCAGGAAAAAATCGACTGATGTTCTGCAATGCTTCCCACGTTACGTACGTACGTGGGAAGCATAATTATTAAAATCGGTTAGTTTTCATCATTTTTAGATATGTCGACGACTCCTAACTGCCAGTTTGGGCACTTTTCTCTAGATTGCTACATTAAGCAATTAGGGGGAATCTATTCAGCTAGCTGTTGCGGGACAAGATGGAGATATTTTCGTTGTAAACAAAGTACATACTTACTGGACCAATCCTGCTCTAAATAATGGTATAGAGGATGTATAGGTTCAGTCCAACTTTGTGTTTTGGAGATCGATCGGTTTAATTTGGTAAGGGATTCACTGCTGTCTCTGTCTACCGGTGGCCGAAATGCATGAGACCAAGTCGGTACATGCAGACTTCAACAGTCTGAAGCTTCAGTACATAACGTCTTTCCTCGATGGTAAAGTCATCCCATGCGCCAATGAGGCTAATTACTTGTGAATGACGCTCGATGGCCAAATTGCGCTGGAAGACGCTGGATGTTAAGCAAAAGAAGAAGGAATTACGTCTCAAATCCAGGAAATTATACCGGCTTATGGTACGGCACTCAGTTTTGCCAGTTGAGAGCAAACTTGTGCTCTGTAAACCAGTCCTCAAACCCGTGTGGACTTACGGGTGTCAGCTTATGGGCTGTGCAGCCAAAAGTAACATTGCCGTAATCCAGAAAGATCAAAACAAATTACTTAGAGAAGCTATCAATGCGTCTTGGTATGTTCACAACGAAAACAGCAACTGTGATCTTGGGGTGGAGTTTTTTCAAGCCGAAATTCACCGATTTGCTGCAGCTCATCAACAGAGGACCTACAAGGGCATGTCAATGAAGACGCCGCACTGTCCGTCTCCTTAACGTTAATGACCTAGTGAGAAGTCTAAAAATGGTAAAGCCACATGAATTGGTGTTGTAAACTTGATCATGCAACGTGTCAAGCGAATAATAACCGCTACAACAAAATTAATAACAAGAGCAAACAAAACTGCCCACGTTCGCATGTTTTGTCAGCTATAGCAACATTTTGCCAGAATAATATCACTTATTAGTTTTGTACTAACTAGATCGTGATGTTGAATTAATAATAATAATAATAAAATGATAAAAAAGTATATGTATAGGTACCTATCTAATGTTGTGGTTATCACCGATGTATTCAGGACTAATGATTTCTCACTGAACAGTATAATAGTGTCCCAAACTTCAGCGTGAGAATCTGTATTATAACCGGTCGTTTGATGCAACTCATTCCAATCCTTTACATACGTTTCCGGAACGATTGCCTCTGAAAACAGGAGCTTCAATTTGATTAACCAATCCCAAACCGTTTCTTCCCTAAAAGGCCAATGGGCTGGTGCTTGTAACGAAATTCCCCGTTCGGTTGTGCTCGAAACGTTAAAAGGGAAGGCGAAACGTGGGATTTAGTTGATTAATCTATTCGGTGTTTGACGTGTAGTTTCGAGAGAGTGGTACAAGCTAAACTCGCTTCTCTAAACCTCCACAACTATTGCTCAGTGGTGGCCCTCGATCGGGCACAGTGGTTTCATGTTTCTGGATCAACACGGGTAGAATAGTGTCGGTTACAATTAATACACGTTATGTTCTGGGCTCGGAACATTTCAAATGAAGGTACATGTCTCAAAACTGTTGAATATTGCAGTCAAACTCAGTAAAATTCATGGACAGACGAGAACTCGTCAGTTCAACCAAATATAATTGTGAACTCCGAATTCCGGGAAGTAATGATAATAATTATGAGAATTCAAAGTTAGGTACTTTTTAGTGATTTCAACAACAGGACTAATATCATAATCTCATAGTACATATCAATCCTCTGAGTGAATTAGAATGACGTGGATGAGATCTTTTTTGATGGCCGTCATAATGGTATATATATGATGGTACGTATTTGGTATATGATGGAAGCGTATCAAAACCGCTGCCAAAACCTTGTCACGTGGGTTTATTATTCTATTGGACATACCTACAGAAATGGCTGTTCATTTATTGTTTTGGTTTATTGTTCTGTGAATAATACACCCATGTATTCGCTCAGCAAAAAATTTTTTATAACACCCCTCAGAATTTTTTCTTTTATGTTTCAAGGTGCGTAGATTCCAAAAACGCTGTAAATTCCTTGTCACTTGGGTTTATTTTACTATTGGACATACGTACAGAAATGATGGAAGTTCATCTATTGTTTCTTTCGTGTGAAATAATTGAAATCGTCTGATGGTTTCCACCAATTTTGGCCCCCAAAACACGAGTTAGGTGCGCTCCTTTTTTTCCCAAATTATCTTTGATCATTGGTAGTGCCATTTAATCGTCTTGATTCAAGTGTTGACACTTTTCTCGAGTTATAGAAATTGATGGTGATTTCAGACGATTTCACAGGTTTTTGACTCATAAAAAATCACTTTTGGGAGCTGAACCATTGGTAGAACCTCAATTTTCCACTCGTTGGTCATAATCAACTTCATATTCGGTCTTCTCTTCCCAAAAAACATGGAAAAAGATACGTCAAAAGCTCATTTTACTAAAACACAAAAAATACCTATCTGTATACCCATTTTCACTCATAACACTCCTGGGTATAGTCCGATCGGGCTGCAAAGTTTCGGGACACGACTAGGGCCCAACTGGAGCCTGTGTGCGACAGAACGAATTTTTTAGACCGAAAATGAAGTAGTTATGCGTGATACGGCGGGCGGACATTGCATTTTTGGAATCTACGCACCTTGAAACGTAAAAGAAAAAATTTTGGGGCTGTTATATCAATTTTTTGCTGAGCGATTACATAGGTATATTATTCACAGAATAATAAATCAAAACTGGACATCATCCATGTGATTCATCGTGAAAAAATACCTATGAATCATGAATCATGAACGAGGTAGTTGAATAATGAAACCTCGGTTTCGTATTTTTTGAGCATTTTACGCTAATTATGTGCATTGTAAATGTTGATCTTATTTATTCCTGTAGAATTGAATTATTTAATCTATGAATAAATTAACTATTAAAAAATTTAAAAAATCTGCCATGTTATCAATATTACATACGCCTGATAAACAGTTCAGTAGAGGTTAGGGTGGGTTCTAGAATGCTATCTATAGTTTTGTTTGTTATGTATGAAGCATAACGAGTAGTTCGAAAAAAGTCGAAGATCCCGCATGATCCCGGAAAGTTTAAGCTAAATCGGGTTTATTTGAGGATACACACATGGAGACAGACCGACTGATAGACACACAGAACCAGATTTGTTCAGATTGTTTTAGAACGTTAAACGCGAGTGGACATTTTAATTTTGGGGCCAAAATTATTTTTTCCTCTCAAAAGTGAAAACAAAGTTTGGATATGGTTGATATTATTTTGGTTGGTATACAGAAATAATATTACCATCTGATGGTAACATCCCTCAAGATATCACCAGTAGAAGTTTGCAATTCGTCAAAACATCCAAAAATTATGTGGCACCTTCTCCATCCAGAAAAGAAGTAGAACGAAAACGTGATGAATTGGTGAACAAATAACCCTCATTTTGAACATGCGGCGAGGAAAGCGACTTTTCCGGGGAAAACTTGTTCGGCCATTACGCAGCTTCCAAGTGAGTAACCGTTTTGAAGGGCGAGGACCGAGGAACGTTAAATAATGAAAAGATACCGCTCGAGCCCCCTTTAAGGAAATGGGGTTATTCGAAAGATAAATACGGAGAAATTATACCCAGTTGCACGATACTCTGGGCTCTTAAAGTGTTTGCCGTTTTCAAAATTGTTTCCCCATAGCTCACCCCGCGGTTGATAAGAGAATAACACAAAGGAGTGGTGGGGGGAGGCTGTGTTGATACAATTAGAAGCAGTCAGTGGAGCGGCATTAGGTAGCGCTTGATATACCGTCATTGAATCATACGACCGGAGATCGGATGACACTCGATGACGGAAATTGCCAGGTGTCTCTCCCTCTCCGCTGGTATCAATGAGTTTTCAATTTCGTTGAATGTCGGCGGCCAACAGATTTTTTTTTGGTGAGTTGTGGGTAATTCAGTGTCGATAAAGCCCGCCTCGCCTGGCTCCGTGTATGAGACCCAGTAGTTTTAGATTTTGGATGGGATACTGTACCTACATTCATGTTTTTCAAATCTGAGATTAAACCGACAATAACTAGCAGGTACCTGAGCTTTGCATCGAGACTAGCTTGGGTTTCAACTATTTCAATAAGGACCTTTTTTATTAGCGAATTTTCGAAGAAAAGGAAGCTATTGTTCTCGGTCCAAAATTTTTAAAACTCGAATTTCCGAAAGATTTTTATACCAAAATCCGTTTCAGACCATCCTGAATTCACTGCCGAAAGACACCAAAAATTATATATATATATATATATATATATATATATATATATATATATATATATATATATATATATATATATATATATATATATATATATATATATATATATATATATATATATATATATATATATATATATATATATATTTATATATTTATATATATATTTATATATTTATATATTTATATATGTATGTGTCATTCCAGACGATAACTCTCGAAAGAATTGAGATAAAAAGTTCAAATTTGCACGAAAAATCTGTCTTGGCAATCGACAGGCTAAGTTCGTAGATGGGCAGAATCGGGTCACTCTAAGGGGGAATTTTGGGGAGTTTTAGGGGGGGGAAAATTACCCATAAATTCCCAAAATGAAGCAGTCTGACAAGTGACACCTCATTTTAAAGGTTTTTGTACGCTGAACACGATGGTGAAATCAGAATTGCGATATCTCATTCCGTTCTCAAACTGGAGCACTTTGAAGATGACGGAACGTGGTTATTTCTTAAGATGTTCTTCCTGGTTCGTCTGCTCTAATCTGATAACGGAATGGGATATCGCAATTCTGACTTCACCATCGTGTTCAGCGTTGGAAAATCTACAAACCGAGGTGTTACTCGGCAAAAAATGGAACAAAAAATTTACCAATATCCAATACAATACAGAGTAGGTAATGGATACGTAACATACGTACTGTACGTATGTTTGATAAGTAACTGTACGTATATTGTAGTACCAATACTACAATATACGTACATACTTGAATACCTATAATTACCCAATAAGTTTAAGATTGCCCATATTTGAATGGGATATTCCAAACATCACATTTTACATAAAATCAGTTATTTCTTCGAAAATTCGCTCTTATAGCCATGCTGCATGACTGTGGTTTTTTAGATTATACTTACATATTTCACTTAACAAATGCCGTTTAATTGCGACTTCCGTCTCCGGGAGGAAGGCTGAAGGTTACTGTGGTGTTCCCTAACGTTTGGGTAGGAAGTTAATACCCCGTGGATGTACCACAGCGAGTATGAGTTGCGCCTTAGGAGACTTGCTAGCACCCCGCGGATGAACCACAGGGAGTATTAGGCGCTCCTTAGGAGTCTTTTGCTAGCACCCCGCGGATGAACCACAGCGAGTGCTAGTGGAGAGAGAGGATGCGCCCCGGGGATGTACCACAGCAGGCTCAAAGGAAGTATATGAATACCCCTTGGATGTACCACAGCGAGTATTCTTGGAGGGAAGCACCCCACGATAAACCACAGCTAGTGCTGGTAGGAGAGAGAAAAGTCGCAATCCGGAGAGTGATCAATGGAATGACGAGCTGGGTTAGAAGGGCTGCTTATAAAGGGCCCTTTCCACCCGTCTCCCATCAACAATCAGCCGTTATGACCGTTGAGGGGCGATGGAGGTTGATGGAAGGGACCCTTCTCCTGCTTACCCCTCGGTGTCACCATGGGGCCGAACCGAGTGAATCTCTTCCTCGTACCCTTATTGGTTCGTCCCTCCACAGGTCCCAAAATTTAGGCTGAGACCGTACTGTACTGCTCCCAACCAATTTCTCAAGTAACTGCTGTTCCTTGTAAACTTGTTATTCTTTGTAAACTTGTATTTTTCTTTGTCTTTTTTCTTTGTAATTAGAATTTGTCTTTGTCTTTTTTCTTTGTATTTAGTATTTTTTCTTTCTATTTAGAATAGACGAGGTAAATTGGAGTCAGAAGTACAAGCTACTAAAGGCAAGCAAATCGACGGAGCGAGGGACGAAACGAAAGACTTTTGACCCAAGAAGGCGGGGGACGAAACGATTCATAAATAATCTCCTCCACAACAATATAGAGGAACGAATCGATCGACGCTCTCGCTCAGCTAGTCCTTCCCTTCGTTTATTTGGTTAAATCTTTCAATATTACATAGGAGTGGTTATTTTAGAGATTTGAGGGGAACATGACAGTTACGATCAGCTTCTTTCGTGCACACTCGGTAATGGTCGGCGGACTTGCACTTCAGGGCTGTGTACGTGTTGCCAGATATACGGATTTTTAGAGGCATCTACGGATATTCGGATTCTTCGATGTTTTGGTTAAATCTATTATTTTTCCGGATAAAGGACCCCCGCACAATTCTTATGGGAAAGTGGCTTCGGTCAAATTGGCTGAAATTGACATATTATGTTATGTATTTTGACCTCCTGAACAAAAGTCTCAATGGGCACAAAAAAATCTACCGTCAGGATTTTGAGCTATGGCCAGATTAAGCGCTTCAAGTTCGACTTTTTAAACACCTTCAATTGCTTATATCTCTCTAGGGATGCATTTTAGAGAAAAATGTGCACGAGTAAAATCGTCTTAAAATCGTCCAAACAACTCGATGCCATACTTGTTTTAAGTCAAAAAATGTTTCTTAACGTTTCTTATATTTTCTTATACATGCACACGGGGACTTATTGGCCAAAAATGAAGAAACATTTTTTGACTTAAAACAAGTATGGCATCGAGTTGTTTGGAAGATTTTACTCGTGCACTTTTTTTCTCTAAAATGCATCCCTATAAGCAATTGAAGGTGTTTAAAAAGTCGAACTTGAAGCGCTTAATCTGGCCATAGATCAAAATCCTGACGGTAGATTTGTTTGTGCCCATTGAGACTTTTGTTCAGGAGGTCAAAATACATAACATTATGTCAATTTCAGCCAATTTGACCGAAGCCACTTTCCCATAAGAAGTGTGCGGGGTCCTTTGATTTTGTGGTTTTTCATTCGTTTTGCGGCTCATTATGCATTATTAAAAGCAGTAGATAAATAATTAGGAGTAATCATGGCTTCTGTTTATATTTTTAAATATAAACTCATTTAAAACTCATAGAAAAAGAACTACTATGAATAGGTTCTTTTCTTATGAGTTTGAAAGTTCCGGCAACGAGTGACGTCACATTGGAAAAGGGGGGTCCTGCCCATGTCTCCGAGTTCTTAGAATGGAATCTACTTCCATTTAAAAATGGGAGAAAATGGGAGAATGGGTTCAGCGAAATACAGTGCCTCAATGTAAAGGGAAGGGACGTGATGAAACTCATCCCGTGAGTTGTTGCTAGTTTTGGCCATTGATCGTTGGTTGTCATAGTTAGGTAAGTACATTCGCTAGTTAATATATATGAATAAAAATCAGCTATTTATAGATTGTCGTTGAAGCCTTTGTTAAATTTGTGTTTTAGGATTTTACGGCCCCTTGTGGCATGATGGCACGGCTGACTCAGCCCATATAATAATCATCTGGCGCGGATTCATAAATCAGCGAGCACTCTCTTTACAGTAACATCGGACGGGATACTAACCCCGTATCCGAAACACCATGTGGTTCATTGTCCGCTTAAAAGGTCCCACAAACACCCAACACCAATCCCATAATGGGGTTATGAAAATGTGATTTTGTCACGGCTGCCTTGGGACTCTGATGCCTTTTATTAGACAGTTATTGAATTGTGAAAGATATGAGGGGGCTCAGGGGTGGCTTACACCCCGCACTACAACCTCACCATTCCCGTGTCTAGGGTGAACCACATAACAAATGGCTCGATACCTCCCTCCCCCTTTCAAACTCGGTTACCCTTGGCAAAAATCAAACGTGATAGGTATTTATATGAGTTTGGGTTGCGGGCCATTTGTTATATAGAAAGTCGGTATATCGTACATCTCCATTAGTCTGGGTCTCTTGACCCTGAAAGTTCGGCTGGCGATGTCTGACTATGAACAGAAATGTAACCTTCTGTTACTTACATTATGGCCACACGAACGTTAAAGTTTGTTAGACCCTGAAGCAATTTGATCGTGATTTAAGGGGAAAAGGTTCCGGTCATACGTGCTGTATGACCGGAACCTTTCCCAAAAAACCTCACTCCGAAAATTTGCCGAGAAAGCCGCTGGCTTTCTGAGCAAATTTTCGGACTGAGGTTTTTTGGTATTCAGGAAAAGACCTAACTGTCGGTGGATATGGATACCTTAAATTGGTCAGCACTTCATTTAGCTCCACCACCCTACAATTTGGTAGAGGCAATTCGTCAAAATTCACCTGATAGCATCAGGTTTTATGTACAACAGCCTTGTGGCCAGCACAGAGTAGACATGGAGATGGTATAAATGAAATATAGGAATAGGTAAGTAGGCAAAGGAATAAGTAGGTATATTTTTATTTGTCGACCACCAAAAAATAAATTTATATAATAATATACCTAATATATTTATATAATAAATTTAAATAATATCTCGATGAAAATGGCACTTTTTGGATGAATGGAAAACCAACACAACACTCTGCACTTAGTCGTAATGCGTGAAGTTTCACAGAAAATACGCGGTATGAGAATTTTCAGAAAAATGTGTCTTCCGCTTCTCAAAGCTTGAATAATATCAACATTTTGTACTGGCGGAATAATGCTGATTGAATGACAGTGATTTTAACCTGTCTGTGAATCAATGAGCTGCGTCATGCACAAATCAGTATAATTAACCTGTTGTCATCCAACGTGTCAGCACTATCATTTTTATGACTGTGAGCATAATGGCTTTATGACTTGGTTGAACTGGTTTAATTATTAGTTTTGCACAGACAGTTTTGATCGCCCATTAACCAGTACATTTTTCTGAGTTTAAGAGTCAGTTCTGTGTTTATTCTTTTTTACGTTCGATTTCCACCGCAGCTTCGTATCTAATATTCCAGCACTAAAATGACACTACAGGTTATTTTAGTCGGGAGGAGGCTCCGGTTCTGAATGAAAATAAAGGTAATAACATTGTTCGCTTGAATTGTCCACAGCATCTATTATACATTTTCAAAAACCATCAGCATGTCCAGAAAACAACGATCTTCTCCATTGGAATTAACACACGTCCAAGAAAGCTAGAACTTGGAATTCATTGACTTGAACGTACCTATAATTTCCAATTTTGTGGACTTCCTGGTATGATGTGAAGAAGATCCTTTTGTGTGCCTATATTTACTGACATGAGCATAACTGGTATGAGGTAAAAACAGGCACAAACCTAATAGCGTTGGGTACTCGTGTATATTACAAGGTATGCGACCACCACCCACTTTTCGGAAGCCACGGCCATGACTCCCAAGCCATTTCGTACACTCAAGAGAAAATTACTACAGATCGAAACTGTATCTTTCTCAGAGGAGCCTCCGTGTGAATAGAACTTCTCCCAATATGTAATTTAATTCCCCTTGTCGAGACACAATAACGTTCCGTCCGTCACAGGTCATTACAAGCCGAAAACGACTTCACCGCATTGGGCTCTGGAGGTTGTGTAAACAGTTCCCGCACTATGTCATTTCGGAAATGGGCAATTTAGGTATGACTTACGGAGTTATACCTCCGGACGAGGAATCATCTCACCTCGGTATCGAGTTACTGCTCACACCTGTAATTTGGAAAGGTGAGAACGGGACCAGTGAAGCGACAGGGCCGAGCGCCTCCCCTCTCAGGTTGTTCGGGCTGCAGTCTGGCAGCAGAGCGAGTAGTGAACAACGATATATTTCCCAGCATCTACCAATATTCAGTGACCTTAACTCGTGGGTTCACCAAGTATGTGAGCAGAATTTGGCTCAAAATAAGCTGTTTTTGCATTTCTCGGCGCCGCTACCACGAAAAATACTGATCCAAATTTCCAAATAATACTGATTGTGGATTTTTCTCATCGCATTGACAAATTTAAACATCATGAGGAATTGCAATGTTTCACGCTGTAAGCCAACTAGGAATATGTGGCTTGGACTTGTTCTTGGCAAAAGTAGGTATCTAGTTTATCCGTTATGGTACAATACATTATACGTCGAGAATCTTGAGAAATTCGAGAATATAAAAGGATAGGGACTGATTGGCAAGAATATCACGGAACTTCCTACCGACGGCAACGTCCCAAAATAATGTAAAGCTGACATAATTTATTGTTGTGCAGACATATTATTAAGATTACTGATGGAGGAAAATATGTTTGATATCGATATCAGTTTATTTATTTGATCGATTTACTTTGCTTTTATCAGTGAGCGATTGATGGCTGGTCACTGGAGTAATGTAAGCGTGTTTGCGACAGTCATTTAATAAGTAATTGGCAATTGTCGAGAAAACACGCGACTTCAAGGTGTGAAGCTACTGCAATTTTGTTTCCCACCATTCGACTTGCCAGCTCATTTATTTTCGCAGACGACCTTGGTAATAATATCATGCAATTACATCGATGGAAACGGTCGCCCTTTTACGAGATTCATCGTATTTGATGATTGACTCCTCGTATTTCCCTGTCTGTAATAATTAACGGTCCGAATAAATAAGTATAATGACAATAATAAAAGTGAAGTGAATGACTTCACTTCCATTCGTTGTAGACGACATTCTGATCGAATATAGGGAAATAGCGGTTTCCCGGAGGTGTCAGTCCTGAAGAAATAATAATAATTGCGTCCAACCTTTCTCCTCCTTCTTCAACTTTCAATGTAATTCTTTCGCACTCAGTTTGTCCCAACTCGTAATAAATTATTTTATCATCTTTTAATTTTCTCATGAAGGTGCTTCGGTACGTTATGAAGACACTGCTGTTTTCTCTCAAGATATTGTCAGATATCTTGATAACTATAATGTAGGTAATGACTACCAGCACTGTGAAGTGTATTTGAGTCAGCAACTGAGACCACTCGTATCTATCAGATATAGTATAATAGTATAGGTAGTTAAAGAAGTATCTACCAAAAAGAGTGTCCTTCCTTCAAAAATTGACTTCGGTATGTTAGCTTTGAATGCAGGCTGTGAATTATCAGTTAAAAACTACCACTTGCAGAGGTTGGCTCTCAAAAACTAACCTACCTACCTACTGTTGATAATTATTTTCAAGTGATGTATGAATATTTCGTGAGTGAAATATGAATAAAGAAATGCCTAGTACGATACTCGTACCTACGTGATAATAAAAATTATTTACCAGACCGTCGCTATAGATGAATAGTGATAAATGACAGTAGAAGTCGTTTAGTACAAGGCGGTTAAAGGAATAAGTCGGATATAAGGATAGGAACAGTCAGGTCTCGATCGGCTGTATGTAAACACAGGGAATTGGCCGAGGTCGGTTGTAGCGTCCTGTTTTGAGTTTTTGGGGGATAAAAGTCGAAAAAATAGGTATAACTGGCTGAAATATTCGAAAACTGGTATTTATTCACCAAGCGGTATTGAATGATGACCCGAAACAGAAGATAACTTTATTGGTTTTGATAAAAATTTCCTCAAAAAAAAAAAATCAAAAATAGGTCAATTTTGGGGGTCACAGTTCGCCAGTATCGATGAAAATGACTTAAATCACCACAAAGTAGGTATATACAGTAGAAGTCGCTTATAGAGATCGGCCGCGTATAGTGATTATTTCCGGTCAGTCCCAATGCGATCACTAAGCGACTTCTACTGTATTATATTGTTACGTTTAGAAATGAGGTTGTTATGGATTAATGAAATCCTTTTAGCTATTCTCCAGCACCAGTTACGCAGGCCCAGGGGTTAAACCGACGTCGTATTGATAAATAATATCATCAGTACACAGGCTCCCGGACGAAAGTTGAAATCCATATAACATTCTAAGATCATAAGACTACTGAGATCATGAGTTCATTCAACTCGTAGGTGGGAACTTCTAAATTTTGTTTCACGCATACCTACATACATAATATTGTATCTATGAAACCTTTTCGGAGTATTCAAATTTTCATGGCCGCAGTCCAAGCGATTCCACCACCATAAACTTTGTCATTTACCTCGACTTGGTCTTCTTAACCAGCTCCGAAACTTCACATTAACTTCAAGCTTTAATGCCCTTTGACTATCGGTGGAGAAGGCATTTCCTATTTCAAGTCATCTCAATTCAACGAGATGGATTGTGCACGAACGACGTTAATTTTAACGATCCTCAATAAGTTTTATAGTCGCGCCCGTAAATTGTTCGGGATCCATGAATATTAATTCCTTTTCGTCCTAATACCGGCTTTAACCGTTTATTCAGCGGCTAATAGAGGGTTATGTTTCCAACTTTATTGTTCCTCCATTCCCGTGACATAATTTTATTCATGACGGCTATGATAATAATATACTCGTACCTGCTCCCATGTCATTTTCGGAGGGGCTTAAAGTTACTATTCCAAAATGTTCCTTCTACGCTTTGACTGCAACCATGTTTTTGATTGGTATCGTAAAAATTCAACATTCCATGTCCCTGTATATTATTACACCTTACTTATACCTATTTACTGCAACTTATCATCTTGAGAGATTCATGAAACTTATTGTGTGAATGGTCAGAGAAATCAGTTGGAGAGATTGTAAATGATTATAAACTCCAAAAAAAAAATATATATTGAGATTTTTTGGAAATTGGTAGGTAGTTATGTTCATTTAAGCAGCCAGCAATTCTTCATCTTGTAAGTAATAATTATTTGTATTACCTAATGTGAATTTTTTGGAGTCAGTTGCGGTAATCACGAGCCCTGGTTAATTCAGAACACGTTTGATAGGTGCAAACAACTGAAGGATAATAAGTAGTTTTATCAGGACTTCTGTCTTCTCAACTCTGCAGCTGACAGACTGAGAGCGATCCCGCCATTTGTGTTGCCCAACTGCTCGCTGTTCATTTGCTGATCAAATTACTTTTGGTGTGAATGCGAAAAACTTTCTTCAAGAGTTTACAATAATTTGTTCTTTCTCCAGCAAAATTGTGGTATGTGTATGTTGTTTTCAACCAGTAACTAGCTGTGGCTAGTTGTTCTTCATCTAGGACCAGCAGAGCGAACGGTATTTTTTAAATGGATTCATTCATTTTTATTATCTTAATTTTACCATCTAATAAGATGCTATAATATTAATCACTTATGAGGAGTGACGGTCTCCATAGTTTGTGGAGAACTAACAGGGACTGAATGAGTGACGACGACGAGGGACTGAGTGAGTGTGGCGGTGGGCAGTTCTCGTGTTGTTTGTCCTTCCAGTGAAGATGGGGGCGGTCAGGCTGAAAACTAATCGCTATCCTTCCTGGCGATAATATCGCTAGTCATAGAAAGGGGACTCTCGGTGGTCCCTCACTTTACCTCACTCTGTAACATGGTAGCAGAGCATGGTTTGGTAGTATGCGCTGAGTAATTCACCATACTCCGTTCACTTTTTGAGGGCTTACCAGAAGGATAAACTCAATGGTCTCCAGAACGATTCCTTTTCGTACATTCTGTCCCTCTTATAATACAGATGTACATCTATTAGAGCTCAGTATAAATATATACAGATGTACATCCTTTAGATGTACATAAATATATACAGATAAATAATACAGATGTACATCCTTTAGAGCTCAGTATAAATATATATAATGTATTGAGCTTATTTGAAGGCGATTAATGCCATGTCCCAATTTTCAAGTCCCAATAGCGCTGTTCCATCATAACGATGGAGGTTGATCACAGATGATCAATTCACGGGACAAAAACCCCTGACAGCCTTTTTCTCCGCCAGTACTCGTATGTAGAAGCTTTGTTTTCCACCAGTAAATTATTGAAGTAGTACCATTGCGATGGAGGTTGGTCACCTTGAAGTTGTTCAGATGTCCTTTCCTGAACCAGAACTTCACAAAACTTGTCAGTCCCCCTTTTCCCTCTCATACTTCTGCTACCCAGAATTATTTGATGTGGGGAGGAGTGTGACGGTGGGCAGTTCTCGAGTAGTTTGTGCGTCCAGTGAAGATGGGGGCGGTCAGGCTGAAACCTAATCGCTATCCCTTCTTAACTGGCGATAATATCGCTAGTCATAGAAGGGGGACTCTCGAGGGTCCACCGTCACTCTCCTCACTCTGTCACAACAGTGAACATGGACTAAATGGTGCCTAATTCATCCACATCAGTTTTTTTTCAATTTTAACAGACAGTAAGTACTTGAAAATCGTTGGGTTTGTTTATAATTTATAAGTAAAGATATTTTCCTCCCTTCATTTCCACTAATTAAATAAGAAAACAACACTTCCACATTGGCACACTTTCACATTCATTGTTGTATTCATAAATTGACTCCTGCACTTCTTCCGCTCGTTGGTTTTGCTCTCATCCCTCATTTTATTAGATAAATAATATCAGCATATTAAGCCCTTGATTGGGAGATGATACACACTTTCAGCCAAGGCTGGAGGAGCTCACAGAATGGCAATTATAGGCGGCAGGGAATTGATGACTTCCCATCTAATTTATCAGTTAATCCGAAGGGAGACACGCGAATCTGGTGGGTTGGTTGCAACTGAATTTCTGGTCTTTCTAATGAGAACGCAGGAGGGACATGCAACAGGTCATAGTTTGTAACGTGAGTCTGTAAGATCCGACAAAAATATAAACAACTGCACATGCTCAGTGGCGGCCGATCTTAATCGAACAGCATCATGGTGTGGTTGTAGTAGGAAATTCTGTGCAATAAACAAGCTTATTATTCAATTAACTAAACGTTTATCGGGAATAAATTGTTAAATTAGGCTTTTTATGGGCAACAGTGCTACAAATTACCACACAACTGTTTATTATTTTCAGGTTTTGGGATCACGGAAGGCGGTCAGATCGACACCTGATCCTAACAACTGGTTCTGTATATTATTCGGCTAAGAACTCAGCCGTCATGGATTTTTATTATTTTCCATCATAGAATAGCCCTTCTTTAATTAATGAATTCCTGATTTAGTAGGGCCGTCTTTTGCGGTGGATATCTATCTACTCACGCACGCGCGCACAAAAACACAAAAATAAATACAGATACAGACACCCACACAGGCGCGCGCGCCAAAAAGCTCGGCAAATATCCCATCAGATTCGAAGTCTGTAAGCTCTCAAACATTCGGCAACTTGAATATGCATTTTTCCGCCGCCACGACCCCCCCCCCCCCCCCCCTCATCCTGTCATTTTTGGTGTCCTAATTTGAAATTTGCTCATAAATAGGTACTCTTGAGCGTGGCAAGGGTAGACAGACCAACAGAGTTGGTACACGAAACAAAGTTTGTTCTTTGTTCCGTGTTTCGTGGCAGAACGCCACGCTAGTAGACTCTGAAGCAGAACGGGATTATATAATCACTGTCCATTTGCGACGTGAGTGGGGAAGTATACATAATTCACATTTATTTCGGCATGATTTCATCCAAATGGAGCTAGGTATATCGAAAGGACATACTATGTACGATACTGCGGAGAAACGGTCAAGTTGTCTCGGGGGGTCATGCTGTTGATTGTCATTCCCGGATAGCAATCGATTCATCAGATATCGATTAAGCACTCCCGCCTGTATTTCGGGTCGGAGTAAAAATCCTCGCGATGGGATGAATAATAGAAACGCATTCACCCTTCACGCTGTTCATCCTTCTATTTTTTAACATTTTCATGTCAAAAGTGATAGGTATGTGACCTGCGCTCTCGGATAATAGCAGTTTCTAAATATTTTAGCGTACGAACCCCTGATAACTTCGGACCTATTGAGAAGGCACTGAGGGGTTGCAGTGTGTGTGTGTGGTCCGATTCGTGACCTTTTTACCCCCAGTGGTGTCTGTCATTTCAGAAATCCGTGCCAAGTTCTTAGGTGATGGATAAGTGATAGAAATGTGAAAGAATCTGTCATGGTAGATTATTCCTGTCTTATGAGTGTTTTATCAATTATTATCCACTTTCGTTTCGGATAGCATGACGTTACATAGTCAATTATTATATATCTATCTCATCAAACATTTTGTTCAATAGGTATGTACTTCATACCACCTATTTATTCCTGTGAGTTCTGAATTCCAGACATTTTCATGGCAGGAGCGTCATAGAGTATTTGGTTAAATAATTATTATCGTTGATGTGCTCTGAAGATATTTTGATGTTTCATCGTTTCGTTCCGAAGTGGCGTAAAGGCCAAGAAACCTCTTCAAAATCCTTTAAAACTGACTTGGAATTTGTGGACTCGTCCTTGACCGCTTGTCATAATCACGATCCTGGTCTTTAGCTTCGGTGGATTTCTGGAAGATCATCTACTCAAATCAGGTGCCTCCAAATGATTATGAGGTAGCGGAGTGCCAGATGGTTTCCTAAAGCTGTAGAATCATCGCGGTCGAGTTGAGAGTTAGCAAATCATGTTCTCCCTCCTAACCGAAGTATTAATTGATCACAAAATGTGCGAACATTAATGTGTAGGGCTCAAACTGTTCTCAATGTACCCTGGTTTGTTGCCATCAGGGAAAACAATTCGCGGGAGAATAGTTCAGAACTGTTCAGTGATAAATCGGCCTTCGAGTGGGATCCTAAAAAGTACAGTAATTGTATTACTCATCTTGAACTTCTAGAGTTATGACTTTTATTTGAAACACTGCAACAAAAGTCAAATAACACCAGCAGTTTTCGTATGCCGTCATGGGATCCTGCTCCGGAATTTCTCCGAAGGACCGTGACTGGAAAACGCTGCAAGTTATTAAACAACGGATAATTATAGTTTTCCCGCAGTTTTTCTTCAAATGAAATAATATTGCGGAGCAACAAGTTCGATTTCATACAGCCCTTTCATTGTTCCCAATCAATGACTTAGCTGGGGTGGAGTTATGTATATCTTATCATTCACACTCATGTTGATGGAGCTTTTCGGTTTAAATGGACGGCATATGCGGACGAACAGAAAAGTTTTTTATTCCTTTCTCATTATTTTTCGTACCTTGCAACACAAACCATCAGATTTCGAGTGGCGGTTAAAAAATTTGTTCATGATTCCAAAGGTTCATTATTGGAAATACCTAGTATAAGAAAATCGAAATTTCGATTTCCTCGTCGTTCACTTATTGCGGATGTGCTTTGTGTACCTACATAAGGCCCTGACTACACAGGGTCATCCTCCTCTCCCATTCCAAAGTCGTCGATGTCACGCATTGATATGATTTAATCATCTCACTCTGCTGATTGCATCAGCGGAATCCATTCCACTTCCAATGGGGTCCTTGATTAATACCGGAACATGGGACTAATAGCATTCCAATGATCTCCGACTATTCACCACTAAACGTGTCCACATGCGGTGGCTGGTGCTCGCTCCAAACTGCAAGTCACACGAAATCCATCTCATAGTCCCTCAGAAGGTCGTTATTTCCCTCGTTATTTCCGTTAGCCCCGCAGAAGATCGTTATTTATTTTGCTTCAACACCTCACGTTCCAAAGGGATGTACCTAACCGACCTCTTCAAATTTTCCAGCAAATCCTCCCGGTCATTCGTGAATATGTTTCACCAAACTTCCTCATACTTTGTGGAAGACATAGAAATTTACAACCAAGATAGACACTTCTCCACAAAGTACTGATGATTATGTGATGTCTGTCACGGGAGAAGGACGTAGCTGGTGATGTCTGCATGATTAATTTGCATTTTATATACTGATATCACCGACGTTACCTAATAAGGTGCCTACTTGAAAAGTAAGCGTTTCGGTTGATGGAAGGATAGCTCGAGTCATTTCACTTTCTGACCCTTTCAGCACAATTCGTCGTTTTCATTTGCCCAGTGAAAGCGTGCATTGCGGGTGCAGCCCTCTGTAACAGACGAATGAAGTGACCAACGGCTCAAGACAATCAACAATTTCTCATCTGCACTCCCTCAAACGGCCGTTCCGCAACCAAGTTTCCGGGTACTTGTTCTTCTTGAAGATGGAGGTTCTGTCATCATGAGCGAATCACTATCATTTGAGCGCAATATCTTCCGGTAGTTGTGATCGAAATCTGTGCCTTCTTCGCTCCTTTTCGAACAATGAAAACGTTCTGCAACAAATGTCTGCAACGTTTCGTCTGGTTTTTGTATGCTCTGACGGCCATGAAGGCTAGAAGAAGTGATACTGTTAATGAAATTTCAGGAACATAATATAGGATAGTCAGGGATAGGGTAGTCACCCACCAATACCAGATCTCTGCATTGTAATACAATTATAATGAGCAGCATTTTTTCGGATTTTTATTTGATTTTATTCATTTACTTTTTCCTTTTATGTATTATCAGCATAATTCGTATCCTCTTTCCTTCGAGCGGTTTTGAAAAATCCTACTCTGATTTTTGATCGATTTTCAGGTGAATTTTTTCTGCGCCAAGTGTTGGCGTGACGTTGAGCGATTCAGAGGTAAAGAAGAAAAGAGGAATTGACAAGGTAAGTTGCATGAAATAAAAATGGTACCTTCGATCCGTGAAAATTTCAAATTCTGGACTTTAATGGTTCCTAAAAACTGCGCCATATTAGGGATAAACGTCCACCGGCAGTTGCTCGAGCTTGGTAGAAATTAACGTCTATAAGAGAGAAGTGCTCTCGTCCGGATCCATATAGGGGATGTCCATCAAGGAGTGTTGCCACATGATGGTATTTAGCTTTAAAATGTCGGTCCCAAAACCGCGATAATAACCGTTGGCGATGCGCGCACCCAAATCCGAGGTCTGAGGTCATTATTCCCGCTGGCCACTGCCTAAACGGTCTGTTATTGCTTATGGAGGGGAAGGCGGCTTTCGAAAACCATGATGTCAGGCCCGATCATCTTTGAGATCCGCTCAAATTAATTCGTCCTTTTAGACAGAATACCAATTCAACGATAAATCGTATCGTCGGGGTCTCTCTGATGATGAGAAATGAATCGCGTTTGAGGGGGCCAATCTAATCCCACGCTTCATTTGATAGTCGGGTGCTCCTCTTGAATGCCTTTTCCCTGAAACCAAGCGCCCTTGGATTCAGTTGGTATACAGAAAAGTAGAGCTCGACTATTCTGGACTAAGGCGCGGAACACCGACTTGTTCATCATTTCAGGTGTAACTTGATAGTAATTAACTGAATCTATTGTAGCTCCTAAAAAATTAGGCAGGAGTGAAATCTAAAACGCTATAAAGTCCTTGTGACACGGGTTTATTATTCTATTGGACAGACCTGCAGAAATGTTTGCTGTTCATTTTTATTGCTTCTTTCATGCGCAATAATTGAAATAGCTATTTCTGATGGTTTCTACCAATTTTATGTATTCCTATCGGGCTGCCGAGCTTCGGAGCACAACTAGAACGCAAATCTGTTCCCAAATGCGGAAAATGTGTGCGGAAGAACGACAATTCTGGAACAAATTTCAACGAAAATTTAATGCTGATACTTTGTTAGAACCTCAATTTTCCACTCTTTGGTCAATGGAATTGACTTCATTATTCGGTCTCCTCGTCCTAAAAAAAAACCATGGAAAATGATAGGTACCTCGCAAGCTCTTGTTACTAAAACACCAAAAAATCCCATTTTTACCCCATTTTTCACCCATACCACCCTTGGGTATATTCCGATCGGGCTGCAAAGTTTCGGGACACAACTAGGGCCCAAATGGGGCCTTTTTGCGAAAGAACGAATTTCTTAGACCGAAATTAGAGTAGATACGCGTGATACGGCGGGCGGACATTGTATTTTTGGAATCAACGCACCTTGAAACGTAAAACAAGAAAATTTTGAGGGGTGTTATAAAATTGTTTGCTGAGGATTGCATAGGTGTATTATTCGCTGAATAGCAAACTAAAACGGATCATGAGACATATGATTCATTCTACTAGACGGTACTGAGCCCCAGTGCGTGATAAGAATAACATAATATTTTGTCATTTCGGTTTATCCCTCATCAAAAAAATGTTATAACACCCCCTCAAAATTGTTTTCTTTCAAGTTTCAAGGGGCTAAGATTCCAAAACTTCAATGTCCCTCCGCCATATCACGCATAACTACTTCATTTTTGGTATAAAAAATTCGTTCTTTCGTAAACATGCTCCATTTGGGCCCTAGTTGTGTCCCGAAACTTTGCAGCCCGAGCGAGCGGAGTATACCCAGGGGTGTAATGAGTGAAATTTTTTTTTGTTGCGAGAAGCCCGAATATGAAGTCGATTTTGACCAGAGAGTGGAAAATTGAGGTTCTTCCAAAGGTTCAACTCCAAAAATTGATTTTTTATGAGTCAGAAACCTGGGAAGTCGTCTGAAATCACCATCAATTTGTATAATAACACTAGAAAAAGTGTCAACACGTGAATCAAGACGATTAAATCGCACTACCAATGATCAAAGATAATTTGAAGAAAAAAGGAGCGCACCTAATTCGTATTTTGGGGGCTAAAATTGGTGAAAACCATCCTATTTCAGTTATTTCAAATGAAAGAATCAATAAATGAACAGCTAGCATTTCTGTAGGTAAGTCCAATATAATAATAAACCCATATGACAAGGATTTTATAGCGTTTTTACTTCCATATTCCTGTTAAATAGGAATGGAAGTATGGAGATACGTTCAAAAATAGGTGTTTGAGAAATCCATGGAATCTTGTTCGGAAGTGCTCAAAACGAGTTTCTATACGGTTTTCCGCTTGATGTCGTTCCGTACGTATTTACTTATATTGAATTTCAAATGGTCATAACATTCTCAAAATGCGATATTTTTCAGATTTTCATTTTGGGGTTTTTTTTCAGCTCAGTGAACTCTACAATTTATGGTGAGAAAAGCTCTCTAGGTGGAAAAATGAGGGAGTTATGACGAGTTTGCTAATTTTTCGATTTTCAACGATAAATTCCGTAAAAATTGTCCACATTTAATGCATTTGGTACCAGAATGTCCGTTGGGATGCGTAGATGATGCCTATCGATTTTGAGGTCGATCGCATTTTATTTGGCTAATTGACATTAAAAAATATGTCAGTTGGTCAACATTTTCTAGGTTTACTAGCTAAATGACGTTGGTGTGGTATCAGAAAGTGGTTGAGAGCGAGATGTAGATTTGGCATGCTTGCAGATTTTGACCGAAATGGCCGCCCCCTGCTGCCAAACTTGTATCCATACTCTCATGAAGAACATGGCAGTATTGTTTGGCAGTCTCCACCCTGGAAAGAGGAATTTGAATATGGGCATTTTTGAACTACGAAGGTCGGTAATATTTGAGTTTTAAGGTGATCAAAATATCACTGAAAATCGTCAGTAATAGCTAACAAAATCATCGAATGTTGAAACCAGACTGGAATACGTTTCTTATTCGCGAAACATATCCTTGTGCAACAATAGATCCGATACCTTTCGAGTTTTTCGAAATGAAACTTGCTCTTGTCGGGGTCAATTAATTTCGTAAACACAACACAATGAGGAGGTTTCCTTAATTATAACCTAAACAATGCACCTATATAAATCGGATTGAGTAGCTTGAACTGCGCTAGGTATGTGTACACTGGTTATTCAATATATTTGCTCAAAAATTACATGACTGATTATTTTGGTAAAATTACGTGACTGTGTATCAAAAACAATTTCATTCGGTACGTGAAACATATATTATTTACGGGTATTTATTCAAGAAACCATCAATAGGAACGCAATGGAGATGAAGACCATTATAAAATGGGGTGATGTGTTCGATGATTCTGCAGGTAATTTTTTTCGTCTGCGCGACGTACGCAGAGATTGGAAAGTATTGTCACCTACCCACTCTGCTAACGAATCAAATCTCAATACTGCCCCAAAAGATTCCTTCCAGCTACACGTTGACGGTGTAACAACGAATTCCATGTATTCTGGAAAGCAATCTTCACAGTCCGTGCACGTCGTTTTGCAATTGGCATTTATATCTTTGTGGGTGAATGATTTGGGGCAATATAAACCTAAGTACAGGCCAACGGGGACAAATTCTGATCCTTGCCGGCACAACAAGGGTGAGCCTGGAAACCTTGTTTCGCCATAGGGAGCAAAGGTATGGTGGTAACTGACCCCAAATATGGATACAAATCCTAGATCGTTCTTCGGACTTGGAGTTTCCGTCCAAACGACGAACGCAATTTTTTCTAACTGCAATGAGCCCAGGCGGGGCGTATTTAACCCTGTTACCTGGAACATGCATACGAGGGCGCATAAGAGAAATAGAAATGCATCTTGTCAAAAACGCTCCATATTTTACTACACAGCGGTTCATCATTTTCCTGTATGTAGATGCCTCTCATGCGTAGATCACTGTTTTCTGTGGTCACTGCTTACCCTCTTACCTTCTCCTAAAAAGCCCTAAATGTACTGGAGCCTGCCGGGCAATCGCAGTTTCATAAATATGCGGAGGATTCAATAATTCTGTCTACAGTTATTTGTAGTTATGCACGAAGCATAACGTGTGGTTTCAAAAAGTTGAACGAAAGTTCCTCCACGTAATTTGAAGAAAAGATCCTGAAAAATGCATCATAATCTGGCGCATTGGCGATACCAATAATCCGAACTACCCACCGAATTGGAGCAAAATCGTACAAATTATTCGTGAAAAGTTAGTAACTACCACGGATTAGCGTTTGCGCAATGGACAATTTCACCCGTTTTCTTTTATTTTCTTAATTAAAAGATCTCGGCCAGTGCTTTCCGAAAGGTCCTATATGAGGGTATATCCGGTATATCCGATGGTCGAAAGTGGGCGGTAAGCCAGTGGAAAGAAAGCGAAATGACGTCAGACACCATACGCTTTTGACGTCATTTCGTTTTTTTTCTATCCTTATGTTGCCCAAGCTATACGGAGTTTTGAGATGACAATTGGTATTCTGAGATCAAAAATAAAAAATTCATACCCACGGGAATTGCCCATTGAAGATCATAAACCAGATGAGTGTCACCAGTTGTATGGTCGTATCAGACTAGTAGTCATTGGCAAACCTGTTCGTGACATTAGGGTAATGTTGTGGTCAGACTCCAAATAAAATTGTGTTCCTTCTGTTCGGAAATGCCTATGTAGAAGCTGTGACCTTTATCTACCAGCTGCATTAATTCAACATTTCCTTGGAGTTTTCCAAGTTCTAACCAAATTGATAATGAAGCATGCGCTCAGATCCAGTTCTTCTTCACGCGGATGAAAGGCTTCTTCGTGCAGCGTTTCGACAAGCCCGTAAATAGGATTAACGACGTCAATCGTCAGCACCGCTACGTCATTATACGATTTCTTGGAACATCTCTGGCAGTGGGGATGAAGGTGAGTTTGACTAACGGATTTATAATCGTCGTCCCACCAGACTATGCTGGATTTTGGTTTGACCAATAGGTAAGATGTAGCGCTTCGTTCAGCAGCCACCTGCAAGCACGAGCACGTCGTAAGTACGTCGGAACTTGTGACGAGTATACCCAGACAAACTGGTTCAGTCATTTGCTGCACGTCCGTATGAGTGTAAACATCTTCGGCGGAAAATATCATCACTATCCACGGAAATTCGTGAGGTGACAACGGGACCCCCTGTTCCTGGAAGATAAAATTAATATGAAAACGTCTGCCAGTTGGGTGGACGGTAAAACTTCGTTAGTACAAAAACATCTGCAAATTATTACACAACGGTTTATTATTTACCTTTACAGATGCCCCTTCTGCGTAGATCACTGTTTTCCGTGGTCAGTACCTATCCTCGAGCTCCCCCCAGCAAAGCCCTAAACCGAATAGTGGCGCCGGTCAGGGAATTACAGTTTCATAAAATACGGAATTCAACAAACAATTGATTGTTTGTTGTTTTCATGAAGCATAACGTTTGTTCATGTTACAAAAGTACCTATCAACAAAATCGAAATAAGAGCCATCTTTCTTCAAATGAAATAATATCGCAGAACAACAGTCATAAAGCCATCCGTGATTATAATCAGGTGTTCCCTAGCAATGATATCTGTGCCGGATTTGTACCTTTTCATTCACGATCATGTTGACGAAGCTTTTCGGTACAAACCATGGACGTACGGCTCCGGGTGGTCTGAAAAAACTCTTAAGTTCGAGATCAATTTAAAAACGTAAAAAACCATACCCTTCTGTTGAAAGTTTTCGAGCTACGGCGTTCTAAACATTTCAACCCCTATTTTTCACCCCTTAGAGGTGACTGACAGTAACGCCGAGCTTCGCGGAAAACGGTCCCAAATGGTGCTTACAAACCAAATTTCATTAATTATGGTTCATGGTGACTAAGGAAAGTGAGCAGTATGGCGTACGGCGGACGGACTTCAATTTTTTTTACTCCCATTTCGAATTCTACATACCTTGAAACGGAAACCATCAAATTTTGCGTGTTGATGGTGGAAGGGGGGTTAAAATGGTTTTTTCATGCTCGATTTCAAAGGTTCATTGTTGAAAATAATAAACCAAAATTATATAATCATCTGTTGCATCAAATGTTTTTACGACAGCAAGACCTGTGGTTTGTAGGTGCTTTACTGAAGGACTCCGCTTCCTAAATTGGGCAAAATCGAACTAGATGTCCTCGAAAAGACCGGCAACCAGCCTGTTACACGTACCTAATACTGTTTTTTGTTCCTAGATGCCTGAAACGCGTAATTTGAATGGACATTGGAGGATATCCATTGTATACAACGCCTGCATGAATAGGAGGCTTGGTTCCCCTACATACCTAGCCTACCAAATGAGGGTTGGTCTTGAATAAAGTTGCAGACAGTCTAGAAACCAACACGAGCTCTCTGCTATGTACTCATAACTGACATCACCAGGCTGGTTCGTGTTGCTCCTTTTTAGGCTCAGAGAATGTCCAAAGTGACTAGAATACTATTAAATACCCTATTTGCCTATAGTTTTTCGAATATGCAGATTGCGCTGGACATTTTTCACGAATACTGCCAAATGCAGTCCCTTTATATTAATCACGAAAAGTCAAATGTTTGGTTTCCAGCAAGAGAAATGGCTGTACAAAATTACGTTCTAAATGTGGAGCGAATAATATTGAGTCGGCACAATCTCACATATATCAAGGTGTTGATTTTGTTAATATTGGATCTTTCGTCCTTAATGCGAACTCCCAAAAGAAAAAAGGTGAACTGGCTACCAAGACTCTGCTGCCCATTATAAACAGGGGGCTTTAGAGGCTTGGCTCAAGTTCTTGAACTCAGTAGTAGTAGTAGTATTCAACTCAGTAGTATTCAACTACCTGTATGCTTCAGAGGTTTGGGGCTTCCCCCATTCTGAAGTGGTTGAGAGAGCACAAATTCGCTCTTTTAAAAACGCTTTTTTCTTGGCAAACAACACCCCGGATTACATGGTGCGCATCGAATTTGGTCTTATTCACAGCAAGGTTCAGATTGCAGATAGAGCTTTGAACTGGTGGGTGAAGCTGTGCCGTATGGATGAATCCTGAATGCCAAGAATTTGTTTTTTACGGTAACTTGATTTATTAAAGAAAAAATGCAGCTTGAGGCATAACTGGGCATCCTTTCTGGACGTGTTTTTTTAGGGAATGTAGTTGTAGCGAATTCTGGGAGCCTCAGAATTACACTGAGTTCCAGAAAAACCGGAAAGCTATATTTCATGGTTTCATCAATTGTTGCCGAATAGTACATATATTATATAAAGGGTTATCTATACAGAGAGCTGTGATCTGTAACAGGAGGGTATTCTGTACAAAATAATAAACCGTTGTGCAGGGATTTGCAGCGTTTTTTTTACTGCTACTCTATTGTAATGTCGAAATGACTATACAAATAAACTGATAATGAAATGAGTGAGTTCCCATTTGAAACAGTTTTACTGCTCTGATTATCTTTGGGTAATTCTGAGCAATTACTTGGTCAACCCCAAACTTTTTCATATTTTACTACGATAAAGTAGAGATGTATGTGAAACTAAAAAAACATAATTTAGGCCCCGGAAAGTTAATATATGGTATATACAAATAGAAATTACCTCAGTAATCGCCGGGTTGGAATAGATGTTCATTCCTAATCCGATGTTCGAATCCCAAAAATTGTGAAATGTTTCCAGTTGGAATAACCTTGACCCCAAAAGTTGCATTTTTAATTTTATTTTGGACGAATTGTGTAGCCACTGATGTGTAAAATACATTAAGACTGTCTAGAAAATTTGTGGTGACTGAAAAAGTACCTATGGATTATAACTACCGCCATTTTCGGCGGCTACGTATTTTCACCCTGTCGGCGGATTTGTATATACCATATATTAACTTTCCGGGGCCTAAATTATGTTTTTTTAGTTTCACATACATCTCTACATTATCGTAGTAAAATATGAAAAAGTTTGGGGTTGACCAAGTAATTGCTCAGAATTACCTATCTTTGCGAAAACCAAGGCAAAATTGTGTATATACATGTAAGTGTGTGTGGGTTTTTGAGGTAAGGGAAGATAACATTCATTCTTAAACGGGATTGATGTTAAAAAGGAAACACAAAGTTGAGTCGAGCTGAGATAATCATTGGATATTATTGCAGATAGTACAGGAATTGGGAGTTCCCAACAAAACAGGTACACAGGTATTCGATCTACATTCAGAATTTTCTGTATAGCTCTGGGTGCTACTACAGCATACTTCATGGCTGGGAACCTATATACGTACACCCGGAATATCATGTGGTTCTGCTCCCCTGCGCACCTACAACTAGTGATCGGTAGATATCAAAGAATAGATGAATACTGTAGGTTGGGCAGGTGTATGTGCAGATGTGTGTAGATGTATAGGGGTATAGGAGTAGATGAATAGGATTAGGTGATTGTGGTTGAGTACGTACCTACATAGTGAAACATTCACAGGTAAACAGAATAACTAGAGCACCGGAATTGTGAAATGCGGGTGAATATCGGCATTTCTTAAAACGAGTATTTCCTCAATATCTGCACCTAATAATGGTTTCCATTTGGTTCGTCACTAAATGGAAATCTATCGATAATATAAAAGAGAACGAGCGCAATCGAATAAAATATTATTCAACTTACTCCAAACTCTGGGTATCTGTCCTCCTGTGATTCCACTTCCTTCACTTGGCTGGTGAATAATATAACTTGAGAAATAACGTAAATGATCTGCAAAATCATTGGATATATACCTTTGATATTATTCACTGACGATTTCAATTGCTGCGCAGTACTAAACCACTTCTCAAGAACGCTGATCTGGGGAAAATAGGAGCACAGCTGTTACTATGAAAGTGTAATCAACGGAGCAGCAGATTTTATATTTCTGTGTTAAGTAGTATTTCGAGGTATCAGATATTTGGGTGTCCTCCAAGCCTGAATTAGGTACAGTGCGTTGAACACCAATGAGTAGGTTTTAGGTAGGTTCCTAATTACTTTCGTTTCATACATTAGTAGTCATTGGTACAACAGTTCATCACTTGATATCATCACTATTATGAGGAAGCCATTAGTTTCTGTGGCTGCCGTAGTTGCGATACAATCTGAGAGCTATCCGCGCTTTTCGGTTTACTATATTAATTATATATGAACGATTTTTTACGAAGAGCAGTACTGTTAATGGTAGGAATACTAGTGAAACACGTTGAATTGCGAGATACTGTCGTTGAAATATTCCCTGAACTAAATACGACTCTACCTTCATCGGTTATAATCGACAGGCGAAATAAGTTCGAAGGACAGAGAATTAGTATGGATCTCTCAAGGGTGACGGCTGCAGCATCTCAGCGATCTCGACGTAAGTCAAACCACATATCCCTGCCTTGCCGTTGTAAGAACATCAACCAGTTTTCAATAGTTCATCCAGCTATTATTCATACTGTTTATTTAGAAGACGTTTCTGAGGAAATACATTTGGCCAAAGCCATCTGGCTGGTGAAGATATTGACTGACACAGGTTTCCACTTGCACACCGGAGCATTGGTAACGTGGTCAAAGTAAAGTCTATGATTTTTTACTCGTGAGAGATATAAGAACAGTAATAATATATAATGAATTAGTAATGAATTGCAAGGTTGAATAGGAAGCTAATGAATTTTTTTTAAATCTACTTTTACGAACGCATAATAATAACCGTTGTGACATAATATATCCATATATCAACAGAATACTGACGACGTGCACAGCAGCAATCAACGCTCAAATCAAGTACGTTTCTGCTGATTTTGCTGGGAATAAACCTCAAATAAGGAAAATACTGACTTCATTTGCTGATAGAAGATGTAGGCCAAGTGAGGTGATTGAGAGGTAGTGCGATATATTATGAAAATGTAGAATTTCTGTTTAGAATGTTTATTTAGTTATATTTTTAATTATAATGTTTATTTAATGTTTATTTAGAATATCTTAGTTCATATTCCATAATAATGAAACCATAATTCGGTCTGTCATTACGTTGATCAGAATCACGGAAGTTTGTGTTTTTTTCTACAGCATATTTTCAACGATTGATCACATTTAAATTCTTCTCCTTATGTTGTTCGCACATCGCTGGTGGACGATTCATCCGAATCAGATGATAATAGCGGAATGTGTAGGTACCAGGGGGGGATGCTGGCCAGGGCACAAGAGCACGTACACCCCAAGAAAAACGCTGCAAAGTCCTTTTCACACGGGTTTATTATTCTATTGGACATACGTACAGAAATGCTGGAAATGCATTTATTGTTTCTTTCATGTGAGATGATTGAAATAGGTATTGTTGATGGTTTCCACCAATTTTGGCCTCCAAAAACATGAAAAAAGCTCTTATTTTTGACAAATTATCTTTGATCATTGATAGTGTCATTTAATTGTCTTGATTAGCCTGTCGAAACTACTTCTAGTGTTATTATACAAGTTTATGGTCATTTCAGATAATTTCCCAGGTTTTGACTCATAAAAATTGAATTTCGGGAGCTTATCCTTCGTTACAACCTCAATTCTTCACTCTTTGGTCTAAATCAACTTCATATTCGGCCTTCTCGCCCCAAGCAACATGGAAAACGATACCTCAGAAGCTGTTGTTCACTAAAACCTCGAAAACCCCTATTTTTACACCCATTTTTCTCCCATAAAACCCCCGGGTGTATTCCGATCGGGCTGCCAAGCTTTTGAGCACATCTAGGACCCAAATTTGTTCCCAAATAGGGACCCAAACTGTGTGCGGAAGAACGACGATTTTAGACCATAGGTAATTTAACGGTCCATAATTTCGGTCAAAATTGACTTCATATTCGGTCTCCTCGTCCTAAAAAACATGGAAAAAGATACTTCACAAGCTCGTGTTACTAAAACACCAAATAATCCCTCCCCCCCCCCCCCCCATTTTCACTCATAACATCCCTGGGTATATTCCGATCGGGCTGAAAGGTTTCGGGACAGATCTAGGGCCCAAATGGAGCATGTGTGCGAAAGACGGAAAATGAAGGAGAAATGCGTGATACGGCGGACGGACATTGCATTTTTGGAATTTACGCACCTTGAAATGTAATAGAAAAAATTTTGATGGGGTGTTATACAATTTTTTGCTGAGCGAATACATAGGTGTATTATTCACAGAATAATAAACCAAAATTAGGAAGGAGGGAAAGTTGCAGTTTAAACGTCCAGCACTACAAAATGTGCAGGACTGATTCGTTCAGCTTCGCATGGGAAGAGCTGGCTGGGGTTAAGGCCTCTCGTCCACTGGGAGCGGAAAGCTGCGAAAAGTTGCGAAATCGATTCGTCCGAATTCGGCCGAAAACGCACAAACGATCCAAACACGTGACTCGGTGGGGGTCCGCGTCCGTATCGTTCGTCACTTTTCGTCCGAACAGGTGCGAAGTGCGAACGGATCCCATTCTGCTGGGATTCAGTTGCGAACGAGTGCGAAAAAAGATTGAAACAATGGACTGTGAAAAGCTCATTTTTCTTGTTGAGGAAAGGAAATATCTGTGGGACCAATGGGAAAGTAACTATCACATGCGGAATGTACGAAAACCATTGTGGAAGGAGGTTTGTGTCCTTCGTCACTCGAAAAGAGGAGAAGTGGTGATCATCGTCGACTTAAAGAGCATGCCACAAATCGGAAAATTCACCGAAATCGTTTCTTTTTGCGAAAATGTGATTCACCCACATTTCCCGTCTTCGTCGAAATCTCCTGTGCCTGATACGTCGGTGATAATTCCAAAGCGAAAAATTCTTCATGACTATCATCAGAAAAACCGTTCCGAAGAGCCATCTTGTCCGCTACGAATCCGGACGAATACTGACGCAATGGACGATAGGCATTCGTACGATTTCGGACGAACGGCGTTTGGACGAATTCGTTGCTTCTCAGCTTTCCGCTCCCAATGGACGTCGAGCCTAAGGGAGGAAAGAGCTTCTACTCGTAGCTACCCAGGCGTGGGGGCGTCAGTAAGCGGAAGCCATGGAAACCCACAAACAAGGAGCACAGCAGATCGGTGTCTCGATCATGGAAAGAGTCATTGTGAATGAACAATCACTATAAGCGACTTCTACTGTATACACATAGGCGCATTTTTTTGTGATGATTTCAGCCATTTTTACATATTTTGTCGACTTCTGACCCCCAAAACCCCAAAAACTGATCACTACACACGACTTTTTGATCAACATGACCTGTGCTTCAATGTGTGTGGCACTAAACGGATTTCCACCAATGAGAGACAATCTTTATCATGAAAACGCCGAACGGGACCTATAACCCGAATTTCATCAATTTTTTTTCATGGCAACTAAGAAAAGTGGCCCGTACGGCGTACGGCGGACAGACAGAAATATTTTTATTGCAGTTTTGGATTCTACATACCTTGAAACGTAAACCATCAAATTTTGAGGGGGGTAAGAATTTTGTTTTTCATGCTCGATTCCAATGGTTCATTATTGAAAATAATAAACCAAAACGCATTTCAGTTAGTTGGAGATTACACTGCTACGTCTGCTCCAAGTGCTGCCTGCTATGAGTAAACCATGGAGTTAAATGAATATTCGTGGCTATTTTCTCTCCTGTGATTTTTTCTCTTTATAATTCCATGCTCTTGCTCTTTATAATTCATCTCAGCAAATTTATCACAAGTGAACCACCTGTCGCCCTCATCTCTCGTAGCATATTTACAGTTTTAAATTTTTTTCAGTTTTGACACGGACTTCACGGCTTTCTCTCACTCGTTTCGTGTGATTTCGATCCCCGCTTTGTGGCTTTCGTTCTGTTTTGCCTTCCCGATCTCTATCCTAGCTTTTGACTAGCTTTCATTTTCATTCATCTCATCATAACTGATAATTCGGTAATTTTTATTGAAAAAAAAAGAAAAAGAAAACGCGATTGGCTGTGTCAGAAAAAGTGTAGATTCGTGGCTCAGGCTGGCCTCAGTTCCCGTTGTGTAAACTCAAACAAACTGTCAAAAAAATAAGGATCGCCGCGCGGTCTCCTGTCGGAAGAACCCAGATAACCCTGACGTCCTTCTGGAAGGACGCTGCCCCTTGCAGTATGCCAAAACGTTGGTTGTGTGGATGCCAGCTAAGTGACCAGTTATTTTGTTTCGCATGCTTGTTATGCCCAAACGGTCGTAATAATACATCGGTGAAGGATGGTATTATGGGTTTAGCCCATTTATCTGTCAAAATAAAGAATCGTGACATCCAATTCTCACATTAATTTATACGTTTGAATTTAAATTTTTTATTATACCAATTTGTATACTTAATCCATGGAATAATTTTGATTGACATTTCATTCATCAACCAATTTAGTTATGTACCATTTTAATTACAAATTTAGTTACCATAATGTTACCATTATTTAGTTACACCTTAATTCAATGCAAATTTTTCGCATTAGCAGCTCTGGTATACATTTTTCCTACAACTACCTACTTGACGGACACCCAGCATTCCCTTTGTGCCCCCCCCCCCCCCCCCGATTCGAGCTAGATTTAATAATGAAGGTGGTCGGAGGAAAAGCGTCTAAAGGAGTTACTTAGGAACAAATTGTATGAAATGTGGATAATATTATGGCTTGGGGAGCTCAACTAGGAAGCTAAGGTCATCGGGATCATGGAATTCAGTTGATTTGCATTCTAGGCGTTGGTTCAGTTTCCAAAGGGAGGTCGTGCCCAAATATTGCTTTTGTAATCCTACCTAATGTATATCAATGATAATTATATTTCTGATTTGTATAATATTGATGATGGAGTGGTGGGTGAGGTCAGTAGGTACATTTACTATGGGGCAATGAATGCATAAAATAACCATGTACATTTACCATTTTTTATGAGTTTTTCGTGCGAAATAGTTAAAAATTCGTGCATCCTCACCCCATTCGTGGTGTTTGGATACAAATTCCAAGCTGCGAAATTTTGAGTATGTATTCAGTATTAATTCCTACACTTTCCTGCGCAACCTCAAGCGAGAAGGTGATTGTCATGGAGCTGAAATCCTTCACATACATTTCCATCAAGAAAAAACAAGTACGCAATGGTACCTACACCACACTGCTATTCTCCTTCATTCTTTCTCTCTACCAAGTGTCAGAGCCACTGTCATGGTAGAGATTCCCTTGGTGAGCCATCACATTTCGGTGATGGATGGTGTATTGTTTCAGGTACAATATTGGTGTAATCATTGTCGAAAGCCCGTTCATAGCCAGTGCTACTTTGAGTGTCATTCAGTTCCCAACGCTGAACAAGCGAAGATATCTGGAACTAACTGACCAACTTACGTCGAGAGCGTCTAATTGCCACTTTTACCGATGGAACAATGAGGTAGTAATGCATTAATATGTTAGTTATGTATTTGCGTCCAACATAGGTACCTACTCTACAACCAAGTGCAGACTTATATATACACGCTTTATTTCTATAATGATCTCAGAAGCTGCCTATAAGAATTTAGAAGTCTCTTCGCTGCCTCTATTATTATTATTATTATTATTATTATTATTATTATTATTATTATTATTATTATTATTATTATTATTATTATTATTCGGATGTTCAAGCCCTCAGTTTGGTTATAATATCATGTTCAATAATGAGCCTTCGGATCGACGAAGACAAAATTTTTTAACCTTCAAGTGTCTTGAAGTGCCATATCAATGAATATGGGACCGTTCGCGGAGCCATCAAGCTCCCTGAATGCTGCTCCTCAAGAGCGTGCAATCGTTTAGTGGTGGATATTTCATAGGTATCGGGTACAGAGCTGTGGTCTCAAAACGTTATCACTGCTATAGAAAATAATAAGCCACTTGGACAGAATTTTCATCATTTTTCTTCACAAATTGGCCGTATTTAATACTGATCAATGTTTTCAGGGCGAGTTCAAAATGATCACTATAACCGTAGCAGAGTCATACCGCGTGGACAACTGCCTCAACTATGAAGGACTCCACGAATTCATTTGCTCCGCCACATCGGAGGTGGTGGAGGACGACAGCGACTCCATGGAGGGGACGCCGATAATCTGCGGCGAGGACGCCTATGGGATTTTGACCGAAATATACGATCAGCTTCCTTGTGACATAGCCAACGACAGGTGATTGCATTGCTGATATTGTCGTCATTACTGGAAAGTACCACTGTGTGCTCGACTAGAACAATGCCTCGACGGGTGGATCTAGTAGTTCGTCACTAAAACAATGTGTAACTAAATTGATCCATTCGTCAGATCATTATGAGAATCACTTTCGAGCATCAGAAATAGTTTACGCCCAGAAAAGTATGTTGGAATCGACATGATGCAATTAATATTTTTGGAGCTCAAAAGACATCAGAACAAAACAAAAAACGCTGCAAAGTCCTTGTCACATGGGGTTTATTATTCAGATAATAAATGAACAGGAATGTTGCTGTTCATTTATTGTTTCTTTCATGCGCGATAATTGAAATTGTTATTTTAGATGGTTTCCACCAATTTTGGCCCCCAAAAAGGCTCTTTTTTCTTTTTTTTTCATATTGTTATTACAGATTGTCTTTGATTATTGATAGTGCCATGTCTTGATTCACTTGCTAATACTACTTCCAGTGTTCTTATACAAATTTATGGTGATTTTAGCTAATTTCCCAGGTTTTTGACTCATAAAAAATGAATTTCGGGAGCTCAACTTTCTTTACAACCTCAATTCTTCACTCTTTGGTCAAAATCAACTTCATATTCGGTCTTCTCCCTAAAAAATACAGAAAACGATACCTCAAAAGCTCATGTTACAAAACACAAAATTCCTATTTTTCTACCAGTTTTCACTCGTAACATCTCGGAGTGTATTCCGTTCGGGACACAACTAGAGCCCAAATCGAGCCTGTGTGCGAATGAACGAATTTTTTAGACCGACATTGGAGTAGATAATATGCATGATACGGCGAACGGACATTGCATTTTTTTGGAATCAACGCACCTGGAAACGTAGGTAAAAGAACAAATTTTGAGGGGTGTAATAAAAATGAGCGAATACATAGGTGTATTATTCACAGAATAATAAACTACAATGTGCCAAAAGACTGTTCTTGGTTTTCAGTAGGTAGTACGTAATTCTGCCCATGGAGGGAGGTGAAAGCTCATGGCAAATCGTAGTTAAAGCTCACTGAGAAATTGGTGAAGAAATTCATAACTCCTAAGGTACGGCGAGTACCACAAATCTAATCAACTTCTTATTTTCATAGGTGCGTTTACATCTGGCTGAGACTTGACGAGTTCGTCGAACTTATTGTAGAAGAAAACGCTCACTTGGAAGAATTCACTAGAACCGTGGATGATTGACGAGTTCAAATCGCTCGACAATCAAAAACAAAACTTTGTATTTGAAATGCGCTAATAAACTTTTATGGTACCTACGTAATTGTGACGTTGAATCGTTTATTGATACGCTGACAGGAATTTAGAATGATTTCGACAGAAGACCTTTATTTCAACAGATCAAATATGAATTATTATGAACGATCTTAGATAAACGATTATACCACCAGCAGTGACCGGGTCAAGCTATCGTGGGAAACGCGTCCGCTGACCTGGTATCATAATATCGTGGCATAATATTATTACACCGGCTGAGATTGACAGTCAATAACCTGTATAATCACCAAGTTCAGTTACGTCGCTCTGAGCCCAAGTGCGGTGGTATTGATTTGATAGGTAGGTACCTACCTACCTCTGACAGATAAAATTAATTTGAAGTGAAACTACGCTCGAATCCGTTCATCTACTATTGAAACATCAGCCACGTCAATTTGCATGAAGGTGTTAAAACGTTTTCTGATTCGTTTTTTTCTGTCAGTTGTTCTATCTGACTGGCATACTATGGACCATGAGTTTTATGGCAACCTCGACCTGAACGTTAGTTTATGAGGACCAGGTATTTTTCATCAGGACCTGTTAACACCACGGGTATCTACAAGCATCTGGCTACCCAAAAGGTCCGCGCTTCTTTTTTACTTCGCAGTCCTGGGAACAAAACTTTTACAGCAACGTTTGAGGGCCCAAGAATGTTCGCCAGAAACATCAAGCAGTGAGAGAAGTAGTATTTTGTTTTTTTATTCAGTGGCGCCGTTACCGTATCCGTCGCGCTTTTCGCTGACGCCGCTAGGACACCAAAAACTATACAGCAAAGTCCGATGGTCTTTGCTAAACTCTAAACCCTCAACTCATCATAAGTCGAAAACTATGAGAGGCACTCGGAAGGCCATTTTCCGGGTAACAAATACAGACGGTCAAAATTATGTCACCTAAGTCCGAAAGTCTCTAACATTAAACAATGGGGTATACCCTGAAATTTTTATCTATAGCAATTGATCCAGAATTGCAATGTAAATTATTTAACAAAAACTGTTCGATTGTTGACAGTTTCAAAGAATACATCCCTACTTTCAAATATTGAATAATACATGTTATGTACGTACTATTTACCTAAGTGAAATATCAAAAGTAAATATATGTGTGAAATAAAAATATGTGTATACCTAAGTGAAATGATTATATCAACTATTGCTAAGATGCTGTTGAACTCTGTGTTTTTTTATCTACTATTTTCATCAATGAACCTTTAGAATTGAGCATGGAAAAAAAATCACCCTTCAATATTTGATGGTTTACGTTTCAACGGTACGTTGACTCCGAAAATTGAATAATAACGTTTCGGTCCGAACGTCGTCCCGGAGCCGTACCTTTTTTTCTTAGTTACCATGAACCAAAATTAATTAAATTTGGTTAGTAGGTCCCATTTTGGATCCTGTTCTCCGCGAAGCTCGGCCTTACTGCCAGACATCTCTAAGGGGTGAAAAATGGGGGTTGAAATTTCCCGTACGCCTTAGCTCGAAACGCTTTTAATAGAAGGGTTTTAATAGAAATTGAAGTCGGACTAAAGCATTTTTTGAGGCACCCGTCATTGTGCGTCCAGCCGCTCATTTGCGCCGAAAAGCTTCGTCAACATGATCGTGAATGAAGCATTATAAATCCGGCCCAGATATCATTGCTAGGGAGCACCTTATCGTAATCACGGACGGCTGTATGAAATCAAGTTGGTTGCCCGTGATATTATTTCATTTGAAGAATGGTGGCTCTTTGAGGAAAATTGTTAATATGGAGTGAAATGGTTGCCCCTTCTGCGTAGATCACTGTTTTCTGTGGTCAATACCTACTTTCCTGGTCAAGTATAATGAACCGTTGTGTAATAACTTGCCCATCAATAATACTTCAACGGTTATTCAAGTCCGATCAACAAAATCCAGCCCCTTCTTGGTTGATGAACCGCTGTGTAATAATTTGCCGTTATGTAATAATTTACCGTTGTGAAATAATTATTTACCGTTACGTAAGAATTTACCGTTGTGTAATAATTTGCCGCTGTGTAATAATTTGCCATTGTGTAATAATTTACCAATCAACAATACTTCAACTTTTGTTCAAGTTACAAAAGTACCGATCAACAAAATCCAGCCCCTTCTTGGTAGATGAACCGTTGTGTAATAATTTACCGTTGTGTAATACTTTGCCGTTGTGTAATAATTTACCACTGTGTAATAATTTACCCATCAATAATATTTCAACGTTTGTTCAAGTTTCAGAAGTACCTACCAACTAAATCCAATAGTCCATCACTTAGTCAAATGAAATAATATCGCAGCACAACCGCTCGACTTCATCCAGCCATCCTTGGTTATAATCAGGTGCTCCCTAGTGATGTTATCTGGGCCGGATTTATACCGTTTGATTCACGATCGTGTTGACGAAGCTTTTTGGTGCACACGAACGGCTGGACGTACAGTGCTCCGGGTGTCTCAAAAAATTGTTTAGCTCAAGACAAATTTAATAACGTAAAAAAAACAATACCCTTCAATCGAAAGTTTTCGAGATACGGCGTTCTGAAAATTTCAACCCCTATTTTGAACCCCTTAGAGATGACTGACAGTAACGTCGAGCTTCGAGGACCAACTAGACCCCGAACGGAACCTATAACCCGAATTTCATCAATTTTGTTTCATGGTAACTAAGAAAAGTGGCCAGCACAGCGTACGGCGGACAGACAGAAATTTTTTTATTGCAGTTTTGGTTTCTACATACCTACCTTGAAACGTAAACCATAATATTTTGTGGGGGAGTTAGAATTTTTTTTTTTTTGTCATGCTCGGTTCCAATGGTTCATTATTGAAAATAATAAACCAAAATGTTATAGGTACCTATATGAATGTAAGGTATAATGATGTTCTATAAATTGGTAAAAAATAGATTAAATTACTAAGTACCACCAAATTATACGTGGTACAGAATGGCTTGATCGAGTGCCTGTTCATTTCAGGTCATCCATCAGGGCGTTTTGATTGAATGCAAACGTTCACGTTCACCCTGCTGTCGTTGGGAGCAACAGCTCATGCGACAAAATGCTTGGCCGTTACCTCTGAAAAGACCCATCTGAGTTGATCAACAGTGGGAATCGACCCAGTTCGAGACCTCTCGTTCAGGGAGTCGGTAGCAACTCGGGGTAAACTCCGTCTGTGCTCGCTTTCAACTTTCTTACTCGTTTAAGCCTCAATCCGTGGAAACCTGAGCTGTCCCCATCGACTGACAGCGTTTAATATGCAAGTGGCGACCCCTCGGACGGGAGCCACTCTGAAGAGTTAAGTTTTTCACTTTACTTGGTTGAGAAATCAATGAGTACTCCTCCCGCCCCGAGGTGAGGAGGTTGTGAGGTCAAATATCCCTAACTGAAGCATCGACGGCACAACGCTTACCACAGATTTAATGCTTGCTGCAAAATGGAGAACTATCGACGGGTTTCAGTGTGATCCGTCCATCGATTCGCACTTATTAGGATTAATGAGGTTTCAAAATCAAAACCCGCCATTTTAGGTGGCATAGGAGGGAGAGACATTTTCGACTATTTCCAGGAGTGAGGAAACTGGATTAGAGGGCCTATTCACTAAAAGAGATAGTGAAAATACATTATCTATTTTGAAAATCTCCTAAGACAGATAGTCTCCGTCGGGAGACATTCTTTTCCAGCGTTTCCCAGGTTCGTCTTAGACGTTATTGCCAATGAATATGTATATATTTTTAATGAACAATCGAATTTCCTTTAAGAGATGAAAAAACATACATCAAAATTACCGATATGGTAGCCGATGAACGAAGGATGACACATATCACTATCAAACAAACGAGAAATGAGAAAGGGACTCTTGAGAAAAGACACCTAATTAGGTGTCTCTCTGAAAGATATCGAAAATGCCAAGATGGCCGCCAACTCTCTCTCAGAAGTTGAGAGAGAGAATAGCCCTCTCATGGATACTATAAAATCTCTTCTGCCAAAAGAAAGAGTTGGGCCGAAAAGAGATGTCTCTTTGGCTTAGAGAATAGGCCTCCTGAATATCACTGGATACAATCGACCTATTTTATGGACATTTGCAACAACCGAAAGTTTTACCCATTTTTTTCGAACGAGAGAGCATACTACCTATCATTTTTAATCTCCTAACAAAATTAGAATCAACTTCCTTTCGTCTGCCGTTGGAGATGTTCGGAAACGGAAATTTTCAACGACAAAGATTTTCTAAAATCCAAAGTGGTGTCTCACAATAAGAAGCAGATTTTCGACTCTGAACAACGATAAATCAACTCGACATTTAATTTCTTGAACCTCTTTTCTGATTTGGGTTCTTGAATTTTTAAATGCAAATTCACCTTCTTGCCTGTCACAAACATTTTTGACTTCGGATTCAACGTAAGAATTAGAATAGGGATTGAGAATAGAATAATTCAACATTATTAAAACTTTTATAATATGGACGGATTCCATAATATGGATGTACGTGGAGTTCCATGATGTGTGGTAGATACCTCTGCTTTACACCGATACTTGTTGAGTAGTTCAAAATTTATTTATGAATGATTTTTAGGTCTGGCTTTGGAAAATTTCCTGGATCTTTGTAAGGATCTGGTCAAAGAAATATTTAACGATTATTTCCTCCATTACACGAGTTAGTACCTATTGGGTTAGTAATGTAATGAACCTTGAAAGTCAATAAATGATTCGGAGTTAAATTTAAAGAGAAAAAAGTTTATTACATACGTCGCAGTACCGTAAAGTTTACCCATCGATGGTTTTATGTCCAGAAGTAATCTTTGGCCCATTTATCATTAAGGAGGGTGCAGTTGTTTTGTATTGCATCTTATAAGTAAATGCCGTCAAATTCATTAAGGATTGGGTGGATACTTCGATTAACATCAATTCCCCTTCAGTCAATATATCTTCCACGGTCGACGATAACGTCACCGCGGATCTCAAGAGTTCCCTACCGGTTCTTTCTTTTTCAGTAGGTATCTCTATCTGACTCCCTTGAGGCTCGATCTGCAATCCGCGCAAATAGGGAGAGTTCAATAGGAAATAAAGACGACCGTGAACTTAAAACTAGGCGACTGGTCTGAAGAACAAGTTCTCGGCCTAGCGGGTCTCCGACGGCCTCCTTCCCCTTCGAGTCGAGAAATATTAATCAATAGCCTAACGGCCTTCTGGACGGAATGACAAGCTATTTATTTCAACTATGAAATACAAGATGGTGATGAATGAGCTCCTGGGCAACATTGAAATTAAGTTGACGATTTAATTGAATAATTACGCAGGAAAATCATACGAAAGTTGCGCAGGTTAAGAACTTATCGGGTCAGTCGACGTTTTTGATTGATGAATGAACCGAACAGTGATTTCATTTTGGATTTGGAACATTCTGTTTTGATTAATATTTATTGTAAGTTATTAGGGTTGTGTTGTTCCTAATGATGGATTTAATCAGGTCGGTTGGACGTTGGATACATCGGTTTTTTTACGACTTGTAGGTTGGAATCTGATGTCTAATCTCCATGTGGCCTTGAACGGTTTGGATGAAATTTACTACACTGAATTCCGTTCATTCATTATTATTCTGCTTTCGTGCGGTCAGTCCATCTTCAGGTTTTCTTTGTCAGTGCAAGGGCTTCTTTAAATCCATAGTAGTGACATTTGAAACAGTATCGCAGTCGGTTACAGTGATTAGTAGGTACAATAAAGAGGTGGAATATCACTGGCAAACAAAACAATAGAAAATAGGTATTGTGTTTTAAGAATACCTGTGTATGGGATGAAGTTGACTTGTGGAAGGAGGACATGTAGGACCTATAATACCAACCTAATAATATTGATATCAGAATCAGTAAAGTATCAGACATCGTTTTCTTGTCTCGCTGTGCCTGAAATTGACTGATTTTCCCGTCGAATCTTTTGTCATGTTAAGTGATGAAGAACTAATTATAGATGGGAGAGAAAACTAATTTTACTCAGTCAGATGTACCTAGATGGATCGTCCAACTCATCAGTATCAGATGAGAAAAGGGTCGTCCAAATTCACAGCTGAATGTTTGTCCTTAGCTGGCGCCGTCCTCAACCTGATGTTTTTAGGCGACCTTCGTCGACTAAATGTCTTGTCCCAATAAGACCGAATCACATGATCTAGAACACGCTGAACCAGTATAATCCACATGAACCAGTTATTTAACAACGAATAATGAACACTGACAAATAAGGTTCTGATCGTTATAAATGTATTATGCTGTTCGCCGTTGTTATCCAATTTTCCAACATCTGTGTAAACCTGGTTAGGAATTCACGAACTGAATAATGAAATGTTATTCATTTAGTCATAACTTTCCAACTTTGGATGTCAGCTTCGCGAATGTTCATTAATATTGTTGTTCATTTCGCCAAAAACTTAGTTACAATAAATCATGCAACCGATGGGTGGGTTTGACTTTCTGTCGTGTGGAAGTAGGCTATTCTTATTAAGGTTCTAAATTATTTGGTGAGTAGTAGACTAATCAAATCTGCTGAATCTGCCGTTCGCATTTTGGAGCGGTGACAATTACAACACCCACTTTCGTTTATTGTTTTCAGTACTGAACCTTGGAATCGAGCATGAAAACATATTCCCCCCCCCCCCCCTCCATCCTCTTCATAATTTGATGTTCTCCGTGCACAGAATCCGAAAAGGGAATTATTAAAAAAATTTCTGTCGGTCAACCACACGCCGTTTCCTTAGTTGCCAAGAGTTAAAATTAATGAAATTTGGTTTGTGGGTCCCATTTGTGGTCTACTTGGTCCACGAATCTCGGCGTTACAGCCATTCATCTCGAAGGGATGAAAAATAAGGGATGCAACTTCCAGGACACCGTTATCTCGAATTTTACAAATAGAATATCTAGAATTTTTGTTTTGTTTGTTGTTGTATTGATCTCAAACTTGGAAATTTTTAGGACACCCCCGGAGCATTGTAGGTACGTCCAGCCATTCGTTCACAGTAAGGCCCTGAAATTTGCATCGAAAAGCTTCGTCAACATGATCGTGAATTAAACGGTATACCTCCAGCGCAGATATTATCATTGCTGGGGAACACCTGATTTTAACCACGCATGGCTGTGCCTGTGAAATCGAGTTGGTTGTTCCGGGTTATTCAATTTGACCAATGATTGGTACTTTCATAACTTGAACAGACCTATGCTTCATGAATAACAAATAATATCGAATTGGACTGGAATTCCTCTATTTCGGAATAACGTAGACGACTTTGTCTAGAGGGGACATTCAGAATTGTGCAATTTCCTACAAACCGACAAGCAGCAAGGAAAGTAAATGCAACAACCAACTAAGCGGTAGAAATGGCGCTTACTTCTGTATTTTTCGCACAGTTTTTAAACTGCGCTGTCAGCTCAGCTGTCGCTGAATAGGTCTTCGGTTATCGCGTATACTCGTAATGTGTATGGCTTGTACCAAAAAATACTGTGATATTATCTATTATTTAATGACGTTTACCTGACAGTGAAACATTTTTTATAAGAGTATTCTGATCAGTGTTGTGCTAATATAATAATATATTACTATTTTAGTTGACTTTTGTATTGTCATTTTTCTGTGATAGTGCTATGTGATGTTAGCATTTAGGTACTTTAGAGTTTCAACTAGTCTTTTGTTGTTTATGTAGATGATGTATTTTATATGAGCTAATTCTTATTCATTGGAAATTGTTGTACGGTGGAATTTGTAACCTACTTGGTGATTTTTTTTATTGTTGACGCCACTCAATTCCTTGCTGTTGGTCCTACATGCCTAAATATCTGTCGTTTTGTCTTAAATTCTGATACTGTTTTCCTCTCTAACACTGTTTTTAAGTTAGACCTTGACAATATTGTCTACACTATGTGTTTTCGACAAATAAAGCGAATATATATCATTGCGTGTTGGATGGTGGCTTCTTAGTCTTGTAGGTTTTTCAGTTTCACTCGAAACGTAATTAAGCAATCACCAAGTAAGCGACGATTTGGCGGTTAGCGGCTTTTGAATAACTGGCTTGTAGCACCCTTGGGTTTTGCAAAAACCCTAACAAGCGACAAAACGGCTCGGTCGGGTGGTTTTTCGGATTCTCTTCACCTCATTAACTCACCAAAGTGCATGGCTAGCTCAGTTTTTCATGAAATCGACCAAAACCAGCGCTCACCAGACAAAGCTGGTCAACATCCTTTTTTCAATATGTAGAACTTACTCGTCAAAATGTAGGTAAATGCCAAATTATTATCGGAAGGTCCAAATAGCTTTATGATTGATTATTTTGGATAATGAACTTTTTAAAAAAATTAAAACTTCGATTCCAAAAACCCTGTGTAATAGGTACGCATTTTTTCTGAACCGCGCACTGTTCGTCGTGAACATAATTTGGGCCTTTTAAAAGCTACGTAGAATTATGCAATTTTGAATTTTCATAGAGACTCTTGATAACTTCCAGTAACAGGATGACGCAAAATATATCCATGTTAAAGCTGTGATTCATATGGCTCGGCCTGAAATAAGGCTGAAAGGCTAAATATAGAAGACCATACTTGAACTATGCTCTAAATGTTGATAAATTAGTTAACCTTCTGAACGTATTAAAATCGATGTGGGACACTCAGCTCTAAAATTTCAGCTTTTCCCGGCATTTTTTTGAGTTGCTAGGTCAGTGAATTTTCTGAATCCCCCACTAATTGCAGTACCTACACGAAAAATACGTAATTCCAGCAAGGGTTCATAATGAAAATCGACAGTGCATATTTATAATGATTCTTCGACTACCAATAAAAAAATATTTACAGGAAGTTCTACGGTATTATAACGTATAATAGTTAATCAGTGTTCCAGAAAGAAACGCTATATACCTGTATAGACAGAAATAAACCGTCGTGAGAAATTTGAAGCTTTTTAGTTATAACTGTATCCTGTAATCTGAGTCATATTTTAAGAATAATAATTATGAGAGGTGGATCATATATTGAGATTGTGGGAATGTTTGAGGCGGAGGAAGTTTGAAGAAAGTTATTACCCATACATTTTACCAAAATATCATCAGCTAATAGTTGTTACAAAGATGCTCTACGAAAATGTCAAATAGAGCTTTTGCGTTGTAATAGAAATCATTAGTAATATGATGATTATCAACATGATTGCTTTTAAAGAAAAATCAGAAGTTACTTATGCTGTGACTAATACACAACTGTGTCATTCTGATGACGTAGGTGCCTGAGAAAACATTCGTGTGATAGCTAGATACAATACTGTGAAGGCAACGGTTGAAAGCATGTATTGAATCAACAGTATTTTCCTGGGGTCGAGTTTATTAATAAATTCCATTGCTTGTTTTCTCGCGATGGAGTTGATACTGGATTATGAGGATGAGTCCCAACGAAATGTAACGCCGTTAAATCATTCTCAGTATTTCACGCTATGCCGTTTCATCGGGTACACAATATTGCTGTGGATTGACCTTTTGGATTCGAAGGAATTATGAACTGGAAATCATTATTTGTGGCTTTATTATTAATGATATCACTCGAATGAGTTGATTTATTCGGCTGATCTCGGGATTACGCTATTCCACGAGTTGGAAGACATTCTCAAAATCCAGGAATCCTTGGGAATGTGCTTGAACAATCATTTTTCTCATGAATTTTCCACTAAATATACCGAGAGTGATATTTTGGTAACAGTTTTACGTCTTGTATCTGTTTGTTGCTTATAGGTTCGGTATGACAGTACATTTTTTCCCCGATTTTTTTAATGTTTGTCAATAAAATCTCAGGTTATGCGATGCCTCGATGACTTCAACACCGAATGGGTCAAACTTACATTTCCAGCTGAAATTGAGTTCTGCGATGAACTTGTACTATTTGACCCCCCCCCCCCCCCCCGTTTGCAATTTTAAAAAATTGGTGAATTCAAATCTTTAATTATAAATGAAAACCCTTGATTTAGAAAAGGAAAACCTTGAATTTGTTTTGGTAAGCCTTGGATTGGTTTTGGAAAACCTTGAATTTGTTTTGGTAAGCCTTGGATTGGTTTTGGAAAACCTTGAATCTGATTTGGAAAAGCCATAGAAATAAGCGGTTCGTCTCGCGATGGAAAACGAGACAAAATATTTTTGCAGGTATTTTTGTATTTGGTTTTTGTATATTGATGTGTCTCTCAGAGACAGAACATGTCGATGTAGTATGTGTTCAGTAATAAAACCTTCAGTGGGCCAGTTCCCAATCATCCTGTAAATTCAGATTTTCAAGGAAACCGCCACGCCGTAGGTTTCAGTAGCCGAAGACGTTTTAGTACATACATTTTACATAAGTACATTTTATGAAACAGTAATTCCCGGGCCGGCTCCAGTACTCGATGTAGGGCTTTCCTGGGGGGAGTTCGAGGGTAGGTATTGACCACGGAAAACAGTGATCTGTACAGGTAAATAATAAACCGTCATGTAATTATTTGCAGCCTCTATAATTATTATGAAATATTTCTACAGAACTAGTCCTAATATCAAACTGGATGGAGTAGGTACTTACGGAGAATAAAAAACCCTTGCTCACAATTTAATTGCTGACTGTTTCATGGTAGGTACGTTAGTAGGTTCTACTTATAGTAGTAGTAGTAGTAGTAGGTTCTACCTGTTCAAACTGCACGGCAGGTATCAGCCCGAATGTTGACTTCGAAGGAGAGCAGATCCCTATCATACAGGTAGGAACGAAAGGTTTTGAAATTCATGTTCGCAAAGAACCCCGTTGCCGAAAAGAAGAAGATGGAAAGATGAAATGAACGAAAAATATAGGTAGGTAGGATTTTTGTGAGGGACGGTAATCCACGCTTTTTTAGCGGCAGTATCTGGAATGATGATCTGATTCCAGTTTTTCGTCCCGTTCCATAGGCATGAAGACTGCCGAGGTCGTGTGAGAAACCCTCTTCACCTCCTGAGCATTGTATTAGTATCCGCGGTAATGGGATGTAATCTCTCGAAATTCTAATCCTAAGTGACAGGGGCGGGCCAGGTGTGGCTGACACTACTTGGCCGTTGGGAGTTGGTTATCAGATTCTCTGACACTTGGACACCCCTCGTCGGGCTGATGTGGAGGTTCGGGGCGCCAAAAACGCGGTACGGGAATGTGGGAATACGCTGGATGAAATCAACAGGTGGGGATCGGTTTTTAAAATCCTCCAAGAACACGTCTCGTGATCTGTGATAAGCACTTATATCGATAATCCTAATATCAAACGGTCACAAAACTGAATGATGAAGTTATAGTCTATGTCGGCTCAGCCAATCAAATAATTACCTGTCCAAATGAAAAGATCACAAGCAGCACCAGTTTTTCAGTTTCCACCCAGCGCCGGTGGTATCTGACGCTGTTCACTCAGGATTATTGGCCCAAAGGCCTTATAACACGAACCGTTTTTCGCCCCGCCAAGATTCGGGCACCGAAACTTCGCCAAATCTACGCCGGGCCTTTCACAGCTGTTTTATAGGCAACCAATTTTAAGAAATGGAAAACGGGGCCCGAGTCTGATTGTCACATCTGCCGCATCATTCGCTGTGCTGCCATTTCTAGTCACGACAGCCATCGAAACTTTCTCAAAGGTATTTCATAATAAAACATCACATGTACCTGTTTATTATTATTTTTTGTTCTACGCAACAAGGGAAAAACGCTGCAAATCCCTGCACAACGGTTTATTATTTTGTATAGAATACCCTTCTGTTACAGATCACAGCTCTATGTATAGTTAACCCGTCTATATAATATGATATGTACTATTCTATACATATTATGTAGATCGCAGACCCTCCTTAGGTTAGTACCTTAGGGTAGTAACCCCGTACTCGTTACTAGGTACCTACCTAAATCACGAGTTAAATGTTGCTAAAATAATTCTGCCGATGACAAACAGTACCTAACAAAAAGAAACACACATAATGAAGTTCTGAAAAGAAATTGTTGATGAGGAGTGAAAAAAGTTGCAAAAGTACCTACCAACAAACTCCAGCCCCTTCTACGTAGATGGTATAATGAACCGTTGTGTAATAATTTACCGTTGAATAATGATTTACCGTAGTAATAATTAACCCATCAATAATACTTCAACGTTTGTTCAAGTTTCACTACCTACCAACAAACTCCAAAAGAGCCATCATTTTTCAAATTAAATAATATCACAGAACAACCAACTCGACTTCATACTCCGCCAATATAATCAGGTGATCCCTACCAATGATTCTATCTCCGCCAAATTTCCTATTGTGGGCGCGTCTCTGGTTACGAGATTTGGTTTGAATTGTATACAATTTCATTCACACTGGAGTCGAAAATGCCTGTCGGTGCAAACTTCGGGGCCTTACTGTGAACGAACGGCTGGACGTACGATGCTCCGGATGGTCTTAAAAAACTCGCAAGTTCAAGAACTGTTTAAAACCGTAAAAATATTCACGTAAAAAAATGGTATAGGCGTTTTGAAAATTTCAACCCCTATTTTGAACCCCTTAGAGATGACTGACAGTAACGTCGAGCTTCGAGGACCAACTAGACCCCGAACGGAACCTATAACCCGAATTTCATCAGTTTTCTTTCATGGTAACTAAGAAAAGTGGCCCGTACGGCGTACGGCGGACAGACAGAAATATTGGTTTATTATTTTCAATAATGAACCATTGGAATCGAGCATGAAAAAAAAAATTCTTACCCCCCCTCAAAATTTGATGGTTTACGTTTCAAGGTATGTAGAATCCAAAACTGCAATAAAAATATTTCTGTCTGTCCGCCGTACGCCGTACGCCGTACGGGCCACTTTTCTTAGTTACCATGAAAAAAAATTGATGAAATTCGGGTTATAGGTTCCGTTCGGCGTCTAGTTGGTCCTCGAAGCTCGACGTTACTGTGAGTCATCTCTAAGGGGTTCAAAATAGGGGTTGAAATTTTCAAAACGCCTATACCATTTTTTTACGTGAATATTTTTACGGTTTTAAATAGTTCTTGAACTTGCGAGTTTTTTAAGACCATCCGGAGCATCGTACGTCCAGCCGTTCGTTCACAGTAAGGCCCCGAAGTTTGCACCGACAGGCATTTTCGACTCCAGTGTGAATGAATACACTGTATACAATTCAAACCAAATCTCGTAACCAGAGACGCGCCCACAATAGGAAATTTGGCGGAGATAGAATCATTGGTAGGGATCACCTGATTATATTGGCGGAGTATGAATTCGAGTTGGTTGTTCTGTGATATTATTTAATTTGAAAAATGATGGCTCTTTTGGAGTTTGTTGGTAGGTAGTGAAACTTGAACAAACGTTGAAGTATTATTGATGGGTTAATTATTACTACGGTAAATCATTGCTCAACGGTAAATTATTACACAACGGTTCATTATACCATCTACGTAGAAGTTGGTAGGTAGGTACTACTCCTCATCAACAATTTCTTTTCAGAACTTCATTATGTGTGTTTCTTTTTGTTAGGTACTGTTTGTCATCGGCAGAATTATTTTAGCAACATTTAACTCGTGATTTAGGTAGGTACCTAGTAACGAGTACGGGGTTAGGTACTAACCTACGGAGGGTCTGCGATCTACATAATATGTATAGAATAGTACATATCATATTATATAGACGGGTTATCTATACATAGAGCTGTGATCTGTAACAGAAGGGTATTCTATACAAAATAATAAACCGTTGTGCAGGGATTTGCAGCGTTTTTTTATTGCAGTTTTGGATTCTACATACCTTGAAACGTAAACCATCAAATTTTGAGGGGGGGTAAGAATTTTTTTTTTTCATGCTCGATTCCAATGGTTCATTATTGAAAATAATAAACCAAAAAGCTGCAAATTATTACACAAAGGTTTATTCTTTCCTATAAGTATGCATGCCCCTTCTGCGTAAATCACAGTTTTCTATGGTCAATACATACTACCCCCTGCTTCCTCCAGAAAAGCCCAACCAACCTGGTCATTTTTGAAATTTTGGTATCGCTGAACCTAAGTTGGACCATTTCCACATTTTCACCTAATTGGACCGATTCGTTGGGCAGTAAACGACAAACTTGTACCTGTCAACAACTCTGTAAAAAGGTACCTATCCACTATTCAAGTAGGTAGGTACCAATCCACAGTAACCATCTTTGTTCAAATGAAATCTCACGGAACAACAAATTCCATTTCATAAAGCCCTATCAATGATATCAGAGGTGGAATTATTTATACCGTATGACTCACACTCAAGTTGATGAAACTTCGGTTCAAACTTCAGATTTTTCTGCGAACGAACGGTTGAACGTATAAGGCTCCGGGTGGTCACAAGGAGTTGGGAATCAGTTTAAGAAAGTCACAAGAACCGTAGATGTAGGGACGGTTTCTACTGAACGTTTTCGAGCTACGGCTTGAAAATTTCAAAACCTATTTCATCCCGTGGATATGATTGACATTACCACTGAGCTATGATAACGAACCATAACCCAAATGGGGCCAACAAACCAAATTTCATTAATTCTGATTCATGGTAACTGAAGAAAGTGTCAAGTTTGTTGGTCGGTAACATCCGAGGGAACTCGCTATCGTTTAGCAAATCAATGAAAATTGGGTAGGTGATTGTAAAGCTCGCTGGAACGTGGACCTTTAGTTTAAAAGTCATGAAGATGGGATTGTGGATGAAGACTGGAATTAATTTTCTGACTTGAAACTTAATAACCTTAATGTTAGACCTTCTTTTCTGTCGATATCATTAAGTCCAACGCATTCCAAGCCCAACTGTTTCTGAAGATGATAATATCAATACTTCTAATCGATGGAAGAGTGAAAGAAGGTTCTATCATTGAGTGAACTGCGACATCCAGAACTTATATCAAAACTACTGTATGGGTAGGCGTTGATTTGTCTTGATTTTAGTTTTGGTTTATTATTTTCAGTGATAAACCTTTAGAATCGATCATGGGGAAAAAACGGTAGACCTACAGTTAGATAATTTAATAACGATTAATTTTACGCGAATTTTTCCTCAAAAAAAAATTTTTTTTAATGCCGTGACATGACGGTCGTGAAAATCGATCGCGGAACTTCTAAACGTGACGATCGGTCGCGAAGGTGCGACCAAATTATAAAATTCAAATTATAAAATTATAAAATCAATAAAACATCCGAACATGTTGTCAACCAAGCAATTTCGCCGTTACGTGACGGTCGGGAAAAAAATGGAAGCGTCCTGTTAATCATGATTAAATGATAAAAAACAAACGGTAGACAAACGGACAAACGGTTCTACAATCAGATCATTTAATAATGATTAATTTTACGCCATTTTTTCCTCAAAAATTTTTTCTTTAAATATCGTGACGTGACGGTCGTGAAAATCGATCGCGGAACGTGACGATCGGTCAAGAAGGTGCGACCAAATTATAAAATTATAAAATCAATAAAACATCCGAACATGTTGTCATAGTAACAAAGAAATTTCGCCGTGACGTGGCGGCCGGGAAAAAAATGGAAACGTCCTGTTAATCATTAATAAATTATGAAAGTTTAAGCACCCCTCAAAATTTGATGGTTTCCGTTTCAAGATCCGAAAATATATTAACAAAATTTCTGTCCGTCCGCCGTCAGCCCTACTTTGTTTTTTCCTTAGTTACCATGAACCAAATTAGTGAAATTCGGTTTATATGGGTCTGTTTGAGGTCCAGTTGGTCCGCGAGGCTCGGTGTTAAGGGGGCGCAGACCCTGTTTTTTGTCAGTTTCTTCACGTTTTCTCTGGCTGTGGTTAACTTACAGTTCTGGGGAAGGTCTTAATACGCATTATATTAATCCGTGAATAGAGTTAGGGTCATAGCTCTAAATGATTCCTGAAATTTCCGAAAATTCAAATTCAAAAATGTAGTTTAAAAAACTTTTTCTTGAATGTTTGTGTTTTACGACATTTTCGGAGAGATAATAAAGTTTATAATCCAAGAATCAAAATTTTGTTATGTAAAATAAGAAAGAAAACGTGAAGAAAAATTTTACGTATTTTGAAAAAAGGCTCGTGAAAGGGGGCGCCGCCTGTAGGCGCTCTCTGCGGGCAATGTGCCGAGTCTCTCCCCCTTCACACGCAGCCACCCTGCCCCGTCGCTTCGCTCGTCGTGTAGTCTAGTATAGTATCCATGGCATTATCAGTTCCAGCGGCTCTTTGCCTGGGAAGGAGGTAATTTTCAACGTTCTTGGTCGGAGGGGCAAGGGAGGAGGCGGTGTTGCCATATTCACCGGACGAATGGCATCGCTGTAACCCGCACAGTCTGCATCCCAGCTAAGCTTCAGAATATTAGTTCCCTGTTGAGCTGGCCTACCCTTCCTTCCACATGCTCACCTACCTCAGCCTAATTACCGTCATAGTTTTCACATGATTGGATAAGTAATTTTTACAGTATTTTCCCAATTATGTTGGTTACCTACTTTCCTAATTAAAGCTACAATCCAATCAGCCATAATTTTATTATTCATAGTAGGTACGTACCTATTTACGGTACGTACCTATTTACGGTACGTATTAATTACGTATATCAATTAAATGTTTCATAAACTGGATTAAATTTAGCAAAATCAATTTAAAAAATAGGGGATGATTGTTTCAAGTGGGTAAACAATTATTTGAGAAATAATCCGCTAGGTAGATCGAAAGTTGACGCCACAATCACTAGGTGCATACCTGAATTCATTTGAGGAAGTATAGGCATGTACCTACTTAATTTTCTTATTTTTTAACTATTCTGCTCGAACTTCTTGTTCGTCACATAATATTATCTGAAAGCCTCAAAACTTACCTTGCCGGCTGAGTGGCGTAAGGTCAATCTCTGACCCATCCGGATTGTTGTAGGTACTATTATTTTTCTGTCTGGGGTACTTTTATGTTACGTAATAATTTAATTTTGAGAGGAGTTTTACTGGGCATTTATATATGTATGTAAATTTGACTGTTTATTTTTTATTTATGTAAATCAATGTGTGACCAATGAATGTATCGACTGGACACAGATACCTACCTGTGTGAGACAAATAACTTAGGTACTCCCACACAGTGTGAGATTTGTAATTTCATTTCATTTTTATTAATACTTATGTGTACTTCACTCAAAATTAGACATGACTTTTTTAAAGATTGATTACACACTGTCTAAAGTGTTCTACCTGTCATACTAATACAGAATCAATTCAAAGACAAATTATCCAACATGATTTCAAGTACCTACTTTTAATCATCATACCTTTCACTACCTACTTGAATTGAACGACAATAGGAAGAGGATTAGATAGTAACAAATAACTTTTCAGGTGTTTTTTTTATTCAATGACTGAAATGTAAACAAATAGAAAAGTAAATTGGAAAGCTCATGAATAATATTATACAGTTACACTGCTCACATTAGCTTTTATTTTATTTTATTGGACACTGAGTTAGTCTGGATCTAGGTAGGTATTCGGAAATCCATTTAGGTTCATGTTCATTTAAATCGGAGTTCAAACTCGCTTCTTGCTGTATATACGACTGGAGTTGTCAACTTCGGAAATCTCGTCAATTCTGATCGTCTTCCTGAACAAAAATACACAGTAGCAAATTACAACAGGCATTTCTATAATATTAAATGTAAATGTAAATAAAGTTTTCCTACATACACTTATTTCATGTATAGGTGCTATCTTCTATAATGTTAATAAATAATGTCAATGACCCCCAAAAATCCTAATTAGACCCCTGTTCTGTGTGAAAAGCAACTGAAATGGTATTTTTCTGCCTTCACTCACCCTTCCATGCCACTTTCAGTGATTTTATATATCAATTTTAGCAGTTTTTACCAATTTTTGACCCCTTGAAAACTCAAATTTGACCCCCTTCAAATTTTATAAAATTGCTTATCCTTTTGTTTGGCGATAAGAACATTTCGGCGAAATTTGGAATTTTTATCACGTAACCAAGGTCAGGTATCGTCTGGAGTGACACATAAATAAATGTATATAAATATAGGTATACATTTTTGTTAAAATCTAAGGATGAAATCAGGATGATCTGAAACGGATTCGTCTATAAAATAATTTCAAAAACTTATGTTCTGAAAATTTTGGACCCATTGCAATACCTTAATTTTCCTTAAAAATTCGCGAACATTGTTGTTTGTATTTCATCAGTTTATCTTACCTAATGTTATCTGTAACATTTAGTGCTTTGTTAAATTTAATTTAAATTCAGCTTTCTTTGTAATTTCAAACCTTATTACCGAATTTTCAAAGAAAATAAAGCTATTGCTATGGGTAACATTTTCAGAACATGAATTTTTGAAATATTTTTATAGGCAAATCCGGTTCAGAGCATCTTAAGTTCATCCCTAGATTTTGGCAAAAATTTATTATGTAGATTTATGTGCCACTACAGATGATATCTGTCCTTGGGTAGGCACATGGTAAAAATTCCAGATTTCTCCAAACCGTTTGTATTGCCAAAAGGGAAAGCATGAGTTCGAAGATGAGCAATTTTCAAATTCCAAGGGAGTCAAATTGGAGTTTTTAGGGGCTAAATTTCGGCTAAAATTGCTATAAAAATCATTGGAAGTTGTACGGAAGGTTGAGTGAAGACAGAAAAATACCATTTCAGTTGTTTTTCACACAGAATAGGGGTCAGATTTTGATTTTTTGGGGTAAAAAATCGGTATTAATGGTAAAATCAATATTAATTCACCTGACGTTGTGTGGGGTGGTTAATGACGACGGAGGTACTACCTCGATGATAAAACTATTTTTCTCAAAAGCAAGTGGGTCAAATTTGACATTATTAGGGTCAAACATCGGTAAAAATGGGTAAAATCACGAAAAGTTATAATTTTAAGAAAAGTGGTATGGATTCTCGCTATATCATCTTTTTACACAATATCAGGAATATTTCTTTGAAAATTCGATTCTATTTCCGATACCCCCCCCCCCCCCCCCCCTTTCAACACTACGCGACTGCGTATTATAGATCTGTGCTGATCTGGCAAAACGTGGTAGGTAAGTCCAATACAGATGATTTTACAGGAGAGCGTGTCAAAGTTTTGCAGGTTCAGAGAAGCGCATGAAGAATCAGGGGAATGTGATATTACAGCGAAATATTTGATCTGCTTTCTATAATAAGAAGTATTACCTGATTTTTACTCAAAGAAAGACCATTTGGTGGGAGACATCACTGTCTGCCAGACTCTGGATCGGATGTTGTTTGGACATGAACTGAGAACAGAAAATAACATAAAATCAGTAAATTTGGGTATACTGATTGCAATGAATTAGAAATATCAATGAAAACCTTAGAAATACATTTTAATCTATCGAGTATCTGCTTGGTGTTTTGACTGATGTGAAGAGTTGGGAATTTACAGTATTTCTTAGGTTTTTATTGAGGTTTCCTAATCTACAATACCAAAAAACCTTGGAAACACATCCATCTATATTAACCATGGAAACATTCTTTTTTTTTTTAAACTTATTGCAATTCAATTTTGACGTTCAGAGTAGGGTAGGTAGCTACCTAAAGATTGTTTTATTCATTGCTCATCGCAGATTGTATCTGCTTGATATTTTGACTGATTGAATTGAAAGAAACAGTAAATGAACAGCCAACATTTCTGTAGATGTCCAACGGAATCATAACTACGGAGATTTAGCCGCAGGATATTTTACAATAACTTTCCAACGAAGGTTAAAGATTTTCGTGGAATGCTGGGTTGAGTTTTACTCCCAAACTACGGAGAACGTAGGTACTAATTACGTGACAATCATTAGACTAACACAAAATCTGTATACTACTACTACTACATCTGAAAACTATTTCAATTTGTTGCTCTACACAGAAAACACTAAGGATTAATTAGGTACCTAATTATGTAAATCTGCGGTATCAACTTACTGTTCTGCGCCTCTTTTTTTCGCCTTTGTTACCGATGTTTCTCCTGGTCCACTTCTTCGGCGATGGAGGCATACACTTTGATACACTAGACGGATATCACTACGAATCAATAGTATATACTGATACTAACGTGAATGAACCGCGTGAGAGAAGAAGAACAAAGGAATGAACTAAAAACAACAGAGCATAACCTGTCGAGCGGAAAACTTGCAGAGGGAGAGGAGAAGCTCACGTACCTAATCACGAATGTTATAGTGTCCATAAGGCAATGGAATTGATAACTAAAAACTAACTACGCACTAAACAACAACCATCGAAATTCGGCAGGACGATCGCACTGCCCCTACCGGTGGGCCCCAAATCTCCAAATCTCGCTGGGAATCTTCCCGCGGAAGCGATGTGGAAGTGATGTTCAGCGCACTCTCGTGGTTGGGGGTGCTACTGGCCTTCCCGTCCCGCGCCCCCTTAATGTGAGTCATCTCTGAGGATTGAAATTCCCAGGGCGCCATTATCTCGCACATGTTTACGTTTTTAAATTTATCTTGAGTTGGGAATTTTTTAGACCACCCGGAGCATTGTACATCCAGTTGTTCACATAAGGCCCTGAAGTTTGCACAGAAAAGCTTCATGATGGTCAACATGATGGTGAATGAAACGTAATACGTCCAGCCTAGATATCATTGCGAGGGAACACCAGATTTAATCACGCATAGCTTTATGAAATCGAGTTGGTTGTTTCGTGATATATTATTTAATTTGAAGAATGCTTGTCATTTTGGATTTTGTTGACAGTACTTTTGCGACTCGAGCAAATCATTCATTACTTAATAGCAACAAATAGTAAATTAATTCTTGAATTCTTGAATTCTGAATTGAATTCTTCGTTCTCTGCGAAGAACGAAATCTCATGCGCACCATGCCCTTGATTACCCGACAGTAAAAAGTGCCCTCCCACGGTCAAATCCAATCCAGTGATGTTGTTATTGCAACCTCAACAGCCAACAACGCAGCCTGATATCTGGCGGTGAAGCTCGTCCGTCAGAAAGGTTGCGAAGCATCACGGGAAATGTTTTTGAAGCGTCACGGCGTAGGTTTACAGCAAACAGCTCTTGACCTTCATCCACCGCAGGGAGCCTTCGCAACCTTTGAGTCGGGGGTGTTGGCGGTAGTCGTGATGATGAGTTAACTTCCAACTAGTTTCCACGCCGCTTCACCCCTTTAATAATGTTCCTAAGGGAGCCATTACTCTTCTACTCCCTGGCTTCTCGCTCTGGATTTCTGCCATGAATCCGGGTCAAATTACTGCCGATCCTGTCTTGTGTCGTCGTGCTTAACATCGCAAGTTCTTGCTCCTTTTCATACAAGATAACTCATCGGCACCTTTGATAGACCTGTAGGTATGTGCATTGATGCCCCCCTGATGTAAGCTGGGAAAATGACGGGGATTAGGAATGTAAGGAATGAGGTATTTGTAGAACGAAAGCTCCTGCTCTCAAAATTTCATGTTCAGTTAGAGTTGATGGAATTTGGAAATGTATTGTCAAACTTGACTCACCGTAATGACACCTCATGAAAATATCTCATACCAGTTTCATAACGTCATAAAAACACTCAAAGTTGTGTATGTACCTAATCATCGTGAGTCATACGAATACAACACAGTACCAAACTAGAGGCAACGCCTGGATAATTAGCTACGTATTAAATGATGATAGAAGCTCGTGAGTTGTTTCTGCCTCCAAGGCGAAAAGTTCGCTGGGTCAATAGTTCAATTCTCCCATTAAAACACTTTTAATTTATAATATGTTACGATGTCCCTTTAGAAAACAGACAGTTTTCTAGACACGGTGTAGTAGACTTTTAAATAAAGTCGATATTCGTATTCACAAGTTCCCTAAGCGTATAGTTAGACCAATTTGTCTCACGCAAGGAAAGGAATGAAAATTTAAAATACAAGAATCTGCCAAAGATCTAGCTGGACGAAAGGTTCCTAGATAAGAATATCTTCTTAATAGTTAATCCGAATAGTTTCATGGAACATCTAGGATTCATTTTCGCCTTCATGCATATAGGTAGGTACATTTTTTCGCTCACTTTAGACATTCAAATCATTAAAATTATTATTCCATCATTCCTCCCCAGATTTTACAGGAGGTAAAATTGTTAGGGGAGGAGCTATAACAATGGTACTTGTACCTAGAACGAACTGTTCCCATTCGCATTTCTAGTTGAACTTTGGTAGTATTTCGTTAATATTATTATTGTTTTAAAGAGGAATTGGAAGTCTTATCTCAAAGTTTAATTTTCTATTAGCCTGACGATACGTTCTTTCTCTATTATTAGTTTGGATGTGAACAGCAATGTTGATTAACCAGAATAAAATATTTTCTACCTGCGTTGAATAGTTTTTCTGATAATAAAGGTTTTCTTATTAGAATGTTTGTAGCAGAAGGACAGATGAACTAGTTGTTCGAGTTTTTCAACATGTTAATATCAGCTTTGGGAGTTCCCCCGGTAAGTAAGTTATATTTCACGATATTGTTTGGCAAACCGCACTCCTAACCTGTTCGCTCTTTTCCACATTGCACCTGCTGGGTTGGGGCATAGTTATCCCATTTAAATTCCTTTGCCAGCGAAATCAAGGCGAGATTCCCTCATTTCTCAAACAGTTTCGGTAAAAAGGCCAGGGTGAGCCCTCAACATACGAACCTGTTGCGAACTGAGTGCGAACTTTCTCCTTCATCCTCCAAAACAATCCGAAAAACCCACGAACCTGACCGATTCTTCCGACCTTGGCCGTCGGCACCGATCCAATTTACTATACCGCTCCGGTTGATAGCTCACTTTGGAAGACCGGGCATACCTGCCAACTCCCGCTGCCTTCCTTTCCACCAACGGTTAGAGAACTATACCGTCCTCAATTATATCTACTCGGAGCAATTTAGCGCTTATCCACAATCGTTACACGCCGATCCACTCACGCAGGTCCCCGAGACTTACTGCCATCCGAAATTGGGATCGTTGGCATTTTCACTTCACCCGATAATGAAATAGAAATTCAGTGAAAATGTGAAATTCAGTCACCCTCCGCATCGCTAAACCCCATGCAGGCCCAATTGTGACTACGATTCTGTCGATGCGCCTGTTATACCTATGTAAATTTTTTTCTATTTACCTGTAACCCCAGATTTTGGTTTATTATTTTCAATAAAGAACTTTTGGAATTTTGGTTTATTATTTTCAATAATGAACCTTCGGAATCGAGCATGAAAAAAATGTTTAACCCCCCTCAAAATGGTTGATGGTTTACGTTTCAAGGTATGTAGATTCCGAAAATGCAATAAAAAAATATTTCTGTTCGTCCACCGTACGCCGTACTGAGCACTTTTCTTAGTTACCATGAGCCAAAATTGAGAAATTCAGTTTATAGGTCCCGTTCGAGGTCTAGTTGGTCCTCGAAGCTCGGCGTTACTGTCAGTCATCTCTAAGGGGTGAAAAATAGGGGTTGAAATTTTCAGGACGCCTATACCTTTTTTTTCGTGAATCTTTTTACGGTTTTAAATAGTTCTTGCACTTACGAGTTTTTTGAGACCACACGGAGCATTGTACGTCCCTCCGTTCCTTCACAGTAAGGCCCCCAAGTTTGCACCGACTGGCTTGGTCAACAGGAGGGTGAATCAAATTGTATACATTCAGCCCAGATATCATCACTAGGGAGCATCTGATTATAGTCACGGATGGCTGTGTGAAGTCAAGTTGGTTGTTCTGTGATATTATTCCATTTGAAAAATGAAGGCTGTTTTGGATTTTGTCGATAGGTACCTATACTTTTGCAACTTGAACAAACGGTGAAGTATTATTGATCGGTAAATTATTAGACAATGGTAAATTATTACACAACGGCTCATTATACCATCTAAGTAGAAGGGGCTGGATTTTGTTGATAGTACTTTTGCAACTTGAACAATCGTTGAAGTATTACCTACTGATGGGCAAATTATTACAAAACGGTAAATTATTACGCAACGGTAAATTATTACGCAACGGTAAATTATTACACAACGGTTCATTGTAGTATCGACGTAGAAGGGGCATCTATGCAGGTAAATTATTACACACCGGTTTATTATTTGCCTTATGCTTCATGAATAACTACAAATAATTAATTATTGAATTATTGAATCCTGAGAATTTGTAGGAAATTTTAATTCCGGGGCCGGGTCCAGTACTAGATTTAGGGCTTTCCTGGGAAGGAGCACGAGGGTAGGTATGGACCACAGAAAACAGTGATCTACGCAGAAGGGGCATAGGTAAATACGGTACTAGGGGCATCTATACTGGTAAATATGGTACTTTTCCATCCTGAAAAGTACCATACGTTTTATAAGCTCCCCGCTGTCGTTTATATTCAATTTGGTGCTATCGAAGGGGCGGTATCCCACTGTATTCAAGAGGTCGGTTGTAATTCCTCTTCACAAAAGTGGAGATCGGAGTGTACTTAGCAACTATAGGCCAATAGCACTCACTCTCTCACTATCTAAAATGTTGGAGAAATTTATTAAATCCAGACTGATTTCGTTTATTGATAAACATAACTTATTATCGGAGAACCAGTACGGATTCCGAAAAGGTTTAAGTACAAATCATGCAGCGTTTAATTTACACAAGCTGGTAACATCAAAATTGGATCAAGGTTTTTTTGTTGTAGGAATTGTTCTTGATGTCAGAAAAGCGTTCGATTCTATTCAGCATGATGTTCTGTGAATTAAACTTTTCAATTTCGGTATTAGGGGGATGCCACTTGACTTAATCAAATCGTATCTAACAGGGCGCACCCAAGTGACAAGATGTGGGAACCATACAAGTACTGAAACTATTGTCAGCTTCAGTGCTGAGATTCTCTCTCTCCAATAGGCGCAATGTCACTGAGAGTTGTGTCAAATTTCACGACTACGAGTGCTCTCAAGTACCTGACTGTTCGTGTACTTCGCTTCCCTTTAGTAAAGAATGTAAATACTTGGGCATCATTTTTGATAATCATCTTAAATTCATTTCACATATTGATTCGGTCACTAAAAAGCTAAGAAAATTGCTATACGTTTTTAAAGTTGCTAGAGGTTTCTTGTCCGTTAAGTTAATGAGGTGCATTTACTACGGTCTAGCTTTCCCACTTCTGAGTTATGGGTTGATAGTATGGGGTAGCACCTATAAAACACATCGTATACACGTACTTCAGAACTCCGTTATTAGGATCATTATGAATAGACCATCCAGATACCCAACTTCCCATTTGTTCAAAGAATTTGCAGTTTTGAGACTCAGGCAAATGTTCTTTTTAAAATCATGTGTCCATATATTCAAGACTGGCATCGATGAAAACGATCTTTCTATTGTCTCCAATACGCGAATGGCTTCGTTGACCAATGTCAAGCTACAAAAATGCAGCACTGAGCTCTTTAAACGTATTTCCTATAACAGAGCTCTGTTTTTCTTTTATATGACAAAAGGATAAACATCTCCGAATTCAAAAGCCTTAAGTTCTTTAAACGATCAATCGTGCCCTTCCGTTCGGATACATAATAATGAGTTGTTAGGTAAAAATCGTAAGCATCTGGAGTGCCTTTCTAGAAATTTTTTATACAAATAATTGAATCGTAGAGGTCTGAATGAACTCCACCTTAGAGCACAAGTTCTGATGAACTTATTCTCATGATGGGCAATGACAGAATCCCTCACCCCAAAATAATTTCAGTTACTTTTCATTGCTACGTTCATCTTAATTTTTGCAATTCTCTATGCATATTTTAAATTGGAAGTTGAGTTTGGTTACACTTTTTCTATCAACGCGCTGTACTTTTCTGTATTTCTGTATAATGTATTTTTCTCTGTCTTTTGCCAAATAAATAAATAAATAAAATAAATAAATAAATAATTAACCTTTGTGTAATAATTTGCAGCGTTTTCATTTTAGGCTCGGAATAGAGGTGTATTCAAATTGGCTCTGTGCTTATTTGAACTTCAAATTTTCGTCTCCGTAGGCTTCACGTGATCAGAAGTAGTTTAACGTTTGTCGATGCGTACAAGTTCGGCTAAACGAATAATCTAAATTAGGAGAAAATTAGTGTCATAGACTATAGTAATTATCCTACGAGGTTGGCAAAAATGTACTGATGAATCCCCCACCACACCCACAAAGATGTGATGTCATTTTGTATCTTGCTTCATTATACCAGGTTACCTCTCAAAGTGAAGTCCTAGGTTATTATCCTTATTCATCCACGTCTTTATTTTAGCTATTGTAATTTATTACAATTGGCGACGCGGTAAAAGTTTATTGTTTAATTTATTTTCAACGGTATTTCATTTTTATTTTTCGATTTTCACTCGTTGAAAATGTCGGTGACCGCGGCGGCACCAACACATGGAACGTCGACGCACTCCCAGTCGACGGCTTCCATGGGAGGAATACCAGCGGCAGAATTGCTCAGGTACCTACAGAGAGGACCAGCGGTAGGCGAGCTTCCTTCTTTTGACGTAGAAGATAAATGGTCTACGTTAATCGAACGTCTCGATCAGTACTTCACTGGAAATTATGTAGAAGAACACCGTCGACTGAGTCTCCTTCTAACAGTAGTAAGTACTACTGTGTACGAGGTTTTACGAGAGCTATGTCACCCTGACCTCCCTAAAACGAAAACATTTGAAGAGCTGTGTACACTACTCGAAAACCAGTACGCTCCAAAAATTTCAGTATGGAGAAATCGCATTGCGTTCGATAACCACAAACAAGAACAGGGCGAGCGGATCAGTAACTGGTTCGTACGAATAAAGAAGCAGTCGATGGAATGCGAATTCGGATCACAGCTCGACGAATTTGTTAAATTTAAATTCATTACCGGAATGCGGAATCGCCCGATCCTGGATCGCCTTTGTGAAGAGGAATCCATCAAAACTTTGAAGGACGTGATCGAACTTGCGATGAAGAAAGAATGTTCGTCCAACCACCAGCAAGGCGCAGCCCTCAACTCTCTCAAGACGACCAGGAACCAGAAGACGAGCCAAGGAACATCATTTTCATCGCGGAGGAACTTCGGGCGCCAGACGCCCAAGGCGGGTGACGAAAAATCGGATGCTGCTCGTCCAACTCCAGCGCAAGGATCTTCCAAAGCGGTTCTTTGTTACGCTTGTAGCAAGCCTTCCCACGACTTCAGGACTTGTAAGTACAAGACTTACACTTGTAAAATCTGCAAGAAGACAGGTCATTTAGCGATAGCATGTAAGCACCAAGAAAACAAGTATTTAGACGCTGATGGTAATAACCCGGATGAAATCGATTTGGATCAAATAGGAATATTCAATTTGTCAACTTGCGAAACTTGCTTTATACTTCAGTTGAACCGTTTACGATTAAGTTGTTAATTAACGAAGTACCGATAAGCTTTGAGATTGATACGGGATCAGTTCTATCAATTTTACCAGAGGCAGTGTATATTAAGCATTTTAAGGAAGTACATTTAGAAACTACGGATACTAAATTGCGTAGTTATGATGGTACGTTAATCATGCCAACTGGAAGGGTTCAGGTGACCGTTCAGCACGGGAACCGAACACAAGTATGTTGTTTGCTAGTAGTACCAGATGGTACTAAACCACTACTGGGAAGAGATTTAATTTCCAAGTTGCAGGTTCCACTAATGTCTAAGTCTGATGTGAATAATTTAGATTTGTCGACGACGGAAAAAGAAAAACTAAAATCGAAAAATTTTTAAAGAATTTGACGATTTATTTACCGATCAGCTAGGCAACTACAAATTTGGCGAAATCAAATTAACTTTATCCAAAGATGCCAAGCCTAGATTTTTTAAGCCACGTCCGGTTCCTCACGCTTTCAAGGACGGTGTGAATGCACAATTAGAAATGTTGGAACGGTTGGGAGTGATTTCAAAGACCGATAGTTCTGATTGGGGGACACCTTTAGTACCAGTTTTAAAACCAAACGGCACAGTACGAGTGTGCGCCGATTATAATACCTAGACGATGTTAAATACCCAATGCCTAGGATCGAAGAGATATTTGCAAAATTGCAAGGGGGAAAGTTTTTCACAAAATTAGATTTTTCAAAATCCTACAATCAGCTTAGGGTGGATGAAGAAACATCAAAAATTCTGGCTTGGAGTACCCCCAAAGGTATTTACAAAGTACACCGGCTCCCGTACGGCACGAAACCAGCTTGTAAGATTTTTCAGCGCGAGGTTGAAAAGACCTTGCAAGGGTTTGGGGGGGGGGGGGGAATTCAACAGTACATTGTTGCCACTCTCGTAGGATAATTACTATAGTCTATGACAATTAGGTAGGGAATAAGTTAGTATGTCGGGCTATCAGAATTTCAAAAATCACCGGGTGGGGGAAGAACGAGCGTAGACATTGACCACAGAAAACTGTGGTGAGTTTACTTGGAAATTTTTGGTGCTTGTATTTTAGTAGTTTGATTTTCGTGATCGCAGAAGATGTGTCTAGTACCTATAATGGAAAACAATTAATAGTGGGGTTTGTAGGGCACCATGGGATTATTAGTAGTAAGTAACTGAGTTGACATTGTTGAAATTCCTGCAGAGAACCCAAAAAGCGCCGGAATGGCTGGTTTGAAACCGAACAAAGCATGTTGCAGTGACAAGTGGGCCTCTCAGGCGTAGCAAGTCAGTCGCAGCTACATTGATTATGGTTACTGAATAATACAAATAATCCAGGGACTCCCTTTACTCATTGGCCTTGGGAGGGACGCAGAGGTGTCTAAATAAAAATTCAAACTTCCCTATTGGTCCCTCAGGCCGCGTCACTTTCTGAGTTAGGTACGAGGTTTTCGATAAATCGATGATACGATTTTAACACAGTTTTACCTACCAGCTTCGGCTGATTCACAACTCAGCTTGGTTTTCTTAAATAAATATTAAGTACCCACATTATTAGTATAGGATACGTTCGAGTACATTTTCATGAGCTGATTTATGAAGACTGAACACGGTAGGTGGTAGAGGTTTTAACCAGGTACGCACGCCCAAGGTACACGTACGGGGAAGTTAGCCTCCAATCTCGTGCCTATATCGATTTAATGCAAAAGTCTCAATTACGGCTAATCAGGTCTCAAGATAAGGTACCAACGAAAACACAGCGCAGTTTCTTTCTGCGCTACTGCCGCTTTTTTATATGCCCATCCACTTGTTAAGGTAAACTGAGTCTGGCGTGCTTGGTGGACATAGAGCCTTAACTCGCCCTCCGCGGTAACCGTTTGACGAGAAACGCCTGCCATAATGGATTGTTGCTAGGCCGCTGTGACCACGGCTTTGGATTTAATTGTTTTTTTTCTCCTCAATTTTTTCACCTATTTTTATATTCTTTTTTTTTCTTTTACTGAAGATAATCTCGAGCATTAACTCCATGAGGTCGGAAGAGAAGGGGCCCATATAATTAGAATGTGGTGCCATTAGTATCAGCCTCTGTCTCACACCCATCAGCCCTTCTTCTTCTTGTAATGGCGTCTGTCAGGGGTGTGGAAGAGTGCTTGCTACCTTCATTCCTTACCTACAGAATAATCAACGAGAGGTCCAGCCTTGAATAGTTTAGGAGCACTGAATTGTCGACATTCATTTTGAGAGTAGCTGCGGGAGGTTACAAGAAATGGATCGGGTGATGAAGATTGTAAAGAGATAACTCAGGAAATCTGTAGCTATGAGATTGATTTATTGGTATTTTCATCTGCGTGGCTATCATATTTTCCTTGCTCCACATAGTCACATAGCTCTTATCCATAACATTAAGCGGGCAGGTATAAGTGTTGCTCGATCATTGGACGTTGGGATTAGATACTGCAAACCAGAATGAAATCGCGTTGCGTTACTTACCACAAAAACTGAAATGGAATGAGTCCATCAGTTATAGACGCATCAAGAAATGTTCGTTCGTATGCGCTGTTGCGTAAAAGAGGTTCTTCCTTGGAAAAATAATTATGCTCTGTTTCATAATAATAGGAATTTTTACGCTGATTCCACATATGTATGCCCCATTTTTCTATACCTACTATCAGTAATATCACACGGTGATATCTAAAGAAAATCTGGAAATTCACGTTTCTCGCCATTGGGACCGATCAAACGGCTCCTTAAGAAATGAGAGTTGTAGAAAAGCTAATTCCGCGTAAATTAAATCAACTTCAACTGTCCTGTCATTTATAGCGATCATTCAAAGTTTATCAAAGTTACGGCATGTAGATCGACGATGTATAGTTAGTTACATAGAGTAGAAGTATTTTCATCTTGCATGGAGCTTTCATGGAGTACTTAGGTACATGGAGTTCAGTGATTTTTAGGAGTTTTTACAAAGTCACTACACTGTACAGAAACAGTCAAGAGCAGGGATTTAAAAAAAAACGCAGCAAATTATTATGCAACGGTTTATTATTTACCTGTATAGATGCCCCTTCTGCGTAGATCACAATTTTCGGTGGTCCTCGAGCTCCCCCCAGGAAAGCCGTAAATGGAATGCCCGGGAATTAACATTTCATACAAATGCGCGGAATTCAACAATTCAATAATTAATTATTTGTAGTTAATGTTGTAATTAATAATTTAGCTGTATACATGCCCCTTCTGCGTAGATAGTATGATAAACCATTGTATATAATAATTTACCGTTGTGTATAATTTACCCAATATTACTTCAAAATTTGTTCATGTTGCAAAAGTATCCATCAACAAAATCCAAAAGATCCGTAATTTTTCAAATGAAATAATATCACAGAACAACCAACTCGACTTTGTACAGCCATCCGTGATTATAATCAGGTGCTCCCTAGCAATGATATCTGGCCCGGATTCATACCGTCTCATTCACAGTCATGTTGGCGAGGCTTTTCGGTGCAAACGAACGGCAGGTCTGGATGATCTCAAAAAATTCTTTAGTTCAAGATAAATTTAAAGGCGTAAAAAAAACCATACCCTTCTAGTGCAAGTTTTCGAGCTACGGCGTTCTGAAAATTTCAACCCCCTATTTTTCACCCCTTAGAGATGACTAACTGTAACGCCGAGCTTTGCGGACCAACTAGACCCCAAGCGGGACCTACGAACCAAATTTCATTAATTTTGGTTCATGATAACTAAGAAAATTGCGAAGTACGGCGTATGGTGTAAGGCGGACGGACAGAAATTTTTTTATTGCATTTTCGGATTCTACATACCCTAAAACGGAAACCATCAAATTTTGAGGAGCTGTTAAAATTTGCTTTTCATGCTCGATCCCAAAGGTTCATTATTTAAAATAATAAACCAATATATATTATATAAACAATAAATAATGGAAACTTTGTAAGTACTTCGTAGGTAGATACGTCTACATAAAGATCGACGAAGTAGGTACCTACATGGAGTTCATTACCCACAATCACATCCACCGAAACCTTGGCTGAAAAGTTGTTCCTAAATGCCCTATTTTTGGGTACACTGTGTAGATTATTCATGGAAACCTTAGCACCTACAACTTGAAGCCGGTTTTCGGTGAATCTTATATATGAGGCCAAATAGGGACCAACCCGCAGGTACCCTCGGAATTTGTGCCCAATTGCCGTTCTTTTTATGGCACTTTTTTATGAGGTTTATGATTTTTTGATACTTTTGATAATTCTATGCAAAAACCACGCAAACCACCGACCAAACAAAACATCATGAAATACATTGATGATCACGCTGCTTGAGAAGGTATACATTTAGTAAGTAGGTGTGGTACCTACCTATATTTATACAAGTATTACTGGTATCAACATACTGAGAGGCTTATCCCACCTCGGAAAGAGAGTTCAGCTCCAATTTCCCTGACATTCGATTGATTTGTTTACGTGGTAAAACAATAGAACCGTGCCCAATAATGATGCGGACCACGTGTGGATCGTATTTCACCCTTCCCGAAAGGTACCTAATAGTCCAATAGGGAAGTGAGAATTCTTTATATAGACGGCAAAAGTGTTTGGACAAGGTTTGTGAGAAATGCCCCTGATCCTCGCCGGCGAGGCACCAACGCTCGAACAAACATTTGGGATTTCGTTCTGAATCCTCAAAAGCAAGCGGATATTTCTTTCAGTATTTTTTAATCAGAATAAATAACAATAAAAATACGAAAATAAATAGATAAACGGTGTTTTTTCCCGAGTCGCCCGGCGATAAATTAATACCTCATTAACAACATCTTTACAACCTTATAAATATTTTCATAAATGTAGGGAGATGAAGTGGCGGCTCGTAGCGCCTGGGTCAAAAAGGCGGTAGGAAGAGGTTTTTAAAAATATTTACACGAGGCCTCCGAAGACTATACATCAAATGATTCATTATCATCTTCTACTTCCCTCTTCGTTTTGCTTTCATCCTTCGGACTTATTAGGTATTTCAAAGGTGGAACAAAACAAACAAAGTTGCTCGTTAGCGCATGGCCTCGGGTGGTTCTGAAAGATTTTCGATTTATTAGATTAAGAACAAGATTACGAGCGTGCTCTACTTTGTGCTCATAGAAGTACTTACTGAAACTGTACTAGGATGGTTTTGTTTGTGGACATGATAGGCATAGCTGAAGTTTCTATTCAGTGGGGAACTTTTTACAAAACTGATGGACGGTATACATCGTGGTAACAACAAGGTGCAATATTATGACTGGCGCCAATAGCAAAAACTATCCAAAAATGAATCTTGAAATTCTGCACTCTTCAAGGCTCCTTCCGCCCATCCAGTTACGTGATTTCTTCCCATCCTTGTCACGGCTTACCCACATGGAATTTCGAGCTAGTTTTTAAGGGTGCTGAACTCGATTTTGAGGTCAATGATGCAAAAATTTATGTAACTACAGAGAGAAAATTATCATTCAGTCATCATCGTTCTACTAATAGAGAATAATGGTCGGTTTCAATCTGTTGTCAGATCGAAATTCGTCCATCGATTCGATATAATATAATCCAGCCCAAGTTGGAATTCGGTGTCACTCTCTCCAACGCATAGGAATCCAACGCACTTTCAGTAAAATTAAAGAGTTTCTAATTAACATGTGGTTTTCTATGTCAAAACCTATTGAATATACTTCCTTCTGGTGAGAAGGTGAAATGGGTGCAGGCGCAAGTTGATGGTGAAGTGATGCAAAATTTATATCCACAATATTTACAGGAAAACTACGTGCAGAGCGGAATGAGGAATACTCAGACTTTCAGTTTCATTTCATGTCATTCAGATAATATTAGCCTTTACAAACATGAGCAGACATGAAATATAATAAGGGAGGTGAATGACAAAACATGTCAAAATTGACAACAAAGCATAACGACATGTCAAAAATGACAACAAATACATAGGTGTATTATTCACAGAATAATAAACCAAAAGTAGAGTATGATATATATATATATATATATATATATATATATATATATATATATATATAACACATGAGTGCATTCGTACTGACAGAATTTCGAACATTACGAATACCTACCTAACAACATAATAGCTGTTATCACAGTAAAATGGTGCATTTACGCAAGAGCACGAGCACGAGGTGCATTGGGATGTAAGAGTAAATTGCAAGCAAGAGTAGTACTAATAAAATTATTCTGCTGCTGCTATAAAGTTACTATCACAGATCAGCCTAATAGCTAATAATTACTGTAAATATCGTCTATAAAGTCGTTTAGATGTACAAATCTGTTAAAACATATTAATTTAATAAGAGCGTACGTTCGTTTTGTTTTGAAGAATTCATCCAAAGTGTGCGGACATTTGTCAGAAAAAAAGATTCTTTTAGCTTGTTCCGGAACATTGAGTATGAGAAACCCCGGATTTCCAATCGGACGGCAAACAATATTGAAGATGCGTATACGCACATCATAATATGGGAACTGTTGGATGTAGGAGTAAATGGAATACTTCGACCGTGAACACAAGTAACCTCTATCTGCGTAACCTAGATTTTACAGGAGACTCGCAGGTCAATCTCAGTGAAATGGAAAATGTGCTCCTCTTGAATTACACTCTTGGAACGCTGTTCCATTATATGAAAATATTATGCTTTAATACTATCTATACATACCCTTATATTAGTCAGATACGTATTTCCTCCAGTGGTAACTAACAGTGGTGTTTCCGTTATTGTGGTCTCACTACTGCCTCACATTTTTTGAAAAATATTACGAGTAGTTGGCACCTAACCATTTACTGGTAGAAAATCATCGTTGGTAACCATTCTTGGTAGAAAATCATTGTAGGATGTTAAATTACCGTTAGGTAACAATCATGCTCTTTGCACGTTAAACATTTTGAAATTCGTCTAGCTTTTCATCGACAAAAGAAAATAGAGGCGGGTAAAGAATGAAGCAACATGCATTCAACAACTGTTTAAACTTTTTATTTCAAGAATTCCTCAAAAACTACTTCAAGGAAATAATACTGGTAACTTACGTACGCAGTACTTAGTAGACTTCAGAATTTCAAGTATTGCAGATATAGTTATCTAAAACATTTTAGGAAAAATAGGTAGGTTCCTAATTTTGGTTTATTATTTTCAATAATGAACCATTGGAATCGAGCATGAAAAAAAAAATTCTTACCCCCCCTCAAAATTTGATGGTTTACGTTTCAAGGTATGTAGAATCCAAAACTGCAATAAAAATATTTCTGTCTGTCCGCCGTACGCCGTACGCCGTACGCCGTACACCGTACGCCGTACGCCGTACGCCGTACGGGCCACTTTTCTTAGTTACCATGAAAAAAAATTGATGAAATTCGGGTTATAGGTTCCGTTCGGCGTCTAGTTGGTCCTCGAAGCTCGACGTTACTGTGAGTCATCTCTAAGGGGTTCAAAATAGGGGTTGAAATTTTCAAAACGCCTATACCATTTTTTTACGTTAATATTTTTACGGTTTTAAATAGTTCTTGAACTTGCGAGTTTTTTAAGACCATCCGGAGCATCGTACGTCCAGCCGTTCGTTCACAGTAAGGCCCCAAAGTTTGCACCGACAGGCATTTTCGACTCCAGTGTGAATGAAATTGTATACAATTCAAACCAAATCTCGTAACCAGAGACGCGCCCACAATAGGAATTTGTGAATACGGCCAATCATTGGTATGGATCACCTGATTATATTGGCGGAGTATGAAGTCGAGTTGGTTGTTCTGTGATATTATTTAATTTGAAAAATGATGGCTCTTTTGGAGTTTGTTGGTAGGTAGTGAAACTTGAACAAACGTTGAAGTATTATTGATGGGTAAATTAGGTATTACTACGGTAAATCATTACTCAACGGTAAATTATTACACAACGGTTCATTATACCATCTACGTAGAAGGGGCTGGATTTTGTTGATAGGTACTTTTGCAACTTGAACAACCGTTGAAGTATTATTGATGGGCAAATTATTACACAACGGTTCATTATTCTATCTCTGTAGAAGGGGAACCTATCAGGTAAATTATTACACAACGGTTTAGGTAGGTACCTAGTAAAGAGTACGGGGTTAGGTACTAACCTACGGAGGGTGTAGAATAGTACATAATATGTTATATGGAAGGGTTATTTATACAGAGAGCTGTGATCTGTAACAGAAGGGTGTTCTGTACAAAATAATAAACCGTTGTGCAGGGATTTGCAGCGTTTTTTCTAGTGTAGGTACTGGGATCATTATAAAAAGTTTCATCTTTCCTTTTCAACTTTATAGTGAAAAATACTGTAAACAATCACCTATATTTTTTTCTAGAATGAATTTCTATAAAAGTACAAAACGAATAGAAGTAGAAGTAAAAAACAAATTGTAAGAAGAACGAGATATTCATGGAACAGATTAATGAAAATGTCACTGCGCGAGGTTGTCGTAGAATCCTGAGGTATAATTTGTTTTAAATATTGTCCCTAAACTAAGATGAATTGAGCTTGATAGGTCCGTTGTAGAGGAACATCCTCTACAGACGGTAGCTGTATAAAACAGATGTTGGTCGCTGGGGTAGATTTTCAGTGACGTCGCTGAATTCAAGCTTCGCCTGGATTTTTCCATCAGGGGCGCATTTTACTACTTTAGTATCTTCAGCCACTGGATCTGTGTTCAGTTTTCCAGGTCGGGTCGATGAGAATCCGGTTGTCTGAGGAGAACTGAAGTTCATTGGGAAAGTGTAACTGAGTAGTTTGCATTCATGCGGTGGAAAGTTCCTCGCCTCTTCCGTAGCACGGACATAATCTGAAGGAAGATAAATCTTCTGGTAGCATCGCCTCACGATTGTTGCATGGATCGAATCAACCTTTATCTGGGTGTGTCCCTTGGTCAGATAATTTTGGTAGATAGTAACGTTCTTCGATTGGCTTAAAATCAAGAGAGCGTTAGATAATTTAGTACACTTATTTTGATACCCACAGTTATCGCTCTAGAGAACAATTATTATCCCTGGTGAAATCATCTTTTGGATTATTATTTACAATAATGAACCATTGGAATCGAGCATGAAAAAAATTCTAACCCCCCCATAAAATTTAATGGTTTACGTTTCAAGGTGTGTAGAATCCGAAAATGCAATAAACAAATTTCTGTCTGTCCGCCGTACGCCGTACTGGCCACTTTTCTTAGTTACCATGAAACAAAATTGATGAAATTCGGGTTATAGGTTCCGTCAGGGGGCCAATTGGTCCTCGAAGCTCGGCGTAACTGTCATTCATCTGTAAGGGGTTCAAAATAGGGGTTGAAATTTTCAGAACGGCGTAGCTCGAAAACTTTCGATAGAAGAGTATGGTTTTTTCGACGTTATTAAATTTGTCTTGAGCTAAACAATTTTTTGAGACCACCCGGAGCATCGTACGTCCAGCCGTTCGTGTGCACCAAAAAGCTTCGTCAACACGACCGTGAATCAAACAATATTAATCCGGCCCGGATATCATCGCTAGGGAGCACCTGATTATGATCAAGGATGGCTGTATGAAGTCGCGTTGGTTGTTCTGCGATATTATTTCATTTGATAAGTGGTGGACTATTGGATTTTGTTGGTAGGTACTTGTGAAACTTGAACAGACGTTGAAGCATTATTGATGGGTAAATTATTACACAACGGTAAATTATTACAGAACGGTAAATTGTTACACAACGGTTCATTTACCAAGAAGGGGCTGGATTTTGTTGATCGGTACTTTTGCAATTTGAGCAATCGTTGTAGTATTATTGATGGGCAAGTTATTACACAGTGATTCATTATGCTTGACCACGAGGGTAGGTATTGACCACAGAAAAAAGTGATCTACGGAGAAGGGGCATCTATTTCACTCCACATCAACAATTTTCCTTCAGAACTTCATTATTTGCGTTTCTTTTTGCTGTTTTAGTTACTGTTTGCCATCGACAGAATTATTTCAGCAACATTTAACTCGTGATTTATGTAGATACCTAGTAACGAGTATGGGGTTAGGTACCAACCTACGGAGGGTCTGCGATCCACATAATATTTATAGTGTAGTACATATTATATTATATAGACGGGTTATCTGTACAGAGTGCTGTGATCTGTAACAGAAGGGTATTCTGTACAAAATAATGAACCGTTGTGCAGGGATTTGCAGCGTTTTCAAGCAAATAGTAGGTACACCATGCAAGTGGCAAACGTACTATCTACTGACAATCTACACTGAGTTTCATCAATCCAATAACCGGTGCACTGACGGAACATTGAAGTTCGAATAGTTATGTAAACATAAGTTGGTTTTATAGTATAACGCAGATGCATTCAACATTGGACAGACTTTTACTGCCATGACGTCACTTGTTAAGACTATCTTCACCGTTGTCTCCTTTCTCTTTGTTTCTCTTCTTGTCTTCTCTTTCCTCTTCTTCAGTCTTTTATGTTTCCTGAACTCTTTCTCGTTCAGGTTTCCTTCTTCGAAAGAGCAGCGTAAGTCACATTTATATTTTTTCGGGGGAAAATGGTTTTCCACTTCTCGGTTTTAGTGAATTTGCGTACGAGTCGAGCCATACCGTCAGAAATCACACCTTCTATGAGTTCTGTCAGGGTCGCCTTATCATGATCATCTTCTGACGCCATTTCAAGCGATTTAGGTACCTGAAAACCACATGGACATAATTATTAGCATCAAAGAATATATTCTGTATGAGCAGTGAGGAAGAAATAGATCTTCAAAACTGAACTGTTTTAATAAATATAAATAAAAAAGACAATGAGTCCAAGCACATCTCTCCAAAAACAGCGTAGAGTAAAAACATATCATCACCCCTGCATTCATTCATCTATCACAGCTCATTATCAAACGAATCACGCTCATTATCAAATGTCGAAAGTCTTCATAAGGATGATCGCCTAGTGATGAGCTAGCTACTTATATTTCCATTTTTCAAAAAGAAGGACTCATTGCTATTCACGAAACATGCTCGTTCAAGAATGCATTGTCTAAATATTTAGGAAATGTGGTTTGCAATGATCCCTAGTATTTGTATCTTTGATATCACTCTTATGGTCCTTTTTAATATTATATCGTGATAAGTTGATTTTATGCTATGATTTTTAGAAGTTTCGTTCACTAATGACGTCATTTTACCCCTCGTACCTGGGTGGGACCCTCATGCGTGGGTGTGACGTCACTAGTGCACGAAACTTCTAAAAATCATAGAAGTCTGCATCTGTGGGTCCGCAGTCGATGATGCAGGGGTACATGGCTTGAGCTGCGCCAGGAGCAAGGGCCGTTTGTCCCGGCATAATGAACTAAACAGGATCATCTATAGGGCACTCGCTTCAGCAGACATCCTCTCAGCTCTGGAGCCCAGCAATCTGAGCCGTGATGGCGGAAAGCGCCCGGATGGTGTTACCCTTGCACCTTGGTCTAGGGGCCAACGCCTTTTGTGGGACGTCACCTGTGTGGATTCCTTGGCGCCTACCAACTTGCCTAGAACTTCAACGACAGCAGGGACGGCGGCTGAATTGGCTTGTAGGAAAAAACGCGACAAGTATTCTCGGCTAATAGCTTCCAACTTCACCTTTAGGGGTCTCGCCTTCGAGACCCTTGGCCCATGGTGTGCGGAGGCTAAGGTATTCGTCGCAGAGGTGGGGACCATGCTGAACGCAAAATCAGGGGACGCCCGGGCCAAGGCCTTCCTCGTGCAGCGTATTTCCCTTGCTATCCAGCGAGGGAATGCTGCAAGTGTGCGGGGCACCTCTCCTCAAGCCTTTGGCATTGATGGACTCGCAGAAATTCACAGTCTGTAAACTTGGGAATGAAGGAATCCTCCGTGCCTCCCGATTTCATCCTTCACTCATCCCACAAATAAAAATCTTTTGTAACTTCAAAATTATAGAATAAGAACTAATTATCATGGGAGAGTTGGTTGGTGCCAAAATTCTGAGGAAGGAATCTACATTCATTTAAAAAAAAGTAAAAGTATATTTTTCAGACCCCATTATGGGTAACCCTCACTGTAACAGCCCCCCAGGCGAAAAGTTGAAAGAAATTTCACGGTTTCGGAGGAAGAACAGGTTTTTTATACACATATCCAATCGAGGGGGAAAGAACAGGTTGCTATATGCCGCTAAGGCGAGCTTACCCCTGATAAAATGTGACTGCCAAGGCATTTTTCGGATATTATCCCCCAAACACCCAGTATAGTTTTGATACATGTTAACATATTGTATGATGGTAGTCACAATTACGATTACTGAGTTGCTGATTAATATCCGTCTCCTTACTTCTTCGCCGTTGTCTTATACAGCCTGAAATATAATTTTTACCACCACCTAACCTGAAAAGGGCGTTACAGCGAATAGCGTCGAAGACCCTAGTCGATCTTGTGTCGAAATAAATATCAATCAATGAAATACTTTATTTATTACTTCATACTGTAGCATATTCTCCCACACGCCGGCAGAGCCTTTTATTTTTCCTGGAAACAATAAAAACATGGGTAGCCACTCGACATAATTTAACGGGTGATGAGCGTCATATAACCACAGAACTTTCCCATCGGTCCACACAACGGACCGAGTTATGACTGGATTGGTTCTCTTCATTTTGTTACCGATACAGTACCAAATATGGTCACCTTTTCAGACGCCAATCTCACGAGATGTGCGCAGTGGTGTTTTCATTAGTTGTAATTGCCGGGCCCATTCGATCAATAATACTTTATAGGAATATCAACGGATTCCTTGAACCACGTCCCGAATTCAGTCGTCGTCTGTCCTTTATAGTTTTGAGATTCTTTCCAAGTATCCATTAAATTGACGTCTAGAATAGAGGAAAAATTTTAATCAACTCACGACGTACTTGAGTGTTTTACGATTTTCTAAATGATCGAGGACCGGTGGATGAGGACCGCATTCCTCCTTTAATAATTCCTCCGTTGATTGAAAATTACGATTTCGCTTCAGAAAACCATTACTTAGAAACATTCTGTATTCATTGACAATTATCAGCAGTTTGTCAAATTATACAGCGGCCTAACTGGGTCATTTCAAAATTACGCAATGGCTGGTTTCAAGATGATTCTGGTTTGACGTCTTACAAATGTTTCAGGTACACAATACCTAAAAATATAGTTTGTCTAAATACCGTCAAACTTGGATAGAAGTGCCAGTGAGTGGAATGGATGAGTACCAGCCTGCATACGGGCCTTACCAGCAACAAGACGTTTGAAATCAATTTAAATAGTTTCTGAAAATTTCAGCCCCTATTTTTCCCCTTTTAGGTATGACTGACAGTAACGCCGAGCTTCTCGGACCAACTAAACCCCAAATGGGACATACAAACCATATTTCCTTAGTTTTGGTTCATAGTACCTAAGAAAAGTGCGAAGTACGGCGGACAGACAGAAATTTTTGGTTTATTATTTTCAGTAATGATCCATTGGAATCGAGCATGTAAAAAAAAGAAAAGAAGTTAACCCCCCCCCCCCCCCCTCAAAATTTGAAGGTTTCTGTCCGCCTTATATCGCACTTTCCTTATTTATACCATGAACCATAATTAATGAAATTTGGTTTGTTTGGGGTCTGGTTGGTCCGCGATGCTCAGCGTTACTATCATTCATATCTAAGAGGTGAAAAATAGGGGGTTGAAATTAACATATATCTAACGCTTTTAATAGTACCTACCTATGGTTTTTCACATTTTTAAATTGATCTTGAACTTAGAACTTTATGAGACCACCCAGAGAAAAGCTTCGTCAACATGATAGTGAATGAAACGGTGTACATGGATACCGTCTACCGTGTCTGGGCTGGAGCATAGATTCATGGCTAGGGAACACCTGATTATAATCATGGATGGCTGTATGAAATTGAGTTGGTTGTTCCGCGATATTATTTTATATGAAGAACGATGGTGGATTCTTGGATTTTCTAATGTGACAAACGTTATGATTATGTACTTCATGAATAGCAACAGAAAATCAGTGATTAAATTCTTGAATCCACCGCATATTTATGATGAGTTGACGGATAACTGTCAACATGATAAGATGTACTATAATATATTGATAGTAGATGCTTCATTGAAACAATATAATTATATTATGTTCTTATATGTATCACATATATATGGCCTCTCTACCATGCAAATCTTCTGCTGATACAGTAAACGCCTTAAACTCGTCTACTCTTATAGCACAAGAACCGTGCTAACAAAAAACCATCATATCTCTATTTAAAAAAAAAAAAATTAAATAAAAAGTTAAGAAGCTTTCAAAAACTTTTCTTTTTCAATTTCCATTTCAATTTTTCCAGGAACTTCCTGTACCGCCATGCCGCTGGTAATTACCAGGTACAGGTGGTAGGTAATTACCTCTTAGTTACCTGATGTACTATGATTGGAGGGTGTTACGCTACAAGTGGCACTTTCCATTATTTGATATAAGTAAACGCAAATTAAATGTTCGAGTCTCGATGTGACATTGGTATGGAAATAGAATTTTCAGACGACGAAGAATTATTGATGAGGTCGTAAAATCAAGGGAGGCATTTTTAATGGATGTTTATTCTCTTCAAAAGGTGCGAAGGCGTTATCGACGTCAACCGGAGATAATTACATACAAAGCGGTTAGAAAAAGGGTGGAGACACATTTCCCAGTGGGTAATACCCATACATTAGCTATCAATTATTCAAGTGAAAATGCCTCCGTCGTCTAATCGTTTTATCTTAAAATACGCCGTTCGGAAACTGTTTAAATATCGGAGAGATATGGGGGAGACAGGTAGACGGGGTTGAATGTGCAATACCCCTGGTGGGGGGGGGGGGGGTGATTTAGGCCTCTGTACGCAAGTTTTGAGGTAGAAAACGGCCGGATAGGACTGAGAGGGTTTCCGAAGCGGGTTCGGCGCTCCCTATAATTTTAATACCCGGTATCACCCCCGTAACCCAAATAGCGTTTCCTCTTTATCGATTTTGCCTCCTGCACGCACGTTTCGTTTACCTTAGCAGCTCAGCTGTTTTCGTTTCTGTAACCCTCTCACGGCGTTCAGTTTGAATGCAGGCTGTAGGTAGTAACGTTCAGCACGTGTGGAATGTTGTAGTACGCTGCATGTACAGACCAGCTTGTTGATTTATCTACACTGGTACGGGACAAGCTCAGTTACATAAAGTACCAGACATATAAAGCCCAGTTTGTATCGTTACATAAAGATTCAGATAATTATATCCGTAATTTTTTTTAAAATGGTGTAATTTTATATTATTTTTATCGCCATTTGCTTTCTTTAGTTTGTTATTTTATTTCTTCAGAGGACCATATTATTTTATTATTTTCAATAATGAACCTTTGGAATCGAGCATGAAAAAACATTTTTAACCCCACCTCAAAATTTGATGTTTTACTTTTCAAAGTATGTAGAATATGAAAATGAAATTGTGATGAATTTAAAATTCTCATCACTGTGGCGTGGAAGGAAGGTGAGTGAATTTAGGTAAAGGAGAGAAAGGAGGAAAAGTCGCAGGCGGCTGTAGTCAACCGAACATCTACGACTTTGGAGGAGAGAGAGGTGGTGTGGAAGGAAGGTGAGGAAAAGTCGCAGGCGGCTGTAGTCAACCGAACATCTACGACTTTGGAGGAGAGAGAGGTGGATGAGGGAATTTTACCTAGGCGGCTGTAGTCAACCGTTCATCTAGGTAAAGGAAAGGAGAGGAGAGGTCCCTTGTCTAGGCGGCTGTATTCAACCGATCATCTAGACAAGGAGGAGGAGAGAGGAGGTGAAATTCCCAGGCGGCTGTAGTCAACCGATCATCTGGGAGGTAAGGTAAGAGAGAGAAGAGAGAGCTGGTTAGAGGAAGTGTCGAATGAAGCTTGAGCGCCAGGATCCGGGGTTTTATAGTACTTGGGGGCCTCTCCCTCCAGCTCCTTGCAGGGAGCTGGTAGTGGGGCCCCAGGTTGAGTAACCCTGGGTTCTGTCGCCTGTCCCCACTCATATCTTTATTTACGGAGCTTTAGTTTGGCGTTTGGATATTGGTGAGAACTTAATATGATAGGAGTGTTCCCGGGAGGGACTCACGACAGAGGTCCCCCCAGTTTGAACCAATATTGGTGCTGAAGGCGCAAGATGACAGGAGCTGAGGGCTACGGCAAACAAGAGGTGGTCGCTGAAGGCGCAAAATGACAGGAGCTGAGGGCTACGGCAAACAAGAGGAGGAGCTGAAGGCGCAAAGTGACAGGGGCTGAGGGCCGATGCAAACAGAGGTTGAGCTGAAGGCGGTCCTTAAATCTAGTAGTAACATGGTATAGGCAGAATATAAGTAGGTAGGATATAAGGTAGGTAGATTATAAGTAGGCATAGAAAATAAGGTCAAGTAAGTAGGATGAGTTTGTGAGAGTATATACAGGATGATGGGAGCAGTGGTCAGGATCCATAAACATGTGGCATTTATGAAAGTGATCCGCAAGGGCGAGATGAGGAGGATGAACAATATTTACAATTACGATATTTACAAGATGAAAGTGAGCGGCAAGGGCGAGATGAGGAGGATAGGCAATATTTACAATCATGATATTTACAAAATGTGTAGAGGTTACAAAATTCGCAATATGTACAATATTTACAAGGTTTGCAGTGTTCACAATATTTACAACCTTTGTGCAAACTCGGGGAATAAAGGGGAACGGGGTGTCGGAAAACCGCCGATTCCTGGGTGCGTGTAAGGTGTGGTGAGTGACAGTGAGTGTGTGCGTGAGGTGTGCGGGGGTGGCGCGTGCTCGTAGCTCGTGGCGAGGCGGGCACGACGGGGCTCCGAGTTCCGGTACAGTGCGAGTGGAGTAAGAGTACACCAGCACTGTTCCGGAATCTCAAGGCCCCGCGGTGATTGCTCAGAGCGGGGCGGGGAATTTGGCCGCCGGGACGAGGGGAACGTGGGGACGCTCCCTCCGTCCGTTGCGCCGCCCGGGCCGTTTCGTCCCGGCGGAAACTATCGTGGATATCCCCGGCGATGGAGGGGGGGGAGGGGGTGTTGGAGGGGGAGAAGTAGATACGGGGGAGTCGCAAATCGAAAATGGGGGGGGGGCGGTAAAATTGGGGGGGCGGAATTTTGGGGGAGGTTGGTGAATTGAACGGGGGGTGGGGGTTCGAAATTTATGGGGGGAATGCAGATTTGAACGGGGGGCGGGGGGGGCATGAGTTCCGCGAGGCGGAACTCGCGAAGGATGGAGGACATGAGGGGGTCTGTGGGGGAGTAGCGAGGGTGTACCCCCGTGGCCTGCGCTGTGCGCAATTCGCGCAGGATTTTCCACTGGGGGTACTTCCATCGCCGGGGCCGGGGAGGTAGTCCGGTGATCCGTGGCGGGACGAATGGAAGCGGTGTAGTCGGCCCGGGCGAAGGGGGTAGGGGGGAGAGCGGTTCCGGGACGAAAACGTCCCGGAGAATCGCCGCCATTTCCGGATCCGAATCGAAGTCCGGAAACGGCGACGGAGGTGACTGGTGCATCGGGGAGCGATGTGACATAGCGAACGGACGGCGGGAGACTGATAGTGTCAGTGGGTTGGGTTAGCACAGGTGCGGGTTTACACCTGGCTAACGGGACTGTATGTGGTTTGCCGTCAATTAACAGGGTCGCGGTGGTGTGTGTTGTGCGAATGACTTGAAAGGGCCCGGCATAAAGTGGTTGGAAAGTTTTATGGATGCCGGGCTCTTTCAGGTACATGTGTGTGGTGGTGAAAAACCGTTTGGGATAAGTGGTGTCGTTTGTCGGTGTTGTGGAGTGTAGCGGTTCCCTGTTAATAGACGGCGTGTGATTTGGGGTGAAAATGTCGGCTGGTAGACGTAATGGGTCTTTAAATGCGTTTTGTGCGGGGCTGGTTTGGTCTGAAGGACGAGCTGAAGTGCGTAGGCTGAGTAAAATGTAGGGGAGGGATTTAGTCCAGGAAGGGGAATTTGTTGAAGTAGAAATGGCCTGTTTCAGGACCGAGTGCCACCGCTCTATTTTCCCGTTGGATTGGGGATGGTAGGGGGTAGTGTGGATTTTGTGGATGCCGAGGGAACGTAGTAAATCGGAAAAGTGGGCGGACTCAAACTGCCTCCCTTGATCGACCGTGACTGTTCGCGGACAACCGTAACGGCTAACCCATTGAGTGAGGAAAGCCGTCGCGACGGCGTCCGCAGTGATATTTGCGAGTGGGATGCATTCCACCCAGTTGGTGGCACGGTCGATCATCGTGAGGCAGTATTTTTTCCCCTCGGACGGGGGAAGGGGGCCCACTAAATCCAGATGTACATGTTCCCACGGTAGGGAGTCGGGAATGGTTTGAGGGGGGACATGGGGGTGGGCCGAGACCTTAAACCGCTGGCACTTCTGGCACCCCAGAACCCAGTTACGAATATCTGTGTTCATGTGGGGCCAGAAGTACCGCGTCTTGATAAGGTCCCGGCTAGCCCGAATGCCAGGATGGTGAAGGGAGTGGTAGTGGAGGAACAACTGCCGCCTCAGCTCCGGTGGGACGTAAGGGCGCGGTGTATCGGCCGTTACGTCGCACCAGAGATCGAGGGGCGGCAGCTGTTCCAATTTGGAGGCGGAAATGAGATTGGAGAGGGCGGGGTCGGAATGTGGAGTTTGTTTTGATTTTAGGATTTGTGGGGAGGGGAAGGGCAGTAACTCCGCCACCGGCGCGGGGATAGGGGTGGGCCGGGAGAGCGCGTCCGCCACGCAGTTGTCGGCCCCCGGCAAGTATCGGATATCGGACGTAAATTGCCCGATAAACTCGAGTTGCCGGAGGCGACGTGGGGAGGAGGATTTGCGGTTCTGTAGGAGGGCGTGGGTCAGGGGCTTGTGATCAGTGACGACAGAGAACTGCCTGCCCTCCACGAAGTCACGAAAGTGCTTGATGGCTTCGTGGATGGCGAGGAGTTCTCTGTCGAACGTGGAGTAATTTTTCTGGGTGGGGGATAGCGTTTTGGAAAAGAAGCCTAGGGGTTGGGGGGTGGCGCCGGTGTGCTGATGGAGCACTGCCCCGATGGCCCAGTCGGACGCATCGGTGGTGATGGATAGGGGGGCGTGAGGATCGGGATGGGCCAATAGAGCGGCGTCTACTAGGTCCTGTTTGCAAATTTTGAAGGAGGAGATGAGTTGGGGGGTCCAGGTGATGGGGCGGTTGTCATTTTTTTTGGATGGTTGGGGAATGGCGTGTATGAGTGGTTGTTGATGTTGTGCTGCGTGTTTGATGTGTCTGCGGTAAAAGTTTAACATACCCAGGAAGCGGCGGAGTTCAGTCACGGTGCGGGGTTGCGGGAAGTCACTAATGGCGTGGACCTTGTCTGCGAGGGGTTTGATGCCCTCGGATGAAACGTGGTGGCCGAGGCAGCGGACGGAGGGTTGGCCGAGAACGCACTTGTCCGTGTTAACCAAGAGGCCCTCGGAGGAGAAGATGTAGAGGATCTGTTGGAGATGGCTGAGGTGTTCTTCCGGTGTCCTGGAGGCCACCAGGACGTCGTCGAGGAAGCAAAAGACGAACGGTAGGCCTCGCAGGATGCTGTCCATATAGCGCTGCCACGTCTGTGCAGCGTTCCTCAACCCGAAGCCCATTTTCACATATTCGAAAAGCCCGAACGGGGTAATGATGGCGGTTTTCTGGACATCGGGGGGGTGAATGTTGATGTGGTGGAACGCCCTTGAAATGTCGAGGGTAGAGAAGATAGTAGCGCCGTGGAGGTGTGACGAGAAATCCCGTAGGTGGGGAACATTGTAAAGATCCGGCGTGGTTTTAGAATTGAGGCGCCGGTAGTCCCCGCAGGGGCGGATATCCCCATTGGGCTTCTGCACGATGTGGAGTGGAGAAGCCCAAGGGGATTTCGAGGGGCGGACGATGCCGTCGGCTATGAGTTTATTGAAATGTTGCCGGGCTTTCGATAGTTGCAGGGGGTGGAGTCGTCGGGCTTTCGCTGTGATGGGGGGGCCGGAAGTCTCTATGTGGTGTTGGATGGTGGAGATGTGGGCAGAGGGGCGGCGCTGGGGGCGGTAGTTGAGGAGGAGGCGTTCAAATTGTGTTGGGGGGTGGTTGATGGCATGTATGAATCCGGGTATGGGTGTTTTTGTGGCGGGGTCAATCAGGCGCGCATTCCGGACGTCGACCTGGAGACCGAAATATGCAAGAAAATCGGCCCCCAGGATCGCCTTCTCCACGTCCGCCACGGTAAATTCCCACTCGTACGCGAGCCCGCTCATATAAACTGAGGAGCGGTACGTCCCGTACGAGGGGATGGTGGTACCGTTGGCGGCGTAGAGAAGCTGCCGGTAGCAGCGCGCCTGACGACGGAGGATGTTGTTGGGAAATATTGACAGCGCCGCCCCCGTGTCCACCAAGAAAGGTACATTCGTTTTTCTGCAGCGCAGGAAAAGTCGCTGGTGGGTCGGGAGGGCGTTGTGCAGAATTGCGGAGGTAGGTATGTGGGCCGGCGTCGGCTGGTCCGCCGCGAAGGAGACGCGGGGCGGTTTCTTGCCGTTCCGGAGGGGGGGAACGGTGGAGTCTGCCGGGGGGTTGGCCTGTTTGGCAGGAGGTGGCTTCATTTCGTTCCGGGGAGGGGGAACGGTAGTGGCGGGTTGAGTGGTGGCTGGAGGGGGTTGCGCCCTGGAGGCGGGCGTGGAGGGTCCGTTCCGGGGTGGGGGAACGGTAGCGGCGGCGTGAGTGGCGGCCGGAAGGTTGGTCGCCCTGGTGGCGGGCGGGGAGGATCCGTTTCGGTGGTGGTGGGGTGAGGATTTCGGCGGTGCTGTAGGCGCGGCCGGAAGGTTGGCAGCCGTGGCGGCGGCGTAGGAGGGGTAGCGTGGCTTGGTGGTAGTGGCGGTGTGAATGCTGGCGGGGGGGGGTTGGTCATGGTCCCCCCCGTGTTGGCGAGGAGGGGGGCCCGCCGGATTTACCGGCGGGCGTCTGCGTTTCCCTGCTTAGGGGCGAAGGAGCAGGGGGGTTGGCACTTGCGGGCCTCCCCACCGAAGTTTACATGATAGAAACAACGGTGGGGGGGGTCCGCAGGAAGGTAGGTGGAGTTGGCGGGGCGGGCCGAGGTGGATGCGCGCGCAGCGGCCGGGGATCGTCCTCTGCGCTGGCGGGGAGGGGATGTGTTGCGGCGCTCGGGTGAGCGCTGGCGGCGGCGGTCGGCGGAAGAGTCGCGTCGGCGATCCGCCGAAAGGGGCCGACGTCCGTCGTGGGAGGGTGCCCGGCCGCGGTCTCGGGATTTTGTGCGGTCCCGGAGAGGCGGGGGGTGACGCGGCGTACGTACCTCACCGACGGCGGCCGCAGCGGCCAAGTCGTGAACGGTGTCCGCAAGCCGCAGGAGGGGCTCGTCGGGACCGTCGAGATGGCTGGCCAGGGCCATCTGGATGGGGTGGGGAAGGGCACGTAACCAGAACGTGCGTGCGATGTCGGCGGTCATAATCCCCTGCAGCTGGTGTCGCAGCCGTCGGTAGAGGTGGGAGGGCTTCTGGTCGCCGAGGTGTTGAGGCTGGGAGAGGGCGGCGACCCGGGCGATTTTCGACGGCTGGTAGGTGTTGATGAGGCGGCTGCGGAGGTCGTCGTACGCAGCGGCGGCGTCGGGGGAGATATCTGACGTTTGCAGCAGGATCTCGTAGGGTAGCAACGAAATGATCCGGGAATATCTAGTCTTCTGGCTGCGGATGTTGGCGGCCGAAAACGCAGCGTCCACTTGAAAAAACCACAGCGCGGGGTCGTGCGTGTAGAAGGGGGGCAGCGACAGAGGGAACGCTGCGGATGCCGTCATGACGTCGGTAGCGGTTGCGGCCGTAGCGGCGGCGGTGGGTGTCGTGGAAGTGGCGGAGCCGGCTGGTGAGAGGCTGGTGAAGGGGTTGTCGTTGTCCGTCGTCACAGCGGTCGGCGGCTGCAGTAGGGCCGGCCGGAGGAGCGGCGGCGGCGAGTTCGGGTCCATTTCTGTAACTAAAATTCAAAAATTTGACGTGGATTTGAATCTTGAAATTCGCAATCGGCAGGAGCGGAGGTGTGTTGAGTTGAGAGTTGAGTGGTTTGGGCCAAAAACTGCGAATTTATACTGATTGAATTTTGAATTTAAAATGCGGGACACCGAACTATTTGACTGGGGCGACACATGAGGTGGGAAGGTGGGAAGGAAGAAGGTTGAGTGAACGTCGGGTTCACCACTGTGATGAATTTAAAATTCTCATCACTGTGGCGTGGAAGGAAGGTGAGTGAATTTAGGTAAAGGAGAGAAAGGAGGAAAAGTCGCAGGCGGCTGTAGTCAACCGAACATCTACGACTTTGGAGGAGAGAGAGGTGGTGTGGAAGGAAGGTGAGGAAAAGTCGCAGGCGGCTGTAGTCAACCGAACATCTACGACTTTGGAGGAGAGAGAGGTGGATGAGGGAATTTTACCTAGGCGGCTGTAGTCAACCGTTCATCTAGGTAAAGGAAAGGAGAGGAGAGGTCCCTTGTCTAGGCGGCTGTATTCAACCGATCATCTAGACAAGGAGGAGGAGAGAGGAGGTGAAATTCCCAGGCGGCTGTAGTCAACCGATCATCTGGGAGGTAAGGTAAGAGAGAGAAGAGAGAGCTGGTTAGAGGAAGTGTCGAATGAAGCTTGAGCGCCAGGATCCGGGGTTTTATAGTACTTGGGGGCCTCTCCCTCCAGCTCCTTGCAGGGAGCTGGTAGTGGGGCCCCAGGTTGAGTAACCCTGGGTTCTGTCGCCTGTCCCCACTCATATCTTTATTTACGGAGCTTTAGTTTGGCGTTTGGATATTGGTGAGAACTTAATATGATAGGAGTGTTCCCGGGAGGGACTCACGACAGAAATAAAAAATTTCTGTCTGTCCGCCGTACTTGGCACTTTTTTTTAGTTACCTCGACCAAAATAGACGAAATTTGGTTTATAGGTCCCGTTTGGGGTCTAGTTGGTCCGCGAAACTCGGCGTTAATGTCAGTCATCTCTAAGGGATGAAAAATGGGGGTTGAAATGTCCAGGTATTATTCAAGAATAGTACCAAAAAGGAGTTATTGAAATGTATTATATTTCCAGTAATACAACAACAAAAAATAGGAAGGTAGGTAGGTACTTTAATAGGTACCGGTTTCGGTGATCAGTCCATTGCCAGTAACGATCAAGTTAGGTTTGTTTGTTACTGACGATGGTTTGAGCACCGAAACCGGTATATCAGTATATTGTTTGCGTATTAGTGAAATAGACAACCTTTCAATTACTCTGTTTATTATTATTTTTATTTAATAAGTTTTCCACAATTTTATCGCGAGTGATTTAGTTAATAAGAATTTCCATCAACTCGATATTTATAGATGTCGTTATCCTCTTTGCTGTTCACGTACTACTGGAAATTTGATGATTTTTGATTGTTAACAGTACAACTAAGTTCAACGTGTGGTTCGATTCACGCCGAAATCTATTCAGATTGACGAAGAAACCTTATCGCACGTTCATCTGTCCTTTATCCTGTAGACGACGGAATCGTAAAGCCACACTCAAAATCGGATGCTCTGGATTAGGAAACCATAAGCCGTGGATGAACTTGTTCAAGTGAATGAATACGTATTACCGAATCACTTGTCTTGCAGCGGAAATCAGTAGTTCGGGCGTATCACATTATAGTCTAGTTATAGGTAGGGTGAATTGGATTTCTTTACACATGCTCTAAGAAGTCGTAGAGAACGACTCTTATCCATTTTAATCTATTCCTTCGGGTAACTACGATCCAGATAAGCAGTTGTGTTATTGAAATATCTCTTTCCTAATACCCCCGGAGTGTCAGCCTATTAAACGCCCACAGGTTTCACGGACGGCTGGGCCCCAGCCAGGTCGCCGCTCCGCCAGGCACTGGCGCTGATAATAAAACATTCATATGGCTCGACATCCTTCTCCCAGCCAAAGGCCCCACCCATGTCCATTACAGTCCAGAAAAAGAAAAGGCTCATTGATTCCAAGTGTTGCAAGACGGCAATGAATAGGTGTCAATACACCGAAACACCTTGAGCCGTCAATAATATCGTTTGGTAAACGTTTTCTTCTGCCCGTGCCCGGCGGCGTGATGATCTTGAGAAGATATCAAGGACACCAGAAGAAGCTATGGAGTTCCCTCTAATAATATTACTTATTCGATCGGGCTCGTTTTGAGAGCGTAAAAACAGTTCGGATGCTTCATCGTCGGGCTGGAAGAACTTGGGAAAAAAAAGATGGGAGATGGGTGCGAGGTGCCGGAGGCCGCATTGCATCACTGTATGAGTGGATAGGAATCACCGGGGCATCGGTGTGGCCAACCCGAATATGACCACGGCAGTAGTCGGGGCCTTCAGATTTGATACGTTCAGTTCGAACACCTGAATGAAATTCATTGTGATATCACAAATCAAAACCGGTTTTATTCTATTGATATCACCACTAGTTTTCCTGGTTTAGATGTCGTGGTAGAGCATCGACCTCATCCATGAATGTTTCCAGCGGTAACTGGATAGCTAAGTTTATGAGGCATAGCTCATAAACGTCATATACTTGTACTGTTTAACTCATATTCATCTGGTTTGTTATAATTTATAGAATATCGTAATAATTATGAGTAGCATGATACATCTTCGAAGCATCTTCGCACCATTTGACTTCTACACAAGGCAGTTGCCTTGGCTAGCACCCTCGGTTTTGGAAAATATACCATCAGCAATAATTAAAACAAATAATTCTGTAGCCGTATTAAAAAAACTATCATTTCAACACTTGATGAACCAAACAAATGCCAAATCCATCATCCTTAAATTTAAATAAATTTTAAATAATAGAAATGTACTTTCATAATGACCCTCTAAAAATCCACCATCCCTAGATTTAAAATTCTGTGTAACAGAAATGTATTACCACAACGACCTTCATTAGACATTAAGTATACTGGATTTAAGTTTGTTAACATTAAGATATTTAAGAAGTAGCTATAATATATAAGAATTATAAACTGTAATATATTACCGAACGAACGCATACACAAGCTGAGCTGGGAGAGAAACGAGCCTGGACAGGTCACTGACCTTAGGCTCAGGTAATAAGCAAAGGAACGTTGCATTCATAATTTTACCTGTGAATCTATCTGTATTATGCAAAATGTGTAAATAAACGATGATTTATTTAAAAAAAAAAAAACCCCAACTCTCCTCCTCATAGTCGGACGATAAGAGGCGAGAGTGCCAGTTTGATAAGACCTGTAGTAAGTAGTATGAGCTAATTTAACAGCAATTGCGCCAAAACTTAAGAAAGAGATGTTGATGTATTGAAACTTTAGGTACTTGAAATTAAATTACAATATTGAAAAAATGGATTTTCATATTGATTCCATCGCAGTTGAATGGGTGTCATTGCGCATTGTTCTGCGGCCGTGTTTGAAATAAGTTGAATCAGGATGTATTGCGTGGGTCCTTTTGTCGTCTAACTGAGGACATAGGAGAGAAATTATCACTTAATGCAATGATCTGTTGGCCTTTTCTTCTAATGACGATTGCGTACCTAGTACCTAGTAAAAATTAGCAATGGCATCTTACATACCTACATAAATGTCAGTCTTGCACTGACATAAATTAACTGTAGACTGTAACTGACAGTCTTGACTGTAGACATAAATTCTCGTAACCGTTCAGTCAACGTTAATATATTATCTTCAGTAGTTATTATGACCATTCAGAATCAAACTTGGAAATTGTCCCCCCCCCCCCCCACCACCACCGCAACACATAACTTCGTGCTTCACTTTTAATTTGGTGTCGTTTTCTGTGTAAATAACACTTCTGTCTTTATTTCATATGAAATTTGTCATTCCTGATGGATTCTGGAATTCCTCTGCCAAGAGTCAATTTATTCATTAACTGCAGTAGAACCCAACATTATTAGGTATACCTATGTCTCACTGTACACCTAGTTCTTACCTACGTCTTATTATGATAGCGTTGTTTTCTGCAAGAAGTACCTTGCAGTGTTCCCTAAGTGCTGTAATAATTGCTTCTGGGTTGGAGCATGGAATGGGCTGAGGTTACCGTGATTTACGCTCATGCTGACGGTCTTACGTGAACGAACGGCTGGTCGAACAATGCTCCGGTGGCCTCATTTGATCCTAAAACGCTGCAAATTATTACACAACGGTTTATTATTTACTTGTATAGATGCCCCTTCTGCGTAGATCACTGTTTTCTGTGGTCCATACCTACCCTCGTGCTCCTTCCCAGGAAAGCCCTAAATCGAGTACTGGACCCGGCCCCGGAATTAGAGTTTCCTACAAATTCGCGGAATTCAATAATTAATTTATTATTTGTAGTTATTCTTGAAGCATAAGACAAATAATAAACCGTTGTGTGATAATTTACCTGCATAGATGCCCCTTCTACGTATATGCTCTAATGAACCGTCGTGTAATAATTTGCCCATCAATATTACTTCACCGTTAGTTCAAGTTGCAAAAGTACTGTCAACAAAGTCCAGCCCCTTCTACTTAGATGGTATAATGAACCGTTGTGAAATAATTTACCGTTGTGTAATAATTTACCCATCAATAATACTTCACCGTTTGTGTTGCACAGGTACCTATCAGCAAAATCCAAAACAGCCTTCATTTTGGTTTGTTATTTTCAATAATGAACCATTGGAATCGAGCATGAAAACAAAAATCTAACCCCCCCTCAAAATTTGATGGTTTACGTTTCAAGGTATGCAGGAACCCGAAAATGCAATAAAAATATTTCTGTCTGTCCGCCGTACGCCGTACTGGCCACTTTTCTTAGTTACCATGAAAGAAAATTGATGAAATTCGGGTTATAGGTTCCGTTTGGGGTCTAGTTGGTCCTCGAAGCTCGGCGCTACTGTCAGTCGCTACTGACGGCGCTAAGGGGTTCAAAATAGGGGTTGAAATTTTCAGAACGCCGTAGCTCGAAAACTTTCGATGGAAGGGTATGGTTTTTTTAACGTAATTAAATTTGTCTTGAGTAAACCATTTTTTGAGACCACCAGGAGCATTGTACGTCCAGCCGTTTGTGTGCACCAAAAAGCTTCGCCAACACCATCGTGAATCAAACATTATTAATCCGGCCCGGATATCATCGCTAGGGAGCACCTGATTGTAATCAAGGATGGCTGTATGAAGTCGAGTTCGTTGTTCTGCGATATTATTTCATTTGATAAGTGACGGGCTATTGGATTTTGTTGGTAGGTACTTGTGAAACTTGAACAAACGTTGAAGTATTATTGATGGGTAAATTATTACACACTGGTAAATTATTACGCAACGGCAAATTATTACACAACGGTAAATTATTACAACGGTAAATTATTACACAACGGTAAATTATTACACAACGGTTCGTCTACCAAGAAGGGGCTTGATTTTGTTGATTGGTACTTTTACAACTTGAACAACCGTTGAAGTGTTATTGTTGGGCAAGTTAATACACAACGGTTCATTATACTTGACCACGAAGGTAGGTATTGACCACAGAAAACAGTGATCTACGCAGAAGGGGCATCTTTTCACTCCACATCAACAGTTTTCCTTTAGAACTTCATTATTTGCGTTTCTTTTTGCCGTTTTAGTTACTGTTTCTCATCGACTGTATTATTTTAGCAACATTTAACTCGTGATTTAGGTAGGTACCTAGTAACGAGTACGGGGTTAGGTACTAAACTACGGAGGATCTGCGATCCACACAATATGTATATAATATAGAGTAGTACATATTATGTTATATTTACGGGTTATCTATACAGAGAGCTGTGATCTGTATCAGAAGGGTATTCTGTACAAAATAATAAACCTTTGTGCAGGGATTTGCAGCGTTTTTCAAATGGAATAATATCGCGGAACAGCCAAACCGACTTCACACAGCCATCCGTGATTATTATCAGATGCTCCCTAGTGATGATATTTGGGCTGAATGTATACAGTTTGATTCACCCTCCTGGACCAAGCCAGTTGGTGCAAAATTGGGGGCCTTACTTTGAAGGAACGGCGGGACGTACAACGCTCCTTGTGGTCTCAAAAAACTCGTAAGTTCAAGAGCTATTTAAAACCGGGAAAAGATTCACGTAAAAAAAGGTATAGACGTTCTGAAAATATCAACCCCTATTTTGAACCCCTTAGAGATGACTGACAGCTTCCAAGACCAACTAGACCCCGAACGGGACCTATAAACCGAATTTCATCAATTTTGGCTCATGGTAACTAAGAAAAGTGCTCAGTACGGCGGACGGACAGAAATTTTTGTATTCCATTTTCGGATTCTACGTACCTTGAAACGGAAACCATCAAATTTTGAGGGGGGTTAAACTTTTTTTTTAATGCTCGATTCCAAAGGTTCATTATTGGAAATAATAAACCTATTCCATCTTAACAGTCTGTCAAGTTTTTCAAGCTACGGCGTTTTGAACATTCGATCCTCAACGTAATGTCAGCGATGAGTGGCAGTAACGCCGCTTCGGTGCTATATCAGTCCCCCAATGGGAATTAATGGGGGGTGCCCCGAAACTCGGCGTAACTCGCAATAATCCCTCCACTTGGAAGATTTGGAAGTGAATATCGCTGAATGATGATGTGCGCCCAAGTGCTGGTGGGTCATTACTGTCAGTAGCTCAGCAACCAAAGCAAATTATTTCAAAGAACGTTATCTGTAGTAGCAGGACGGTACCTATTCACCTCGTCTCTTGATCCGAATCGTACAAAACCCTGCAAGATTGACAGCCTATGAAGAAAACATCACGTATTGAGAAACGGCCCATTCCCCCCTCCCATACGAAAAAAAGGCTCCTGCAATTAATAACTGAGGCTAATTACAGGGAAGGTGGCGCCCCAACAGTTATTTTCGTTGTCGAGGCGATGTGCCTGTGGTGTTGGTTGTATGGTGGTAGGGGGGGGGGGGGCACAGTAGCAACGTATAATAACGTGTAATAAATTGTCGACAGGAGGCCTTAGGTGTCCGAAACTAACGCTTCCTTCTTCGGAGCTCCAACGTCACTATCAAGATCCAACGGAGCTTTTCTTTCTGCTATCCCAACCCAACTAAGTTAAACCCTTTCCTTCCTCCCGATCTTCCATTTAATAAGGGGCCCCTTGACGAATAATTGCTATTTATTTCCTATCCCCCGCCTCTTCACGCTGGTGCGTGAGCGTTTCGAGACAGTTTCGAGGTTGCCATTGGGAGAGGTGATCATTAGGTGGGAAAACAATGACGAATTCATTCAAAGAATTAATATCCTTAGAACTGTGCAATGGCCGTTTGGAAATAAAAGCCTCTATATCTATAAAGTTTTTCTTTTTTAAATGTCTATATAACTTGAAATCCCTGTGAATTTCAAATTTTAAATAGAAAATTCCATAAAATCGCCCGGGAAAGAGCAAAGCACAGTGGGCCGCCCGCCAGATAGGACCCATTTAGGAGTTCGAAACGTCGGTAAGTAAAACTGAAATGGACTCAAGATTTGCTAGTTAATCATCCTTGGCCTCTTTCCGATAAAACTGTTGGTAACAGATATTGATAGACTACTTTGTATTGATGTGATGAAATTAGGACCTTATCCCTCGAGATTCACAACGCATGCGACAGTCGTTGCACACTCCATATCTGTCTTGAAGAATCGATCTTGATGCCAAAGAGCCATGGACAGCTTCAGCACGAATAGCAGCTTCAGACAGTTTCAAGAGATTATGGAAAGATACTCGGTACATTATAATACATACGTTTGCCTTTACTTTACAAACAATTTCCAATGCCAATGTGAAGTGTCGGCTTTGGGGTTTAAAAAAAAAAATAAAAATAAAACCTAATATACCTGTAAGAAAGTATTATTACAAAAATTATGTTGGTTTTGGTATTGAGCCTTTGGAATCGAGCATAAAAAAAAGTTAACCCCATCCCCCCTCAAAATTTGTTGGTTTCCGGTTCAAGGTATGTAGAATCCGAAAACGGAAAACAAAAAATTTCTGTACGTCCGCCGTACTTCATACTTTTCTTAGTGGCCATGTACCAAAAAAATGAAATTTGGTTTTAGGTCCCGTTCGGGGTCTAGTTGGTCCGCGAAGCCCGGCGTTACTGTCAGTCATATCTAAGGGGGTGAAAAATGGGCGCTGCAATTTTCAGAACTCGGTAGCTCGAAAACTTTCAATAGAAGGGAATGGATTTTTTTAAACGTTTGTATGTTGATCTTGAACTAAAAAAAATTTTGAGACCATCCGGAGCATCGTACGTCCCGCCGTTCGTTTGCACCAGAAACCTTCGTCAACATGATCGTGAATGAAACTGCGGAACATCTGATTATAATTACGGATGGCTGTATGACGTCGAGTTGGTTGTTCTGTGATATTATTTCATTTGAGGAATGAAGGCTGTTTTGGATTTTATTAATAGGTACTTTCGTAACTTGAAACAAACTTTATGCTTCATGAGTTATAACAAATAATTAATTACTGAATTGTTGAATCCACTGCGTATTTGTGAAGCGCCGGAAAAACCCGCATCAAGATCCGTTCAGCCGTTTGGCCATCCACTCAAGAAATACATGCACACATACAAAGTTCGCGTTTTATATAAGATACAAAAATGAATAAATAAAAATAAAGTACCTAGGCAGGTAATGTTGCAGCTCGTATTTTACATCGATGTATTTCAACATAATAATAAGTGCATGAAATTTGTCTTTCATTTTAGCCCCACCTATCGATTTGGCCCTTAGCAGGAGTTTCGGAAATCAGGTATCCGGAACAGCGGGATCAGCCCTGGAAGGAGATTAAACATGATTAATCGGTCGGAAACCCTCGCTGAAGCCCTTTATGTTCCCTTGAAAGACGGCGGGAAACTGTTGTGACTCAAACGGAAGTCTGGAGTACCTGCGGAAGGAGGAGCAAACTTGCCTTTCTGCCTCGGCCGAGTGATTCATAGGGTGATAGTTGCTCAACTCCCTCCCCAGCGATGTTATCGGCCTGCAGAGTTGGAGGCGACGGTAAACGGTTATCGATTTAAACAGTTGGAAATGGATACAGGACCTCGGAATGCCATCGAATTTCGCGGAATTCGCTTCGGTGAAGTGAAAGTTCGGTTAACGATACAGATGAATTATTGTTACTCGACGAGGTCAGTTCTTGATCGATTTGCGGGTGACGTCATTTTCAGTCCTCACAATCGCCATACCTAATCATTTTGAGAGGTCTTGGTTTGTAAAGGTATGCAAGTGGGATTCAGGTGTCCCAATGCAAAACTATAAAAATATCTCAAAAGATTTCAAGTAGGTAAACCTACTTCCCCGGCAAATAGCATTGAATTTCTCGACGTGGGACCTCGTTATGAATATCCGTAATATAGTTTTAGGTAAATATAAGGTTGAGGTCTAATCTAATTACATGTTTTTCAAAAACGAGTAACTATATTATGAGTAACCGAAAAGAGTTCATCTATTCCAAAGCAAATTAATGGGCTCGCATAGTGCATATTTTGGTTTATTATTTTCAATAATGAACCTTTGGAACCGAGCATTAAAAAAAAAATTGTAACGCCCCTCAAAAATTACGTTTCAAAGTGTGTAGAATCCGAAAATGCAAGAAAAAAATGTCTGTCCGTCCGCCGGACCTACGCCGTACTGAACACTTTTCTTAGTTACCATGACCCAAAATTGACGAAATTCGGTTTATTGGTCCCATTTGGGGTCTAGTTGGTCCTCGAAGCTCGGCGTTAATGTCATTCATCCCTAAGGGATGAAAAATAGGGGTTTAAGTTCCAGGACGACGTTTTCTCGAATTTTTTTACGGTTTTAAATAGTTCTCGAACTTGGGAGTTTTTTAAGACCACTCGGAGCATTGTACGTCCAGCCGTTCGTTCACAGTTCACCGACAGGCATTTTCAACAGGATGGTGAATGAAATTGTATACATTCAGCCCAAATATCATCACTAGGGACGCGCTAACAATCGGGAATATAATAATCGGGAGTATGAAGTCGAGTTGGTTGTTCTGTGATATTATTTCATTTGATAAGTGATGGCTCTTATGGAGTTTGTTGGTATATAGGTAGTGAAACTTGAACAAACGTTGAAGTATTATTAATAGGTAAATTATTATTACCCAATGGTAAATTATTACACAACAGTTCATTATACCATCTACGTAGAAGGGGCTGGAGTTTGTTGGTAGGTACTTTTGCAACTTGTTTCACTCCACATGAACAATTTCCCTTCGGAACTTCATTATTTGCGTTTCTTTTTGCCATTTTAGTAACTGTTTGTCATAGACAGAATTATTTTAGCGACATTTAACTCCTGATTTAGGTTAGGTACTAACCTACGGAGGATTTGCGATCTACATAATAATATTATGTATAGAATAATACATATTGTATTATATAGACGGGTTATCTATACAGAGAGCTGTGATCTGTAACAGACGGTTATTTTGTACAGAATAATAAACCGTGGTGCAGGGATTTGCAGCGTTTTCTATTTTGCGTGAAAACGAAAATTTTGTGGTAAAGGTAGTGGCATATTTCAGAGGTCTTGTCAAAACAATCTAGCCAGTTTTGTTCTTGTCACGGTGATTTCAGGAGGAGGTAGCACATGAATATGTTGTGGGGGGGGGGGGGGGGGTAGTTTTCACCGATATCAAGGATTGTGGGTAGGTACCTAAATAATAGTAAAACCTGGGCATCGGTGTCTTAGTAGATACGTGGTTTTTCTCCGCGCTGTCCTTGGAATCCAAAAATCCAGTTGACACAATAAATAAAATCTTCCACAGTGGTTTTAATTTGGAGTGTAGGTCACTGTTGTTACTCTACACTCTTGATAATTATTATTATCCTTCTGAAAGTTATTTCATGGTACCTAGTTCTGGAACACGACACACCCACTATACTATAACAATAAATACCTACCTCGGTCGTCAATATTGTATTTCCACATTTCGCATAATATTATGTGTGGTAGTTGTTAAATTATTATCAATACGTGTTCTTAGGGTGCCATATAAAAAATGTACGTTTGAGTTTGAGGTGAGGGCTTCACGATTTTTCTTGAATAAATGTAAAGGTTAGAAAAAATAAATAGTATTTTTATTTATTTATTTTTTCAAACCAAATCGTGAAGCCCTCACCCTTTTTTATATGGCACCTAAAGCCTACATTTTTTATATGACACCCTAAGAACTCGTATTGATTATAATTTAACAGCTCCCACACAAAATATGCGATTGTATGATATTGATCTCCAACTTGATCGCAAGTCCTTCTCTTAGCTCTAAGGTCTAAGCAGATAGTCTCGTACGCTTGTATTGCGCGTAGGCACAGTAGGCATGAATTGCGCGGCACCAACGCACACGATCTTTTCTACACTCTATGAAGTATTGTGAACCTACCGATAACGGTCAAACTGGGTACTTGAAAGACTTTTATATGATGCGAGATGATCGATGAACCAGTCGTAGGTATTTTCCAGCATGTATCTACGGAAGTAACCATAATAATTCCAGCAAGTAAAATTTCAAATACCTTCCTACGCCAGACGACAAGCAGCGTTAAAACGGTGGTTATGTCGTTTAAACGTCACTCAAGTCAAATGATTTTACATCGCATCCCAGCTCGGATACGGGTTTATGATTTACAGTCATTGGATGTACAACCTCATCAGTTGTGCCTTTGCTGCCAAGAAGCGTCAGACGTGATGTTCTTGGACGAATGTTTCGCTCGGCACACCGCTCTTTTTTCACTCGTCCACCACAGTCGAGCTCTCCCATTAGCGGCGAGGATGGCGCGGTGGTTGTTGTTACCTTATTGTGACGCCGGGTGTGGAGTCGAGGAGGAAGGCAGGGAAAAAAACGGTCCATCAAGCAAGGACACAAGCGAAACACGACGTACAGCCTTCGACCCCGACACCGGGGCGTTAGACTTTTCTTGGAATTAAAATGGAAGAAACGATAGGTCGATGAGCCTCAGGTCCGAGTCCTTATCTTGTCGTAGGAGGTTGACAGGTGGCTGTGGCAGGTTGTTTGTGATTGATACCTCAGCGATTGATATCGGTATCGTACGAGTAAAATTCAGCCTGCATGACAATGCCGGCGCACAGGTGAATGGGGCTCTTGAATGGCTGTTCGTAAGTTGATTCCGGACACCCACTCAATAATATTATAGCCTCAAGCAGACAACCGACAGGCTCAAAGTTTCATTTAAACATTTACCCAGGAAACCAACACTGATTTGTCTGTTGGGGCAATGATAGGGAATTCTGCTCATTTTGTTGCACCATATCGTATTTTTAACATAGCACTTACTAAACCGTAGCACGATAGGCTGTATTTGCTAAAATCGTTGCGGAGGAGCTCTTGATGACTGAAGATGGACGTAGACGATGACAAGATCAACATATATTCTAATTTGATCAAGAATGAGGATCCGTTCAGATCATTGGGTCGGTTTTGAAGTCCGGTGGCATACCCAAAGAAATTATCGCTGGCGTTTTCTGGGCATAGGCATTGGTTTATTATTTTCAGTAATGAATTTTTGGAATCAAGCATGGGAAAAATACCCCCACCCCCCCTCAAAATTTTATTATTTCCGTTTCAAGGTACGTAAATCCGAAAATGGAATTAAAAAAAGTCTGTCCGTCCGCCGTACGTCGTACTTCGCACTTTCCTTAGTTACCATTAACAAAAATTAATGAAATTCGGTTTATGGGTCCCATTTGGGGTCTAGTTGGTCCGTGAAGCTCGCCGTTACTGTCAGTCGTCTCTAAGGGGTGGAAAATAGGGGTTGAAATGTTCAGAACACCGTAGCTCGACAACTTTCTTTCAATGGAGGGGAATGGTTTTTTTAACGTTTTTAATTTGATCCAACTTGGGAATTTTTTGACCACCCGGATTACGTCCAGCCGTTCGATCACAGAGAGGTCCTGAAGTTGCACCGAAGATGCACGATCAACATGATCGTGAATGAAACGGTATACATCCAGCCAATATATCTTTGCTAGGGAACAGCTGATTATAAACGGATCGCTATATGACATCGAGTTGGTTGTTCCGAGATGTTATTTCATTTGAAGAATGATGGCTGATTTGGATTTTGTAGGTACTTTAGCAACATGAACTCCATGACCAACAATAAATAATTCTGTGTCTGCAGGGTAAAGGAGGTCAAGCGAAAATTTGGGAAAAATGAGATATGTGGCTGGTAGGTAGGTACTACGAGTTTTTCTGTATAATTGGGTATTGGACGCTAATTGCTAGGATAATTATGTGGGAAGCTATTCAGTTTGGCTGTTGGCGTTATGTGCGTGAATTTCTGATGCTTGAGTTTAAAGGGGGTCATGTGCACATAACACTATTGACAATAATATTTTGTGCCAGTGCTCTTGGGGAAAAAGGTTTAAATGGCATTTTTACCAGCAGATGTCTCCTTATTCACACTTATTCGCAGTGTACAACAACGGGTCGTGAGTCGATAATCTTATTGCTAAGGTACTTATATCGTCGCCCTTATGCCAAAACCACGAATGTGCAATTTTTCAGTTTTTGGGAAAAGCCACTTGAAGTTTCTAACGGCTTCTAAAAATCAGGTTTTAGTCCAGGGCGAACCAAAACCAGTTATTATTAAACCCCAACGACCCGAGTAACCCTTCCATGTTGCTACGTACCTCGCGCAAACGTTAATCGCATGTTAGAGCACATTCGTTGTTTTGGCATCGCTAAGTTGAAAAAAAAAAATTCACATTCGTGCACTTTCGCGAGTTTGGCATCCACCGGTTATGAACCATGGAGCACATTCGCGGAATTTTTGAGGAAATTCTTCAACGTTTTTTCCTATTTTAGAGCTCAATATTATTAGGTTGGGAGGTAAAAGCTATTTTACGACCGTTGTTCAACATCATCTGTTCATGGCTTACTCACATGCACTGACTTAAAACATAGGTTCATTATTCAGAGAATAATAAACCAAAATGAATGAATGAATGAATAATAATGAATGAATGAATGAATGAATAAATAATGAATCAAAATGTATTGTTGCAGGTAATTTAAATAATGTAAGAAAAATCACAAAAATTACGAAATCACAAAAAATCACAAGAGTTTAGCATAAGGTTAGGATTGATAATAGCAAATTAAAACTGATCTTCATGAGGACTCTGAACTCTCGTCCTCATTGGGCTGGGGGAGGCAGTCCCGAGTAGAGCTGTTGGACGGCAAATTTTTGTAGAAGTTGTGGTATTCCTTAGGGATAGTCAAGTCCTGACACATTTTTTTTAAATCGTTGTATTTCGCATCCGCAATGGGAAGTTCGCTGTTGTAGGCCTCCGATAATGGAAGCACTTTTGAAGGTCGGCCTCTTCTTTTGAAGCTCACCCCAGTGAACTCTTCATCATAGATTTTTTTGTAGAAAATTTGGTCACGGTGCTCTTTTGTATATCGTAGCCAGCAAACGGTTTTAAATGGAACGCTGCCTACGCTAACGGCCGAAACTTTCCTGAAATCGTAGAAGTCGGTGTACATCATCGTTTTCACTGTGAACGGTCTAGGATTTCTTCGTGCAGTTCGGATTATTTGCGCCCATCCTTCAGGTGTATAAACCGGTATGTTCTTGGCTGCACGTTCGATTTTGGAGTGGATGGAGTCACACTCCATTTCTGTATGACCAGTTTCAAAAAACTTGTGGTCGATAGTTTCCAAATTTGGGTGTTGCTTCAGAAGTTTTACATTTCAATTCGTAATCCGCTTCAGGGGCCAGAACCGCGAATGAGTACATTCGCGTTTATGGCATCGTAATGTTAGGGCGTTTTCATCACATTCGTGGATGAGGCATTCGATTTCTGCTAATTAGCACTAATTAGACGAATTTATCGACTAATTTACTGGATAGTATACCTTAAGATCATGCAGATGGCGCTAAAAACAAAAAATCGACAAATTTGCACATTCGCGGTTTTGGCATAAGGGCGACGATATGTCGTCACCAATATCATTTGTTTTGGGTCTGCTGTTTATTTAAGGGCAACTCCTGTTGACTGAACAATACCTGTTGATTAGTCTTACAGGAACTTTAGTCCTACCGTCAAAACCCATCTGCACCTGATAGAAATATTATTTGGCATATCGCCACTTTTTACTACTACTTCCGCATCATATTAACCCTCTAAGAACAAATCTCAGTAAAAATTGCGTCGGGAAAACCACGAGGGTAGAGGTATTGTCCATAGGAAACAGTGATCCACGCAGTAAGGGCATGTATACAGGTAAATAATAAACCGTTGTGTAATAATTCGTCGGATTTTATGGGCGTTTTGGTAGGATTCACCCAGATGTAATGATGAAATATGGCTTCCGAAATCTGCCATTTCGGACTACATTTACTCATAGTTATTTCATCCAGCAAAAGTATTCGATTTTTTTGTATTGTAGTACCTAACTATTCATTTGAGAGGATAAACTACTCATTTCAAAGAAAAACGGAGTTATTAAAAGGTTCATTTCCACTAATACCTGTATTATTACGTAACTCAGATTTTCTTTGAAGTGGGTTTCCACGGTTTCATCGCGAGTGATTTAGTTCAAAACTATTCATTAGTTTATCACCTTTGCCCTGCTGACAGCTCCGAGCATAAAGGCTTGCACTGGGCTGGTATATACTTACTAGCGTCGTTTATTAGCAGTACGTCATACATAAAGCATTTAACCTCAGGTCAATAGGCTAGGCTATGATACGGAACGCAGGCCCAAGCCTGGGTAATGCTTTTGACCTGTGCTGGTATTATACATCAACCGTTCCATCTATTCACATTACTTTGCGTGCGGCTCTTCCATACGCCAAACGCCTTTATAACCTAGAAGATTTTAATTTATTAGTGAAACTGCTTATAGCATTCAATACAATAATTTAGGGAGAGTGACTGGTTGTAAACATTAAAGATAATTTTTGTGGTAGAAAGTAGAAGAAATGCCCAGTAACATGAAACAGTATTTTCGGACTATGCAGTTGTATCCCAAAACAGATTTTTTTTTTGCGGTCATAGTTACATTTACCAATATTTGCATTAAAAAGTGTGTCAAATTTGTGTTTTCGTGTGTCTTAAAACTTTTCAAACCCACCGAAAATAGTAAAAAATGGTGAGTCGAGGCTGTTTCAATTGCCACAAATGTTATGAATACCTATTTGTTGAAAGCGACAAGACTTGACTTTTTTCAATGGAATCAGACAGATGACCGAAGATGGGAGAGGAAGAAAATTTGATGCAATAATATATTTAATTCCGAAAGACGAAGACGGGGCGAAACATGTTCAAATTGATGGACAATATAATGAAAATGTGAAATAATTCAACTACTTCCGTTCATCTGATTATTCGCTTAATATGGTCATGCCGCATAACTGCAACTTTAAGGAAATTCAATAACCGCATATTCAAAGTCGGACTTGACATGCAAACCATAACAGAGGACAGACCGTGAAAATTAAGATACCTTATTTCAAAACGCATGGAATGTCGTGATTCTGGTCAATATTCCTCCCAAAGTGCAAACCTACATATTATGTTTCATTATATTTAGATAATTTGTCTTTTAGTGGATGTCACTCGTGAGATGGCTGCGCAAATTGCTAGGATTCACTCGGTGAGCCCTAGGAGTGATGATGTAATCCAATTTCACTAGCCGCAGTTCTTCTTATTGCTTTTTTTATTTTTTCCAACGAAGTTCAGACTTTTACTGCATACAGCGACTGTTGCCGAGAACGTGTCCTCTTCCCGTTCATTGTTTTGGCGTCAGACCTTCCCCGATACGGTTGCCGGTTTCTTTCTCACGAAGCGTTTTACTCGGAAGAACTTCAATTGCGTTGCATCGCCAAGCTGCCGGTAAGAGATCCTTACGGTATGAAACAACGAGGACTGTGATAAATTAACTCATCACACTGTAATATAATACAATATTTTTAATATAATTCAATCCTGCTAGTAAATACCGACGTCGCCGTCTTTGTGTCGCATATTCGTGGAAAACGTGACTGCCTCATGTTCCGGAGATCGGGGCTCACCGATGAATAGAACAATTGGATGTCCCCCAGTTATCGTATTACCAGATCCTAGTGCAGATATCAGTTTCATTACAAACTGTTGGATTCAGTGGTCCGAGTTATAACTGCTAACATGAGTCTCTACTTTCGGATTTCACTTTGAAATATTGTCTTCAAGACTCATTGACACATCCAAAAAACCAAAACGCTGCAAATCCCTGCACAACGGTTTATTATTTTGTATAGAATACCCTTCCGTAACAGATCACAGCTCTATGTATAGATAACCCGTCTATATAATATAATATGTACTATTCTACACATATAATGTAGATCGCAGACACTCCGTAGGTTAGTACCTAACCCCGTACACGTTACTAGGTACCTACCTAAATCACGAGTTAAATGTTGCTAAAATAATTCTGCCGATGACAAACAGTACCTAACAAAAAGAAACACACATAATGAAGTTCTGAAAAGAAATTGTTGATGAGGAGTGAAAAAAGTTGCAAAAGTACCTACCAACAAACTCCAGCCCCTTCTACGTAGATGGTATAACGAACCGTTGTGTAATAATTTACCGTTGAGTAATGATTTACCGTAGTAATAATTTACCCATCAATAATACTTCAACGTTTGTTCAACTTTCACTACCTACCAACAAACTCCAAAAGAGCCATCATTTTTCAAATTAAATAATATCACAGAACAACCAACTCGACTTTATACTCCTCCAATATAATCAGGTGATCCCTACCAATGATTGGCCGTATTCACAAATTCCTATTGTGGGCGCGTCTCTGGTTACGAGATTTGGTTTGAATTGTATACAATTTCATTCACACTGGAGTCGAAAATGCCTGTCGGTGTTTAACTTCGGGGCCTTACTGTGAACGAACGGCTGGACGTACGACGCTCCGGATGGTCTTAAAAAACTCGCAAGTTCAAGAACTATTTAAAACCGTAAAAATATTCACGTAAAAAAATGGTATAGGCGTTTTGAAAATTTCAACCCCTATTTTGAACCCCTTAGAGATGACTCACAGTAACGTCGAGCTTCGAGGACCAACTAGACAGCGAACGGAACCTATAACCCGAATTTCATCAATTTTCTTTCATGGTAACTAAGAAAAGTGGCCCGTACGGCGTACGGCGGACAGACAGAAATATTTTTATTGCAGTTTTGGATTCTACATACCTTGAAACGTAAACCATCAAATTTTGAGGGGGGGTAAGAATTTTTTTTTTTCATGCTCGATTCCAATGGTTCATTATTGAAAATAATAAACCAAAACGCTGCAAAGTCCTTGTCACATGGGTTTATTATTCTACTGAACATACCTACAGAAATGTTGGCTGTTCATTTATTGTCTCTATCATATAAAATAATTGAAATAGCTATCTCTGGTGGTTTCCACCAATTGTGGCCCCCAAAACACGAATAAGGTAAGCTCCTCTTTTTTTTTTTTTTTTTTTTATAAATTATCTTCGATCATTGATAGTACCATTTAATCGTCTTGATCCACCTGTTGACACTTTTTCCAACAAATCGATGGTGATTACAGACGATTTCCCAGGTTTTTGACTCATAAAAAATCAATTTCGGGAGCTGAACATCTTGTAGAACCTCAATTTTCTATTCTTTGGTCAAAATCGACTTCATATTCGGTCTTCTCGTCCCCAAAAACATGAAAAACGATACCTTAAAAGCTCATGTTACCAACATGTTGCTAAAACGCAAAAAGTACCTATTTTTACACACATTTTCACTCATAACACCCCTGGGTATATTCCGATCGGGCTGAAAAGTTTCGGGACACAACTAGAGCCCAAATGGAGCATGTGTGCGAAAGAACGATTTTTTTAGACCGAAAATGAAGCCTGTACACGTGATACGGCGGACGGCGAACGGCGGACGGACATTGCATTTTTGGAATCTACGCACCTTGAAACGGAAAAGAAAAAATTTTGAGGGGGTGTTATAAAAATTTTTTGCTGAGCGAATACATAGGTGTATTATTCACAGAATAATAAACCAAAAGCGACATTGCAGTAAAAATTTGCTCGACAATAAAACTTCCATTGCTACTCGGAATTCTGGGTTTACAAAAACGGAGTAAACTGGCACCATCAAAATTGGGGCACCAAGACGTCCTCCGAAAAAAGTCCATGTGATGAATTTAAAATTGGTTCATCACGGTGGCGTGAGGAAATGCGCAGGCGGTTATCACCGACATCTACGATCTTTTGGGAGAGTGAAAAGGTGGAGGTGAGTGATAGAATTTGCCCAGGCGGCGGATATCCACCGACATCTAGGATCTTTTGAAGAAGGAGGTTTTGTCTAGGCGGCGGATATCCACCGACATCTAGAATCTTTTGAAGGAGGAGGTTTTGCCTAGGCGGCGGATATCCACCGACATCTAGGATCTTTTAAGAGAGGAAGAAAGAGAGAGAGCAAGGTAGAGGAGAGAAGAGAGAGCTGGTTAGAGGAAGTGTCGAATGAAGCTAAAGCCCCAGGATCCAGGGTTTTATAGGAAAAGGAGGCCTCTCCCTCCAACCCCCTGTTAGGGGTTGGTGGTGGGGCCCCAGGTTGTGCACCCTGGGTTCTGTGGCTTGTCTCCCCACTCATTAGTTTATTTACAGAAACTAAGTTTGGCGTTAGAATGTTGGTGAGAACTTAAGTTTGCTAGAGGAGTGTTCCCGGGAGGGACTCACGACAGAGGTCCCCCCAGTTTGAACCAAAATTCGTGGAGCTGAAGGCGCAAGTTGACAGGGGCTGAGGGCCAAGGCAAACATATGTAGGGCTGAAGGCCAAAGGTAACAAGTACATGGAGGTTTGGGTGCTGAGGGCGCAAGGTTACAGGAGCTGAGGGCTAGGGCAAACATACGTGGTGCTGAAGGCTAAAGGTGACAAAGGCTGAGGGCCACGGCAAACATAATTGGGGCTGAGGGCCTCGGGCTTACTGCTAGGTGATGTATGTTCTTAAGACTAGGGTGGTATGTACAATGGTGGGGGAGTATGATGAGGACTTAGTGCTAGTTGGTGCTGGTAAATGTTAGGTAGTATGATGATGCATATTTACAGTATTTTAGTATTAGTATAGTGGTAGTATTTACATGGTATTAGTATAGTGGTAGTTTTCACATAGTATTAGTATAGTGGTAGTATTTACATAGTATTAGTATAGTGGTAGTATGTACATAGTGTTTACAATATGATTTCGAAATTAGTATATACAACAATTTTATAATGATGGTCATGGGGTGTTGGTACAATATAGGGACCGCGGGAGTCCGCCGTTCCCTGGGTATGGATAGGATGTGGTGTGTGGATGGGTGTAGGTGTGGTTTAGGTGGATGATGGGTGAGAGGGGTGCCACCCTCTAACAGTCTTCGCGTTGGTGAAGACTGATAGAGGGGTCCCTTCACTGCCAGGGCGGCAGTGAAGGGGGTGGGCTGGTGGGAGTCGGTACCCGGGACGTCGCGGAGAGGGGCGGCGACGTCGGGGTCCGGTGGGCGAAATGGAGGCGATGTGTGGTGTTTGTGGTGTGGGGGTGGGCGGGTGAGTGGTGTGGTGAGATTGGTCGGGGAGGACTGGAGCTGGTTTGCACCGTGCCAATGGCACGGTGTGGGGCTTCCCGTCAATTAACAGGGTAGCGGTGGATTGTGTTGAGCGGATGACCTGAAAGGGCCCGGCGTAGAGAGGTTGAAATGTTTTGTGTATGCCGGGCTCTTTCAGGTACATGTGAGTGGTGGTGTAAAATCTTTTGGGGTAAGTTGTGTCGTTTGTCGGTGTTGGTGTGTGTAGCGGTTCCCTGTTAATTGACGGTGTGTGTTGTGGGGTGAAAATATCGGCTGGTAAGCGGAGGGGGTCTTTAAATGCGTTTTGCGCGGGACTCGTGTTGTCTGAAGGACGGGCGGAAGTACGGAGGCTTAAAAAAACGGTGGGAAGGGTTTTGGTCCAGGAGGGGGGCCGGCTGCGTTCGCGTGACGCGGTGCGTTCTCGTGGAGGGGGTGAGGTGCGGGGTGTGCGGACTTCGCTGACGCTGGCAGCTGCGGCGAGGTCGTGTACCGTGTCGGCGAGGTGAAGAAGGGGTTCGTCCGGGCCGTCGAGGTGGCTGGCGAGCGCCATCTGGATGGGGTGGGGAAGGGCGCGCAACCAGAAGGTCCTGGCGATGTCGGTCGTCATGATACCCTGCAGCTGGTGTCGCAGACGGCGGTAGAGGTGGGAGGGTTTGAGGTCGCCGAGGTGCTGTGGTTGTGATAGCGCGGCGACCCGTGCGATTTTCGACGGCTGGTAGAGTGATATGAGGCGGCTGCGGAGGTCGTCGTACGCAGCGGCGGCGTCTGGGGAGATGTCCGACGTCTGGAGGAGGATGTCGTATGGTAGCAGGGAGATGATGCGGGAGTAGCGAGTTTTCTGGCTGTGGATGTTGGCGGCCGAAAACGCAGCGTCAACCTGAAAAAACCACAGAGCGGGGTCGTGTGAGTAGAATGGTGGTAGTGATAGAGGAAATGATGCAGAGGTCGTCATGACGTCGGCGGCGGCGGCGGTGGCGGCGGCGGTAGGCGCAGGTGATGAGGCGGAGCCGTGTGGAGAACGGGTTCTCGACAGCGGCCGTTGCGTCCGTTGTCGTGGCGGCGGGTGGCTGCAGCGTGGGTGGCCGGAGAAGCGGCGGTGGCGGCGAGTTCGGGTCCATGGTTGAGTCTGTAATTTGAAAAATTCAAATTTTAAATTTCAAATTCGAAATTCGCAAAAATCGGGAGCGGAGGTGTGTGTGGTTGAGCGGAGATGTGAGAGGTATGCGATCTCCGAGCGATTGAGGGAGTGTGGGCGAAAATTGCGAAATTTAAACTGACTGACTGACCGAATTAGAAATTGAAATGGGGACACCGAACTGAACTTGAGACTGGGGTTGACACAGTAGGTAAGGAAGGTTGGGTGAACGTCGGGTTCACCACTGTGATGAATTTAAAATTGGTTCATCACGGTGGCGTGAGGAAATGCGCAGGCGGTTATCACCGACATCTACGATCTTTTGGGAGAGTGAAAAGGTGGAGGTGAGTGATAGAATTTGCCCAGGCGGCGGATATCCACCGACATCTAGGATCTTTTGAAGAAGGAGGTTTTGTCTAGGCGGCGGATATCCAGCGACATCTAGAATCTTTTGAAGAAGGAGGTTTTGCCTAGGCGGCGGATATCCACCGACATCTAGGATCTTTTAAGAGAGGAAGAAAGAGAGAGAGCAAGGTAGAGGAGAGAAGAGAGAGCTGGTTAGAGGAAGTGTCGAATGAAGCTAAAGCCCCAGGATCCAGGGTTTTATAGGAAATGGAGGCCTCTCCTTCCAACCCCCTGTTAGGGGTTGGTGGTGGGGCCCCAGGTTGTGCACCCTGGGTTCTGTGGCTTGTCTCCCCACTCATTCGTTTATTTACAGAAACTAAGTTTGGCGTTAGAATGTTGGTGAGAACTTAAGTTTGCTACAGGAGTGTTCCCGGGAGGGACTCACGACAGTCCACAAAGGATGACAAAGAACTATGCTGTGCACGATGAGTATTGCCTTTTGTTCGTTTGCAGCATTATTGGCAGTTATCGTCATTTATTATAGTTTTGGTTTATTATTTTCAATAATGAACCATTGGAATCAAGCATGAAAAAACAAATTTCTAATCCCCCTCCCCTCCCCCCTCAAAATTTGATGGCTTACGTTTCAAGGTATGTAGAATCCGAAAATGCAATTAAAAAAATTCTGTCTGTCCGCCGTACGCCGTACTGGCCACTTTTCTTAGTTACCATGAAACAAAATTGATGAAATTCGGGTTATAGGTTCCGTTCGGGGTCTAGTTGGTCCTCGAAGCTCGGCGTTACTGTCACTCATCTCTAAGGGGTTCAAAATAGGTGTTGCAATTTTCAGAACGCCGTATCTCGAAAACTTTCGATAGAAAGGGTATGGTTTTTTTTACGTAATTAAATTTGTCCTGAGCTAAACAATTTTTTGAGACCACCCGGAGCATTGTACGTCCAGCCGTTCGTGTGCACCAAAAAGCTTCGTCAACACGACCGTGAATCAAACAATATTAATCCGGCCCGGATTTCATCACTAGGGAGCACCTGATTATAATCAAGGACGGCTGTATGAAGTCGAGTAAATTATGACAACGGTAAATTATTGCATTACGGTTCATCTACCCAGAAGGGGCTGGATTTTGTTGATCGGTACTTTTGAAACTTTAACAATCGTTGAAGTATTATTGATGGGCAAGTTATTATACAACGGTTCATTATACTCGACCACGAGGGTAGGTATTGACCACAGAAAACAGTGATCTACGCAGAAGGGCGCTATTTCACTCCAGATCAACAATTTTCCTTCAGAACTTCATTATTTGCGTTTCTTTTTGCCGTTTTAGTTACTGTTTTTCATCGACAGAATTATTTTAGCAACATTTAACTCTTGATTTAGGTAGGTACCTAGTAACGAGTACGAGGTTAGGTACTAATCTACGGAGGATCTGCAATCCACATAATATGTATAGAGTAGTACATATTATATTATACAGACGGGTTATCTATACAGAGAGCTGTGATCTGTAACAGAAGGGTATTCTGTACAACCGTTGTGCAGGGATTTGCAGCGTTTTTAAATGCCTCACCAACATAGGGATTCACTTGAATAGGAAGTTGTCTAAGTCTAGAATTTCCTTCAGCACATAATTATCCCACAAACCTACGCTGTTGACGCCCTTTTCATTAGAATGAACGGTTCCAGTTGCTAGTTGCCTGTCTCCTAGCTACAGGAGCTACAGATACCGGAACATTTTTGCATCCTCACTACCGAAGTGCCTTGTATTCGTGCAAGAGTTGAACAAAAATTATGTCCTCCAAAATTAAAATTTTCTCTCGCACTTTACGTTTCAGACATCAAGGAACATTTTCGGTTCCGTGTCTGTATGTATGTGATCAATTCCTTGTAACGCCCGTAACTATCCGAAATGATGGTCGAAATGTGCTGAAATTTGGAGAGTAAGTGCGCGTTGGGTCACAGATGGTTCCATACCAAAATAATCGAAAAAGTTCTGTAACTTTCGTCTGCGCATGCGCATACGTGAAACAATTGAAACGCCCATAACTACCTTAAACGTCGTTTAAATTATTTCACACTTGGAGGTTCGATCAGGAGTAAATACTTCCATATTTCCGCATGACTTTCATTTGAATCGTACTGTAACTTTCCTCTGCGCATGCTCGAACATGAAATGTTCCCATTTCCTTGTAACGTTTCTGACTACGCGAAAAGTAGTCGTAGAGAGCTGAAATTTTGAGGATACACGCTGGTTGGATCGCAGACGGTCCTGTATCAAAATTAACCTACCCAACTATTCTATACGTTATGTGAATCAAGTGAGGAAGCTATACTGCCTACTCAAATTGGCAGACGTTTTTAGAATAGTCTTTAGTCTCATATTTGTACCTTTTCTCTACTGGGAGATAACATGCTGCAACTAATGTTACTGTTCTACTTATCTGCCTACTTCAGTAGTATGCAATCGAAATATGCAGTTTGCACGAGAAATGTGGTGCAAGGGAAATGTTATCCGAAAGGAGGATAGGAATATTGCGTATAGGATGAAACTGGTTGTAAAACGGCACCGACTGTGGAACTTTTTTATGAAATTTTACCTAATGTTTCCATGTGCGTCGGAAAAAAAAATCTCGGGGTTGCACACGAGGTACAGTAAAACTGGGAGGGTTTTACTGGGGTTTCTATCTTTCTACCCCCGTAACCCTTAATGTCGTTCCGGCCTTTGATGTTTTATTAGACTCAATCGGGAGGGTTTGAGAGTATTTTACCGCCGCCTCCATCCTTCCTGACGGCCCAGTAACCAATGGGGTGCATATTGGGAAACCGTGTTTTCGTTACTTCCGAACTCGCGTTTGAGGGTCAGGTTGGTGAACTACGAGGTAAGACTACTCGTAGTTCACCTCAATAGATCGCAAATACAGACTGAAGCGACGGTATATCAACGGATGCGCATACTAGATCTCTGATTCAACTATTTCTTTGTGTACCTCGGCCAATTTCGCCTAAATTCTACACATAGCTAAGTGGTTGTGATTCCTTTATGTGTAGGTAGGTGTCGTATCATTTCAAGGATACCTACCTAAATTTTAATTCAGCATATGTTAGGATCCGAGTAACAATGAGCAAAGGTCCTATGCAGAGGGCAGGTAAACAAAAGACAAAAAAGCCTGCCGAGTTTAATGGCACATAGCTTCATGATGTAAATAACTTGATAGCATAGATAAATTAAACAATCAAATAATCAAAAATAAATAATAAATAATCGATCATCAATAAACATCATGCTTGAATAATAACTGATTGATAAATAATCAGTCGGGTACAGATAAGAGTCTATTCACGAATCCTAGATACATTTTTGATAGGTTTGTGGGAAATTGATTACCTATCTCCAGTCTCGGTGTTTTGCGGATGCGCAGTGGCTTTACAAATTGTCTGATAGTGATAAAATTCAAATCGAACCATAAAGGGCCCATCCTGCACGATACCTGAACATTTCATCAAAATTGGACTCTAGGTTCGTGAGAAATTCATTTGGTACCTCACATGTCGCGTTTGCGCATGAGCAATGGCTTACCGATTATTCCATTGAAATAAAATTCATAGTGGACCTTCTGGGAGCTGCACCTCAACTACCCACCAAATTTGAGTGAAATCGGTCCATTGCATTGATTCTTCTGAAATTGAGTTGGTACCTCGGATTTCAAACCAAATCAAATGGAAAAGCATTTATTGCGAAAAGGCCATTAGGCCTATAGAAAGCTGAGGAATTACAAAAAGCTTATATTACAATATATAGGAACATTATTATATATGTATAACTATATATAGAACATTATTATATATATGTGAACATTATAATATATAGGAACTAAACATACGAGCAACAAGGAGGAAGGAATTATACTGTAGTTAGTCACACTGCGATGTAAGTTGGGAAAGCCAGTACATACAGGAAAGTATAGTAGTTAACAAGAGAATATAAGCGACAAGTAAAAATAAACCAAAAGGGACGCTATTCAGCATAAAATTGCGTTAAGTTATTTTTGAACTTCGCGTTTTTGCATGCGCAGAGGAGTGATCCGATTGTTCTGATGCACAGGGGACCATATGGGAGCTATCGAACATCCGTGATCCCTGAAAATGTTCTGCAAAATCGGATTTGAATTGAGGAAGTAATACGTTTAGCAAGGATTTTTGCGGATACCATTCCATATTTGTCCGGAAAGCTCTAAAACGTAAAACGAGAATGGAAATTTTGAGTTTCGTTACAGTGAAATTTCTTCCTCTCAAAAGTGAAAAGAAATCCTCGGCTATCTTGGTGGTTTAGAATCGGAAGCAGTTTATTTATGTTCACAAAATTTTTCGATGAACAAGTTTACTCTCCTAAAAAATACAGCAACTGACTGAAAAAAATACTCCCAGTAACCACTCAAACTTCCCCTCGAACGATTATGAACATTTTACTTTAGCGGGTGTAGCGGTGGACCTTAATAATTAGATGGTCGATGCCGGAGTATACAACCAACCTCGTGAATATCTGGGGTACACTGTGCCTACGTCATTTCCGAACGCTTCCCGGTTTAACCATTGTAGTAGGTACATCCGAGTGATTCATATTCGGTAGGTATATGGGATAATCGTATTCCAACCAGGGTTTCAACCTTCATAATCCTCGTCATATGTTCAAATAATCCACCAACACAGGAAATTAATATTCGATACCTGGAAAATAACTTATTCAACGCTTTAAAATTTGCACAACGAATTTCCGGTGAATTGCTGTAGTAGTAGTCATGTTTTTTTGAATAAGCATACGAGTCGTAACGTTTTGTTGAATAAGCATACAAATGAAATAGCATAAAATATTCGCATTATGCATCCACTGCGAATTATGTTTCCGTTGGTTTCTCGGAGATATGTACGACGAAGGACTCTCAAATAGACTTATTATGAGGTCCCATAACTATATTATGGAATATAAGGGCGTCTCGGTACCCAGTTGATCCCAGAAATTATGTTGTACCTATATTACCGCTTTCAGAGTACCTGCAGTCAACAGTGTAAACAGCCGTTTCAGGCTGGGGCTTTTCGTCCGACCGACCTGCCTGCGTCGCACACGTGATCAGCTGTCCTGAGAGGATCAGAATTATTTGTTCGGTCATTTCGTTGGTCTTGGCTATAGCCTCCTCGAGTGGAGAAAGGTCACTTTATTGCCTTTATTTGTGTTTCAACTTGTTTTCCTTGGGAAAACCTTACTTTGTGCCCAATTTGGTGTGTTTGGAAAAGTAGCTGAGAACTGGCTGCCAGATAGATTCATGAATTTTCCGACCAAACGCCGAGTGGAGAGATAAATGGATTATAGGTATGAAGATTCTTCTTGGTTCAAGACACAAATACGTCCCTATTATTACGTACCAAGTATCTACATAGTCAATATAATTAGAAAAATATGTAGGGACAAGCTCCAAGTTTGTTGTTCCTTGTCGATCGTTATTGGAAGCCTTTGGAATTTTGGTAGAAATATGTACTTTCTACGTCCAGCGTATGATTTCCGATCCCGTTTCCGACAGAATTGTTGTAATTCTGTCTGTGTCTGCCTGTATTGCAATTCTGTCTGTGTCTGTGCGCATAACTATTCAAAAGAAAGGTCAAATCGAGCTGATACTTGCGGCCAGGGTATATGGTTCCATAAATGAAATGAGTCCCATCAAAATCTAACTATAAAAAATCATCTTTGCAGACGGAATTTGGAATGTTATTTTCAGTACCTAGCTTGCAGTTTTTCTGCATTGTTAAGACATTGCGTTCACAGGTACTGGTTGCAGGAAAGCTTTGCATTATTAACGGAGTCATATTCAAAGTGCCTACATTTCTTTTTGAATAGTGGGGGGGTGGAGATTCCACTTACAAATCTGTTTACAAAACTTGACACTCCTCATATCCTCATATCTTATCTCCATATTGTGCGGTTCTCAAGGCTAACACCTCACCGTAGTAAGTGTACATTAATATTCCGAAGGTTTGGCGGTAACAACCGACTCGCTGCATAATCCGCTGAACAATAAATTTAGGACTCATTGTTGCTGTTTACTCAGAGAGGTTGGTAAACTATTGTACAGCAGGAGCGAAATCTGCGCCTGCAAGGTATGATACCTTCACGTTTGGAGAGGACATGGAGAAACATGCTGTAGCCGCGTCCGCTAGAAGGAAAGGTTCAGGTTGCAAATGACAACTCGCGTAATCTCAGACGACCCGTCAGGGGAAGCTACCATTAATTAGGTGGCTTCATTGTGAACTCCCAGGGGTTGAAGGGTAGTCCTGACTTACATACACCTAGGCCTCGAGTCCAACGCTGCTATCTCCCCGTAGTATTCATTAGCGATCAAGTTCCGTCTGAGGTTGTCACAACCGTCTTTTACCTGCCTTGGGAGGTCTCGCCACTCCTGAACCGAGGACTGGACTCGTTTCTTTCTCCTTTTTGTCAAGATCACGCTGTTGCTGAACCCTTGTTAACATTATTTACCACGTTTTTATGGTTTTTGTCTGGGACGGCCGTGGAAGGAACTTGTTTGCGGTGACCCGACAGCCACCGGACGGGATCTAAAAGGATGAATGAGTGAGTGAATAAAAGATAGATTGCTCTTCGGTGATTCTTCGCGATATCCGCTTTTGAGATCGTTCTTCTCGTCGCGTCTACTAGTTCATTACCTACGTTTTGCCGTCGAATTAAGTTTAAAAAACGCTGCAAATCCCTGCACAACGGTTTATTATTTTGTACAGATCACAGCTCTCTGTATAGATAACCCGTTTATATAATATTTATAATATGTACTACTCTATACATATTACGTGGATTGCAGACCCTCCGTAGGTTAGCACCTAACCCCGTACTCGTTATACTAGGTACCTACTAAATCACGAGTTAAATGTTGCTAAAATAATTGTGTCTATGACAAATGAAGGGAAATGGTTGTGGAGTGAAAAAAACGTGCCCATCAATAATACTTCAACGGTTGATCAAGTTGCGAAAGTACCTATCAACAAAATCCAGCCCCTTCTTGGTAGATGAGCCGTTGTGTAATACCTAATTTACCGTTGTGTAATAATTTACCGGTGTGTGATAATTTGCCATTGTGTAATAATTTACCCATCAATAATACTTCAACGGTTGTTCAAGTTGCGAAAGTACCTATCAACAAGATCCAGCCCCTTCTTGGTAGATGAGCCGTTGTGTAATAATTTACCGTTGTGTAATAATTACGGTTGTGTAATAATTTGCCGTTGTGTAATAATTTGCCATTGTGTAATAATTTATCCATCAATAATACTTCAACGTTTTTTCAGGTTTCAGAAGTACCTACCAACAAAATCCAATAGTCCATCACTTGTCAAATGAAATAATATCGTAGAACAAACAACTCGACTTCATACAGCCATCCTTGATTATAATCAGGTGCTCCCTAGCGATGATATCCGGGCCGGATTTATACCGTTTGATTCACGATCGTGTTGACGAAGCTTTTTGGTGCACACGAACGGCTGGACGTACAGTGCTCCGGGTGGTCTCAAAAAATTGTTTAGCTCAAGACAAATTTAATATCGTAAAAAAAACAAACTCTTCAATCGAAAGTTTTTGAGATACGGCGTTCTGAAAATTTCAACCCCTATTTTGAACTCCTTAGAGATGACTGACAGTAACGTCGAGCTTCGAGGACCAATTGGCCCCCTGACGGAACCTATAACCCGAATTTCATCAATTTTGTTTCATGGTAACTAAGAAAAGTGGCCCGTACGGCGTGCGGCGGACAGACAGAAATATTTTTATCGCAGTTTTGGATTCTACATACCTTGAAACGTAAACCATCAAATTTTGAGGGGGGGTAAGAATTTTTTTTCTTGCTCGATTCCAATGGTTCATTATTGAAAATTATAAACCAAAAAAGTTAGTTTTTATCCCCGACGAACGATAAGATTGATCAATGAATGAAACATTGATAAGTTCCAATTGCCAATTCCCCCACCTTGATCGATTACTCACAATTTTATGTTTACCTATAATGCGTGGGGCTTCACGTAGACGAGCCGAACCCTCCTCTCGTCACCTTATACAACTCAGGGCCGCATTTTGAAATTACAGTGTCGTTGAAAACTGCTCTGAACACCTCTCCTTTAAGACTCATCCGTAAGTCGAATGCGACCGGTTCGGTGTCTCCTCAAATCCACGAATTGCTGCGGATTTAATCAAACAGCCTTCCAGATGGTTATGATTGTGTTATTACTGTTAGTATCAGGTCGTTTCCCCCCATCACCATCCTCCTCCCCATCAAAGGTGTTTGATTTTGGTGTATTTTCAGTAATACCTCTGATGAACCTTTGGATTCGAGGTGGGAGAAAAAAATCTAAATTTTGCATTTTGCGTTTCAAGGTACATAGAATCCGAAAAAATGGGATAAAAAAACCCACATCGGGTTTGCAGGTGCTCTTTGGTGTTTAGCTGGTCCGCGAAGCTCGGCTTTTCTGTCAGTCATCTCCAGTCATTCACAGTTCGATCTGTAGGTCCTACGTTGGTCCGATGATCCGTTGAAGGACGGTGAATGGCGGTGTCGGGCTAGTAGGGCTACACTGGGCTTGTAGTCCTACTCGATTGGACCTGCTCTTCCTACATCCTGCCGGGTAGGATTGATGGGGAGGGGGGTGTGGTTACCAATCCTTCATCGGCTCCTACAGGTAGTCGATTCGTGTAATTAGTTGTAATTTAAAACTCATGTTAGTGATGTTTTCCGTTCTCAACCTAGTTCTCGTGGTCCTCACTATCTACTTCAGTCAAAAACTTCGCTTCACAGTAGTTCAATCGACCAAGAATAGCTTTTTTTGCTTCTACACTACCAAAGGTAGGGAAGCCTTGGATTCGTGATTGAGTAAACAAAAATTCATGTCCTTCAAAATGAAAATTTCCACTACCAATTTGCGTTTCAGACATCGAGGAACATTTTTGGTTCCGTATCTGTCTGGGACAGTCTTTCTGTCTATGGTAACTACCGAAAATAGTGATCGAAATGGGCTGAAATTTCGAGGGTAGATGCGGGTCAGGTCACAGCCGATCCCATGCCAAAATCATTGAAAAAGTATCATAACTTCCATCTGCGCATGCGCAAACGTGAAATACTTGGAACGCCCATAACTACCCTAAATATCTTTGATGTGAGTTCAAACTTGGATGATCGATCAGGAAAAATACTTTGATGGTTCCAAATGAATGTCGTTGGAATCGTGATGTAACTTTCATCTGCGCATGAGCGAACATGAAATGTTGACCATTTTCTTGTAACGCTTCTGACTCCGCGGAAAATAGTCTTGAAGAGCTGAAATGTTGAGGGTGCACGCGGGTTGGACCGCAGATGGTCCCATTTAAAAATCATGGAAATCGTCCTGTATGCGCATGCGCAAACTTTAAATACTTGGAACGCCCATAACTACCCTAAATATCGTTGAATGAGTTCAAACTTGGAGGGTCGATCAGGAATAATACTTTTATAGTTCCAAATTAATTTCTTTGGAATCGTAATATAACTTTAATCTACGCATGCGCGAACTTGAAATGTTGACCATTTCCTTGTAACGCTAACTACTCGATAAATAGTCGTAGAGACCTGCAATTTTGAGGATATACGCGACTTGGATCGCAGATGGTCCCGTATCAAAACGAACCTACCCAACTATTCTGTGCGTTCGTGTGATTCAAGTGAGGAAGCTCCTACTCGAATTGGCAGACGTTTTTCATTTTTTTTAACCCACTTTTTTTAAACATTTCTCTAATGAAGTCCTCCTGAGAAGGCAAATGTCCACCGTATTTCGTTTTCTTGGCTTCATTGCAGTGCTTTGCAATCGCAATGAAGACATTGTCACGAATAAGTAGCCACTGGTTGAGCTGGAACCTGGAACTCCTGTAGGAGGGTGAGGCCTACCGGGATGTCCAACAAATCACACTGTGAATGGCCGGCTTTAGTTTAGAGGTGAAAAATAGGAGTAGAAGAGAGAAAATGCATATTTATGTAACTGTAATTGCCGAACGTGAGAGAGATTATACTTCGATTCTGGTGGCATTTTTGTCGTGCGTTTGTATTTGTGAGTGCGTGCGTGGGTAGGTAGGTATCCACCGCAAAAACGGACCTGCTAAATCAGGGTCTTAGGTACACTTGAAAGGAATTCAATGAGCTACGCACAAGGGGCATCTATACAGGAAAATAATAAACCGTTATGTTATTTGGAGCGTTTTTATTTCTGATTCTTCGGCTTGTTCAATTTCTACCTACCTGTCATTCAAGTCAGATAACACTGATGCATCACCAAAATTACATACCCATTCTGCTATGGACATGTGGCTGACGAGCTAGAATTTTAGCTTCGACGCTTCGAAGTTCGATGGCCACCAAGATGAAATTTACGAACAGGTTTTTTCGGTACCTAGCAGCAAGTATTATAAAAAAACTTGTGTCGAGAAAACAAAAACTAAAAAAAAACTGTTTTTCAGATAAAAGCAAAAAACCTAATAAATTGCGAATTCCTTGATTAAAATGTAGTAGGGGAGACTTATGTAGAATACACATGGCTTCATTACCTCGGGGACCTGTGAGTTGAACTTCATTGATTAATTATTCCGTGTATCGTAATGAACTAATTCGATAGGGAGGGAGTGTCGGTATTGTAGCTGGTAAGAGAGCAGAGGGGTATATTAACTCGGCCGAGGGGCTACTCGTGTTTAATTTAATTAAATTGAGCTCCCACGGGTGGGTGGGAAGGAGTGCATAACTAGTTTTCTCTCTCGTTCTGATGGCCAGCGCCTGTAGTGGGGTGATCATCCATCACTGAGCTCTGAATACTATAAAACTGACCACTAAGGTCAACCCCATGTCAATGTTTCCCTAACCGAATTTCGCTATCAGGTGAAGTCGATTAAACGAGGTTTTCTCCCTCCATCTGCGAGGGGTTGTTTCCTCGAATGTTCGCGTAACACGTTCAGCTCATTCAGTTTTCAATCACATCTGTTTCCAGCATCCCAAAGCTCCGCGTTTTTCCGCCAGACAAGATTTAGGAATTGGAAAAATGGGGAGAAAAATTAATACATTTTAAATAGGTACCAAATAATAATGAGTAGGAAAAAATAACAAAGAAATAAAAACGCCACTCATTATCTTATAACAATAAATGTAGGAATAATTAGTATTTGCATACTCCAAATTCTTCTGTCTAGATCTACCATTATGTACGTACCTACCTCTGAAATGTTCATAATGATTTTGAATGGCGTACCTAATGGAAATGAATAAAACAGTTTTGAAAGGTTAAATATTGAGGGATTGGCCCCTAATAGGCTGCTTATTAGTGGATATCGAACAAATGGGGTAACAAAATTCAATCTGTGCCGAAATGTATTTCCGCAGGTAATTGTAAGTACAGGAAAAGAGTTAGGGAGTGGCAGTATCCCGATAAGTGCACTATGAGTCCCATGTGTTCAATATAACATCTGGGTCATACAGGTACTTCAAGAAAATACTCAAGACTACGCTCATTTGGTCGATGGTGGGAAAACAATGAAATTGATCTGGAAAGACGAATCACACTCCGAAGTCGTTAACTGGAAGTCGAGAGGCGAGTAATTCTTGAACGGTTGCGCAATGAATAGGTTTACAAGGGTTTGCCCGCGGCTAATCTTACCTCGTCCTGGAACGAGAGGCTTCTGTTGGTCTCCAGTGTCGTTGATTCCTAACCAAAAAGGTAGGCAACGTTTTTACCTCGGCATTCTTACAGGGTTCGTCAGTTGGTGTTCCTATCATTAAACATACAATTCAAATAGGCAGTGCACATGGACGTATAGAATAGTTGGGTAGGCTCGTCTTGATACGGAGCCATTCAACCCGCGTGCACCCTCAAATTTTCAGCTCTACAACTATTTTCCGCGTAGTTAGAAGTGTTACAAGGTAATGGTGAACATTTCATGTTCGCGCATGCGCAGACGAAAGTTACAGTACGGTTCTAATGAAATTCATAAGGAACTAAGTGTTATTGCTGATCGACCCTCTTCAACGCTGTTATTGCTGAACTCCTTTCACGATATTTAAGGTAGTTATGGGCGTTTCATGTATTTCACGTTTGCGCATGCGCAGTCGAAAGTTACTGTAATTTTTCAACGATTTTCGTATGGGACCATCTGTGACCCAACCCGCACCTGCCCTCCAAATTTCAGCCGATTTCGACCATTGTTTCGGGTAGTTATGGGTGTTACAAGGAATTAACACAGAGGCACAGACAGACACGGAACCATAAATATGTTCCTTGATGTCTGAAACGCAAAATGCTAGTGGAAATTTAAATTTTGCAGGACATGAATTTTTCTTACTCAATCACGAATCCAAAGACACACTAAGGTGCCTCTGATGGGTGGGAGCAAAACCCTTATGGCGAACTTGGGGAACCCTCAACATTCTACTGGTTACTTTTCCATACCGCAATAACTTACCAGTTAATATATAATTTTTTTAAACGGTGGCGGGAATTATTGAACTCGCCAGTCACGTGAAAGTCACCTTCGGTAGTGAGGAAGCAAAAGTAATTAGTTGGATCGTTGGCAATTTTTTGTTATGTTACCCCAATTATTGATGTGATGAGTGTGTAACACCAACATCAGTACTTAGGCTGGGGATACACTATGCGTTTTCCGACGTGCTTTGGCGCAACACGGCTTGAGCAGACGGGCAACACGTCTGCGTAGTGCACTTTGGAAAAATCCACAAAAGACTTGCAGCAACTCACAACTCAGCGGCGGGAGATGACTGCGGAACCCAAAGAATCGAAGGGAGCGGCTGCACTAGTTGCGTTCAAACGGGGGTGGTGACCATTGACACCATGGATTGTGATAATATTGGAAAAACTTATTTTCATGACTACGAATGCCTTTAAGAAGCCCTATCTCTATCACGTGGATATACCCAAATATTTCACTGTCACTCCGAGGCTCTTCAAGCCACCCACGACCTTCCACAACGCACAGTGCTACAAAATTGTCTTCTGTAATCGTCCTCATTCATAATTCCCCCAGATACCCCACACTTCCGTTCTTCGTTAACGGAAGTAGACAGATCGCTGGAAAAAATCAAGGCTCGTTGGAAACTCAGTGGATCCCCAGCCTTATCGTCGTCAAGGGTAACCAAATCTGTATAATATAGGATGTCCTATATTGTACGTGTAGTTACGTGCCGTAAGAAAATTGTGCCACACGATCCCCGTAACTTGACCACTAAAATAATCGAATGGCGTTATCAAATCTTATGAGGGAAACTGCAATAAACAATTAACATGTTTTCTGCCGTGCCGTGAGGAAGACCGACGCCTACGATTCGAGAAGTTAGTAGCATAACACGACGCCATTCGGTTATTACCAGAAATGGGGAGGATGAACTCTTCGTAACGATCCAGCTCTCGCCTTCCTTAATGATTTCGGAGAATAACGAAGTCGCCCGAAGAGTTTATCTGAAGCTCTTGGCTTCCTAAATTTCACTTGCCAGTTCATTTGAAGAAAGCAGTAAATACTGAGTTCCAAGGGGTTTTCGTCAATTACGTTCAAGGTAATCGATGTAAAACCCTTTAACCTGAAAAATCACTGTTGCCATAATAATAATAATAATAATAATAATAGATTTCTCCATGGCACTCAGTATATACAATATATTTGTAAGTACAAGTAGAGCGACTGTAGGGAAATTATAATACAGAAATCAATGGTCGAAGTTTCTTTAAGCTATCTTTAAGAAATATTATTGTTTAAGCTACTTTTTTATATCAGATACCTCTTCAGGGCTCTCATAAAACATATTATGTAGAAGGGAGTTTCCACTTGAATATCCAGTTAACGGTGGGAGATGCCTGACAAAGTGGTTGTGAACTCCGAAGGACGCCCTTCTGGAAGTATTCAAGGCGGTGTTGTGGCACACAGAAGGCGGAGGCTCCGAAGCGTGTGTCATACATTTGCTCGAAAGAGCTTCCCGAGAATAAGCCATCGTGCTTCTTCACAGACAGGATCGCTTCAGACGCAAGCATGGGTGGTGGTGCTTTGCAAGTTTTTCCACGGCGAAGCTGGAGGAAGTCCGAGGATCACCCGAAGAATATAGGCCTTGAATATCCATAAAAAATTCGATGCATTTGAACAAAACAGGATTAAGAATCGAAATGATTTAAACATTGTAGTCAAACGCTGCTAGGCACACGAGTAGGTCATGTGAGAGGATGTGAATAGAAGGAACAAAAGCATAATAAGGTCACGTTTGATAGTAGTTCCGTGGGTTGCAACTTGGCATTGTTTTGATACATGAAAAACTACAATAAGTTCAGAAGTTGAAAAGCTTGGTATTCCGATATCCATTGATGTGAAATAAGGAAATAGTATAATTTTTTCTCAGTCATGCGCTTTAAGGATGAGCAGTATCCAGAAGTAGGCACTTATGAAACCACATTATGATCCAGGGATCGTGAGGACTGCGAATCGCCTCGATGTGGGCCAGTTTGCGGACGTTTTGGTGCTTTCTTTCGAGAACTTCGTGCTCTAATTTAATAGATTTCACCGTTTTTATTTCCAGAAGATCGAAATTCATTTAAACTATCGTACATTGTTATATCCGTGACTATAATAATAATAATAATTTTGTAAATGGGCTTTACGCATTAATTACCTACTTGAAAATTAAATGAATGATGCTAAATTCCAAATGATCGAAAATTAGACGAAATTGAATCCTTACCATTCATTAGAAAATTGAATGCCATGCGTACGAAAACTCAACTCCCCTCCGGTTTGGGGCCTCAAGCGCTACACAAAATGTATATTCCATTACTATCGCCCTCGGCATATCTCAATTCGCTCTGAATTCCCAGGTCATTAACAGCGCCATGAGCCCGATGGGTCGGCGTTGATGACCTTTTGCAAACAATGTGAGAGAGTCAACGCGGACAGCAAACACCTTTCACTAGCACGGCTTCAAGTGCCGACTTCGTGCCCTCGGGACCTCTGGATCTCAAATGACCTTCGAGAGTGGCATAACTGCAGAATTCAAGTTCCAGATAGTCTACGAATCGCACGACTGGTGATGGGTCCAGCAGGAAAGATTCAACTCAGAATGAATAATAGGCCCTCGATACTGCAGTGCATTGCTCTTTGTGTCTCCTTCTTTCGATTCGTCCATCCGTTCCACTTGGGTTCCGCTTTTCAATTTGTTTCGACTGATTATATTGTGTCATCAACGATACAGGTACCTGCGAATGCTGTTGAATGTGATGACTTCGTGGTGTTCAATTTTCCTCAGCTATTTATATTTTTGGACCTATTTGAAACATGAAAGTGGTGCATTCAACGGGAGGATATTGATACTGATCCCCGAATGGAAAGTTGGATTTATTTGCTGATCTTGTAATATTTATAAACCAAACATAGTAAACGTATGGTTTGGGTTCATTGTCTTAACACTAAACTGTACATCATTATAATATATCTTACAACTATCAAAGTAGTTCTAGAATCCAAATATTGTCAGCGGGCTAATATAATAAAATTCCAGTTGACCTATTACTTGCTACGGACAAACCCTTGATATGTAATAATCCCTATTTTTACATATTTTTGGACTTCTACTTGTCAGACTAGCTGAAACTAGTGCATTCCACAGGAGGATATTGGTACTGATCCCCGAATGGAAAGTTGGGATGTATTTGCTTATCTTGTAATATACCAAATACCAAACATATTAAACGTATGGTTCATTGCCTTAACACTAAACTGTACATAATTATAATATATCTTACAACATATCAAAGTAGTTCTAGAATCCAAATAATGTCAGCGGGGCAGTATAATAAAATTCCAGTTGACCTATTACTTGTGATGAACAAACCCTTGATGTAATAATACCTATTCATTCCAATCGGTTCAAATAGCCAAAAATTCGGTGTTTTGTTGAGATTAAAAATACTCAGTCTTCTTCGTTTATTTTGTTATTAGCAGTAGAACGTTGGGGCTACACAAATAATGTTAGATTTTTCTTGCAGTCATATCGAATCCAACATCACACCTCTGGAGAGAATCAAAGTTTCTTCCCCAAAAAACCATTTTTAATCCAGGTCATGCCACCATAATCTGCAATTATGTCGGTAGGGGTGACCCTAGATGTAGGCCTTCAGATGAAAATCTTAAGATTTCAGGTGGTACCTATCTATTGACGAATATAATGATACTGGTTCAATTAGGATAAATCTGCCGCCTCAGACGATAGCTCCGCCGGGATGGTTAGTAGCTGATTTATTGAGTATGCTGATGTGTGCACCTCACGTTCATTATTCAAGTCACACGCCACCAATTCGGTGTCAATTCCACGAACAATATATTGCTTTAGATAAATCTCCAAAAATTACATCTTCAAAACTTCGAATACAGAACTCCAAAAATAATGGTGTTTTCGAAAGACTTTCTGGAGAAACCAGTTTTCTCTGGTACATTCCATGTAATTATTAATTATTTAAAGTTATAATTATTGGGTCATCGTACATATTGTTGCGCGACTATTGATGATACGTCCATTCTACATTTTATTCACTATTTGAGCAGCGAATCATTGCTCGCTGAAAGCTTATATTTATTATGCACATAAGATGTCGGTAACAATGGAGGTATGAAGTAGGTACCAACCTGACAACCTTCACTTTGAACTTCTTTTATTTGGTAGATGCATTCTATGTGTACTGTAATCTTACGAAAATGAGTGATGGGCATCTCGAATCGGAGGCTGCACTTTTGACGGTATTATATATTTGAGTATTAAAAAACCATACTCCTGCTTGATAGGATTTATAGTAGCCAGCCAAAACCAATGTGTCATCCTTATGTGATTGCAAATTATTTAGCATTTCCGACGATAATATTTTACCACCGAGGATATCAGCTGGCTTAATCGTGTGGGCGATAATTGACTCGGCGAAGCTGTAAATCCTCATACGAGCAAAAGAGATTATCGAGAAAAGGGTTACAGCGTGTTTAGGCCACTGGCTTCCTTGGATATTCTTTTGTGTCTTTTGTTACCCTAGTGGGGGGAGGGGGAGAAGGATTTTATGAACTTGTTGAATAATTTAAGGGAGTAAACATCGTGTACAGAGGTTTGAGTGGCTATAAATTTTCGGTTTCGTGAGCATTAGTGTCACTTTTTCTTAAGTTGGACCCTCAGACCTCCCCTCCACTCGCCGCCATCTTCGGGCACCGGATTCCGCGATCGCTGGACCTGCCGTGACAATCCTCCGCATCTTCTCGCGTGCAGTTTGAGCTCGTTAGGAGGTTTTTGCGTCGGTTATTATTGGACATCGCGTCACGGTAGGTCCGCATTTTACAGGCAAACACCAAACTAACCGGTAACATTATCACATGATCCCACTCTTCGTGAGTGAGGCGGATGTGAGTTTTGGCCAAGCTGCACCGAGAGAAAAAACGCAATGTTTTACCACCTCGTGGTGCTCGCAGGCCGGTGAAAACTTTGAAAAAAACCCGCTAGGGACTAGGCGTACCCGATAGGAATGGAAAAAAGACCCGTTAAGAAACATTTCTATCGGGTACCCACAAGATCATCCCTGCAAACGGGTTTTTAGTGCAGCTCCTATCGGGTAATTTGTGCAGGAAATGCCCGATAGGAATCTACTGATAAGACCCTATCGGGTAATCACAGCACGTACGTGCTGGGATACCCGATAGCAGCCGAACGTGCTGTAAAGAAACACCCGTTTGGTTTCCAATCGGGCAAAAAATTGAAAACAATCGGGTAATCATTGCACGTCCATGCTGTTCCTAACGGGTCTACCACCTAACACCCGTTTGATTGCAATCGGGTCTACCACCTAACACCCGTCTGATTGCTATCGGGTCTACCACCTAACACCCGTCTGATTGCTATCGGGTCTACCACCTAACACCCGTTTGATTGCAATCGGGTCTACCACCTAACACCCGTTTGATTGCAATCGGGTCTACCACCTAACACCCGTTTGATTGCAATCGGGTCTACCACCTAACACCCGTTTGATTGCAATCGGGTCTACCACCTAACACCCGTTTGATTGCAATCGGGTCTACCACCTAACACCCGTTTGATTGCAATCGGGTCTACCACCTAACACCCGTTTGATTGCTATCGGGTCTACCACCTAACACCCGTTCGATTGCTATCGGGTCTACCACCTAACACCCGTTTGATTGCTATCGGGTCTACCACCTAACACCCGTTTGATTGCTATCGGGTCTACCACCTAACACCCGTTTGATTGCTATCGGGTCTACCACCTAACACCCGTTTGATTGCTATCGGGTCTACCACCTAACACCCGCTTGGGATCTATCGGGTTCTACGAATGGACGCCCGATAGAATCCTATCGAGCGTCCACGAGTAGACGCCCGATAGTATTCTATCGAGCGTCCACTCGTAGAACCCGATAGGATTCTATCGAGCGTCCACTCGTAGAACCCGATAGGATTCTATCGAGCGTCCACTCGTAGAACCCGATAGGATTCTATCGAGCGTCCACTCGTAGAACCCGATAGGATTCTATCGAGCGTCCACTCGTAGAACCCGATAGGATTCTATCGAGCATCCACTCGTAGAACCCGATAGGATTCTATCGAGCGTCCACTCGTAGAACCCGATAGGATTCTATCGAGCGTCCACTCGTAGAACCCGATAGGATTCTATCGAGCGTCCACTCGTAGAACCCGATAGGATTCTATCGAGCGTCCACTCGTAGAACCCGATAGGATTCTATCGAGCCTACTTCTCACTACCCGATTGGATTCCTAATGAGCCCGTTTCCACCCTAACCGTTTGCATTCTCCAATGGCTCTACCAATCAGGTAATTATTAGTAGAGCGTATGGAGATGCAAAAGGGTAGCGATGGATTGGGATTAGGAGGAATCCTACGGAGTAGGGAGAATGAGGATTTCGAAGCCTGGTGAGGAACCTGCGTGAAACATATACTCATGAAATTGAAATACTCATTGAAATCAAAGTGTTGATCAAACAGTTGAACAAAGAAATGAAAGTTATAAATGTATAGAAATGTGAATAAGTAATTCTTATTTCTAAAGGTGAACACAGCTTGGGCAAAGAAGAGTTAACACAAGTGTTTAGGTCATCAATTTATTCATAAAAGTCATAAAGTTCAAATTCACAATAAAAAACGGCAATAAATAATTTGTTTTCGTACGCAGATTGTTTAGCAATTTGTTTCTTAACTAAGTACAACAACAAAATAAACAGTTTAACAGTTGTCTATGTTCATGTTTAATTACAGGCTGTTCCGCATTAATACGTAGTGATTGTAGTCTAGAGCCTTAACTAACGTATTTGGGAAAGTATATCGGCGGTTTGACAGTTTGTAAAATGAATGAAAACCAAGGGATTCGACTTCATAAGCTTGGAAATGAGTTGAAAACATGTGAGTCACATAGTTGAGCCCTTTTACGTAGGTCTCGTATGTTCTAAGGTCTAAGTACATGGTTAAGATCTGGTAAAATTGTGGAAGCCCTCTATCGTCTAAATCGAAGCATACCATACAGTCTGGATTGAATTTAACACCATCGTAAGTGGTAACGAATTTGATACATCGAATTTCAGCAGGGTCAATTTGGAGGGATGTGCTAACCTCCAACAGTTCTGATTGATCAGTAATGATAGATAATTTCCCAGGCTCGTCTAGTCGATTGGGAAGGGAGTTGTGGAAGAAAAGATAGTTAAGGTGGTACTGTTCTTTCTTAGCGGCTGAAAATGGAGTATTAATATTGTTAAAAGAATTCCTCAATCCAGTTTTCAATTGTTTGTTTTTTGATTCGAACCTGAAGCTGGAGAGAGCTGACAAGGGTCCATGCTTCATCATCATTGATGGGTAATGGGTTAGAAAATGGAATTTTGGCTGCAACGCCGGCGGAACTTTAGGCTCACCGCCTTCAGATTGAGGGAGATGAGAGAGTTTGAATGACAAATGTACGAAAGTTTTAAGAAACAGTTCGATCACATCGGCAAGGTACAGTGATTTCATGTTACTAACAGAATCTTGGCTAATCAATTTGATCACTTCGTTCATTAGCAAGTACAATTTGTAATACTCTTCAGCATCTGAGGCAACTCGTGCCCCTCTCCCTCCATGCTCACGCCTTTTTTTAGGAGGGTTCCTCGCGCTCCTCTTACCACGAGTAGTGGTTGCTTTTTTTTTAGTGGAAACTCTACTCCTTCTAGAACGTTTATTAGGGACCTCATCTCTCTCCCCACCATCATTATCCTCCTCCTCCTCCTCCTCCTCCTCCTCCTCGTCGTCGTCGTCGTCGTCAGCAAATTCATCGTCAGTGAAATGAGGGTCGTAATCACCTACTTCTACCCAGTGACCCACCATGAGACCAAAGTAAGCGAGGAATGTTCGCATTTCTGAGGCAGACATCCTCATGGTGAAATTGTTGCTGGGGGCGGGAGAGATGGGCATGGGTCTAGAGGAATAATCTGGACCGTACGACAAGTTTCTGATACGATCGTTGAGCTGAGGAAGAGTGAAGCATTTGTTTTTGTAGATGAGACCCTTGAGGACGACTAACATGACATAGCGTGCTACGCCTTCGAACATGTCATGCATAAAGTCGACTGAACAGTTGTTTTCGATCCTAAAGTAACCCAGCTCTTCCCAGACACAAGGCTCTACAACACCGGTTAGCGAAGGAGTATTAGCAGAGTAATCGGCTTTGAAATTGTCACTAGTCCGCAACAGGTCGGGGTCTTCCCTCAAAGTTGTGTTGTAATCCTCTTTACGGATGCGACATATCCTACAACACCTACTTGCATTGAAGCTACTAGTGAACCCCAGCATAGAATTCAGCCCCAGGTTATCACCGACCAGGCACCCAACAGCAAACTTGACAATTACAGATCCCCTGCTCCCAACAGACACGTTGATGCCCTGTTCGTACAGGAACTTGAGTTCATCTATGACAGGAGTGAAGACTGCTTTGTTCCCATGAACAGAACGTAGCCGAGATTTGAAAACAGCTGCCAACATGATGAACCGGAGCTTGGACGCCAAACGTGGAGGGGCGAACGGAAGGGAGTAGTAAACACCACCTAACTTATGAATGCCTGAGTGGCTACCAAGTGCATTACCAGCTTCAAAATCGTCGTAATAAAGGTGGAGAGGGAAAAAATAAGAGCCGTCTGCAGCGTGCTGACGTTGACGAGCATGTGACAACCACACCCTACTTTCTGAAAAACACGTCACCTCCATTGTCTCAGAGCAAGCCTGCCCCCATTCCACCACCTCCTGAAAAAAACCTGGGATTTCAAAGAGCTTTTTAAGAACCACCCTCATCGGAATGAACTGAACGAATTGATCTGAGTCGCCGTAACCCAAGTGAATGTCTCTGTCAGTAAGTGCAGCTACTTCTCCTGCTCCACTAAGTTCTTTACTCACAAATACTGACACAGGTTTGATGAACGTCCCTAGCTGAGAGAAGTAGTTCAAGCGAGAGTGGATCGTGCGCATGGGTTTCACAGAGCTGTCCATAATGGATTTGATGTCGTCGACAAACGACGTCAACGTCGTTTCACAACAGGTCGGCATGGTCGTGCTAGCGTAGCGATTGTATACATTTCTGAGACCCAAAGAGTGAAAAACCTGATGATAATGATTGAAGCGGTGCATGAAAAACTGTACAATCTTCTCTGTCGTACCAGTATCCTCTAAGGCGTCAGCAGTAATTTCAGCTAACTCCCTAGAAAGCAGTGCGGCAATATCATTGTTTGACCTGACGACGAGAGGCGGCCGCCGCTGCCCCTCGTCGACCCTCATTAACTCACCATCATCATCGCAGGAGGAGGAGGAGGAGGAACGAGACATAGCTGCTTGACACAAAACATCACAACCATCTTCATGCATATGCGATTGAGGACGTGGAGGGTGAACCCTAACAAGATGTTCCTTCAGTCTCCAGGGGAGGGAGGTATTGTACCCACACATACCGCAGTGCAAAACTCTCTTTTCTTTGTGTTTCTCTCCACTACTAAGACATTGGTTCATAACATGCTCAATCAAACGGTTGACTTCTCTGAATGTTAAGGGACAGTAGTGACATTTGTAATGTTCTGTACCACTCATGTTGGAACAGTGATGTATATACCCAATGAAATATGGTACACTTCAACACAATTTTATTTAGAGTATATATTATTATAGAATGTTATTTAGATATTATTCAGAACGGTCATCAAGCAACTGTTGATGCACAAATTAATGGTAACTAAGTAGCACCACCTCAGTGTAGACACGTTGTAAAGCAATCAGTGATGAGGACGTGGTGGGTACGTCAGCTGTTTTTTACTCTTACTGCTACGTACTGCAACTTTCTAGCGTTCGACCAAATCCTGTAAGGACCGTGGAGTACTGCCCAGTTCGCTGGATGAGGCAGGGGAGCTGCTGGAATGGGGGGGAGGGGAAACGGGCAGAGTGCTGGTATCAGACTCTGGAGTGGCTGTAGCAGTGGTTAGCTTAGATGGGGTCACTCTTGTCGGGGTCCTACTGTCTTTGTGGAATCCAACTTCCTTAACGGGAGTTGTTGGCCATGTAGGAGACAGAAGGGGAGGTGGTTCAGATACACCTGAAAGAGCAGGGCTTGCCTCAGGAGGAACTGCTGTTGCTGATGGTAGATGTACCTCCTCAGATGGGTCAAAAATTGATTTTGAACTTGAAGTGAATAGCAAATGTGAATCAATACCCCCTGAAGTTGATGGCAAATGTGACTCAATACCCCCTGAAGTTGATGGCAAATGTGAATCAATACCCCCTGAAGTTGATGGCAAATGTGACTCAATACCCCCTGAAGTTGATGGCAAATGTGAATCAATACCCCCTGAAGTTGATGGCAAATGTGACTCAATACCCCCTGAAGTTGATGGCAAATGTGAATCAATACCCCCTGAAGTTGATGTGAAAGGTAATATTACTGAAGCAGGAGCATTTGTTATTTGAAGGTCACCAAGTATTTCGATATTGGTGGGATGTATATTGTAAGAATCTAATCCGTGTTCTTCTGCAAAGGCTTTTGTACAAGTACCATAAGTTAACAGTTCCGAATCACCAAGAATGTTACCGTGTATAATGTTTTCCCCAGTTAAGTTTAAGAAAGTTATCAATCTACCTGTTTTGCCACTCACAACAAAGCATACACATTCGCCCTCTACAATGGCGTATTTTTGTATCAACACTTGTACAAATGAATTTTCATCACTGGAGCCACCATCAGCAGGAGGAGCAGCAGCAGGGGGGGGTTTGATGTGAGACTCTAGAAACTGGGAACAGGTGGAAACGAGAGTCACGGCAGAGAGGAGGAAGTCTGTCGAAACCTTTAACTCATAGCATACCAGTTCTAGAGTTTGCCAGATGTGTGTACACTGAGGTGGGTACTCACAGTTCAGCACGAATATTAATTTAAAACAAAGATCGACTGCCTGGAGTATGGTGTCAGCTCTAAGGCTCAAATCTAAATATTTGACTAGACAATGGCTGACGGAACCTAATTTTCCTATTGCTATGACATACGGTTGCAACGTTCCTTGTTCGGCTTCCAGGCGTTGGGCGTGGAGGTTGTCCACCTCAGACTCCGTTTCCAGGAATGTGACGAAGTGATCCGCTGATTCCTTCTTTGAGATCTGAATCGTAGCTTTACTTGCTTTGGTCTTCCTTAATCTTCGTGTCCCAATAGCGTACGGGAGGGCGACGAGAGCTGCAGTCGTTCTCTTGTCCTCCTCTGAAATATCACGGAGCACATTATCAACACGTTCGTACAGTACAATTCAGTCATTACAACCACCTCATGGTCAAATAAAGCAATTTCAACAAATCATTTGTTTACAAATGCGTGAAGAAGAAAAATCCCTGGTCACAACAAAATATTAAAATTGAAAAAATGTTTCCTAGTCAATTTGAACACAGAGTAGGCCAATCACAATTATTTCTCACCGGTATTGTTGTCGTAGTACTTCAGTATTGCCTCGACGAACGTCTCCCTCCCTTTCACTCTTCTGGAAGACCTAGCCTCCGATACTATGGCCGGGTGGAGTTCTCTAAGCTTTTGGTACAGCTTCCCCTCCGGGATGTTATATATCTCCTTGAAATCAGATTCTATCTGTACAACAGAAAACAACAACTATTATTACTGATTACTCAAAAAACATTCCTCGCTTTAAACAACTGCAGGCACAAGTATATAAACAGAGCACATGAAATACATTCAAATTAAGAACTCACCACTTTCGCTGCGTGGACGGACGACTTGAAGAACGGGAAGTAGTCGATGTAGTGGAATAGGTTGTTGTTTTCACAGCATAGGTAGTCGTGCCGCAGCTTCGCTGTCCTCCGTAACGCCTCTTGTATCTCTTTGGAGATCGACGCCCGGCTCAACCAATCACTTCCCCTGATGGTTTGGATGGAGGGATGATTCTCGAGTTCCTCTTCCCACTCTAGGAAAATAACATTAACGGTTAGGACTCCTCACAATAAATAACACAGAAACGGCAGAGAAGGAGGGTGGTAGGAGGAAAAGAGATGAATAGAGAGTAGACTCACCTGTCAGGGTTTTCCGTACGGGCGGAGGGGAGGTGGTTGGCTGCTTCGGCTTCTTCGTGTAGGCCCTCTTCTGTTTGCCTCCCTTCCGTTTCCTTGCTTCGCTTGTCCTCTTGGAGTTTGCCTCCTTTATTTTATCGTACTTTTCTTTATTGGCCTTCCTCCAGGAGTCCTTGAGGTTGTTCACTTTGCTCCACAAGTGCCCGTAGGGGTACTTCCTTGGTTTTTTCGTCGGCGTGCTGTCACTGCTGTGTGACGAGCATCCCCGCGTCGATGCTGATAAAGTAAACCACAGCGAGGAGGGATCCCGGAAATATCTCGCCAACTGAGCAGCTATGAAACTGAAACGTACACAGCAATTCAAACACGTGATTATTATGTCTTTATGCAGAGGAATGTTAAGATACGAGTACTCCACATGTAATACTAATGTACTAACAAACAATGCGTAATCACAAATTTCAAGGTGTCACTCACTTCAATTCTTTATAAGAGAAATGGGGGATGACGTTCGCACCCACGGGGGTGGCTTGTCGGTGAAGGTGGTTTATAACAATATCCGCTACCACCTTCCTGTCAGATGAGCTGATTGCCCTGGTCCTCTTCGACCCTGCTAGCTCAGCGCAGCTCTTCCCTTTCTCAGTCTTTTGTAGTATTTTTGTGACCTGTTAGGGAGAGAGGAATAGATGTACATTTAATATAAAAACCCTATAAGTTTGACTATGAGTACATGATACAATTTCACACGGATGGTGTCATGCACATTACCTTATCTAAAGTGTTAATGAAAGCAGCCTTATCGACTCGCTTGTATCTGGCGACGTGGGGGTCGTCGTCGGCGGCTTCGTCGTCGTCGTCGTCGTCAGAAGATGGATCGCTGAGCCGTAGTTCACTCGGCAACGACTCTCTACGGCGCGGGATCGAGGAGTAAGACTGCAACAAAAACACCGTTCACCTCGTAACAATACATACTTATATGGTGGAAGTTATTGTCAAACATGAACACTGTTTCCGTCTGCCTGTCGTCTGTAATTGTAAGTGACAACACTCACCGGCGAAGGAAGTGTTGGGGTGGAGTCGTCACTTGATATGGGTCTAGCAAGAGATGTCGAAGAACGTCTGGGAGAGGAGAGTGGACCGAATTTCGCCTTCCACCCTGTTGCGTATCGCACCTTCTGTGGCGGAGTCCACAGTCCTGGTGCTACTGCTTCCCAGAGGACCCTGTCTGGTTCTAGGTCGCGTAAATCGTCAGTTTCAAATTCGGCAGCTGTGGCAGGGGAAAAAAATGTCAGCCATGAGACCAAGTGAACACCCGATACGACGAGCAAGGCAAGGCAAGGCAAGGCAAAACAGTTTGTTGAAAATATTTTAAAGTACAACACTACCCGATTGGATTACTAACGGGTACCCATACCCTCAAACACCCGTTACGAATGTTTACGACTATTTGGCAAAGTCCAGATGAACCCGTTTGGAACGAAGTGAACACCCGATACGACTACAAGCGGCAAGGCAAAACAGTTTGTTGAAAATATTTTAAAGTACAACAATACCCGATTGGATTACTAACGGGTACTCACAACCACAAACACCCGTTACGAATGTTTACGAATATTTGGCAAAGTCCGGATGAACCCGTTTGGAACGAAGTGAACACCCGATACAACTACAAGCGGCAAGGCAAAACAGTTTGTTGAAAATATTTTAAAGTACAACAATACCCGATTGGATTACTAACGGGTACTCACAACCACAAACACCCGTTACGAATGTTTACGAATATTTGGCAAAGTCCGGATGAACCCGTTTGGAACGAAGTGAACACCCGATACAACTACAAGCGGCAAGGCAAAACAGTTTGTTGAAAATATTTTAAAGTACAACAATACCCGATTGGATTACTAACGGGTACTCACAACCACAAACACCCGTTACGAATGTTTACGAATATTTGGCAAAGTCCGGATGAACCCGTTTGGAACGAAGTGAACACCCGATACAACTACAAGCGGCAAGGCAAAACAGTTTGTTGAAAATATTTTAAAGTACAACAATACCCGATTGGATTACTAACGGGTACTCACAACCACAAACACCCGTTACGAATGTTTACGAATATTTGGCAAAGTCCGGATGAACCCGTTTGGAACGAAGTGAACACCCGATACAACTACAAGCGGCAAGGCAAAACAGTTTGTTGAAAATATTTTAAAGTACAACAATACCCGATTGGATTACTAACGGGTACTCACAACCACAAACACCCGTTACGAATGTTTACGAATATTTGGCAAAGTCCGGATGAACCCGTTTGGAACGAAGTGAACACCCGATACAACTACAAGCGGCAAGGCAAAACAGTTTGTTGAAAATATTTTAAAGTACAACAATACCCGATTGGATTACTAACGGGTACTCACAACCACAAACACCCGTTACGAATGTTTACGAATATTTGGCAAAGTCCGGATGAACCCGTTTGGAACGAAGTGAACACCCGATACGACTACAAGCGGCAAGGGAAACAGTTTGTTGAACATATTTCAAAGTACAACACTACCCGATTGGATTACTAACGGGTACTCATCCCCCCCCCCCCCTCCAAACACCCGTTATGTATACAAGGGACAACGAAAAACAAGTTGGTGCAAGTATTTAACGTCCAATACTACCCGATTGAATTACCAACGGGCACTAACACACGTAGCAATTTCCCGATATCGTAACAATGAAATTTAAACCAAGATCATCATGAAATCCGAATATTATAGAAAAACCGTTTACATTTGGTAAATTGGTTGGAAACAAATTCAAATTGTCAGTGTGGGTGTGCAAGTCATTTCTACGTGTAGGTACATAATGAAATCGGAATATTATACAACAAAAATTAGCGTTTGGTCATTACGTTGGCAAAAGGAAATAGTAATACTCAACAAAACAAAACTAAATTCAAATTGAAATGTCACTTTGGATGTAGAAGTCACAGGTATGTGAGTATATCTTGAAATCGGAATATCATACAACAACTGTTTCATTTGGTAAATACGTTGGCAACAGGAAATAGTAATACTCAACAAAACGAAATTAAATTCAAATTGAAATGTCACTTTGGATTTGGAAGTTACAGGTATGTGATTATATCTTGAAACCGGAATATCATTCAACAAAAAGTTTCGTTTGGTAGGTAAATACGTTTGCAAAAGAAAATAATAATACTCAACAAAACAAATTCAATTGCCAGTGTGGGTGTGTAAGTCATAGCTACGTGTACATCATGAAATCGGAATATTATACAACAAAAATTAGCGTTTGGTCATTACGTTGGCAAAAGGAAATAGTAATACTCAACAAAACAAAACTAAATTCTAATTGAAATGTCACTTGGGATTTAGAAGTCACAGGTATGTGAGTATATCTTGAAATCGGAATATCATACAACAAAAGTTTCATTTGGTAAATACGTTGGCAACAGGAAATAGTAATACTCAACAAAACGAAATTAAATTCAGATTGAAATGTCACTTTCGATTTGGAAGTTAAAGGTATATTAAATATACCTTTAACATAAATTTTATGCGATTATCATGAAATCGGAATATTATAGAAAAAGAGTCAAAAAGGTTTTTGCTAACCTTGAAATGCAGCAACAATTCTTGCATCCAATTTCCAAGACTCTAGAATATCAGTCAACTGTTGGTCCGCCATTGAAATAAAAATGAATTCTGTAGTACAACGTACCAGGGTCCGAATGTCTGTTTGGTGACGGGTGAACGTTGATAATTGAAGCACAACAAACAAGAAACACAACTAATTTGAAACAACTGATTTGAAACACAACTGATTTCAAACAACTGATTTGAAACACACGCGCAACACACAGAATGAAGAAGCACAGGGAAGTAAGCAGAACACGTGAGTGACGCGAGTGATCGGGAAGAAGTGGTTGTCGCCATAAGGGGACGTTGGGGTTATATAGAGGTCTCCCCACCATGCCCCACCTGGTAACGGGTTTCCCTGCTCCAAGCGGGCAGGCATGTGCTCCTATCGGGTGTCCGAATGTTTCTAGCGGGTTTTTCAAATCCCCTATCGGGTGCTAAGATTCCTAACGGGTATCCGATTTCAGACACTTTCCCATTCCCCATCGGGTGTTTTTTACATCCTATCGGGTGTCTGAATGTTTCTAGCGACTTTATCAAATCCCTATCGGGTGTTGAGGTCCCTATCGGGTATCCGATTTCACACGCTTCTCTGATTCCTATCGGTTGTTTTCTGCCTCCTATCGGGTGTTTGAATGTCTTGTAACGTCTTTTTACCTCCCAAGCGGGTTTTCATTTCTATCGTGTCAGGTTTCCTGATTTCAAACGGTTTTCCGATTCCTATCGAGTTTCTGTTACTCCTATCGGGTTTTTCACAACTTCCTACCGGGTACTTCGAAACTCGTAACGGCTTTTTCAATTGAGATCGGGTGTTTCATAACGTCCTATCGGGTGTTTCGAATCCCTTAACGGGTTTTTCAATTCCTGCTTCTAACGGGTTACTGTAATGTGTAACGGGTTTTTAAATTCGTATCGGGTTTTCACTCACTTGCTAACACGTGTACGGTTTTTCTAACATTTCTGCCAGAAACTCCTACGTGCCTACCATTAGTATAGGTACCTGTGCCTACTAGGAAAAAATATTTTAAAAACCCCATCACAAATACCACGAGTGATTAACGACTCATTCCATTGATAATTCAATTTAATTGATAATGTACGCATGCACATGCACAACATAACAACTTACAACATGTAGTGGACTTGTAGAAATAAATGACATATAGGTACTTACTGCCCTCAGATTCCTTCCGGCATTGAATGACGCCATGAAATGTTGCAAAAGCGATGCACATCACTTTGTAAACGCTGTCGTTTTTATCAAAACTTTATTCAATACAATATAATATTATATTACACTTCATTCACAGAGATGTTCATAATGAGTATAGCTCGGGTGAAAATGACCGGCCAAACTACTCAATTTGGCTCATGCCAAATTACTTCTCGCCCTAGAATATATTATTATAATATCATAGGTCATCATGCGCTCAACAACCGTTTTCCTACACTGTTTAATTGTTCCAAGTTCAAATTGTGGCTGGAACTAATTAATACCCGATAGACTTGTTGCCTACTCGATAGGGAATCATTGGACAACCCGATTGATTACTAAGCGGGAGCTGTTAACAATTATATCACCCGATAGGCAGCCAACGGGTATTTTTTGAATATTTTCCAGCTCGATTGGTTTTCCAAAACCCGATAGGGACTCGTATGTGCAACCCGATAGATGTTCACTCGGGTGTTGTTATCAATTACATCCACCCGATAGAGCTACTAACGGGTATTTCAACGAGGTCGAGCACCCCCCGCACCAGAGAGAAATACTCGTTGGGAGGGGAGGTAAAAATTCAATGAAAACCAAGTCTAACTGACTCTCGACTATACTGAGGACTCATCAGTACAAAAAAAAAATACGGAGTCATAATTCTCTCAGGTGGGGGTGCTCAGCATAAATCTGTTGATAATATAATATAAAACTCGAAAACTGGTGAAGGACGACAACATGTCAATTGGATTATGCTTGTGGACAGCCACCCTGCGGGTAAATGGGCGGGTGGGTTGGGCAATGATCAAAGATAATTTGAAATAAAAAAGAAAAAAAAGCGTAGGTATACCTAATTCAAGTTTTGGGGGCCAAAATTTGTGGGAACCACCGGAAATAACTATTTCAATAATTATTTTACATGAAAGCAACAATAAATGAACAGCCACCATTTCTGCATATAGAATAATAATAAACCCATGCGTGACAAGGACTTTGCAGCGTTTTTAATTTTCAGGTCCAGTATCATGTCCTTCACAATTCCCTCAACTTTACCATATTTCTTCGCGTGAACCCTCCCATGGTAACAAGTACATGTCCTCCAAACGTCCATATTTACGGGAGGTGAAGGGAAAGAGTTGTTATTCTCAAATTCTCACCACTCCCCAAAAACAGTTATCCTTTAGAAATGGTGAATGCAGGCTTCGCTTCCTATACCTCCTCACAGGGATTCGGGCTACCTGGGCTATCATTAAACCACAAATATTTTCCCAACTCTTCATTAACTGTTGCAGGCTTTTGTGTGAGGATTCTACGTATCTCGTCTTGTACTAAATCCTCACATAAAACCTTTCAACGGTCACTCGGAACCTGGGAAAATATTTGTGAATCCGTCTCCAGAGCCAATGCCCCTTTGACCAAGTTCAAATTGTAAAACCCTTCAACGCTCACTCGGAACCTGGGAAAAAATTTGTGAATCCATCTCCGGAGCCAATGCCCCTTCGACCAAGTTCAAATTGTGGCGGGACCTACTTGACACCCGATAGAAATGTTGCCTACTCGATAGGGAATCATTGGACAACCCGATTGATTACTAAGCGGGAGCTGTTAACAATTATATCACCCGATAGGCAGCCAACGGGTATTTTTTCAATATTTTCCTGCTCCATTGGTTTTCCAAAACCCGATAGAGACTCGTCTGTGCAACCCGATAGATGTTCACTCGGGTGTTGTTATCAATTACATCCACCCGATAGAGCTACTAACGGGTATTTTGTTCGGCATTTCCCTGCTCGATTGCATTTTTCAACCCGATAGACGTTGGTCGATGCAACCCGGATGATTATCAATCGGGAGCTATGAGACGACCCGTTACGATGCTAACGGGTATGTTTTGAATGAGATAACCCGATACAAAAGTAAAACAGAGCTGTTCACACTGGCAGAACCCGATAGAAAGCTAACGGCTACTTTTTGAATTTTTTCTTGCTCGATTGGTTTTCCAAAAACCGATAGAGACTCGTCTGTGCAACCCGATAGATGTTCACTCGGGTGTTGTTATCAATTACAGCCACCCGATAGAGCTACTAACGGGTATTTCAACGAGGTCGAGCACCCCCCGCACCAGAGAGAAATACTCGTTGGGAGGGGAGGTACAAATTCAATGAAAACCAAGTCTAACTGACTCTCGACTATACTGAGGACTCATCAGTACAAAAAAAAAATACGGAGTCATAATTCTCTCAGGTGGGGGTGCTCAGCATAAATCTGTTGATAATATAATATAAAACTCGAAAACTGGTGAAGGACGACAACATGTCAATTGGATTATGCTTGTGGACAGCCACCCTGCGGGTAAATGGGCGGGTGGGTTGGGCAATGATCAAAGATAATTTGAAATAAAAAAGAAAAAAAAGCGTAGGTATACCTAATTCAAGTTTTGGGGGCCAAAATTTGTGGGAACCACCGGAAATAACTATTTCAATAATTATTTTACATGAAAGCAACAATAAATGAACAGCCACCATTTCTGCATATAGAATAATAATAAACCCATGCGTGACAAGGACTTTGCAGCGTTTTTAATTTTCAGGTCCAGTATCATGTCCTTCACAATTCCCTCAACTTTACCATATTTCTTCGCGTGAACCCTCCCATGGTAACAAGTACATGTCCTCCAAACGTCCATATTTACGGGAGGTGAAGGGAAAGAGTTGTTATTCTCAAATTCTCACCACTCCCCAAAAACAGTTATCCTTTAGAAATGGTGAATGCAGGCTTCGCTTCCTATACCTCCTCACAGGGATTCGGGCTACCTGGGCTATCATTAAACCACAAATATTTTCCCAACTCTTCATTAACTGTTGCAGGCTTTTGTGTGAGGATTCTACGTATCTCGTCTTGTACTAAATCCTCACATAAAACCTTTCAACGGTCACTCGGAACCTGGGAAAATATTTGTGAATCCGTCTCCAGAGCCAATGCCCCTTTGACCAAGTTCAAATTGTAAAACCCTTCAACGCTCACTCGGAACCTGGGAAAAAATTTGTGAATCCATCTCCGGAGCCAATGCCCCTTCGACCAAGTTCAAATTGTGGCGGGACCTACTTGACACCCGATAGAAATGTTGCCTACTCGATAGGGAATCATTGGACAACCCGATTGATTACTAAGCGGGAGCTGTTAACAATTATATCACCCGATAGGCAGCCAACGGGTATTTTTTCAATATTTTCCTGCTCCATTGGTTTTCCAAAACCCGATAGAGACTCGTCTGTGCAACCCGATAGATGTTCACTCGGGTGTTGTTATCAATTACATCCACCCGATAGAGCTACTAACGGGTATTTTGTTCGGCATTTCCCTGCTCGATTGCATTGTTCAACCCGATAGACGTTGGTCGATGCAACCCGGATGATTATCAATCGGGAGCTATGAGACGACCCGTTACGATGCTAACGGGTATGTTTTGAATGAGATAACCCGATACAAAAGTAAAACAGAGCTGTTCACACTGGCAGAACCCGATAGAAAGCTAACGGCTACTTTTTGAATTTTTTCTTGCTCGATTGGTTTTCCAAAAACCGATAGAGACTCGTCTGTGCAACCCGATAGATGTTCACTCGGGTGTTGTTATCAATTACAGCCACCCGATAGAGCTACTAACGGGTATTTTGTTCGGCATTTCCCTGCTCGATTGCATTGTTCAACCCGATAGATGTTGGTCGATGCAACCCGGTTGATTATTAAGCGGGAGCTGTTAACAATTATATCACCCGATTGGTGGCTAACGGGTATTTTATGAATATTTCTCAGCTCGATCGATTTTTCTCTACCCGATAGGGATCACTCAATGGAAATGGTAGATCTTCAATCGGGTGTTGTTAGCAACAAACATCACCCGATAGGAAGACTAACGGGTATTTTTGTTCACTATTTCCCTGCTCGATTGGCTTTCATAGGCCCGATAGCGATGTGTGATGTAACCCGATAGATTATTAAGGGGGAGCTCTTGACAATTATTTCACCCGATAGGCGCTAACGGGTATTTTATGCATATTTCCCAGCTCGATTAATTTTATTTCTACCCGATAGGAATTTTGTATAAACCCGATAGATTATCAATCGGGAGATCTTAATGCTCAGATGACCCGACAGTCAGCTAACAGGTATTTTTTTGAACATTTCCATGCTCGATTGTTTTTCGTACACCCGATAGGAGGTTTGCATAAAACCCGATAGGTTATCAAACGGGAGACGTAAATGCTCAGATGACCGGATAGTGTGCTAACGGGTATTTTTTTTCAACATTTGCTAGCTAGATCGTTTTTCATACACCCGATAGGAATTTTGCATAAACCCGATAGGTTATCAAACGGGAGACGTAAATGCTCAGATGACCCGATAGTGTGCTAACGGGTATTTTTTTCAACATTTGCTAGCTAGATCGTTTTTCATACACCCGCTAGGAATTTTGAAAAAAACCCGATAGATCATCAAACGGGAGACGTAAATGTTCAGATGACCCGATAGTGCGCTAACGGGTATTTTTTTGGAATATTTGCATGCTCGCTTGGGTTTCATGGACCCGATAGGAATTTGTTATGAAACCCGATAGACAACCAACAGACCCGATTGATTTCTTAACGGGTGTAGTTCCCATTAATAAAAGCCCGTTAGGGTTAAGTCGCCACCCGATACGATTTTGACGAATACCCGTTAGGAATTACCAAAACCCGCTTGTTTTTACGAATGCCCGATACAAAAATATCCGAACCATACCCGATAGGAGGGGCTAATCTAACAGCCCGATAGATTTTTATGGCAGCCCGATAGAAATTTATGTCGTACCCGATTGGAGTTATGTCTTCCCGATAGATTTTTACCATCACCCGATACGATTTACACCCTACCCGCTTGGGATTAGGCACACCCGCTAGGTTTCCTATCGGGAAATCAATTCCGAGTGTTCCTAGCGGGCATGGTGCGCCACATTTTTCTCTCGGTGTGATCCCCATAAGATCTGATCCCCTATCTCCATTTTGCACTATTTGAGGAAAGCTCTTTGAGGTGTTGTAGATCGCAACTTGATTAGAACGTCCAATTTGACATGGATATGTCTTTTAGGCTGGGGGTCAGTGAAATTTTTGCGACAGGAAAAAAATGCGACGTTTTTTGGGCCGAATCCCGTTGAGGTAGAGACTTCAAATTTGTCATGTAGTCACCTTAGGACTTCTACCTGACGATACATAGGGCTGGGATCAGCTGAGTGGCTCCAAAAGCTAATTTCTGTGCTATTCATCCTGTAAAGCTTTAATTTGTCATGTAGTCACCTTAGGATTTCTACCTGACGATACATAGGGCTGGGATCAGCTGAGTGGCTCCAAAAGCTAATTTCTGTGCTATTCATCCTGTAAAGCTGTAATTTGTCATGTAGTCACCTTAGGATTTCTACATGACGATACATAGGGCTCGGATCAGCTGAGTGGCTCCAAAAGCTAATTTCTGTGCTATTCATCCTGTAAAGCTGTAATTTGTCATGTAGTCACCTTAGGATTTCTACATGACGATACATATGGCTCGGATCAGCTGAGTGGCTCCAAAAGCGAATTTCTGTGCTATTCATCCTGTAAAGCTGTAATTTGTCATGTAGTCACCTTAGGACTTCTACCTGACGATACATAGGGCTGGGATCAGCTGAGTGGCTCCAAAAGCTAATTTCTGTGCTATTCATCCTGTAAAGCTGTAATTTGTCATGTAGTCACCTTAGGATTTCTACCTGACGATACATAGGGCTGGGATCAGCTGAGTGGCTCCAAAAGCTAATTTCTGTGCTATTCATCCTGTAAAGCTGTAATTTGTCATGTAGTCACCTTAGGACTTCTACATGACGATACATAGGGCTCGGATCAGCTGAGTGGCTCCAAAAGCGAATTTCTGTGCTATTCATCCTGTAAAGCTGTAATTTGTCATGTAGTCACCTTAGGACTTCTACCTGACGATACATAGGGCTCGGATCAGCTGAGTGGCTCCAAAAGCTAATTTCTGTGCTATTCATCCTGTAAAGCTGTAATTTGTCATGTAGTCACCTTAGGATTTCTACATGACGATACATAGGGCTCGGATCAGCCGAGTGGCTTCAAAAGCTAATTTCTGTGCTATTCATCCTGTAAAGCTGTAATTTGTCATGTAGTCACCTTAGGACTTCTACCTGACGATACATAGGGCTCGGATCAGCTGAGTGGCTCCAAAAGCGAATTTCTCTGCTGTTCATCCTGTAAAGCTGTAATTTGTCATGTAGTCACCTTAGGAGTTCTACCTGACGATACATAGGGCTGGGATCAGCTGAGTGGCTCCAAAAGCTAATTTCTGTGCTATTCATCCTGTAAAGCTGTAATTTGTCATGTAGTCACCTTAGGATTTCTACATGACGATACATAGGGCTCGGATCAGCTGACTGGCTCCAAGAGCTAATTTCTGTGCTATTCGTTCTGTAAATCGGTAATTGGTCATGTCAAGCCATTGTTAAGCATTACTAATAGAACTTATATTACTGTAAATTAAAACATAAATAAATTTGGTGATTCTGAAAATTGATTTATTTTTGTCTAACCAGTGCTTCAAATTTTGGGAGAATTTAAATTGCTTAAATCATTAAATCATTTAATTGATAAGAGATTGCTTAAATCATTTACCACTTCCGTTAAGCTCTCCCTTGATGGGAAATACATATCCATGATCTTCAAGTCTTTCTCATCAAGGGACAGCTTAATGGAAGTGGTAAATGATTTAAGAAATCTCTTATCAATTAAATGATTTAATGATTTAAGCAATTTATTTCTTGGGAAAAGCTTATAAAACCCTTTCCACGTTGTGCAAAGTTTTGTAGGTCTAAAGCTGAAGAGCCACAAATGGGTCGTATTACGCTTATTTTTGAAGTCCCAGAAGTGAAAGATGGGTTGAACTTGATAGAACACTGCACCCCAGTACAACCCTGACGTAAACGGCTTCAAGTGGAACGAAAATCGTGAATTAATTATATCTATTCGCTCTTATACAACTACCTTAGCTTTCGTCACATAACTACGTCATGTGCTGTCCAGTGCAGGGTTACTGGGCTAAACCTCCTTATCTGAGACTAATTAGACTAAAGTTGCGAATAATAATCATACCAGTATCATTATTATATTTATGAACTAACGATGGTTGTTGCCGAACAACTTCAATTCCCTTCTTTAGCGGAGGAAACGACCTACCGAAAATGGGTCTTGAGACTTTAAATCGTGAAATTTTATTCGTGGAACCATCAGAATGCTCTGTATTGTTTTGGCCATTAAAGCATAGCTTTGGGTGTTAGGAGTTCGAATTATGAAGATATACACCTAATTACCCACCCTGCGTAATAGGGAATTATGTTGAATTCAACGACTTCAACGGGGGCCGTGCAACCACAGCGGCGCGACCAGCAATGTAGTGGTGAAAGAGCGACTCCCGCAGAGTTAAAGATTTTCAACTCAGTTACTCATTTCCTTCAGGACTCGACGAAGAACAAATTGTGGGCTACAAACTGTTATTAAATAACTTCGAAGTAATCGCCTTATATTTGTACACAGCTCACCGGTAAAACGTTTCAAAAATCGCGTGATAATACGAGGTGACACCAAGTTACTACGGGTCGACGGTGGGCGGCGCGGCCTTCTCAGGTTTGTCGCCCAGACCACAGGGGGTGGCCTAAGGGTTAATTGCTGGAAACCCTTAACGTAACAATGTTTCAGCCCTCACGGTAGCCCAGTATAATTTGCGATAAAATCCGTACAAATTCGACCGACCTTCAAAGGCAATGGTGATAATTACACTTATCGGGCTATTATTCATCTTGAAAGTAGAATTTTATATATGAAGTTTACGCTACCTATCATTTCTCAACTCTCCATTATAATATTAAAACCATTCATTATAGGTCACTAAATATTCCTTCAAGTAGGTAGCCAGCCCTCCTCCGCATAATCCTCTTGTTATGGGATTATTACCAAATGACGAAATCATTTAAAACGTTTTAATTAATAAAAATATAGGTACGAAAAATAGTTAAATATTGACTGATGCATTAACTGGGAGCAAGGGACTCCTGCTGGATGGCGATGAAGATAATTTTGCGAGTTTAGCACTTCCGTTTCACTTCACTCTTTATTGTATCTTCTTGAAGTTCTCCGCATAACTTAACACAACGAGTGGAGTGAACAGAATCACAAAAGTCTGGAAAATTTCAGTGACATTGCAATTCTATCGACATGGACATCGAAAATTGTAGGTATAACTAGACCTGAAACTGAATTAATTTCAATAACTACTGTGAAAGCTGGATGAACATCGTTTTCTGAGCATCGCAAATTATTTATTTGCCACTACCCCTTCCTCCCTCATCCTGAAATTTTATAAGCTATATCTTACCATGGTGATTTGCAATACCTATCTAATTATTTATGCCTTGACATTCGCGTTTTATCTTATCATTATATTATTTCTGTATCTGGCGTCGTAAACTGAGCCGATAGCGCGAAGAATACTGAGCAGAAAGCCGTTCTCTCCCGACTGCGCCTCGGGTAAGTTTAATAATTTTACATGATCTCGTTTTATCAGGAGGCAATGGTTTTTACAAAAAGTTTTTTCCGCTGTTACTTTTAATGGAAGGTATTACAGCTACCATCTTCCTTCCCAAGAGGTTACGACCGCTCCCACACGGCGTTCTTCGTGAACCGGCATGAAGACAAAACAGTGTTTCGTAAACATCAGTGAAAGAAAATATGTGAGGCTTGAGGTACCTACCTATGGAACAGGCTTGTAATATTAACTTCAGAAAATAATTCACAAAAATCTCGAATAACTTGGCAAAAGCTGAAATAAATTGATAACACAACAGAATGTAGGTATCCATTGTGTGAATGTAGATAATGCGAAATGTTTTTAAAAAAAATTTAATATAATTTTTTAAAGGAGGCTTTTAGTAGGCTACTACGCAACACCCCTCAGTAATGTTTCAACAAATTTTTTATTAGGAATAAGAACAATAAATTTCCCTATTGACAGCATGGATTCCATGATTCACTGCTCGTTTGTGAAAATCAACGTTGGTATTAATAAACTGTGTTATAAAATAATTCCGGACGAGTACTCACTTCTCCAATAAGTGGATTCCTCATTAAAGCTCCCTTTCCGACGGAGTCGTGGATACTATCCAATTTAACCCTCAGAACGCGAGCCCTTGCATGCAAAACGGTTTTTCTTGGACCCCAAAAAAGGATTACGGACGAAACTTGAGTAGCATCCAATCTCCCCAGACACGTTCCGCCTTTGGGACTCTCATGCAAGAAAAAAAAACCCTATTAGATTCCGTTTATATGACGGCTATTCCGGGAAGAAGGTAGCAATCTGAAATAAAAGCGAAATCTTTTCTTTTTTCTTATTCGTTCGAAATGGAGAATGCGTGGAGGAGAATGATCAATTGGGATGTGAGATTGGGAGGAAAGTAATGGCGGTCCAAGGCAAATCGAGTCTCGAATCCTCGCTTCCGGACTGTGAATACGAACAGGATTTTTCGTTGTGCAACTGGGTGAATTTTTTTCCCCCACTGGTTCATACGGATATTTGTAAAAGAAAGTTGTGCCAATTGCTTGCCACAGCGTCAACCGGGCTGCGTGAATTTGCTCTCATTTCGTAAATGACAATATATTATTATGTTTTTGGCATTTGCTTTGCGCTGTACGATTGCTTTTGCCAAATACTAAATCCAAAATCGAAATTGAAGACACGTCCTTCTTTCTCAGTGGTTTCTTTTGGTATATTGTTTTCAACAAAGCGTGAAAATCCATTTTGTAACCTCCCTGCAAATTGGATGTTTTACGTTTTGATGTCAGGTTAGCCTTTCGCTGTTCAAGGCACTTCGCTTCAATACCACTGACAAAAGTTGAAATGCTGCATGATGGTTCCATTTGGAGTCTGGTTGGTTCTTGAAGCTCGTTGTTACTATCGGTCGTCTCCGAGAGGTGGAAATACTAGGAGTTGTTGACATTTTCGAAACGCCATAGCTCAGAAACTTTCCGAGTATATTGCAATATTAAAGAGTTTTGAGATCATCGAACGACCAGCTGTTCGTTAATAGAATAAATACACTTAAGTAAATAAATAAAATAAATAATTTAATAAATATAATAAATATACTTGGAGTCTGAACCGAAAAAAAACATTATCGAGCCTGTGAATCTAACAATATAACAACAGCCCAGTTATCATTGATCACCATAGTCTCTTGAGTCCGAAGGAAGAAGGTAGATCATTTGTTGGTGGGTAAAAACAGTGCACAAAATTGACAATGTAGACAAATTGACAAAGATACGTATTATCCAATACCTAGAAAAATCTAATTTAGTTCGTGGATGTCCTTACAATTATTTACACAGTAGGGTTATCTATACAGCAAATAATAAACTTTGTAGAAGAATTTTTATAAAACTTAACTGATTCGTTAGAGACTGTTTAGTACCTAGCTAAATGTGGTCTCGATCCACAGAATTTAATTTTTCACATCGTTTATTTCAAGGTGTTTTGGACAAAAATATCCCAGAAACGTTGAAAATATGGGGTTTTGCGCAATAAGTGTTCCATTTAGAGGGTAATAAAACGCGAAATATACGTGATCAATGTGCAAGGCCTCGAAGTTTGGCAGAAACATTTTTTGTTCTGGCTTGTGTTCTGGTAGAAGGATGTGTGAAGTTTATAACTACATGTGCAAATACCTGCTTGAGTTTGTTATACGATTCCAGCTCCAAGTATTTCCAGACCTTGTCAGGGCCGTTCGACTGAAGTGACGAAAATGCAGCAGCTCGGTGGCCGAAGAGGTCGGTATACAGCAGCTTCAACAAGGTTAATGATGAGATTGGGGGACAAGAGCTGTGGATTTCGTGACCCACTCCGGACTTTATTCAGCCAAAGGGCGGCAGACAGGGGCTTTGGTTCGGAGATAAGCCCTCGTGTCGTTAGGATTGTCACACTGAGAACAGCTCAGGAAAAAGGCAGTTGATCCATCAGTCCGTCAACCCGATAAACAGGCCTTTAGGTGGTAGGCTTCACTATCAGGAGAGGTGTCCTCTTCCCAAGATCATCAGAAAAGGACCCAGTCTTTGCCCGTTCCCCAACGCCCTTTCAAGATAACTTCAATTACTGGCGTTTCCTCTCGCATCCTCCGAATACCCCTTTTTAAAAGATAAATGTTCGCATTGTTTCCCGTTTTCTCGAAGACGGTTTTATCGGACCGTGTTTTTCGTCTGTCGTTAACAGGCTCCGGCAGTCCCGTTGAATAAAGAATGAGCGACAATACATCAGGGTTGAGTGTGGTACGGAGTAAAATAGTTCAATAGGGGAAATCAACACCTGTCTATTACGCTAACAACGAGATGGCAATCTTGAGGAAAGCCATTAGGGAGGGCCACGCTGCTATCTGGAAGCCCACATCGCCGGAGGTTTCCTGAGGCTTGCACCGGTGATAAGCCTCAGTCGAGGGATAAACTCACTTCCTTCTACCGCGGAATTGGATCAGATTCCGAATTATCGACCCGCAATCGAGTGCTTGGTCTGCCGTCAGCTCTGAATAATTACATAGAAGATTATCAGATGAGGAAAGTGTGAGAGGGCAATTGAAATCGTTTCATTCAACGGTTCTGCTTGAAGTCCTACAGTAGAAGTCGCTTAGTAGAAAGGCGGTTAAAGGAATAAGCCGGATATAAGGATAGAAACAGTCAGGTCCCGATCGGCTGTATGTGAACACACAGGGAATTGGCCTGTTATAGTGAACAAAAGGACGGTTTTTGAGTTTCTGGGTGTCAAAAGTCGGCACAATAGGTAAAAATGGCTGAAATCACTCAAAATTGGTATATATTCACCAGAAGTGGTACCTATTGAATGATGATCCGAAACAGAAGATAACTAACTGCTACAGGTTTTAATATTGATTTCCTCAAAAAAAAAATTAATCAAAATTAGGTCAATTCTGGGGGGTCACAATTCGCCAATATCAGTAAAAATGGATAAAACACCGCAAAGTATATTATACAGCAGAAGTCGCTTAGAGAGATTGGTCGCGTGTAGTGATTGTTCCCTGTCGGTCCCAATTCGATCACTATAAGCGACTTCTACTGTATATGGTCTTTTTGGAGAATTGTTTGAAAAATATTAACAGATGAAAGGATAAGTTAGAAGGCTGGACTTTGTGACAGGGCTCTGTCGGAATGCAAAAGTGGGTCAACTTTGAGTGTTCGTAGGCCTACAATCACAACAACTAACATGTTAAGTGGCAGAAAATCACAAATAACAAAAATGGTTTAAAATGGTGACTCAGGAAAAGGATTAAGTAATTCAGTAGCTACCTATCCAAAAATATTTTAGCTTAAAAAAAACCGAAGAAATTGGTTTTGGCTAGGTAGGTACTTGAAAATTGCTCTGAATTGGAAAAAATGGTGATTTATTTATTTATTTATTTATTATGAAACGGGCTGGTGCCCTGTTTACAACAGCAACAAAGAAGAAAACAGTACTCAGAAAAACAAAATAAAAAAGCTGGATATAAATTAAATATTAAACAAAGGAAATGCAAAGGAAAACTAAAATTTTGAGCAGAACGAAAATGAGATAAGGTTAATTCAACACTAGAAAATACATTTTACATGTGATAGTTTAATACAATAGCGCTCATTTAAATAGCGTGAAATTTATTTATTAATTAAATAAATAAATAAATAAAGTTATATTTGAATGAAAAGTGTTCAGATTTGGACGTCTATGCTCAAAGATCGTGAGGAATGTTCGAATATGTAGTTGGTCGATGGTTTGCTGCATGGCGGTAACTTTGGGTGTTCAAATCAATTAACCATCGATGGAACAAAATCCCTCAGTTTTGGGCGTCTAGCGAGAAATATCTACCATAAGTACTTAGGTAATCAAGTTAATAATGGCGGTTTATTAGTTTCTGTACAGTTATGCGATACGTCTAAACCAGTTCAGCCTGCTGGATATTGGACCTATCTAGATGCTGTAACACAATGATGCACACAGTACCTCCGAAAGGCGCTCGTAACATTACAAAAGAACGGTCGCAGGGATGACAGTGCCATTCAAACTGTCTAAGCATATTCACAGCCATCGATAAGGTTTGTTGAAATTCATGAAATAAGAGTATTTCATGAAAATTTGATCGAAATAATGAACAGGTTTGATGAAATGGCCTAAACATATTCTAACAACTCTGACTTCTAGCCAAACTTGCGTCGTTACTCATCTAATGATGAACTTGGAAAGATGATTTTTCTATAGAGCAGGGGTTCCCAACCTTTTTTGACAGCCCCCCACCCCCCCCCCCCCCAGCTAGATGCGAGCACCATTGCGCCCCCTTTCCCCTTGTTCTACGTAAGTATACTCTCCCCCTCCTTAAAATTTGTATATACCGTAAGTAATGAAAAAATTTAAACTCAGTTTTAAACTGAACTATTTATTAACAGTAGGTAATTGAAATTTTCGGTTTCATAATATTTTAATTCTATTAATTTATTAACTATTAGTTCTATGGTTAATGTGACACTTTACTTTGTTTTTCGGTTACTAATTTCTCCAGGTTTGGAGTGATTTTCGATAAAGCACATCTTAGGGCACTTTCAACATTCAAGCGTTTTTGGGTTTTCGGTTTCAGTGCCAGTAAGTGTGAAAATCCCGAGTCATATAGGTAGGTAGAGGAGAAGAGCACGAGAATTTTCAAAGCAACCGTAGAAATATTTGGATAGATAATGAAGGTGCGCTATCTAAAATTTATCCAACTCTGCTGCTTCGAATGTCATGTTCGCGGTTGAATCGCTCTGCAAATATATCACTTCTTCTTGAATTTCGACAGAAACTGATTCCACCTTTACAGTAAACAGCATGGTTTGCTTGCCAACGGTGTTTGTTTCAGGAAAATAGCGCTGAAGTTCATCCAGCCAATCAAATTATTCATAATTTTTTTTTTACATTCCATGGTTACATTTATGAACCATCCATGAATAAATCGTGCAGTTTACCATCCGAAAGTTCATTCGGACGACGGAATGACGAGAAATTGGGTGTGGGGGCCCTCCAGTCGTCGCTTCCACAAACACATCTTCTCTGAAAAACGCTGTAAAGTCCTCGTCACATGGGTTTATTATTCTACTGGACATACCTATAGAAATGCTGGCTGTTCATTAAGTTTTGCTTTCATGTAAAATAATTGAAATAGCTATTTCTGATGGTTTCCACCAATTTTCGCCCCCAAAACTTGAATTAGGTACGCTCCCTTATTATTTTTTTTTCAAATGATCTTTGATCATTGGTGGTGTCATTTAATCGTTTTGATCCACGTGTTCATACTTTTCCTAGTGTTATTTTACAAATTGATTGTGATTTCAGATGATTTCGCAGGTTTTTGACTCATAAAAAATCAATTTTGGGAGCGGAACATGTGGTAAAACCACAATTTTCCACTCCTTGGTCAAAATCGACTTCATATTCGGTCTTCTCGTCCCCAAAAACATGGAAAACGACACCTCAAACGCTCATGTTACTAACATGTCGCTAAAACGCAAAAAGTACTTATTTTTACACACATTTTCACTCATAACACCCCTGGGTATATTCCGATCGGGCTGAAAAGTTTCGGGACACAACTAGGGCCCAAATGGAGCATGTGTGCGAAAGAACGACTTTTTTAGACCGAAAATGAAGCCTGCACACGTGATACGGCGGACGGCGCGCAGTGGGGCCAAATGGCCAAAATACGGAAAAAACTACGAATCTCGAAAACGGATAATGATATAGACTTGGGAGTGGTTTCATTCGATTCAGAGGGGAAAAATACATTAGAAAAAACGATGTTATCTGTTTTACAAGAGTTTCATTATCAAACTTAACTGAACATTTTCTTCGGAACAACCTGAAAATTTTGCTTCTTCTCAAAATTTGCTCATGTCCTCTGTTGAAATAACAAAAAAATGAAATAAATAACTTCACTACAACTCATTTTTGCACTTTTTGCGCATCAGCATATTCGGGATGCCTTGAAAAGTCAAAATTTGACAGCGCATTGCATTTACGAAAGTAACGCCTCAGCTTCCGCGCTGAAATCTTCAAGCCTTTTCTTTGGAGATGGACGCAAGGAAGTGATAAAGGGGTCAGACGTTTCTAGCAGTTTATGAAAAATATCCTCGTTGGTGTTCAATCGGGAATTTTTTCTTGTGTAATGAGTTCTGAAATGTTTGTAGTCCTTGTTCCGACTCTCTTGAGCTTCTTCTGAGAGTGCACCGATTGGCAGAGCAGCAGATTCAACTATTTCGGACCCATGTATTAATATCTTATGTAGTGTACATGGCATATAGTACCACGGGTACAACCTCACAGCTAATTCAGCAGTATCTTGGGTGTAAGTGGCGAATTTGGAAACGTCAATCTGATGACTGCTGCTGTTGATCACTTCCAGGATTGTCCCTAATCTGCAAATCAATGTTATATCAATACCAGTTATCGAAGCTACAACTGAGGGGTTAGCAAAAAATCTTCTCGAGGTATTCCCTGTATTGCTCGATCCGTAGCCCTGCTTCACGTAGTCAACTCTTATACCAAGTTGACTCAGTAATTCTCTTTGAATTCGGTTCTTCTCGGCATCTTTGATTGGCTTAGTTGTAGCATTGGTCCTCCATGCCTGAAATTTTAAGTTGTAACTAAGATGAAGAATATACTCCATAAATTTAATTCTGGCATGGAGAGGAGAAATTCCCAGTTTAAAAGCTTCGCGATTTGGAGGTCTCTGTTTTACTGATTGCACATTATTCATTTCCGTTGGACGAGCACCGCAAATGACGCAATTGGTAGAAGCCGTGGTATCAGTACAAATTTGGGCTACTTTCCCATCCAACATCGTGAAATGCAATACATGTTTTACAGTAATTGCACGAGTGCCTATAATCAGTCTCATATCTTGCAGATTTTTAATTTCATTTTCTACTCTCAATATTTCTGTCTTAACTACTACATCCGTTTCCTTTTCATAATCAAATCTCAGTGGTCTACAATATAGTGTTGACGAAGGTCTTGGATTCAACCAACTAATGGAATCGTCATTATCAGTTGCAGTGATTCGCAGAGGCACGATAGACGTCATGAATAGGTTCGCGTCAGTTTTTCCTTCATTGACTTGTGAGAACGATTGAGAAAACTCTTGCTGGCCTGAGGCCCCATCACATCCCCACTTCGTATGTAATGTGACATTATGGTCCTTCAAATTATCAATTTCCTCCTCTGTCATTGTTTGAAATATTCTATCCACGGTATGATCAAGCAAGTTCTGTAGCGGAACCCCACCACCGGTTTCCGATATATTAACACCACTTGGATAGCAATTTTTTTTTGCCTCAGCCACTTTTTTGTAGGAGGGGAAGATATTAAAACCTGCACTTTTAGTTGCAGCTCTGATAGTTTCGTACTGAAACCTGGTCATCTTGGCTTGGAGGAAAAGAGCTAATGCAAATTCGGCAGTAAACACTGGTGACTTATCAACCTCGGCTGAGGAACCAGCTGCATCTATCAAATTTTGATCGTTCAACGATCGTATTTTTGCCATTTTAAACCTCTTACCCCTCTCACCACACTCGTCAAAAGGTTTTTCAGGTCGTCCGATTCTATGAAAGCCGCCCTCCGCGGATTGCATACAAGCCCTGTCATCACTATTTGGTAAATTAATCATAAACTCACCCTTCATCCAATCGCGGTATTTTCTTAAAAAGTTCTGCTTGTTACGGACAGCTGTCGACCACCTTTGATTAAAATGAGTGAGAAACCTCTTTTTTAATTGTGTTATCAACAAGGAGAGCTCATCTTCTTTCAGATGTGTGAAGTTACCCACGATATATTGTTCAATATCACCTCCGTTAAATAGAACTTCACACAAATCACCGTATAAAATTTGTATTGGTTCCATCTCTGGAGAACGACTAACCGAGAAGACTGACGTGGTATTAAAAGGATTCTCATAGCGTGATAAAAGTGCACGCCGAATACTCAACCAATTGAATAAACAACACATGTTTGAACAAGCCCATTTGCGTAGGGCTCTGTCCGACGCCTACTGTTTCTTATTGAAAGAATGAGAGCAGAGGTCAGACGCGCAAATATGCGCAGCTGAAATTTATACAGGTGCTACCTAACTACGCCTGGAAAAGAAATATTCAACAGCCACGTTGGAGACTTGTGGAGCTTTTTTTGAAAGTCACAAAACATGCAATTGACAATGAAAAAGAGTGTGTTTTTTCTTCAAAATACCTCCTAAGCGTATTGTTGTCCTAAGCAATGCTCTCATTTCTTTGTTGGGTGTTTTCATGATCGTTATAAACCCTTACGCTTTAAAAATAAATTTTTAGAAAAGTGTTATGTTTTTTATAACAACGCTTAAAAATTAAGCAAAATTTATGATTTTCTCACTTTACTTAAGCAATTTGAGGATATGAAATTTTTTTACTGAAAACTGCTATCATACCTTGATTCTACAGGAAGTTTACTATAGGATTCCATTATTCCGGCAATTAATTCTTATTTTTCAAAAAATTGACTTTTTTCCGCGTTTGCCCCACTGTGCGGCGGACGGCGGACGGACATTGCATTTTTCGAATCTACGCACCTTGAAACGGAAAAGAAAAAATTTTGAGGGGGTGTTATAAAAATATTTTGCTGAGCGAATACATAGGTGTATTATTCACAGAATAATAAACCAAAACCTGTATGGAATCTGAAGTAGAGATTGCGGTTCACTTTCCGCTTTTCAGTCTCAGATTCAAATTATTTATGGCTTCGAAGAAATTTTCGTGAAGCTTGTGGGCCCCGCTCGCGCCTCCCCTGGGGACCCCTTGCGCCCCCCAGGTTGGGAATCCCTGCTCTAGAGGCTCCCTTGGCTGAATAGAAATCGATTGTGATTGATCTTTATAAGTTTACAGTGGTGCGGGTTCACCCCCGTCAAGACAAACGGCCGTTTAAATAAACGGATTCAAGAGAACATCATGTTGTGTGAACCATCCAAGTGGTTCTGCGTGATGTTTCCATGAATTTGTGCATAATTATTTGGTATGCTGCCGAGAAAACTGTCAAATCAAAAGATCAGTTGTTGAGAATACCAGATGTCGGAGCTGCTATTAGTTTTTGTAACTCCTTGAAGTTCGAACAATGCGTCTGCTTTCGAAAGAACGAAGAAAAAAACCAATTTGCTATCCGAGACATAACGAGGCCTCCAGTGAGTGACTTTTGGTTCATCGCCCATCCTGCTCGCCGTAAAGATAAATGCCAAACGAAACCTACGACTGGATGAAAGGCGGGAGGACGACCTTTCGGTGGAGCTTTCGCCTAACCAGGTCTTCCCCGTCCCCCGGGCCACAGACTCGGCACTATCATGGGCGTATTGATCTTGTGCCAGACAAGGTAGGCAGTTGGGGGTCCCACTAACCGTGAAATGGATGGAACGGCGAAGTGGGGCCCGCGGTCGGCTTAGAAAGTGAAGCTTTTCCGCTTGATACAGTTACACACTATTCCTTTCAGGGGCCGAGAGTGTGAGATGGGGATGGATGAATACGTAGGAGTATCAAACGGGGTCACAAAGTCGCCTCCACAAAAGAACACTAAATCGCTAATTGATTCCCTTAGAACTTTCTTGAAAAACGACAGATCAACTCTCACTCTAAGGGTTCATTAGAAAACGCTGCAAAGTCCTTGTCACATGGGTTTATTATTCTAATGGACATACGTACAGACGTTTTGGATGTTCATTTATTGTTTTCATTTATTGTTTCTTTCATGTGCAATAATTATTGAAATGGCTATTTTTGAAGGTTTCCACCAATTTTGGCCCCCAAAAACACGAATTAGGCTCGGTTTTTTTTAAACAGATTATTTTTGATGGTAGGTACTATAAATGATTAAAAATAATCTGTTTAAAAAAAACCGAGCCTAATTCGTGATTTTGGGGGCCACAATTAGTGGAAACCATCAAAAACAGCCATTTCAATAATTGCACATGAAAGATGCGACATCCAAACGTATGTACATATGTCCATTAGAATAATAAACCCATGTGACAAGGACTTTGCAGCGTTTTCTAATGAATCCTTAGAGTGAGAGTTGATCTGTCGTTTTTCAAGAAAGTTCTAAGGGAATCAATTAGCGATTTAGTGTTATTATACAAATGTATGGTGATTTCAGACAATTTCCCATCTTTTTGACTAATAAAAAATGAATTTCGGGAAACCTTCGTTATAACCTTAGTTCTTCACTCTTCGGTCAAAATCAACCTCGTATTCGGTCTTCTCGCCCTAAAAAACATGGAAAACGATATCTCACAAGCTGATGTTCACTAAAACCTCGAAAATCCCTCGAAAACCCCTATTTTTCTCCCATAATACCTCTGGGTGTATGCCGATTGGGCTGCCGTGTTTCGGAGCATAACTTCTATTTTTTCAATTTTTTTTTCAATTTTCAATTTTTTTTCAATTTTCAGTTTTTTTATTCAGCAAATACTTTATACAACAAATATAATGATTTTTAGAGAGTCTATATACATAATACAAGATCTAAACTTATGTTGGTTTATGAGCCTAAGGTCAATGACCCGTCCAGGCTCGTCTAGGACCCAAATGTGTTCCCAAATGGGGACCCAAACTGTGTGCGGAAGAACAACAATTTTAGACAAAATTTAACGTAAATTTAAGGCTGAAACTGCGTTAGAACCTCAATTTTTCACTCATCGGTCAAAAGCTCATGTTACTAAAACACAAAAAGTACCTATTTTTATACCCATTTTCACTCATAACACCCCTGGGTGTATTCCGATCTGGCTGTAATGTTTCGGGACACAACTAGGGCCCAAATGGAGCGTATATGCGAAAGAACGAATTTTTTTAGACTGAAAATGAAGCCGGTATACGTGATACGGCGGGCGGCGTACCGCGGACTGGCATTGCATTTTTGGAATCTACGCACTTCGAAACGTAAAAGAAAAAATTTTGAGGGGGTGCTATAAAATTTTTTTACTGAGCGATAGTTTATTATTCACAAATAATAAACCAAAATGCTCGAGTCCCTAACCTCACACAACCGAAGGAACAATACTTGAATATTACATACACGAAGAATTAAATAAAAAGCGTATATTTATATGTGTGTGCATTATTTACTGGAAAAACTAGTATACCTGTAAGTGTCATCACTTCGTTTTAACTTTATTTGTTTTCAATTTTGCTCTTTTGACGACTAATTTTCTTACGACCTAAAAGTATGACAATCAGCTGTGATTACAGTCGTAAGTAATAATTAATAGCTTAGTTTGATCGAGTTGAAAGAGCATCGTCTTGGAGCATTGATATTATATTTTGTTTGTTTAGCTACCTATAATAATAGGTAAATAATAGGTACCATAAGAATCGTATACAGATTATCTAAGCAACAACCCCTCGTGCGTAAACTATCCACAATAAATTGGATTATATCAACCCAATGCGTCCCTTTACCTAAACCAATCCAAAGTCGTCAAAATAGTATCACATCGTTACTTAGATTCATACAAGCAAGGATTGCATACCTTCAAATCGTTACTTAGGTATATCATTATAATATGCGTTCGTCGTATAAATGCGAGTGCGCGCCAAACCTTCTTTCTCCAATACATACATATGTATATTTGTTATTGTCGTGAGTCCCTCCCGGGAACACTCCACTACAACCTTAAAGCTCTCACCAATATTCCGATGTAGAAATTACCTTCCGTCAATAAACATCTGAGTGGGGAGACAGGCGACAGAATCCGGGGGACACAACCTGGTGCCCCACTACCAGCTCCCAGCAGGGAGCTGGAGGGAGAGGACTTCAAGTCCTATATAATCCCGGATCCTGGAGCTTTAGCTTCATTCGACACTTCCTCTAACCAGCTCTCTCTTCTCTCTCTACCTTCCTCCTCCCAGATGCCTGGTGGTATCCGCCGCTCTGGGAATTCACCTCCTACCTTCTCCTCTTGTCTACATCGGTGGATATCCGCCGCCTAGACAAGCACCTTCCTTCCTTCACCCACATCGGTGGATTACCGCCGCCTGGGTGAAATTTCCTTCCTCTCGCCTACATCGGTGGATTACCGCCGCCTAGACGAGATTCCTTCCTTCACTCACATCGGTGGATTACCGCCGCCTGGGTGAATTTCCTTCCTCTCACCTACATCGGTGGATTACCGCCGCCTAGGTGAAATTCCCTCGCTCTCATCTATTCATCCCTTCACGCCACCGTGATGATAAATTTAAAATCATCACAGTGGTGAACCCGACGTTCATCCAACCTTCTACCCTTCCTCCCTTCTTACCACCTCATGTGTCGCCCCCAGTCTAGTTCGGTGTCCCGCATTTTAAATTCACATTTAAAATAGTCAGTTAAATTCGCAATTTTGGCCCACCCGCATCCGCTCACACAACTCTCAACACTCCGCCGCCGCAAATTGCGAATTTTTAAAAAAATTCAAAACCTCAACCAATTTGAATTTTGTTTCCAGACACCTCAACTATGGACCCGAACTCGCCGTCGCCGCCGCTCCTCCGGCCGTCCCTGCTGCAGCCGCCGGCCGCTGCGACATCTGACGCAACCGACAACCCCTTCACCAGCCTCTCACCACCCGGCTCCACCGCATCCGCCGCCGCCGCTGCCGCCGCCGCTGCAGCTGCCGCACACGCCGCCGCCGACGTCACGACGGCCTCTGCGTCGTTCCCGCTGTCGCTACCCCCCTTCTACACGCACGACCCCGCACTCTGGTTCTTCCAGGTCGACGCTGCGTTTTCTGCCGCCAACATCCGCAGCCAGCGTACCCGCTACTCCCGCATCATCTCCCTGTTACCATATGAGATCCTCCTGCAGACATCTGACATCTCCCCCGACGCCACGGCCGCCTACGACGACCTCCGCAGCCGCCTCATCAACTTATACCAGCCCTCCAAGATCGCACGTGTCGCAGCGCTGTCCCAACCCCAACATCTCGGCGATTTGAAACCCTCCCACCTGTACCGTCGCCTACGTCATCAACTACACGACGTCGTGACGGCCGACATCGCTCGGACGTTCTGGCTGCGAGCCCTCCCCCACCCCATCCAAATGGCGCTCGCCAGCCACCTCGACGGACCGGACGAGCCGCTTCTCCGTCTGGCCGACACGGTCTACGACCTCGCCGCGGCCGCCAGCGTCACGGAGGTCGCCGCACCCCGCTTCCCCACCCCACGCAGGGACCGATCGCCGTCTGAAGAGCGCCGCCGGCCCCCCTCCCTCCACCGGCGCCGCTCCCTCTCCGTCGATCGCCGGCCGACCCCCTCCTCCGACCACCGACGCCAGCGCTCGGCCGACCGCCGCACCGTCTCCCCCGCCCAGCAACAGGGAGGGAGGTCCCCAAAAACGGCGCCCCACTCCAACTCCACGCGCCCCACCAGGACCTACCTCCCGGCGGACCCCCCCCACCGATGTTTCTACCATGTGAACTTCGGTGGGGAGGCCCGCAAATGCCAGCCCCCCTGCTCCTACTCCTCCAAGCAGGGAAACGCGGACGCCCGCCGGTAGATCCGGCGGGCCCCCCTCCTCGCCAACACGGGGGGGACCACCACCAACCCCTCCCCGCCCGCATTCACACCACCTCCACCTCGCCTCGCTACCCCTCCTACGCCGCCGCCACGGCTGCCAACCTCCCGGCCGCATCTGACGGCGCCGCTAAACACCCCACCTCTCCATCAACTGCTCCCCCACCCCGAGTCAACCCCCCCAAGCCCGCCTCCAGGGCTGCCAACCTTCCGGCCGCCACTAGCGCCGCCACTCCCGTTCCCCCACCCCGGAACGGCCCCTCCAAGCCCGCCTCCAGGGCAGCCAACCCTCCGGCCGCCGCCAGCGCCGCCACTCCCGTTCCCCCACCCCGGAACGGCCCCTCCAAGCCCGCCTCCAGGGCAGCCAACCCTCCGGCCGCCACCAGCGCCACCGCTACCGTTCCCCCACCCCGGAACGGCCCCTCCAAGCCCGCCTCCAGGGCAGCCAACCCTCCGGCCGCCACTAGCGCCGCCGCTACCGTTCCCCCACCACGGAACGGCCCCTCCAACCCCGCCCCCAAGACGACCACCCCTCCGGCCGCTACTCGCGCCGCCACTACCGTTCCCCCTCCCCGGAACGGCAAACAATCACCCCGCGTCTCCTTCGCGGGGGACCAACCACCACCACCGCACCCGCCCATCACCTCGGACGAACCAAGCCCCCCCCCCCTCCGACGGACACCAACACCTCGCCAATTTTACCTCACTCCGCCCCAGCTCATCAACGCCTGTTCCTGAAATGTTCAAAAACGCACGTCCCCTTCCTCGTTGACACAGGGGCGGCGCTCTCCATCTTCCCCAATAACATTCTCCGGCGACAGGCGCGTTGTTACCGGCAACTCCTCTACGCCGCCAACGGTGCTACCATCCCCTCGTACGGGACGTACCGCTCATCAATTCATATGAGCGGGCTCGCGTACGAGTGGGAATTTACCGTGGCGGACGTAGAGAAAGCTATCCTGGGGGCCGATTTCCTCGCATATTTCGGCCTCCAGGTAGACGTCCGTAACGCGCGCCTGCTCGACCCCTCCACCCAGAAACCCATCCCCGGGTTCATACATGCGGTGGATCGACCCCCGTCCAAGTTTGAACAACTCCTCCTCAACTACAAACCCCAGCGCCGCCCCTCAGCCCACATCTCACAGACCCAGCACTTCATAGAAACCTCTGGCCCCCCAATATCCGCGAAAGCACGACGCCTCCACCCCCTCCAACTCTCACAGGCCCGCAAACATTTTGACCTCCTCATCAAAGACGGCATTATCCGTCCCTCCAAATCCCCGTGGGCTTCTCCACTACATATTGTGCAGAAGCCTAACGGGGATATCCGCCCATGCGGCGACTACCGCCGCCTCAATGCCCGTACAACCCCAGACCTTTACAACGTCCCGCACCTCAGGGATTTCTCTTCCCACCTGCACAACACCACCATCTTTTCTACACTCGACATCTCCCGTGCCTTCCATCACATTCACATCTACCCCCCTGACGTTCCTAAAACAGCTATCATCACCCCTTTCGGCCTGTTCGAGTATATCAAAATGGGTTTCGGCCTCCGTAACGCTGCCCAAACATGGCAGCGTTACATGGACAACATACTACGAGGCCTACCCTTCGTCTTCTGTTTTTTGGACGACGTACTGATCGCTTCCCGAGACCCAACCGAACACCTCGCACACCTGACACAAGTACTTGACATCTTCGCCGCCGAGGGCCTCACCATTAACACTCCAAAGTGCGTCCTCGCCCAGCCCTCCGTCCGCTGCCTCGGCCACCAGGTTTCGTCCGAAGGAATAAAACCCCTACCAGACAAGGTTCACACCCTCACCGATTTCCCACGTCCCAACACTGTCTCAGAACTCCGCCGTTTCCTGGGTATGCTGAACTTTTACCGTAGACACATCAAACACGCGGCACAACACCAACAACCACTCATACACGCTATCCCACAACCGGCTAAAAAAAACGATAAACGCCCCATTTCATGGACCCCCGCCCTCACTACCGCCTTCCAACAATGCAAACAGGACCTAGTTGACGCCGCTCTATTGGCCCATCCCGATCCCCATGCCCCCCTCTCCATCACCACAGATGCGTCCGACTGGGCCATCGGGGCAGTACTCCACCAACACACCGGCGCCACCCCCCAACCTCTCGGCTTTTTCTCCAAAACTCTGTCCCCCACACAAAAAAATTACTCCACCTTTGACAGAGAACTCCTCGCCATCCACGAAGCCATCAAACACTTTCGTGACTTCGTGGAGGGCAGGCAGTTCTCTGTCATAACCGACCACAAGCCCCTCACCCACGCCCTCCTCCAAAATCGAAAATCAGCCTCCCCCCGTCGCCTCCGGCAACTCGAATTTATCGGACAATTCACGTCCGATATTCGTTATTTGCCGGGGGCCGACAACTGCGTTGCCGACGCCCTCTCCCGCCCCACCCCTGCGCCGGTGGCGGAGCTACTGCCCTTCCCTTCCCCGCAAACCCTCAAAAACCATCAAACTCCTACCTCCGATCCCGCTCTTTCCCATCTCATCTCCGCCTCAAAACTGGAACAGCTGCCTCCCCTAGACCTCTGGTGCGACGTATCGGCCGACACACCGCGCCCGTACGTCCCACCGGAGCTGAGGAGGCAGTTGTTCCTACACTACCACTCCCTCCATCATCCCGGCATTCGGGCGAGCCGGGACCTCATCAAAACGCGGTACTTCTGGCCCCATATGAACACGGATATACGTACCTGGGTTCTAGGGTGCCAGAAGTGCCAGCAATTCAAGGTCTCGGCTCACCCCCGTGTACCTCCTCAACCTATCCCCGATTCTCTCCCGTGGGAACACGTCCACATGGATCTGGTCGGCCCTCTTCCCCCCTCCGAGGGGAAGAGGTATTGCCTCACCATGATCGACCGTGCGACAAATTGGGTAGAGTGTATCCCACTCGCCCACATTACCGCGGACGCCGTCGCCGCGGCCTTCCTCACTCAATGGATCAGCCGCTACGGTTGTCCGCGGACACTCACGGTCGATCAGGGGAGGCAATTTGAATCAGCCCACTTTGCCGACCTCCTCCGTTCCCTCGGGATTCAGAAAATCCGCACCACTCCTTATCACCCCCAATCCAACGGGAAAATAGAGCGGTGGCACTCGGTCCTCAAGCAAGCCATCTCCACATCAGCCACTTCCCCTTCATGGACCAAAACCCTCCCATACGTTCTACTTAGCCTCCGCACTTCCGCCCGTCCTTCAGACAACACAAGTCCCGCACAACACGCATTCAGAGACCCCATTCGGTTACCGGCCGACATTTTCCCTCCACACAACACCCCGTCCATTAACAGGGAACCGTTACACACCTCAACACCGACAAACGACACCACTTACCCAAAACGCTTTTACACTTCCACGCATATGTACTTGAAAGAGCCCGGCATGCATAAAACCTTTCAGCCCCTTTATGCCGGGCCCTTTCAAGTCATCCGCACAACACCGACCACCGCGACCCTGCTAATGGACGGGAAACCCCACACCGTCCCTTTCGCCCGCTGCAAGCCCGCCCCTGTTCTCCCTCAACCAACGTCCACTATCAGTCTCCCGCCGTCTGTTTGCAATGCACCACCTCTCTCCACCGAATCAGTCTCCCCCGTCGCCGTTTCCGGATTTCGATTCGGATCCGGAAATGGCGGCGATACTCCGGGACGTGTACGTCCCGGACCCGCTCTCCCCCCTACCCCCTTCGCCCGGACCTACTTCATCGCTTCAATTTTTCCCGCGAAGGATTTCCGGACTTCCTCCCCGGCCCCGGCGGTGGAAGTACCCCCAGTGGCGCATACTGCGCGAATTTCGCGCAGCGCAAGCCACCGGGGTACATCCCCCCTACATCCCATCCGACCCCCTTATAGATCCTCTCCTCCACCAACTTCAGCTCACCCTACTCATGCCACCCCCACCGCCCCTTCCAAACATCAAAATCCCCGTCCTCAACGAACCCCCGCCCCCCAAATTTCAACAACCCCCGCCCCCCGAATTTCAGCCCCCTCTCACTCCCCCATTTTTCTCCATTTTCGACCCCCCAATTTTAAATTCACCCCCAAAAACACCCCAACCCACCAAACCTACAACACCCCCTCTTCCCCCACCACCGCCGGGGATATCCGAAATAGCCTCCGCCGGGACGAAAAGGTCCGGGCGCCGCAACAGACGACGGGAGCGCCCCTCGCCCCGCGTCCCGGCGGCCAAGTCCCCCGCCCCGCTCTGAGAAATCACGGCGGGGCCTTGAGATTTCGGGACAGTGTATGTGTTCCATTATCCCACAGACACTGTACCGAACCTCACAGCCCCGCCGTGGCCACTTCGTCGCAGCGGGCATCATCAACACCCACCCACACACTACACCCAACTTTTCACAACACACACACACTCAACACACTAAACCACACACACCCCACACCCAGGGAACGGCGGATCTCGCAACCCCGCTCAATTTTGTCTCCCCTGACACCGTACCAAAAATTTGTACATACCTGTAAATACCTGTACATACCTGTAAATGTTTCCTGTAAATACCTTGCACCTGTAAATATCTAATGTAAACACCTAACATACTATCCTCATCATCATCGAACTCACCACCTTTGTAAATATTGTCACCTCATCAAATTTTTCATCACACCCTCTTTGTACTTATGTCTTACACTTACTTATGTCTTACATCTACTTACATCTACTTATGCCTTACATCTACTTACATCTACTTACATCTACTTAGCTACTTAAGTCTCCTTATGCCTACTTTTGTCTACTTAGCCCTACTTATGTCTACTTATGTCAACTTATGCCTACTTCTTCTACTCATTGTATGTCACCCTAGCTTTAAGACACCTCCGGTCACTCTCCTGCCTTCAGCACTACCATTGTTTGTTTCAGCCATCAGCTCCTGTATCCTTGCGCCTTCAGCTCCCCTTTTTGTTTCCGCAGCCCTCAGCCACTGTCAACTTGAGCCTTCAGCTACCTCAATCATTGGTTCGAACTGGGGGGACCTCTGTCGTGAGTCCCTCCCGGGAACACTCCACTACAACCTTAAAGCTCTCACCAATATTCCGATGTAGAAATTACCTTCCGTCAATAAACATCTGAGTGGGGAGACAGGCGACAGAATCCGGGGGACACAACCTGGTGCCCCACTACCAGCTCCCAGCAGGGAGCTGGAGGGAGAGGACTTCAAGTCCTATATAATCCCGGATCCTGGAGCTTTAGCTTCATTCGACACTTCCTCTAACCAGCTCTCTCTTCTCTCTCTACCTTCCTCCTCCCAGATGCCTGGTGGTATCCGCCGCTCTGGGAATTCACCTCCTACCTTCTCCTCTTGTCTACATCGGTGGATATCCGCCGCCTAGACAAGCACCTTCCTTCCTTCACCCACATCGGTGGATTACCGCCGCCTGGGTGAAATTTCCTTCCTCTCGCCTACATCGGTGGATTACCGCCGCCTAGACGAGATTCCTTCCTTCACTCACATCGGTGGATTACCGCCGCCTGGGTGAATTTCCTTCCTCTCACCTACATCGGTGGATTACCGCCGCCTAGGTGAAATTCCCTCGCTCTCATCTATTCATCCCTTCACGCCACCGTGATGATAAATTTAAAATCATCACAGTTATCATCATAGATTACATAGATTATATTATAATTGTGTAGGTACACAGGGATTTACAGTAACAACCAGTCGATTCATCGCTCCCCAACACGATATCAAAAAAATACAAATCCCTCCCCTTCAAATACAAATAACACGTATTGGAAGCGCCCATTCCCTTGCCAACAAGTTTCAATGCTGTCGTTTCCCCCATTCGCAACCCCAAAATTTTCGCAATTCGTTTGTCACCAACAACCCCAAAATCTATCCAAGTTACGTTTACCTTTGAGTATTTTAGAATAATTTAAATCTTGAGTTGGAACACGTTTCACGTGGTACGTAATGCACCAGTCAATGAAAATATGTACTTTCACTGAAAATTCAGCCTTTTGTAAACTAACCTTTTTTAAAAATTTGTATGGGAATTTTGACAGGTTTACAAAATGTAATTAATTAAGCTTTCTCAATGCTGAAGGCTGCTGGCGACGCCTTATACGTACTTATGCAATAAATGAAAAAAGTTAGCGAAGTAGGTGGAAAGTACAGTTTGATCACATCGTTACTTAATGATATACCATTCCCGGTTAAGTACGACAAAATGGTTACCACCTAGCGTTTTTTGAATTGGACAATACAATAAGTCCCTTATTAGAAAGGCGGTTAAAGGAATAAGCCGGATATAAGGAAAGAAACAGTCAGGTCCGATCGGCTGTATAAATGTAAACACACAGTTAATCAAACCACTGTTAGAGTGATCAAAAGGTCGGTTATAGCGATCAGTTTTTGAATTTTTGGGTGTTAAAAGTAGGCAAAATAGGTAAAAATGGCTGAAGTCTCCCAAAAACGGTATATCTTCACCAAAAGTGGTACCTACTGAACGATGTTCCGAAACAGAAGATAACCTATCGGTTTTAACCTTCGAGCGGGCGCGCCTCTTCAACTCTATCGGGAGGGCGCGGGCGGATTTTTGTCCGCCCTTGGTTTTTCAACAGTTTTCACTTGGAAACATGTGTGTAGGTACATGTTAAAATAAAACGCTGCAAAGTCCTTGTCACATGGGTTTATTATTCTACTGGAAATACCTACAGAAATGTTGGCTGTTAATTTATTGTTTCTTTCATGTGAAATAATCGAAATAGCTATTTCTGATGGTTTCCACAATTTTTGGCCCCTAAAACATGAATTAGGTACGCTCCTTTTTTTTTCAATTTATCATTGGTAGTGCCATTTAACCTTCATGATCCACGTGTTGATACTACTTCCAGTGTTATTATACAAATTGATGGTGATTTCAGACGATTTTCCAGGTTTTTGACTCATAAAAAATCAATTTTGGGAGCTGAACATTTGGTAGAACCTCTATTTTCCACTCTTTGGTCAAAATGGACTTCACATTCGGTTTTCTCGTCCCCAAAAACATGGAAAACGATACCTCATAAGCTCATGTTACTAACATGTTACTAAAACACCAAAAGTACCAACCTATTTTTGTGCACATTATCACTCATAACATCCCTGAGTATATTCCGATCGGGCTGAAAAGTTTCGGGACACAACTAGGGCCCAAATGGAGCATGTGTGCGAAAGAACGACTTTTTTAGACCAAAAATGAAGCCTTTACACGTGATACGGCGGACGGCGGACGGACATTGCATTTTTGGAATCTACGCACCTTGAAACGGAAAAGAAAAACGCTGCAAAGTCCTTGTCACATGGGGTTTATTATTCTACAGAAATGTTGGCTGTACATTTATTGTTTGTTTCATGTGAAATAATTGAAATAGCTATTTCTGATGGTTTCCAACAATTTTGGCCCCCAAAACACAAATTAGGTAGGTAGGTACGATCTTTTTTTTTTTCAAATTAACTTTGATCATTGGTAGTGCCATTTAATCGTCTTGATCCACGTGTTGACACTTTTTCTAGTGTTATTCTACAAACTGATGGTGATTTTAGACGATTTCGCAGGTTTTTGACTCATACAAAATCAATTTTGGGAGCTGAACATCTGGTACAACCTCAATTTTCCACTCCTTGGCCAAAATCGACCTCATATTCGATCTTCTCGTCCCCAAAAACATGGAAAACGATACCTCAAAAGCTCATGTTACCAACATGTTGCTAAAACGCAAAAAGGACCTATTTTTACACACATTTTCACTCACAACACCCCTGGGAATATTCCGATCGGGCTGAAAAGTTTCGGGACACAACTAGGGCCCAAATGGAGCATGTGTGCGAAAGAACGACTTTTTTAGACCGAAAATGAAGCCCGTACACGTGATACGGCGGACGGACATTGCATTTTTTGAATCTACGCACCTTGAAACGGAAAAGAAAAAAGTTTGAGGGGGGGTTATAAAAATTGTTTGCTGAGCGATTACGTAGGTGTATTATTCAGAGAATAATAAACCAAAAGTTGGTTGCCTAGTATTGTTACTACTTGGGGACAAAATAAAATTCACTCACAGTAAATATTTTTAAATAAATTTCCGCAGCAAAAATATGTAACATAATAAAATTCACCAAATTTTGTATGCTTACATTTAGAAAAATTAGTTTTTTAAAATTCACATAATGTATTCTACATGAAAGTAAGTTTTTTCTTATATCACATCAAAAATTACTTCTTCAAAATCAGTCTTAGAATATTATCTGTAGGTAGCTTATTCCAGACTTATCAGTTGTCCTCTTTATCTAATAAATTCGGTGGGTAACACTAAGCAAACTATACAGTACGTACGGTAGATACCTACTTTGGCAATATACACTCTAAACGACTAGCCATCATTGTAACTTTAGATTCGAAAATTACAAGAATACAACATCTCGTTCGCCCTTGAGAAAAATGAAAAATGTAATGACAATATATTATCTTCTGAAAACAATGTTGAACATCTCTATAAACCCTTGAATTTCACACATTTTCATCGACAGGTTCATGCGCTTCTTGGGTTTGTTCACAAAAAGTGCATACTATGGTTCTCGATGAATGATGTTCGCAAATATACTTTTCACACACATTACAGCACATCGAAGTTTTGCTATTTTTCTTTTTAGGGCATTGAAAACAAACATTTCTTCGTGAGGGCGGGTTTGGTGGCTGTGGCAGCTCAGGTGCTCTAAAAACGCCTGAAGTTCTCGAGGAAGGGAAGTTATTGTAGCTCGATATCTAAGATTCTCCTCCATTAGGGATAAAGATTGAACGAGTATGTTCTACGAATGGTCTAGCAGGTAGGATTATTGGCTTTGAAGATTTTGAAGCTATTGATACACGCTAAATCCAATAAACGGAAAAACACCACCATCGGCCACCTACGAGTATTTCTGGATGTTGATAATCGAGCACACATAAGATCGACAGTATCTACGCCCCTTTGGTTGCATTGTAATCCATGATTTGATTTGGCTTCCCTGTTTCTGCGTCTGCATTGTTGTCGTCGTGCATAGAGGACAATACTAAGACAACTTTTCGGTTTTTCGTGACCATGGAGACCAAGGTCATTTCTGTTTGAGCGCCGAATTGATGAGTTCCTGCCACCAGTGACGAATTTTGCACAATAAATTCCGGTGGGACTTCTTTTTTGTTGGTCTTCAAAGTACCTAAAAAGGTCAAGCCGTTTTCCAGTAGCTTTTCTGCTAGTGGATAGCTGCTAAACCAATTATCCATTGTTACGTTTCTATTAGAATTTTTTATTGGATCTGTCAATCTTGTGACAACGTCAAACGGCTTATTTGAGGTAGCAAAAGTCTCTTGTTTTCCGCAATAGATCCCCAAACTGTAGGTGTAAAAGGTGCGTGCGTCACATAACGCATACATTTTTATACCGTACTTAGCTGGCTTTTTAGCCATATACGGGATAAACTTCCACCTTCCACGGAAAGCAACTAACATCCCGTCTACTGTTGTAAATTCTCCAAGTGAATAAGAGTCCTGGGAGTTTCGTACGAAATCATTCGAAAGATCACGAATGGGGGCTGACTTATCGATTTCCAAGCGATCATTTCTAGTTCTTATGTCATCTAATCTGATGCTTCTCATTAGAAATCTGAAACGCCTTTCGCTGAAGTTAGCACGTAGAATGGTGAAACCTGTCCCGTTTGTTGCGAAAAACTCACTAAAATTTGTTCTATTTCCCCTTTTTACACTCATCAGGAATAAGGCTCCAATGAAAGCTTTTATTTCTTATTGATTAGTGATTCTAAAATCCCTGTCTCGGCTCTCAGGGTTACTTTCCCGTTTCAAGTTGATAAATATGTTTGTTGAAGCAACTATATTTTCAATCATGTCAGATGAAAATATTTGAGAAAAACATTCAGTTTCAGTCTTGCATTGGCGAGCCACTCTTTTTGGGCCAGGGAAATGTTTTACTATGTTTTTCGAAAGCGTTTTTGTTGTGGGTTAGACAGATTCGTTCGCCCAAATTGTCTCACCATCTCTACCTAAAAAAAACCCGAAAAGAACTATCCGCGTTGTCTAGGGGCATCGTCCCCATCCTCCATGTCGACTTCAGAATCGCTGTTGTGGTCCGAGTCCTCAATTCCTTCCGGCTCGTAATCAGGATCGTCTGAAAGATCATCAGTTTCGAGTTCAAATACCTGTGCAGTCTGATTCTGAGGTTCAACTTCATCTTCGTCTTCCAATTCTCGCATAATACGAGCGATGTCTTCCGGTCTGGAATTCCGCTCCTCCTGTTGCCGTCGATCAAGCCGACGACGAAGAATTTCAGGGGTTTGGCTTGCCTTCAACCTTCGGAGATCCCTAACGAAGATTTCCTTTAAAAAAAAATGTAATTCTAATCAGAATTAGGTGAGTTCTGGGGGTCACAATTCGCCAATATCGGTAAAAATGGCTAAAATCACCACCACCATTATACAATAGAAGTTGCTTATAGAGATTGGCCTCGTATAGTGATTGTTTCCAGTCGGTCCCAATTCGATCACCATCAGCGACTTCTACTGTATTAAAGTAATGGTTGAATCAATGTAATGAAATGAATGAAGAAATCCTATACAAGAACTATGCTTACTCGACACAGAACAAGTTGCCCCCCCCCCCCCCCCCCCGGCAACTCGGCCCCTGGGGGGCTCGTGAGAATGAAGATCTCAATATATATAAATTGTTTCGAAATGATAGTCTTCAAGCCAGTACTTCAGTTGTTTGGGGTTTTAGTAGGTGTTATAATAATGAGTGTTTAGTATTAATACTGAAAAAGTGGTCAGTAATAAACATATTTAATTAATAAAATAATCAGCCTCAAGCCGGTATGAGATCACGGGATTATTATGAGGATAGTGTTCTAGAGGAATGGGCTTTTGTTGTGATGATAAACAACCGAGCAATAAAAAGCGATGAGTTGGTAAGAAAAACAACAATTGCAGTGCCTGGGTATCTGTAAATTCACGCAGTTGCGTGCCATCATTCCCATGAAAGGTCAGTAGGAGTTCAATCACAGCGTTGCTACTATGGGTGTCATAAAACCGGGGACACGGTACGTCTAAGTAAAACAACGTTTAAATTAACTTGTCAATTGAAGGAGCAGACATCATAATCCACCGGCAGGTATATAATAGCTTCTATCTATGGTTTGCCACGAGGAAGATCATCGTCGTGAAACGCTTCCTCTCGCGATCTGTATTCTCCTGGTCTTAATTGAATATTATAACGTTCCTTTACGACCTTCATGTGAGTTTTTAGGAGTCCGCTGAACTAATACTGTACGCTGTACCATATATTTTTTCCGTGGAGTTACCCTGCGCACATCTTCTACGGAGGAACGTTTTTAAAATCGAAACAAAAGTCAGCCAAGGTGGTGGCACACAGCTCAGTCCTAAACATTACAACATGATAGAAATGACTATCATAGAACTAACTGCGAAGCCACTACTGAATATTCGCATCATTCCATGACATCAAATCAGTGTTTCAACGATGGTGCATACGCAGACGAGAATCGGTGTATAAAATTCATATACTCATACATAGATACCGACGCGAATCAGAATCCTCAGTCGGTTAATCAGAATCGTAGTCGTGCGTGTAGCGATTATGGGACTATCTAAGTAGGGCCCCAACCCAAAATACCTTCAGAATTTCCGCTCAGTTCAACTATTCTTCTTTAAAGTATGTATGCTATGTCTGAACAGGTTTCCTGCGAATTTCATTTCGATCAGATTAATGGTCTAAACGTGGGAAAACAACTAAAATCCTCCAACCGTCATATTCCATTTATTTTTGTTCGAATTCAATGAAGTCTCGAGGGATGATGTAGGCTAGGTCTGTGAAGGTCTCCTGTTCATTTATTTATTTATTATTTCAGGTATAAAGCTGCTTGTTTTTCACTTAGGCACGTATGCGTTTCACGCATGCGCAGACGAGAGTTAAAGCCCGATTGTGATAAAAATCATATGAGTCTATTTTTGGTAGTTCTGTGGTCTCACCAGATCTATTTGGGACTTCACTACAACTATTCAGTTTTCATACCTGTCGGATGCAAGAGAAGTAAAAACGTGATAAGCTACACACTTTTTCGGCAAAAACTCGCTGGTATCGACATGAAAAATGAGTTTTTTAAATTTTTTTTTTCAAGTTTGAACTGCTTATTAAATCTGAATACCTGTATACATATTATGTAGAATGAACAGAGATGGGGGAGATGGGAATTTCGTACAGCGAATAACTATTTCAATAACAAAAACGTTTAGAGGCAGTTGGGAGGTTTTCATTATTCAAAAGGTTTTGATAATGTAGTGGGTAAAATGAAGAGTAGGTTGAGTGGGCAGATTACTTCGGAAAGACGCAAGCAGATTCGCTCATATGGTCCTCCTTCATGGATGTTTGTTGAACTTAATTCCAACACATTGTATACAATAATAAATTAGTTGTTTTTGGTTAATATAACTATCAGGTCAGTGCAGAAATATTATCATTACAAGTTTAACGAGAAGTACCTTCAAGTTCATACCTTTACGGTCAAAGAAAACCGGGGTTTTTGAAAAATAGTCTATTTCCACTACTGCAAGAAAAAACGCAAAAAATACACTGTTATACCAGTTTCGGTGATCAAACCATCATCAATAACAAACAATGGTGTGGTGACCTTATAAATAGTCAAAAAGTGAAATGTGGTCGACTGGGATTGGTGTGAAGAAGAATGGTGAAGGGAACAAAGGAAGGGGGATCGACTCTGATTGGCCCTGGAAGAGAATGCCAAAAAGTGAGAGGAACGTAAGGAGGAAAGGAATGTCTTAATTTCTGAATATCTTCATTTCTGTGCAAAAGGGAGCATGTTGGATGTTCTTGAAAAATTCGAAATTATTAGTGATAGGTTGGGTAAATCTGTGAATGATGTAATTCCTTTTCTCCATTATTGAGTTCATTTCTGTAACAACTTGGTCCCCCCCCCCCCCCCCCTTCGTCCTTGCGTTCCTTTCACTTTTTGGCATTCTCTTCCAGGGCCAATCAGAGTCGACCCCTCTTCCTTTGATCCCTTCACCATTCTTCTTCACACCAATCCCAGTCGACCACATATCACTTTTTGACTATTTATATGGCCACCTCTCCATTGTTTGTTACTGATGATGGTTTGATCACCGAAACTGGTATTAGTGGAAATAGACTATTTTTCAATAACTCTGTTTTTCTTTGAAATGGGTTTCCACGATTTCTTCGCGAGTGATTTAGTTCGTACTTATAAGTTCATTGGTTTTCGGAGATGTGCCCAACTTCAGAACACCCATCAAAACAACGTACAAAACAACTGTACAGCTGAAGAGCTGTGATAGATATTAATTTGTATCCCTGTTTCATTATTTCTAGTTCATTTGACAATGTTGTGCTACAAGTCAATCAGTTTCTTGATACCGCGGTAAGGGAAATGTAATGTCAACTCCCTAATTATTGTAGATCAAAGCATGAAGAATATAAAAACCTACGCTCTTTCCATCAATCAAGATGACACATGGCCGTAAAGATTTGTAACCTTCCATTATATCCTCCTAATCTGAAATTCAGACTGGTCCGATCATAGTCACGCGTGTCGGTCTTGATTGAGAACTGATAACATCGCCTATAACATTATAGAACTTAGTTCACAAATACGAACTCGAGTCCGTACGAGAAAAAAAGAAAACAGGGAAAAAACAACGTGGGTGTCAGTGTCAAAACTAAACCGTTTACTAATCTGCATAATGGTATCTAATCAACGATCACGAAGGAGGATCTTCTGTAGGAGCTTCTCAAGATTGCCCAAGTTTCTCCTCCGTTGCCCCAGGATCGTCTTTCCGAGAGGTAACCAGGGCAAATACCTGGTTACGTAAAATTGAACGGTCTTGAGCAAAAGTTGGCCCACACGAAGTTGCGGGCTTTGAGTAGATGAGATGTTCCTCCTTAATACCGTAGCAATGTTTTTCTTCCCCGTTTTTTCAGCTCGAACCATTAAACAGACGATGGGCTGTTCGTCTGCGTCGTATAAGGTTAAATGATGTAGTGCCTCAAATGAGGTTATGCAATGTCACTGATGCCGCTTGTTGAATGGAGTTTCAGTGGGCCGTGAGACTTATGGTATCGAAAGTCCCCCAAAGGTTAGCAACTCCCGCTGATTTCACTCCGGAGACCCGATTAGAGGCTATCACATGTTGGTCCCTTGAGATGGAAAGATGAACGAGATAATTATGTCTTGGGCCGTGGTGAGTTGTAAAGTTGTGATCGTACGTATTTCTTACTTAACAAGGAAATGTGCACAATTGAAATATGTAACGGTGCTCATGGAATAGTCGTGGGGCATAGGCTCCAATCTGTGCTAATATCACCAAATGCGTTAAATTTCATCACATAGATCGGTAGGACATGAGTACCTGGTATTGATTTCAAAAACAGAACACAGTGATGCAAATTCATATTTATCTGAAATCCTGTGAAACCTTGTCATTGATATTCGGAAATTAGAATTAGGATTCCAGAAATAATTGAGGGCACTGAAGGAATTTTTTGAATATCAAATTTGAATCAGTGCAAAATAGATTCAGAATCAAATTAAGTGGCTGTCATTTGGAAAGCTTAATAAAAACAGTTTTAAGATCTCTGGAAAGATGGTTCCGAACTGTACTGAAAAAATCCTTTAAAAAAAAAGTATAATTTTCCCTCACCCCCCCCCCCCCCCCACCACCGCAGGAAACCCCTAAATCGAGTACTGGAGTCAGCCCGGGTATCGCGGTTTCATAATAAATGCGCGGGATTCAATAATTCAATATTTAATAATTTTTTGTTATTAATGAAGCATAACGTTTGGTCAAGTGACAAAAGTACCTATCAACAAAATCCAAATAAGCCATCATTCTTCAAATGAAATAATACCACAGAACAACCACCTCGACTTTATACAGCCGTCCGTGATTATAATCAGGTGCGCCCTAACAATGATATCTGGGCCGGATTCATATAGTTTCATTCACGATCATGTTGATGGAGCTTTTCGGTACAAACGAACGGCTGGTCGTACAATGCTCTGGCTGATGTCAATTTGAAAATGCAAAAAAAACCATACCCTTCTATTGAAAGTTTTCGAGCTGCGTCGTTCTGAAAATGTCAGCCCCTATTTTTCACCCTGACAGTTACGCTGAGCTTCAGGGACCAGGTATACCCCAAATCGGACCTACATACAACATTTCATTAATTTTGGTTCATGGTAAATAAGAAAAGTGCGCATTACGGCGTACAGACAGAATTTATTTTATTCCATTTTTGATTTCTACGTATACCATGAAACCGGAAACACCAAATTTTGAGGGGGCAAATTATTCCATAATTTTTTTTTCATGCTCGATTCCAAAGTTTCATTATTGAAAATAAGAAACCAATGGGTAGTAAGAGCGAAATGTTAGCTCCCCGTGATCCCTAATTGGTATTTGTAATATTGAAAGATTTAACCAAATAAACGAAGGGAAGGACTAGCTGAGCGACACCGAGGGGAAAGTAGGAGAAGGGTCCCTTCCATTCAACCGCCATCGCCCCTCAACGGTCATAACGGTTGATTGTTGACGGGGGACGAGTGGAAAGGGCCCTTTATAAGCAGCCCTCCTAGCCCAGCTCGTCGTTCGACAGATCACTCTCCGACTTGCGACTTCTCTCTCCTGCCGTTCTCCTGCACTCACTGTGGTTCATCCGCGGGGTGCTAGCAAAATACTCCTAAGGAGCAACTAATACTCGCATATTGTTTTGTCGCATATTGTCTTATTCTACATTTAAGTAGAAAGTAGATCGTTATTAATAAATGTATATTAGGTATGCATTATTCATGGGAAGTATTGGTGTGATCTGCTTACGCAACCAGACTCTGAATCGGGTGTTGATACCAACTTGATGAACTTTACACCGAATGAATCGAAATGAACGGAGGAAATAAGAAATTAAGAATCTCCACCCTCGTTAATTGAGTGCTCCCAATTCTAGAACGACCCCCCGAGGGCTACCAGCTATAGGAACTCTTTCGAAATGTCATCCCACGAAAAGCCTCACCTGGAAAAGAAAAAGTCAGGTTGATTCGTAATTCTCCAATTAAAGTCACTTCGAATCTCACCCGAAGGAAGATCATCGAATTTTTCTCAACAAGAAGACGGACTTCATAAAAAGAGGTTTGAGAACTCAGGCCCTCAGGTAGGTTTGATATATTAATGGTATGAAATCTCTATGCAAAGTAGCCTCTACTACTGCAATTAAACATTCGAGCTTCATTTTCATATTAGATTTGCTATTCGGGCTCTCGAAGTTGGATTCGGGATTAATTCTCTACCGGTACCCTTCGCCATCAAGATGGTCTGCAGCATCTTCTGGACGGTCAGGGCAACGAAACACAAGTCTTAATAAATCGTCGTAATCAATCCGAAACAATGTTCTCGAATGGATTTATTATCGGGGGTAAATCATTGGGGATTACAGTCACTCTCCGGGGGCTTCTACAGTTGGATCGTTTAATGAAATTTGAATATTTAAACAAATTCTTGTGATCCCCACATTCCCCCTGTCTATTGTAACACCACCATAAACAGATCACCGTTACGGTAAGGGGATTATAATCTAAACCAAGACAATCCCAAAAACCAGAGGAGATATCATATTAAATATGATGCAGGGAAAAATCATCAATAATACAGAAATTGAGAGAAGGCAATTCAAATCGTTATTTAAATCATTCGGCGGAGTTTATTGCGCTCCTTTGCCAGTGCCATATTTTGCGGTATTAGGCAATTTATGGGGTTAGTCATTAAAATTCCTGCCTTTTTAATGGTCCATTTGCTGGGAAAACGCTTGATATTAACATAGTCTCGGTAATCTGATTGTTTTCAACGGCGGACGCGAAAAGCAAATAATGAGCGAGCGGTTGAGCGGACAGGTGTAAAGGTTGCCTTTCTGTGTTTAGAGCGGTCATGGAAATCCAAATTGAAATCTGGATGGATTTCATTGAAATTTAATTTTTGAAAACTCGATGCAGTTGAAGGTTCGGTACATCCAAAATCTCTGTGTAACAACACAATGCAAAATTTTAGCTGAATGAATGCCCATTCTGTCGTCCTCTGAGGTTTTCAGCAGCTTCCGATTTGATTTAATTCAAGCAGGTTCTTTCTTAAAACTATTTACTTTCTACTAACCGCTTATCGACTTACTTGAATTTTCTTCGCTGACATTCTGTTCGGGAGAAAAAAGTTTCATTCTACTCGGAAATGCTATTGTAATGTAAATATATAATTACTTATCTCCCCATTATACGAATTTGGAAGGGCTTTTGTCGAATGCCCCTGAATTTATTTTCCAAAATGTTTTATGCATTTTCATACTGCAGTACTAAATTATTTGAATTTGATAACGTCCATTATTATTATCAGGCGTAATTCGTTCCGTCAGACGGCAGCGGAAACCAAATCGCTGCGTTAAAAACACGTCTGCCAATTCGAGTTGGCAGTAAGCTTACTCACTTGAATCACATGAATGTATAGAATAGTTGGGTAGGTTCTCTTTGATACGGGGCCATCTGCAATCCAACACGCGTGTATCATCAGAATTTCAGCTCTCCACGACTATATTCCGCGTAGTTAGAAGCATTACAAGGAAACAGTCAACGTTTCATGTTTGCGCATGCGCAGAAGGAAGTTGCAGTACGACTGCGATGAAATCCATGTGGAATCTCCGTATGGGACTATCAAAGTATTATTCCTGATCGACCCTCCAGATCTGATGAACTCATTTCAACGATAATTAAGGTAGTTATGGGCGTTCCAAGTATTTCACGTTTGCGCATGCGCAGATGAAACGACTTCCATGATGCGATCCAACCCGCGTGTACCCTTAAAATTTCAGCTCTCTACGACTATATTTCGCGTAGCCAGAAGCGTTACAAGGAAGTCGTCAACATTTCATGTTCCACATGCGCAGATGAAAGTTACAGTACAATTCCAATGAAATTCATTTGGAACTATCAAAGTATTGTTCCTGATCGACCCTCCAAATTTGAACTCATTTCAACAATATTTAAGGTAGTTATGGGTTCCAAGTATTTCACGTTTGCGCATGCGCAGACGAAAGTTACGGTACTCTTTCAGTGATTATGATATGGAACTATCTGTGACAACCCGCACGTACCCTCCAAATTTAAGCCCATTTCGACCATTTTTTTGGGTAGTCATGGGCGTTACAAGGAATTACCACAGACAGACACGGAACCAAAAATTGTTCCTCGATTTCTCTAACGCAAATTGATAGTGAAAATTCTCATTTTGGAGAACATACTTTTTTTTTCGCCTCTCACGAATCCAAGGCTTTCTTACCCTCGGTAGGAAGGAAGCAAAAGGTAGGTAGTCATTTGGGCAAAGGGGGATGTATATATTTTGGGCAAAGGTTAACGAGTCGTTTGGTTAAAAAATTCTTTATTAACAAAAACATTGACAAAACATTTTAAAAAATTTGCAAAAACATGAAGCACGGTACATAACTCGGTCGATACTAAAGGAATAGAGCTCGTAACAGCGGAACACATGTGAATTTGCCTTCGCCTTTGCACCTTTATACGCGTAATCATCGGTGATATGAATTGACGAACCTTGAACCTTTTGTCCAAGGTCCATGCAAAACGCCCCTCATCCTGTGACAGACGGCCTTCACCTGACCTAGTCATTACGTCAACGCATTTGACGAAATGTCTTGCGCCAATATTGTTTCTTATCAACACTCTTATGTCTACGTTAATCATTCAGTGAAATAGGTATTAGGTACAATAGTAATTTTTTAAACTCCAGTTTAAACGTTGATAGTTATTATCAGCGAGTTATTATTAACGAGTTATCAAACGTATTGATAACTTATAGGTAAGTGAAGTTTGAAAGAGTAGTTGTTGTATATAAATATAGGTAACTTTCATATGATTCACTCCTTACAATGACCAAGCACACAAAGAACCCATTTGGAGAACCCAGATTAGAGCCAATTAGTCAGAAACGGCCGGGAACTTGACCCTTACCTGGGACCCTTTCTACGGTGGAGATACCTAGCAGCAAAAGGCTGAACTATTTGCTCCCCCACCCCGCGATATTGAGTTCAAAATGATCCCGATTTTCCGTACAACACAGTGTTGTGAAAAATTTACCGGATAACGGTAAAAGGTCGGTTTAAGGTCTCAAATTACAGGTTGGAATATAATGAAGGTAATCTACAAGCCATATTGTGAGTTTTCGATAGCATAAGGCATAATATCATTCCCTGTACTTGAGATGGAAAATCACTCTTCCAAGTCTCAATTCAGACGTCGATTTTAGGAAAACTGAGCATCACAATCGAAAAACAGCTCGTACGTTACCTAGATACCTTCCTATCTTACAGTTTAAAAAAAAGATGGAGTAAATCCGTGCAAAATTGACTGATCTGTGATGTACGCAAATTAACATTGATTTCATAGGGGAGTCAACAAAATGGCGGATCGGTCGGCCCGCTCTTAAATACACTTTACACGACTAAATGCTTTTTTGTTTCCTCACTACCAAAGGTAGAGAGAAGCCTTGGATTCGGGATTTATTTAAAACAAATTATGTCCTCCAAATGAAAATTTCTACTACCATTTTGCGTTTCAGACATCAAGGATCATTTTTGGTTCAGCGTGTCTGTATGTGGTCAATTCCTTGTAACGCCCATGGCTACCCGAAATAATGGTCGGAATGGGCTGAATTTTGGAGGTTAGGTGCGGATTGGATCACAGATGATCCCGCAACAAAATCATTGAAAAATTACTGTAAGTTTCGCCAGCGCGTGCGCAAATGTGGAATACTTGAAACGCCCATAACTCTAAATATCGTTGAAATGAGTTCAAACTTCGAGGGTCGATCAGGAACAATACTTTGATAGTTCCAAATGAATTTCATTGGAATCGTAGTAATCGTAATGTAACTTTCATCTGCGCATGCGCGGACATGTAATGTTGACCGTTTCCTTGTAACGGTTCTAACTACGCGAAACATAGTCGTAGGGAGCTGAAATCGTGAGGGTGTACGCGGTTTGGATTGCAGATGGTCTCTTATAAGAATCACTGAAATCGTCCTGTAACTTTCATCTGCGCATGCGCAAACTTGAAATACTTGAAACGCCCATAATTACCTTAAATATCGTTGAAATGAGTTCAAACTTGGAGGGAACGATCAGGAATAATACTTTGATAGTTCCATATGAATTTCATTGGAATCGTACTGTAACTTTCGTCTGCGCATGCGCGAACATGAAATTTGAAAAATGTTGAAATGTTTGTCCTGCTACGCATGTTAGGTAGTTTAGTACTGTATTTATTGCTATTCAATCATTTTGACTCATCATTTTTTTACCAACTGATTCTACACGTCCACCTTACAATAAGTGAGGAAGCTATACCGCCTACCCAACTTGGCAGACGTTTTTAATAAATTTTTCACATTACACCACTGAAACGTATTATGCGAGGAGGAATATTTATGGTCCGTTTAGATAGTGACAAGAAATGCGATATAAGAGAAGGAAGAGTTGGGTCATTTAGTTGAAGCTATTTTAGTTATCGAAAAGAAGAGTTATCAGGATACAGAATGTTGGCCAGCATGAATCCGGTTATTATCACCGGTGTATATGAATAAGATCTTGGGCGCAATGACGTTTTACATTTTTTGCAGAAATTGGTTTGCTTTTTATTGCAGAAAAATTGTTGCTTTTGCATATCAGGTTGTTCACGTTATAAACTGTAACTAATACCGACTTTCAAACTTCATATTTCAATCTGAGAGCCAGTGCATACGGAACTGTGCAATGTGCACTCAAAGCGCTGGTCTGTTAACCACGATAGGTGCTTACTTATTGAGTTAGAGGTAGAGGGCTGGCCGTAACTATTCAGCCATTAACCCCAGATCGGAGTTTACCGGCCTCTAACCAGCCTGATGTCCTCCGACCTGACAATGTAGTGGGTAGTAAATCAGTGAGGGTGCTGGCCCCCAAGCCCGTTGTAAAATTCAACTCACACCCTTCTGGGTTTGTGGGTGTGCGTACCTGAAGGAAAACTGCTGGACCCCCGAAAGTCGTTGACACCATTTTATTTCCTCCTTGCCCTCTGTTTGGAATATTAGAGTTGGAGTCACTGTCAGCCTTTTTGTTGCCTGGAGTAGAGTACTATGCAAAAGAGGCTCCATGCCACTGGGGGTTGATGGACTATTACCTAAAGTTACGGCCTTTCTCGGAAGCGATGCCGTCGACGGTCTACCAGGTTCAGCGCATAAATTATGACTTCATGTGCCGCGCAATTGCCGTCGGCAGGTTTTGAAATGAATAAAATAAACCTGTTCTTCCTGTGACAACTCTGTTTTCTCAAAGGATTCATTTTCTGGGTTCGATGGGGGGGTTCCGAAAATTCCCCCTCCACCCAGCCCGTTGGCCGTTTCCCCAAAACATTTATAAGGTTTGTTCCAACCGAGCGAGTTCAGTAGAACGTATTATGCGCAGATCGATCCGCGCATAAAACTGTGTTCCTACCGTGTCGGTTCCATGAACCCAAACTTCTAATTTCTACATCGACTGTACCGAACCGTGTTCCTTCCGCGTCAAGTGCAGAACAGTCCCGTACCGAGTGCGGCACTTTTCCGCACTCACGGCGATCGAGTTTTTGAAGTGAACCCAAGAGGTAACAGTCTGTAACCTCCCCAAAATTCATTTGTTCTGTTGGTGCCGTGTCGTGACCGCCGTTACCGTGACTTGTGCTCCAATTCAATTCTGAGAGCCAAAGAAGACTGAGAACCAAATTTGCGTTCCTACCGTCATATTTTCGAACTCGCACTCACTCGCACTCGTATCTGCACCTACCCCCACCCCATTCGGTTCCGTACTGGCGGGTGTCGCACTGATGAACTCGCACTGACGCGGATGGAACAAACCTATAAAATGGCCCGTTGGCCATCTTACAAAATATAATCAGGAATGGGTGTCGGTCAAAATATGTCCGATTTCGGTTCTGAAGAACTACTGAACTGCTAGGGTCGTATAACGTTTTGATATAACATCGTGGATAAAACAATTATGAGGAGGTCCGGCGCAAAACCGACTTTCTCACCAATTTTTAAAATTTAGTTGTTGACTTGATATCGATCCACACATTGGGGGCTACCTATTAAACCATGAAATGCGTTGTAAATTCGACTTTAAAGGGGCAAAATCGACGTCTGAAAGTAGGCGTATGAGCAAAACCGACTATCCACTGGTAGGTTCGGGTCAAAACCGAATTCCTGCAATCAGCCAATTGTGAAATGTGTATGTCCAAGGCCTTTTTTCATGATTGAAGGAGGAAGTCAGTGCAGTATTTGAGTTAAAAGCGAAAAAATAAGGCTATTAATTTTGACTCACTGGTTGGTTTCAGAGACAGAAGTGATGACAAGAAGTTATGGTCTTCATGGGTGGAACAAAACCGACTTTATCCATACTGTTGGTACAGAACCGACTTCTTGTTCGGAATGCTGGTGAAGAACCGACTTTCTCCATCCATTTCTGTGTAAAACCGACTTTATCAATACCTACTTGGATTGTTGCAGTACCAACTTTATAAAATTGTTGAATATAATATCTCAGAAGTTAGAGATTTTCGATGTACTACCACTATTTTACAGTAAGTATAGTGGGAAATTATGTGAATTTACAAAAAAAAAGAATACTTACTGTAGTTTTAAAACTTAACTCGAAAAACGTTTGATATATTATACCTACCCAACATTCTGATTTGTGTGCGAAAGTCGGTTTTGCGCCGGACCTCCTCGTTTGGTAGTACCTACAATTAAAATATCCAATGAAGCAATTGTAATTCTGTATGTCCGTGGGTCGGTGTGCCGGTCTGTATGATTACACTCAACAGCAAAACGATTCATCCAAATCGGATGAAACTAGGGGAATATCAGAATATTAAATTGATGGAAATGTGCGGAGCAGTCACATTTTTAAGAATCCAACGGACATGCGGGTCTTTTAGGGTCGGTGGAATGAGTGGTTGCGTGAGAGAGGCTTGGGGAAAATGTGCTAAGCGTAGAACTACAAATATTTTTATGTTGTGCTTATCCCCTTAGAGGTGACAACAAACTTATTCTTTTGTTGCCATCTTGACACAATACCTACTCCAGTATTTTGAGGAGTTTTAGTAGTTTCATTCCATTTTTCAAGTGCCACGATTGGGACTTCGCTTTGAAAGTTGAAACGTTGATAGGAAATAATCATAAGAAGACCTTCTACAAATTTATCCACACCTAGTTGTGTTATCAAGATGCCAGAAATCCATTTTGCAAAAACACATACTTGTGAAACATTTGGCCTGTTTTGCAACAAATATGTAGGTATAGGGCAGGCCGAATAGGAATCCGAAATATCATCAAACTCGTAAAAATTTGGCCTGGAGGATGTTGCGGAATTGAAGGTATGATTGAGGAAACCACCACCCTGGTTGCAATAAAATACCTACCTAGATGGGGCTCTTCAATGTGAATGAGAGGCGGAAAATATGACTTAGGCAGCGGGTTTTTGAAGTGGGAGTAAGGACGTTATGCATGTTCGATTTCAAATTTTGCACCCCACATTATTTGCATTATTCTGTTTGTACGGGAAATTAGTGATGAATAGTTAGAGAAAGAGCAGTTTATCTTGAGAGGTAGGCCAAGTGGAATTTTTTTAATGAGATTGTGCTCATGTATTGGTGCTTACCTACCTGATATCTACATTTACCTGAGTAAAACAACGACAATGTAGGCATTGTCGTTGGAAATAGAACTAACATGAAGTATTTTGATGCTCGATGAGTGGTCAGTCAGGTAGGTATGCACTGGGTTTAATTGGATTTATATTATAAAATAGATAAGAGTAAGTACTACATATTTCTCTCTTATTAGTCGGTTTTCGGACACACTGATAGTCCAAGGACTATATTCAATTTCGGGTTGACAAAAGACATTGTCATAATAATAGAGGGAGATGCGTGGCATTCCTTAGCTGGTTAGACAGGTTCAACACCAAGATCTCGATAGTCTTGTCGCAAGTTATTTAGAAAGGAATTGGAATGGACCCATCCCCCGTCACCTCACTGATGACGCGATGGGTTTCATCAATCACTTCAATAAAATTTAATTCTCCTTTAGTTCTTGCTAGTCGTAACACTTCCGGAAGATTGGGGTCATCGAGTCTGACAACTTATAAATTAATAGACGTTACACATTTCAATAGAAGCTGACTCCTTGTACGCTTGAACTAATTCAAGGCCTTGCGCCTTATATTAAAGGAATGAGGATGAAACTAGTAACCATGTATTTTTAATAAAGAACCACATTCCTTCTACTCTGGAAGCCTCTGGTAACGATTAACGCACTGTCCCATTTCACCAAAGCAGATAATTTCATAATCTGATCAAAGAAAATCTTCTGGGAAACGTTAAACTAGGTAGGTGTAGCTTTTTTCATAATTTCTTATAATTCCAGTTTATTGGACTGAGCTTCTGTGAGCTCGCCGGATTGTCCGGATGTCTTCGTATACTTCTGCAAGTTATTTCTTACTGGGAAGAAATGTTGACGTTGCTGCTCTCTGGGGAATTGAAAAGCAAGAGGCTAAGAAAAAGAACAAAGTAGAGTACCTCGGTTGCTTCGCGAGAATTCTAGATCAATTACACCGACCAGAGATGGTTCGCACTATTTCATACCGGAGGGGTGACACCGCGGGCTACCTTTTGCCCTTTTCCCTTGGCCCAACGGCCTTCCTCGACTAATAAACGATTGAGCAAAAACCGGTTCCCTCATCTTGTAGCGGTAGCGATCTTGCCGTCCGGCGCGGAATTATTACGCTACTCGGCACCCCCTTTGTCAAAGTCGGTTCCGCTATAATGAACCTCATTTACTTCTACGACGTTACTGATACGGGTACTCCGTGGTATCTTGCTGGCTAATTCTTGAGCTGACTATTAAAAAAAAAATAGGGATATATACATATTCGAACCCAATATAATTAAACCGTTCATGGCGTGTGCAGTATATGTATACGTGGCTGTCACTGTACAGGGGGTCCCAAAAAGAACGTATGTTTTCATATTGACAAGAAAGATTATTTTCCGAAAAAATAAATGATTTTGTTTAGCATGTACCTATGTACTATGAACTCCGGTCTAACTTGCCTGTAAAAAATTATGCAGCAAATAATGAAAAACGAACCATGAGAAAATTATGCTAATTCCAGACGTAATGTTGAACAAGGTGCCGTAGTTGTATATCATTTTTCTTTGTGTTTTGCAAACAATTATTTTAATGCGTTCTAACCACTGAGCTATCTCATGAAGCCAGTCGATGATGGCCCACGTAGCTATGTTCAACTATCGTAAATCGCATCGGGTGATTTGGTGATAACAAGCTAGTGTGAAGAAGAAGAAGACAGGTAACTGAGCTGCAGATGAATGGAGTAGAAAACAGCAACAAAAAACAGAGGTAGGAACTGACTTGAAAATAAGCTGTTACTGGGACGCCATATTGATTTGAAAAAGCTCAACATGGTGTCGAGTCGACGTTGAACGTACCCCAGGCTAACGTGTTATAGTGTGAAATGTCGAAAAGTGTCGATTTGTTCGACCGTTTATTCCGACGTTTAAAAGGTTAAGGGGGTATTGCATCACTCTTCTCACTTACTCCCGTTTTTTCTCTTTACCCGTTCACCCAATCAAAAAACTGCTCATGGGAAGTCCTGCTTGCGATCCATTCACTTCCACTATAATGAAGAGTTCACTATGTTGAGTTTTTGTGGTCAATACCTACCCTCGTGTTCCCCCCAAGAAAGCTCTAAACAGCACTGGAGCCGGTCCCGGAATTACACTCATCAAAATGCGCAGGATTCATAACTCAGTCGTTAATAAATTGTTTGTTGTTATTCACGAAGCGTAACGTTTGTTCAAGATACAAAAGTGCCTATCAACAAAATCCGAAACAGCCATCATTCTTCAAATGAAATAATATCACGAAACAGCCAACTCGATGTCATGCAGCATGCGTGATTATAATCAGGTGTCCCCTATCACTGATATCTGGGCCGGATTTAAACCGTTTCATTCGCGATCGTGTTGACGATGATTTTCGGTGCAAACGACCGGCTGGAGGTACTGTGCTCCGGGTGGTCTCAAAAAATTCGATAGTTCCTCATCTATTTAAAAACGTGAAAAACCATACCCTTGTATTGAAAGTTTTCGAGCTACGGCGTTCTGAAAATTTCGGACCCCTAGTTTTCACCCCTTAGATGGCTGACAGTAACGCTGGGCTTGGCGGACCAACTTGACCCCAAATGGGACCCACAAACCAAATTTAATTAATTTTGGTTCATGGTAACTAAGGAAAGTTCAAAGTACTGCGTACGGGGACGGACAGAAATGTTTGTATTCCATTTTTGGATGCTACGTAGGTACTTGAAACGCAAACCATCAAATTTGGGGGGTTAAATTTTTTTTTTTCATGTTCGATTCCAAAGGTTCATTATTGAAAATAATAAACTAACAAGGGATTTTCGTGGGTCGGAAACCGATTCACTTTCTTATTATCAGGGATGTGCCAATTTCCGTCGAATAATAATTCGATTTGGAAGCAGGAAATGGGGCCATCATGAGCGAATAATATGACGTCACATGGTCTAGGCAGGCGGATCTTGCCCCAGCGCAAGTGCCGTCTGAGGATGGCTGGTCGTAAGCAGAATAGATAGGCTCAGATCTCTTCCGAAGAACTGCGGATGAGACTCCAATTAAATTTTTCTTTTGAATTCAGCTCGAGAAACGTGATGAGAACAGAACTAATCGCAGTCTTACGACGAGGTTTTTCTCACGTCTGCATGCAAGTTCTTCTTACAGTATAGGTTTGATCAAATTTTCAGTTTTTGCTTTCCGTTTGTCTGAGCCTTTAGCAGGCAAAACATACTTATGTGTGTCCATTTAATCTGTCAGTGTATCTTTTAAGCTATGAGGGCTTTAAATGTAGGGTCAATATTCTCGCGTATTTCAAAAATGGGGTTGTATGTTAAATGTTAAAATTATGGGGGAATATATTCAAGAAATTATGTTTTTTGGGTTCGCATTCTGATGAAAAACACTTCGTTACTCGATTTTTCATTAAACTCCACTGTAAGTATACAGAATATTTAATTTTGGTATTTTCTTTCTCATGGTACGTAATTTCACCCCAAAAGCTATTGCGCGTCGAGCGTTACACCCGGTGGTGTTTCCCCTCGCTCTACAAGTGGGTGGGGGTAGTATCTGGAGCGATTTGCACAGTAATAGCCACACGAAAAAGTCGGTTATTGCCCGAGTCGGAGTCTTGGGATCTAATCCTGCTCGAGCAAATAATCTGAGGCGCGAGGAAGGGCCGCAGAAGTTGAGACTTGCCCTAGGTAGTATTCATAATAGTGGGAAACTTTTCCCATTCGCGGTTCAACAAGGCATACTGCGGATGGATATTGCCTTTCTCGCCTCTTCCTCCAGAAATTAAATTCTCGGTCTGCCACAGGTTATTCCGTCCAAGGGACTCCATATTGGCTCCACGTAGAGTTGGCTGTCGTGGGCAGCGCAGTTATCAGTGGGGTAAAAGGGGGAATGAGAGAGGATTTTGGTCTTTAAACAAACAGGTGGCCTGGCTACGTTGAAGTCGTCCTACAGCAAAATCATTGCAGGAAAGTTAATTGTATTCATATGAATATTTAACTAACAAACGATCCTCTACAACGAGAGCAAAATTGCAGTTAATGTTTTGGTTTAAGGGGTTGGGATGTTGGCTACACTTTGTGACATTATGTGAAGATCGGGGAATTGATCGACACCGTGCCCAATCAATGTATTATTTTATTTGCCGAGTACAAATTGTGCCTGTAGTATTATAAACCCGATGCGATTTACGATGTTGAACATCGCAATCTGGGCCATCGTCGACTGCATCATTACATGAAATTAATTAGTAGCTACGTATGTTGGTTTCCCCATTAATCACGACCCGACAGTAAACAATAGTAGTTATAATCTACATTATTATCAAGTATATAAACCAAGTTCGTTATATATTTTAACATTTTTGATACTTGTTTCGAAAATTTGTGAGGGTGTTACACATATCTAGGTCGCATACGGTAGTTATTATATATTTTGTATCTTATGAGCATGCCAAGAATACGCAGCGTTCTTTCACTGCTTTGCCCTTATCTACTTGTTCTGGCAATATAATTATATTCCCATGAAAGGATTCCCAGGAAGGGAGAAATTCTTTTGTTGTGTTCAGGTTGTAAATGAGACGCGAATGTGACTCTAGCAAAGGCCGTCTGTGCTCTTTGCATGTACAGTTGCAACTTGTGTATAATATCCGTGGTCCAGGAATTCAGGGAACCCGCTGCTAATCAAGGAGTGTCTAGTTGGAGCGTAACTGGTACCGAGTGGCTGGTTCATCGTAGCAAAAAAAATGTAGGAGGGAAAGTCGTTTATCGCGTTAAAACATAATATTTTAAAGTAGTAGCATGCATTACAGGGGACGCCCTTTTTGGGGTTGCATTGTTCAATCACGCTCCGTGAATATAGCTACTTGTTAACCCCAGTTCTGAAGTGAATTTCGAAATTCCGGTGACATACCTAGTGCAGAACTACACCCACAACTGAGTCAAATAAAAGCATAGAAAAAAGAAAAAGAAGAAGAAAAAAATAACCACGTAAATCGGTTGAGAATCAGGGTTGGGAAGTCGGTTGTGGTCTGGGCATCGGAAATAAAATTTACGCGCGTCTACGTCTAAAATGTACGTACACACACACACACACCCACACGCAGACATACTTATTTTCGACGGATTCAGCTTTAGAACGATCTGAAACGGATTCATAGTTTGTTATATTTTCTCTCCACTGAGTGTTGATACCTTCCAAGCGAAAACAGTAGGGTCGCCCCTGACTATAAGAAGCCTTTGGCGTTTCCGCCAAACTTCTAAGGGGCGTCCCTAAAAAATGATTTTCGGTTGGTCAGATCACCGTTTGGCGTAGATGAGAGGTATCAAACTGGGAGAGAAAAATAGCTAAATCCCAAAAGAGCTTTTGGGAAAGTATACCTATGCGAGTTTAGATCAGCAGTGCTCTTTCGGTAAGGTGGACCCACGGAGATTGAATCAATATGCAGTAGGTAAATCAAATGTACCGAAAAACCGTTGATGGAAGAACAAAGCTGAATGTGCATTCAAAGTTGTCATTCCCCATAATGTTGTAGGTTGGTTGGAATATTAAATTAAATTTTCTTTATCTTAGACAGAAGTCATAATTCAAGTAAACGTAGCAGAAAATGTGATCCGATTAAAAACCAATATTTCTGCGATATGAGACTACCTACTGTAGGAACATTTAGAAATTGGGCACTTACACCCTTCAGAAAATTATTTTTAGGTTTTTTTCTGGCCCCTAACATCCTATTGATCTTTATCCTAACATCCTAACTGTTAACATCCTGTTAGCATCATAAATGAGCCAATACTTTTTTTTTTAAATTTTTTGATCATTTTCAGTATCGTGTCTGCCTTAATTTTGAGTAATCCGGTACGTTATCATTCTTGTTGGGATGGTAAGTGTTCACGACTCTGGGAATAGAGTTGCAATCGCCATCAGCTGTATTGACACTACCGCGATGTGTTGCGGGCACCAAATGGAAAGTCGTGGTTAGTTTTGAACGGCGCGAAAAACAACCTCAACGCGACCGTGCTTGCTCGTCACGATTACAGTCGTTCAGCTCCGGAGATATGAAGTTTGATCCTACGCCTGATCAGTTTTTTTCTTTCTTTCTCCATTATTATACCACTAGGTACACGACGTCTGCTCTTTGGTGCCGGATGTTGGAGGTTCTCGTCAATCAGATGGGGATTTTTAATATTTGAGAGGTCTAAACAACACGAAAGGGGGTTTCGCGATACCTACCTATTGTGCGCACTTACTCGGTGATTATCACGAAACCAAACTAGTAGCGAACATAACCAACGGACGTAATATTTATTTTTCTGGTGATTAAAAAAGTAATATTCGGTAAACTATTAGCTACACTTGTCTTCTCGTGTGTCTCAATTCTTTCGAATAAATCAATAACTCAGACATAAAACATGTTCCTCATTGAATTCCCTTCGAAAATGCGCGGGGTTCAATCATTAATTATTTATTGTTATTCATGAAGCATAAAGTTTGTTCAAGTTAAAAGTGCCTATCAATAAAATCCGAAAGAGCCTTCATTCTAAAAATAAAATAATATCACAGAACAACCAACTCGATTTCGTACAGCCATACGTGATTATAATTTGCTGTTCTCTAGTAATGATATATGGGTCGATTGTATAGAGTTTCATTCATGATCTGTTGACGAAGGTTTTGGTTCAAACAAACGGCTCGGCGTACAGTGCTCCGGGTGGTCTCAAAAAATTCCTTAGTTCGAGTTCAATTCAAACACGTAAAAAAAACCATACCCTTCTATTGAAAGTTTTCGAGCTACGGCGCTCTGAAAATGTTAACCCCTGCTTTATAGATGACTGACAGTAACGCCGAGCTTGGCGGACCAACTAGACCCTAAATGGGGCCTACAAACCAAATTTCATTCATTTTGGTTCATGGTATCTAGGAAAAAGCGGAATTTTTGGATCGATTTTCGGATTCTACGTAGGTACCTTGAAACAGAAACCATCAAATTTTGAGGGGGGTTATCCCCCCCCCCCCCACCAAGCTCGATTTCAAAGGTTCATTACTGAAACTAATAAACGTAAAATGCATACATAGGTTGTAATGTATAATCTTATTAGGTATATATTTTTTGATGACTCAAATTGTAGATACTCAGCGTACATTTTGTGGTGTGGAATCAAAGTTTTTCTTCGGTTCCATTTGCGGAAGATGAGAAGATTCTTGACTTTGAATTTAATCGTATAGATCTCTATAAACATTCCAAAACACCTCCATCCTCAACTCCTCACATCTTTCATCTAATTTTAGTCTGTTCGTTTGTTCGTGGCACATTTCCCGTAAAAGTAATTGAAGTGGGCGAAACTTGCTAGTCCAACTTAGAACCTGGAGTCAATCAATCTTTCCAGATATTAGAGTCTCGTGAAGGAGGGCGTCACTACTGAATTTCATTAAATATCTATCAACTCTCAACCTAGACGGTTCGATTTGACTTATATTGGGGAATGTGATCCATTATAGTACTGATAAATTTCAGAGCTGAAACTTTCGTCATCTGTTCGAGATGAGTAAATTTATCACTGGCAATTTTGGTCTATTATTGTCAATAATGAACCTTTGGAATTGAGCATAATGTGCGTACGTGGGTACGTAGGTGGTATCCACTGCAAAAAAACGACCCTACTGTATCAGGTCTTACACTCATCATTCCGTCTTACACTAATCATTCAGTGATCTACGCATAAGGAAAATAATAAACCGTTTTTTAATAACTTGCAGCGTTTTTAACTTACTCCGTTTGACCACGTATAAGTTAATGAATACCTATGTTGATAGTAAAAAATAGGTAAGTTGATATTATCAATACCAAAATTTAGCTATTAGGTATGTCCCAATAACGGACGGAACCTTATCGGCGACCTTATCCACTATTATATCCGGAGGTTTTACTTGAGTACCAGCGTGATGAAAACCGAATCAACACTTCATCTTCGCGGATTTTCAATTATATCGTGAATAAGTGGATACCTAATAATTCGTAGAAATCGAGGAAAAAGGGTGAATGGTTCAGTGGGAGGGTTCGATAGCATCTTTACTATTTTCGGGTCTGGTTGTAAGGTTTGTTTATATTATGTTTTGAAATATTTGACTATACTGTGTAAAGGAGCAATAGTTTGGTTTGTTGACAATAGAACAACTAGAAGATTTGTTTAGTTGAACCGTTTTTCCCAGGAGTCCCACGACTGGTAGCGGTAGATGTTTGGTAAACTTCCCTATACGATGAAAGACGGAGATTCTATAAAGGGCAAACAGGGTCTTCCTCTATTGGGCGAGGTTTGACAACCGAGGGTCAATGTTTGCACGGATGTTTCTCCCAGCCCCAGCTCTCGACAATGCTAAGGGCCTTCGAAACCCTATGCCCCATCATAAATCTGCCGGGGAAAAGAAGTAGCGAGAGGGCAATGACTGGTGGGGGGTGTTTTCCCAGAGGTCCTTGAGAGGGTTGAAGACCCTTGATGGTATGACAGTGCGGGTGGCCTGATTGACATCCAGGAAGTGTGAGGACTCGGAAGAATTGTTATGCTGTATGAACGTGGATGTGAATTAAATTTCTGTTGTGCCGACCCTGAACATAATTTCGTTCATTTTGTGCGGTTTGTTCAGTTTGTGCAGTGGTAGGTGGATGGTTGATACCTTACTCAATGAGTTTTCAAATAACGATACGACTGGACTTCTATTTGACTTTTTAAGGAACGTAGTATCCTAATACGAGATAGTATGATTTATTTAGTTTATTCACTATTGAGGGCGATTGAGAGATAGGACTGTTGGATCACAAACAGTAACTAACCATTCTCGAGTTTTCTTTCCTTAGGGTGAACTTATTAGGTTTCTTAATAAGGGTTCGGTTTCGACAATAAAAGTCCTTAATTCATCAATCTTTTAATGAGATTGATCACTTTTATTGTCGAAACCGAACCCTTATCATTCTCGAGTCGTTTGTTCTTCCGGTGAAGATAGGGTCCTTTGGCGGAAGCCTGATCGACATCCCCTTCTTAACAACACAAATGGTAAAAACGCCGCAAAGTCCGTGTCACATGGGTTTATTATTCTATTGGACATACTAAAGGAATGTTGGCTGTTCATTTATTGTTTGTATCTTGTGAAATAGCTATTTCTGATGGTTTCAACTAATTTTGGCCCCCAAAAACACGAATTACGCTCCTTTTTTTCAAATTATCTTAGATCATTGATAGTGCTATTTAATTGTCTTGATTCACCTGTTGACACTTTTTCTAGTGTTATTATACAAATTTATGGTGATTTCAGACAATTTGTGACTCATAAAAAATTAATTTTGGGAGCTGAACCGTCGTTACAACCACAATTCTTCACTCTGGTCAAAATTGACTTCGTATTCGGTCTTCTCGCCCTAAAAAAAAACATGGAAAAAGGTACCTCAAAAACTCATTATACTGATCCACGAAAAAACTCTATTTTTACACCCATTTTTCACCCATAACACCCCTGGGTATATTCCGATCGGGCTGCAAAGTTTCCGGACACAACTAGGGCCCAAATCGAGCCTGTGTGCGAAGGAAACAATTTTTTAGATCGAAATTGAAGTAAATATGCATGGTACGGTGGACGGACATTGCATTTTTTGGAATCCTCGCGCCATGAAACGTAAAAGAAAAAATTTTGAGTCGGTGTTATGGCAATTTTTTGCTGAGCGATTACATAGGCATACTATTCACAGAAGAATCAACTAAAAACGAAACTTACCTAGAAAATTGGACGACTGGCTACTCTGAACATTATTACCTAAGGTTAACATAGCGAGAACAATGTTGTGGTGACACGTAATCCTCTTCCTCTATCTTTAGCCTAGAATTTTAATCAGCCTCATTTATGGAAGACGCCGAGTTTCTTTGCAGGCTTACGGTTTGACGTTGAGGCTCGGTATATTGAAGACTCCTATGTGTTTTTGCGCCCAATAACAGCACCTGACTTGCCGGGTTTCCTCCCGAGGTTCCCCCCTGGAACTTTCTTGTCTCACTAAATCGCCTTCTATTCTTCCAATATGTTGACCTCATATACGAGTATATTGAATGAATTCCCTCTGCCTTGCATTATTAGACCGAGTCTGGCTCCGTGGAGTATCACAACCAAAAACGTTTTTTCAATTATCTTTTATCGGAAGAGAAAGGGTAGGAGTAAGTTGCTTCACGATGTCCTCAATTTGATACACAGGACCCACGGGTTGTAGCCACTTAGATTTTTTAATTAATTAATTTATTTTATTTTATTTTAGTAGTCAATATATTTGTTATATCAGTAACCTAACAACTGAGCTTAGCCCATCAAGTTAGTTTGCTGTAGTATTATTCAACTGTTTGTAGAGTGTATAGGCGTTGACTATAATACTCCTCAGTACCTTGTTCTGAAAAGTTTCCATAATCTTGCTGTTTGTCTTTTTATTACAGCCCCAGAGCTGGGTGCCATAAGTCCACGCAGGTTTTAGGGTTTGCTTGTAGATTAGCAATTTGTTGTGTACAGATAGTTCAGAATACCTGCCTAGCAACCAGTACATTTTTTTGAACTTGATATTTAACTGATATTTTTTTAATCATATATGTTCCTTCCATCTTAATTTGGCATCAAGAGTCATCCCTAAGTACTTTGCTGTATTAGCGTAAGGAATCTGTTGTTCATTCATCATCACTTGTATCGTTGTTGTGTTCTTGTTCGTAAAGTTAGTATGAGTAGATTTCAGTTAATTAAGTTTCAGTCGCCATTTTTTGGTCCAGACGCTTACATCATCAACAGAATGCTGTAATTTCCTAGTTGCTTCATCTACTGAGTCATCAACCGCAAGTATGGCAGTATCATCAGCAAAAGTTGCGATTGTCTTGTTTTCATTGCTAGGTACATCACGTGCATACAGAAGGTATAGTAAGGGCCCAAGCACGCTTCCTTTAGGGACCCCGGGTGTATTGAAGGTTTTCTGAATATAAACATAAAACCCACAATTGTAGTCTTCGTATCTCTTTTCACCTTAATACACATTTGGCATCGTCAGAGTTGGTTTAAGCTTAAGAGGGAGTCGCGGTTGGTACCGTCGCAGTTGGTACCTAATAGGTCGCAGTTGGCTCTCCCAAATCCACTTATAGGTGCTTTTGTCGAAGTAGAACGTTCGAAGTCTCCACAGTTCGAACTGATTCAACAAAGGAATAATTATTTTTCAACTGTAGATAAAGAGAACCGTTGTTGGGGAATGTTAATTGGCAGATGTGCAGTTTCTTCAATATCTTTCGTCAAACAATATAATAATAACGATAACACCATTATGACCAATATTCACTCTGCAGTAGTGTTTTAATAATCAGCATGAGGAGTGTAGTTTAGGTGGTGCTGTGGAATCCCGCGTAATACGAACATATTCACGCGCCAAGGTTCGAACCACCACAGTAGATTGCTTATAATATTATGTGTAAATATAATAGTAGTGCTACTATATACTTATAATATTAGGTGTAAATATAACAGCTGTGATATTACATAGAGTAAGAAGGAAATAGTAATACTTTGGTTGTTGATCCCGTAGAATTTAGTAGTTGTACAGTCAATTTTGATACAAAATGATGACTGAAAATAAACTGGTGTGAAAAAAATCGGGCTTGTGAAGTTAGGGACCTTTTTCATTATTTTGTACGAACAGAAGAAAACTGCTGTTCGATAGTTTTCACAGTTTACCTTGGTAAATATCGTCGATTCGCCTGTCACAACAACATTGACATTTTTTTAAAACTTACTTTCGATATTTTTTATTCTTGTTAGTGATACATATTATGTTTAGATGCGGATAAGCCTTAAATGAGGACATGGGCTGGATTCGAGTTCGGTTTATCAAATCGAAGTTTTCAATTTCAATCAATCTCCGGGTTGTTTCAATATCTCTGTCGACGTACGTACAAATCCTTGGTGCTCCTTTCTGGAATACGCTTCGGTGGTTTGTAGTTTGTTATCCTCATTATGACACACGTCACACAGATCTAGTGACAGTCCGAACCCAAATTTACAAGTAGTTAGCTTTCAAATTTGGTCCCCGTAGTAATTACCACAGCGTGAGTACGTCGTTTTGTTGAGATTCGCTGGAGGACTGTTAGTTGGAAGTTGGCAGACATTCTGTAGCCTCCAAACCTGTCCACTTGAATTGCCCCCTATCTCTTATCAGTGGCTGGTTTCATACATCCCTCAATTCTTCCCAAGTCCTTACATCACTTTTCCGTTTCTTCTTCAACCCAACGACCAACCAACACAAGATCCTATAGGACTGGAGAATACCGCTTCGTGAGAATATCGACTTCCTCTCCAGATCCGCAATTGAAAGTGCGACAGTAAACACTTACTTAGCTCGTCTTAGCGTCCTTTCAAAAACTGACATTTCAATCATTTCATTAATTTTGGTTCATGATAAGAAAGTGCGAAGTACGGTGGACGGACGGAATTTCTTTAATTCCATTTTCGGATTCTACATAACTTGAAACGAAAGCAATCAAATTTGGGGGGATTTTTTTTTTTTTTTCATCTTCGATTCCAAAGGATCATTGTTGAAAATAATAAACCAACAATTTCTGTCCGTACACCGTACTTCGCACATCTCTTAGTTACCATGAACCAAAATTAATGAAATTTGGTTTGTAGGTTCTATTTGGGGTCTAGCTGGCCCGCGAAGTCCGCCGTTACTGTCAGTGATCTCTAAGGGGTGAAAAAGAGGGGGTTGCAATTTTCAGAACGACAGCTCGAAAACTTTCAGTAGAAGGGTTTTTTGAGACCACACGGAGCACCGTACGTCCAGCCGTTCGTTTGCGTCGAAAAGCTCCGTCAACATGATCGTGAATGAAACGGTATAAACGCATCTCTTTTGGATTTTGTTGATAGGTGTTTTTGTAACTGGAACAAACGTTATGCTTCATGAATAACAGCAAATAGTTAATGATTGATTTATTAAATCCAGCGCATTTGTATGAAACTTTAATTCCCGGGCCGGTTCCAGAACTCGATTTAGGGATTTCCTGGGGGGAGGTCGAGGGTATTGACCACAGAAAACAGTGGCTTCTATACAGGTAAATAATAAACCGTTGTGTAATAATTGGTAGCGTTTTTAAATTTGTGCTCACTATTTTTTTTCCACTGCTGTTCTGCTAATTTCAGGCTTGCAATTGTTTCTCATCAAAAAATAACGAGACTAAAGTCAACCTGAATCAGCCTTTCCATACCGTGAAAAAGTGAGGCAAAATTGCTCTTGTTTGCATGTTTATGTACTCATGTTTGACGCATCAACCGATAACATCTGCATCTTTATTGGATTCGTATGGAGCCTCCATTGTCATTGAAAACCCATTCGGTGCCAGAGATTGAGATTTTGCGGTTCTGATAACTGCTGTGCAGGTATAGGCAGTTTACAATCTGGCTTGGATTCGCAGTAATGAATTGAATGGAATATAATTCTCGATTGTTCCTGTATAGCTGAGAATGACGACCTCAGTTGATTTGCGGGCGTCCCATTTTTCTCGAGCTAGTAGAAAAGACAAGGCTCACAAAAAACCGTGATGTCTTGGTATGGGGCCACCTCCCCTCCCGTAGGCGTCGTTATTAATGTGAAAAGACGCGTCGTTTTGTCAGTTATATGAATTTCAACCGAATGGCTCCGTTTGTCCCTCCCATTTCTTTTTATTCCTCGTCCTTTTCCTCCTTTTATAATAAGGTGAAACACTAAGGTTTATGGTGTTATCTCGAGAACACCCGTCGAGACCGTTCAGCAGTCTTCTGACAATATCATGTTCCATTTTAACTACTTTATATTCATTACTTTCCGTCATCCCGCATACTAACGTCGCATAAATGAGAAAAGATCTTGAATGAAGTGATTTAGCCTGCAACAATCAGTACCTCTTGAATGAAACATATATTTCTTTTCTCTTCGATGGTTTGCGGTTCTTATAAAAAATGCATTCAGCCATTTTCCTCGTATCCTGTTGTCTTATTGGAAGAGTTTACCGTTCCGTTTTATTGCGTAATCTCAATTTGAACAGGTTTGTATGTGTAGGACGTTACTGATGAATTTTCGTCTGGAGTTTCTGATCTTAAGCAATTTTTTCGTTACATTCAGCCTGTAATCACCCTCCCTCTAGATCTCTAGAACATTGCCTGCCGAAGGCGAATTCTGCTGGAGGGTTCCGAGCTACTTATCATTCATCAGCTGACATTTCCCCCCTTTTCCCTTTTTTCCCCTCCTGTAAAACGGAATGTGTTGTAGGTAACATTATTTTTTACGGAATAACGCCAGTCAAAGTGGTATTTTGACGAAATAAACTCAAATTATACCTACTAAGCAATGCTAAACAAAATAGTGGTCGTCAAATCTTTCTCAAAGATTTCTCACCTCGAGAATTGGCAAGGCGGCCAACTTCACAACATGGATTTCTCACGGGATTCCCAACAGTTGGAAGGTTGTCTCAATCCCAGTTTCCGATTTTTCCCTAGAGGGCACTGTCGGCCGGCAATATTCTAGTGGGAGGGCTGTAGTAGTAAATTATAGGCATGCAATAGCCCTTATAGTGAAAAGGCTCAAAACGAACTTGTGTGGATGTATACTGCAGAATAATATACATAGGTATCTAATTAATTAACTGTTTTTGACAAAGTTCGGTGTTACTGGGAGATGAAAATACATTGTGTTAATCTACTCTTAAAATCTGTGTAACGCGTGTGCTATTTAATTTCTACGAGTAATTACTACCTACTTACTGGATAATCCTAAAAACCGGCCTAGAAAATTTTCATAACCCTCAGTCGAGAGGAAGTGATATAGGTATAGTCGTTATCAAATGGCTCGTTCTTGTTGCGATTTGAATTGAATTTCGTGAAAATGGGTTAGTCTACATTACTGTTGTAGACGTTCATTTTCGGACCATCGGATTTCGACTAGGTATTGAGCGATTTTGATATTAGTAAGGTATGAACAATTTAGAGTAAGGCTTAACCGATACCCATGTAGTTTGACTGTTTTCCATTACATTATAAATATTTACATCGCATCCCAGTTAGAACGTTCTTCAATGTTATCAATTTATAAGCATAAATTCACACAACGTAATGGCCGTGCAGCTCGTTGAAAACATCGAATAAACTAAAATTTCGTGCGAGCTGTATTTTTGTCGTCTTAGGTTACTGCAGTTTTCCCGAATAATAGAAATCACCAACTCCTGGAAACTAATTTTAGGTACTCACAGAGATGTCCAAAGTTAACTCAAAGCCTTGGATAAGAAATAACCATGTAAGTTAGCTATCTAAAATCAGTTTGAGGAAAGCTCGCCCCTAGGTAGGTGTAGTTCGTTAATTTATTTTATCTAGGTGCCATATGACTTGCCAAAACGCAGAAGAATCAAAATTCGATTCGAGGATAAATTTTGTATCTGTATCCATGGTGTGGAACTCATACATAATTCAATTAGTGCTGAGTTTCAAAAGCTTTGTCAACCGTTTTTAGAACGGATCGTTATTATGTAAACTGAACGTACTGTCGCACAGTGACGTCCAAGTTGTATGATTAAGTAAGTAGGTAGGTACCTGGTTCATAATGGCCGCAGTACCTACTTGTTGGGTAGGTTATAAATTCGTGAAACATGTTTGACACGTGAATGATTCATTAGGTATCACACTTTGTATTCTAGATTCCGAAAGTAGAGTGTAACATGGAAACCGTTCTTGAAATGTTCCCGATTCTATGAAAACCTGTGGAGGACAGAGCCTACCGAGTACAGCGCAATAAATAAACCGCCGCCTTGCTCTGCGTAGGCGTTCAACAACGCTAATTCCGCTCGGCCTTTGTTTTCGGTAAACTGTGTATTAGTTATGAGGTTGTATCCGTGGAGAAAACTCACACCGTTCCATCTCCGAGTAGCCTGCTATCTCGGTCCCTCCTTTATCCTGTCGTGCTGGTGGATGAATTCGAAATGTTCCGCGGCTGGTCGTCGGAGATTATTTGTTGTTTCCACGACTAAAATAAGGCAGAGTAGGACTAATTGACACTGAAACCCGTCCACGACTCCCCTCGCTCCACCACCTTCGAGCTTACACTGGATTCGTTCACAGTTATTCGGCCCAGTGTAAGCAGTAATACATAGTACCAAGGTTCACATCGGAGTAGATACCTAACTTGCAAGCTTCCGCTTCATCATTTTGTTGACTTTGTAAATTTGCTGTCGTAAGTTCGGGACGCTTTCGCCTGTATGTTATTTCGACGATAGAATCCCTACTCAAAATTTGCATGTCCATAATTACCATGTGAAGTATCTGGTCAACAGCTGTCGTTGATATGTTCAGTGTTGAGAAAATCGAACACAGCTGAATAGATAGGTAACAAATTGTAAAATCGTGAAAATCCCATTATCGGCGAATAATTCCTATATCTATCAATTTATGGCCATATACTCGGTCCCTTTCCATGACATCACATGTCATGTTTCTTGATCCTATGAATCCCTACTTACAGACCATAACAAGTAGTTCTGGACTCTAAAACATCGTTACTTGGGCGGATGTAAACTGGGTGTGGGGGTTACCCTCAGTATCAGTTCAAATGTGTGCGACCCAAGTTATTATAACACGTCACCATGTACCTATATAATTACCAGTTGTAATACAAGATTAGATTGATTCGTACACGAACCACCGACTAATTATCTTGAACAGAACTTCTCCATAGGACAAACGCCCTGTAGTTAGTGACCTGGGCGTGATACGCAACCTTTGGTCAGGTGACGTGATCATGGCGGAAGGCGACTCTCCCGTGCTACGACAGCTCCAAACCAAAGCAGCGGTAGCCTAAACGCTCGGACTCGGGCCGTAGAAGAAATAGAAAAAATAGAAGATATACAGAAGAAATAGAAAAAATAGAAGATATACAGAAGAAATATAATTAAAAAAAGAAGAAATAGAAAAATAGCAGAAATAGAAGCAAAACAGAAAAACGCTGCAAATCCCTGCACAACGGTTTATTATTTTGTACAGAATACCCTTCTGTTACAGATCACAGCTCTCTGTATAGCTCTCTGTCTATATAATATAATATGTACTACTCCATACACATTATGTAGATCGCAGACCCTCCGTAGGTTAGTACCTAACCCCGTACTCGTTACTAGGTTTAGATAGGTACTAGGTACCTATCTAAATCACGAGTTAAACGTTGCTAAAATAATTCTGTCGATGACAAACAGAAACTGAAACGGCAAAAAGAAACGCAAATAATGAAGTTCTGAAGGAAAATTATTGTTGATGTGGAGTGAAATAGATACCCCTTCTGCGTAGATCACTGTTTTCTGTGGTCAGTACCTACCCTCGTGGTCAAGTATAATGAACCGTTGTGTAATAACTTGCCCATCAATAATACTTCAACGGTTGTTCAAGTTGCAAAAGTACCGATCAACAAAATCCAGCCCCTTCTTGGTAGATGAACCGCTGTATAATAATTTACCGTTTTGTAATAATTTACCATTGTGTAATAATTTACCCATCAATAATACTTCAACGTTTGTTCAAGTTTCGCAAGTACCACCCCCCCCCCCCCCCCCCTACAAAATCCAATATTCCATCACTTATCAAATGAAATAATATCGCAGAACAATCCAATTCGACTTCATACATCCATCCTTGATTATAATCAGGTGATCCCTAGCGAAGATATCCGGGCCGGATTTATACCGTTTGATTCACGATCGTGTTGATGAAGCTTTTTGGTGCACACGAACGGCTGGGCATACAATGCTCCGGGTGGTCTTAAAAAATTGTTTAGCTCAAGACAAATTTAATAATGTAAAAAAAACCATACCCTTCCGTCGAAGGTTGTCGAGCTACGGCGTTCTGAAAATTTCAACCCCTATTTTGAACTCCTTAGAGATGACTGACAGTAACGCCGAGCTCCGAGGACCAGCTAGACCCCGATCGGAACCTATAACCCGAATTTCATCCATTTTGTTTCATGGTAACTAAGAAAATGGCCAGTACGTCAGACAGACAGAATCGGATTGGTTCATTATTGAAAATAATGAACAAAAAAAAACAAAAAAACACAGAAAAATATAAGAAATATCGACCCTTCAGTTCCCAAGACACGGTCGGGCAGGCAAGTAAATTTCCCGAGCCGGGTTCCCTGATGCGAGGAACTCGTCGCAGGAGGGGGAATAGTTGTGGGGGTTACCCGCAGTGTCAATTCAACAGTTGTAATGCAAAATTACATCGATCCGTACACGAACCACTGACTAATTCGCTTGAGCAAAACTAGTCTAAACCGAAAAACAACTCAGGACGAACGCCCTATACTGGTCCTGTGTTTCCGCTACCCGCAAGGGTTTGGGGATTTGAGGATAATCCGGACATGTAAAGTGAGCCAACGACTCCGGGAAAGGTAGACTGGGCCGCCTCCGATACGCGTCAGAATCACCAGGAATCAATGAGTAATGGGCGTGCGTTTTTTAATTTAATTTTATTTTTTCAAATTTTAGTTCCAACAGAGGGCTTTCCGAAAAGGTGCAATATGATGAGTTGGAGATGAACGGAAGTGAGTGGAAAAGTGGAAGGAAAAAGCGTGAGACGTCATCTGGTATGTACATATATTTTACATGGTATGTACACGCATTTTCCCTTCCCCTTTTTCACGCTAAACTGCCCGGATTTCGGATTTTGGATACAGGGGTTTTCGAGGGCGCAGAATCATTCTGAGGTCAGACGCAGCAAATTCCGACCCACGTCCGTTCTTCATTTGCAGGGTTTCCAGAGCTTGAATTTACTCGTCGATTTCACCCGATATCGGCTATTTATACGAGCAGTTCTAGCGAGGTAAGTTGCTAGTTCCTCCACATTTTTTGGTTGCGATTTCAAGGTTTTAATCAAGAATTATATTTTTGTGGGATACATGCTCTAGTTCTCAAAAAATTAAATAAGGAAAGGGAATCCTTTTTTCAACTCAACAAATTGAGCGTTCAAATCATATTTTTTCTGTGTGGGCGACGAGGCTGATGATATTGGTTTATTATTTTCAATAATGAACCTTTGGAATAGAGCATGAAAAAAATTTATTAACCCCTCCTCAAAATTTGATGGTTTCCGTTTCAAGGTATGTAGAACCCGAAAATGCAATAAAAAAAATTTCTGTCCGTCCGCCGTATGCCGTACTTCGCACTTTTCTTAGTTACCATGAGCCAAAATTGACGAAATTCGGTTTGTAGGTCCCATTTGGGGTTTAGTTGGTCCTCGAAGCTCAGCGTTAATGTAAGTCATCCCTAAGGAGCGAAAAATAGGTGTTGGAATCTCCAGGACGCCGTTATCTCGATTTTTTTTACGGTTTTAAATGGTAAATTATTACACAACGGTTCATTATATCATCTACGTAGAAGGGGCAGGAGTTTGTTGGCAGGTACCTACGTTTGCCACTTTTTTCACTCCATATCAACAATTTCCCTTCAGAACTTCATTATTTGCGTTTCTTTTTGCCATTTTAGTTACTGTTTGTCATCGACAGAATTATTTTAGCAACATTTAACTCGTGATTTAGGTACGTACCTAGTAACGAGTACGGGGTTAGGTACTAACCTACGGAGGGTCTGCGATATACATAATATGTATATAATTGAATAGTACATATTATATTATATAGAAGGGTTATCTATACATAGAGCTGTGATCTGTAACAGGAGGGTATTCTATACAAAATAATAAACCGTTGTGCAGGGATTTGCAGCGTTTTTTTTTAGATGATTTGGATTAATGAAGAGCTTTCTGAAGTTTCTTTTGATGAAAAACCAGATTAGGGTAAGGAGTGGAGGGGGACTGGAGGTACTTGTCAGTGATTATTAGGGGTTGATATTTATGAACTATTTACCTATCAAACGGTGTATGAGTTGGGTAAATTACTTTTTTTTTCATTTTTTTTTCATTCACTGGATCCGCCTCGAGGCAGCAATTTTTTCGAGGATGCAACTAATTGTTTGGCCAACAATTTTATTCATACCGCATTCTACGATGACAAAAGTGCTTAACTACAACTTTCGTTCCTCGAGTTGATATTGACTTACCAGTGAAACAACCTCGTGTTACGTCGGATGTTACCTACTCTAAACATAGCTGAACCCATTACAACATCCTCTGTATCTGGGTTACCCACCCGAGAAACGACAACAACCTACGACACTCACGGGAGTCATCTCAGTGCTCCGTCAGAAAGCGCTTGTGGAAGGTTTGGTGCCCTCCCAGTTTGTTGAACATGACTGTTTTCCTAAGGAATGAGGTGTTCAACCTAGTTTGCTCTCCTCGTTTAAAAAATACCTGATCTCGCAGCGAGAGCGTTCCACGAAAAGTCGTAATACGATGCGTATCCGCCGAGTAGAAGTGGGTGTCTTATGATTTGTGAACGTTGGTTACGATAACGTCAACTTGCGTTGTGTTTGCAAGCTGATTCCGATAACGCAGTCACCAACCCCGCCCTCAACCTGGAAGACCTGAATTTTGAGTTTTCGATCAACTCATCGTTCAAACTACCTTTACATAATAAGGGTTCGGTTTCGACTATAAAAGTCCTTCTTTCATCAAATACATTAATGAGGAGCTTTCAACAGCCATCTGGCTGTCATTGTCAACTCTAAAACCAGCAACAACAAGCAACCATTAGACAAACTAGAGAACGTTATGAAGTTATAAAAATATACTAATGACTCATTAAAAGAAAGTACTAAATTCTAAAGGAAATTACCAAAAAAAATACAACTTACCAACTTCTCAAAGAAGAGAGTTGGGGTCTGCAGCAGACACCAACTAACACTGATAACAGGCCCTGCCTCTCTAGCGGTAGTGCCAACCACAACAACCCCACATCATGCAAGAGTCGCTGGTAAATAGAAACTGTGTTATTAACATCTGACTTAAAGTTAATTGAATTGGGATCTTGATTGATATGGTAATATTTTTCTTTTTCGAAAATGTGATTCCATGTTGATAATTTTTACATTTTGAAAATCAAACGAATGATTGGTCTCAATAGCATGTATGGAAAGTGCTGTGGACGTTCTTTTCTTGTCCACGTCATACTTATGTTGGTACATTCTCTTTTTCAACCACTGGCCCGTTTCACCTATATAATTTATTGTTGAAACCGAACCCTTATTATGAAACCAAATAAGTCCACCCAAAGGAAAGAAGAATGTACCTTTACCTACTTACAGGATATCTATGCAGGAAAATAATAAACCGTTGTGTAATAAATTCCGGCAGACGGATTTCCATGCCGTTATGTTTATTTTATGTACTATTTGAGTAATAATTTCGAGTAACTTATGACAATAAAGTCTTTTCTTCTTCTTATTCATACTCAGATTTGACCAACAATAAAGTAATTATGTTTGGAGAAATTTAGTTTTGGTTATCGAAATGGTGATTTTCTGTCTCAAGTTAGGTACCATTATTTACCATATAATTGTGGTGAATTTATCAATTTTGTTTTTTTTAAATTAATTTTTACCGACTTCAAGCTCTTGACACTCTTCTGAGTTTTATCAGTGAATAATTATCAATTTTGAGTGGTTTACTTACCACTTTTTACCACTTACCACTGAAGATTTAAAACAGAAGATTTTCGAGAATTCGTTTACTGATCGAATTCGTATTTTCATCGATTAGCTAAAAGTTCCGTCAGTTTGGCCATCTTGGCCTTCGAGTTCTTTTACTCCCAAATAACGAACAAGTGTGAGGTGGATGAAGGGATTGCAATGAAACTTGCGGCTGAAAGGAGGAAAGCGTTACGCCGAACTTTTTTTTCGTGGGTTTACAATTAATTAGCAGTTCTAAATGTTTTTGACGACTCGCTAAAAAAAATAATTAAAAAAATTAAAAAAATGTGTGGGCGGGGAAAGAGATGAGTGAAGGTTTGCGTAGAGCAAGAAAAAATAAGGGGTGGCCATTTGAATTGTGTGGTGTTAATACCTCCCCACTACGCGTCGGTTTTTATACCCTGTGTACTTTTAATTCCTGAATCAGTGTTATGTTGAAGGGGGGGGGGGGACGCTTCTAAACATTCAAGGCACAAATCCTTACCCCCCACCCCCCACCACCATCATCACACTCGGTTGAGCGCTTTTCCCCCTCCGTTGTGTTCATCCAGAGAAGAAAGTTGGGAGTAAATGGAAAGGATGGCTTTTTATATAAACAAAACACGGGCAGCTCCCGGAGCTCAGTTTCAGAGTTGTGACGGGATAAGAGGATTTCGAGAGGGCTTATCAGAGAATTACTTCATACAAATGCCGGATGAACGAGGCTCATGAAGAAAAAAAAACAAAAAAAAACTACCTACTTTCTATGTCAATTTGGATCGTTTAGATTTTCTGATGTACATAATATATATACATATATATACATCGTGTATAAGTACACCGTCAGTGGCAAATCACAAAGTCTTCTGAGAACCAAAATTTGATACGGTTGGTTTATAAATAGCTTAGAGCTTAGAGAGATGAAACATACCCCTGGAATATGAAAACAAATCTGAAATTGGCCGTTGGATTGGGGTGTGTTTCGGATTGATGTAGACTGTAGAGCTCTAGACCCTGACGTCATTTGGATTTTTTAATCGAAAAAGTCGTGAATATTGAGCCAAACCATGTAAACTTGACGAAATTCGCGGACAGGTGGTCTGCGTCTCAGTAGGTGCAACCCCCCCCCCCCCCCACTGTACGTACGTTCCTATCCGAGGGAAATATAGAAACAAGGAACGCACGAGTGGACTGTATCAAGTTTTGGTCTGGGACCTAATAACCCGCTAATAATGATGTACAACAATAAAATGCACGAAAAATGACATGTGAAAGGGAATGAAGTAGGACTGACCTTTTGTTAGGCGCGCCTGGGGTCTCCCGTCGACGGGGTGGAGTGGAGTATCCTGTCCTCTGGATGTCGAAAAACGGCCCGTCGCGATTCCGTGAGGTACTATTGTGCCGGAGGTGGAAAGGGGAAAAAATTATGAGGAATAGCTTGGGGAAGGACCAGGGTTGGTTTCGAGGATCCGAACGCGAGCTTTCTTACCAGTTGACTGAATAGGAAGGAGCGAACGGTATACGCAAGGGGGGAGGGAGAAGGAAACATGACATCTCCTGCATTCAGAACCAATGTACATCAAAACAGTAGGGAAACTAAATACTGAGACCAAACATACCCCCCACCCAAAATTAGCAAATTTTGCTGAACAGCATAATGAAAAATAATGAGAACTCTCCCTTACGGATTAGCTAGAAAATATGGCCAAAATAAACGTAAGCTTGGGTTCACCAACATACTTTGTGACCAAACAAAAAATTACTCTATGATAATTAGAAATGCACCCACTAGAAAAATAAGTATACTCTGTTGAAAATAAAACTGGTTGGGTGCATCGTGGGGAAGGATTATTCGATAGGAAGGACCACCAATTTATTGGTGGGACGGGTCAAAACTCCTGTGGATGTTCTGACTCTAGCAACTCGCACTACGCCATCGGCGCCGGGCAACACCTGATCCACTCGCCCCAACGGCCATTGAGTTGGCGATGTGTTTGGAGAGCGAAGGATGACTACTGCTCCGTCCTTCAACTCGGGGGTCTTCTTCGTCCATTTCCTGCGAAACTGAAGAGAGTGCAGATATTCTCTGCTCCAACGCTGCCAAAACGACTGGGTGAGTTGGTTAACCAACTGCCATCGCTTCAGTCGACTGGGGTTCTCCTCGAGAAGATCAGCTTCAGGTCGAGCGAGGAGTGGACCTCCAACCAGGAAGTGTCCAGGGGTGAGACAGTCGGCAGGGTCGTTCGGTGCTCCAGGAAGAGCGGCGAGCGGGCGCGAGTTCAAAATTGCTTCAATGCGAGCAAAAATAGTTGCGAACTCTTCAAAGGTGAGACACTGATCCCCAATGATGCGTTTTAGGTGATGTTTTGCACCTTTTATCATGATTTCCCAGGCTCCTCCAAAATTTGGAGCAAGGGGAGGGTTGAAAATCCAGGCTATCTCCCTTTGTGCTAAATAACTCTCGAATTCAGGGCTGGCTTGTTTTAAGAAAGTGTGCACATCAGACATCTCCCGAGCAGCTCCACGGAAATTTCTTCCGTTATCTGAATAAATATGTGAAGGAAGCCCCCGCCGTGCGATGAAACGGTCCATAGAAGCGAGGCAAGCCTCAGTGGACAATGCTGAGACGACTTCTATGTGTACCGCACGAGTTGACATACATACAAAGAGTGCAAAATAACTTTTGTCTCTCTTGGCATTGCGGCGATTGCTGAACCGAATATGGAAGGGACCACCAAAATCAAGTCCTGTGTGGGTGAAGCACTTCCCAGGGGAAAGGCGGGATTTTGGAAGGTCAGCCATTACTGGATTTGTGATGGTTGCAGTATAACGAGTACAACGAACGCACTTATGAATTCTCTGACGGATGAGACTACGAGCGGATGTTATCCAGTATTCCCGGTGTAGTAGTGATTGGATTAGTCGAGGTCCACCATGAGCAGAATACAGATGAAAGTGATCAACTAATAATCGAGCCAAATGACTATCCTTTGGGATCACCAAAGGACGTTTTGCCTTTTCGGTAAGAGGAGCCCACGCCAGGCGACCCCCCACCCTGAGGAAACCGTCAGGTGAGAGGAAGGGAGAAAGAGCAGCGAGTCGTTTGGAACACTCCTTCTGCTTGTCTAATAAAGCAATTTCGTCGCTGTAATGATGAGCCTGCGTGACTCGAACCAGAGTGGATAAGGCGTCACGATACTCGGAGGCAGATATAGGTCCAAATCTGCGTCCAAGATGAGATGAGTTGCTGGCTTTCAGGAGAGAGTTATGCGCAAATCGAAGGACGTATGCTACAATCCGCTGTAGTTTAGTAAGTGAAGAAGAATTTTCCATCAACTGAATGAGGTTGGATGGAGTGGCAAGCGATAAAAAGTTGAGAATGGTTGGTAGCTTGAGTTCCGGCAAGCCGGAAATCGACCAATTAGGATCCGATGGCCAGTCCTTCAAAGATTGGTACAAAAATGAGGGACCATTCCACCACATGTCAAGGTTTATGAGTTTAGATGGTGCCAACCCTCTACTCCCGAAATCGGCAGGATTCTGTGTTCCTGGAACGTGTCGCCATAAGACTGACGGACACGCCTCATGAATCTGAATGACCCGATTGGAAACGAAGGTCTTCAGTCGATATGGAGGAGTTCGGAGCCAGGCTAGGACGGTAGTCGAATCTGTCAGGCAGGTGATTTTAACGATTGATAAGTGCTCAATGAAACCTTTAGAGGCTAGAATCAACTTAGCCAATAGATGTGCAGCTCCCAACTCCAGACGAGGTATCGTCCATGACTTCAAGGGGGCGACTTTGGTCTTGGATTTCACGAGATGGATGTGTACGCCTTCTGTGGTCTCAACACGCAAATAAAGGACCGCTGCCATGCCTAGCTCACTGGCATCCGAAAATCCGATGAGTTGAAGATCCCGATACAGGGTGGGTAAAATACAACGTGGGATTCTTGCCTGTTCCAAAAACGGGAGTTCTTGTTCCAGATTCATCCATGTGGACAACAAATCCGAGGGGATAGGATCATCCCAATCGATTTTTAGAAGCCAGATTTGCTGAAGTAGGGCCTTTAATGAAAATATGACCGGACTGAAGTAACCATTCGGATCAAACATCCTCGCGACTTTGGATAAAATACCTCGCTTACTCGCCTGAACTGGAGTAGAATCGATGGTACAACAGAAAACATCGGCTTTAGGATCCCAACCGATCCCTAAAACCTTGGTGGCGCTCTGAGTGAGTGTATCTTCTGAAAAATTGACGACGCCCGAAGAAAAGCTTGAGAGAAGAGTTGAGGATGAACTAGCCCACTTCCCTAGTTCGAAACCCCCCGCTGCTAGAAGCTCAGTAAGTTGCGATTGCAACAACGAAGCTTCTTCTTCAGAATGGGCACCGGAAATTACGTCATCGATATAGGTCTCAGAGCGGAGCGCCTCCGCTGCAAGAGGATATCTTTCGCCTTCATCAAGAACTAACTGAGCAATAGTTCTTTGTGCAGTAAAGGGACTAGAGGTAACACCAAAGGTAACTGTAGTGAGCTGCCACTCTGTTATAGGATCTGAAGGAGAAAACCGCCAGAGAAAGTGCAGATAATCCTGGTCGTCCTGGTGCAAACTGATGGCACGGAACATCTGCCGAACATCACAGGTGATACCAACTTTATGAGTCCGAAATCGTGAAATAATTTCGCCAATATCTCCCTGTCTTTTGGGACCAACGAGTAGAGTATCGTTGAGACTGGTGCCAGTAGGATCTTTCTCCGATGGGTTGAAAACTACCCGAACCTTCATCTTTCCAGCGGGCTCTTTAACCACTCCATGGTGGGTCATCAAATAATCCACCGAGGTGTTAGCCCTAACCATGTGTCCTTGGTGTACATAATCCTTCAAACAAGCATGATACAGATCTCGAAATTCAGGATTTTTCTCGAACTGTTTCTCAAGGCGGAAAAGTCTTTTGAAGGCTCGATCCCGAGTGGAACCGAGAATTGGACGTATGTTGTCAACGAAAGGTAAGCGAGCTACGTAGCGACCAGTATCGTCGCGCGAAATAGTTTGTTGAAAATGCCGTTCACATTGTACATCTTCATCAGAAGGTGGATGAGGGATCTCAACTTCCTCTTGTTCCCAGAATGCTCGCATAGTTTCTTCAAGACTACGAAGAGTGGAAACCGGAGCAGAGGAAACAAGGAGGGTGTTGAGATGATCCGGAGGGGATTCATGGGGAATGGAACCCATCAAAACATATCCGAAAATAGTGGGTACTGCAGAAGGATTCCCTCTAATAGTACCGGGAAATTCGAGAGTAGCGTCTAAAACGGCTTGCACTCCGAGTAGCATGTCCACTGGACCAGGTGTAATGAATTCGGGATCAGCTAATGTAAGAAAATTGAAATGAGATAGCAGCTGGTCCGGTAAGGGAGTCGTAGGAAGGTCCGACGTGATCCGAGAAATGAGGGCTGCATCGAGAAATATAGCTGATTCCGGGGAATGCCTAGATGCCAACTTACACGAAACTAGGCCCTGAACCTTTGAGTGAACAGGAGAGTGTCCAACGCCAGAAATTCCAAAAGAGCATTTTTTTCGGGGAAGGCCTAGTCGATCGGCAAGCGACGTGGTTAAGAAGTTAGCCTGACTTCCTGAATCCAAGACTAGACGACATGTATGAGGGCGTCCAGTGACATCGAAAATAGTTGCTTGAGCTGTTCCAAGGAGGGCAATCGAGGTAGCCGAAGGTCTTGGGCAGACATTGGTGAGTGAGACTGCATTATTTCCATCGGGAGTAATAGCGACGTCCGCCGTCGGGGATGATTCCGGACGAGAGGAGGGGGAAGTTACATCGGAACTGATTCCCTGATGTAATAAATGATTATGGGATTTCCTCTTACAAATTCGACAGCAAAACGTAGATTTACACATTGAAAAGGTGTGACGACCAAAGCAAGCAAAACATAAACGATTTTGTTGAATGATCGTTTTGCGCTCAGGTACACTCATTGAAAGGAACACCTCACATTTAGACAGTTTGTGATTTGATTTGGCACAACATACACATGAGGATGTAGAAGGAGTATTCATAGTCGTCTTAGGAGTATTAACGCTAGACGTTGAAGGGGAAATTTCCGAATTTGAAGCAAGTAAAACACGCTTCCGTTCCTTAACTGTAGGTGTAATCGTTGTTCCGGACACCGGAGAATTCAAGAGATCCGAAATCGAACTTTGACTGCCCATAAAATCATCAAAGTTTTGAAAAGTAGGGAATGGAGTATCCACATACTTATCTTCAAAGCTCGTTTTGTTCTTGCATCCATTAGGCGCAGACCCAAGTGTAAGAACATGAAGTCCGAAAGGTCAGGAACATTAAGCGATTTTAAACTTGCTACGGTGGCCAAAATAAAGTCGGCTGTATTACGAACACTACTTGGTGAATCCGATTTCAGCGGTGTGAATGTGAGTAGTTTATTCAAATAGAAATTTGCTATCACTCGATTGTTAGTGTATCTGTTTACTAGCGCTTGATATGCAGTAGCATAATTTTCGGGACGAAATTCTACAGTTTTAATCAATTGAAGTGCGGGGCCTTCAACGTTAGCCAAAAGATAAGTGAACTTTTCTATTTCAGATAAATCAGATCTATGTATGAGCGCATCAAAAAGGGACTTGAATGACGAAAAGTTTTGAATTTGTCCATCGAATCTGGCTAACTGAATTTCAGGCAATTTCGGTTTCAGTTGCACTTGTGGCGAATGACTGTTTTGACTTGTAGAACTCGAATTCAAATCAGGCAGTTTCACAGGAGTAACATAAGGTTTGGTTGCGGCAATTATAGAAAAATAGAGATTTTCGAACGTCGAAGTTTCTGCTACACAATCGGTAGCGAGCGTAGGTTCTTCTAATTGAATGCCGGCCAGATTGTCTAAAACTGTATTGTACTCTGTGAAAATGTCGTCAAGTTTGCTTGCACGTGCTAGAAATATATCCAAGTTTTTTGGAAGGCCCACAATCATACCGGAAGTGACCTGAAGTCGAGAGAGAAGACGTTTTTTCTTCTCGGTATACTTGTTGTACTGAGCAGTTAATTCCTCTTTTTGGCCCATTATTTTCCCGAGTAAATCCGTTCTGACTGGATGGAATTACCCCAATACTGAAAGAAAACGTGACCCAGAAACGAGCTGGTTTTCAGGGTGTGGACGATTGGGTGAAAGCGCAAGTGATCGTCACGCGGAGGGGAAATGAGCAAATGCGAAATGAGGACCTAGGTAGGAGTGGGAAAGATGAAGAGTGTTGATGCCCCACCTACACCTCAACCTAAGTAAACAAGTTGTATGTGACCAATAAGGAGCCCGTTAATGCGTCACGTGACGATGACGCCCAAGATGGATCCCACTAAACCAACCCAAAGGGTCCTATAGAAATGAAATGCCCAATATCCGTGGCTCGAAGAACCATTAATTTGTACGTACGTTCCTATCCGAGGGAAATATAGAAACAAGGAACGCACGAGTGGACTGTATCAAGTTTTGGTCTGGGACCTAATAACCCGCTAATAATGATGTACAACAATAAAATGCACGAAAAATGACATGTGAAAGGGAATGAAGTAGGACTGACCTTTTGTTAGGCGCGCCTGGGGTCTCCCGTCGACGGGGTGGAGTGGAGTATCCTGTCCTCTGGATGTCGAAAAACGGCCCGTCGCGATTCCGTGAGGTACTATTGTGCCGGAGGTGGAAAGGGGAAAAAATTATGAGGAATAGCTTGGGGAAGGACCAGGGTTGGTTTCGAGGATCCGAACGCGAGCTTTCTTACCAGTTGACTGAATAGGAAGGAGCGAACGGTATACGCAAGGGGGGAGGGAGAAGGAAACATGACATCTCCTGCATTCAGAACCAATGTACATCAAAACAGTAGGGAAACTAAATACTGAGACCAAACACCCACCATTCAAGGATTTGACTCTTACGCTTTTGCAGAGTTTCTCTGGTTGAGATGGGATAGATCACCTGTAAAAGGGTAGGTACTGCACTGCATTTTCATCTTACTTAACCTGCTATTTACCATCGTAAAATATTAAAAGGACCAATACCGTCATAGATACACTGTTGATGATATTCAGTCAGGGTGAGCCAGGCTTCATAATGAAGAACCTCTTTAATAATTCTGCACACAGATTCATTTCTATGTATGTTCTGTGCAACTATGCTGTCTATTCAACTATTATTATTTCATAAAATCCACTGCTTACTTGGAGATAATATCATCTGCCTGTAATTTGAATGAACGTATTTACACCTTCCTTTTGGGCTGCTAGTTTAACTCTCGATTTACACCATTATGAATTTAACGTTCGAGTCTTAATCAGATTTGATTCTGAACAGCTCGTTACAGTTCACGCCAAATAACCTAATATGGCAACGTGATGTAATGTCGGTAAATTTATCTATAAAACATAAGTAAACCGTTATAATAAAAATTCGCGTACGCTCGTAATCAGAAATATTTCATTTTCGCCACACAGACTGGAAAACTGAGTAATTCAGGCTTGTTGAGAGCAACAGGTATTCAAACACCGTGGAATTCCGCAGGTAAAAGCTCTTGCCAAGAGGTTTCCCGTGAAATTACGACTGAAGGAAAACCCGACTCTCGCTACCATAAATCTTCATCATGGCAGAACAACGTTTAAAAACTGAAAACCGGGAAGGTCTCATAAAAGGAAAGTTAACACCTCGGGACCTAATAGGTGTGAATTTATCCGATGATTATAGTGAGGTTTACGTTGAACTCGATTATGATCAAAGCAGAAGGACTAGTTCACAGCGTATGGTTTGTAATCATCGAAATACTGTTGTTGCTTCAAATCTCATCTTGTTTTAAATACAATTTGTTGAAATGAAGGTTCAAGAGCAAGTCAGGCCATCAAACTAGCAATAGGTAAGAGTACTATTTATGGCCCCTGCAATGGACATTGTTCTGTAATGGTGATAGCTGGGTGGGTATTATTAAGCGAAATTTGAACGAATGTGCGACCATGTTCTCCAGGCGTGAGAAATGGTGACTTACCGATAAATAGTACTGACAGACAGGATGGGGATTATATTACTAGGAATAGTTTGTTTACCGGGATGACCGTGAGTTTGACAGGTTGGTAAATTCATTTATACCGAACATATAATCATAGTACTTGTCGTGAGGCGATGGATTGGCTTACGGCATGGCGGGTGAGTTCGATGAGGGTGAGGTTGGATGAGGATGAAGTTGGATGAGGTTTGGATGAAGGATGTTCTCTGTAGGAGTCTTTTGCTAGAGCCCCGCGGTTTTCACCGCAGCGGGTGTTAGTTTGAGAGTAGGCTAGTACCCCGGGGTTTTCACCACAGCAGGTACTAGAGGTAATGATGCTCCGCGGTTTTCACCACAGCAGGTGCGAGGAAGGGTCGGAGAGAGAGAGCTAGGTACAGTTAGCTAGGTACTGGTTACCTAGGTTAACTATGTCCCTCCTCCCATATCTTCCGATTTTCAAGTCTCTTTCATTATGATTTTAAATACAGTTGACTCTATTTAACTTCAATTAAAATGAGATATTGTTTCCTCTCCAGTTAATGGTTTGTTAATTTTACTTAATACTCAAAAATGAGAGCAACGTTCCTCATAACGTCTGTACAAAATAAGATTGTAATGTAGGAATAACTCTGTGCAACGCGTCGCATCGGTGACACATATATGTCTAATCTTATTCTTTGAATTATTTATTTGTTGAATTTGACTACGATTTGGTAGTTTAACCACACTCCCTTTCCCGCAGCCCCCACCCTGTTTTGATTTCACAATTACGACGATGCTCGGTGCCTCTCAGACGAACATATATTCCAAACTGGACCATCCTCATGTATTTCGCTACACTTAGGTACGTTGTTTTTCTCCGCTCTCTCACCCCCTCTCACTGTAACCTCACCCTCTGTCTATATAGTTTTTACGATTATTATGATCTAGATTTCGGGACCTTCTCGGTAGATCCTCAGTAGGTGCCTACCTTCAATAATTATGGGCTGTACCAGTATCATAATATATGTTGCCCATAATCTAATTTCTCCATTTTTAGAAGTACTGTGGTCAGAGGCTTGAATTTGGGTATCCTCGATATAATACTGAACTATATCCAAATGTGTGATAATTCATATAGAAAACAATAGTCTGCTATTCAAGTATCTGAATCACTATATTTTACGTAATGACGCATTCAGCGAGATGTAAGTCGAGATAGGGTGTCCACAGACACCAAACCCGAGCGGATGGATAAAATACGAAACTCTCTCGGTGTATTGTAAATGAAGATGGAATTTACAGTCAATCCGAGGGGCCGGTGTTGTGTTGCATGACCCGGAGGCGTCTGTGCTCAGCTCGGGTGGCATCACGTAGCTCCGACCAACCTCCCGTCCCCAACCTTTCGAGCTAATTTGAGGGAAATTCTCCAACGTTTGTGCAAATATAGTAAACAAAGTACGTGCGACCACTTCGCAAATAGGTTTGTCGCTCTGCTCGCCTTTTTCGTCCTTGTAATCCAATCCTGCGGAGTGTCGTTACCGCAGACCGACACTACCTCCCACGACACCTGGTAGGTTTTGACTGTAAATTTAGCTTTCTTTTTCGTTCTTCCTTTTCCTTTCCACGCGGAAGATTTGTATCGTATGCATACAGGGCCGTATACCTACCTTATTAGAGCCACACGGCATCAATTGTTGGGGTTCCCTCTTATACGTGAGTAGCATCATCTTACAGGAAACATGCCTCTTGTTGAAACATTCATACCTCTGTTATACTTTCTGAGTAATGCTCGAGGTATCTCCGTATTCGAGGTGTGTGATTTATTATTACAGTAATGACTAATTATTAATTATTTAATAATTATTACAGTTATGAATTTACTATCAGTATTCAACATGCTGCGCCTCAGTGAGTAGTATGTACTTACTGTACAGTGTGTGGTATGTATTGTAATCGTGCATTACATTAATATGAAAACAAATAATATTGTCTTTTTTCCTGATTCCATGCCATCGTGGCATCATCTTGAAGACGCCAGCAAGAAGATTACTACTTAGAGTTGATCGTTTGACGCTTGGCTGATGTGTTTTGAAATTATTGATACTTTTGGTACACTCTCCTTGTCATTATCTATGTACAGATATTTTATTTACTGTTGAGCTCTTGACGATGACGGGTGAATTAGTCAATTGACGTGCCTCCTCAGCGTGAGTGATATTCATTGTGAGCAGACGTATACCATTGGGTATGGGATTATATTATAGGTTATTTATGTTATTCATTGAATATTTATATTAGGCGGGAAGAGCAAGCGAAGCCACTATCGCCGAACCTAAAAACCCGGTGATCTAATGCTACTTACTTAGGTACACCTAAGTGGATGGATTTATAATCGTGTTGCCGTAATCACCTAGACCAGCGGTTCCCAACCTTTTTTCTCATTCGCACCCCCCAGCAACTCAGTTTCAGCCGGCGCACCCCCGACTTACGTAAATACCAAATAGATAGGTATAGTAAAGGCGCTGTGTCAGAAGTTGATTTATAACAGACTTGAACAAAACAAACAAAAAAAAAACAAAAAAGTATACACACATTTTATTTTATAAGTATATATATAAAAGTATAAAATATAGTGTATAAGTATGCACACAGATTTAAAATAAAGTTTGTAGTAAAAACAATGCAAATGAGCATCAAGGTAAAAGTAACACAGGTAGGTAGGTAGGTAACTAAAGAGATCGAAAGAGTAGGAGTTACATAATATGTAACTATAATAATATAATGTTTTAATATTGCAAAATTACATTATTGACAAGAAGACAGGAATGAGACTAAATTAGACTAGCCCGTAAATTTATAAATGAAATAAACGAGTAATTTTGGGGCAAATTAATGAGATCCTTGAGGCTGTATCGTGGTACACATTTTTTTGAAATCTGGTTCAATTGTGGACAAGTATACCCTCAAATCTATGCTTCTCTTCCTCCCCTTCTCGGCGCGTCACTACATCCCTCGCACAAAAACGATGTAGGTCCTGTCTTTTCTCAACATCTAATTTCAAGATAAAAAATATTAAAAATGTGTGGGTACACCCCATTCACACTTGAGTAGATAAGTTCACAGTTGGTTGTGGTAGCCGCGGTGTGGCAAAAGAACGAAAAATATTAATCAAATTTTTTCCCAAAAATGTCCGCCATTACTCTATTTTTTCCACGCACCCCCAAAGGGGCTCCCGCGCACCCCCGGGGGGTGCGCGCACCCCAGGTTGGGAATCGCTGACCTAGACGAATGACAGCTACACGATGCCTAATCCTGGTTAACATGGGAAACAATACAACACCCACCATAATACGTCTTGCTTAGTGGTTGAACATAAATATGAATTAATGAAGTGCTGTGCACAGTTATAAAATAATCATATCATATCAACTTCTTCGGCAAAATGTTTGATCCTCCACTGGATGTTTGTGATTAAAATATGACAGCTGTTGGTAGAATAATGGGCAATTTCACCCCCCCCCCCCCCGACCCTCCTTTAGTAAAAGATCTCTGCGAGAGCTTTCCGAAAAGGTGCTGTATGAGGGGGATCCGATGATCGAAAGTGGACGATAAGCCAGTGGAAAGAAAGCGGAATGACCCCCACGTCCGCCTGAAGGGAATCCTGAGAGCTCCCACCCACTTATAAAGTCATTTCGTTTTCTGTCTATCCGTTTGTTGCCCAAGCTACGCGGAGTTTTGAGATGAAAATTTGCACTGGGGGGTTTCAAGGGTGCTAAATCCGATTCTGAGATCAAAAATCAAAAATTCCTTCACACGGAAATTGTACATTGGTAGGATATTTTACAAATTTCATCGGATCGGATCATTCATGAGGATTTCTGACCAGACTGTTTCTGAATATATACTCCCACCTCTTCTTTTAAAATTTCATCCCGTCCATTTTACCGACAAATTAACATTATATTGATATCATTCATTTATTGTGCGCGAATTGCATAAAATGAATAGGAAAAAATTCCGGTTCCATTCATTCCATCGAAGTTTCAAGAGGTTATCTACCTTGAGTGTTCCTTATGACTCCATATCGAGGGGTCAAGATTGAAAAGAACTGTCCTTTGGATATACACAAACGTCAAATCCTTTTAAACATTCATAACTCCAGTTGTAATCAACTGGTTTTGGTGGAATTTCCGTGGGTGGGAGGAGAATGGGGGGGGGGGGGGGGATGAAGATGGCTCAGTATCAACTTAGCCAGAATTGAAATGCATTGCGGCCTCTGCGAGCAGTCTTGTGGATTTTCTATTTTTCTACATCTTTGATGGCTTGAAGATTCTATTCAGGGTCAAGTTTCCATGTTACCTAAGCCATTTTCCTATTTATTTCCCGACAGAGACGGAAACCCGCCAGACAAATCATGAAACCAAACTCACCTTCTACGATAAGACCTGTTTGTAAAACTTGGTTTGATCTGCCATGAACTCTGGTATCTTTCTACTCGTAAACTATGGGACTCGCCTCACAAACGTTCTTTTGCATCTGGATTGTCTTGGAATGATCGCATTACGTTCTTGTTGCCAGGAGCTGTGATAATGAGCCTCCCTTCTCTCCTTCCTCTCTTCCACGCCGCATAAAACCGTGAAATGCCCTGTCTGGAGGGTTGTCTACTTAGGGAACCCCGAGGATTGATGAGGTGTAGAAACCGAATCCAGGGGCTTTGCCTCGGCAAAGGAAAAACGATCGTTGAGAAGAAGGAAATAAAAATAAAAACTTCCCGTGGCAGAAGTCGTTCTCTAGAAATGACGGGTAGTACCTCTTTTAATGATCTTGGAAAAGCGTATTTCTCCTTCTCCCCTCCAAACGGTAACATCCCTATCTGACCTAACTACTTCGTTTGCCTGACTATTAGCAAGCGTCTAGCAGAAAGTTGTTAATGAAGGCAGAGCTGTTGGCACCGAGGAGTGTTGGTGAGACACCGCAAACCATCTCGCTGTAGGTTGGGGCAGGTTTTCTCCGACAATTCGTCGGCGCGTGTGTTGTCCACTCCCTCTCTCGCCCTTTGGAGTTAACTTGTCATTCTTTACGGTAAGATATACCATTTAAAAGGAGGCACCATGTTTTATTCAATAGGAGTCCCTGTTGGAACTGAGGTAAGAAAAGGTCTCACACCTCGTCGTCCCCCTCCACCCCTCGCGAATACTTTGTCCGTGTAGACGGTTTTAGTTTCTCTCCTTTTTGAGCCCCCTTTTTTTAAAATCCGATATTTTTAATTCCTTCTCAAGTAAAAGTAGCTACAGTTTTCTTACTGAAAATGGCCACACGTTGACCACAAAACGAAATAAGTACGTACACAAATTCCGAACGCTTCTATAATTTAGATCATGTTGAAAGTCACGAAGGATCATCGGAGACCCATACTGCATGCTCTAGTTAAATTTCATGAAAATCAGTGGAATAGCACCGGTGTTACGAGAGAGAGAGCAGACCCGAGAGACAGTAAGTAATCGTTTGATGCAATTCGTAACAGGAGGCCAACCCGCTCATAACCTCGACATTTCACCCAGTACATTTTTTTCCCAATATATGACATATATTATGGTCGTTATATGAGTTGGAACCGACTGGCGCTGGAGGAGGAGAGATTTAGACAGAAACGGATCCAAATTTGCTCCTTCATGTTTAAAAAAAAAATCCAATGTAGGTGCGAGTAGAAGTGAACTTCGGAGGAATCTAAATTTATTGTCTTCAATTCTTACATGGGTAGTAGTGATTCCAACAACAACAGTCAAAGAATCTAAGCGCCTGAAGAGCTTTTTTCGATTAGTAATTGGCAGTTCCGCTTCCTGCATGTTGCGGATGATTTGAATGGGCATCGACATACATGGCAAAATTCCAGTAAGCAAGACAGAATGATCGAATTTTTGAACATATCTCTTAACCCTTAACATGACACGTGGGCCTGAGAGACCCGAAGGGAAATTCGAATTTCTGTTTTTAGCACATCTGCGTCACTGGGAGCCGCATCCGCCACGTGTACGCCCTTCGGTCTCTCCTTACGGGTGAAGAGTGCCTTTGGATTATTGTTATTATGACTGTCACTATTATCGGTAACCATTAAATTTCATGTTAATTGCGACTGACTTGCTAGGCACTTGTCACTGAATGGTGCCTTGTTTTGTTCCAAATAAACCATGAGTGTTTTTGTACTGTGGCCTTACAAATTTCAACAATGTCAACTCAGTTACTTACTGTATTATAGTCGTTTTCATGCAACTTATTATCGTTTATTTCCAGTATGTATCTGGCAGCAATTAGGCTTTCCACTTAGGCCTCAGGGGTTAGGTAACCTATCTAACATTTCATACGGTACCGTCCACACATTGTAACGCTGTTTCACCTTTGAACATTTTTTTTGTTATTCAAACTTTCATATTGTGTAAAGTAATCACCTTCCTCAATTTAAGCTATTACTGGCGTCTTTCGACCGATAAACAAATTTTTAACAGTCTTTATGGAAATTGACCCCTTATAGAAATTTTTTTCCTCTGACTTCGGAAACAGCCTTTGTCATTGCTGAGCCGTACACATTTAGCGGTTTCTTAAATAAATGATCGGATAATTTTAGTAATTATTTACCTAGGATTTCAGACCAAAACGAATATGACCGACTTTCTCTACTCAAAATACCATTTAATGATACCAGTTAGGTGTTACAAGAATTTTATCAGGAGATATGAATATGTGTGTAGCCGTTTATGAGTTGCATGTCGTATTTATAGGTAAATATACCTACCCTACTAGTAACCCCCACTGCTTCCTATTAAAACCCCGTACAGTTACTTAATGTATGATAATAATTTTCTGAACCCAGGAGTGGCTTCAAAATGCATTGAAACTGATTTTTTGTAAACATTTTCATCAAAAATTCATGTAGGGTACTTGAAAATGCGGTGGATTTTCGTTATTGAACTTTCCAAATAACCTCAGGTTGAAATATAGGTATCCCCCCCCCCCCCCCTCCATGTACGTATTAACTTGTAACTTCATACTTTCCCGAGCGCGAGATTTTCTCTTGGCCTCTCTAATGGCGCGCAATTCCACTGATACATCCAAAAGAGCGTCCATGCCGCAGGACAGCTGGCGAGCGAGCGGTTTGCGCGGGTGGCTGTTCCATATTTAATAGTGTTACCCTTCGCACCCCTCACCATTACCCTTTCTCTCTTTAAAAACCTGAGTTCCAAGGGAGGGAAGCAAAAAAAAGTAAAAAAATCCTCTCACTATCTCGTTATCGCGAGGTTTCCGCCCAAAAAATCTTTTTCGAACGAGCGAATTTTTTTTTTCTCTCTGATGGCAGAAGAAAGGATAGAAAAGTGTTTTTACCGTTTAGATCACTTTTATCGTCTGGTCGAGCGCTGGATCTGATTGCTTGTTCCATCCTAAGCGAAAATTTCTCGTCGAGTGGCCCAGATTGTGATTTTATCGCTAAAACTGTGGACATCAGCATTTATATTGTAATTTCATTCACTTTATCAAAAGTCAACTCCCTAAATGTTTGCGCCATTGTTTCAGTCAAAATACAGGTGGTGCAATCCTTGCTTCCGTATTTTTGTGTTTCATAATCCTTATTTACAATACATACCTACCTATTACTTATACAGCTAATACCTATTTATAATACATACATACCAGAGAATCACTTATACAGTGACAGTCAAGTTTGTGAGATAGGCACATTGACACATTCTGTTTTACCTACTTGGTATCTAAGTGGAAATATGCATCTGCAGAAATCAAGACTGGCTTGTCAATATTATACTCGTGAATTTTATGTTTATTTTATTGCATAATACATAATTACACTGTTGTTTCGTAACCACGTAAGTACAACTGTATACTGTACTGTATAACTGAAACTGTAAAATTTTTTTTATCACGTCGCAGCGGTGTCTATTCAATCGTCCATTTGCTTGTAAAACCATCAAGCCACTACCCTCCCAGCTCCGGAGACGTGTGAAAGAAAACAGCTCGGAGGCTATAGAAAGGCTACGATCACAATCAATCTATAACCTCATTTTCTTTCACGGATACGTAACCAAGTTCAATGTCATAATAAAACGCGATCCAATCCGATCAACCTGAGAACCAATCTCTCAATCCACTTTCTTCATCGCATTTTCATTTTGTCTCTGCTGTTGCATGAGAGTTTGTTCCAGACGGTTTTATGACTCATCTCCGTCTCCAACGGATTCACCGGTGAAAAAGTGGCGCTCAATACTATGAATCTCCATCGGTCACTAATTAGAAAAGCCACATTTGTCTCAGGCTCACTTGCAATTTTTTGCCTTCCGCTACGCTTGTTATTTGATGTTCTAGTGGCAGTGATTGGAAGTATTACGGAGGTTTTCTTCAGTGCAACAACTTGACGACTGGCATTTGCACTTTAATCGAAATTCATCCCCTCTTAATGGAATATGAATGCATTGAATGCGAGACACAGGTGTTAACAGTGATTGATGTCTATCAATATTTTTACTAAATATATTGGACGAAATGCAACTTCAATTGTAGTCAGGACGCCAAAAAAACTTCGTATCTTGTAATGGGAGTTCTATTGTCAACTTCAGGTTGAGAGGTGTGCGACCAAATCGCTGGGAAGAATAGTCATATTAAATCCATTTAGATTCAGGTCATTTGTGGTACAAGTAGTACCAACAGAATGCAGTACCAACAGAAGTGGTACAAGTAGTACCAACTTATAAGGTTAACCTCCTGCCAATGGCGAAACTCTTCCGATGTGATCTTCATGCACAAACTGTTGAACATTCAGATCGACCCACCAGACCTCCTCTCCTGTATCATCCAATATCCCTCAGTTCTCCACGCGCTCACTCACCCACAAACTGCCTCCTGAATTGGCCGATGCGCAGGCTTCCCAGGACTGCAAATCGCCTCTTGGACCTCCACCCAGAACTTGACTTCTTCTTATCGTCAGTCAATACCTTCAAATCCACAGTGGCATATTCCCCGACCTTCTAACCTTGAGTGCAAATATTTATTTATTTTGGTTTATTATTTTCAATAATGAACTTTTGGAATCGAGCATGAAAATGGAAAAAAAAACTAACCCCCCCTCAAATTTGATGGTTTACGTTTCAATGTACTTAGAATCCGAAGATGCAATAAAAAATTTCTGTCCGTACGTCGTACTTAGCACTTTTCTTTGTTACCATGAACCAAAACTGATGAAATTTGGTTTATTGGTTCCGTTCGGGGTCTAGTAGTTGGTCCTCGAATCTCGGCGTTACTGTCAGTCATCTCTAAGGAGTTCAAAAGTGGGGTTGAAATTTTCAAAACGCCGTAGCTCGAAAACTTTCAATAGAAAGGGAGGAGGGTTTTTTAACGTTTTTTAAATTGATCTTGAACTAAGGAATTTTTAGAGTCCACCCGCAGCACCTAGCGACCAGCCGTTCGTTAGCACCGAAAAGCTTCGTCAACACGATCGTGAATCAATCGGTATAAATCCGGCTCAGATATCATCGCACGTGATTATAATCACGGATGCCTGTATGAAGTCGAGTTGGTAGTTCTGTGATATTTCATTTGAAGAATGTGGCTCTTTTGGATTTTGTTGATAGGTAATTTTGCAACTTGAACAAACGTTGAAGTATTAATAATGGGCAAATTATTACGCCACGGTAAATTATTACGCAACGGTTCATTATACTATCTACGTAGAAGGGTCACCTATACAGGCAAATTATTACATAACGGTTTATTATTTGCCTTATGATTCATGAATAATATTACAAATAATTAATGACTGAACTATTGAATCCCGTCCATTTATAGGAAACTTTAATTCCGGGGCCGGCTCTAGTACTCGATTTAGGGCTTTCCTGGGGGGTGCTCGACGGAACTGACCGCAGAAGACAGTGATCTACGCAGAAGGGTCATCTATAGTGTTAAATAATAAACCTTTGTGTAATAATTTGCAGCGTTTTTCATTTGAAGAACGATGGCTGTTTCGGAGTTTGTTGATGGGTACTTTTGTATCTTGAACAAACGTTACGCTTCGTGAATAAATATATAGTTAATAATAATTAGCATAATAATTAATGACTGAGTTATGAATCCCGCGCTTTGTATGAATGCAATTCCCGGACCGGCTCCAACTATCTACCTAGGGCTTTCCTGGGGGGAGCTCGAGGGTAGGTATTGACCACAGAACACAGTGATTTCTACGCGAAAGGGGCATATATACAGGTAAATAATAAACTTGTGTGTAATAATTTTCAGCGGTTTTGTTTTAACATCTGTTCATATCTATTTGATTTCCATTATTTTTCGAATTTCGCGCATGTGATGTACATTTTATACTGTTTCTTTCAACTCTCTCCTCTCTCTTTCTCTTATTTGATTTATTACTATCATTGTAACTCCTCTCGTGTAATTGGGTTCTCCCGTAATAAAATGAATAAAACAAAATAAAACAAGCCAGCATCGTTTTTACTGGAACTATGCACATTACGGTGCCTACCTACTTTTCGAAGACTTGATCAGTTCGTTATGGGCGATCAAACTCACCCATATATCGCCGATGTTATATAACCCCAACTGCTACACTCAGTGAATGATTAAGTGTTTAGCTTGAGCCGTTCGGCTCGATTGACAGCTGCAGCTATTACTCTACAGACTAATTAACCAACGTTTCCCGTCTTTATGAGGTCGTGACCCTTTTTGTGAAGCGGGTTTGTCATTCTTGACCTTTTACCGTCCGTACCGACTCCCAGTCGTCCTCGTGAATGCCTCGGCACTGTGAATCTACTGATAATCAATCATTGTGTCGTATCTCTGTATCCGCGATGGTTATCCGATAAATTCGAAGTAAGCTTTATGAGGTAATTACATCAAAACATAAATATTTGTTTTAGGGACGTAAAAACAAGCGGTACCTACTTGTACGATTCAAACAATCAGTGGAACTTACCTCTACAATGATGTGTTTCATTATTCCGCGATCATCTGGGTCTTCTGCATTAATCACCCCAAACAAGTTTATGATACTTAGTTCCTTAGTGCCTTCATGTTTTATAAATTGTCCTACACGAATATATTTTTTATACACTTTATTTTTTACATTGTTATACATATATATAATACACTTCATGTTTTATAAATTGTCCTACACGAATACATGGCAGTAAAACATTTTTCAATGAAACCCTAAACTCATGGTGTGGGTGTGGAGGGTATGTAATACTTGATAATTTACTCCTCATCTCTGTCTCAGTTGTACGGATGATTATAATTTGAAAATAAAATGTAAGCAATTTACGTGCATTGTGAAATTATAATCACGTATGGCCGCATGATATCGAGTTGGTTGTTCCGTGATATTATTTAATTTGAAGAATGATAGTTATTTTGGACTTGAACAAGGGACACGTTATGCTTCATGAATAACGATAAAGAATTAATTATCGAATTCTTGAATCTACCCCATATTAGTTATAAAACCGATCGGCTACAGTATTCGATTTAGGGCTTTCCTGGGGGGAGCTCGAGGGTAGGTATTGACCACAGAAAACAGTGATCTACGCAGAAGCACGCATCTACGCATCTACGCATCTATACAGGCAAATAATAAGCCGTTGTGTAATAATCTGCAGCATTTTTGGTTTATTATTTTCAATAATGAACCATTGGAATCGAGCATGGAAAAAAAATCTCTCTCCCCCCCCCCCCCCCCCACAAAATTTGATGGTTTACGTTTCAAGGTATGTAGAATCCGATAATGCAATAAAAATATTTCTGTCCGTACGCCTTACTGACCACTTTTCTTAGTTACCATGAAACAAAATTGATGAAATTCGGGTTATAGGTTCCGTTTTCCGTTTGGGGTCTAATTGGTCCTCGAAGCTCGACGTTACTGTAAGTCATCTCTAAGGGGTTCAAAATAGGGGTTGAAATTTTCAGAACGCCTATACCTTTTTTTACGTGAATCTTTTTATGGTTTTAAATAGTTCTTGAACTTACGAGTTTTTTAAGACCACCCGAAGTTTGCACCGACAGGCATTTTCGACAGCAGGGTGAATGAAATTGTATACATTCAGCCCAAATCTCGTCACCAGGGAAGCGCTAACAATCGGGAATTGACCCGAGATAAAATCATTGCTAGGGATCACCTGATTATAATCACGGAGTATGAAGTCGAGTTGGTTGTTCTGTGATATTATTTCATTCGAAAAATGATGGCTCTTTTGGAGTTTGTTGATAGGTAGTGAAACTTGAACAAAAGTTGAAGTGTTATTGATGGGTAAATTATTACTACACAATGGTAAATCATTACTCGTCGGTAAATTATTACACAACGGTTCATTATACCATCTACCTAGAAGCGGTGGATTTAGTTGGTAGGTAGGTACGTTTGCAACTTTTTTCACTCCTCATCAACAATTTCCCTTCAGAACTTCATTATGTGCATTTCTTTTTGCCATTTTAGGTACTGTTTGTCATCGGAAGAATTATTTTAGCAACATTTAACTCGTGATTTAGGTAGGTACCTAGTAACGAGTACGGGGTTAGGTACTAACCTACGGAGGGTGTGCGATCTATATCACATGTATAGAATAGTACACATATTATATAAAGGGTTATCTATACGGAGAGCTGTGATCTGTAACAATGGTAAATTATTACACAACGGTGAATTATTACACAACGGTAAATCTATATCATATGTATAGAATAATACATATATTATATAAAGAGTTATCAATACGGAGAGCTGTGGTCTGTAACAGAAGGGTATTCTGTACAAAATAGTAAACCGTTGTGCAGGGATTTGCAGCGTTTTGTAAAGAGGTTGAGGTTATCGAGGGTTGGTCTAATTATACAAGCTGCTTTCTAGGCCGACGTTTCGACGAATTTTTTCATATTTTTCAAGGCTACGTACACCTGCACATTTAGGTAGCCTTGTGCCTTCTTCTGCACATACAGCCTTGAAGCGGACGAATAAATTCGTCAAACTGTTGGCCTGGAGAGCAGTTTTTATAATTAGACCAACCCTAGAGAACCTCAACCTGTGTACTCATTTTTATGTACCTACAATCTCGTTGTTGTAAATTCAACTTAGAAATAACTTTTTTCTCTCTCTCTCTAAACCCCCCCCTCCCCCTCCACTATCAATATTTCTCGCTCTCTCGTCTCTTTTCCCCACCTGACACGCCGTGTTTTTCCTAGGGTTGTCAGTGAGGCTGCAAAAGTCCCTTCCTGACCTACGGGACCACCTTTTTTCGACTCGGTTTGAATAGAAAGTCGAGATTCCCACACGATTGCGGTTCTCTGGTATTGTCCATCCGAGCTGTAGGTCGAATGATGTGGCGGCGGGGAGGAAGGTTTGGGAAAAAACGCTTTTCTTCGTGTCAGGTGCGAGACTCTGGCCACCCTTGGAAACGGCCGTTTAGCGCCGCATCGGTGGTAAAATCCTTTTCATTCTTCCTTCGCACTAGTGATCAGAACCGTCGGAACCCTCGGCATCTTTTGTTCTGATGAATAAGTACAGGGTCCCTCACCCTTAGAACGTCGGTGTTGCACCTTTTAAAGGTTTTCCCGACTATTTCCCGAACCCGAAATTAAGTTTGGCAGGAACAACAATAGAAAATGTGTTCCATAACAAGTACAATCTTTCAAATCAGTCCTAAAAACAATATTTTTAGTTCTTGAAAACATTTTAAAAAAATACTTCAGCCAAGCTGTGGCTTAATGCTTTCTTGTAACTTAACAAGACTGTGGTCACTTTCGACAAAGCGATGAGATGTGCAGTTGAGTGAGAAATGGAGAAAACTGCAAAAATTGTTAGTGTGCCTGTAAAAATTCGCTCATTGATGATAATACCTGCTAGGATTTTATGGGTATTTCAGTTCTTTGTCGTTTCAGAGTATCCAAGTTTAGTAGCAGAAGCACTGTGATCGCTCCATCCCTATTATAATAGTCCTCCATAATCGAAATTTCCACACGCCGATGAAACCCAAGCCGATTTTGACCAAATAAAGATGAAATTTTGCCGATTCTTGCTCTGTGTGTATTTAACTCAATATCTAGCAATTTGTTATTACGTTCAAATTGTTCTCTAAATAGTCCCACTGAAGATCAAATTATTATCATTGAAGGTGAATGTTTCCACTCCCTCGCCAAACTTCCAAACTTTCCTTGGAATAATTCCAGCAGCCCGAGAAGGTTTTCATCTTTCATAGCTAATAAAGCGCCGACCATAAGGTCTCACCCAAAGGTTCTCCCTCAACAAAAGATGAGAAACCCATGAGGCTCCACAGGCTGCCTTGTTTCATAATCCGCCTTCATCTCGAGAGTTGGAAATCAATTTCTATGAATTAACAACTTCACTTCGTTTCAGCGTCTCGAGAAGACTTGGCAGGAGGGTTAGAATTAAGGGAGTGGGAAAACTCATTTGTGATTTTCTCTCCTTCACTTCCCTCCGCGAAGGAAGCAGAGCTTGAAATTGACGTCGAGTTAACTTCCTTAGGAAAATTCGACATCGGTGGGTTTTGCTGGGATTCACATCAAAGTGAATTTGTCATTGTTTGGGAAACACGAACGGTGACCTGCATATCTTTCAACCTTGACAGAAATTCCATCTTCTCCTTCGGGTAATTAATGGAAACAGGATTTGCCAATTCGCGTTCCCTGAGTTATCATACAATTCTTCAATTTATTGCGATACGGTAGACTCTACGAAACAGTAGTTATAGATAGAAAGTAATTTTGGATCGAAGGATTTCTTAGGCGAATTCGGTAGAAAATTGTAACCAACCAAGAACCTAGAGAAAAATGGAATTTACCAATGTGCCACAAGGACTGTTAAAGAATACTGAGTTGCAGTTGTGTAGCGGGATTATCAGAGAAATCCAGTGAATGGAAGGATGTATTTTACCAGTGAATTACCATTTCCAGTGAATGTACGTGGGGTGGGGTATTTTATTTTTATATTTCATGATTTAATTGGATAAAGTGAACACGGGAAACCATCCACAAATAGAAAACGCTGCAAAGTCCTTGTCACATGGGTTTATTATTCTATTGGAGTTCTAGAGATTCTTGTTGGCTGTTAAATTTATTGTTTCATTCATGTGGAATGATTGAAATAGCTATTTCTGATGATTTCCACCAATTTTGGCCCCCAAAACATGAAATAGGTACGCTTTTTTTTCTTTTTTTTTAGATCATCTTTGATCATTGCTAGTGGCATTTAATGCTCTTGATTCACCTGTTTACACTTTTTCCAATGTTATTATACACATTGATGGTGATTTCAGACAGTTTTCAAGGTTTTTGACTCATAAAAAACCAATTTTGGGAGCTGAACCTTTGGTAAAACCTCCATTTCCGCGTCTTTGGTCAAAATCGACATCATATTCGGTCTTCTCGTCCCCAAAAACATGGAAAAAGATACCTCAAAAGCTCATTTTACTAACATGTTGCTAAAACGCAAAAAGTACCTATTTTTACACACATTTTCACTCATAACATCCCTGGGTATATTCCGATCGGGCTGAAAAGTTTCGGGACACAACTAGGGCCCAAATGGAGCATGTGTGCGAAAGAACGATTTTTTTAGATCGAAAATGAAGCCTGTACACGTGATACGGCGTACGGCGGACGGACATTGCATTTTTGGAATCTACGCACCTTGAAACGGAAAAGAAAAAATTTTGAGGGGGTGTTATAAAAATTTTTTGCTGAGCGAATACATAGGTGTATTATTCACAGAATAATAAACCAAAACGTCATTACAACTGATGTACCATCACCTCAGTAGCATTGTTAGTAGGTAGAATCATTTTGGTTTGTTATTTTCAACACCTAATGAACCTTTAGAATCGAGCATGGGAAAAAAATTAAAATTTGATAGTTTCCGTTTCGAAGCACTTACAATCCAAAAATGGAATTAATAAATTTCTGCCCGGCGCCGTACCTATTTACACAGCTCGTGACCTAGTTTTTTGGTTTATTATTCTGTGAATAATACACCTATGTATTCGCTCAGCAAAAAATTTTTATAACACCCCCTCAAAATTTTTTCTTTTCCCTTTAAGGTGCGTAGATTCCAAAATGCAATGTCCGTCCGCCGTACGCCGTATCACGTGTACCGGCTTTATTTTCTGGCTAAAAAATTCGTTCTTTCGCACACATGCTCCATTTGGGCCCTAGTTGTGTCCCCAAACTTTTCAGCCCGATCGGAATATACCCAGGGGTGTTATGGGTGAAAAAGTGTGTAAAAATAGTTACTTTTTGCGTTTTAGCTACATGTTAGTAACATGAGCTTCTGAGATATATCGTTTTCCATGTTTTTGGGGACGAGAAGACCGAATATGAAGTCGATTTTGAGCAAAGAGTGGAAAATTGAGGTTCTACCAAATGTTCAGCTCCCAAAATTGATTTTTTATGAGTGAAAAACCTGGGAAATCGTCTGAAATCACCATCAGTTTGTATAATAACACTAGAAAAAGCGTCAACACGTGGATCAAGACGATTAAATGGCACTACCAATATCAAAGATAGTTATTAAAAGAAAGAAAGAAGAAAAAAAAGCGTACCTAATCACTGTTTTAGGGGCCAAAATTAATGAAAACCATCAGAAATAGCTATTTCGATTATTACACATGAAAGAAACAATAAAGGAACAGCCAATATTTCAGCAGGTATGTCCAATAGAATAATAAACCCATGTGACAAGGACTTTGCAGCGTATATACTTAAGTATCTACCAATAATACCTGGGCATCGCAGGTATTAAATTTATTCTGAATATGCTGTGTAAAACTATGGTAGGATTCAACGCACCACCATTAAACTCAATTCATGTTAATGTAATTTTCGTACTCATTTTGCTAGGATCAACAATATTATTTGAATGACAACACGGCATAAATGCACGTGAATTCGTACCACAATCATAATATGCGATCCTGGTTTTGCTCATCTGGGGCGAATAATTCCCGACAAATTTATCGAACGGTAGGGTGCACTTTGTTGTTCTTCCACTGAGGACACCTTTCATAAATAATACTGCCCGGTACAATTTTCGAATTGAGCACCCACTCGTCTCATTATGCTTTCAGTCCGATGTTATGAAGAGTCCTCTACCGGTAGAGATCGTTTGAAACTCGATCAACTGTTGTGGTCGACTGGGTTTGATCGACAAAAAATTCATTTCCCAACCAGAAAAAGGCGGTCAGTTGCCTCAGGACATGCGACATGAGCTACCACCCACACGCACGCCGCCGGCTGCCAGGCGGTAAGTTGTGGACTCAAGCGTCAGTTTGGTTCGGTAAGGATCCAATCCACCTTTTCAGACACGAAACGTCACGATCACGCATTTTGTCTGAAGAAGAAAATAAATTAAACTTAACATCTACCAGATGTTCAAATATTAGACGGTGAAAAGATCTTCCCCGGCGGTAGGAAGGAGAGCAGTTGATGGGTGAACTCTGCCGCCAAACAACTGCGATTTGAGCGTAAGATAGAAGAGGGCTATCGCTTTCCAACCAAAATGAAACGGCTAACCAAATGAGCCGACATTGTCGCCATATGTAGGGAAATGTCCCTCCATAATGATGGCGTGAATTTTGAGCTCGATGAATTGCTCTCGATAAAATCCGTGGATTAAGTATGAAACCAGGGAAACCGGAAGTAATTTTTTTTAAAGTCGCACATTTACAAAGAAATTCGTAGTTGGCTGTCATCCTTGAAACGGGGATCGATTTCACCAAAAGTGGTTAAAGATGTTGATTTGAAACAACAAAAAAAAACTAACTACAGTAGTCACTTTTCAAAAAAGTGGGTCAAAATTGAGTTTTCATAGGTCAAAAATAGGTTTAAAAAAATGCTAAAATTACACAAAGTGATATTGGGTGAGCCGAAACCAAATTAGCATTCTTATTACGAACAGTTGTCAAAAATACTTTTCCTCAAAAAAGTGGGTCGACTTGGGGTTTTTGGGGACAAAAATTGCCATATATGGGTAAACGATTCAGAATCGCGTTGAATACAACGGGAAGTCGAGACATGGAAAGAATATTTTAATGGGTACCTAATAAAAATATTTTTCACAAAATTAATGGTCAAACATTTGACTTTTGGTGTCAAAAATCCCCATAAATTGGAAGCTATATTATTATAATGAATTGATGAAAATCGCCAAAAGTGTTATCAAATGGGGACTGGAGACAATTGCTTTTTATTGATTTTTTTCAAACTTGTGCTGGGAGTTGAAGCCTCGACAGTTAATGAATAAGTAAAACTTCGTTTCTCATAAACGCAATAATTTAAAGAAGATATGCTGAATGAAATTGCATAATCATACAGTTGAACACTCATCGCCCAAATTTGATTTTTACACACATTTCGACTTATTTTTGAAAAGGGCAAGGGGCACTGAAATAAAAACAGTGTTGGAGACAGAGAATTAAATAAATTCACACCAGTAGTAAGTAAAAAATCGTTGTCCAAGAGTCGTATATCGGCGGGGCAATATTAATGTATGTTTATTATGCCCTTGTTTTATTTTCAAATATCGAAAAGCAACCCAATAAATTCATATCAAGTACATAAATATTAACATTGTTCGAATAATTTAGACAACGGCAATACCTTCATTTCATGAAACATTTCCACGGAGGGAAGGCCGGCCAATTTTAAGTCCTCAAAAGAATTTTAAGTAAGCATTTTTGTGTGATATAAAGTAGCTGGGTTCTTACCACATGTGCAGACCCCAAAGCCACTGTAATACCGTAGCCTAGCAATGATTGGACCAAAGCGTAATATAAAATTCTTTTTACCTTTAAAGACAGGAGAAGAGAAGAAGAAGAACGAGAGTAACACAGGGAGAACAGAGATTTGACCATCAGTAGGTCAAATTGGGGACATTTTAGGTAAGTAATATTCCTTATACTTAGAGAAAAATTACTTTAAAAAAACGCTGTAAAGTCCTTGTCACATGGGTTTATTATTCTATTGGACGTACCTACAGTAATGCTGGCTGTTTATTTATTGTTTCTTTCATGTAAAATAATTGAAATAGCTGTTTCTGGTGGTTTCCACCAATTTTGGCCCGCAAAACTTTTAGATACGCTCCTTTTTTCAAATTATCTTTGATCATTGATAGTACTATTTAGTCGTCTTGATCCACATGTTGACAGTTTTTCTAGTGTTATTCTACAAATTGATGGTGATTTCAGACGATTTCGTAAGTTTTTGACTCATAAAAAATCAATTTTGGGAGCTGAACATCTGGTAAAACCTCAATTTTCCACTCCTTGGTCAAAATCGATTTCATATTCGGTCTTCTCGTCCCCAAAAACATGGAAAATGATACCTCAAAAGCTCATTTTACTGACATGTTACTAAAACACAAATAGTACCTATTTTTATACACATTTTCACTCATAACACCCCTGGATACATTCCGATCGGGCTGAAAAGTTTCGGGACACAACTAGGGCCCAAATGGAGCATGTGTGCGAAAGAACGAATTTTTTAGACCGAAAATGAAGCCGGTACACGTGGTACGGTGGACGACACTGCATTTTTGGAATCTACGCACCTTGAAACGGAAAAGAAAAAAAATTTGAGGGGTGTTATAAAATGTTTTTGCTGAGCGAATACATAGGTGTATTATTCACAGAATAATAAACCAAAAAAATCACCAAAATGACTTTCAAATCATGAAATTGTTGTAGTATGGAATTTGGAAAATTTGCGAATTTAGTCGTGCTGCACGACTGGGACTTTTTTCAAGGTCCGTTCCTACTTATAAAGGTACTTGATATTCGAGGTTTTATTGCCATGTTAAGGAAACGTGACGATATTCGACCGGGTACGTTGTGTCACTTTTCAATATTAATTTCGTTGGGACTCTTTTGAGGACGCGTACACATTGTCATGTCGATCGATCTCCGTCCCGAAGGATCAAAAGGTGATGGACGCTCAAGGGAGCTTTTGTATACGACGGACGAGTGAGAGAGAAAAGAAGGTTTTTCGGGGGGTAGCGATGGCTCCCGATGAGAGTTTCGTTAATGAGATTGCTCGGGTGTAGGAAGACGTAAGCAGCGTCGTGGGAAACCGTGGGGTTTTGTATACAAAGTCGGCGCGGACGCCCCGACCGTGACGGCAGCAGCAGTTTGCCTGATCCACTTCTCCGGTCGTGGTGACCGTACACCGGGTCGGGGGGGAGCACTCCCGTGACAAAGGATCCGCGACCAATCCGTTCGGGGGAGGGCCAGATCGCTAACAAGGGAAGTCCTTCGTCGCCCCGATCTCGTCTGTCGGCGGCTTGGAATTTTCCTCCCTTCCACCGGACACCTGGCGATGAGGTGACGTTGGGCGAGCAAGAGGTTTTAAAGCGTTCAGAATCCGTACAATTTTTTTTTTTAAATTTTTACTATTTCTATATTTTAGTTCAAAACACAAAATACACCATGTTTCAACCTTAAAATGTATTTAAAACAAAAAAACGCTTCAAATCCCTGCACAACGGTTAATTATTTTGCACAGAATACCCTTCTGTTACAGACCACAGCTCTCTGTATAGATAACCCGTCTATATAATATAATGTGTACTATTCTATACATAGGTATTATGTAGATCGCAGACCCTCCATAGGTTAGTACCTTACCCCGTACTCGTCACTAGGTTTAGATAGGTACTAGGTAGGTACCTATCTAAATCACTAGATAAATGTTGATAAAATAATTCTGTTGATGACAAACAGTAACTAAAACGGGAAAAAGAAATGCAAATAATGAAGTTCTGAAGGAAAACTGTTGATGTGGAGTGAAAAGATGCCCCTTCTGCGTAGATCACTGTTTTCTGTGGTCAGTACCTACCCCCAGGGTCAAGTATAATGAACCGTTGTGTAATAACTTGCCCATCAATAATACTTCAACGGTTGTTCAAGTTGCAAAAGAACCGATCAGCAAAATCCAGCCCCTTCTGGGTAGATGAGACGTTGTGCAATAATTTACCGTGGTGTAATAATTTACCGTTGTGTAATAATTTACCGCGGTGTAATAATTTACCGTTGTAATAATTTACCCATCAGTAATACTTCAACGTTTGTTCAAGTTTCACAAGTACCTACCAACAAAATCCAATAGTCCATCACTTGTTAAATGAAATAATATCGCAGAGAACAAACAACTCGACTTCATACAGCCATCGTTGATTATAATCAGATACTCCGTAGTTATGATATCCGGGCCGGATTTATACCGTTTGATTCACGATCGTGTTGACGAAGCTTTTTGGTGCTCACGAACGGCTGGACGTACGATGCTCCGGGTGGTCTCAAAAAATTGTTTAGCTCAGGACAAATTTAATAACGTAAAAACACCATACCCTTTTATGGGAAGTTTTCGAGCTACGGCGTTCTGAAAATGTCAACCACTATTTTGAACCCCTTAGAGATGACTGACAGTAACGTCGAGCTTCGAGGACCAACTAGACCCGGAACGGAACCTATAACCCGAATATGATCAATTTTGTTTCATGGTAACTAAGAAAAGTGGCCCGTACGGCGTACGGCGTACGGCGGACAGACAGAAATATTTTTATTGCATTTTCGGATTCTACGTACCTTGAAACCTAAACCATCAAATTTTGAGGGGGGTTAGAATTTATTTTTTCATGCTCAATTCCAATGGTTCATTATTGAAAATAATAAACGAAAATCACTACCTACCAACTAGATAAGTAGACAATTCTGGCAACAAAACCCCAATATGAACGAGTTGTCCGCGCTAGGGGATACCCATGGCTCTAGTCACCAAAAATGTTTGATCAACATCATCAACTTATGTCGTGGTGCCCCTCAAATACTGCACTCCTATGTAAAGTATAACATTTAACCAAATAAACGAGGAGAACGAGGAGCCGAGCGACGGCTCGGGGAAAAGATCAGAAGGGTCCCCTCCATCGAGCTCCCAACATTTCTAAAAGGTCGCAGCAGCAGCCCTTGACGGACGGGGATGGGAGGGCGGCGAGGTAGAGGCACCTTTATGTACTATCCGGCTCGCCGGCTCTTCATTCGACCGACCACTCTCCGACTTGCGACTTCTCTGTCGATCACCTTCCCTCCCCTCTCCACTGCCCTTCCTCGCACCTGCTGTGGTGGTAACCATGGGGTGCTTCCTCATCTAATACTCGCTGTGGTGATAACCAATACTCGCTGTGGGGTATTAGCCTCCTTCTTCCTGGCGTGTGCTGTGGTGATAACCACGGGACTCCTCTCTCCTCTAGCACTCACTGTGGTGATAACTTTGGAGTGCTAGCCTTCTTCTTCCCGGCGTCCCCTGTGGTGATAACCACGGGACGCCTCTCTCTGATCTAGCAGTCGCTGAGGTGATAACCGTGGGGTGCTAGCCTTCTTCTTCCCGGCGTCCACTATGGTGATTGCTCTGGGACGCCTCTCTCCTCTAGCACTCGCAGTGGTGATAACCGCGGGGCGTTAGTCCTCCTTCAACCTACCCAAACCATCCCTACCCATCACCTCAACTTACATTATGTGATAATAATTATTACCTACAATAAAGAAAAGAAAATACTTCTTAGTCCCTCTATCCAAACAGGCAAAAAAGGCCTACATTTACAAGCCTAAAAAATATTTTTTTCACTTCTTTATCAATTTTTTAAATTTATCTAATTCTTATCATTAATTTTTTCTTCAGCTCGACAGGGAGGTTATTAAAAGCGGGTATGCCTCTATACAATTGTTTTGAGCGAGAGTAGTTCATTAGGTTGCTACAAGTTTGTGAGGTTTTTATATACTAGTATCTGCTATATGCTGTGGTTTTATAAACCAATTAATTACAATTAAATGGTTGATTCTTTGTGATCTTGTGGGAGGGAAGAACTTGCACTTTCGAAATAAAGGAGCTGCATGTTCTTAGTTGTCCCTTACTATTTTTCTCATTAGTGATTTTGCTTTATTATTTTCAGCAATGAACCTTTGGAATGAGCAGGAAAAAAATAAATATTTTTTAACCCCCCCCCCCCTAAATTTAATGATTTCCGTTTCAAGATACGTAGAATCCAAAAGTGTAATAAAAAAAATTTGCGTCCGTCCGCCGCACACCTCACAGTGGGGCAAACGGGGCAAAAACCCAATTTTTGTAAAGTGGGAGTTTAAATCATTCAGTCCGCATTTCTTATAGTGAATTAGCTGTAGAACCAATGTATTGTGATAACCATTGATTGGTTAATGTTTTTGACTGAACCAACAGTTCACCCTCCACAGTTCAAATTTAGTGTTAATTATTAAAATAATCGGTATTGTCCACAAGTTTCGTTTTTTTTTCCTGCTACAATTTTTGAAATTTGTCTGGTAATTAATGCAATAAAAATACACCTAAAACTGATGTAAATCCATTGTTCAGACAACAGGATCGAAATCTTGAAATTTAGGTGGTTGGGGGGGGGGGGTTGTTTTCATGCTCGATTCCAAATTTCATTATTGAAAATAATAAACAAAACAAAAATCAGAGGAAATGGAGTTTAGCGGTGATGGGTGGTTGTGGTAGGGTCCCGGGGGTAAACTGGTCTCCCGATTCGATTTACATGGATGGGAACCGAAGACTCGTATTCCAGAGGAATTTTCCTTCCACCCAGCGTCTCACCATTCAACTATACCTCCTTGAGGGTTTTTTTTCTGTGGTGTGTGAAGCCACTTTCTCGGAGTCAAGCTCCAATAGGGGGACCAGCACAGGGACCAGCTCTTACAATAACATCCCGAGCGCCTTTCTAACGGTGCGATTCCTTCCCTAAAAGCCTTCCTTTATGTCCGTATGTTTTTCCACCTCCTCCACTTTTCCTCATCTTGTGTGGGGGTTTTCCTCACTTTGCATATCCCTCTTCTCATGAAAATAGGGTTAGAAAAAAAAAAAAACACGTGCGACCATTTACCGCGTCTTCATCCGTATTCATCCGTATATATGCCCTCACACAAAAATGGCTTGGGGATCGTGGGAGGATTTGAAGGAGACTGGGTTAGCGGTGGCATATTAATACGGGAACGCTCAAATGAAGAATAACAAAAAACAAAAAAAAAGCTTATTGATACTTTGTTTATTTCCAGCAAGAACAAAATACACTGTTAAACCACATAACTGAAACAAACATAACTGAAGTTGGAGATTGGTTATTCCTGAAGTGAATGGAGGTCGATTGTGATCAGCTGTTGAAGTGACAGAACTAATGTGAAGGTTAGGGGGGCAAAGTGAAAGGGATCCATCGGTGTAGAAAAAGCGGGAGGAGCCAAGATATTACGAATATGAACGCTATAATGAAAAGTTCATTCCCGAAATTTTTCCAGGTCATTTTAATCAACGAATTTTTGAAGAAAGAGGAAATTTTTCCCTTATGGGAAAAATATTCGTTCATGATCTTATAGTTTTTATAATCTCTAATACTCTCTGTTCCTCTACCTTTTTACATATCTGCTCTTCCTACCTACCTTTGTCTCTCTTGATCTCTCGTTTTTACAATATTCTTACAATTCCTACTCTCCTGAGAAGTGAGCTCCCAGATCAGCTGAGTCAAAATGCGATCTCCCAGATCAGTAGAGTCGAAAATTGAGCTCCTAGATAGCTAATGATTCCCGACGATCAATAAAGTAACATTAAAACCGGGTAATAATGAAGGTTCTGTGGTAACGAGGTTTGAAAGCCGATCTTCATTTCGAGGCTCCTGCAGATCAGCTGATTCCCGACTATCACTACCTTGTTTCTCCCTATTACCATGTCCTGTAGTAGGTAGGTACCTAATAAATGTATTATATTTCTCAAGCGCCATTATTTTATTGTTCATTGATGCTGTTTTTCAAAATGAGGGATCAAGAGAGATAAAGTTAGGTAGGAGCAGCAGATATGTACAGAGTTGTTTGCTGGCGCAGGGAAAGGCGGTGATACTGCTGATCTTCTCGACACAGCGTGAATAATAAAAGCTCAGTCAGGTGAAGAGGGAAACTGTCCATCTGATTGACAACGTGGCGCGTGCAGCGGAACACTGTGGGGATTCTGAAATACTCCAATTTTGACCGACGCTGGACCTGAAAAACATGAATAAATTGGTCACCTGTATATGGAAAGAGATCCATGATCTAACATCTCAGGGATGTCTCTCGAAGAACAATGCCGCGTTCAAAGATACAAAATTAAATGCAGCTACTCTGGTTGGCATGAGTGACGAATGTTGTTATGCCCCTCTATTGTTCAACCACTAACTTATTTTTCGTTCAGTCTCCTCATCAAGTCAATAAATAATGTAGCTACATGTTCCATAAATATTTCAAATGTCACACAGGTACATCATATTTGTTCACTGAAAACTAAGACGGTACTTCATTGGTACTTTTCGCATTAGAGCCGTTAAATAATGATACTTTTAAGGTTTTGCAAAAACGACTGATTTTTATCATCTTTCTTTGACACAAAAATTTAGCTATTCAACACCCATGAGGGGTTGAAACGGAAATGTGGCACTTGCGTACGATAAAATAGTAATAGCAAGTTTTATGAATGTTATTGAGCTAAAAGCGGCCGTTCAAGAACTACTCAGAACACACCGGACGAGTAACTACTTCCTGTAGAAGGCTTCTTCTTCTAATAATAATCGATAGCAAATATTCAAAAAGGCAATAATCGATTTCCAAGATTCGGCAAGTTCCTGGTTACCTACTATTTCTTTATGCAATTCAAGGACTTGTAAGGTTTTGAAAAAAATTGAATGAGTATTCGATTCTGTGTTTGTTCGGTTTTGCAAAACCGCTCGAACTTCAATCTTATTTTACGACTGGATTGCTTGCGTTTTGACAACCGCAATGTCACCGTTCGATGCGGCTTGAAATTGTACATACAAATCTATCAACTTTTTTTTCGATTTTGGCGCTTGTGTTTTGCAAAACCGCGCCAATAAATTATTATTATTGGATCCGATTATCAAATTATTATTATTTTATCCGATCATTTCGCTATTGGCAACTTATTGCCTCACCGCCATAGGTTGGGATTCGAACCGATGCCGACGAACGGCAGTCAGGTCCCAATCCAAGTGACATATCGTTATCGCGCTACGGCTGATAGTAAGCCACGTTTCTGATGTTCCCACTTTAAATAAAAACCAGTGGATGGTGAACTCGGCTTGAAATTTGTAATAATGTAGCTCCAGGGATAACGTTCATCGTGGATATTACCGGTAAACACGACGTGTTTTCGCACGATCCAAAGGATTTCGTGATGAGACGAGGCATGCAAGAAATGTGTCTAAATGAGTCGTTACTTAAACTCCATACCTGCCGCTGCAAAATGTCACGGCGTCTCAAACCCTTTCAAGGCCAACGACGAATTATCTTTGCAATAGATCTTCCCGCCCACTTCCGACGTGCACGAGGATCTGATAATATCTATATTGGTAAAATTTGATGAGAATATCAAGTTATGTCGATCATCTTTATTGTTAGTAGGCATTCAACAACCCACTCGCGTGTCTCACCAATTTGTTCAGGGTAATCATCTTTCAATATTTAAAACAAAGAGAGTTGCCTTCGAATGAATTGAAAACATTCAATCCATGAAGAGGCGGGTGAAATCACACCAAACATAGTGATTGAGAAGATGATCTCTAGCCAGGAAACTTGGGGTAGGATTGCGTCCTGCATTTTTCCGAATCCTCAAGTCGCAAAACGCTGCAGCGTCCATGGATTTATTATTCTACTGGACATACGTACAGAAATTTTGGCTGTTCATTTATTGATTCTTTCATGTGCAATTATTGAAATGGCTTTTTTTAAATGGTTTCCACCAATTTTGGCCCCCAAAAACGCGAATGAGGCTCGGCCTTTTGTTAAACAGATTATTTTTGATTATTGATGTACCATTTAATTGTCTTGATTCACCTGTTGATTCTACTTCTAGTGTTATTATACAAATTTAAGGTGATTTCAGACAATTTCCCATTTTTTTGACTGATAAAAAAATCAATTTCGGGAACTTAACCTTAGTAACAACCTCAATTCTTCACTATTCGATCAAAATCAACTTAATATTCGGTCTTCTCGCCCTAAAAAACATTGAAAATGATACCTCACAAGCTCATGTTCACTAAAACCTCAAAAATCCCTCGAAAACCCCTATTTTTACACCCATTTTTCTCCCATAACACCTCTGGGTGTATATCGATCGGGCTGCGGAGCTTCGGAGCACAACTAGGACCCAAATGGGGATCCAAACTGTTTGCGGAAGAACGACGATTTTAGACCGAAATTTAACGTAAATTTAAGGCTGAAACTTCGTTAGAACCTAAATTTTCCAATCTTTGGTCAAAATCGACTTCACATTCGGTCTTCTCATCCCAAAAACATGGAAAACGATACCTCAAAAGCTTATGTTACTAACATGTTACTAAAACACAAAAAGTACCTATTGTTATACACATTTTCACCCATAACACCCCTGGGTATATTCCGGTCGGGCTGCAAAGTTTCGGGACGCAACTAGATATTTTTTAGACCGAAAATGAAGCCGGTATGCGTGATACAGCGGACGGGGTACGGCGTACGGCGGACGGCGGACGGACATTGCATTTTTGGAATCTACGCACCTTGACACGTAAATGAAAAAATTTCGAGGGGTTGTTAATTTTCTTGCTGAGCGATTACTTGGGTTTATTATTCGCTGAATAATAAACCAAAAGCTGGGCGACCCAATCCTCAGGTGAAGAAAACTCGGAGGCTGGAAGAAGGCTCTTCAGTGGTGGCGTGACATCGCCTTGTGATCGACACCATCCCGAAGTAATGCCGAACAAGTGATTCCTGGGTGAATTAGGTCAAGGATAAGGGTTAGTGGGTTTTTAGTGGGTGAAACCCCGCACTGCTGAGGAGTGCGGACCCTCCAGAGCGACAGCCTTTTTCAATCTTTTCCTACTGTTTCCTTAGTGACAAAAAAATCACATTTCACATGCATTGAATATATCAGCTCATCATGTATTTTATGGATTATCAGCTCAATATGTATTTCAAATAAAATTACTATTATAATAGGTGGTACCTGCCTATCTATTATACAATCCGCTCGTTTGAGTCACTATAATGAAATCCAATATTTATTTCCTCCTCTTGGGCTCAGAAAATAATCCTCATACCAGCATTTCTTTAATCAGCGTGAAGCGGAGATAGGATTATGAAGACTGCACTGTCTCTTCTTTCCACAACCACAAACCTTGACATTGTCATACCTCAACAGATTTACGTGCATCATAATTCTCGAGTAATCCTTGCGATACTCCTGCATCCAAGGTTTCCCTCATAATAGGCTTCTGTCGTTTTCGCATTCATTCAGCCCAGTGCTTTGAAGTCTTTATTATAATTGTTTGTTATAATAATTTTTTCCTGTAACCTTATCAGGCGTATAAGGATAAGATTTCTGCTGGCCGTGGTGAATCGTTTCCAACGTTTCGCCGCCGTTCTCAGAACTTACCACCGTGCGAGTTAATTTGGTTCTTCATCCAGAAAGACCTCCGAAGATGATCCAGTGAATCTTACTATAGTTCGCTTCCGACGCATCCAAATAGATTCGGCGCATGCATTCAATGGGTCCGCACACCAAGGTGGTTCAATATTTCAGGACCTTCTTTCATTTTTCAACTCAAAAGTTTTTTGTAAGTAAATTGTGATGAGGTTTGTAAATACAGTGGAAGCTCTTTAATCCTGCACATCTCAGACCTCAGTCCTGCCGAATTGTTAGCTATCGTGTCGGATTACCGAACGTCAATAATTAACAGATAAAAAGCCAGATAAAAAACGCTGCAAAGTCCTTGTCACATGGGTTTATTATTCTATTGGACATACCTACAGAAATGTTGGCTGTTCATTCATTGTTTCTTTCATGTGAAATAATTGAAATAGCCGTCCTGGGACTTTTCGAACTTCAGGGCCTTTTACCGCAGGTTCCTCATCCTTTCATTTCCTTCAACCATCACTGATCGTTGAGTAAAACATAATTTTGCGTACCTATTGTAAGTTAAGTGAATGAACGTGCATTTTCTTCAATTATTTCAAATGGTACGTGTAACAGAGAGCTTTCCAAAAAGGTGCAAAGTCCTTTTCGGAAGGGTTTATTACTCTAGCGGACGTACCTTCAGAAATACTGGAAACTTGTGCAATAATTGAAATAGCTATTTCTGTTGGTTTCCACCAATTTTGGCTTCCAAAAACATGAAATAAGCTCCTATTTTTGACAAATTATCTTTGATAATTGATAGTGTAATTTAATTGTCTGGATTCACCTGTAGAAACTACTTCTAGTGTTATACAATTTCTGACAAGAGTTGACTCATAAAAAAATGAATTTTAGGACATGAACCTTCGTTACAACCTCAGTTCATCACTCTTCGATCAAAAGTAACTTCATATTCGGTCTTCTCGCCCTAAAAAACATGGATACCTCACAAGCTCATGTTCACTAAATCCTCGAAAACCCCTATGTTCCCCATTTTTCACCCCTAACACCCCTCGGTGTATTTTGATCGGGCTGCCGAGCTTCGGAGCACAGCTAGGAGCCAAATGTGTTCCCAAATGGGGACCCAAACTGAGTGCATAACGTACCACTGTGAGACTAATGGGGATGAAATAGAAACGGTTGTGCTGGATGCAGAATTGTTATAGTAAGTGATGATAATATTTATCATGGAAGAATGATCGGCATTTTAACCGGTTTAGAATTCAGGACCTGTAGCTTTGAAAGCCAAGCTATTGTAGGAAAACCCGGAGTCTGATTTTTGTGGCGAAAAACGGCGGGTTAGTTATACACATCAACACAGTCTCAAATAGGTATCTGTTATAAAACTGCCAAAATCTATGTAGGTACATCACGCACATTAGTTTCAAGCAGCCACAAATTGGAGTATCATTATTTCATTATAGTCACCCCGATAGCCATCATTCGTAATGGAAGTCTGGCTCGTAGGCAGTACAGACGGTGAGCACCCCGAGTCGATGAGCTCGAAGAAAGATGCTACTCTTTCTGCTCCTGACTCCCGTCGTACATCTGTCGCTCCTGAGGGCCACTTGAGATGGTTCCCTGCCACTTGACCGCCGTGTCATCTTGCGCCCACCCAACGCTAACAATCAACTACCGCTACAACATTACCATCCCCTCGATTTTCTTGGTCGAGGTGCATAAACAGTCGGTGTACGAGAACAAGGACCACTTGAGAAATCGATGAATGCCTATTTGTTATGAGCGAGTTTAGATAACTCGAATCTCCAAAATAGTAGCGTCCACCCTTGAAACCATACTTTTGGGATAGAAGTCGCTCTAGTTCTTCAATGTTTTCGTTGGAGCAACAGAATACACTCAATTCAATTCAATTTTTTTTATTCAACAAAAACTTTGTACAACAAATATAATGATTGCAATAAATAAATGCAGGTGTTTATGTACGTATAAAACAGTTCTGTGAATACAAGCCATTCTGTGAGTGAGAACATCGAAGTGTTTGTACAGGTATCTAACTAGTTGAAGTGCGCTTATGGGACTTAGTTGCAATTCTCAAAACCATATTCATTGCTATGTTCATACTATTAAAGGTCGACACATAACTACCTCCCCAGGCAATGATACCATAAGTTAAAATGCTGTATACATGAGCACCATTTTAAGGTTTTCTTTCGTTAGCCAACTTCGTAGCACCAGAAAGTAGTGCATGGATTTCTTTATTTTATTGTCTAATGAAGCTTCATGATCCTTCCACTTGAGATGCTGATCTACGAGCACTCCTATGTATTTAACTGTATTCAGCCTTTCCATTTCCTAGCAGCTGCACAAATTTCTTACTACCCTACAGTTTTCCTTGTACACTTTGAGTTTAGAGTCATTAGGAAGTCCTGTTTTGTTTATTGAGAATGTAATGTACTTTTCGAAAGGATCATGTTGAGACTATTTTGTGCTAAACCATTTGGCTACTTCATAGACATTCATTTCTGCGATAGAGTGCGCCAGCTGCCAGGTGTTCTAATTTATCACGATAGCTATATCATCAGCAAAAGCTACAAATTTGAATTTCATGTTCATAGTATATGTCATGTTTCAAGGTAGTATATGTCTCAAGGTCATTTATATGTATCAGAAACAAAATTGGGCCAAGGACAGATCCTTGCGGTACTCCAAAGCGGATTTTTTATAGATTGCTATCAATATCCTGAATTTGCACGTATTGCTGTCTATCTGTGAGGTGTGATTTGAACCGCCTAACTGCAGATTTATCAAGTCCAATTCTTTCAAGTTCGAGGAATAATCTCGATGTTTCTATTGAGTCAAACATGATTTTTGACTCAATGGAACTGTTGCATGATTTTTGGCGGAATGATTTGAAAGAAAAACTAAACAATTTCATTTTTTCTGTAGGAGTAGTCACCAAGAATCTCAGTTCTGAGTTTTACGAAATTTTTCGTATTCGTTCTACACAATTTAGTGGATTTGAAGAAATACGACACAGTAATTGCTTTTAAGATCACCAAGGTATGTTATGGCATGAATTACTAGCTACCTACCTGTGTTAGAGCGCAAAACAACGACTTAAATCGTGTATTATGAGATTTGTTCTCGTTATTCTCCTGTTCGACGGCATTGCTACAAGCTCCTCTCTTTAGTGATAATGATATCGAACAAACACCAAGAATGTGGAAGCTGCTAGAAAGAAAGGTATAAGTACATACAAGACTTTTAGAGATACTTCGTGTGGTCTACCGTTTACTGTGAACAAATCAAATAATAATTATTTTGGATTAAACATCCGCCGCTACCAAGAGGTTCCACGTGCCCCGTCTGCAACACTCCATGAGCATCTCTGTGAATCGTGTGTCGCAGAAAAGCTTCACACACGGTAGAAGTGTTGCAGCGAAGCGCCAGTCTTTAAGTGGTCTCATTACGCTCACAAAATTCATTGTATTATTCCCGATTAGTCTTTGGACAACAACCATTGTCCACAGGGATCACCGGTAAGATGGTCGAAGAGGTATGAAAGAAGATTTTTTTTGCACATTATTATTATTATTATTATTATTATTCTGAGTTCTAGAAAGTATACCGTTTGAAAATTCAAGAAGGTGTGATATGGATGGGTAAAAATTCGTATATGTACCTGGATAGGGTGCTATCATGGATTCAGCTAAAGCATCTCATCACATAGCCGATAACGCCCAATGCCTTGGAAGGTCGTTGTTGTCCATCGACAAGAATGTCGATGTAGCGTTGAATCCTGGCCCAGGAAGTCGAGGACGTGGCGCGGCGGGGTACCGGAGCTTAGGAGGCAACTGATAACGAAAGGACGTTGGCGGGGGGGTTACTGGGGGGGGGGGGGGGTTCATCCATCATCCTGGATCAGAGTATCTCTTCGGTTGTAAATAAGCATTACCTGTCCCGCCTTGTCTGTCCTTTCGGGATAAGTCGACTTCACTTAGAAGGTTATTACCATTTATATGTAGATAGCCGAGTGAAATCACTGACCCCCTTCACGTCCCCTTCATCTGCCTGTCCGGACGGATTATTTCGAACGAAATAAAACTATTGGTTTGACAAACCCTTTTAAATCCACTCATACATCTGTCTTGGAGTTTATCCGACTGTCTTCATGTCTGAGCTGATGTACATAACTGTAATCACATCGACTATAATGTCGTCACCACTAATGGGCTGTCCAATTCGTTGTGACAAGTTAGTCTCTAATTGGTCAGCGTAAATGTTCAAATACAGAATACATCGTCAGATTCATAGTAGATGCTTCTTACAAAATAAAGCTATTGATGGGGGACGGCTATGTTTTGCCAGCAAGGTGAAAAAGTGAACGTCATCATGATGAAGTGAACGTACATGAAGCTAACCCCCTGGTTATATTGAACGTCGAACTCTCACTGTACCTATTATAGTCCTAAATATGTTTTAACTTTATAGGTAACTTATATGTCTACTTAATATGTTAATATGTCTACCTACTTACGTCAGGGCTGCTGACAACGAAAAATACACTGCCAAGGTGATGGCACAGGAGCTTCCTCGTCACAATCAGAGTGACCCATTATAAAATAGAACAGACTCGGAAGCAAAATAACATAACATAACATTACATTACATAACATTACATTACATTACATAACATAACATAACATTACATTACATTACATAACATTACATTACATGAAATATACATATTACATTACATTACGTCCATTATACATAATTGCGAAAGTTATGCGCGTTTGAAGAATTTCACGTTAGCGCATGCGCAGGGCGAACCGCTGGCTCTATCATGTTGAAATTTATATGGGACCTCAATGGGCCCTACCCGCTTAATCCCTGAGAATTACATTGAAATTGGGTGAAATCTTTGGTTACTACGGCTGTAACAAGGAAATTGAATCTATTTCACGCCAGCGCATGCGCAGAGCGCACCGAGGGTCCGATCATGCTGAAATTCATACTGGAACTCACTAGGCCTTGTCCAAACAACCCTTGAAAATTTGAGCTAAATTGAATCAAAATTGTAAAAGTTATGCGTGTGTGTTGAATTTAACGTTAGCGCATGCGCAGGGCGTACCGCTGGATCAATCATGTTGGAATTTGTATGGGACCTCAAGGGGCCTTATCCGCACCATCCCTCAAAATTTGAGCTGAATCAATTCAAAATCGTGGAAGTTATGGCTGTAACAAGGAAATGCGGACAGACAGACTCACAGACTCACAGACCCACAGACCGACAGACACGGAACCAAATTTGTTCAGTAGGCTTTGAAACGCAAAATGCAAGTGGAAATTTTGATTTCTGATAACAAAAATTTTTTGGCTCACGAAAGTGAACACAAGGCTTCCGCTGCTTCGCAGACTCGGAAGCAATATGGGCTCTGACGGAGTAAGAAATCTTTTATTTTTGGGCATAATAGGCACTAAATCGCCCCTAAATCCCCTCCTTTTGGCCTTTGTTTTAAAACTGATATTTTGAGTTTTGATTGCTATCATTCTGTTTCAGCTGCCTTGGATCAAGACACCCCAGCCACTTTTCGCTACCCTGGAGTTAGTAATGGAGTGACTGAGGCACGAATTTATGACCTAAGTAAGGTACAACTTGAGTTATTATAAACTTTTTCGTGATTTTTATCGGTGTCAGATTGTCATGGATGATTGTTTTGATGGTATTTTAAGTATTTTGGTATGAATTCTCAACTTCTCTCAATCTTACTGGTACAAGCCACGTCCTGGTGGACGTTTTTTCTCATACTCTATGGGTTCTAGGGCTGTTCCTCATTATGGTAAATCTGCAGGTCGCTCGTACCGTCAGTCCCAACCACTGAATCGTAATACAGACTGTCGAGTCCTGGATTCACCTGTATCACAAATGAACGTTTTCGAAATAGGCTGCGAGGAAGAATAAAAGGAAGCCAAGAGACTCCGGCAAGGGGGTGTAATGTGAGGTGCTATCAGGAATATGTTATGAATTCAAATTCTATTCAGGGCCTCCGATCCAAGTCAATCATCCCGGCCCAGCTGCGGTAGCTCATTTCCTCAGGGCACACTTATCCGGTTTCGGGTATACGGAAAAACAGTTTCGGTTCTACTTCATCTTGAACGGAACGGAAGGCCTCGAGAGGCGCCATTATGGTTGCGCAATCGAATCAAAAATAAATCAAAGGCTGAAGGAGCACCTGATGCGTTTCAAAGTAATTTAGTCTCTAGCTGGCAACATGTGCCTTTGTTTTATGCCGGAAAAAGAAAAAGTTTCTGTAGATACACACAACACTGTCAGTTGATATTTAAATTGTGGTCTACCCTCGTGCTCCCACCGGAAAAGCACTAAATGAAGTATTGGTACCGTCCGGGCAGTTAGAGTTTCATAAATATGCGGTGGAATCAAGAATTCTATCATTAATTTTATTTTTGTTATTCACGAAGCAGACTTACGTTTGTTCAAGTTACAATAGTACCTATCGACAAAACCCAAAATAACAATCATTCTTCAAATAAAAAAATATTACCGAACAACACAGTCGATGTTATAACCAATTGTTCCATGGCGGTGATAATAATTATAGCAATGACAGTCGCTGGATGTAGAAGACCGTTTCATTCACAATCATGAAGCTTTTCGGTGTTATCAGTCGTTAATTATTATTTGTTTTATTCATGAAGCATAACTCAAATGAAATAATATCGCGGAACAACCAACTTCATTTCATACAGCCACGCGAGATTATAATCAGCTGTCCCCTAGCAACGATTTCTGGGGTGGATGTATACCGTTGCATTCACACTCATGTTGACGAAGCTTTTCGGTTACTAACTTCAGGGACTTACTGTAAACGGGCGGCTGGACATACTCCGGGTGGTATAAAAAAAATGCCTGAAGTTCGAGATTAATTTAAAAACGCAAAAAATACAGATAACTCGTCGCCCTGGAGATTTTCACCCCTTAGAAATGACTGATGACAGTGACGTCAAACTTAGCGGACCAAGTGGAACCCTAATGGGACCTACAAATCTAACTCCATTAATTTTGGTTGTCATGCAGCACGGCTGTAAGAGCGAATTTTCAATGAAATATTCGTGCTATTGAGTAAAAAGATGATATAACGAGAAACCGTACCACTTTTCATAAAATTGTATTATTTTATCGTGATTTTAGCAGATTTAACCGACTTTGGACCCTTATAAAGTCAAATTTGACCCACTCTCTTTTTGAGAAAAATATTTTTATAATCGAAATGGTCCCTCTGTCGTGAATCACCATCCCACACAACGTCAGGTGAATTAATATTGATTTTAGCCCTTAATGCCAATTTTTGACTCACAAAAATCCAAATTTGACACCTATTTTGTAGGGAAAACAACTGAAAGGGTATTTCTCTCTCTTGACTCACCCTTCCGTACCACTTTCAGTGATTTTATACCAATCGTTCGCGTTTTAGCCGTTTTTACCTTTTTTGACACCCAAAAACTAACATTTTACCCCTGGGAAATTTTTAAAATTGCTCATCTTCGAACATTATGTACACATTTTATCATGTACACAAGGACAGATATCGTGTGGAGTCATAAGTAAATAAATCAGTATAATGATGATGAGGTTCTCGACCGCAGGTTTTCAAACACATATGTTAGAAGGTTCTTGTGAAAGAAGGTTATGTTGTGAAAGAACCTTCTAACAAATATGTTAGAAGGTTCTTCTGACCGACCCTCAAGAATCTTCTAACATATTTGTTTAAATCAGTATATATGTTTAGTTATGTACGTGTATATACATAAATGCATGTATTTGAATAAATTTATATAAATAATGTATACATAAATTGTTGTTAAAATCTAGGGATGAATTCTGGAGGCTCTAAATCGGATTTGCCTATAAAAAATTTCAAAAATTCACGTTCTGAAAATTTTGGACTCGCAATGAGTCCAAAATCCATCCATCTTAATTTTGTTTGAAAATTCGCTAAAAACGAAATACGGCATACGGCGGACAGACATTTTGTTATCCGGATTTCACGTAGGCTTGAAACGTACCTAAATCATCAAATCTTGAGTTTTTGAAATTAATTTTTTTAAATGCTCGATTCCAAAGCGTTATTATTGGAAATAATAAACCAAAATCATAGAAGGCCGACTTGGGACGAGGCGACTTAGTCATATTATTAAAGCCATTGACTAAAGTCATATAAGGGAAAGCAATTGTTTTCGGTGGAAAGTTGACAGGAACGTGGAGGAGAAGAGGGGCAGACGTATTGCGTTATTTATGCTGGTAACCAGTGAATCAATAAATTAGTGACTGTAAAAATGACCTCATTGTCCTATGGAAATCGATGCCACACAGTTATAATGCCTCATCTTGATATAAGATAAACCAGCGGTTTTTTGCTGAGGTTGTCCAACGATACAGGTTTTGCGATCCCCTGAATCTGGCTGAATGTATTGAAATGTATTGTATCCATGGCCTCTGGAGGCGCAAGTAAATAGTGATCTGTGATGAGAATTCATTAATTTATGAATTATTCATCATTGTCAGTCATCATTTTAGGTAACTGCCTCCTGTCCCGTCAAAAGTACAACTAGGTCAAACCAGGAAGAGTCCGAAGTAGATCGACTGCGCCAATATTGTTCGCAACTTACCTACCGACCGTGATAAGAGGGGACATGCAATTTTACAGCTGGTTACAGTTGATTCCCATGTTTTGCTCTCCCTCTCTCTCTTTTTCTCACTGTGGTGATCACTGACGACATAATTAAATTATAACTGTGGAAAAATTCTTGAAAGGATCCCTGAATTATAATACTGGTACTTGGTTTTTGTCAAACATGTCAGAGATAAGGAAAAGGAGTAGTTCGACGAGTCAGAAAACGAACATCCTTGGTCGACCACAGTTACCTATTTAATATGCATTACTAATAAAGCACTGTCCAGAAATGATGGGGAGGCCCCTGGTTTTCCAGAAATCCCATGTGTTCCATGATGAAACTTTCATTGTCACAGTAGTGATGGGCGAAACGAATGATTTCAATAATCGAATACCAAGTATTCGAATGATTTTGATAATCGAATGATCATTCGAATGATTTCATTCAAATGTGGAGGGAATACCCACCGCCATTTTGAACTAAATCAATAAGGATTTATATTGAATTTAAAAAAAAAATTATTATTGTTATTTGATACTGACATTAGAATAGAAAATTCAGGAATATATAGGTAAAATATAACTTGATTTTTCATTGATCTTACTTAGTTACACGGATGAAGCTCGTTTCATTCGAATGATTCGCTTGGATCATGAAAAAGGAGTGGGAAAACCTCCAACAGATCCGAATGCAAAACAACCAATGGCAGAACAGATGCTAAAGTATTCGAATGAAAAACAACCAATGGAATGGGATAGAGATCGGATGAAAGTCTCGGCTATGGTTGTTCTGTGACAGTAGGTACTTGGGCATTCGCATTGGTCACAGGTTCTCTTGTCGCAGTTCCATCCTCCTGTATCTTGAGCTTCGCGAAGAAACCGCTAGTTTCGCTACAATACGAATGCGAAAGTATTCGAATACTTGAAATCTCACATCCGAATATCCGAATGAATTCAATAATCGAATGCCGCATTCGATTCTTCATTCGAATTGCCCATCACTATGTCACAGCTCTAAATGCACTTCTTCCACCAAGACAAGTGTCGCGTTGCGCACTACTGTTTCATGGAAGAAATACCACACAAATTAGATCAATACATCCTGCTGAACCTCGTGACGTTCGTTAATATCCTACATTCCGAAAACTCGTGCGGTGAAGTTTAATTAGAATGAGGAATGGACGTGGGTCGGACTTTCCTGGTTTTGACCTCATAATCGGATTCAGCACCCTCGCAAACCTCTGTATCGCAATTTTAGGCTCCGAAATCCGAGTGTTTGGCGGTTGTTTGACAGAAAAACGCGTGACGTCACCTCGTATGTATCGCCCTCTCCCTTGGTTCCCTCTCGCTAAGGCAGTAGTAGGTATACTACTTGATGAGTGGCACGCCTTTGGTTTATTATTCTGTGAATAATACACCTACGTATTCGCCCAGCAAAAAATTGTTATAACACCCCTCAAAATTTTTTCTTTTCCGTTTCAAGGTGCGTAGATTCCAAAAATGCAATGTCCGTCCGCCGTATCACGTGTGCCGGCTTCATTTTCGGTCTAAAAAATTCGTTCTTTGGCACACATGGTCCATTTGAGCCCTGGTTGTGTCCCGAAACTTATCAGCCTGGTCGGAATATACCCAGGGGTGTTATGGGTGAAAATGGGTATAAAAATAGGTACTTTTGTGTTTTAGTAACATGAGCGTTTGAGGTATGGTTTTTCATGTTTTTTGGGACAAGAAGACCCTATATGACGAAAGGGTGGAAAATTGAGGTTCCACCAATGATTCTGCTCTCAAAATCGATTTTTTATGAGTCAAAAACCTGGTAAATTGTCCGAAATCACCATTAATTTGTATAATGACACTAGAAAAAACGCTGCAAAGTCCTTGTCACATGGGTTTATTATTCTATTGGACATACCTGCTGAAATATTGGCTGTTCATTTATTGTTTCTTTCATGCGTAATAATCGAAATAGCTACTTCTGATGGTTTCCATTAATTTTGGCCCCCAAAACACAAATTAGGTACGCTCTTTTTTTTCTTTTTTTTTTAACTATCTTTGATCATTGGTAGTGCCATTTAGTCGTCCTGAACCACGTCTTGACACTTTTTCCAGTGTTATTATACAAACTGATGGTGATTTCAGACGATTTCCCAGGTTTTTCACTCATAAAAAATCAATTCTGGGAGCTGAACATTTGGTAGAACTCAATTTTCCACTCTTTGGTCAAAATCGACTTCATATTCGGTCTTCTCGTCCCCAAAAACATAGAAAACGATATCTCAGAAGCTCATGTTACCAATATGTTGCTAAAACGTAAAAAGTACCTATTTTTACACACATTTTCACTCACAACACCCCTGGGTATATTCCGATCGGGCTGAAAAGTTTCGGGACACAACTAGGGCCCAAATGGAGCATGTGTGCGAAAGAACGAATTTTTTAGACCAAAACACGTGATACGGCGGACGGCGTACGGCGGACGGACATTGCATTTTTTGAATCTACGCACCTTGAAACGGAAAAGAAGAAATTTTGAGGGGGTGTTATAAAAATTTTTTGCTGAGCGAATACATAGGTGTATTATTCACAGAATAATAAACCAAAAAAATGAACACGTGGATCAAGACGATGAAGTGGCACGCACCACCAGTGATCAAAGATAATTTGAAAAAAAAAGGGCCTACCTAATTCGTGTTTTGGGGGCAGAATTGGTTGAAACCATCAGAAATAGCTATTTCAATTATTGCACATGAAAGAAACAATAAATGAACAGCCAACATTTCTGCAGATATGTCCAATAGAATAATAAACCCATGTGACAAGGAGTTTGCAGCGTTTTTGGTTTAATATTCTGTGAATAATACACCTATGTATTCAATCAGCAAAAAATTGTTATAACACCCCCTCAAAATGTTTTCTTTTCCTCCGAAAAATTTTTTGCGCCTTGAGCGTAGATTACAAAAATGTAATGTCCGTCTGCCTATCACGTGTACCGCCTTCATTTTCGGTGGCACAGATGCTCCATTTGGGATCAAAGTGGGGAACATAGGGGTTTTTGAGGATTTAATGAACATGAACTTGTGAGGTATCCTTGTTTCTTAGGGCGAGAAGACCGAATATGAAGTTAATTTTTGAAGAGTGATAATTGACGATGTAAATCCAAAATTCGTTTTTATGAGTCAAAAACCTGGGAAATTGTCTGAAATTACCATAAACTTGTATAATAACACTAGAAGTAGTTTCAGCAGCTGAATCAAGACTGTTAAATGATACTGCCAATGATCAAAGATAATTTGTCAAAAATAGGAGCTTATTTCGTGTTTTTGGAGGCCAAAACTGGGGAAGCCATCAACAATAGCTATTTAAATAATTTCGCATGAAAGAAATATAAATGTATTTCCATCATTTCTGTAGATATGTCCTATAGAATAATAAACCCATGTGACAAGGACTTCGCAGCGTTTTTGGTAAGCTCTCTGTTACACCTACCATTTGAAATAATTAAAGAAAATGCACGTTCATTCACTCAACTTACAATAAGTACGCAAAATTATGTTTTACTCAACGATCAGTGATGTTTGAAGGAAATGAAAGGATGAGGCACCTGCGTAAAAGGGCCTGAAGTTCGAAAAGTCCCGGGACGGGAGGAATGTAGCGAGGGTTTGACCTGCCTGAAACAGCGAAGCCTATAAATTGAAAAGACGGAAGCCGCATGCTAAACAAAGGGGAAAAATTCCAGGAGAAATCCTGGATTTATAGGGCAGGCTAACACCCTCCTCCCATCGTCAACCCCATAGGTAGAAATCACAAATAACCGGTATTTATTGATTTTGGTTTATTATTTTCATTAGGTTTAATTTAATTTAATATTTTATTTAATATGATTTTCCCAGCTAGCACAACTGGTTCGTTCATATTTTACTACTTATGACCTAATCTGTAGTACATCCGACGTCAGTAGTCTGTATGTCTACCTAGGACGTCATCCTGACATCGTACCGTCGTCAGATTGCCGTTCTACAGCTGTTGTCGGTCGCAGCGACGGTGGTACTACAGATTTGTGCACAAACACTACAGATTTTAGTAAGAGAGGTGTGATTTTCCTACTTGAGGTCGGCACTTTTACAAATTTGTTACATAAATCTGTAGATCGCCATTATAAAATGCAATCCTCTTTGGGTTTCCATGTTCCACTTGGGTTATGCTGAGGTTATGATGTTTATTTGAATAATTTTGCAATTTATTTACGATTTAAATGCAAAAATAGTAATAACCGTAATGGGTTACAAGGAAACACAGCATTTCAAAAGTAAAACTCCCAACATTTCAAAAGTAACCATCCATAGTACATAATATGTATAGAATAGTCGTCATACCGTCTTCACTTTAGTTTCCAAGTTGAAAAATAAATTTAGAACGTCTCAGAACCTCTGGGCACTTGTTTTCAAGATCTCTCAATGATCCCTATCGGTACCTACCATAATAATTATCCTATCCACCACCCTAGCGATTTCGCCCGGAGTGGATTTCATTTAGATGAAGACAATGAATGGCAACGGCTTCCTACATTTATCAATACCAAAAAGGGGTTCTAATGACAGAATTATGTACAAGTCAGAATGAGGTAGGAGAAGTTAACCTTCACCTTCCTATATTGGTTTTACTACAGAACGTTGTAGTATAATACTACTACAAATTTGTACACTAGTACCTTGCGACTCTATTCTGACATGTGGTCGGGCGGTGACGTCGGTACACCCAGAAAATCATATTACTCGTGATTAGTCCTATTTCCCGACGTCGCACCGACCTGTTTGTGCTAGTTGGGTTGGTTTGTTAATGTGCCCCCACCCCCCACTTAAAATTTGATGCTTTCCGTTTCAAGATACGTGGACTCCAAAAATGGATGGGGGGGGGGGGGGGGATCTGACCGTCCGCCGCACTCTCCTTAGTTACTATGAACCAAAATTGATGGAATTTGATTTGTAAGTCCCATTTGGAGTCTAGTTGATCTGCGGAGCTAGGCGTTACAGTCATCTCTAAGGGGGTGAAAGATAGGGATTGAAATATCCAGGACGCCGTTATCTCCATTTTTGGTTTATTATTTTCAATAATGAACCTTTAGAATCGAGCATGAAAAATTTGATGGTTTCCGTTTCAAGGTATGTAGAATCCGAAAATGCAGTAAACAAATTTCTTTCCGTCCGCCGTACGCCGTACTTCGCACTTTTCTTAGTTACCATGAGCCAAAATTGACGAAATTCGGTTTATAAGAATCTATTTGGTCCTCCAAGCTCGGCGTTAATGTAAGTCATCCCTAAGGGGTGAAAAATATGGTTTGAAATCTCCAGGACGCGGTTATCTCGAATTTTTTTACGGTTTTAAATAGTTCTCGAACATCGGAGTTTTTTAAGACCACCCGGAGCATTGTACGTCCAGCCGTTCGTTCACAGGAAGGCTCAGAAGTTTGGCGCCGACATGCTTTTTCAGCAGCAGGTGAAAGAAATTGTATATGTAGCCCAAATATCATCACTAGGGACGCTCTAGCAATTGGGAATTGGCCCGAGATCATAATTGCTAGGGAGCATCTGATTATAATCAAGGATGGCTGTATGAAGTCGAGTTGGTTGTTCTGTGATATTATTTCATTTGAAAAATGATGGCTCTTTTGGAGTTTGTTGATAGGTAGTGAAACGTGAACAAACGTTGGAGCATTATTGATGGGTAAATCATTACACAATGTTAAATCATCTCTACGGTAAATTATTACACAACGGTTCATTATACCATCTACGTAGAAGGGGCTGGAGTTTGTTGGTAGGTACGTTTCCAACTTTTTTCACTCCACATCAACAATTTCCCTTCAGAACATCATTATTTGCGTTTCTTTTATCCATTTTAGTAACTGTTTGTCATCGACAGAATTATTTTAGCAACATTTAACTCGTGATTTAGGTAGGTACCTAGTAACGAGTACGGGGTTAGATACTAACCTACGGGGGGGGGGGGGGGGTCTGCGATCTACATAATATGTATAGAATAGAGTATATATATTATATAAAGGGTTATAACAACGGAGAGCAGTAATCTGTAACAGAAGGGTATTCTGTACAAAATAATAAACCGTTGTGCAGGGATTTTCTGCTTTTTTTTAACGTTCTTAAAAAATATAGTCCAACTTGGGAATTTTTTGCGACCACCCGGACCATTGTACGTCCAGCCGTTTTTCACCATAAGCCCTGATGTTTGCACCGAAAAGTCTCGTCAACATGACCATGAATGAAACGGTATACATCCACCCCGGATATCGTTGCTAGGGAACACCTGGGTATAATCGCATGCAAGGCTGTATGACATCGAGCGTTGTTCCGTGATATTATTTCATTTGAAGAATGACGGTAATTTGGGATTTTGTTGATGGGGGAGTACTTTTGTGACTTGAATAAAATAGCGTGAATAATAACAAATAATATTATAGGTAGAATTCTTGAATCCACCACATATTTATGAAACTATGATTGCCTGGCCTAGGTACTCGATTTAGGGCTTTCCCGGGGGATTCAGGGTAAGCACGATGGTAGTTATTGACAAGAGAAAACACTGATCAACCCAGAAGGGGCATGTATACTGAAAGTAGTAAACTCATGGGTAATAATTAGCAGCGTCAATCAGTCGCTCATAGTTAAGGTTCCTGTGTTCATTATTGACAGACACTGAATAGAAATATTTTGTAAGGTTCCTAGGTATTGTTATGAGCACCCAATGCAATCGTTCCGGAAGTCAATTCAAAAAGAATATTACGGTCCCGTATCAAGATGAGTCCACCGGTGAATGGTACTAAGTATCGTTGGACGACTTTATCAATGACGGCTGTCATCAACGGCTAGCGCTCAGGGAAGGGCGCAATAAGCCCGACAGAACTTCTTTCTTCCGAAACGATGACGAGTAATTATATTCGGAGAGAACTGAGAGGTGGTCGGGGTGGGTTTTCATGACTAAATAACGCCAGATAACAATCGGGAGACAGTAGTCAACTTATTACGACCAGACCTGGGTCCCGATACGATCATAACGAGCCCGGCGGTTCGGCTTTGACCCGGAGAAAGGCCGAGGCTCCCAAACATAAAATTGGATTCTGAAGTTGGGTCCCTTTGGGCGTCCGTCACTCTTTTATTTGATTTTACAAAGCAAAAACAAAACGTTTATAGATAGCAGAAAATCATTGTTAGAGACCTCAACCGTCCCCACAGAAATACGTGACTCAGCACGCAAGTACTTGTTAAAGCGAGCAAACGGGGATGCTAAACGTTGTCCACAAAAAGTAAGCGAATCTTTCGTAGGAATTATTTGTTACTACGCAAGTTGAAGTAACGTTAGCGTTTAAAGTCCAGAACGGTAAAGAATACGTGAAGTAGGACCGAAATGGACTTTTGTTGGGAAAAACTAAGCGCCGCTTCATGGTTATAGGCAGTTTTCTACTTATTTTCGATACTCCCCATGTTTCTGTACCTGATACGGTAATTAATGCGTAAATCACCAAAAACCCCGTCAACTCTCATTTTAGCCAGTTCGTGACAACTGGTGTTCCTATGAAAAAATTCTGCAAATTATTACACAACTGTTTATTGTTTACCTGTATAGATGCCCCATATACGTAGATCAATGTTTTCAGTGGTCAATACACTACCATCGTTCTCCCCCCAGGAAAGCACAAAATCAAGTACCGGAGTCATCCGGGCAATTACAGTTTCATGAATATGCGGTGGATTCAACAATATTCAACAACGCATAGCTGTATAAAATCGAGTTCGTTGTTCGGTGATATTATTTTATTTGAAGAACGATGGTTATTTTGGATTTTGTTGACAGGCATTTTGTAACTTTTATAAACTTTGTTGTTTAATGATATAATTCAGGAATAAATTATATCATGCAGGCCTTATCAAAAATAACCATCGTTCTTCAAATAAAATAATACCACCGAACAGCGAACTCGATTTTATACAGCCATGCGTGATTATAATCAGGCGTTACCTAGCAGTTATATCTGTGCTGGATGTATACCGTTTCATTCATGATCATACATGTACGAAGCTTTTCGGTGCAAACAACAGGGCCTTACTGTGAGCAAACGGCTGGACGTACAATGCTCCGTGTGGTCTGAAAAAATCCCCAAGTTCGAGATCAATTTAAAAACGTAAAAAACTTCGAGATAACGGTGTTCTGGAAATTGCTAACCCTATTTTTCACCCCTTAGAGTTAACGCCGAGCTTCGTGGTCCAAGTAGATCCCAAATAGGACCCACAAACCAAATTTCATTAATTTTTGTTCATAGGAACTAAATAAGGAGAAAACGAAGTACGGCAGACGGCGTACGGTGGACGGGCAGAAACTTTTTTTCCATTTTCGGATTCTACTTACCCTGAAACAGAAACCATAAAATTTTGAGGAGGGTATTTCATTGATTTATTTTTTACCACAAACGGATACTTACATTATACGTTTTGCGTCCATCCATCTAGGCTTTCCTTGACTGTAGTAGTCTCATCCACCGATTTTCTTCCTCCTGATATTTTGAGTTTCCGCTTTATTATTATGAGTGACATCTTTATTATTCATTAAAATATCCATTTCAATGCGATAGAGGTTTGTCGAATACCAAACGAGGATTCAGTTTACTCAGAAGTTGAACTTGGAGGTTATCGGAGGTTGGGAGTCCCCCATTTCCATGTACGGTTCCTCAAGTTGGTTGGTATTCATCTGCTCACTCTTCTGACACTATACTGCAGATGGCCGGATTCCTTAAATTAAAGTGCTGTAGAACGCTCAACAAAGTTTTACAGTGGCATTACAATGCGACGTGCAAATGTCTGACCATGTATGATTAATTGGACGATTGAAGAGGCGAATCAGATATGACAGGTTTCTAGGGGCCCTCTGTGGTCCGCTAATGTGCGGAATCAGTCGGGACTATAACAACTTGGTATTGTTACGATTACTCGTACTACAGCAAGTAGGCCGTTGCCTTCCCCCCCCCCCCCCCCGCACCGACACGTCATTATGCGAATATCCTGTACACATGCTGTGTTGGAAGGACGAGTGCGATATTGAAGAAGAAGGAACCATTCAGGGGGCCTATTCACTAAAAGAGACAGTGAAAATAGATTTTCTATTTTGAAAATCTCCTGGGAGAGAGAGTCTCCCTCGGGAGACAGTCTCATCCAGTGTCTCTGGAAGACTGAATAGCTCTCAACCCGTACCTACTTGGACGATTTTACTCATGAATCGATAATATGTATATATTTTTAATGAACAATCGACTTACCTATAAAAGATGAAAAAACATACATGATCGATAAAATCAAAGTCAAAATTATCGATATGGTAGCCGATGAACGAATGATGATACACAATCACTAACAAACAAACGAGAAATGAGATAGGGACTCTCACTTTCGAGAAAAGACACCTAATTAGGTGTCTCTCTGAAAGAGATCGAAAATGCCAAGATGGCCACCAACTCTCTCTTTTAGAAGTTACTGAATAACCCTGTCATGGATACTATACAAGTCTATTTTGCCAAAAGAGTAAGTCGGACCTGACAGAGATGTCTCTTTGGCTTAGTGAATAGGCCCCCAGGAACCAACCTCCCAGAACCCTGCAAATATGTGTGAGGCACGGTCCTAAGAAATACTTATACTTTTGATAATATTTTGCTTACCTATATTTTTATAATATAATTTAAAACACTGTGACCACGGGGTTTTCTTCCCTGAAATCACATCACGATTATCCTTTTGTTCGCTGTGCTGTCACTGTCTGCTGCCGCAGGTTTTTTTCCCGCTTCCACGATCCACGACAGAAACAGCAGAAAACCGTCCAGAACGCCCTCGCATCCCCCCCACCAACAGTAGGTACCTCCACTTCAGAGTTAATGATGATGCCCCCGGCTATTACCCGACATTATGTGACATCGCTAAACAGCCTTCCTCCCACTAATTCAAAATTGATGACTTAATACAAAAGACGACGGAGGGTGCCAGCCAACCGCCCCCACCATTTTCTTAGTTGGTAATGACTGTCGGTTGCAATTATAATCCGTTCTGTACTAGGTAACCTTTGAAAGATGTGAACCAAGTCCCGCTCATTAGCTGTGTCACTATTTGAGTTTTCCGTCTCGCTCGAGGTGATAATCATGTTTGAACTCCCTGAAAGGGGGCTTACCGGTTATACAGCCTACCGATTTGCATGGTTGGCAGAGATTTTATAAGACATCCCCCTCGTGATTTCGGCTACATCATTTTTAAGTCCATTTCGCTATCAGATATAATAATAACAATAGACAAGGATGATCCTCAAATGGATTGATTGTCCGTCTGTAGAGTCCCGCTTGTGTAATATTTGTCCACCTTCTGGCTGTTTTTTGATTTATTATTCTGTGAATAATACCTATATAATCACCTATATAATAATACCTATAATACCTATATAATCGCTCAGCAAAAAATTTTTGTAACACCCCTTCAAAATTTGTTCTTTTACGTTTCAAGGTGCGTAGATTCCTAAAATGCAAGTCCGTCCGCCGTATCACCGTGTACCGGCTTCATTTTCGGTCTAAAAAATTCGTTCTGTCGCACACAAGGTCCATTTGGGCCCTAGTTGTGTCCCGAAACTTTGCATGCAGCCCGATCGGAATATACCCAGGGGTGTTATGGGTGAAAATGGGTATACAAATCGGTACTTTTTGTGTTTTAGTAACATGTTAGTAACATGAGCGTTTGAGGTATCGTTTTCCATTTTTTTTGGGACAAAAAGACAGTATATGAAGTCAATTTTGACCTAAGAGTGGAAAATTGAGGTTCTACCAATGATTCTGCTCTCAAAATCGATTTTTTATGAGTTATAAACCTGGGAAATTGTCTGAAATTCGTGTTTTAGTAACATTTTCGTAACATGAGCTTTTGAGGTAAAGTTTTCCGTGTTTTTGAGACGAGAAGACCGAATGTCAAGTCGATTTTGACCGAAGAGTGGAAAATTGAGGTTATAACGAAGTTTCAGCATTAAATTTCGTTAAATTTTGGTCTAGAATCGTCGTTCTTCCGCACACAGTTTGGATCCCCATTTTGGGAACACATTTGCGTCCTAGTTGCGCTCCAAAACACGGTAGACCGATCGGCATACGCCCAGGGGTGTAATGGGTAAAATGGGTGTAAAAATTGGGTTTTCCGAGGTTTTTTGTTTTTTTGAGGTTTTAGTGAACATGAGCTTGCGAGGTGTCGTTTTCCATGTTTTTTAGGGGAAAAGACCGAATATTAGGTCGATTTTGACCGAAGAGTGAAGAATTGAGGTTATAACGAAGTTAAGCTCCCAAAATTCATTTTTTATTAGTCAAAAACATGGGAAATTGTCTGAAACCACCATAAATTTGTATAGTAACACTAGAAGTGGATCAAGGTGGAAGTGGCAACAGGTGGATCAAGACATTTCAACAGTACTATGAATGATAAAACATAATCTGTTTAAAAAAAGCCGAGCCTAATTCGGGTTTTTGGGGGACCAAATTGGTCGAAACCATCAAAAATAGCCATTTCAGTAATTGCACATGAAAGAAACAATAAATGAACAGTCGAATTTCTGTACGTATGTCCAGAAGAATAATAAACCTTGTGACAAGGACATTGCAGCGTTTATTCATCTTCCCTCGCTCATGATTTTGGTCTGGGACTCTGTTATATTATGCATAATACAGAGTGGTGAGAGTCAGCGGATGGCAGTTTCCATTTAAGCGTCTTAGCACTGACTGATGGTTCGTCGAGACAAAACGGGGATTGTTTCCCTCCTCGGAGTGGCTCGGAGTTGCGGAGTTCATTGCTAATCAATTTTTTCTTGCAAAAACAACAGGTAACACCTCGGAGTAAGTGATACCTTGAATTTTTGAGTCCATTACTCTTTTTCCCTGGTTAGCGAAAACGCTGTAGAACGATGTACCGATGGTATAACAATATTACGAGGGCGGTTGGTTCTCCTCATCGTTCGTTCGCTGACCGCAAAAATTCATTACTTACTCGAGACTTAGGCGAGTCGCTCCCAATTAGCGCTTGGTCCGCATAGTTCGGCGGTTGAGTTGCTTCAAGTTCTCGAAAGAAAACCGGGTGAAGCAAATTGGTTCTTGGGAAGAACAGAAACTCAAAACTTGCTCAGCACCGCGAGCGATAAATCAGGAGTAGAAAAACCTATTAAGCGAATTTCATTTTGGACCCCCTAACGGCGTTCGTCTCAAGTTTGTGCCGGTGTTGAGGTTAAGGTATTTTTGGGACCGCGATTCAAGTGAGATACGTATTTCCGAGGAAGATTATCATTATTATTTAGCTGCAGACCAGCAAACTGATTTCTGAATACGTTTAAAGGTGTTGACTAATACGTAATAAATTTATAATTGCCTGCCTCCCGATACAATTCAATTCAGTATTTAATTGTCATGGTGGGGCGTGAAAACAGGAAAATTTGCTTGACTGGGACGTGGGGTACTCAGCATCCTAATAAAATGTTGCCTGTTAAGATGGTAAAATGTAATTTTTTCAAATATTTCTTCAATATCTTATACCTTCAGATGTTTGGAAAACGAGGTTATAGGTAAAAAAAAAAATCAGCTGTGAGAACCTATTTTACATACCCATATTCAGGTAACAATTTTGCACAAAAAGTGTTGGCATAATTTGGCACAAATATTTCCCACTTTTGGCACATTTGGCACACAACGTGACAACTTTTGGCACAATTTGGCATTAAAAGTGACAGCTTTTGTCACAATTTGGCACTTTAAGTGACCACCTTTGGAACAGTTCGGCTCCACTTTTGGTCACAATTTGACACAAAAAGTGACTACTTTTTGGTACGAAAGACTACCTACGTAATATTGGACTAGAAGAAATACACAGAGAAAGCCCATAATAAATATCATGTAATTTAGAGAAAAAAGTGCGATGTTCAATTCTTGGGGTAGGTACGTACCTTCTGTACCTTCTGCAGAGCACCGTCGTTCATGACTCGCAAGACCACTTCTCTTGAAGGTGAAGAGGTGAAATACTTACGTACAACTTCTGATTTCACCGGGAGAGGGACCTTTTTATCCACCCCCATTATCCTTTCCTTTTTATCCTTTTTGCCTCGTGTTCTCCACAGAACACGAGGCATTTGTGCATGAGGGCAGAACACGAGGTTTTGTGCATAAACGAGCCCCGCCGGTCTAACAAAGCGCCCATCTGCCGGTCCAAGATGACCGATTCATAACAGAACTGTCAAAATTCAAGACCATAGGATTCGGATAATGAATGAGTTGTATTCATACATCGAAAGGCCGAGTCGGCTTTGCATTGAGAATGGTAATCGTAATTGGAACGTCTACCGCCTCAACCTGGCAATTTATTACGTGTAGTTAAGAGTTTTCAACAGACGGAACTCAGAATTTGGGACACAGCAATCGGAGAATGGACAACTTATCGGCCAATTTGACGTAGATAAAAAGTCCAGACAGGAATTATAGTCGAAACACTGAACTTTGAACCTAAACTGACGAACGATGGATAGATGACTTGAATTTCCATGAAATCGTACTCATTTCACGCACATATGCCAGTCCGATGTGGGCGTAATGACAGGCGAATTGAAAAACTCTAAATTTCGGAACCAAATGCAACGAACAGTGGGTAGATTGGATTTATTTCTTCAATCGAAACCAGAATTAACATTAAGATCAGTGAGCCTGGTCTCGGGCAGTAAGCAGGGGATGAAAACGTTCTGAAAGGGGGTTGATAAGTGATACCAACACTCCGTTCAAAGTGTACCAAATCCATAGATAGTCAATTTACGTTCTCGTTAAATTAGCCCTAGACAAAAGTGTGCGACTGAGACAGTTCGATGTGTATTACCCGCACACTCTTGCCTAGGGCTAATTTAATGAGAACATAAATTGACTATCTATGTATATAACTCACTTGCGAAATCACTTGCGGCGGAGTAGTGGAAATCCATAGCAAAAAACGCTGCAAAGTCCTTGTCACATGTGTTTATTATTCTACTGGACGTACCTACAGAAATGCTGGCTGTTTATTTATTGTTTCTTTCATGTAAAATAATTGAAATAGCTTCTGGTGGTTTCCACAAATTTTGGCCCCCAAAACCTAAATGAGGTAGGTACTTAGGTACGCTCCTTTTTTTTTTTTTCAAATTATCTTTGATCATTGATAGTACCATTCAATCGTCTTGATCCACGTGTTGACTCTTTTTCTAGTCTTATTCTACAAATTGATGGTGATTTCAGACGATTTTGCAGGTTTTTGACTCATAAAAAATCAATTTTGGGAGCTGAACATCTGGTACAACCTCAATTTTCCACTCCTTGGTCAAAATCGACTTCATATTCGGTCTTATCGTCCCCAAAAACATGGAAAACGATACCTCAAAAGCTCTTTTTATTAATATGTTACTAAAACACAAAAAGTACCTATTTTTATACACATTTTCACTCATAACTCATAAATATATTCTGATCGGGCTGAAAAAATTCGGGACACAACTAGGGCCCAAATGGAGCTTGTGTGCGAAAGAACGAAAATGGAGCCGGTACACGTGATACGGCGGACAGCGGACGGACATTGCATTTTTGGAATCTGCGCACCTTGAAACGGAAAAGAACAAATTTTGAGGGGGTGTTATAAAAATTTTTACTGAGCGAATACATAGGTGTATTATTCACAGAATAATAAACCAAAACTACAGGATGAAAATAGAATAGTCTGATGATGGTTTAACAACTGAAACCGGTCTACAGTTTGTTAGTTTACGTGGAAATAGATTATTCTATTTTTATCCTGTAGTTTTTTGACTGTCTATGGATTTGGTAGTGTGCTGAACCTGTGTAAGTACATTATTACTTACTTTATTGTCTTATGTACCTACAAATTCTAATTATACTGACCTCAGTGTGCTCGTACTTACACAACGGAGTCTCCTGGGGCGACTCGAGCTGTTTCCTGTCATTCGTAACTCACTTAGCCTTACGATTATCCTAATTATCGCCCCGGCCTACGGTCACAATAAATAGGTACTCTGTCCCCGTTTCGCCAGGGCCTCCGGGGAAGCGAAGATGTGTACCACAAACTGAATCCACGCTGTACGAGTATAAAGTTGGGCAAAGATGTGGGTTACTTATTAGTTTCTCCACTAAACTCTGTTTTGCCCATGCACCATCGCTTCTCTATACTACCACCTCAGAGTTAAGGGAAAACGTCTCGACTTTAGGCATTACCCACTTGGGACAAGACCCAGAGAGCATGTTTCCCAGTGGCAGAAGAGACCACCCCCGCACCCTCCGATGCCATCTTCAAGGAACTTGCTGGAGTTCCCTAAGCCCCGAATACCGTCTAACCCGCCCCCGTTGGTAATTTACGCGTCTATAACTTGGGCGCTTCTCCCAGGGTGATCGCCAGTTCGGAAATTGGGAGTTGGGTACCTTTCATAAATCCAAGCCAGAGGTTCACCCTGCATAAAGTGAGTCTTCCTATCACCCTGGAGGTATGAAGTTTTGCTCTCCAACCCAACCGCCTGTGCAATGCCGCGCACTATAATTAAATGAATTAGGTACGAGCGATTTTTTTCGCGTTACAAAGAATTTTTTTTTGGGCTTCAACCCTGTTCTTCGTACCGTGCGCTTCCCTTGTTCGCATGTCGTATTTCTTGCTCAAAAACAAAAGTCGCCTCTGGTATTATGGACGGGGCGGGCTGGACCTGTAGGTCTCTCTCGGTTTTCCATGAAATATTGTGACAACCTTTCCGAGTTAATTGTGGGACCTCCCCCGGTAATGAACCTGAGCCGCTTTTGTTAACATTAAACAATGGATTCTGGAACTCGCGGCGTCACGGGTTGGAAAGAGCTGGTTTTATTAACCTCCACGAGAGTCAACATGTGGTGAACATATACGCGGAGTCAAGTTTGCTCCGAAAGGCGCAGTGACGCGAGAATTCTGTGATAATATGCCGATGTTGGGATCGTGAATCCTTGAAATGGCGATCGAGCGTGAATATAAGATGCGGTCCGACGCAGCGGACAGCTGGAAACTCAACGGCACCTGAGCGAGCCGCCTCCAAGCTTGGCCAAAACCTCGAAAATCAAAGTACCTACACCTAATGGATACGAAACCATCAACAAGTCACTAATTCAGAATTACTTCTGACATTTTCATGTCTTTACATTGGCATACAAACTCGATAAGCGTTACCAAAAAGCGACAGGAAAACGCTTTATGCACCATTTCTGATGATTTTCGCTTACAACCGATTCGTTTCTACGGAACTTCATGTTTGCCATTTTTCATCGTACAAAAATCTTTCACCACTCGTTGGAATCGTGTGATTTTATTGAATATTTTCTTGTTAACCGTACCCCCGTACCTTGCGCGGTAGCTGAGCTCAGCATGATGAAAAAAACGCTGCAAATCCCTGCACAACGGTTTATTATTTTGTATAGAATACCCTTTCGTTACAGATCACAGCTCTATGTATAGATAACCCGTCTATATAATTATGATATATGTACTATTCTATACATTATGTAGATCGCAGACCCTCCTTAGGTTAGTACCTAACCCCGTACTCGTTACTAGGTACCTACCTGAATCACGAGTTAAATGTTGCTAAAATAATTCTGCCGATGACAAACAGTACCTAACAAAAAGAAACACACATAATGAAGTTCTGAAAAGAAATTGTTGATGAGGAGTGAAAAAAGTTGCGAAAGTACCTACCAACAAACTCCAGCCCCTTCTACGTAGATGGTATAATGAACCGTTGTGTAATAATTTACCGTTGAGTAATGATTTACCGTAGTAATAATTTACCCATCAATAATACTTCAACGTTTGTTCAAGTTTCACTACCTACCAACAAACTCCAAAAGAGCCATCATTTTTCAAGCGAAATAATATCACAGAACAACCAACTCGACTTCATACTACGCCAATATAATCAGGTGATCCCTAGCAATGATTTCATCTCCGCCAAATTTCCTATTGTGGGCGCGTCTCTGGTTACGAGATTTGGTTTGAATTGTATACAATTTCATTCACACTGGAGTCGAAAATGCCTGTCGGTGCAAACTTCGGGGCCTTACTGTGAACGAACGGCTGGACGTACGACGCTCCGGATGGTCTTAAAAAACTCGCAAGTTCAAGAACTATTTAAAACCGTAAAAATATTCACGTAAAAAAAAATGGTATAGGCGTTTTGAAAATTTCAACCCCTATTTTGAACCCCTTAGAGATGACTCACAGTAACGTCGAGCTTCGAGGACCAACTAGACGCCGAACGGAACCTATAACACGAATTTCATCAATTTTTTTTCATGGTAACTAAGAAAAGTGGCCCGTACGGCGTACGGCGGACAGACAGAAATATTTATTGCAGTTTTGGATTCTACATACCTTGAAACGTAAACCATCAAATTTTGAGGGGGGTAAGAATTTTTTTTTCATGCTCGATTCCAATGGTTCATTATTGAAAATAATAAACCAAAAGGTGGATAAACAAGGTAGTCAGCAACACAGGTAATGAAAAAAGTAATTGTTTACTAGTATCGAATGTGGTAACCTTGCATCACTGTGTAACCCGGATTGTTGTAACCTTGCAATCCGTAAATGGTTCCGTAAATTATCCTTAAATTGCTGTATTTCCTTTCAAGTCCTGAATCAAGATTAAGAGGAGGTTCCTTTGTTAATTGTGATTACCCGTTTTGTGTGTGAACAGTTTCTTTTGTAAATTGCGATTACGTAGTGTACGATGGATTCGGCTTTTGGCCAAATGGAAACATACTCTTAAATCATAATAATTTTGAAGTAAACTATTTTTACTAAACCTACGTAAGACTATTTTTACTAAGTTAAGTAAACGTTAAATAAACGTTTATTAAATAACTGAGTCTAATGGTTTGAAAACATTTTTGTGTGAAAGAGCGCAAAATTAAGAAATCGCACCAAGCAGCATTACAATTTCTTTTCTGATGATGAAGAAGGAAGAAGCGAGAATGATTCTTAGTTGCCTATCTACTGTCAAGATAAAGCTTGTGTTACAACATGAAAATGTCTCACTATGTTGCGGACTTTCACGCAAGCGTTTAGACCGACATTGAAGTACTTTAGAAGAGAAGTGGATTTCTTTCTGAAAAAGAGTGAGACATTTTTGAAAATGGTGCCGCGAGTTCAGGGGTTTACTGTTAGGAATATCGAGGGTAGGTATACGTGGTATAGGTACCATTAAATTCGCTGTATATAAGGATTTTTGTCGACTTGGCGCCAAGCAATGGCTCCAAAGTACCGGCAATGGCCACCAAGAATATAATATTCTGTCAAGTATTTTGGGATGTTATAATATATCAGCCTGAGAAAGTGCGAAATACGGCGTACTAACAGAAATTTTTGTATTCTATTGTCGGATTCTACATACCTTGAAACGGAAACCATCAAATTTTTTTTCCACGCTCGATTCTGAAGGTTCATTATTGAAAATAATAAACCCAAAGTAAGTACATATTGGCAAAATCCAAAATGATTTAAGCGTCTTTCTTCAAATGAAAATCATGCGGTTCATTTCTCAGATCATCACCTATGTCTTCATCATAGAACCTAATTTACAAAATGACCTAGGTACTCAAACTAATAGAGGCAAACCTATTTCATGTACATTTTCTCCGTTTTCGCGGAGAAACATTGAATAATTTCATCCTTGTAGGCCAAAATGAAATTAGCCTCACGTAACTTTAGTTATCGCCTTCAGTAAACAACTGCCTTGGATTTTAGGACGTCAGGTATATGGAAACCAGTGTTGTTTGTCGTTAGTGCGTTACACTTGTTGGTGTCGGTCGGAAATTTTAGATTGTCCCCCAGCCCGAAAAAATATCCAACATATCCATGTTAAAATTCCGTACCACCACATGGACGCAACTGATGTTGGTGACCCATTTGTTATCGTCTTTGAAGGAACTTGGAATTCAGAGTTTCGTTGAACTATACGTGCCGTGCAAGGTTTTCTAAATAGCGCCAGTGTGAAAAGTAGTAAAGGTGTTGAGGTAGTAGGAGTTGAAATTTTCAGAACGCCGTAGCCGTTCTTAGTACACCCATTCTCTAGGGGCTCCTGAGGACGTGTACCGAATTTCAACCCTCAGGACTATCTGGTGCCGGCGTTATGGAAGTTTGAAATCGCTATTATTCACAGACATAACAGATCGAACTGCAGTTTTGCACACACATTCCTTATGCTTCAAGGAATTTACTTTTGTGTATTCCCCCACATTTTGAAATTTTGTGGTATAAAAGGGTACCTACCTACTGGGAAAAAAATTTCAGGTACTGGGAAAAAATGTTTACTTCATCACTGCAAAAAGGTGTGATATCTCACCCCCAAAAACAGCCCTGTTATAAAAATTTACCCGCCAAAAAAGGAATTATATCCATTTTGCCCGCCAAAAATTGCATGCTCGGTGCTTCGCACCTCGCTCTTGGCCCGGTTCCTTCCTCCTCTGTTGAATATGTGTTTAGAAACCTGTTCCTTCGGACAAAAAGCTGCCTGACAAACAGCGTTGAAAGAACATTTAATGTCTGGGGGGAAGAAACAGGCTTCCATTGACATATCCAACAGAGGGGGAAGGAACAGGTTCAAGAGCGAGGTGCGAAGCACCGAGCATGCTGTTTTGGCGGGCAAAATAAATGTCCGTCCTTTTCGCGGCTGAGGAGGTTTTTTTGGCAGGTAAATTTTTTACAACAGGGTTGTTGAGGGGAGGGGGGTTATAACCACGCATGGCTGTATGAAATCGTGTTGGTTGTTCCGTGATATTATTTCATTAATTTGAAGAAATGATGGTTATACTGGATCTTGTTGGTAGTTACTTTTGTAACTTGAACAGAATAACTTGCATAACAACGAATAATTATAAATGGAAACCTTGAAACCGCCGCATATTTATGTTTATACTCGATTTAGGGCTTTCCGGGGGGAAGCACGAGAGTAGGTATTGACCACAGAAAACAGTGATCTACGCAGATTAGAGGGACAGCTATACTGAAAACAGTAAACCCTTGTGTAATAATGTGCAGCGTTTTTTCCCGGACATCGTGTTCTGGTAGGTCAATAACGTTTCTACACTCACAAACATGAAATTCGTATTTCTGCAAAGCCTCGCTTCGTTCCCAGAGACCCTTCCTCAGTCATTTCCCAGTTCGCCGCTGGTACGCACCTCTAATACTGGAAAAGGCATAAACCGGAATGATTATAAACGACCGCAAACCAGAAAGAAGTTATCCCTAATAAGTGGAATGATGAGCGCGGGCTTTGGTCATTAGGGATCCGAGTGGTCTCTTGCCCGCGACCGGGTGATTCATGTGAGTCATTACCGTATACACTACTGGAGAGTTCTGACCGCCTCTCGATCCCTCAAACCCGCCAGTCGCCTCCTTCATGCCAACTGATTGTCAATCATTTCCACATGCTCCGGAAGCTTCTCTTCTAGTTCATCTTTCTTATTTCGAAGTTGAAGGTAGACGTAACTATATCCAGCGCCGGATTTAGGTTTGTTGCGGCCCTGGGCCTATGTCTGTAAGCGGCCCCCTGGGTATAATAAATTCAATTATTTTATATTCTTAATATAAATGTTTATTTTATAATACATAATCATTAATATTCTTGAATTTTACAAATAAACTTTTGTTTTACAAATTAACTTTTTTTTTATTATTTGAAATAATGAACCATTGGAATCGAGCATTAAAAAGAAAAATTCTAACCCCCCCCTCCCCCTCATAATTTGATGGCTTACGTTTCAAGGTATGTAGAATCCTAAAATGCAATAAAAATATTTCTGTCTGTCCGCCTTACGCCGTCCAGGCCACTTTTCTTAGTTACCATGAAAAAATTGATGAAATTCGGGTTATAGGTTCCGTTCGGGGTCTAGTTGGTCCTCGGAGCTCGGCGTTACTGTCAGTCATCTCTAAGGGGTTCAAAATAGGGGTTGAAATATTCAGAACGCCGTATCTCGAAAACTTTCGATTGAAGGGTATGGTTTTTTTTACGTTATTAAATTTGTCTTGAGCTAAACAATTTTTTGAGGCCACCCGGAGCATTGTACGTCCAGCCGTTCGTGTGCACCAAAAAGCTTCGTCAACACGATCGTGAATCAAACGGTGTTAATCCGGCCCGGATATCATCGCTAGGGAGCACCTGATTATAATGAACGATGGCTGTATGAAGTCGAGTTGGTTGTTCTGCGATATTATTTCATTTGATAAGTGATGGACTATTGGATTTTGTTGGTAGGTACCTGTGAAACTTGAACAAACGTTGAAATATATTATTGATGGGTAAATTATTACACAATGGTAAATTATTACACAACGGTAAATTATTACATAGCGGTAAATTATTACATCACGGTAAATTATTACACAACGGTTCATCTACCAAGAAGGGGCTGGATTTTGTTGATCTGTACTTTTGCAACTTGAACAACCGTTGAAGTATTATTGATGGGCAAGTTATTACACAACGGTTCATTATAGGTATTGACAACAGAAAACAGAGATCTACGCAGAAGGGGCATCTATTTCACTCCACATCAACAATTTTCCTTTAGAACTTCATTATTTGCGTTTCTTTTTGCCGTTTTAGTTACTGTTTGTCATCGACTGCATTATTTTAGCAACATTTGACTCGAGTAACGAGTACGGGGTTAGGTTCTAACCTACGGAGGGTCTGCGATCCACATAATATGTATAGAGTAGTACATATTATATTATATAGACGGGTTATCTATACAGAGAGCTGTGTTCTGTAGCAGAAGGGTATTCTGTACAAAATAATAAACCGTTGTGCAGGGATTCGCAGCGTTTTTTTAATGCGATTTTTTAACAGACAGTTTTCTTTTTTAGGTCCAAGATTGTTTACAGAATTAATTGCCTTTGCATATAAAGCTAATTGACAATTTTAGTAAATTTAAAAATACTATTAATGTTCTTTTTAAACACAATATCAAAATGACATGTTTATTTCCCTTCTGAGCTTTATTCAGTAATTTCTTTCAATTACTGTGTCCCTATATTTTCATCTTTTACTTATATATCCTTACATTTATGCACCCGTTCTCTTAGTTCTAATTCTCAATTGCGTAAATTGGTTGTCATTATGTGGGATGGTGGCACTCGTCATGTTTTTCTCATGATTCTACTCCTGATCTCCAGACAATTTTCTTAAATTAGGGAGATGTGTTTTCACCTATCCTATCTGTTTTCACTCATGACGTGTACCATATTTTTGTTTGCACTGAAGTATCAAATACTTATTTTTGTATTACTTGAGCATATATTGTTGTAAATAAATGGCATTAAATTTTTTTTTAAATGACATGAAAATTACATAGTATAAATTATTCAGTTGCAATAATAAACGTAATTAAAAGGGGAAAACATTCAATGACGCCACACCGTAGGCAGGGCACACCTTTTAATTTCTGGACAAATAAAAATATTTCAAGGTGTGGTGCATTCGATCAAAATGACCTCATGTAATACAAAATGCATCGCTATAGAACCTTTGTCAATATTCAAATCCGTCCATAATATCTGATCAGTGTTTAGAGTTGTGACTAGGATTCAACGAGGGCTCTTGCGTAAATTAAAATTATTGCCCGGTCTTTATACTCGTAAATTCATGATTATTACGCGAATAACTCCTGCGAATTTCATCACATTCGGTCGATTGGAACGGGAATTATGAGACGGGGATTATGACGTCCGATTTTGAAGAAACTCCTTTGAACCTCCACATTTCAGCCAATTAAGACCATTGTTTCGCCCTACACACGCTACAGGAAGCGCGGCAGAAAATTAAAACAAATTGGTTCAGAAATGTGTAAAACGCAAACGCTGGTGGGCATTTTTACTTTGGAGGACGACTTTTTTTCTCTGAAATGTGATCACAAGGCTTCCCGTACCTTAGTAGACTTGGAAGCAAAATTCTATGTTAAATGGAACCAACCCCAGCTGCCAAACTTCGTAACCGCAAATTTCAAGAAAACTTAAACAACTCGACAAATCACCACCTCACCTGGAAGGCTGTGGTTGGTATTAACAATCATATTTTCTTTTAAACGAATAAGAGTTTGGTTGGTATGTTAGAATAAAAATGCATAGGTGCTTTTAGGGTTTTTTAGAGCTTATACGATTTTTTGGGTAGGTAATAAGGGGTATTGTCAAAATCGGCGCACAAATTTAAATAGGCTTGATTGCAGATTAATTCAGCCACAAAATTAATTAGTACATTGTAATGGACTGACAGAAGTTTAATGACGCAGTTGAGAGAAAGCGTTGCTGCTTGACACAGGATACCCCTGTTAATTGTGATCAAGACTTCTGTGAGGCATTTAGCATTGTTTAGTAGTACATAATATAGACTGTTGGAGTTTTGAATGTGTTGTTGTGTTTTGCGTTGACTGCGTGATTCTTATTAACCCTCAAAGATACAAAAGCATGATTTGATTCAATTTATTCATAGTAGTTGTCGTTAGACAGATAGGTAAGATTTTTAAATTAATTTTTCCCCTCATGTAATAAAAGATAAATGAAAGTGAAAAACATAAGCGTGACATTGTCTTGAAACACAACTACAACCTTCACTAATTAAACGTAAATCATTTTACCAGAATCAGTTTCTTAAATGAAACGGGACGATTAATCAATCAGCATATTAATCAGTCGATAAATAACTTTGTTTGTTGTTTATACTGCAAGGGCCTTACGGTTTTCTTCTTTCGCGGTTTATTGAAAATTCAATAAAAATGCTAAGAAGTGGGAACAGGTGTTTGATAGTTGTCGTGAAAGACTAGTGTGTTGTATATCATCAATGGCTCATTATAGTTCTCTTTTACTTCTCTCGTTTAATGACCAATCCATCGAGTGCCGTTGCTACTGCTGTAATGGATTTCTCCTAAATAAAACACGCTCGAATTCACTACATCCTGCTCCCAACGTGTTCCCATACTGTTATCTGAAAAACTAAAACCTCGTTCGACCCTCAGTTTCCAAATGAGGAATTGAATCCTCTTTGATGATGATTGATTGTGATTACGGATGATGATTGAATGTCTGTGAATATTAGAGGCTGAGCCCAGTGATTAGCTGGTGTAATGACCGGATGGAGCCGGAAATCTATTCATCCGTAACGTGGGAGACGAGTAGCGGAGTTGAGCCGAAATCCTGACTACGTTATTGATAGTAACATTATATCAATTTTGGGAGAAAGAAAAAGAATGAACACTTCCTTCTCATCGCTGAGGTAACATGTGGTTTGCGGATGGGTCAATTAAGGCAACTATCCTGTGATAATTCAATTTCTAACGATTTTAGACTCCTCGAAGCGTTCTTTGAGCAAGTTTTTTCAAAATCAAAGTAACCCTTCATCATTCGTCTTGATCTTGCCCCCGTCAAAATCTTTCCTTCGATGCAACGCATTTGGAGGACTAAACTGTCCAGTAAGATTTTCTGTAAAGCAATCATCAACGGCCACGGTGACACGCTTTTACAGAAGGGTTCAGGAGTGAATGATACGTCTATTCAGCTTTCCAAGCAAAGTGAGGTCGAGTATGTTAAAAAGATATTAATGGAGTCAGGCAAGTCTGAAATATATCACAATCCTGTCATCAGACAAGTTGAAGACCTCAGTGAAATTCATTGTGTTAGTGCGCCTAAATGGGTTCTGTTTGATTAAGATGAGAATACTATGGCACCAGAGATGATACGATTTGTATGAAATGCGAATACAAGGCTCCAAAATAAGCTGCCGAATTTTAAATCCGGCTCAGGAATTTTTTGTGAGAACTAACAGGACCAGGTGAGTATCAAGGTCGACGGAAGTTCTAGTTGGTAGGGAACTGATCCATTAAGCCCTGCGGATATTGCTATTCAAGTGGAGTGTCAAGTCTGATGGTTCAGTTTGAATCGTTCACTACAAGAATGTAGATTCGAAGAACTGTGGACATTCCACTCTGGGCCATTGGTTTTGGTTTATTATTTTCAATAATGAACCTTTGTAATCGAGCATGGAAAAAACAATGTTTAACCTCCTCTCAAAATTTAATTGTTTACGCTTCAAGGTATGTAGAATCCGAAAATGCATCAAAAAACGCTGCAAATTATTACACACCGGTTTATTATTTACCTCTGTAGATGCCTCTTCTGCGTAGGTGTTTTCGGTGGTAAATACCCTCGAGCTCCCTTCAGGAAAGCCCTAAATGGAGTACTGGAGCTGGCCCGGGAATTAAAGTTTCATACAAATGCGCGGGATTCAATAATTCAATCATTAATAATTATTTGTAATTACACATGTTGTGTAATAATTAACCCAATACTTCAACGTTTGTTCAAGTTGCAAAAGTACCTATCAACAAAATCGAAAAGGGCCATCATTTTTCAAATGAAACAATATCACCGAAAAACCAACTCGACTTCATACAGCCATCCGTGGTTATAGTCAGCTGCTCCCTAGTAATGATATCTGGGCCGGATTTATACCGTTTGATTCACGATCAATTTAAAAACGTAAAAAAAACCATACCATTCTATTGAAAGTTTTCGAGCTACGCGCGTTCTGAATTTTCAACCCTTATTTTTCACCTCTTGGAGATGACTGACGGTAACGCCGAGCTTCGCGGACCAACTAGACCCCAAACGGGACCTACAAACCAAATTTCATTAATTTCGGTTCATGACGACTAAGAAACGTGCCAAGTATGGCCTACGGCGGACAGACAGAAATTTTGTCATTGCATTTTCGGATTCTACATACCTTGAAACATAAACCATCAAATTTTATGGGGGGGGGGGGGGGGGGGTCAAAAAAATTTTTTCATGCTCGATTCCAAAGGTATATTATCGAAAATCATAATAACTCGCCGTACTTGGCACTTTTCTTAGTTACCATGAACCAAAATTAATGAAATTTGGTTTGTAGGTCCCGTTTGGTGTCTAGTTGGTCCTCGAATCTGTGAGTTACTGTCAGTCATCTCTAAGGGGTGCCAATTAGGGGTTGAAATTTTCAGAACGTCGTAGCTCGAAAACTTTCAATAGAAGGGTATGGTTTTTTTTAACGGTTTTAAACACTGATCTTGAACTAAAGAATTTTTTTAGACCACCCGGAGCATTATATGACCAGCCGTTCGTTCGTCAACATGATCGTGAATCAAACGGTATAAATCCGGCCCAGATATCATAGCTGGGAAGTACCTGATTATAATCACGGATGGCTGTATGAAGTCGAGTTGGTTGTTCTGGGATATTATTTCATTTGGAAAATGATGGATCTTTCGGATTTTGTTGATAGGTACTTTTGCAACTTGAACTAACGTAGAAGTATTATTGGGCAAATTATTACACAACATTTCATTATACTGTATACGTAGCTGGGGCACCTGTACAGGTAAATTATTACACAACGGTTTATTATTTGACTTAACTACAAATAATTAATGATTTAATTATTGAATCCCGCGCATTTATTTGAAATTCAATTTTGGAGCCGGCTCCAGGACTCGATTTAGGGCTTTCCTGGGGGGGGGGGGGGGGGGGGGGAGCTCGAGGGTATTGACCACAGAAAACGTGATCTACGCATAAGGGGATTTTTGATTATAAAACCAAGTAATTACTCGTTAGGTAGGTCGATACAGTATGATTACAAGACAGTTAACTTCACAGTGTTTACCTGATATATTCTGTGGGTCTCTTTATGGGTGGAGGTCAGCGTGGAATCCCTCTCCCGCCTCATACTATTGGGAGGCTGATGGATGTTATCGATGTAACTCGAATTAATATATCCGATGCATCTCATGGATCTTCCAGCTGCCATAATGAAAAAAAAATATTTACCGTAAATAGTTCGATTAGCTCAGTGAGGATCACACTGTCCTTGTCAGATTTTCAGCATTTCTCCAAACAGCCTAAATTTGAAGTTGAACCAGTGTTCTCTAGGTTGTGCATCGATTTCTATTAAGGAGCAAGTATCTGGATAGCAGAGGTTTGCGGAGCGGATTTAGTTCCATCAGCTCTAAATAGGGTCTAATGCGCTATGAGATACAAACTACTTTGAATAACCTCCGAGAATGAATAGAACGCGGTGTTCCGTTTCACAGCCACCGCAAGTGCTGATAGAGCAGAGCTCTCCCAAGACCGCAAAACACCGGCTCAATCCTCGACCTACGATCCTTCGTACCAGTAGGAGGTTGAAGCCGCCTGGCACAATAGGAGCATAGCAGCTACTAGAACAATCGCATTAGCATCTTCTTTTACTGATCAAGACGGCTCCGAGTGAAGCCATTTAGGAACGGGTTTGGCAGCTGCTCCACAAATATAAAAGCAAGAAGAATAGGGCGAAAAAAGGTAACCCGTCGCACAATGGGCCAGGCGTGCTATCCAGCATCATTATGTATTAATCTGTGAGGTGATGGCTCGGCCTATGCATGCCGGGTCCCATTCAAATGCGACTTGAAGACTTTTTTCGGGCTCTTCTTTTTCTAATACCTAAATTTCTTTATACCTCCAGGGTCTCAAAGGGGTCTCCGTGTGTAAGGCTCAGGGATGTACTGGAGCGTGATGCCTATAGGGGACTAACCTCGGAACACGGGGCCCTTCTTTCCTTGGCTTTTTTTCATTTTGTAAAGAGGTAAAAAAAAACTACTGGAAAACAGGATTCTTAGTCCTTCCGACTGGAACTTTTTCTGGTCGTTGGTAACGCTTTCTGGAGAGGGAGCGCGTTGAAGAACGTGCTACTAATCAAACAAAGTTGATCGGTAAGACACCTCTGATTCTGTGAGTTGGTCGTGGAGAGGTCTTTTCCCTTTCATTTCATCACGTTCGCTCATCAAACATTTTACCTTGTTCAGTAGGCCAACTTAATAGGTGATGTGATGCAGTGAATCATTTCACTATGGTATAATTGTGTAAATATTATTGCTGTTCGTGGTACGTAAACATTAATATTAAAATCAAATCAAATATTTTATCTGTCAAAAAATTGTATAGATTGTTAAAGATTCGGATGTGGTGATGGGTAGGTACATTATAAGTAAAAACATTTATGCAGATTTAAAATTAATGTCAACAGCACTGGAGTTTGCCGTGCCGTGCACGACAGTACCTATGGATCAGAAAAATTATTTTAAGTACCTTATAATTTTGAAGTAGGTACGTAGGTTAATTTAAAAAAATTATTGGATTTTTGCTCGTTCTGGCTCGTTTTGAATTTGCGCGTCATTCGATGCATCTCTCAATGTTGTTAGGTGATGACTGTGTGGGCTGATGAGGTACTTATTCGCTTCGAGTTCTAGTAGGTTCCAATTTCTCCCACTTTATCCTCGTCGTTTGGTAGGTAATCCGCCAGATAATATTCCCTGTATGGCTTATACAGTGGGCATTCGAGCAAGAAATGTGCTACGGTTTAAGGCTCCATTGAATTGCAAACCGTGCACTATTCTCTATTGTCTACCTCATATTGGCTGCGCTTGTGAATGAATTTGATTTTTCCTATCCCAGTATTTGCTGATGGCAATCTTAACTTGGCGATCATTCCTTGAATGTTTCCAGGCGAATCCAAGTACGCCTGTTTTACACCATAATCAACTATCACTCGGTACATGAGGTTGTATCTGCTGTTCAGTATTAACTGTATTTAATCCAGCAGTGGTTCTTCCCGATTTATCAATCGTCCTCACATGCATTGCTGGGATCTTCACAAATATATTAATATTATTGGTACGGTTATCCTCTACCTTAAGATACAATATTCATTTAAAAAAAAAAAGTCCAATTGCCTCGTGCTTGTGAACGTAGCTTCCTCGGTTTTTTATGCATTACCTTTGAAATATCTCTAACTACGAAAGAGAGCTATTAATTTGATAAAATGTTGAGCGTAGGTTATGGTTAGTCCTCAGTTGGTTTCCCAGAGAATGGCGAAATTCTTCTGCGCATGAGCGCAGAAAAACCTGTAGGTACCGTCGTGGTGAACAGATGTAGAGGGTAATAAATTAGGAACTGCTAACAAGGGTTTGTGGCTATTGATCCATCACGATAGACTGAAAGATGTTTCGTAAATAGTATGCGATATCACCTTATTTCTATGGACTCGAATAGTGTCTCACAACAGTATACTGGATTTCACATAAACATTTTATCTATGCCTTCATATCCTTATGATATTGGGCAACTTTATATACAATATGCTAACAACTTCGGCGTGATTGAGGTTCTTGTTTGGTGGACATGATTTTGAAGAGAGTTATCACTATGATAACTGGGCTTTTGACCGTTTGATTCACGGTAAAGTTTATAACTTCTGTCGGCTGAAACTTGTGAATGAACTGTGGATCGTACAGTGAAGTATCGTACAGTGCTCTGGGTAGTCTAGAAATGTTTAGTACGTATTGGGGTATTACAAGGATTACCCCCTAGACATTTTCATTTCATGAACTTGTCCAATTTCATGAATTTGTGCAGTCCAAAACTTCAACTGCACTGAAAAGACTCCAGAAATCTTCCGGAAACTTCAAGTTGATATTTTAGGAGATCCCCAGTAGCAGTATTTCGTTTGGAATAACTACTGACAACTAACCGGATGTAATGACCACATTGGGTGTAATTTAGCTGCTACCATTACCGCCGAAAATTCGACAACACGCGTGGTCGTAGCCAATCAGAGAGCAGTAAATGGCGTTGAAATATGACCGCGTAAATGGTCTCCGATAACATCAGGTGTCGGTAAGAGAAGAAAACTGACCGCTGAATGTGAAGATGCCGCGCTAAAAAAGATTTATAGATGCAGAAACAGGAATGAAATCCACACGAAAAACAACGAGAGAAGAAACGAGAATAACTGAAATGAAACTAGTCGTTGGAATGAAGCGCTGCCACAAATGCGTTTCGAGTATCTGAAGATGAATCAAAAACCTGGCTGCCCTCAGGGCTCAGCGCAGGGCAGTGGGCAGAGACAAAAGATTACAACCGGTTCCCCAGGTCTAGCCACAACAATTAACCTAACAACCCATCAATTACGCTCATCTTCATGTATCATGATGAATTCATAACTCTTGGAAATTAAAAGGCATTTTTCGTTTCAGGAAGGTGGCTTCAAAACTCTTTCTTTTGCCTCTCCGTATTAAAATGTTCTGCTTCAGCTGGTTTCGAGCTCTCGCTTCAAAGTCTATTTACTTTGTGGCGGGGTGGCCGCCTTCCGTTTTGCGGTTGCAGGATTTATGGACGGCAGTTTTTAACCGGGTTTGAGATTATTGCCAGGTACTTGCAGGGGGATCTGATTGTGTAAATTTCTCTAATGGTCATGTCCGGTTGGGAGGGGACGTAAAAATGGTATCAGATCTTAAATATGTGAAAGGAAAGGTAAATTTACGGATACGACTTGTGGCTCGGCCTATCATTTACATACCTGTAAAGTACGTTTGAGAGGTATGAAGTGTTCAGAGTTATGAAAAATGTAGGTATAAAGTGTTTCCCACGACACATGTTACCCTCGACACCGCTTGCAATCGACATTTCTGCTCCTCTCGGAAGCTTCTATGAAAATGACACACACCTACCAGCAAATCCATTTTTACGGTTGTGAGCATCCAGTTGCCTTGCCAGTAAAAAGTCTTCTAAAAACCAGTAAAAAGCCTTGAGTAACTCCAATTGCTGCAAAAACTATCACTTGCATCTGTGCACTGCCATATAGGCGTTGAGCCTTGTTCATTAGGTTGCAATTCAGCAAATTAAACAGTGAAGTTGATGAGAGATGGCTCTTTTTTCTTATTATTTACGAAAATTCTTCCATTAAGCTACATACTCTGTTCTTCTCAGGCGCCTATACCACCGATAGATCAGTAAATTGATTTGTGAGCTCAATTTTTTTTCCACTTAGCTTTTTTGGTAGTAATTTTTCCACTCAGCATATTTGGGATGCAACCACGTAGGTAGGCACTTTCAGTTATTCAAGTGCTAATTATCAAGGAGCCACCAGTACTTGTGTCAAGAATCTAATTTACATCGTCTTGGCGTGCATGCAGGTGCACGTCCTTGATACGTGGCTACCGCCTGACGTCTTGCAACTTCGTGCATCTCACCAATTGGTATCACGCTTTTCAAAAAATTAAATAAACACCTAAATAATAATAATAGTAACATTTATCATTTCCATTCGCAATTTACTTTCGCTTCATATACTTATTGCCAATAATACAGTACCATCTCGATACCTCACGCGTTCATCAGCAAACCTGCAGCAGCGAATCTGCGGCCGTGAAGGCTGCAGACAAGCACATTATTTTTTCACTTTTCCGTTCAGCTTCTGCTTCTGCCGTCTCGTACTGTTCGATTTCTGTGAATTTCACCTCATCAAAATTATATTTTGCAATCTCGAAAAGAACCCGCTTAGTGTGCTCCTTTTTCGATTCGTCGGAGGAAAATTTTCCTTGAAATCCGCGCAAAACCTCGCCTGTGAGCTGGAGTCCCCGTACCTGTGTTCTAAGTTAATTTTTGATTTGAGTTTTATGAAACACGCATACTGATAAAGGTTTTCCTTCAGTTTTAGGTATAAATATACCTTCCTACGACCGACGTCACTACTTCGCTGGCATTTTTGGACTTGATTCGAAAGTGAGAAGCCCAATACTCTTCAAAAATAAAGTTGCTACGACCACTGTATGTCCTTCCCTCCCTGACCTTTTTTAGTGTTTTTTTCACGATAAGGTACTGTTCTAAAAATTTGAAGATATTTGTAGGAAATAGGACCACAGGTGCCGCACACCTTTTGCAGTACAACTTCCATTAAACTTTTCATAAGTGGATTTCGGCCATAGTTTTGCACTTCCTAGTTGGTACTGGTATTAGTTACTGGTAGGTACGGTAGTGGTAATTATTTTATTAATACCATGGTACCGATGGTTATAGGGGTTGTTTTACAGCTGAATTAGTCCTGTGCCTACCGAAATAGTTTTCTGTGCCAGAGCCCTCAAAATGATTTTCGGAGTGGATTTTCCGAGTCTTCTCGCTTTCCCGTTTCTTTCAGTTTAGTGGGTTCATCCCAACTGTCCTTCAGTTCAAATTTATTTTGGGTTAATTTGTTTCCGTGAAGGTACACACTTTTATTTGCACGTTTCATTATCTGAGGAAGCAAATTTTCGAATGACCTCCGACCGAAAAACATGTTCAATGTTTAAAATTTCCATCGCACTTTTAACTGGGTGTATGTGTATGGTGCATTACGCACCGGTGCTTGTAGGTATAATGTGATTTTAAACATGATTAGTGTAAGGACTTTCCATTGGCCCCATCAAATTTGTCAAATCAAAGCAGGTTGCCGTTGGGCAGCAGAGGCCGTCGGTAATTTGTCGAACGTTGCCCTCGGAGTGATGGGCCGGTAGGGTGATGGGCTGCCGTGGTGGAAGCCGTGGGGGATAATTATAATGCGCCGGTGGAGGATCAGAAGGGAGTGAGGGACATAACTCGGGCGGACAAGGCTCGCTGAGCCGATATGACATGGAGAGCCGGTCGTGACACCCTGCTGTGCTCCGTCGCTAGGAAACACGTTCTAAGGATTGAATTTTTCTCTCAAGACCTACCTACCGAACTGCTCGCAATTTTATTGGAAATGCCAACACCTCATATCCGTGAACAGCACGTGATAATCGAAAACTTCAGTCTACCGACCAGTAATAAATAATCGTTACTTAGGCCTACTAGACGAGTCATTGGTTTCTGTTTTTCAGTAATCAGTACATAAATTGATACTAGTAGAGGTCATTCATCTCCAATTGTGACAGATAAACACATTGTTCCTCCCAGGCCTCGATTGGTTCTTACGACACATATTTAGCCCACCGTGCATACTGGATATAATCCACTGAAATCTAAAACGAAACTAACTTGAAATCGCACAAAAACTGCATGAGAACAATCTATAAAACGCTGCAGAGACCTTGTCACAAATATTCTAGTGGACATACCTACAGAAATATTGGCTGTTCGTTTATTGTTTCTTTCATGTGCAATAATTAGCTATTTTTTATGGTTTCCACCAATTTTGGGCCTTCATAAACACTAATTGGGGCTCCTATTTTTGACAAATTATCTTTGATCATTGGTAATGCTATTTAAATTATTTTGATTCACCTCTTCATACTGCTGCTAGTGTTATTATACAAAGTTGTTACGGTAATTTCAGAAATTCCCCAGGTTTTTGACTCATAAAAAGTTAATTTTGGGAACTGGACCTTCGTTACAACTTGAGTTCTTCACTCTATGGTCAAAATCAACTTGATATCCGGTCTTCTCGCCCTAAAAAACGAAAAACCAAACCTCACCACTCATGTTCACTAAAACCTCGAAAAACCCTGTTTTTACACCCATTTTTCACCCATAACACCCTGGGTGTTATTCCGATCGGGCTGCCAACCTTCGGAGCGCAACTAGGACCCAAACGGAGACATGTGTGGGAAAGAACGTCGATTTTAGACCAAATTTTGAGGTAACTTTAAGGCTGAAACTTTTTTAGAACCTCAGTTCTTTGCTGATTGGTCAAAATCGTCTCCTCGCCTTAAAAAACACGGCAAACGATACATCACAAACTCTTGTTACTAAAACACCAGAAAACATATTTTAACACCAATTTTACAACAATAACATCCCTGGGTATATTCCGATCGGGCTGCGAAGTTTCGGGACAGAACTACGGCCCAAATGGAACCAGTTTGCGAAAGAACGAATTTTTTAGACCGAACATAAAGTAGATGTGGATGATACGGCTGACCTGACGGTTGACGGATATTGCAGTTTTGGAATCTGCGCACCTTAAAACGTATAAGAAAAAATTTGGAGGTGTTCGAAAAAATTTTGCTGAGATACATGTATTATTTACAGAATAATAAACCAAAGCTGGAATTTTGCCGTAGATATTGCACTGAGCCATTGACAGTAACGCAGTAACTACAGTAACTTGATAAATAGCCGATACTTGCATTAAGAAAAATCTGTCAGATATTTAAGTTACATTTATAACATAGGAAATAACAATAATAACAAGGAATTTAGTGACTCGAAGCTTGACGACGCGGGCATAGCCTAATTAACTGGGACACACCACTTTCCTTATGTTCTATTTATCTACTGCAATACGTTGAATGCAAATATGTCGAATACAAATATTCTCTTCTGTTCTATCGCCATACTATTACTTAAATATTACCCGTGTTCTTGCCTTATCTCTAGTCCACTATGAATTTGACCATCTATTTTGATCTCGAAGAATACTGCCCACCTCTCCTTCCCCCCTTCTCCATCCTCTCGATAACTGTTGGAACTGCTGGTTAGTTTCTGGAATTTGCACGAATATCTGAAAGAGAAAACAACATCTGAATGAGAGAAAACAATCCGGAAGCTCCTACAGACTTACACCCCTCTGGTAGTGACGCACTTACCACACTTACATCACTGTCGGCGTATCAAATTTCAGGTTCGAAACGTTATTTATTGTTTGAGCAGTGTGTGGTACATAAATTTTCGCATCTTCTGTATACCTTTTAGCCACCTTTCCACCCTGTGTCAGTAAGCATTCAACTTTTTCCAACATGTGTCAAATCAAATTCTACTGCATTACTTTGATGTTCTTCTGTTACATCGGTTGAATTATGCCTTCCGGTGTTTCCTTCCCAACCTTGGGGTATGAAGGTGGCAACTTAGCAGTATTTTTCACTCAAGTTTTCATGGTTTAAGCTTATTGCCTACCACTCTTTCAGGAGGTGTAGAATTTATGTAATTAAGTTTATGTTACAAGTTTTGAATTATTCAAAGACCCTAATCCTATATGAAGTAATATTATCATAACTTACCTTTGTTAAATTGTCGATGTTATATTGTCAAATCACGTGGTTTGAATGTTGTAATAATTATGCTCTTTTCGAAAAGTTAACCTCCAACCTTTCTATCAGCGCATGCGCAGTCCAGTTATGCTAACCTTGTCATTTCTCAAATGATAGCTGATCAGAGGGAAGCTGGATTCGGTGGGCAGTCTGGGGTTCATCTAAATGTTGCACTGGCAATTTTATATTGGAAAACAAAACAAATGTTGGACCTCTCAGCTGGAAATAACAAAATATGATTTAGCCGCTGAAGAAAAATAGATCATGGCTGACATTTTATGGAAATGCTAGTGTGATAGACTTGCAAAAGTTAGACCGACCCCAAAATACCTGTCTACGAATCGCACTTGGACTTCTCAAGCCCCCGAAGGTGGACAGCCGCCACTACAAGTAATGGGAAATATGCTTGCGAATCGATATGCCTCTTCACTCTATTCTAGGGATCCCAACCAGTACTATCTACTAGTACAGTTGTCAACTGAAGTTCTTTCAGAACGGTTTTGGGAAAGAAAGAACTCGCTACTGGTATGATGTCATAGCTTCTGGACTGCGAATGAATATGGGTACTTTCTTCGCCAAAAGCTCCACACTACACTATCCCTTATGCAGTCCTAGCCTCACCACCGGACGTATCTTTTGCCCTAGAGACGAAAGATCTAAGACCGTGGTCTGCAAATACGGTTGTGAATGATCATCTGACGAGATTTCATCCGGGAGCACTCATATCTACAGGGACGGGTCTTGCAGCAGTGGAAGAACTGGCTGCTTTTTATGTACCTACTTTTAATTACTCCAAGTCGATGAGATTATGGGATTAATCATCGATATATTCGGCTGAAACTATTGCAATTCTGGAAGCCGTCAAATACACTCTCAGCCAGGACGCATACCATCAAAAAATAGTCATTATCAGTAAGAATCGAAAATCGTTCTCACTAAATTTAAATCCATGACTCCCCAGGTATCTCTGGACGAAATCGAGAGCGAAATGCTTCACAAAATCTATAGATTGAAAGAACGGGGGACTCGAACGGTTCTTCTATGGATTCGAAGTCACGTAGGGGTTTTTGGAAATGAGAAGGCAGACTCACTTGCCAGACACGCAGTAGAGCTAGATCGTACAGACGAAACGACCGACTCATACCCACCTTCAGACCTTCGCAGAACTTTTAAGAAAGAGGCCACACGGCAATGGCAGAACCAGTACCATGAATATAGCTCTGTGAACTCCTGTAAATCACTCTTCCCCGTAATAACCGGACGTATTTGCTTTTCAGAAGTTTAAGGAAGGCCAAAAAAGGAAGGCCTTCCTGTTTTATAAAACAGCAAGGATCAGAAGCAATCGTTATCTCTGCAGCAAATATTTACACAGGATCAACCAAGCGGAAACCCCTCATTGCCCCACTAGTACACAGGAAGAAGAGGATCTGGACCACATTGTGCTCATATGCCCACGATTCGATGCCCAACGAGACACCCTTTTCCATAAATTATGGGGTTTTGTTCCTATCTATTTCAGAAAAATAATGAAATTTATTTTCTTTTATATGAATATTTTGTCAAAATTAATCAAAATATGTACCGTATCTGTCTATCGACATTCCAGAAGCCGTTATTAAGTCTTACAGCCTACACTCTGCCACACGCAAAAGGTTGCCATGCATCGTTACGTCAGTAATTGTTTTAAAGTCTGCATCCTCTCGCCTTCCCAGCCCTCCGGGGGATAATTAAGTAAAAAGAATGGAGTCGAGACTTATCCCCGACAGACTGGAGGCCAGACCAGCTCTAGAGACGTGCAAAGTCATCCACTCGAACCGCTGAAAAGGATGCGTCCCGGGAGCCACAACGGAGAGCTAAGAACAAATAGCACGAGGAGGTGGAGAAAACAAAAAAATTCCCTCAAGTGGGGGACCACTCAACGGGAAGAACTTCGGATTTCGGTTAATTGTGACAATGACCGGTTCGGGAACGACCGTTCCCAAACCACTTGAAAGTCCTCGTGGCCCACCTTTGAGACTCCTCTGCCTGGTGGATGATTGTTTGTTTCCACAACTGTAAAACATGTGCAACTTGATGAACGCTGTTTTTTGTTGTCGACCTTCCTCAGACCACTAACAAAGATGTGGAAGTAGTCTTGAAAACAACAAAATCTATTGTTGGACCTAAGAAGTTGCACCTTGCGAGCTGTGCACTGGAACAAATCTGTGTATACATCATAAGGAGGGTACACGGTCCCAGCGAAACCACGTTCCTTCCTTATCTGGATTTGAAATTGGATCAGCTCAATTAGTGTTACACTGTATAATATTTTTAAGGGCTTAAAACATTCATATTCGGTCGGGGAGATCAATCCCTAGATTTTAAAACCCTTAGCTCCTTGCTTCGCAGCAAACCGCCCGCGCACATCAATTTTTCATAGTTTTCATTACCTACTACGGCGTTTATGGAATTATAGGTCAACATCAGCTAGTACTGAAAACGGTTGAATGATTATAACCATTCATCAAGAACTTGGAAAGGAAAAAAGCAGCAAATTATTACGTAACGGTTTATTGTTGTGATATCACTGAATTCCTATTAGCTTAAGACCCGGATTAAGTAAGGTGTTTTTTTTGCTCTGATACGCGCGCGCGCGCGCGCAGTGTGTCCAAGTATAAGCTGTAATAATTACCAGTAATTAATTAGGTTAAATAATTACAGATAGATAAGTTTACAGATACATTAGTTACTAAGATAAAAGAACCCAGGAAATTACTGAAATGTTCCATATGAAATGTGTATGAAATGATTGTAGAGGACTTGACAAGTGAACATCTTCTCGCTCGTTGATGTCTGGAATGAAAAATGCGAGTGTACATATTTTCGTGAAGATCATACTTTTGATTTATTATTTCAATATTTTCAATATTCAAAATAATTTTTAACCCGCCCCTCCCCCCCCCCCCCCAAAGAATTTGGTGGTTTACATTTCAATGTATGTAGAATCCGAAAATGCAATAAAAAAACGCTGCAAATCCCTGCACAACGGTTTATTATTTTGTATAGAATACCCTCCTGTTACAGATCACAGCTCTTTGTATAGATAACCCTTCTATATAATATGATATGTACTATTCTATTATATACATATTATGTAGATCGCAGACCCTCCGTAGGTTAGTACCTAACCCCGTACTCGTTACTAGGTACCTACCTAAATCACGAGTTAAATGTTGCTAAAATAATTCTGCCGATGACAAACAGTACCTAACAAAAAGAAACACACATAATGAAGTTCTGAAAAGAAATTGTTGATGAGGAGTGAAAGAAGTTGCAAAAGTACCTACCAACAAACTCCAGCCCTTTCTACGTAGATGGTATAATGAACCGTTGTGTAATAATTTACCGTTGAGTAATGATTTACCGTAGTAATAATTTACCCATCAATAATACTTCAACGTTTGTTCAAGTTTCACTAACTACCAACAAACTCCAAAAGAGCCATCATTTTTCAAATGAAATAATATCACAGAACAACCAACTCGACTTCATACTCCGCCAATATAATCAGGTGATCCCTACCAATGATTGGCCGTATTCACAAATTCCTATTGTGGGCGCGTCTCTGGTTACGAGATTTGGTTTGAATTGTATACAATTTCATTCACACTGGAGTCGAAAATGCCTGTCGGTGCAAACTTCGGGGCCTTACTGTGAACGAACGGCTGGACGTACGATGCTCCGGATGGTCTTGAAAAACTCGCAAGTTCAAGAACTATTTAAAACCGTAAAAATATTTACGTAAAAAAATGGTATAGGCGTTTTGAAAATTTCAACCCCTATTTTGAACCCCTTAGAGATGACTCACAGTAACGTCGAGCTTCGAGGACCAACTAGACGCCGAACGGAACCTATAACCCGAATTTCATCAATTTTTTTTCATGGTAACTAAGAAAAGTGGCCCGTACCCCGTACGGCGTACGGCGTACGGCGGACAGACAGAAATATTTTTATTGCAGTTTTGGATTCTACATACCTTGAAACGTAAACCATCAAATTTTGAGGGGGGGTAAGAATTTTTTTTTTCATGCTCGATTCCAATGGTTCATTATTGAAAATAATAAACCAAAATTTCTGTCTGTATGCCGTACGTGGTACGCCTTACTTCGCACTTTTCTTGGTTACCATGAACTGATATTAATGAAATTTGGTTTTTAGGTCCCATTTGGGGTCTAGTTGGTCCTCGAAGCTCGGCGTTAATGTCAGCCATCTCTAAGGTGTGAAAAATACGGGTTGAAATATTCAGAACGCCGTAGCTCGAAAACTTTCAATAGAAGGGTATGGTTTTTTAAAGTTTTTAAATTGACCTTGAACTAAAGAATTTTTTGAGACCACCCGGAGCATTGTACGACCAGCCGTTCGTTTGCACCGAAAAGCTTCGTCAACATGATCGTGAATCAAGCGGTATAAATCCGGCCAAGATACCATTGCTAGGGGCTGTATGAAGTCGAGTTGGTTGTTCTGTGATATTATTTCATTTGAAGAATGGTGATTCTTTTGGATTTTGTCGAGAGGTACTTTTGCAACTTGAGCAAACGTTGAAGTACAGTTGGGTAAATTATTAGCCAACGGTCAATTATTGTACAACGGTAAATTGTTACACACCGGTAAAATTATTACCCAGCGATAAATTATTACACTACGGTTTGTTATACTATCCACGCAGAAGGGGCATCTATACAGGTAAATTATTACACAACGGTTTATTATTTACCTTATGCTTTATGAATAATACAAATAATAATTGATGACTGAACTATTGAATCCCGCGCATTTGTATGAAATTAATTCCTGGCCGGCTCCAGTACTGCATTTAGGGCTTTCCTGGAGAGAGCTCGAGGGCACTGACCACAGAAAACAGTGATCTACGCAGAAGGGGCATCTATACAGGTAAATAATAAACCGCTGTGTAATAATTTGCGGCGTTTTTTCAGCTCTTGCAAAATAAATACTAACTTCCCACCATCCTTAATGTGGAACCAATTAGGTAGACATCTACTTAATTCCTTTAATACCATTTATTTGTGTCTAAGATCCTGGAAACTAAGATAGAATTAAGAAGTTTCTTTTGATTCTTTTTGTTTAGTAGTGCTCCAGTATGTTGTATCTGTACCCACCTGTATTTTGAGAATCAGTAGAATAAATTGCAATATTTAAATCACTCGAATCGTCCATGTTCCACTTCACATCTCACCTGAAAAGTATAATTTTGTACTGAATGCCCCTGGTTGTTTTCCACCATCCTGGAGGAGTAACATTTTCTGAATGTTACCACCGGATATTATTTAACTACACCGAAAATCTCATTATACCAAACGAATGTCGAGTAACTTTCCTATTCATCCGCTACCCCAAACGTTATTCCCACCTCTCCGGGTCAGGTCTGTAGTTACGCCCTTTTGTTCCTTAGTTCCCTCTTATATACCCTGAATGTTAGAATTTTGAGTATCCCGTGTTACCGTTGAAATTCTCTTGAAAAGGAGGGTTTTACTTGGGGCGCAGCATAAATCAAGATGAAGTTTTGCGGGTGAAACTTTTCTCTCCTGAGTGTCTGAATAATTAGACACGCCCGAGTGGGATATAAAGTGAAAGTGAAATACGTTTCATTTAGGTTTATTATTTGAAGAAACAATCGTTATGGTGGAACTTTTTTGACGATGGAAAAATTGAATTGATGGAGTGAAGTTTGTTTGAAGGGAAATAATAATTCATGAAGTGATTTCGTGCTGATGAAAAATAAGTTTTTCCTCGTGTTTTTTGTTAACTTTATTATTTTAATTGAAATGCACTATCTGAAATTCATAAGAATCGATAACTCCAAATTACTCCAACTTTTGTTTCTAAGTTCTTCAATCCGCCTCGGCACTTGCTCCTTCATTATTTGTTTTGTTATTGTGGGCTGCAAGCTAAGTACCAGTTGTAATGAGGGGCTTTAGCTTTTGCCCTTTATGTAGCGTCTCTTTGTAGCGGAGGTTGAAGTTTAGTTCCAAAAATATACTTTGCAACTCGCGGATTATACAGTCAGCTCCTAGGTAAGTAGAATGGCCAGTTTATTCGTTCCACGAAATCAATCTTGACTCTTGAAATCGATGAAAAATTCATTTCATTTCCATTTTAGGACGTGTAAGTATTCATACAAAATAGTGAATTCAGTAAACGACTGATTTCACTATTTTAGCGGCAGGATGAACTCAGCGTCCGGGGATTTCCACGGCTTTTCACTAAGCCAAAAGACGCCAAATGAAAATATGAAGGGGCTGGTCTAAGATTGTCGATTTTACTAGTCATTTTGGATTAAAATTCACCAGTTGCGAGCTGGGCAAGTAGATAAAATATGGGATATATAATTATATAAGGTCGATCGCCATAATAATGACTTCTATAGTGGGCAGTTATCATGGCTAGCGCCATAAATTCACCATCCTAGTCAAAAAGGCTGCAAATTATTACACAGCGGTTTATTATTTACCTGTATAGATGTACCTTCTGCGTAGATCCCTGTTTTCTGTGGTCAGTACCCTCATGCTTCCACCAGGAAAGCCCTAAATCGAGTGTAGAAGCCAGCCAGGGAATTAAAGTTTCATAAAGATGCGCGGGGTTCAATAATTCAATCATTAGTTATTTGTTGTTGTTCATGAATCATAACGTTTGTTCAAGTTGCAGACGTACCTATCAACCAAATCCAGAACAGCCATAATTCGTCAAATTAAATAATATCGTAGAACAACTAACTCGAATTCATGCAGCCGTCCTTGATTATAATCACGGCTTTTCGGTGCAAACGAACGGCTGGTCGTACCATGCTCCGGGTGGTCTTAACAAATTCTTTAGTTTGAGATCAATTTAAAAACATTAAAAAAACCAAACCCTTCTATTGAAAGTTCTCAAACTACGGCGTTCTGAAAATTTCAACCCCCTATTTTTCAGCTCTTAGAGAGATGATTGACAGTAACGCCGAGCTTCGCGGACCAACTATACCCCAAAAGCGACCTACAAACAAAATTTCATTAATTTTGGTTCATGGTAACTAAGAAGTACGGCGGACGGACAGAAATGTTTTTATTCCATTTTCGGGCCCAACACACCTTGAAACGAAAACCTTCAAATTTTGAGTGGGTTAAACTTTTTGACATTTTCATGTCTTTGCCCTGGCACATAGCACAAAAAACTGTCACGAAATTGCGTAACGAAATTGTGTTACAGTGCCTTTATAATGATTTCCGCTTACAACGACCCCGTTGTTAGGTTTGTTCATTTTCTACACTTTTTAACCCACAAAAATCGTTCACCACTCGTTGGAAAGCTCTCGATTTAACGAACATTTTCATGTTCTCCATAACATATTGACTATACGAATAGCGGAGCTATGGGCATAACTGTTCTCATATTTTGTTTACAAACTAATGATCGTGAGTGTAGAAGATAATTAATCCGGAATCGTCTATTTTATTGAAATTAGGTACCTACCTCTTAATATTAATAATGTCAAAAGCAATAGGTAAAGACATGAAAATGTCCCAATGCGTTGCAGACTCGTATGCAAGCGTTTTTGCTGTTTCTGTTTATTGCAGTTTTGGATTCTACATACCTTGAAACGTAAACCATCAAATTTTGAGGGGGGGTAAGAATTTTAAATATATATCTGGTATTTCGAATACTTCTTCGCCCGTCCAGAATGGAAGAATTAATTATTCAGCCTTCAAGCTAAAACGCTGGTGGTCATTTTCGTGCTCGATTCCAAAGGTTCATTACTGAAAACAATAACCCAAAAGAAAATTTACCAGTACCAGTACAGACAGGCAGAAATTTAAGCTACTTATGGACTCATGGGGCTACTCATCCCGAACAGGGATATGAAGATCGGACGCTCTAGCCGGACAGTGGATTTCCCGGCTCTTCTCTGACTGTATCCATGTATTTCTGTTCGCGGTGTTCTTCTGACCATTTGCGAACGCTTATCAAGTCACCAGGTCGATCATTTTTCGGCTTACCGCATCGCATCTCCCTTCAGCGATAGCCAATCAAAGGCATTTGATTTATTCGTATTTTCTGAGCTTCCTCATCCATTTTACAGCTTCACAGTTTTGAACCTTGTTATCTTCGTTTGAAACGCGTTCAGTTCCAGCACTCAGTTCTTGTATAAGAAGAAAAGATAAATTAAAAATTTAGTTGAAACATCGGGAAAACGGTGAGCTGGTGGAAACGGTACGCCAACAAATTATGTAAATCCATTCGCCAGCGAAACCAAAAAGGAGAAAACAAATAAGTTCCTGCCACGCCCGTATGCGGTACTCTTAAACATTCACGTATTTTCCAATTTGGCATTGGTTTCGCAAGCGCACTGGGCGGTTCACAATCTGGTTTGCTAGTGGTTTGTAAGTCACCCGTAAAAACCACAGTAACGAGTACAGGACGAAGCCAATACGGTAATGATCTATAGGCCTATTCACTAAAGGAGATAGTGAAAAGAGATTATCTCTTTTGAAAATCTCCCGGGAGGGAGTCTTCCTCGGGGGACGATCTGTTCCAATTGTCTCCCGGGTTCATCTATTTTTTTGAATAGCTCCCTTATTACATAATATTTTTTAGTTAATGTGCAATCTACTTACCTTTATGAGATGAAAAAGATACACGATCAAAATGAACAATGAATGATCAAAATGACAGATGTGGTAGCGGATGAACGAATGATGATGCACGATATGACTATCAAACAAATGATAAATGAGAAAGAAAGACCATCTCTTTCAAGAATAATTTGGTGTCTCTTTTGAAAGAGGTAGCAAATGCCGACATGGCTGCGAACTATCTCTTAGAAATTACGGAATAACGCTGTCATGGACGCAGTAAAATATCTTGCTAAAAGAGATGGTTGGACGGAAAAGAGATATAACTTTTGCTTGGTGAATAGGGGGTATTATTCTCGTAAATTTAGTATCATAGTGTAGGTAAATCCAAAATTAGTTTATTATTATCGTGGAGAATGAATTGAAAAGAAATTTTTCGAACGTTCTTCAGCACTTTGAGTGAGTATTACGAAAAACATGATTTGGCGCAGGGAAATTTCTGGAACCAATCGCAGACACCACCTACAGCTATACGATTGTAGCTGGTCGCTCTTGAAGCTCTCCGAGAGGAAACTAACAGTAATTTTGACCTCCAAAAATATGGAATGCTTAATTGACTAATTTGATTAATTGGGATGACATCTATAAATCACAATAAATTGCATCTCTTCAATCTCAGCTTTCCCCCACTTATTCCTTCTCTTATGGCCAATGTCTAGGTACCATTTCAGTAGATGTGTACAATATCTTCCCTTATCGATTGCTGAAGTTAAGGACAAATGTATCTGTAGACATCCTGTGAAATATCCTTATATTGATACCAAGTCATTTGAATAATAACAGGATAGTGAATTTGAATACTATCAGGAATAACATCAGGATTGAATAATATTGAATAGATCGTAGTGAATAGCACAAATTCTTGAGCCCCAAGTCAACAATACCGCCAAATAATTATACATTGCGCAGCTTACGGTTCTTCCTGCTAGTCAGTCATATTATTACGATCGCTCAAGATGGTGCATTCTTAGGGCTCCGTCGTGTTTTACATATCAAGGCGAAGCGTGTGACTGGCACCGGCAGTTATGGACCGCATCATTCCCAACAACCCACCGATCGCATACATTTTAATGAAGTTCTTTTCAAAACGCATAGCTCGAGCTGTTCCCTACAGAACCCTCTGTAAAAATCGCTCCAGGCCACAATCAGACCTTGTCCTTCATAATTTCCACGTACAAGTCTCCAGACCCTATGTTCCATCGTACTCCCTATTAACAGTTTAGGCCTCATTAATATTATATCAGAAAGTCCCATGTAATTATTATAATGATTAGAAAAACCGAGGTCTGACGGGCTCAGACAGCATGCTTCCTTTTGAGTTGTACCACATTTGAAACGTAGAAACACCTGTCGTTTTTCACGAAATTCAAACTCATGCTATCTCCTCATTTATCTCACCAGCCCTTTATACAAGGCGTTCCCATACCACTGCTGTTCCATATGATTTATTCATTTATTCTTAGCAGATTATTCATAGCGTCGGATCCTTTAATTGAAGTCGAGTTGAGTTAGAAAATAGAAACGGATTGTGTTTTTCACAGATAGCGTACAGGTAAAGAAATCTTTGTTCCAAAATTTTATATGCAACCTGATCCAAGAATAGGTTCGGTGGCAAAGGAATTGGTATTTTTCCAGGTTGCTTGCATCAAAGCTCAGAAAGTTAGATGATGAATAGATATGATGATAGATATGAAGCAGGTTCGAGTCCCGATCGTGTCACATTATTTTCATATGACCTGTTTCCGATAATTACCATTACTTACTACTCAATTAATTATCAATTTCTGCTATTATTAAGATCCATCTACGATGATCAGCTTAATTCATCGACATGCTAATAATGATACTTTTCTGAGTGACAAACTCACCAATTTCAGAAATCAAAACAGATCTCGGATTTCAAATTAACATTTACGCACCAAAAATGCCACCATAATTATTCATTTGTGTGAAACAGTTTGTTTGGTTTTCCCCACTTTCGGCAGAGAGGTATTATTCGAGGAGTTTCTGTCTAAGAAGGGATTCGGATCGCAACTTACAGTATTTTATATGGGAGCATGTCAAATTTTGTGATCTCCCCGTACCTTTTCATCCTTAAAGAGTTGTACTTAAGAGACATCATAAAAATTTTTAGTTGTATCGAAGTCAAATATATAGGTAACAATATAGTTGTGCCAGAATTTTGTAGGTATTACAGCTTCTTAGGTTTAACGAGAGTGGGATTGGCCACAACGCTCACTTTCGGCCCAAATTTTCGTAACGTTTTTCGGCAAGTCACGCCAAAAATTGCAGTCTGAATGCTGAACGCTGCTGATATTCACATTTACGGTTGTAGTTAGAGAAGGATATAATATTTCAAATAAATTATTGTCATCTCTTAGGCGTATCTTAGTGCTAGAGAATCATCAACGATATTTGGCCCGCTCCTGTCCTAATGACTCGAATGAAATTAATGATGTCGAACAGTAATTGGTTTTAGGAGGGTGTAATTCCTCCTTTTCACCTTTGAAAAAAAAAACTAGTAAGAGGTAAAACCGTATAAAAGGGTGAACGGATGATGGTTTGAGCGGGCTAGCGGGTTAAAGGGGGACGTTATTTATTCCGCAAAGGGTTAATTACGGATAGCGACTAACGTGAAAAGAGGGTCATTTATCCGCCACGTCGATTTTTCGGGTTCCTTTTGTTGTTGAGGGACTGAGTGGAAAAAGGTTTTTTTTTTAATAATTTTTTTTTTTTTTAAGAATTCGCTTTTGCTTCCGAGTCAATTAGTAGAGAGTTCCGCGGGAGCGACAATCATAACAATGAGCCGACGGGGCGAGAACTCCGCTTTTTCCTTCGACAATGGTTTTTAGCGCCATTAATCCGCCAGGAGGTCTCGCTCGTATTCAGTCCTTCTACAAGTCCTTAAGTGGCCCGAGGTGGAGATATTCATCTTCGCTCCCGCGGCCCCGATCGGATTAGCTCTTAGGGATTTGTGGGAGGGATGGATTGGGTTCAGTTTATTCTCATGTCCAAGGTCTCACTTGAAAATGTAGGAAAGTGAGTTGGAACTCATGCAGTCTGATCTGTGATTTATAGATCCTTACATTTGATTTGTAGCTCACAAAGGACTGAAATAGCAGTTCAAAGAGGGCGCAAGCAAAATGGGCGCTCACATTTGAAATTTCGGTGTTGCTTGAATACCACTATACTCATATCACATTTTAGCGAATTTTCAAAGAGAGGACTATACTGCATCCTGCATTGGGTAACTTTTTTAGGATTATGATGCGAATCCGTTGTAGAGCATTATAAATCAATCCCCAGCGATCAGTTTTATTGGTTTATTATTTTCAATAATGAACCTTTGGAATCGAGCATGAAAAATTTTTTTTTAACCCCCCCTCAAAATTTGATGGTTTCCGTTTCAAGGTATGTAGAATCCGAAAATGCAGTGAAAAAATGTCTGTCCATACGCCGTACTTCGCACTTTTCTTAGTTACCATGAACCAAAATTGACGAAATTCGGTTTATAGGTCCCATTTGGGGTCTAGTTGGTCCTCGAAGCTCGGCGTTAATGTCAATCATCCCCAAGGGGTGAAAAATAGGGGTTGAGATATCCAGGATGCCGTTATCTCGAATTTTTTTAAATGTTTAAATAGTTCTCGAAGTTGGGAGTTTTTTGAGACCACCCGGAGCATTATATGTACGTCCAGCCGTTCGTTTACAGTAAGGCCCAGAAGTTTGAACCGACAGGCTTCTTCAACAAGTGGGTGAATGAAATTGTATACATTCAGCCCAGATATCATCACTAGGGACGCGGCAAAAATCCGGAATTGGCCCGAAATAATCATTGCTAGATTATAATCAAGGATGGCTGTATGAAGTCGAGTTGGTTGTTCTGTGATATTATTTCATTTGATAAGTGATGGATCTTTTGGATTTTGTTGATAGGTAGTGAAACTTGAACATTGAAGTATTATTGATTGGTAAATTATTAAACAATGTTAAATTATTACACAACAGTAAATTATTACTCAAAGGTAAATTATTACACAACGGTTCATTAAACTGTCTACGTAGAAGGGGACCTATACAGGTAAATTATTACACAACGGTTTATTATTGGCCGTATACTTCATGAATAACGTCAAAATAATTGATGATTGAATTATTGAATCCCGCGCATTTGTAGGACACTTTAATTCCGGAACCGGCTCCAGTACTCGATTTAGGGCTTTCCTGGAGGGAGCTCGAGTGTAGGGTGACCGCAAAAAACAGTGATCTACGCAGAAGGGGCATCTGTACTAACAGGTAAATAATAAACCTTTGTGTAATAATTTTCAGCGTTTCTATTTGTATATATTATTATCTTGCACCTATGCATGTGTTCATAATACCTATGACGCTCCACACAGTACCTACTTATCACACCGTAGATACGATATAAAAAATTTCAAAGTCGCCCACAACATTTTTCGATGGCAAGAGAATGAATTTTGAAAACTGGACGTCAATTGGTAGCAAGTCACCGAAGGTTGATATGAAATCACGGAAAGCGGGGAATTTTCCTGTGATAACTATTGTTCTCAGACAAATTGGCTAAAATGACAGTTTTTGATCGTCGAACAGTTTAAGAAGACAGCTGGAAGTTATCTAGTTAGAATTATTGCCCTCAGTACCACTAATAATTCATCCAAAGTTTAGTATTCACCTAGAAGTTTAGTATTTCAGCTGGAAATTATCTGAAGTAGTTAGAATTATTACCCAGAATACTATTAATAATTCATCAATGCCTTACAAGAAGATTGCTCGAGACATGGAATACTATTTCAATAATATTTTTGTTCTCATAAAGAGTTGGTTTAATTCGAGTAATTGTGGGTCGACAGTAGTTAACAATGATCCAAAACTAGGTACTTCAAAATCACCAGGAAATTTGTAGGAAAAACACGATTTTCTTACTTCACTACATATGTATTTTTCCCGTTGAGGTAGTTGAAACTTAATGGGTAACTATCATGATTAGCTAAACTTGAAATCTGAGATCTGAAAACCGGACTGGGTGGGTTCTATAGGTGAGAGTACGAGGGAAATGGTAGATAAATCTATGACGGTTTTATACACGATTTATTCCATTCAAGTACCTATAGGCGTACGCGAGAATTCAGAGTTTTGACGGATGTAGGTAGCTGATGCAGCTGGGGACGCGTTCATTCAATCGATCTCCCGTGAAAAATGATTATGTGGATCTATATATTCATAAGGATGAGACGCAGAATAATAAAAGAAAATGACGGCAAGAAACAAATTGCTGTCACTGTAAACGGTTTTCTGTGTTATGTATTCATTGAATTAGGTGTGTGTATATATATACGCACACACGAGTGGGTAGGTGGTTGGGAGGATATTTTACGAGGTGCGAATCTGTTCGGGAGGATGGACCGACGAGCAAAGAAAATAAAGGAGGAAAAACTGCGAGGGCATTCGATATGTCACAAAGCGAGCAGCAAATCAATGGTCAGCTATTAATTTGAAACCTCAGGCATCCGGGAGTAGTTAAAAGTAATAAGCCATTAAATCATGTCCGAAGGTGGAAGGAACCATGAAGAAGAAAAACATATAACAACCTGATATTTATGAGGTCCATTTGCATTGATTAAGGCGAGGTGGGGCGTAGGTAAATTTAAAAGAGGCGTCCAGAGGCGTCCCGCTCTTCATTGGGAAGGTTTGAGCTTGGAGTGGATGGTGGGCTACCATTATTATGCATGTCTGGAAGGAAGATGCTGGAGGGAGAATTACATGTCCCAGGGGCTATTAGGGTCGGTGGCTGAGGCGGACATGGGGAAAACGAGAGGTGCATCCAGGGGCCTAAATGGGCCTGTCGCGTCACTACCGGGGACCTGGACGTTGGAGGTGAATCATACGTATCTCTATCATAGGCAGCCTTGAGGCGTCGTGCCCCCCATCTCTGCACACTGATTGGGTTCATACGCGATATTGCTAGTTTGTCAGACTTGATGAAACACCGTCGGCAAGCTAGTTGAGTGATACATGTGCACATGTGTCAAACATGTTGAGTGAAGTTTGTTAGTTCGATCGCTTAAGCGTTTATCCAACGAGTTTCTTTTTGATGCCACACCTGGGTTCGAGAACAAAATCAACTTAAGGTTTTATAAATTGGCACCTATGCCTGTGACTAGAATAATAATAGTTTTGTAATTGAGTTTTGCCCGTAAATTAAATAAATTAATGTCTTGGCAATCAAGTTTGACAATGGATCTTCAAGCCCTAAATCTTGCAGTCAAATTCACTACATGTTATAAATAAAAAGTGTGGAGTGAGACCCAGGAATGGCGCGGAATCTCCTGGATTGTGAGTCATGTGACAGTACTAGTCGTTTGGCAAATTTTAATTTAGTTGAAAAATCCTACACTGTTGTAGTGTTCACGTCCTCCAGATACCACAGGCACATAAGGATTTCTACACAATTTCTATGGCTAGCTCCAGCCATATTTGAACAGTTACCGCTCCTAACCAAGACTTCAACATCAACAGGAAAATTTAAAAAACTAGTTCTAGAATATTTTGAGCTTGAAAATAACGAAAGTGTTGAAGTTTAAATTAGGATAAAAATACAAATCAGCTTTCGTAGCATCAAGTGTATTTACTAACTACTTAGGAATAACCTGTAAATACTGTTGGTTCTTGATCAATTAAACTCATTCTCCAAACACTTACGGTGTGTTTGGTAAATAGCGGTGGAAGAAACGAGCCTGGACGGGTCATTGACCTTAGGCTCATAAACCAACATAAGTTTAGATCTTGTATTATGTATAAAGACCCTCTAAAAATCATTATATTTGTTCTATAAAGTATTTGCTGAATAAAAAATTGAATTGAATTGAAGTTCCACATCATGTTGAGTCACAGATTAGTTCGCAAATTCGGGATCAGTTGTCTGTAAATAATACAGTGTTGAAACTTGGTTAAAGTGACTTGCAACCTCTCACAATGAAAAATAATGTCACTCTTGTCAATTGGAAACTTCGAACAAAGCTGTTCGAAACTTGTAAGTACCTGGGTGAACATATTAGGTACTTAGTAGGTACTTATGTCCTTAGTTTTGTAGTACAGTCCAATGATGAATGCTAAAATTATGACTATTGACTAGCGACTCGTAAAGGTCATGAATCGGAGCCAGCGCACGGTAGTCCTAAATACGGTGAACAGTAGGTCAAAACAACAAGTTTTCCGCTAAATAATTGTTGAGATCGTGTTTCGTAAAGCAGTATGGCTTTTGAAACAGTTACACAAACTCTTGAATTCCTGCAAAGCACGTAGGTATCCTGGTCTTCTTATTTAAAAAAAAAATAATATTTTTATAGATAACATAACATTATAATGATTAACCAAGCTGTCTCAAATTATTGTCACTTGATCCGTCAAGTGGGCAGCCCCAGTGTACAATGCACAAACTCTCTTCAAGGTGGTACAGATATCATTCACAGGAAACAGATGACTTTATGGAATCGAGTTAGTTTTTCCTTGATATTATTCCATTTGAAGAAAGATGGTTATTTTGTATGTTTTTGGTAGATAAGTGTATACTTAAATGTACTTGATAAAAAACCTATTTGTAGTTTTTTGTTCACGGCCAAACAAATCGTCCAAATTACGCGAAGTAGGTATTGTATGAGGTAGGGGAAGCACGAGGGTTGGTGTTGGCCACAGAAAACGGTGATGAGTTTTAGTTTAACGTTTTGGCTTGTGTTCCGAATAGTTTGATTTTCGAATCATCAACACGACTCTCAAATTCCTGTTATGTCCAGGTATTACCACGACTCAAACCAACTACCAAATGGGCACAGAGGCAATCTCTACAGACTGATTGCGGCCCCTTACACGACAAAATAATGCAGTTTTGCCATAGTTGCTTGATGAACCGAGCTTGACTTGAAAGTTCAGTTAGTTTGATGTCTGATAGCAAAGCGATATAAAAGGCGAGTGCTTCAACGGCTTTTTAGCGTGAGGGCCCAGGTGTTTAGTTCCAAAGGCGCCGCTTGTTGCGTTGTGTAGACCTATGTTTGTAGTCTTCCGTGTTGCTTTCACTCTCAGGCTCTGGAGTCAAATTTCATAATTATTTGGAACCTCAAAATTTTCGAAATAGGGCGCGATCAGTACCTCATCTCTTTTTTTACGCTTCTATCCTACCCCGTCACAGTGTAAAGGAGCTGCTATAAATTGTCGAGATTGTCTGAAAATTTAGGTTAGACTGCCTTGTTTGGTAATTCAAGGTTATTTACATATTAAAGAGGTAGCCAACCTTATCTCGAAAATCTAAGGGTGTTAACCCATACCCTACTGCTCGTCAAATTGAAAAGGGGTAGGTACGGTAGCAGCGAGGAAAGAGGCGGTCTGCTATTCCTCAGTACCAGGGTTGAGGAATGTACCGCCCTCTTTTGAGGATCGTTAGGTTCCAAATTGACTTCCAAGAGTGAAAACAACTCAGATGGCTACAAAAATAAACACCTGAACTGAACACCTGACGCGTTTCCGCGATCAGTTGCAGTTTAGTTGCAAAATCCGCCACCACGTGGCAGCACCAAAATTAATCAATTTTATTCTACCTCTCATTTGAGAATGGAGTGAGATATTTAAATTCGGAAAACGGATTTCTCATCAATTTTACGTAAAATTTTGGGTAATTGGTTTAAAAAGTGAGCAAAATTTTTTTGCCTATTGTTCCAAAAAATATTTGTTCAAATTTTGAACATTTTCGAAAAATGGCTTAATAGAAACTTTCATTGGACTTGAGAGAATACAAATCTGTTTTCAGAATTTTTCTAAATTGACTGTAGCCGTCGGATTCTCGTATCCAGGATTTTCGGTACAAGGGTCAAGATCGGGAGCTTCTGACTGTGTGTGGGGGTAGAGAGATTGTGACATTTAGCCTTAATATCTTCAGCTTGAGCATGATATACACCAGTGTCCGCTTCCAAGATTGTTTTTGAGTTCACTGAACATACATAGAATGAGCCCCAGGGTTTGATGGCATGTCGGACTTATTTGATCGTCTGTGAAGAAGAATGTTTTTCTTATCCAATTAGTTTCTATAGTCGTATAGGCACCTGTTTTTATTGCTATCGCGCCGGAAAGAATGAACTTGAAAAATCACTAAACTCACGCGATATTTTTTCCCCTTCTGTCGAAGGTACAAGGCAATGAAAGGCGCTTGTTATCACGACCCAAGTAAATGATTTCTGTCATAACTCAGACAGACATGATCAAATTGAAAATTGAAGAAAAGGCGGAGACGGAAGAAAGCGATTATAAGAAAAGGCCAGAGCTCACCTAATGAAGGAAACTCCCCCTGATGTCGTATGTGCGTGTGACAAGTGTAAATAGGGTTTTTCGAGGGTAAGACGCGCAAAGGGACGTTTAGATACCACTTAGTGGCCTCTAGGGAGAAACCACTGGGTCCATTACGGACGGAGCCCCTGAGGCTAATTTGTGAGCCCCCGGCACTCGGTACGTGGTGGGTTCAAAAAAGGTAACTCCGGTAATTTGGTACCACCGGGTAGAAGGGAGCGATCATTGTTATTAGAGCAGGACATCTGTCCCGGTCCTGAGCCGAATTTCTCGTCAGGACGGCCACCGCTCGGTTCCGAGATTAGCGTCTGGAACTACCCGAAATCCTCGAAGAATCTGCCACCAGGGGCCCATTTCGTGAAACTTGTTACAAGCGTATCTATGATCCTGCAAGGCACAGTACGAATATACAGGTGTTTCACATAACGGAAGTGTATAAATTACTATATATTCTTAGCTGATGTTTCAATTATTAATGACGTCATTTGCGCTCTATTTATGACGATTTATAGTCATCTAGCTGTTATTAAATGGCTGAAAACTCCTTGGTCATGCGGCGTGACCTAACGGCTTAGTTAGAAACTTGCTCAAAAACTTGGAAACTTGATTGTATCTATCGTTAAATGCATAAATTAACACTCACGTTTATAACAATATCCGACATTTTTCAGGGTGGCACGAACGAAAATGAAGTGACTAGGTAAGCTACGAGTAATATAGGTAAAGATAACTATTGAAGATTGAAGAATGAATGAACTCAACATACAGACACGGGTAGGAATGGATTCTCTCTTTGAATACATTTCCCTCACGCACATTTTTAGTCAACTCGACACATAACTGTCACGTTAAACACAAAAAATCAGCCCAAACAACAGTAAATTATTAGAGTTCAAATTACATCAAAATCAAATCACAAAAGTGATACGGCAGATTGAAAAAAATAACACATATCAAACTGAGAGACACAGAGAAACTACAGTTGAGATACGTTACAAATCGGTAATTTTTTTTCAACTGCGTAGACTAGCGCTTGTTTGTTTGTGCCACAAACTTCGGGAGAATTTTCGCCAAAATATAAGTATGTAATATCGAACGAAAGTGTTGAAAATCGGTTAAAACGGATCTAATCGCCAAAAATAAGTATAAAATCAGCAAATGTGGTTCGTATTGGTAAAATGGTGACCAGAAGGAAAAAGGTTATTTTAGTAATCAAAAATATGTCTCACCGGATTGAGAGTTGGAGTTTTTTCTCAAAACCCGCTAAAAATCAGTGAACATAGCTGGAATTTTGTGGGTCAAAAATTGCTTAGTACAATAATTGGTGAAATTTTTTTTAAATAAACCAAAAGTCGCTATTAAATCACCAAAAATGTTGGGCGTTGTTACTTCGAATAATCGCTCAAATGTTCATGCAGCAGGACTGGACTGGATTTTGTGACTCCTCAGTAGTCACAAAAGGATGAAAGCATTGTTTGTATGCGATGGCTGGGGGTGGAACCATTATCCGACTACCAGTGTCCTTTTTGCAACTGACTCAGTTTTAGGTTTTAGGTGTGGTAGGTAGCAAGCACGAATCGCGCCAGCTTCTATTTGAATTATATATTCATATACCCCTTAACTGTTCACATAAGGAGTTCTCCTGAGCAAGACTCGTAAAGAACTTCTTTATGAAAGAACTTGTTTCTTGCACAAGCAGGCAAAACCTTCAGGTACAACCTCAGCTGATTAACGCATTAATATTCATCATCAACGCTTCTACCACACGAATTAATGCTTTACATGCATTTTCTTTCACGTTATAGGGTTTCCAGATCATCATTCATCCGACTTCCCGGAAAAGCGCGTATTAATGAAACTCAGAGACCTGAACTTCGGAGAGGACTCAAGCTCTCAAAGTTTATGAACGATAATGCACCGAATATAAACTACCCGGCTGAGGTTCGCAGTTTCGAAGAAAGAGTGATGTTCTTGTTTACAGCCGAAGTTTGTTGTGAGCTTGGTAGAATGGCATTGGCCCAAAATATAATTAATATTTCACGCAACAGTAAACCCATTTGTATTCCAGAAGAACGGTTCTTGCTCGTAAACGATCCCCAGTTTATTTTTAAATTTAACGTACGGGTCAAGAGTGCTCAACAGGCTCTTCTGATAATGCTGAAGAGGAGGGTTGATAAATAATTAGTTGCCATCGATTCACCATTATCATATTATGATGTTGTTGAATTGTATCGATGCCTAATGTCATTCTGTTTTTATCCATTTTGCGACCACCATCGTAATCTCTCTGTGCAGCGTAATCCCTGGACGCTTCGTAAGAGCGAGTTGAGGAGAATTTAGGAACAGTTGTCATACTGAAATTTCTGGCCTAGATTGATCCATGGATTACATGGCTAGGCCTTGGTACTGTGGGTGGAATTAGTGATGGTCCGTGCCCATAATAAGTAGTATTTTGTACGATATTTTCTAGGATAGTTCAAAAGATTTTTCTCAATTGTTCAGTGCTACAAAATTCATATGGGACGAACCCGGAACTAGCATCAATATTTGACCCATTGGGTCTTGAGTAGTTATATAATATACATGGGTTCGACGTTTTTCACCTTTGCGCATGCGCAGTATCTACTACTGATCCGAACGCGACGAAATTAATGTGGGGCCAACGAAGACCTAATCCCGAACTTAGTTCGATATAGAAACAGTTTGATTTCTTTCTGAATTTTTGAGACTATCTGAAGCATTCTACGATTCCACCATAAAATCTGCTATGGCATTTGCCCTAAAGATGAAATTTTCTGCGTGTATGCAGGCATTAAGCTGGGTTGAGAGCACATCACATGTCTCTCGGCTAGGTGGCTGCCGTAGCGGAGTGGTCTAGGCGTCGGGCTCTTAAGGTACCTTTACACTAGCAACATTTCTCTCGGCAATATATCTTGCTCCATATTGACGGGCAACTATTCTCGTTTCGGAGATATTGCCGAGTGTTGCCTGGTATTGCCGGTAATAGTTGCCGCGAGTGGAGCAACATTTCCGGGCGTTGAATCCACTTCAGCAACAGTTTTTCGTGTTGCCGATGAAGTCCGGCCCCCTTGGAAAACTTCCGGCAACATTTCGAAGGTTGAAGACCGTGTTTCGGGGTGTTTACATGCATAATTGAACTTTTATGTAAATGTATTATGTTAGCAAGCAAATTATTAGTAAAAAAACATGTAAATACGTAGGTACCTACGAAATGAAATTAAAAAATTAATTCAATATATTTTTTAATTTTTTTCCAAATATATTTATGTCTGTGTAGTTTTGTGAAAAACATTTTTTTTGCTCCCTTCTTCACACAATATGTGTCCACAAAGAGAAGTGTTACAAAAAAAATCTGAACTTTCGCACAAATGGAGCCTCTATAATGGAACCATGATTTTTTTAATCCTTCTGAAAAAATTATGTGAATAATAAGCCTTTCGAATTGGGGGGAGCCATTATACTCGTAGGATGCAGAAAAGAACTCACTCCATGTCGGTATAATCGAGTCCGAAATGGATCGATGCACAATCGATCACATTTTTTAGAAGGTGTGAATAACATTTTTTAGAAGGTATGAATCACAGTTCTGCACCTCGTGGTTTCTGTAATTCACATTATGTAGGGACGGGCGATGCTCCCTCAACTCTCCCTTCCATATCCTCGAATAGAAAGTGTGGATCACAGTGTATATCTCATTGTTTATCCTTGGTTTTGTGCTAGCTTTGAGTCGGTGCGTGTGTTTTAGTGTTGCTGTAAAAATGAACAGTTGGTCAAATCAAGTGATTTTGATGACGGCCTCTTCTTGCTGCATTTCGTGAGCAACTGTTTCGAAATCTCCCTCTCAAGTGTAAACGTAAAAATTTAGCAATTTTTATGGAGCAACATTTATTGAGCAACCTCCGGCAAGAAATGTTGCTCGCAACGTGGAATACTTGCGGCAATAAATATTGCCATGAGTTGCCGGGCCACTTTTGTAGAGCAATTTTCTCAATTCTGGCAATATTTGTTGCCAGTGTAAAGGTACCTTTACACTCTTACACTTAAAATCAGAGGTTCAAATCCCGGTTCCGGAACCGATCCTCGGGAATTTTTCACATCAACAGTTTTGCTTCAGAACTACATTTGTGTTTGTTTTTGCCATTTTAGCTACTGCTTGAATATTCAACGCATGATATTAATCTTTAGTGGCGAATATGTATTAAACAACGGAGGGGCTGTGGTCTGTACAGAGAGCTGTGATCAGCAACAGAAGGGAGTTCTATACAGAGAGCTGTGATCTGTAACAGAAGGGTGTTCTATAGAAAATAATAAACCGTTGTGTAGGGATTTGCAACGTTTTCCCGATGGATTCATGTTCAGCGTGGTTGGAAATGGGAGATCAGCTTTTCCCCCCTTGATGAAAATTGTCTAAAAAGTGTAAAATCGGAAACAGGGAAAAATGTCTCCTGTGTCGGACTCTAAACCTGCAACCTCAAGTTTCAGCTGCAGAATGTTTGTTGGCAACTGTTAAAATAAGTTGCACTCAGCCTGTATATGTATTTTTTTACCTCCATTTTTTAATACACTTCTTGAGATTCAGGTAAGATGTCCCAAAGAGATAATCAGACAAGCAGAAGGTTGCAGGTTCGAGTCCCGCTATAGTCACATTTTTGTCACTTGAACTGTTTCAAACTTTTCCTCACATCAACGATTTTATTATTTGGTTTTCTTAACATCTTTCGGACATCTGACCCAGTTGTCCCAAATTCTTCGGGAAAAAAGCAGTCGAGTACTTTTATTGCTCTTAGAAATTGTTATATCGAGGATTCTCGCGAACACGCAGGCTTTGAGGGCAATTAACATACACAACCGATTTCAGCATGACACATATGCGAGGACCTAATTCTCGAAAAACGTCTCGAAATTTGCACGTGTCCTAATTTTCTCTCCGATTCAAGTAAGGATGTTGTAATTTGACACAGTTGTTTAAGATTGACAGGGCAGAGACACTCGGTCAGCGAGATTCACCGAGGTTAATTTAGCTTATGGATGTGAAAGATGACAACCGCTAATGGATTGGGATTGGTGGTAATCTTTCAAAGACAGCCGATTGTGATGGATGCGTGGTCACCCCTATGAACCGATTCCTCATTGATCGTGGGGTCCTTAGATAGGGGTGTGCCGATTCGTGTACCCTCATGATGTGGGGCGGGGGTGGGATAAATAACGGAAAACACTGTCTTATGCTTATACACACCATAATGAACCGTGTCGGATTGGAACTACCCCTAAATCTGAGGACCATATTAACTGCTGAATCCTACCGATGTTCAAACCACTCACTCTGACAGTGTTCATCTACGCGTAGTTATCCTATTTCTGTACTTTGTGAAAGTGAGGACCATATCCTCCTAGCAATGTTCATTCTGATAAACAAATGTGTCATTGAATCAAGCTGTTGTTTCCTTGTTGATTATGTTTGTATGATCTTCTGTAGATGGGAAAAACGTTTCCCGGATGAACGAGTACCCACTTTGTGACCATGGCAATTTGCGCGAAAAAAATTCAAAACAACTGGTCAGTTTGTGTGTAGGGAGGTGTCATGGTAAAGAAACGAGAGATTGCGCTGCCGAAAAGGTTTTTGGTTTATTATTTTCAATAATTGAAATCGAGCATGAAAAAAAAAAAAATTTAACCCCTCCCTCAGAATTTGATGGTTTCCGTTTCAAGGTATGGAATCCGAAAATGCAATATACAAATTTCTTTCCGTCCGCTATACGCACTTCCGCTACTTCGCACTTTCCTCAGTTATCAAGAACCAAAATTCATGAAATTTGGTTTAAGTACGTCCCAGTTGGGGTCTAGTTGGTCCGCGAAGCTCGGCGTTAATGTCAGTCATTTCTAAGTGGTAAAAAATAGGGGTTGAAATCTCCAGGACGCCGTTACATCGAATTTCTTCGCGGTTTTAAATAGTTCTTGAACTTGGGAGTTTTTTGAGACCACGTCCAGCCATTCGTTCACAGTAAGGCCCCGAAGTTTGCACTGACAGGCTTCTTCAACAGGAGGGTGAATTAAATTGTATACATCAAGCTCAGATATCATTGCTAGGAAGCACCCGATTACAATCACGGATGGCTTTATGAAGTCGAGTTGGTGGTTCCGTGATATTATTCAATTTGAAAAATGATGGATCTTTTGGAGTTGGTTGATAGGTAGTGAAACTTGAATAAACGTAGAACTATTATTGATGGGTAAATTATTACACAATGGTAAATTATTACACAACGGTTTATTATAATATCTACGCAGAATCAGAGGATCTATACTGGTAAATTATTGCATAACGGTTTATGTAATAACTACCTCATGTTTCATGAATAACTACAAATAATTAGTGATTTAATTACTGAATCCCGCGCTTTTGTATGAAACTTTAATTCCCGGGCCGGCTCCATTACGGCTGAGTACTCCAGTACTCAGGGCTTTCCTGGAGGCAGCTTTAGGGTACTGACCACAGAAAACAGTTACTACGCAGAAGGGGCATACAGGTAAATAATAAACCGTTGTGTAATAATTTGTAGCGTTTTATTGACTGGAAACAGGCTTTAAGGGCCGGTTTCACCAAAGTTGTTGATCAGCGTTTACTTATTAAACCTAAGATCTCAGGTGCTAAACACCGATGTCGGGTTTCACCATCCTCGTTTAAGATAAATCAGTGATCAAAAGCGACAAATTTACGATCAAAATTAACCAGCCGATTTTGGGTGGTCAGCGTCCTAAATCAATGATTTACCACTTCGCCATCTTGCCAGTTTGACAGTTTTCATCCGAACCATTATTCTATTATTATTATTATTATTATTGATATTATTATTATTCTAATCCACAAAAATGGGTAGGGGATTGATTAGGGCATTTCGGTCGGCATTGGACGAAAATGAAGTACAAAAGGGGCAGATTTAAAATTCTGTTAATATGATTTTTGTTAAGAAATGTTTCCTGCACAATGTATTTTTATAACCACCAAAGTCAGTTTTGCCCTACGCCCGGAAATAACATGAACGCTTCACGACCTACAAGCCGGTACTCGTGGAAATGTAATCTTGACGCCAGGCTGATTCCAGCAATAATCGTTCTGTAGGCCCAAGAGGCGCCTCTCGAGTAATTGCTATCGCGTTGTCAGCTCTGCACGTTATTGCGAGTGAAAGAGTGGAAAATACAATTAGCTTGGGATGGAAGGGTTGAGGCTTTGTTGTTGTTCCCAAGGAAATTGGGATTGGGAAGCGGCACATATTATCTTCGAGGCTGATAGGAAGACCGCGCATTTCGGGTACCTAAATAAACGCTCATTCACTTTGTTCATCCTGCTTTGTCGTATCGTAGCGAGCTCATCTCAAATATTGGATTTTCCTAGGGGCGTGACGTTCCGAATGAGATCCAGTCTTGCAGCATGACCTTATGAGTGAATTTTAGCCGTAAAGGGTTAAGAAAATTGTGCCTGAACGAATCGCGACTCGAGCTAAAAAACTTAATTTCTAAATTTTTCGCCAACAACTAAAACTCAAATTTGTGACAGTGAGCAGTTCTCGAGTTGTTTGTGTTTCCAGGGAAGATGGGGTCGTTTTGGCTGAAGCCTAATCGATATCCCTTCTTAATTGGTGATAACATCGCTAGTCTAGAAGGGGGACTCTCGAGGGTCCACCGTCACTCCACAGATTTTTCTGATCTTTTCACAGATTTTTAACCTCTAAAACCTGCATCTTTTCACCGATCTTTACAGATTTTTTACCCCCAAAACCTAAATTTGAACCAATTTGAATTTTTGAAAATGCTTATCTCCGAACTCATCCTTTCATTTGCGAACAGTAACATTTTGGCCAAATTTGAAAATTGTATTCTCTTTGCAAAGGTCCTATTACTAGTCCAATATCGGTCCTAGTAGTATCCTAAGGGACATATTAGTATAATAAAGTCAAGTATAAGATTCCATTCAATTCAAAAACTATTACCTAAATTGTTGTCTTGCGACTTGAAATTTAGAGGGTGAACCTTGTATTGGTGCCTTAAAAACTGTACCTTCACGGCACTCGCCGGTTGCACTAATGCCCGTTAAGATAAGAGTAGACATTAGGTTTTTCGTTCTAGGCAAACTGCGGACCTATTAGCTTCTAATATGTAACTGCAGCTGTAATTGATAGGATCGAGTGATGAGCAGTCACATAATCAGCCGGCTACTACCATCAAGATTTCTTGTACTAAAGGGGAATGCAAATTTCGCTTCATGGTGGAGTAGATTCACTTTGGAAAGATATAAAAATCCGCTTTTGTGATTCAATATAAAAGGAACGAGCTGAGTTAAATCATAACGTGCTATGAACCAATTTATTGACACATCTTCACAGGTGGTACCTGTTTCCTGGCGTTACACTGCTCTATATTCCTTTGTTCCGTGGGAAATTCAAACCTCGAAAACCCCCATCCCAGCCTCCGTTCTGAGTCGAAACTTGTTAATATTCTCCGTAGACGGCGTAGGAGGAAGGATGAGGGTTGTGCTCCCAGACTTCACAAAGGTTTAGACTGCAGACCGCATAGTAAATAATTCCTCGACCCGAACCCCTGCTGATATCACTGTGCTGAATTATTTTATCCATTTTGCGAGCCAATCAGGATAACCGACCCTCAAGGCAATAACCCTAACACAACAATCTCCTCTATTGCTCTAAAGAAACAAGCCCAATGGCTCCATGGAATTTCGAACCGACAGTTTGCATTACTGATGGAGGCCTATCAACACTACCCAAATACTCACGAATCGAGTTCGCTCATCTACACAATGGCGGACGTTCATATCGCCTTGACAGTTTTGATTAATTATTTTCAAAAATTAACTTTCGGAATCGGTCATGAAAAACATATAAAACCCCCTCTCACAATTTGATACCATGAACAGAAACTAATGAAATTTGGTTTGGTACTCACTTTTTCGCGAATCAATGGCCCGATATATCTCAAATTCGGTGGGCAGTTAGGGTTTAGCTTCTGGATGGTCCCTATGAATTTCGAAACGCAAATAGGATCATTGGTATGACCACTGCTCATTTACAAACGCGAAATCCGTTGTAATACGAACTAAAGGCCCAATTTCGCTCGAATTCGGTGGGTAGTTGGAAGTGCACCGTCTAGGCCTAGGCGATCCCCTATGAATTACATAACGAATGGATCATGAGTCTCATTGTGATTTTATGTAGTTGTTTTAATATGTATCAATGTATGCATCCCAATCGTATCCATTACCTACGTACGTTGATTTTTAGTGCAACATTTATCGAATGTTTTGTCAGATTTGGGCACAATTGATTGAATTAATTTGAACTAACTTACACAAAAAAATACGATTTCTAGCTTACTGTATCGTATTGATCAGGTAGCTGTTTGACTGCAAATTCTTAATGAGTTCATGGTTGATTGCACGTTGTTCGTCAGCTGCGTTCAATATTAATTTATTAATCAATTTAGAAATGAGAGCATGTTTGTATATTTTTATTTTGCTTCAGTTATCATCTCTACTGTTGAAATTGATACAGATTCAATCCATTTTTGTTCGTCTTTTCTTCTAATGACGGGTGGGTTTGTACAATTATGATCAAGTAACTAAATGTATGCGTTTCGGTCCTCATGTAGGAGGTGCCCATCTAGACGTGTGCTCTGCACCCTCTTGCTTCTCGTATCTATCCAATCAATTTTCCAGTTTATCCATTAATTTCACACTCCTATTCAACATTTATTTAATCATTTTTCCGTCCTGTCTACATTGAAACTAAAATATTCCTCTTCATGCGAAAAACAACGTTATAAATTCATGTGTTGAATTTTGTTGTTCTTGAAAAAAGCGTATGATGTTATAGAATAGAATAGAATTTTATTTACATAATAAGTACAGTACCTACGTACAGATACAGTTTTTTTAAATTTACAACAACATTTTACAACGTAGGTACTGGATAGACTTGAGGGCGACTATTTGCCTAAAGACTAGGGCTTGGCCCATGTTGTTAGGCACTAAGCCTGTTGTCAATTAAAAGCTCGTTTATCTATGTAGTATAACCAAGATTTGTTATCTTTGGAAGATACCTACGTCAAAACGTCAAACGGGTAAGCTATTTATTATTGATTATCGAACTGTGGGGTTTGGTGGGACCCAAAGGAGGAGGGAGGGGGGGGGGGGAGGGTCGATGGATGGTTTTAAATTTCAGACGTTGGTGACCAGATTGGCCCAGGAAGACCAAGGCGGATTCTAATAAATTGCATAAAATTAATCATTACATACCTATCTCTGCTGGGTTTGATTTGATATAAAGTGAAAATGAATCACCTCCAGCCGCAGACCAGTGATGACAGTTTCATCTGAAAATTCTTCAAAATTCAAGCAAATTCATCAGCATGTCCCTTTGGCCTGAATGTTCCTGAGTTCTGAAATCTTGGTTATACTTCATAGATAAAGGGACATGCTGATGAATTTACTTGAATTTTGAAGATCACTGGTCTGCGGTTGGAGGTGATTCATTTTCACTTAATATCAAATCAAACTCAGCAGAGATTGGTAGGTAATGATTAATTGTATGCAATTTATTAGAATCCGCCTTGGTCTTCCTGGGCCAATTTGGTCACCAACGTCTGAAATTTGAAACCGTCCATCGCCCCTCTCCCCCTCCTTTGGGTCCCTCAAACCCCAAAGTTTGATAATCAGTAATAAATAGCTTACCCGTTTGACGTAGGTATCTTCCAAAGATAATAAACGTACTTCAAACTCGGAGGAAAGTTGTTAGATCTTGTTATACAATTTTCATCGAAGTAGTTTCCCGGAAATACGTACAAATAACATTGTGCGCTTTTCAAAGGGAATCCTCGGGAGAAAAATTACATTTTCCCAACCTTTTACGTCACTCCTCGCAAAAATAGCGACTTTCTAGAAACGAAATAGGAGGAGGGGAAGAGTTTTCACGAGGAACGATTAATTTATTCGGGGGAAAAGAGGATTCAACGAAGAAATTTTGACGTGAAACACGAGAAAAGGGCTGGCAATAAGATGCCTTAACTCCCCTCCGGCTCTACACAACGTTGGGTTATTTCGAAAAGGCAACGTTATCGCAAGGGGGGGCGCCCGAGTTACATGAAAGGAACCTAACGTTGGGAAAAAGATAAGGCGGCTTTCGCTATGTAATTTAGCGAAACGCGATACAGTAGTGCGAGAATCTTCCGTCAAGGAATCCGGAGTTTTGCAAGGTAACTTGACAAGGTTGTGCAATTTAATACCCAACGCCGCTTCACCCAGACGCCGTTTTGAAAGAGGGCCGCTGCTCCGTTTTGAAGCTTCATTTTTTTTCAAGTGCGTATCGTACATAGCGTGATTCGGAATACGTATAACTTGATTTTCTGTGAAGGTGATCCTTATTTCTATTTCTTTAAGCAATACCTTTGAATTGTCAATAATCATCTGGCAGAACGTTCTGGAAAAGCTGAAGGCGGGCAAGTTGCTCCTCCACAACTCCACATGTGAAACAAATTGAGCCGTTAAGTTGAGGGTAGCCGGGAACTGGCCAACTGATGTGCCTATGAATTCTCTACATAGGTTCCGAAAGTCATTCATGAACTGCAGAAGTATCTGCCTATCAAGAAGTATCGAGCAAAGATTATCAAAAATTACCTGCCTTGTGGAAGTTGACGTGATCGTGATTGTGACCGTGTAGAGTTCGGATCGATGTGACGTTGAAAACTTTCAAAATATAACGGAAAATCCTCGGAATAGGACCGAAAAATATGATGCCTTCAAATAAGACTTGGAAAAAAAAATACTGGAAAAACCCGGAATACTCATTTAGACCCCAGAATGTTTGGTGTAGGTAGGGTACTCTTCGAAAACTCCCGGAACATTTTGTTTAAGCCCGTTGAATCTGGAAAGTGTGTGGCATACCCAGTAAAACAGCATCCATTCTGAGTGCCTACAGATGAAAATAAATGAAAACCCATTTGAAAATGTGTTTCTGAATACATGATTTTATTTAAATTCATAATTTGAAATATGCATTGAAGAATTAAAACAATCATCGAAGTTTGTTACTTTGTACTATTGATGTTTTTCTCTAAATTATCGTATTTGAGCCGATGCCTCCTGTCGTTGAACACCTGTTACATTGAACGCCTGTGAGGTACCTCTCAGCATCACAGGACACCACTGGTAGGTACTTCAATGATATTTCCGATGGTGTATACTCCCAGATGATGGAGGCTTCCTCATTCAGCACGTTGGATAGCTGAAAGGCCGTATCCCAGCCTGCATTGCGACTCTGTACTGCGTCCAGTTTGTGCAACCTAAATTTAAATGTTTCCCTTTTAAAAACAATTTTTTTTTTAAGTACACAAATTGAGTGATTTCTGACGAGGTTGGGAATATAGGACGCCAAATATGACCAAACCCTCTAAATGTATTCGTGAAAACTCCAAAATATGATATATGTCTTATACATTTAAAATTGGAGAGACCTACCGATGTGAAACTGGTCTAAATCTTTTATAGGAGGCCTTTGCATTCAAGGAAAAAAACGCTGCAAATTATTACACAGAGGTTTATTATTTACCTGTCACTGTTTTCTTTGGTCAATACCCTCGAGCTCCCCCCAGGAAAGCCCTAAATCGAGTACTGGAGCCGGCCCCGGAATTGAAGTTTCATACAAATGCGCGGGATTCAATCATTCAATCATTGTAGTTATTCATGAAGCATAAGGGAAATAATAAACAGTTTTATAGTAACTTAACGTTGTGTAATAATTTACCCAAGACTATTTCAACGTTTGTTCAAGTTGCAAAAAAATCCAAAAGATCCATCATTTTTCAAACGAAATAAATCACAGAACAGCCAACTCGACTTCATACAGCCATCAGTGACTATAATCAGGTGGTCCCTAGCAATGATATCTGGGCCGGATTTATACCGTTTGATTCACGATCATGTTGACGAAGCTTTTCAGCGCAAACGAATGGCCGGTCGTACAATGCTCCGGGTGGTCTCAAAAAATTCTTTAGTTCAATATCTATTTCAAAAAGGTAAAAAAAAAACAATACCCTTCTATTAAAAGTTTTCGAGCTAAGCCGAGGGGGGGGGGGGGTACCTAATCAGGTGGTAATCCAATCAGTGCGACAAGGTTGAAGTGCATGAACACCTAGCGTCACTCAGTATTGGGCAACAGCACTTTCTTGCAGTCACGCATCATAGTGCGACACCGCGAGTCCACCTGTCTGATACTAATTGCATTTTCTGATACTAATTCAGGTTAGGTACTGACCTGGTAGAACGGGGTTAGCATGTACCTACCAGTAACCCATTTGCGAACTTCATTAAAGTTTTACGTCCAAACTGATCGAAATTCGAGCTGAAAACTGTCAAGGTCTGAGTAAGCTGAACTCTGGATTGCATAATTTAGGTACCTATTGCTAAATCCTAAATACCAATCTTATGGACAACACGTTGTCATGAATAATGCAAGGCAGTGAAGTATCAAGTCTCTCAAAAAGCGTAATTGCGTTATCAATGCCGGGAGGATGGGATCATTAAATAAATTACTGTACAATATCCAGAAACGTATAATCACAGGGATATTTGAATACTTGGTAATGACGGATAAACTATGTCATTCTCGAATGAGAAGGACTAATTCCGATTGCCCCGTACAATTTACCTACTTTTTCTTTGCCACGGAGTCGACAACAGGTAGGTAATGATGAAGAAACGTTGTGAGCGATCTTCTGTAATACGGGCCTCGCGGCGGTATCCCTTCCGTTTTTATGCCTCTCCGAAGTTCTCATTACGACATAAAGATATGCAGACGTCATAAAAATGCAGGTAGTTCGGGACGAAATTATCAGCGGGCCTGATCAGTTGGGTCTACTACAGGCCTTCTGGTATTGTAAATAGGGCAGTGGCTGTCTCCGAGCTAGTGTTTGATGTAGTTCGTTCCAGACACTTTATGAGTCTTACCAAAATAAGAAAAATACACATGTTGCCACAACGGGGAGTAATTTTCTGTATAGTTAAACAAGTAGAATCTAGACCGAGATACGTAGATTTCGCAAATACGCAAATTATCTTGTTAGTATTTTTCGAACTACAATATCTTCAGCCTAGGTAAATAAACCAAATTTATCTAGATATATGTATAAATATACGTTTATAAGTTGAAATTATTCTAATATAAGTTGTACTATCATGTTAGGAACATAAAATAATCTATATTAGTTTTAAATATAAGATTAGTTCTAATTTAAATTCACCTATAATAATTGTCGTAGACAATTATTCTAGTGTATTCAGTCAAGTAATTTTAGTGTGAGCCATTTTGTAGTGTCATTGCTTTTTGAGCCCTCTTCATTGTCAGCCTACACCTAGCAGAGAAGGGAACTTTTATTGATTTAATTAGAAGAGTTGGCGTAATTAGTATAGCATATATTTTTGACCTCTAAAAACTCAAATTTGAGCCCCCCTAGAATTTATGAAAATTGCTCATCTGCGAACTCATCCTTTTGTTTGGCAGTGCGAACGTTTTGGCGAGATTTGGAATTATCATCGTGTACCCAAGGACAGATATCGTCTGGAGTGATACATAAACATATATATATATATATATATATATATATATATATATATATGCAAACTTGAAAACGGGGAAACACTCTTGGTGATATATGAATTCTTGTGACAGGTGGTAGAAAATGTTTAAGATTAATAGATTTAAAAAGTTACAATTTATTTGTGACCTTTTTATCTGTAATCTTTGGTATTTTCTACCACCTGTCACAAAAATTTATATATACCTATATATAAATAGATATAAATTTTTGTTAGCATCTAGGGATGAATTCAGGATGCTCCGAAACGGATTTGCCGATAAATAATTTCCAAAAATTGATGTTCTGAAAATTTTGGACCCATTGCAATAGTTTCATTTTTTAGACAATTTGAATATAAAACACAATATTTTATGTAGTTATATACATTATACTGGTTGGTGTGATAAAGTAATTAGAATTTTTTTAGGCATTAAATTTCTTTATAATATAAGTTTTTTCTAAGCTAAATGTTTTGATAATATACCATACAAAAAATAGAATATAAATAGCGTCAAACCTTAATTCCACGCAGAAAATGGTCACACCATCCCCTCACATCTGTAGCCACAAGTTATTGTCCGATTTTGATGAAATTCATATGGGACACTTTTGGGATTTACTTAGGGCCCGACATTTGCACTTACAGAATTTCAGTTCGTTACGACCATTCGTACAGGTGTTTACCCACCTAGTTGTGTACATTTCAAGGACTTCCGGACACACAGACAGACATACGCAGAAACAACTCTATGCAGAATGGACAAGTGGGTGTATTGATTTTAGAGAGCAGCATGGCTTCAGGCTACCTTGGATGGCTTGGAAACCAAATTTAGAACTCAAATTCCGTATCATTTCCTATAGAGAATGATTTACCTACCATTTTTGTTAAGTATTGTAAATAGTTGTTCTGAAGAGATTGCGATTGCTCGTTCGTATTGGATATTCGTTGAAGGGATAAAGATAAATCCACTCATGGCATGAGCTCTCACAACACAAGCTCTCCAGGGTCGGGTTCGATCAGATTGCGGCAAAAACCGAGATCTGCTGTAAAGTAATTAGCAAATGGTCCTCGACCCAAAGGATCGGGTTACTCAGATCGTGGAATCCGACGTCAGATCGTGTTTTTACTTTCATTTTATATCGCGGAATCTGAGAAAGGCCTCGACGCGACGTGAGTTTAACCTCTCAATAGCCGCTTCTTCGCTTGCCCCGCCTCAGCGAACAAGTCAGTTCGGCTCTCGGTGCTCCTTTATCGCGGGTATCGACACGTATTTGATTCGATGTTTCCCGACGGGCGGCTCCGGCCTCTGAAGCCGAGTGAAATGGGACATAATGTGCGAGTCTGCATGGAGGAAGTTGCAAGGTGAAGACGACTGCCCGTGAGAGGCCGATCCGTTGAGATCCTGATGATGTTTAACTCTCCGAATGCTGGGTAAGGTCGCCACACTCTAGTTTTGGTTTATTATTCTGTGAATAATACATATTTCGCTCAGCAAACAATTTTTATAACACCCCCTCAAAATTTTTCCTTTTACGATTCAAGGTGCGAAGATTCCAAAACTACAGTGTCCGTCCGCCGTCCGCCGTATCAAGCATACCGGCTTCATTTTCGGTATAAAAAATTCGTTCTTTCGCACACAGGCTCCGTTTGGGTCCTAGTTGTGTCCCGAAACTTTGCAGCCCGATCAGAATATACTCAGGGGTGTTATGAGTGAAAATGGGTATGAAAATAGGTATTTTTTGTATTTTAGTAATTTGAGCTTTTTCGGTTTCCATGTTTTTTGGGACGAGAAGACCGAATATGAAGTCGATTTTGACCAAAGAGTGGAAAATTGAGGTTCTACCAAAGGTTCTGCTCCCAAAATTGATTTTTATGAGTCAAAAACCTGGGAAATTGTCTGAAATCACCATCAGTTTGTATAATAACACTAGAAAAGTGTCAACAGGTGAATCAAGGCAATTAAATAGCACTACCAATGATCAATGATAATTTGAAAAAAAAAAAGAAGGAGCGTACCTAATTCGTGTTTTGGGGGCCAAAATTGGTGGAAACAATCAGAAATGGCTATTTCAATTATTTCACATGAAAGAAACAACAAATGAACAGCCAACATTTCTGTAGGTGTGTCCAATAGAACAATAAATCTATGTGACAAGGACTTTGCAGCGTTTTTCTAAAACATTTTCCTCACAAGACAGGAGGGCATTTATCTCACAACCGCCTGTGATGCTTATAGCAGGAAAAATAATTTATAGCATAAAAAATGTATTCATACGATGTTTGTTCTTCTGGTAGTTCTAGCCCCCCTAATTAGGTAGCTCTGATACCAGTTACTGTGCCCTCTCATTTTCTGCGAACTCCCCGTTAGTTGCGTTCAAAAGAACGCTGCAAATTATTTTAGAAGGTTTTTATTATTTACCTGTATGTACTTCTGCGTAGATCACTGTTTTCTGTTTTCACTACCTACCCTCGCGCTTCCCCCACAAAAGCCCTAAATCAAGTACCTACTGCGGAGCCGACCGGCAATTACAGTTTCATACATATGCGATGGATTCAAGAATGCTAAGTATATACAATTCTTTATTGTTATTTTTCATTAATTTTGTTTTTCCTTTGGTTTATTTTTATTACACCAAGTTATGCAACTTATTATTACTTAATTGGCTTAATTCTACTACATAGCATCATAGCAATACAGGATACATAACCTGATTGTGTTCATTTTGATAACCATCTTATTCATTTCACTGCGTCAGTTGGTGTAACTTTTTTCTCTTCAGTCTTCTTAGGAAATCATCCACGTCAAGCAGCTGGACAGCTTCGGTGTTGACATGACCTATTAGCCGCTCTGATAAATTTTTCATTTGTTGTTTGTTTGGGTTTGTCGGTAAATTTGTTTTGCACAGACAACTTTGACTGTCTGCCCATCAATCAATGCATTTTTCTGAATTTTAGCGTCAATTCCGATTTATTCTTTGGAACATGCGCTTTCCATGTCAGTCTCACATCTAATGCCATTCCTAGGTACATTGCGTCGTTGGCGTACGGGATTATATTATTGTTGAGGTAGGAGGGCATGTTCATGTTTCATGTTTATTGTTATGCATGTTAGGTCAAGTTACAAAATCCAAAATAGTCATTGTTCAAATGAAATAATATCGCGGAACAACCAGCTCGATTTCATTCAGCCATGCGTGATTATATTCAGGTGTTCCCCTGTTCCCTAGCAATGATATCTGGGCTGGATGTATACCGTTTCGTTCACGATCATGATGACGAAGTTTTTCGGTGCAAGCGAACGACTGGTCGTAGCCTCAAAAATTCTCAAGTTCGAGATCAATTTAAAAACTTGAAAAACCATACCCTTCTATTGGTTGTTTTCGAGCTACAGCGTTCTGAAAATTCCTACCCCTATTTTTCACTCCTTAGAGATTATTGACAGTGGCATCAAGCTTCGCGGACCAACTAGACCCCAAATGAGACCTGTTACCTATAAAAACCATATTTGGCAGGTACCTAACTCAGAAAAGTGCAAAAACGGAGGACGGACAAAAAAATAATTAACTAAAGTGGAAAAAAAGTCACAGCAAACAATAGGTAGATACCTATTGTAATAAAAGTGTTCTAGTCGGTTTTTTTAAAACATTTATTGAGCAGGTATACCTAGTTCATTTAATTTTGAACTACATGGATAGTGTTAAAACGGTATCAGAAATAACCATAAAACTGACAATTCGAAAAGATATACCCCAAACACTGACCTGTTAATTACCCACCAAGAATACCTCCTCAGCCGGAAAAAGGTTGATATTCGTTTTGCCCGCCAAAGTCGCATGTTCGATGCTTTCCAAGCAAAATGCACTGGCCAAACAGCGCTAAAAGAAACAGGGGAAACAGGTGGAAGTTAGCCTGGGGGAGTGGGGGACATTTTTTTATATGCACATCCAAGAGCGCTACTTTGGCGGGCAAAGTGGATATTAATCCTTTATGGCTGATGAGGTTTTCTTGATTTTTACAATAGGTGGTTTTTGGGGATTTACTGTTATTTCTACTGAATTTTGGACATTTTCAACGTAGTGACTCACCAAAGCTCGACGTCAAAGCCCACTATAGTCGAGTTGTGGCTTGGAAAATTATTGTCAATTCTTGATGAATTATTTATGTAAGCTGTTATATTGTTTAATTTATAAAATAAATAAAGTTTTAATTCAATTCCAAATTAGTTTATTGTAGCATTTAGCGGCGTCGTTTCCGGCGCCATCGGATCTTCAAAAACTATTCAACGAATTCAGTGATCAAACGTCACCGTAATTCCAAGTCGTCGAATAAAATCAGCGGCTCTTTGCATTTACCGGCGCCATAGCCGGAGGTTTGGTGTCACTTATCCATAGGTACCTACTCTCGAATCTTAGGTTTAGGCTCAAAGTTGGCTGGTTTATTTTATTTTGTTTTGTTATTTTTTTCTTTTTTTTTTCAAATTCAGGACTCCCATTCCCGGCGGCGCTTTCCGACGTTTCAGCAAATTCTGATACGGTAACGAGAAGACTCAAAATTTCAATTCCCATTCGCTACGGGGAGAGCGTTTTAGAGGTTCTGCCGCACCCGCCTCCCGCTGGAAGGAAAGGGGAGAAAATTGACGGGAGAGCGAAGGCCCTGGCGGCGAAGCGCTGCTATAATTGTAGCGCTCTGCCGCCTCCAGCTATCTTATTTAAATGAACTCCGGGGCCACAGATGAGGGCGCTCCGATAACAAGTCCCCTGGTCCCTGCTACACTTCCAGTTCGGGGCTTCCAACCGATAACCCCCTCCTTCATCGCCATCTTCACCGCTGTTATTCGCCCTCTTCATCACCATCCCCTTCTTCCTCGCCCTTCTTCAACTCCTTCTCATCCCTAAAACTCCTTCGCTTCTCTTCGTCGCCATCTTCATCACCCTACACTCCGATCTTCAACCCTTTCTTAACCACCCATCTTCATCGTCCTTCTTCAACCCTTCCTTTCTTCACTCTCTTTCACCACTCTTCTTCACCACCCATCTTCATCGTCCTTCTTGAACCCCTCCTTTCTTCACTCTCTTTCACCCCTTCTTCACCACTCTTCTTCGCCACCCATCTTCATCGTCCTTCTTCTACCCCTCCTTTCTTCACTCTATTTCACCCCTTCTTCACCACCTATCTTCTTCGTCCTTCTTCTACCCCTCCTTTCTTCACTCTCTTTCACCCGTTCTTCACCACTCTTCTTCACCACCTATCTTCATCGTCCTTCTTCTACCCCTCCTTCTTCACTCTCTTTCACCCCTTCTTCACCACTCCTCTTCACCACCCTTCTTCACCGCTCTTCTTCACCACCCTTCTTCACCACCATTCTTCACCACCCATTTCTCCACAGAGAAAATCAGTTGGTTGTTCTCTGATATTGTTTCATTTGAATAATGATGGTTGCCTATTTTGGATTTTGCTAATAGGTACTTTTGTAACTTGAACAAATTTGGTTCGGTGTTTGTGTGTCCGCAAACCCTTGTCATGCGCATCCTCAGTTGGAATCTGATTTTGCTGACATTTTCAGGGATCATGCGGTTTGGCCCCCAGATTGTGCTCTGTGAGTTACAGAACGGTCGGATCATTGGTACAGCCACTGCGCATGCGCAAACCCGAGGTGAGTACTCAATTTATCGTGAATCAATTGTACGATTTTGCTCAAATTTGGTGGGTAGTTGGGTTGTAGATCGTACATGGTCTTCTATGAATTACAAAACGTTCAAGCCATTGGTACAGCCACTGTGGATGCGCCAACGCGAATCCGAGGTAGGTACTCAATATCGTGAGTCAATTGCCCGATGTTGTCAAATTCGGTGGGTACTTGGGGAGTAGCTCCTCGGTGGCCGTCTATGAATTAAAGAACAATCGAATCATTGGCACAGCAACTGCGCAATGCTCATGCGCAAACGTGAATCCGAAGTAGGTACTCAATTTACTGCGAATCAATTTTCCGATTTTGCTCAAATTCGGTCGGTAGTTAGAGTGGAGCTCATAGATGGTCCTCTATGAATTACAGGACGAGCGGATCATTGATATGGCCACTGCGCTTGCGCAAACGCTAATTCAAGGTTCTCATTTTCTCACGAATAAAGGGCTCGATTATGCTCAAACAGAAAACAGTGATCTACGTAGAAGGGCTTATTCTATCTATACAGGAAAGTAATAAACCGTTGTGTAATAGTTTGTAGCGTTTTTGAAACTCACACCATCAAAATTTGTTGGGGGGGGTTAATTGTTGATTTTTCTTCATTATCGGAAATAATGAACCAAAACTGGTTAATTTGACTTTTACTTCGAGTTAATGTTTTGATGTGAGGTATTTAAATTTATTTGGAAAATCTATATATATCTAATTGGAAAAACCGTTTAAATCTATTTTGGAAAACCGTCAGTTTAATTATAAACCCCGTTAAATCTAAAGCTAAACTGGATTAACTACTAACCCTCCGGTGGGCAGGCCTGTCGAGCCTAGTGCGGCCAATAAAAATAAAAAAATCATTCACCTCCTAACAGTATGGAAATAAACGTATAATGATTATAAATAAATTATTTATCCAACTCAGTTTCACATTCTATTTGGGCAACTGACTGGGAAACATACAAAAATTAAACTAATTAAGGGAATCAATACAACGTATCTCAAGTATCTCAACGAATGAACCTAATTAACCAGTTAGTTATCAGTAGAGCCTGGAATTCGTCATATTTGCGTACAGTCTTTTTTTAGTTGGTGTATCTTCATACTTTGACGTTCTGAAGCGTTTCCAATCTATTTGACTAAAAAAAAATTGTATTTGAATTTGCAAATGTCTTCATATATTTTCATTTTTGGGCAAATTTGCATATCCTACCAAAATTTGCGTTCACGAGATAATATTCACAAGACAGTTATTTTTTAAAACATAAACAAATCCGAAAACTGCCAAAAACGTGGGGGGGTTAAGCAGACACAAAATTTTGTTGTATAGCGAAATCGGTAAAAATAGTTTTGAAAACCACTAAAAAGCTACTTAAGATATTCCAGGTAAATCTAGATATTTAACCACCAAAACTGTTGTAGAATGTTGAGTCGAAATCGAAAAAGACTACTTCAGTTGCCGTTAGACAATTTCCCAAATAATTTGGTCATATACTGTTTGAGTATTTGGGTTTTAAAATAGCTTTAAAATTTTTTTTAACAAAACACAAAACCGATTTCTAAAAAAAGGGGTATACAACTTTTCTAGTTTTCTTTACTTTCTGTAAAGAATAATTTTTATGCTGAACAAACATACATAATTTATTCAAAGCTGAACAAACGTACATGTTTTATTCAAAGCCAGTACAACAAAATGTCTGAAGTCGGCACCAAATTTTATCTAACACGTATAAAACCAACGGATACAACATCAAGGCTGTGTGTGGGGTTTCCAGTTGAAATTTGGCGCAGACTTCAAAAATTTCGTAGTATTGGATTTGAATAAGCATAGGGATATACAAATGTAAAAAAATGAAAAAACAGCCGAATTGAGAACCTCCTCCTTTTTACTGAAGTCGGTTAAAAATCCGTAAAAATTACTAAAAAATGACCGAAAGTGGTAGAATGGTTTATTGAAACAAAAAGACAGCTTCAATAGCCAAACATATTTGTTTAGGAGTAAGTCGTTCAGTTTAGCTGAAATACCACCATACTCGACAGTTTGCTCATATGGTCATGCTGCTTGCCTGGAACGTTAATGTTTTAATTTGGCTGAGTTCAGGGAATCAGCCATCGAAATTCCAACAACGCCACGTTGAGGGAGTACAAGTTGTTTGAAATATCATTTTGTAAATAGCTGGTTCAGCTAACGGTAGGATGAAGCTGCTGTTACAAGCTGATAAGAGGCTCAAACCTCATCCCACAATCTGCTAGGTACCTTTGTAAAACACCTAGTGATGAGAATATTATCAACCTTTCAACTCGTCGAGTGGTTTGAGTCACCAGGCATTGAACTTCCATCACGACTTGAGTGATTAAGCAAGAATCGGTTGATGCTTTCGAGTTTGACAGCCGTGAGTAATCGTTATCATCCAGCCTCATGAAAAACGGGTCGAGTTATTCTGAACGCCCGCGTAACGTTGGCGAGCTTTTTACTTTACTCGAATTACTTATTACTAGGACCTGGAATCGTATGCGAATAAAACGCCCCACGTATGCAACGTGTCATTTGTGTATACGCAAAATGGCCTAACATTCCCCGCATATATATGCAAATCCTCATTAAGGTAAAAAAAGTATTAAAAATCTTTGATAAACGTGTCAGATAGAGGGAGATACTAACAAATACTGAATTTATAGCGAGGTAACTTATACTAGAAATCGTAAAATTGTACATGCACAATTGAAAAGTGAGAAACCCTTCAATTTAATTCAAGGCTAATCATTTTTAGCCTACCTCTGCAGCTCGTCATCCCCGTCACCCCTTGGAACCTTCAAAGAAAAACGCTGCAAATTCCTTGTCACATGGGTTTATTATTTTATTGGACATACCTACAAAAATGCTGGCTGTTCATTTATTGTTTTTCACATGTGAAATGATTGAAATAGCTATTTCTGATGGTTTCCACCATTTTTTGCCCCTAAAACACGAATAAGGTACGCTCCTTTTTTTTCTTTTTTCCCAATTTATCTTTGACCATTGGTAGTGCCATTTAATCATCTTGATCTATTTGTTGACACTTCTTCTACTGTTATTATACAAATTGATGGTGATTTCGGACGATTTCCCATGTTTTTGACTCATAAAAAATCAATTTTGGGAGCAGAACATTTGGTAGAAAAGCTCATTTTACTAACATGTTACTAAAACACAAAAAGTACCTATTTTTGTGCACATTTTCACTAATAACACCCCTGGGTATTCCGATCGGGCGTTTCGGGACACAAATGGGGCCCAAATAGAGCATGTGTGCGAAAGAACGACTTTTGTAGACCGAAAATAAAGCCGGTACATACGGCGGACGGCGGTCGGACATTGCATTTTTGGAATCTACGCACCTTGAAACGGAAAAGGAAAAATTTTGAGGTGGTGTTATAAAAATTTTTTGCTGAGCGAATACATATATATAGGTGTATTATTCACAGAATAATAAACCAAAACGGATTTATTGAAAAAATAGTAACAATAAGTTATTGTTTCTTACTGACGATGGTTTGATCACCGAAACCGGTATAACAGTGTTTTTTGCGTTTTTTCGTGTATTAGTGGAAATAGACTATTTTTTCAATAACTCCGTTTTTCTTTGAAATGGGTTTCCACGATTTCTTCGCGAGTGATTTAGTTCGCCTTGGAACCTTTCCCCTGGGCTTACCTGAATTCTTACGGGATATCACTTTTTTACTATGTGAATATCGTGTTTTATTATACCTATCAAAACATAAAAAAAGCTAACTCCTAACTTCAAAAACAAATACTTTCGAGTACCATGGTAATTTTTTTTTAATGTATAGGTTCAACCTTGCAAACACAAAACACTTTCAAACCAGACACAAATCACAAATAAATTTTGTTGTTTTCAGTGATGTTTGACCCTGTTCAAAATATTTCCGTTTCTGCTTTCGAAAATCTGTGAACTCTTTGTTTCGTATGCCATTACGAATATTTCGGTGAAATTCGGATTTTTTCATCTTTATTACTATTATTAGTTTTGAGGTGGTCAGCAAAATTTTGTGTGACGCGTTTTTAAGAGCAAAAACAAAGCGCTATTTTACTAGGGGTTTCACTTACAATCAACCCGTTGCTACGGGAGTAGTAACTTCGTTAGTTTTCATCGCACGAAAATATTTCTCCATTCGCTAGAAAGCTCTTGATTTATCTAGCTAGTATTTATCTTTTAGTTAAATGTTAATTTATTTAAAATTCACCAAGTTTTAAGCCGATATAAATAGGTACAAACATGATCATGGATTTCTGTTGGAAAAAATTAGAGGAACCACTGAGTATCGGTTCGTTACCAGGAGAGTGAAGGTCTCCTGGAATTGAAATTGGCGTTTCGGTGCTAAACCAAATTATGTAAATACTGGCTCTGAATCTGCACAATTGATAAATAAAGTGACCTATTTCATCTTTGAACGTGTTTTTCTTTTTACGTTGGACATGGGGAAAAATAAGACATATCCATGTACCGATGTATATGCATGTAGTGTAGATACTCAACATCAGTCAACTGATGTTTTGCTATGGCAGTTTTCCGGACGGTATCAGACTTTGGCTACAAGATATAAAACTTCAAATTTCATCAAAATGTCGGTATATCCAATGAGTTAGAGGATGAGCAATATGCAAAAATAAACAGTGGGTCAAATTTGAGTTTTGGGGTCAAAAATTGCTAAAAATTTATATAAATTCACCAAACTCACATTATGAACTTCAACATTTCGCTCACACGGTCGTGTTGAATGACTGGAACTTTTTTACCTTCTCCGATGGAGACCAACGCCAATACCTCAGGCCAGTTCATCGTTGGTTGGCATTTATCATCCATTTAGATTTCTCAACCAATTTCCAGAATCGCGCCTTGTTTTTAAGAGTAAACTTAGTAGTTAGGTAGGTGAAGGCGCTGAGACGGGCCGCTGAATATACAACGGAAAATTAAGTCTTTACGTACAGGAGACGTTTTGTTGATTTACAGCGAGGAGTAGACACCCCCAACTAACAGTCGAGGTATTCGCAAAAGACGGATTCGCCATCAACGGACCGGCACTTCCAGCTCTGGAGAACAATGCGCAAAAACCACCTTTTTGGTCCAGACAGGGCTCTTCAGACGTGGCAACCGACCTTTCCCATGTCAGTTCCTCCTCCTCAAGGGTGGGAAACGTCAATAAAATCCCGAAATTGGCGGTTGTAGGGATATATGGCCATAGCTGAGCAGTGCATTGTGATACTGAGGCGCGCAGGTTGCCAACAAGAGGCACGTGGTGGGGGAACGAACACACCTACTCAACGTGTGCTTAGAGCCACAACAGCCTTCATCGCATAACACAACATATACCTTTTTCAACCATTCTCGATCCCCAAAATCTCAAATTTGACCCACTCAGTTCAAGAAGAAATATTTTCGAGTACCGAAATACCCATTTTATCGAGGTTTATGTTCTATACCAATTTTAAGCAATTTTATATCAGTTTATGGTGGATCGTTATTGAAAATTCGCTTAAATTTTCATAGTTTTTAGCAAATTTTCGATGAAAATTAAGCTTCGGTAGTGGGTAGCTCATGCATTTTTGAAAATCATTTTGATTCCTTTCCGTTTCTAATCATTATCAATCCATCCCCCACGTTCCAACAAAAACACAAACCAAAAACGTATTAATTGCAACGCAATTCTTAGCCCGACCCCCAACTAGTTGTTTTGTCACACTTTTTTGTCCCGCGATACCGTTGTTAGGGATTTCGGAATAGCAAAAAAAAGAGTGTTTGTCAATGGTATCCAATTCGAGTCCGAAATAGCAAATACATATATACTTCTATATACGTACTGACGTAAGTATATATTCGTGTGTCATTCCTTCCCACATCAAACCAAGGCTACGAGATGAAAAATTCCAAATTCCGCGAAAATGTTTGTTTGTGCGGGTGTAAGAATTTCAATATTATTTGAAGGAACAGCGTTGGATACTTGCGGGCAAATCAGTTACGTAATGGCAAACGAGAGACGATGAGTTCGAAGGTGAACCGATAATGATATAAAATTACCAAAAATTGAGTAGGATGATGACTCCAGACAAATAAAAACTAGGTATTTCAACAGTCAACAACATTCTTTTTCGAAAAAGTAGGTCAAATTCAAGTTTTTCAAGGGCCAGAAATCGTCAAAATAGATTAATAATTATGCCCTACATCTCAAAAATTTATGTAAATTAACCAAACGTGGTATATATTTATGCTTATGACACGAGGCATACAAAGACCGTTTTTAGTTTTTGGAAAAAGTAAATTCAGTCACGTATTCTTATGTGTAATTTTGGTTTATTATTTTCAGTAATGAACCATTGGAATCGAGCATGAAAAAAAAAATTCTTACCCCCCCTCAAAATTTGATGGTTTACGTTTCAAGGTATGTAGAATCCAAAACTGCAATAAAAATATTTGTCTGTCCGCCGTACGCCGTACGCCGTACGGGCGCCACTTTTCTTAGTTACCATGAAAAAAAATTGATGAAATTCGGGTTATAGGTTCCGTTCGGCGTCTAGTTGGTCCTCGAAGCTCGACGTTACTGTGAGTCATCTCTAAGGGGTTCAAAATAGGGGTTGAAATTTTCAAAACGCCTATACCATTTTTTTACGTGAATATTTTTACGGGTTTAAATAGTTCTTGAACTTGCGAGTTTTTTAAGACCATCCGCAGCATCGTACGTCCAGCCGTTCGTTCACAGTAAGGCCCCGAAGTTTGCACCGACAGGCATTTTCGACTCCAGTGTGAATGAAATTGTATACAATTCAAACCAAATCTCGTAACCAGAGACGCGCCCACAATAGGAATTTGTGAATACGGCCAATCATTGGTAGGGATCACCTGATTATATTGGCGGAGTATGAAGTCGAGTTGGTTGTTCTGTGATATTATTTCGCTTGAAAAATGATGGCTCTTTTGGAGTTTGTTGGTAGGTAGTGAAACTTGAACAAACGTTGAAGTATTATTGATGGGTAAATTATTACTACGGTAAATCATTACTCAACGGTAAATTATTACACAACGGTTCAGTATACCATCTACGTAGAAGGGGCTGGAGTTTGTTGGTAGGTACTTTTGCAACTTTTTTCACTCCTCACCAACAATTTCTTTTCAGAACTTCATTATGTGCGTTTCTTTTTGTTAGGTACTGTTTGACATCGGCAGAATTATTTTAGCAACATTTAACTCGTGATTTAGGTAGGTACCTAGTAACGAGTACGGGGTTAGGTACTAACCTACGGAGGGTCTGCGATCTACATAATATGTATATAATAGAATAGTACATATCATATTATATAGAAGGGTTATCTATGCATAGAGCTGTGATCTGTAACAGGAGGGTATTCTATACAAAATAATAAACCGTTGTGCAGGGATTTGCAGCGTTTTTAATTGCAATTGGAGTTATTTCTGCCTAAGTTGTGATACAGTGGATTTCAATTACCTACATCAGGAACTAATCGTAATATTTTGTTCCTTAAAGACAACTACAAGTAAGTCATTGTAATTTTGACAATATTCATTTACAAATTACATGTGCGACTGCCTCGTAATTGCATTTTGTTCACTCTGCCGCAAATGGTCCAGTTCCTCAGAGGAAAACAAAACTCCTCGGAGTTTTGGTTCTAACGCGAAGTTTCCGCCGGAGTTGCTCCGGGGTTAATTAGGACGGTCAGATCCAATCCTGGAGGGGGAGCCCTGACACAAGAGCGAATGCCGGAAAGGTCGGTCATGCGGCCCGAGGACTGAGGTCTCCCCGAGAGACGGCATCAACGAAGAAATGAGGGGGTCGGGCTCCCATCAGAGTCAGAGCCGGGTCCGAGGCCCCCGGGGGAACGCGTTTAATTGTTGTCGCAGGAGGAGGTTGAGGCTGCCGACAAGGTGCCTCGGCCCGGGTTACCAGGTGTTTAGCGTGCCTCGGTGTCTCACCGGCGGCAGGGAGGCGTTTCACGGTGGAATCGTGAAAAAATGATCCTCCTCCGATCGGGCCCGAGGTCCCAGGACGACTCCCCCGACAACTGCTCCAGCCATCATGTTCTGTTCTATCTGGGAAATGATAACTCGATGATCGCCCTGCTACCTGATAACTCCAGGATGGCTCAGTTGTCTCATAACTGCACGTTTGCCCTGCTGGCTGATATTTGCATGACCGCCCTCTTATTTGATGGCCCAGTTGACTGATAACTGCCCCGCTGGCTAATATTTGCATATTCGCCCTGTTATCTGATAATTCCGTGTTGATTTCCTCCAAGATCGCCCTGTAATCTCGCCACTCCATGATAACTGACTCCATTATCGCCCAGTTGACTAACAACGGCATGATCTTTGTTCTGATAGCTCCACGGTTGCCCTGTTGGCTGGTAACTCTATGATCATTCCTCCATGATCGCCCTGTAACCTCACTACTCCATGATCACTGACTCCGTGATCGCTCTGTTGACTGATACCCCGATGTTGCCTCGCTCCCTCACAGCTCCATGATCATCCAGTTGACTGACCTCAACATGATCGGCCTGTTGTCTGATAACTCCATGGTCGCCCTGTTGATGGATAACTCTATTATCATTTCCCCCAAGACCGCCCTGTAATCTCACTACTCCATGATTGCTCTGTTGATTGATAACTCGTTGTTGCCCCGCTACCTCACAACTCCTCGATCGCCCAGTTGACTGACAACAGCATGATTGCCCTGTTGTTCTGATAACTCCATGATCTCCCTGTTGTTCTGATAACTCCATGATCGCCCTGTTGACTGATAACTCTATTAACATTTCCTCCAAGATCGCCCTGTAATCTCACTACTCCATGATCGTTGACTCCATGATCGCCCTGTTGACTGATAACTCTTTGATTGCCTCGCTATCTGACAACTCTATGATCACCCAGTTGACTGACAATAGCATGATCGCCGTGTGGTTTGATAACTCTACGCTTTGTTGATTGATAACTCTATGATCATTTCCTCCATGATCGGCCTCTTACCTCACTACTCCATGATCACTGACTCCATGATCGCCCTGTAACCTCACTACCCCATGATCACTGACTCCATGACCGCTCTATTGACTGATAACTCGTTGGCCCACTACCTCACAGCTCCATGATCACCCAGTTGACTGACCTCAACATGATCGGCCTGTTGTCTGATAACTCCATGATTATTTCCTCCAAGATCGCCTTGTAACCTCACTGCTCCATGATCGTTTACTCCGTGATCGCCCTTTTGACTGATAACTCTTTGATTGCCTCGCTATCTGACAATTCCATGATAACCCAGTTGACTGACAGTAGCATGATCGCTTTGTTGTCTGATAATTCCGCGGTCGCTTTGCTGATTGATAAATCTATGATCATTTCCTCCAAGGTCACCCTGTAACCTCACTACTCCATGATCACTGAATCCATGATCGCCCTGTAACCTCACTACCTACTCCATGATCACTGAATCCATGATCGCCCTGTAACCTCACTACCTACTCCATGATCACTAACTCCATGGTCGCCCTCTTACCTCACTACTCCATGATCACAGACTCCATGGTCGCTCTGTTTTCTGATAACTCGTTGGCCCGCTACCTCACAGATCCATGATCACCCAGTTGATTGACCAACATAATCAGCTTGTTGACTGATAAGTCCACGATCATTTCCTCCAAGATCGCCCTGTAGTCTCACTACTCCATGATCGCCCTGTTGACTGATTACTCTTTGATTGCCCTGCTACCTGACAACTCCATGATCACCCAGTTGACTGACAACAGCATGATCGCCCTGTTGTCTGATAACTTCACGGTCTCCCTGTTGACTGATAAGTCCATGATCATTTCCTTCATGACCGCCCTGTTAAGTGAATCTTTGATTGCGCCGCTACTGGCAACTCCGTGATCGCGAAAAATTTTATGGGACCGAAACTAGGGAAGATACCCCAAGTTTGACTGGTTATCTCTCCCGGATGACAGACCAGCTGTACCAGTGCGTACACCAGTGCGTGTACAGCGTCCTGTACCAGTGGCTATACATGTGTTGAAGAACACTTTTGTCCGCAAAGATTTAGCCACTTGTTCTCACGTCTTTGTCCGTCACGACGCAGTGCGACGCCCGCTGCAACCACCGTATGATTGCCGAGTCTTCGACCGTCAAGACTATGTTTTACCTCCTCGTCAAGGACAAGGATATTGTCGTCGCGATGGATCGATTAAAACCCGCTTTCCTAGCAGCTTTCATTACCCGGAGATAGTGTCGTTCCACTGGAGGGCGAATCTGTGTAGCGATACTACAGTATTAATTTTTTAGTATTGTTACACTGATCCTAGTTGCGGATTCTACACGCATATGTTTCGGAAGTTTCTTGTTTACTCGTTCCTCAACAAAATTTCAATTTCCCGTGAAAATTACAGTAGGTGCGTTACACCAGAAAATATCGGCAAATATACTGCTGTTCCTTTCACCACCTGTTATCATCAGTTAACCCCTGGATCAACTGATAACTCTTAGGTTGCTCCTCTACCTGACAACTCCACAATCTCCTCGGTGCCTGACAACTCCACGATCGCCCATGTTGACTGTTATCTCCATGACCATTACCTCCATGATCACGCTGCTGACAGACAACTGCATGATATACCTGACTGATAAGTCAACTCCGCGGTCGCCCCGTTCCTTGATTGATCGGTACCTTATATCTCCATAATCGACCATCTTAGAGATAACAGCATGGTCACCCTCCCTGTTGACTGATGACTCCATGATAGCCTGATAACTTCATAATCGCACTGTTGACAAGGGAAACTGTTTGACCAATGCTCATATTGATGACGTTCTTTTCAGTTCAAACTGCAGGACCTCTAGTATTTCTTTTTTTTTTTGTTCGATTCCAGATTATAGATCCGTTAAGTACTGAAAATTCTAAACCAAAATCACCAACTTACTACATAAATCATAAGCCTCATCCCGTTTGTTACGGCTTTACATAGTTATGCAACTTTCTAATAATCACGCCTAGTTATTGCAGCAATTTATTGTAAATCGTGTGTTGCCACTCCAAGCCCAATTTGTTATGGGAAGGACAATTTTTACTGCCCACAGTTTTTTCCTTGTTGTTTCGTGACAAATAGGTACAATGAACGTTCACTCCGTGAGTCACTCGACAAGTGGATGCTCGTAAAAGTGATTGTGACAAACGAACTGAATTGGAAATAATGTTAAGACCGAGAAATTAATGTTAGTTTTATGAAGTTATTTACTCTTACGAGTTGAGAAGTTACAGTGGCTTTTCAGAACGGTTTTTACCGGTTTTCAGCTATGTTTGACCCCGTTGACATTTCGAAACGTATGCCCACTTCCTGCTTTCGAAAATTGCTCATGTGCGAACTCTTTGTTTCGTCTGCCATTACGAATAGTTCGGGGAAATTTTGATTTTTCCACCTATAATATCACACCCTACCTGTTAGCCTTCCGGCCTTACCTATCAGACCTTCGCTACAAGATATACAAATTTCAAAATGTAAAATTTCATCAAATCAAACATTTCAAATATCAAATTTCAAATTTCATCAAGTCAAAAATGTCAAATGTCAAATTTCAAGAATCTTCCAAATGTCGGTGTATCCAATGAACGATTGAGTTAAAGGATATATATGCAAAAATAAAGAGTGGGTCAAATTTGAGTTTTGGGGGTTAAAATTGCTAAAAATCGCTATCAAATTTATATAAATTCATCAAACACATGTTGTGTACTGCAGCAACTCGCTCGTACGGTCATGTTGCATGACAGGAACTTTGCTACCTTCTCCTGAGACAAATGTCAATACCTATTCCAATTCATCATTGATTGGCATTTATCATTCAGTTCGATGTCAAGAGCAAATGTCTTGTTATGAGAAGTTACAGAGGCTATATTACGAGCTTAACTGTTAGCACCATAAATAAATTAATGGTCATAGCACTAGTAATTACATTCCACTACAAACCTCAATGTATGGTACTTACCAAACCAAACAAGCAAGCCAAGCATTACCTATCCCTCACTTTTTTAATCCTCGTCAATAACTATCTTATAGATCTGAAAATCACATGCATAATTTCTTATAAGCTCTTCAGAGCAACAGTCTAACATTCGAGATTGATAGACTTTCTAGTACGAGTATACCTACGCACCCTAATATGTAACCTGGCAGTGCCTAAAAAATCAAAGATGAATTTCCGATGGACCGAAGATAGCCGATTAGAGGCAAGAGCGACTGAAAACGCAAATTCACATAGTAGAGTAAGTAGAGTTCGAGAAAAAACCAATACAGTACCACCAGCAGCAAGTAGAATAACCAAAAGAGCTAATTCTGTCGTCCCAATTCATCTTGTGGCAGTGACGTAGGCCTTTTGACTGGATGGGATTCGTGCCTACTGACTGCAGCACCTCGTTCTCGTCCTGGCTTTGAGTCCGTTTTGAATCTTGTGGGTGGTGAATCTCAATTCAAACTTTCTACAGGTCTATGGCCGAAATTTATTTGTTCGATCCCTGGTGCGAAGGCTACTGTGCCACCTTTCTCATGCCCGATCAATGTTTGACAAAGAAGTGCGCAGTAATATTTTTATTGTGATTCAAAAAAGTTGCTCAACTACATCAATCGGTTGTTGCTTGTTTCAATTATCCTTCAACCTGGCATTAGTTCGTAAGCTCCTAACATATACATTCTTGTCTTTCTTTGCCGTGAGACAAGAGTTTCATAGACTGTTAACCTGAAACACATCAACACATTTCATCACCTGACTACAACAGACTGGCTTCATCAGACCTACCAACCGTCTTCACCATCCATTTCTCTACCACTCTTTAAACTTTCCTTCTCATGAAACAGCTCAATTCTTATATACTTGATAGGTAATAAATAATTAGGTGTATCAGTTTTTTTTTTTTTTTAAGCACCGGTTTTCATCAGCAAAGCCTCAGAGCTGAGCAGTCAACACAACAAACTTCATGAAATGAAAGCTTTGAATATTGTTAGTGAGTTGATGTGGCATAATGTATTGTATTGAAGATGCTAGTACTGGAGGATGAGGTGCTTGAATTACCACTCATGTCTTTTGAATTGTCCAGTCAGGTCATAAGATGTATTGATGTGTTTCTCGCGGAGTCCGTAAAAAATAAGTAAGTTTCACCTCATTCATTTAATTAATGTGTTAAGGTTGCCGGTGGAGTGGGACATTTTTTCTAAGAGGTCATTAATGATAGGTTAAAAGTAGTTTGAAAAAGATTTTCCATTGTGGGAAATATTGAAGGGTAATTGTGTGTTGGAGAAAGGGATTGTCAATAACTTAGCGAACCAATGATTCAGCCAACTGGAATATGTTTTATTAAAACCAGGAAAATAGACGAAATCGAGAAAATTCAATAAATTTACGGTAGACTGGAGGTCTTAGGTATGATAAAATGAACGGACTTGTTTTGGAACATTGTACCATAAAAATAGGCGTGGACTGTACAACAGGTAGGTATTCATTGAAAAAATAAAGAAATGTTGGAGCTCATTACAGGTATGCTAGTGTAGGTGCCTAATAGTTGCGAAATTATCGACGTGACTAAAATTGCTGGACTTATAATTTGGACTGATATAGAAAATTTGGAAAGGTCTGACCGGATTTTTGGAATCGGGACGTCACCACAGCGATCCGACGAGTTCAGGATCGCGTGCTTGCATGGTAGCCTCCACAGTCAAGGCCAGGTTTTTCGATGAACGAAGAGAGTCAGTATAAGGAGGGCAATCTGGGAAGGCAGGAAGTGCAGGAAGAGGTTCCTGAAGCCACCCGAAGACTGCAAAGAACGGCGATCCATGAATAGAAGTCTTGCGGGTAGGCATATGTTTGTAGGAACAACCTTAAATGAAATTAACGGTTCTGGAGGCGGGCAAAGAAGAAGAAGGTGCAGCCGTCGAAGATCTTGAAGAAACAAGGCTACTAAGCTGTAATCGATTTGTCAAAGTCCTGAAAGATGAGGATGGTGATGATCTCGTGTAGAAGATGTGGAAAAGACGGAAAGTCGAGCGTCTGGGGCTCCACTGCTGAAGACGGACTGACGATAGATTTGCGAGTAGAAGGGCTTGTGGTAAGACTTCCCGCAGGAGGGGGCATCGCATGAATCCACAATATGAACAAGGAGATGAGCCAGTGAGGGGACTCAGATTAGACGGATTACGGGGTCACTGTTAATAGTTGGGTTGAGCAGCTAGCTTGTGATGTTTACGGTAACGTTGTGTGACTTGTTTAAAATTATAATGATAGCTGTCTGCTTTGATCGTGTTTGAGGAAGGTTTGAGGGTTACTACGACATACTCGTAGTAACTCAAAGTGTCTGCAAGGTTGAAAGTAGAAAACAAGTAAGCGCACTGATTTCTTCAACAAAAGTGTGGTGAAAATCAGCATGGAAGGCAATGTGAACAGAATGAAACGCCTACCTCTTATTTACGACTCCAAGCAACCAATTTCACCAGCACGCACACACCGAATTGTCTCCTGTTGTTGTTTTGTTCCCTCATCACCACTATCATTTATCAGTCATCTATAACCTGAGTATTGCCAACCACCGATTTAATAAATTCACTAGATCTCACGTCGGCAGCACGTGAGAATCAGCTGTTAATTTTGTGGCGCCACTCGCTCTCCAAAATTACATGTCATGCTAATATAATACAGTATTACTTATGTTGCCAAATTCCTCCATTATTATTGCAATTGAATTCCCTTAAATATGACTATATCCGTTTAATCTTATGAAATTGTTAAATTAATCATCACCCATCGCTTCCTTCGTTGATGATGTCATCCCACGGTTGGCTCGTCAGTGTGTTCTCACAACTGGGAATCAACTGCACCTCCGCCACCTTGCGCACACGCATACCAACCCCTGCCATCTGGAAGAACATCTACCGGTTTCTGGTGTTGTTTTTCGATGTAGATTGAAGTGGGCAGTTTTTTAAATATATACTATGCCCTTTTTTCTCTCTCTGATTATTATTCTGCAAGCTATACAGCAGCAACAGGAGACCACCTAACGCGGTTTTCAAGTTTTTCTTTGTGGATACCACTGTTTGGCCTTGGTCGACCAGGATATAATTCTTCTGGCCCTTTTCATCTTTTGAAGAAGAATTCAGCGTTCTTCAGGCGGATTTTCCTGCAAGAGGTACCTAATTGTGGATACCCCCCCCGGAGCTGGCATTCCCTTCCGCCTTGTCTCTGGACATCTGGGGGTTCTGGACGCATGAATTGGACCCAAGGACAGCTCGATTTGACGCCACAACAGAAGCTCATCACCGGTATCACCGTTTACATTGTTTTTCTATGGCCATAGAGTTAGGTAGGTAGCAACTTGTTGAATCAATTATTTTTGTTGTTAGCGTTTGCCCAATACATACTTGCCTTTTAGTATATGTATGCCTTCTATTTTCATTTACCTTATAAGTGCATTAATTTCTACCATCAGCAATAATTTCAGCCATCAGGGCTGTGGTCCTTCGAGGTAATCATCAGTATTCTAATTTTATCTTTCTCTGGGGATAGGTACCTGCCTACCGCTAGCTGGTTAGCGCTCTTGCCACCGTCTTTGTACCTATTTGCCCCGAGTTGCATTCCACATAATATTCGAGAGTGGAGTAACAGGTTAGCGCATTTAGTGCCGCCCCATTCCTTCTCACAATGCTAGGAGCATATTCAAATTTTGTTCGTTTCACTCGGTCAGAATATTCCTATGTCTTAATCTATAGCCTATAGGTATAGGTCTAAATGTTTTAAAATCGTAGGCGCAGTGTTGAACCTATAAAAAAAAGTGTTGCTGGAGCTTTCTTTATGGTGTTGATTGTTGAATACTCTACCTATGCGGATAGAGGTCTGGATCAGGTTGTTTGCATCAAAGAGGATGATGTGAAACGATTTCCAATGAAATTAGGTTTTGACGAGGGTGATCATGATCAGATTTTCATATTCCTTTCCAGCAACGGAATTAAATTGAGACGCGATGGGACTGCGCGTTCGAGACGGTTTTGATCACTTCCTGCCCGCTGGGTTCCTTCTCTATCCCTTTTGCCATCTCAGACCGCAAAGGGATCCGCTGTTCCGCCTGGTTGGTCATACAACTTACTGATTTAGTTAGACCACGATTTAGCTGTGCTCTCTGAGGTCGGTCAACCTATATCCTGGTACCGAGTCTTCCCCCTTAGCCGAGGATTGGATTGATCGATTCAAACTTGATTCAAAATTTCCGAGAGTTGATTTATTATGCGTGGTGTCAGATGAAACACTTTCCCGATTTTCTGTGTTGCGAGCTTTAGACGCGCGCGGCTCTTGGAATTGGGCTGAATTTGTCACTTATTTTGTTCGTGTGTTCGTCCCGCTATTTTAGGTTGTGTGACTTGAAATGACACCATTCAGGTTGGGAACTTCAAGTTGGTCAACACCAACTTCAAATTTCACGCATGGCTACTTCTGAAGGCCTACGATCAGTCAAGAAATCATCAGATCTGTTGCATTCAACTTGCAGACCAACACACCGAAGGCAAACGTCTTTCTCCTCGTAAGGGACGCTCCTTCGGATTCCACCATGGACTCCGAGTGATTTAGTTTGACTTCACCTGCGAGTGACATCGAAAATACTAACCGCCTCACTCTTCCACGCTCTTCACTACAACAGTAAAATTGCAAGACTGCCGACAGCGGAATACATAACTAATCAATATGATCAATCAGGCATGGGCAAAGTGCGAAGTGAACGAAGCGAAGGAATGGACTGAGAGGAAGGCGTATTCATAAACCGGAGATTCAAAACCTATTCAATATCACGACTGGGGATGAGCCCAGCCGAGGGTTGAAGCCCGTACTGATGAGTGATGCTTCATAAAACTGTGCAAGGCCATTCGTCACCTGTCATCACTAATAGACTCTACAGATAAGTGGTTATGAGCGTCTTGGTAGAGAATGCCGGTGCAGTAATAATGTTCGTCAGTTACTCGAACAGCTGTTGTTTTACTTCCATGAGCCATCTGTATTCAGTATCACCAGAATGATAGAGCTAACGCCAAGTCAATAATATCAATTCATCTCGGAGAATGTTTGAACCGAACGAGATTCAGATATTTGTGGAATTAAAAAACGCTGCAAGGTCCTCGTCACATGGGTTTATTATTCTACTGGACAGACCTATAGAAATGTTGGCTGTTCATTTATTGTTTCATTCATGTGAAATAATTGAAATAGCTATTTCTGATGGTTTCCACCAATTTTGGCCCCCAAAACACGAATAAGGTAATCTCCTTTTTTTCAAATTATCTTTGATCATTGGTAGTGCCATTTAATTGTCTTGATTCACCTGTTGACATTTTTCTAGTGTTATTATACAAACTGATGGTGATTTCAGACAATTTCCCAGGTTTTTGACTCATAAAAAATCAATTTTGGGAGCAGAACCTTCGGTAGAACCCCAATTTTCCACTGTCTTGGGTAAAAATCGACTTCATATTCGGTGTTCTCGTCCCAAAAACATGGAAAACGATACCTCAAAAGCTCATGTTACTAAAACACAAAAAATACCTGTTTTTATACCCATTTTCACTCATACCACCCCTGGGTATATTCCGATCGGGCTACAAAGTTTCGGGACACAACTAGGGCCCAAATGGAGCCTGTGTGCGAAAGAACAAATTTTTTAAACCGAAAATGAAGACGGTATGCATGATACGGCGGACGGACATTGTAGTTGTGGAACTTACGCACCTTGAACGTAAAAGAAAAAAATTTTGTGGGGGTGTTACGAAAATTTTTTGCGGAGCGAGTACATAGGTGTATTATTCACTGAATAATAAACCAATAGAAAGTACAAACACTAGCCGTCTTTAAAAATAAGAATCTCAACCCTAATGATCTTCCATGATTTCTTCGACTCTCCATAGATCATTGCCATGTAGGTATTGCAAAATCATTTTCGTTTTGTCCGCTGACCAGTCATCTGTCTATTGTCCGGATGAAGCAGGTGACATTATTGCTTCATAAAATTCTTCATAGTAAGTGACGTTCGAATGATGATAAATTGGTGATGAATTTAACTGGTGATGACACCTGCATACTAGATTTGTTGTTGTTGAGGAGGCCGATCGTGATAGTCCATTGGAATTTCGCTCAATAGATCGGTCCGATTATAATCTTTTTCGCCGTTTCCAGCAGACACCTCCCAAACCCCGCCGTTCCATCTGATGCTCAGCATTCTAAAGCGATAAAACCCTTATCGGTTTCACATCTCGGAAATTCTGGGGGCAGGTTAGTACGCTAACATGAAAGGGTTGGGGCTTCCGAGATCCACCTTAGAGATAGGTCCCATCAGAGGTGGAGATTCCATGTGGAAAAAAAAGGGATTTTTATCTAGGAAGCAGATACCGACCCTTCTCGAGCTCTTGTTCTCGTTGCTTTCGAGACAACCTGAACGCTATAAAGTTATAATAAAGTTGGAAGGCGACGGTATCAGAGGGTTTCTGGAGCCAGAGACCGTCGCACACGATAGAGGCGGAACTCGGCCAAATCAGCCTGCCAGGAGGCAACTCTATCGCTGTTCCTATCTTAATTATGATAACCGAATTTGAAGAGAAGCCACCCTGACATAATTCAATCCTCGTTCCTACGAGTGTAGCTGCCCCCGTGAACAGTGGTGGGTTTCTTCTCCTTTTAACAAGAGGCGATTTAACACAGCGTTAAAATGTTCTTGCACCTCCAAACACCCAGTAATGATATCCGACAATGGAAGTGAAGTGGGGTACCTAGTTAAGGTACGCTGCCTAGAAGGTGCCTGCATTACTACAAGAATAATATCATGAATGCCAAGTTCAACATATCGTAGTTTCTTGTAAGGTATATACAGCATGCCTGGGGTGCAGTTCCGAACTGAATTTATTATGAAAACCCTTTGAGGAAAAGCCACCAGCGCGTTTACCTGCCCCTCAAGAACAATAATCGGTTTCTTCTCCCGCACCCCATTTATGAACGAGATCGTAGGGTTCGTTGGTTATCGCAGCTGTTGGAGAAATTAATACTAAGTATTGTGGAGCACACAGTACCTGGAGCTCGTCTAATAAACACGCACTCCATGGTTTTTTTTTTCTTCACCGTTTATTTGTATTACGCAGTAATATACCTTAATGTAATCTAGTAGTTATGTAAATGTATCTAGTATTACCTACATCTAGTAGGTATGTCACTGCAAAAAAAGTGATACGATGAATTCCTATGTAATTCCTATAATACCACTGTATAATAACTACGTAATTCCATATTTCTATTTATTTGGTTACAGCGGGTGAGACGCCCAACGTACATTATCATCTACAATTTACCAAGTATTTCAGTACACACGTCTGTGAAGGAAAACGCAACGGCCGCTCATGGCTGTACTGAGTACATTTAACAATAAATTAATAGGTAATGTGTGTGAAAGAAGAAAAGTGCTACACAGAAAAATATCAACAACAATAAAAAGTAAGTAGTAACCAAAATTTAAAGTAGGAAGAAAATACTTTTACGTGCATAACAACTGCCTTTTGATAGATTAAAACTAGAAGAACAGAAATACGACTTGTAACACTGATAAGATGGTTGACTTTACTCTGCAACCGTACAAGGGGGTTATTAAGGGGACAGAGGGAATTTGACGGTGACGAAAATTATGGCTGGGCAGGGGCGTTGCGTCCATAAGGCCACTTGGGCCACTGCCCCGGCACCCAAAAACACTAGGAGTAAAAAAGACCAACCATTGTTCAGTTGACATCCGAATTTCCCTTCCTACACTTTTACTAGCATTTTTCACAAAGTTCAACGGCCACTCGCCAGATTTCTCTGGCTGTGGATATTCAATATTCTAGTAGAGCATCCATGGTGGTTCCTTAATCTTAGCTCCATAGTGTTATCGGAATAAAGCGACAGTAATCGATGTCATGCAATCGGAATCGAAACCTAGGCTCCTGAAATGGAAGGTAGGTCCTGGGACCTAGTGTTCCCATGGCCTGTCCGCGCATGCTCAGTAGAGTAAAAATGTTGTTCCCCACACCCACTTTGGGCCTGGCCCCAGAACCTGATTTCAACCCCAAAATCGTTCATTTCACAACGATTCGATCCCTTCGATTCAATTATTTGTCATCTCGATGCGAGATGTTCTTCTGATTTGTTTTTGTTGCTTCTGAATCACATTCGCATTCTCTGTTGAGTCTGTCAGTTTTCAATTTTTTTGCTTCAAATTTTGCGCGTTTGGGGTCCGGTTCCGATGACAGATTTTTATTTGTGATACCTACGTACGTTTCGTCATGTTTGCTGTTTGTGGATTGATCAGCGCGGTAACACAGATAACTACCGAGCTTCTAGTCAATAGCTTCTCCACTCAAGTAGGCACCAGCCGACGGGTCATTGTTTTGTTGTATTTTAGTTTACTATATTTTTTAACACATGAATTCGGTGGCTAATTTGAGTAGAAATTGTCGACGTTTTCGTACGACGATAGAATGTTATAAGCTTTGCTGAATATCACTCAGTCAGTAAATAAGGGAAGGGTGTTGTTGCCTTGGGGTATTTTGTAGACAAATCTGTTGGTTTTGTGTTCAGGTTTGGCGCCCCACCGTTTTCAAACCCCACGTACCGCTACTGTGGCTGGGACCCCTTAAAGAGAAATATGGTAATACCTATATGTACGGTAATATAGCTAGTAACATGTTACGTATGACTACCAGCTATTTTAATGTTTACATAAATAGAGTTAGTTGTGTGCAGTAGAGTATTATGATTGTAGCTATGTAGTACAATAAGCTCAGAGCTTACATTTCGGACTTATTGAGAACTTACAATTCCTTACCAGATAATCTACACAAGCTAGGCTTCCGCAGGGAGTCAGCTTGCCCTAATGTTTTAAATTTTCGTAGAAGTGGTACATAATTATACAAAAATCGTGATCTGCATGCAATTTAAACACATTACCTACAGAATGTTCCCAAATCGAATCTGTACTAAAGAAAAACTATGAGTCTTTGTGCTCAAAAAAAAAGTTGATGTTTGTTACTGACGATGGTTTGATCACCGAAACCGTACCGGTTTCGGTGATCAAACCATCAAACAGTAAATTTTTTGTGTATTAGTGGAACTAGACAACCTTTCAATAACTTCGTTTATTACCTATTATTTGTTTGAAATGGGTTTCCACGATTTCATCGCGAGTGATTAAGTCCTATGTGGTAAATGTTTTTTCTAATAATATTACGTCGACGCAGTTTTAGTGTGATTGTGTTGCAAACGTCAGGAATATCGTTAAAAATGATTATTGGGGGGGAGGGGGGGTATTGATTGGGAAATTATTGATTTTCCTCTTCTCTCAAGCATTAAGATTTTCTGTTGTGGCGCAGTATAAGTAGTTCACGATGCCCAGGCCTCGTTTCATCGTCATCTCCAACACCTCGGAATTTCGACTGCCGAAGAGTTAAGATTCATTTCAACGTTCCACCGAGTTTCCCCCGCATGATAATTAAACCTCGCGTGATGGCTTCGTGAATGAAATGTGATTGACGGGTCCCAAAAAACACACTCAGGTCCCAGACCGTCTTAAACACTTGAAACAAATCATCCCCCCTACGGCGATAATTTTCATTTTTCTATTGTTCGGCGTTTCGATTAATTTTTAATATTGTTTTTCCTCCGCGCCTATTTACTTTTTTTCAATGGTTGCTCTCACTCGATGGCACTCGACAAAAAACGCCTCGCGGTCGAAAAACCGTCAGACACCAACTTCTTCCTTTTATTAACAGACGAATAAATCTTTTAATGAGATTTCGGGGACAACCGACGGCTCGAACTACAAAGGGTCCAGCCGAGGTTCGAAGAAAAGTGTTTTATGGTAATGAGCCGTATTTTACAAGGTGGCCGTAACTCATTTTCTACATCCATCTCCCCAACACACTGGCCGCCCAAATCACATGGCTTTTTAAACAATGATATTTCACTTACCTCCATGATACAGGTTTTATTTACGGCTCGATCTCCCGTGTGACCATGGAACCAGGGGTGTGGAGTTGACCTAAATCGAGTGGAGAACTCTCTTATTCGCCCTATTTATTTGAAGTCAATGACGAAGTTCGTAGTCGTTGACCGCTGCAATGGGTAGAGGTTTTCGTTTCTAGCTTCTTCGCTTATTATTACCTACCCACATATTTCAAATATAATCCTTTGTGAACAGCCGAGAAGAAATACACCTCCAAGGATTTTCCAGATGTTGACATTCAAAGGTGAATAAATAACTCAAATCCAACAATCGCACCAAAATAAATGTCCAGTGATGAAGCTTGACCAATGACCAGATAAGCGATTCAGATGGGTCGAACCTTGAATTAAAAAAAAACGCTGCTAAGTCCTTGTCAAATGGGTTTATTATTCTGCAAGACATACCTACAGAAATGTTGCTGTTCAATTATTGTTTCTTTCATATGCAATAATTGAAATATCAATGTTTGATTGTTCCCTCAAATTTTGGACCCCAAAAACACGAATTAGGCTCATATTTTTTTTTATTTTATTTTTTTAAATAGTGATCGTTGATTGTGCCATTTAATTGTCTTGATTCACCTGCTGATAATACTTTTAGTGTTATTATACAAATTTTTGGAGATTTCAGACAATTTCCCATGAGTCATAAAAAATGAATTTTGGGAGATTAACTTCCGTTACAACCTCAATTCATCACTCTTATTTGGACAAAATCAACTTCATATTCGGTCTTCTCGCCCTAAAAAACATGGAAAATGATACATCACCAAGCTCATGTTCACTAAAACCTTTAAAAAAATCCTCGAAACACCCTGTTTTCACGCCCATTTTTCTCCCATAACGCCCCTGGGTGTATTCCGATCGGGCTGCCGAGCTTTGGAGTACAACTAGGACCCAAATGTGTTCCCAAATGGGACCCCAACTGTGTGCGGAAGAACGAGATTTTAGACCAAAATTTAACGTAAATTTGAGGCTGAAACTTCGTTAGAACCTCAATCTTCCATTCCTAGGTCAAAATCGACTTCATATTCGGTCTCCTTGTCCTAAAAAAAAACGTGGAAAACGGTAACTCAAAGCTCATGTTACTAAAACCCCAAAAAACCCTATTTTCACCCTTAACACCCTTAGGTATATTCCGATCGGGACACAACTAGGGCCCAAATGGAACCTGTGTGCGAAAGAACAATTTTTTAGACCGAAAGTAAAGTGGATATGGATGAAACGGCGTGCAGCGGACGGACATTGCATTTTTTCAAATCTGCGCACCTTGAAACGTAAATGAAAAAATTTAGGGGGTGTTTTTTTGCTGAGCGAACACAGGTGTAAACGATTTCTCAAATTTTTCTCTGGCAATACCTAGTCCTTCGATTTTGATGATTCTTCCGGCATTCTTACAATTTTTCCATTCTCGTGGAATGAGCTGTTGAGATTTTAAATTTCGAAAATTTTCAAATGTACGTACCTACCTGCCTACTTACAATTTTGAAATTTACTTTTCGCGTTTCCATAGAGCATAACCCAAAAAGCTTTAAAATTTGAAGAATGCCGCATGAAGCGCCGAACTCGGCTGATTATTGCCAGATAAAAGTTTGAAAAACTACAGGGAAATTTGTAGGCTTGGGAAGGAGCCGCCCGTAAGTATGGTTTTGGGTGAACGGAGTTCACGCATCTGCCGCTAAAATGCCGATAGCCTCGTGCTTTTAACAAACATTCTCCACAGTTCCATCAAGAAATTTGATCACTTGCCCTCAAAACGGTTTCGTTAATTTTACCGGATTTATATCTCGATTCGGAGCGATTTTTAAGTCTGCCGTTATTGAGAGGGCCCTACCATTGTTGAGCGGCCGTTAGTTAGACCCACAAGAATCACATTTTGGACCCACTTTTCTTGAATAGTCATTTTCTGCCGTGAGTCATTATCCTGTTCTTAAACATTTCTCAGTAGCTTGAACAATATTATTATAGTAAAATTTTGACATTCTCCTGTGATAACTACTTAACTGATATATGATTTAAGGTACCTTTTTAGAGGGTTTATCCCGCAATCAGAAGCACGTGTCCCTGCCCGGTAACTTCCCAATCATAGTAAATCCACTTAAAACTCGGTTCAGCCGTTAAGCTAGTGTAACAACTACAAATACGTTTTACATGGAGCGTATCATGAATACGGCAGTGTTATGACACAAACGCTTTTTGGTTACTCGGAAAATACAGTGAATTGAAGGATTATTATTATCCAGTTCAAAACAAAGCCGGACCTCGCCTTTGGAATTTTTATCGTGGCGGTAAATTGACTTCAAGACCGAAAAACGTGAGTTGGAAGCAATATCCGGGAAGCGATTGGATTGGAAATTTAATAGTATCATAAAATGGAACTGTACTCTATTCTCGTTGTGAAATGATGTTTCGTCGTTGATAAGTACGAAAATAGAAAGGGTCACCACGGGCATCTACAGAACGCCAGTTAGCATCTTGATGGTAGGAATCCATGAATTGGCGAGTAAGAAAACGTTACTTGACTGAATCACGTCCATCAAACCCAAATCATCGGGTGAGCACACAGGCACCGATTTCGGATAATCAGGTAATCTTCAGCCCCCTCCTTTTCAGTTCCCCCAAACCATATAAAATTTCACGAAGTCAAGCATACCTATTTATTATCAACACGAGTTTATTATTATTACAAGGATTTTAATTTATTATTTTCAATAATGAACCTTCGGAATCGAGCATTAAAAATTAATAAAATTTAACCCCCCCCCCCCCCCCCTCAAAATTTGATACGTTTTTCAAGGTATGTATAATCCGAAATGCGATAAAAAATGTTCCGTTCGTCCGCCATAAAATCGTTGAAGTATTATTGGGTAAATTATTACACAACGGTAAATTATTACACAACGGTATATCATTACACAACAGTAAATTATTACACAACGGTTTATTATACTGTCTACGCAGCAGAGGCATATATAGATGTAAATTATTACGCAACGGTTTATTATTCACCTTATGCTTCACGAATAACTGCAAATAATTAATGGTTGAATTATTGAAAACCACGCTTTTGTATGAAATGCATGGGATTCAATAATTCATTTAATTCCGGGGCCGGCTCCAGTACTCGATTTAGGGCTTTCCTGGAGGGAGCTCGAGGGTACTGACCACAGAAAAGAGTGGTCTACGCAGAAGGGGCATCTATACAGGTTGTGATGAATTTAAAATTGGCTTATATTCATCACGGTGGTGTGAGGGAATTGCCCAGGCGGTTATGAGCGAATCACCACCGACATCTGAGATCTTTTTGGAGAGGTTTTTGCCCAGGCGGTTATGAGCGAATCACCACCGACATCTGAGATCTTTTTGGAGAGGTTTTTGCCCAGGCGGTTATGAGCGAATCACCACCGACATCTAGGATCTTTTTGGTTTGTGTCCAGGCGGTTATGAGCGAATCACCACCGTCATCTGGAATCTTTTTGGGAGAATTTGCCTAGGCGGTTATGGGCTGACCACCACCGTCATATAGGTTCTTTTAGGTGTAAGGAGAGAGCAGGGTAGGAAGAGAGAGAGAGTAGCCAGAGGCTAGAGGAAGCGTCGAATGAGTAAAAAGTCGAAGGAGGCGAGTATTTACGTTACTGGGAGTCGTCTCGCTCCATCCCCTATTTGGTAGGGGATGGTGGGGACCCAGGTTGTGCTCTGACTCCTGCGGCTTGTTCCCCACTCGTATGGTTTATTTGGTAAGAACTAAAGTTGGCTTATGAAATATTTGTGAGAACTTAAATCTGCTAGGAGTAGTTCCGGGAGAGACTCACGACATGGGTCCCCCCAGTTCGAGCAAAAAATTTCCAAGAGCTGAGGGCACAGGATTACAAGTGGTGAGGGCTATGGCAAACAGGATGGTGCTGAAGGCGCAAGGTTACAAAAGGCTGAGGGCTTTGGCAGACAGGAGGAGTGCTGATGGCGGTAGAAAGTGAGCAAGTGAACATTCGGATGTGGCTGAGGGACAAGTTTACAGAGCTGAGGGCTGAGGCAAACAATGTAGGCTGAAGGCGGTGATTGACAGTAGTTGAGATGGTGGTTTGCTTAATACTAGGTAGAAAGGTGGCGAAGATCGGCGTGAAGTAATAGTATGTACAAAAGTGGGTAACTTAGAGCTAGTATATACAGTAGTTGCATGAGGAGAGTATGTACAAAGATGAGTAACTTATGGCTAGTATACAGATAAAAACAGCATGTGGCTTAGAGCTAGGGAATATACAGGTGAATGAGGAGAGGTTATGTACAAAGAGAAGTGACTTAGAGCTAGAGAATATTTACATTGACATATAAGGAAGCTCGATATTTACAGGTGTGTTTTAAAGATATTTACAGGAATCATATTTACAGGTGTGATATGTACAGGTGCTGGGTCCCCCCAGTGAGTGGGGGGGGGGGGGGGGTGAGGCGTGGGCCGTTGCAATTTAACCCTGGCTCTGAGGCGAGGGGCGAAAGCCTTCCAAAGGGCGGTTTTTGAAGGGGGTGGGGGGGGGGGGGCTGATTTGGCCGTGGCGGCGTCCGCTGAGGTTGCAGGGGCGTTGAGGGGTGGGAGGGCTGGGGGCCTATTCACTAAAATAGACAGTGGAAAGAGATTATCTATTTTGAAAATCTCCCGCGAGAGATAGTCTCCCCCGGGAAGACAGTCTCTTCCAATGTCTCCGGGTTCGTCTATTTTACAGAATAGCTCCAGAGACTTTGAGAAAGAGATATGGATCCTAATACACGAAAATGCCATAGTATCCATGAAGTGCGAGATGTTCGTGCCCCCGGGAGTTCAATTCCTTAATAATGAACGCATTTCTTAATACCTATTCAATGGGTACCTACCTACCTCAATCCATACTTGGACGTTTTTACTCACGAATCGGATAAAAGTTTAAATGAAATTGAAAAAAGTCTCAATTATAAACAGAAAAAGTCGAATTAGGGGGCTTTTAATGCTTGTGTTATATCTACACCTAATGAACCTCTTAGGTAGGTAGGTACCTACCTCAACCCGTACTTGGACGTTTTTACTCATGAATCAATGATTATGTGTATATTTTTAATTTAAATTGACTTACCTTTATGAAATGAAAGATTACACGATCAAAAGTACCGATGTGGTTGCGGATGAAGGAGGATATTACACGATCACTGTGAAACAAACGAGAAATAGACTCTCTCTTTCGAGGGAAGACACCTAATTAGGTGTCTCTCTGAAAGAGATCGAGAATGCCAAGATGGCCGCCAACTCTCTCTTTGAAAAGTTACTGAATAACCCTGTCATGGATACTATAAAAATCTATTTGGCCCAAAGAGAGAGTCGGACCTGAAAGAGATGTCTCTTTGGCTTAGTGAGTAGGCCCCCTGATATCTTCCTATGAGATATTTTTGGCGAGCGTTAGGGAGGGTTGGTCCCCCCTGAGGGGGTGAGAAAACGTGCTTTATGGGCGAGCGGCAGGAGGGTTGGGGCTTGAGGCCTTCCATGAGTATGGGGGAAAATGCTTGCTTAATGGGCGGGTGGTGGAAGGGTTGGGGCTTGAGGCCTTCCATGAGTGTGGGGGAAAATGCTTGGTTAATGGGCGAGTGGTGGAAGGGTTGGGGCTTGAGGCCTTCCATGAGTGTTGGGAAAATGCTTGGTTAATGGGCGAGTGGTGGAAGGGTTGGGGCTTGAGGCCTTCCAGTAGTTTGGGGAAAATGCTTGGTTAATGGGCGGGTGGTGGAAGGGTTGGGGCTTGAGGCCTTCCAGGAGTTTGGGGAAAATGCTTGGTTAATGGGCGAGTGGTGGAAGGGTTGGGGCTTGAGGCCTTCCAGGAGTTTGGGGAAAATGCTTGGTTAATGGGCGGGTGGTGGAAGGGTTGGGGCTTGAGGCCTTCCATGAGTGTGGGGGAAAATGCTTGGTTAATGGGCGAGTGGTGGAAGGGTTGGGGCTTGAGGCCTTCCATGAGTGTTGGGAAAATGCTTGGTTAATGGGCGAGTGGTGGAAGGGTTGGGGCTTGAGGCCTTCCAGGAGTTTGGGGAAAATGCTTGGTTAATGGGCGAGTGGTGGAAGGGTTGGGGCTTGAGGCCTTCCAGGAGTTTGGGGAAAATGCTTGGTTAATGGGCGGGTGGTGGAAGGGTTGGGGCTTGAGGCCTTCCATGAGTGTGGGGGAAAATGCTTGCTTAATGGGCGGGTGGTGGAAGGGTTGGGGCTTGAGGCCTTCCATGAGTGTGGGGGAAAATGCTTGGTTAATGGGCGAGTGGTGGAAGGGTTGGGGCTTGAGGCCTTCCATGAGTGTGGGGGGAAATGCTTGGTTAATGGGCGAGTGGTGGAAGGGTTGGGGCTTGAGGCCTTCCATGAGTGTGGGGGAAAATGCTTGGTTAATGGGCGAGTGGTGGAAGGGTTGGGGCTTGAGGCCTTCCAGGAGTTTGGGGAAAATGCTTGGTTAATGGGCGGGTGGTGGAAGGGTTGGGGCTTGAGGCCTTCCATGAGTGTGGGGGAAAATGCTTGCTTAATGGGCGGGTGGTGGAAGGGTTGGGGCTTGAGGCCTTCCAGGAGTTTGGGGAAAATGCTTGGTTAATGGGCGGGTGGTGGAAGGGTTGGGGCTTGAGGCCTTCCATGAGTGTGGGGGAAAATGCTTGCTTAATGGGCGGGTGGTGGAAGGGTTGGGGCTTGAGGCCTTCCATGAGTGTGGTGGAAAGGTCGGTCTTGGCGGGAGGGTGATGGTTTGTGTGAAAAAGGGGTGGTGGGGTGTTGATTCTACGATTTCCTCCAGCCGCCGACTTATTGGCAAAAGGGTGGAAGGGTGAGTGGTGTTGCAGAGGGGGCAGTGAAGGTGGGGTGTTGCAGGGTGGAGGGGGGCTTGAGAAGGGGAGGTGATTGTGAGACTGAGTCCATCATGTAGGGAGGAGTTGAAATTTCAATTTCGCAAAATTGGGTAAAATTGAACTTTGAAATTTGAATTTTAAAATTTGAAATTTGAAATTCGCAAAAATACGAAAAATGGCGTGAGTTGAGCGGAGAAGTGAGAGAGGTGAAATCTCCGTGTGGAAGGTTGGGCGTTCTAACGTTATAGTGAGGAGCTCGAATTTAAAATGTGAATTTAGAAGGTTTTGGGGCGTGAAGCGGTGACGTCGAGATGAGAAGGGAAAAGGAAGAAGGTTGTGTGAACGTCGGGTTCACCACTGTGATGAATTTAAAATTGGCTTATATTCATCACGGTGGTGTGAGGGAATTGCCCAGGCGGTTATGAGCGAATCACCACCGACATCTGAGATCTTTTTGGAGAGGTTTTTGCCCAGGCGGTTATGAGCGAATCACCACCGACATCTGAGATCTTTTTGGTGTAAGGAGAGAGCAGGGTAGGAAGAGAGAGAGTAGCCAGCGGCTAGAGGAAGCGTCGAATGAGTGAAAAGTCGAAGGAGGCGAGTATTTACGTTACTGGGAGTCGTCTCGCTCCATCCCCTATTTGGTAGGGGATGGTGGGGACCCAGGTTGTGCTCTGACTCCTGCGGCTTGTTCCCCACTCGTATGGTTTATTTGGTAAGAACTAAAGTTGGCTTATGAAATATTTGTGAGAACTTAAATCTGATAGGAGTAGTTCCGGGAGAGACTCACGACACAGGTAAATAATAAACCGTTGTATAATAATTTGCAGCGTTTTTATTATCAGTATCAGTTTATTACGAGTTTTAAAACAGCACATTATGCACCTGAATACTACAGTTTTTTTTTTTTAAGACACAGGCTGTTTGTCTTCTTTCTTATATAATTAATATGGTTGTTGCTTTTTCATGCGGCTGTTATAACTACCGTTAATAAAACAGAGATATAGTATAAGTATATTGTTTAACGGGTTTTAAATATATTTCTAACGCAGTTATTTTTGGGTTTAGGCCTATTATTTTCAAGTACACTTGAATAGTTACTATAAAGATAAACTAACATTTATTTCTCTTACGGCTTGCGCCCGATATTACAGTTATATTTCTTCAGTTTAAAATTGCAGGATTTGACATGTGTTTTTTGAAATCAGGTCATTACCGTACGTTAAAAAACTTATTTTTCCCGTCCCTCGAATTATCCCCCCCCCCCTCACATTTCTTCGCACCTCAAATTCTCCCCCCCCCCCCTCAAAAATGCCCAGTTGGCCCGTTTTTAAAAACGCTGCAAATTGTTACATAACGGTTTATTACTTACCTGTATAGGCGGTCGTTCTGCGTGGATCACAATTATCGATGGTCAATACCTACCCTCGCGCTCCCACCAGGAAGGCTCTAAATCGAGTACTGGAGCCAGTCCGCGAATTGCAGTCTCATAAAAATGCGCGTGATTCAATAATTCGATCATTAATATTATTGCTTCCTCACTACCGATGCTTTGTATTTGTGCAAGAGTCGAAAAAATGCATGTTCTCCAAAACGAGGGATTTCCACTCTCATTTTACGTTTCAGACAACAAGGATCATTTCTGGTTCCGTGTCTGTCTGTCTGTATGTCTGCGGTCAGTTCCTTGTAATGTCCACAAGTACCCGAAATAATGGTCGAAATGGGCTGAAATTTGGAGAGTAGGTGTGGGACAAAGATTTTCCCACACCAAAATCATTGAAAAAGTACTGTAACGTCCGTATGCGCATGCGCACGCGTGAAATACTTGAAACGCCCATAACTACCTCAAATATCGTTGAAATGAGTTCAAACTTGGAGGGTCGATCAGGAATAATACCTCGATAGTTCCACATCAATTTCATTGGAATCGTCCTGAATATCATTGGAAAGAGATCACTGTTTCGTGGTGTAGTTCGGAAGATAATTCTAACGATGAAGTGGAGTGAACTCGGAATTAAGTAGGTGAAAAACGTTTCTGCTGACCGCGAAGAAAGCCTTGTGATATAACATTATTTGAAACCTGTCAGCCTTTGGCCGTTCAGGATTTATTTCATTTGACGATAGTGGTTTCATCGTCAGAATAATCGTATGATTGATAGGTGGGTGCTCTCATGTTTCTTACTGTCTGGATTCATAATTAGGACGTGAAAATGTGTGTCCAATCTTAAGAACGGAGTGGCTGGGGTGATGCTTTGTTAGAAGCGTAGTTGAAGATTTCACAACGGGTTCTTGTATAGCGATGATATTCATCTTCGGACTAACGGTTATTGCTTTGAGTATTAGTGAACCCACGGTCTTCACCGTTTTTCAATGAACATAAATGTGACATAGGCACAGGCAGAAACATATGAAATTTGTGAAACAGACAATATCAAGTGCGAATTTTTAGTGGCTTCTCTTCGATGCCAGAAAGAAAACTGTGTACCTACCGTTCTAGAGCCCGTTTTATTTGTGTTACAACGGATTTTCCTGCTAATAGTAAATAAAGTCTGATTTATTTAACTACGGTTTAACTTAATAAGTAAACTGTATCAGGTCCTTCATGTATTTTGTGTTGTATGTGAAGTAAGTAACCATTTGAGAACACAGAAAACCTTGAAATTCAATAGGTTTCCATCCTTCCGATAGAGCCAAGTCTGACAATATGGGTCACACTCCATAATATCCCTAATCTCCGACCAGACGATCCGGAGTCAAGCTAATTCCATTGCAGAAAAACACTCGATTTTCGCGATACAACCGGTAAGGCGCTCGCCGTAAGTTCGTTTTCATTGAAACCTCGTCGACCTTTTTCTGGAAGGTGGGGGCTCAGCAGGCGGATTACCAAGCCTCGCAAGTGCCTTGTTTGGAGTCTATGGGGTTTTCTTGCAGTATTATTACAATTGCTTTAGGATCGCGTTTCCTGAGATCCGTAACCCAGCGCCTCACTTGCCCCGGTACCCCCTGAGGTCGAGGGGCTTGTCAGAGACGGTGTCGTCTTAAGGGTTTTCAAGAGTGCGACATTGAAAACATCAACGAACCTTGAGAGAGTCAAACTTACGCAATTTATAGATTTCAATGTGTGCGATGAAAATGTAGCGTCATGCTGGAAAGCTCGGTACGTCATAGCCATAGAAAACACCATCAGTCATCTTTCGGATAGCTCGGGGGAAGATTCGTTACCCACAATGCCAAAACCGCCTATGTGCCATTTTGGTCAAGTTCACCTAACTGCATTTTTGCCATTTTTGGAGTTGGTTTTTGGAGTTTTGGAGTTTTTGGAGTATTCTTTACAGTGCCAATAGCGCGAATCCCTATTTCAAACAGGTTAGTTACAAAGTAACAAATGAGCATCGCCTGTCTCCAGAAACGAACAATCCGACCATTCCAAAATCGCCCGAGTCTTACAGAGTGGCACATTTTGTGTATTAATGTCGCCTATCTTCAGAAACGAAAAATCTGACCATGCCAAAATAGCCCGAGTGTTACAGAGTGGCACATTTTGTGTATTAGTTAATGTCGCCTATCTTCAGAAACGAAAAATCTGACCATGCCAAAATCGCCCGAGTCTTACAGAGTGGTACATTTTGTGTATTAATTTCGCCTGTCTCCAGAAACGAACAATCCGACCATACCAAAGTCGCCCGAGTCTTACAGAGTGGCACATTTTGTGTATTGATGTCGCCTATCTTCAAAAACGAACAATCCGACCATGCCAAAATAGCCCGAGTGTTACAGAGTGGCACATTTTGTGTATTAGGTAATGTCGCCTATCTTCAGAAACGAAAAATCTGACCATGCCAAAATCGCCCGAGTCTTACAGAGTGGTACATTTTGTGTATTAATTTCGCCTGTCTCCAGAAACGAACAATCCGACCATACCAAAGTCGCCCGAGTCTTACAGAGTGGCACATTTTGTGTATTGATGTCGCCTATCTTCAAAAACGAACAATCCGACCATGCCAATATCGCCCGAGTCTTACAGAGTGGTACATTTTGTGTATTAATTTCGCCTATCTCCAGAAACGAACAATCCGACCATACCAAAGTCGCCCGAGTCTTACAGAGTGGCACATTTTGTGTATTGATGTCGCCTATCTTCAAAAACGAACAATCCGACCATACCAAAGTCGCCCGAATTTTACAGAGTGGTACATTTTGCGTATTAATTTCGCCTGTCTCCAGAAATGGACATTCTGACCAGGCCGAAATTGAGTGAGTGCCTCGAGAGGAACCCTTCCTTCCGTGGTCAGCAGATTTCCTTAAAACTATTTCAGTGGTGCCCATAAAAATTTTAGTGTTTGATAAGATAAAAGTAGATCAAAATATCGTTCGTTGTTGACAACAACTTAAGCAGCAATTCAAAATGCGCGAGGCCAAAATCGCGTACGTACCGACCCCCTCCCCAATAGGTTCGAAATGGCTTTTTGATAGTAGTGTTACGAGTGACAACCAATGTCATAATTATGAAAGTGCCGTCGCTTCAAAGCCATTTTGGTTTATTATTTTCAATAAAAAACCTTTGGAATCGAGAATGGAAAACACAATTAACCCCCACTCCCGATGGTTTCCTTTCAAGGTACGCAGAATCCCAAAATGGAATAAAAAAAATTTTCTGTCCGTCCACCGCACGCCGTACTTCTTACTTTTCTTAGTCACCATGAACCAAAATTAATGATAATTAACGAATAATTTGGTTTGAAGATCCCGTTTGTGTCTTGTGCGTGCCTGTGCGTGTCTAGTATGTCTGCGAAGCTGGGCGTTACTGTCAGCTGTGAGTCATCTCTGGGATGAAAAATAGGGGTTGAAATTTATTTTCAGAAAGCCGTAGCTCGAAAACTTTGCTCGAAAACTTTCAATTGAAAGATATGGTTTTTTTACGTTTTTAAATTGTTCGAGCAATTTTTGAGACCACCCGGAGTACGTTTTTAAATTGTTCGAGCAATTTTTTGAGACCTCCTGGACCACTAGCCGTTCGTTTGCACCGAAAAGCTTCGTCAACATGATCGTGAATGAAAGGTATAAATCCGGCCCAGATATCATTGCTGGGGAACACCTGATTATAATAACGGATGGCTGTAGTTGGTTGTTCTGTGATATCATTTCATTTAACGAATGAAGGCTGTTTTGTTTATTGTTGATAGGTACTTTTGCAGCTTGAACAAACGGTATGCTTCATGAATAACAACAAAAATATTAATTATTAAATTATTGAATCCCGTGCATTTTTATGTAACTATAATTCCCGGGCTGGCTCCAGTACTCGATTTAGGGATTTCCTGGGGAAAGCACGAGGGTAGGTGTGGACCACAGAAAACAGTGATATACGCAGAATGGCATCTATAAAGGTAAATAATAAACCGTCGTATAATAATTTGCAGCGTTTTCGATTTATACTGTATCATCTAAACTTCTTACGCGTTTTTCTCAAAACTAGTTAAAAGCAGTTAGGCGGTTTTGGCGTTGTGGTAACAATGTGATATGATTCCGTTGATCAACTTACAGCAACTTCCCAGCCTTAGGTTAGGTTCGCTACAATCGAATTTCACAAAAAAAGTATTACGAAAAACTTTTGTTTGTGGATTCGGACAGTAAAAATATCTGTGCAAACAGATCAAACAACAAACCACTACTTCCATGTACCTACCTCTCGTTGTGGTTAAAGACGTACATGTGTACTTGAGTATTATATGATATTATAATTACCTGGCAAGATGAAAACTGTAAGCAACGATACCAAACCAACATTTCCCCCTCTAGAATATTTTGACGCCATGAATACAGAAACTTCATTACCTGTATGGACCTTTCGCACGGGGAGTTGCACGTATTTTTTCAATTTTATTTTTGAAAGTAGGTACATATTGATAAGATTTAGCGGGTATCTATTTATTTTGGGTTTGCACCAGGCATTCTAAGTTATTTTATCAATGAATCCATAAAGATTTGATGACGTAACTTGTTGCCACCGTTAGAAACTCGGAAAATACCATGACACGGTTGAAGCCGGAATATCCCTGTTTATTTAGCATATCCATGAAATTAGAAAATAAATTAATGATTATTATTAAACATAATATTACTGTGGGATGTTTTAACAAGGTAGGTCGAGCTGAATTAGAAATAGTCGACAACAGTACTGGAGGTAGTACGGTTTAAATCCGTAACCTGTAAGTTTTCCCCGACTTATCATAACTGCGTAAAAAAAATTCTACGGAATAACATCCAATTTCAGACCATTGTACCTGGTAGAGGTAAATACAGTGAAATGTATCTGTGGATATTTGTGGAAGGTATTCATACACTCCATACCATACACCTTTTGTCATCAAGTAAATTTGCAAATTAGGTTGGGAGTTCAGCTGTTTTTGCGGTACAAGTATGTTATAGCCCCGCCAATATCGATTGTATCGATTATCTCAAATACATCGATCCTTGTGGTATCGATGACGGCTCAATATGGCGTCCCGATGCCTACATCCCGGGTGCCGATATCAACTTTCAAAATGAATACGGGAAGACCATTGTAAGGACACCAAAAAATAAGAGTGACTATAACATACTTGTACCATCTATTCAGAAGTCCCAAACAACCTGCTCATTCACGGGATAGTTTCTGGGATTGTTTATCTTTTTTGAGATGCGAGCGCTAGCGAGCATCCAGATCGCTTGACAATGCGAGCGGCGGAATGGGAACTAAACTTCTTGTACACCCACCGTCTTGTCTGATACACGTCATCGATACCACAAGGATCGATGTATTTGAGATAATCGATACAATCGATATTGGCGGGGCTATAACATACTTGTACCGTTTTTGCGTGTGCGTTGGTTGGGATATGAACCGTGAAAGAACTTACGATTTTATGAACCACGTGAATGGTGTTCTTATTAATCATAATATACCTACTTATAAGCTTCCGTTCTAATCTTAGAAACCATCCATTCACTCCTGGGAGAAACAGTTCACCAAAGCAACTCTGCCCAAATAATTTTCTGTGTAATACCAAACATTATGAAAGTCGAGCGCCCAGCCCTAGAGGAATCCTTCGTCGATATATGTACAGCTCGCTTGGTTCTTTATCGAATGAGATACGACGTTTTGATGGGCTGTTATGGAAAATTATAAATAATACCACGAATCTCGTTCGGCTCGGAGCCCGTTACACGTTATAACTACTCCGGAACCGCCGCCCCAATCATCGGTCAATTTCGGTGAAAGCCGCCTTTTATTATAACTCGTGGAAGCGAACCATAAGGTGACCGTGCCGAGTCGATTTACCCTAGTTCAACGGAAAGTACGAAAAGCCACCTTTACGGGCTACCATCAACGCCACCCTGTGAATTTTTGGGTGCGATGCGATTAGAACGGTAATACCATTGAGGATCGTTCCGATGAACGGAAAATTACACGTTCTCCCGACCTTCTCGTTTTTTTTCCAGGCCCTAATTGGCGTCGTTGGGAGCTGTTATCTGTATTTTTTTTAAAGCTTTTTCTGCAAGAAATTTCGGTTTCACTTCCCTTCCGTGGTTTCCATCATCAAGACCGTGAGGTCCAGGAAATGCTGGTTCTTCAGGTGAAGGTCCCACATGCGGATAAATCCCAAAGAAGTCCAGTCTAGGGGAGCAAATGGAGTAAAATTATAATGCTCTCAGGGTGTTTTTGGGCAAGACAAAAACCCTAAAATCGAGAAAACTTTTAATTATTATTGTCTTATTATTTAATCTTATTATATAATTGTTATATAATTCGCGAGTTTGTGTGTGTGTGTGCTTGCGTTTCGTGCTTTTGGTTGTTTCGGTCGAGACCATGACGCCGATCACTTTCGACCCCGAATCAAAATGGTGGGTGCTGTCGTAAAGAAGTTTTCACGGCGGTTTCAACCGTACTAAAACGATTTTTGTGTGTCACGCCGTTCAGGATTTATGTGACGATCGTAATTTCATCGTCAGAATAATCACCTAGTTGGTACGTGATTGCTGTCATGTTTCTTGCCGTCCCATGTGATGAAAGGCGTATGGTATGGAGTGTATGAATACCATCAAGTAATATCCAACATACCTACATTGCTTACTGCCTCTGCCTTTCCCTTTTGCTACATGGGTCTGAAAATGGATGATTACTCCGTAGACAATTGTTTTTTACGCAATTGTCAGGAAAAAACTAATACTTAATGGTTTCAACGGTATTTTCTTCATTGTATTTTTTATAGTGTTTTTATTCAGATCTAGGTCAGCATCCCAAAGTAATTAATTATGTTTAATGATAAATGTTAATTAATTTTTCTCGTTTCATGGATACACTATATAAACATGGATACTCCGGCCTGAACCGTAGGTAGGTATTTGCCGAGTTTCTAACGATGGCAACAAGTTACGTCATCAAATCTTTACGGATTCATGTATAAAATAATTACGAATGCTAGGTACAAACCCAAAATAGATACCCGCTAAATCTTATCAATATGTACCTACTTTCAAACATAAAATTTTTCGTGGTACCCCTCAGCCGCGATACCACTCACATACTTGTAAATAGAACCAATAAATATGGAGAAAGACGAGCTGCGCGACGCCTCAGGAAAAGGACCAGAAGAGTCCCTCCATCTAACTGCCCGACGACTCTCAACGGTCGTAACCTCGGGACCCTCCCTCATCTAGCACTCGCTGCGGTGACAACCGCGGGGTGCTAACCCTCTTCTCCCTGGCATCTGCTGTGGTGATAACCGCGGAACGCCTCTTCATCTAACGCCTGCTACAGGGCGTTAGCCATCCAAACCACACCCTCAACTCCCGCTCACCACAAATTGAAAAATACGTGGGACTCCCAGTGCGAAAGGCCCTCGAGTACTTAATGAAGTTTCTATATTCATGGCATCTAACTATCCAGGAGGGGGAAATGTTGGTATGGTGTAGGTGCCTACAGTTTCCCTCTGGCCTGGTAACATAATTATACACTAATCAAATACACATACGTACTACCTACGTCCTAGCAAGTACCGACTACTTCTACGTTTCTACTGGCATATAAGTGTATTAACTGAGAGGTTCCAATTAAATAAACAGGGTGGCTTTAGATTGAATGTCAGTACTTGGAGCTCTTATAGGAAATTCCGCGCTGACGACGAAAATATACCTCAGGGGTTCGCGATTGGTTGTTACCTATTGTTAGGTGAAACTCCAACATATTCTCGAGCTCGGCATCCGCTGGATGAACTCTGAGGCAATGTCCTAATTGGTAAGCATCGCGCGATCGGGCGATGAGCGATGGTCGCTGCATCGGACGATGAAAATATCAAACTTAACAAAGTAGTAAAGGTGTCCTCTTTGAACCTCGGATGCGCTCGCGCGATGGGGAAGATCGCCCGCACTTGTTTGTTTTGACATCGCATCGCGTACATCGCCCCATCGCGTAAGCAACAAACCTATCCTTTCTGAGGGGAGTGTCCTAATCAGTTCGAGACTTCGACCGGCCAGCGCGACCACCAAACGCCTCATCGCCTCAAAACAAACCAGTTTGTTTTTCGACGCGCGATCAACAGTATTTGTGCAGTAATGACTTTTGAAGAACATTTAATTAACGAAATTCGTGTGAACCCAATCTTCGACGCTTATTGGTACCTTGAAACTGGTGACTGTGTGGCTGCAGATATAGTCAAAAATGTTGTAACCAGGCTTGCCAGACATACTTTTTAGCGGATTTTCAAATAAAATGAAGCTATTGCAATGGGTCCAACATTTTCGGAACGTGAATTTTTGAAACTTTTTATAGGCAAATCTGTTTCAGAGCATCCTGATTTATCCCTAGATTGTAACAAAATGTACATGTATTATATATTTAAATTTGTTTATGCGTCACCCCAGACGATATCTGTTCTGGAGTACATGATAAAAATTTCAAAATTTTCGTACTGCCAAACAAAAGGATGAGTCCGAAGATGAGCAATTTAAAAAAATTCTAAGGTGGGTCAAAAATCGATAAAAATTGCTAAAGTCGCGAGCAGTTGATATAAAATCACTGGACGTGGTATGGAATGGTGAGTAAGACAAAAAAAAATTTCAGTTGTTTTTCATACAGAACAGAGGTCCATTTCGGATTTTTGGGGGTCAAAAACTGGTATTAAGGGCTAAAATCAATATTAATTCGTGTGGAACGGTGATTCACGACGGAGGGAATATTTCGATGATAAAAACATTTTCTTGAAGAGGAGACAGCTGAGAGACAATTCAGATCCAACCATCCTATAAATACGCACATCATCATGACACGATCCAAGCAACATATAACATACCCAAACACAACTCCCTCCCGATATTAGCCTACCAGGCAATATTGTGAATAAATTGATTGAATAATTAAAAAAAAAAAAAAAAATTGACTTTGTAAGGGTCAAAAATTGGTAAAAATGGCTAAAAATCACGAATAAAATTATATAATTCTACGAAAAGTGGTATCGTTTCTCGCTACCTATATCATTTGTTTACACAATAGCACGAACATTTTTTGAAAATTCGCTCTTATACTCACACTGCATGACTGGATTTATATACTTTTTTTCAAAGTTTTGTACTTTATTTTTGGTTACTGTACTTCACTGTGACAACTTCTATGCTGAGAATGAGAATATTCTTTAAAAAGCATCGGAAAATGAACAAAAACTCAGCATCTACGCATATGAAGGCATTTCCGGCAATGAGAACGGAACTGAGGTGGTTGCGCTATGGCGTGTTTTTCATCGCGCTATCGTCTGGTCGCACTAAATAGGCGATCGACGGGCAAATGAATTAGGACAGGCATTTAGATCGCGCGATCAACGCGTGATCGTGCGATCATCGTTGATCGCCCGATCGCGCGATGCCTTCCCAATTAGGACATAGCCTGAAGCAAAACGTAGCGGATCAGATCAATACACTCATGCAATTACAATATCAATCTAGGTATTTATTATCCTTCAAAATATGTGGAAAATCGATGATAATTTACTAAGGGGGCGAGTGGCGGTCTCAAATTTTAGTTCTGTTTGTAATCTTACGAGATTAGCTTGTTTCCACTCGTAAAAGTAGTTCGGTGCCTGAGACAGGTGGGGAAGTTTGGTTGAGTGAGATCCGCTCCCGACCAGCTCCGCAACTAAAATCCGCGTTCAGGCCAAGTAGGTGGGCGGCCAAGTATACACTCGACTCCAACTCGGCCTAAGTACTTTAAGAGCTTCCATTAGAGCTCGAAAATCAACTCCAGCAAGTGGGTGTACAACAAAGTCGTTAATGGCCAAGTCCGTTTCCCTTTGAGGCTTCTAATAATAAAATATGAATTACCTGTGTACACCATTACTTACCTAGGAAGATTGGACTGCTAAATAAATAATAGGGAGGTACGCAGAATTTATAGAAGTATTATCTGGTTCTAGTGGGTGTTATCTACGGCGAATTTTCTAAGTTCTTTTCCCCCCGATGCGTAGGGTACCTAATAAATTCGAGCATGAAAAAAAAAAAAGAACTCCCTCCCCCCTCAAAATTTGATTGTTTCCGTTTCATGGTACGTAGAATCCAAAATGGAATAAAAAAATTTCCGTCCGTCCACCGTTTGCCGTACTTTGTTTTTTCCTTAGTTACCCATCAATGAAAAGTAATGAAATTTGGTTTGTAAGTCCCGTTTGGGGGAGTCATAATGGGTAAAATAAAAGTTGAAATTTTCAGGGCGCCGTTAGCGGGATTTTTTTCGTTTTTAGATGGATTGAACTTGGGAAGTTTCTAAGACCATCCGGAGCATTGCACCAGCCATCCAGCCATGCGTTCACAGTAAGGCCCTGACGTTGCACAGAAAAGCTTCGTCAACATGATCGTGAACGAAACGGTATAGGTACAGTTTCATAACTCGTACCCTGACAACAGTGCTTTAGTAACACTTTTTTATAATCACGCATGACTGCATGAAATGAGTTGGTTGGATGTCATCTGAGAAATGATGGTTATTTTGGATTTTGTTGGTAAGTACCTAGGTACTTTTGTAACTTGAACTAACTTCACGCTTCGTGGATAACAACAAATAATTTATTAATGATAGAATTCTTGAATCAACCGTATTTTATGAAATTGTAATTTCCGGGCCGGTTCCAGTACTCGATTTAGGGTTTTCCTGGGGGAGCTGAGGGTAGGTATTGACCACAGAAAACAGTGATCTACGGAGAATGGGCATCTATACAGGTAAAAAATAATAAACCGTGTGTAATAATTTGCAGCGTTTTTATCTCCCAAGATAGGTATCATGCGGAATAGCCCATGATGTATGATAGATATCATACATAAAATACAGGGAGACAAACATTTAGTGGACCAGTACTTTATTTCCCTTAAATTACGGGGTAAAAAAAATCGGACTAACGCTAATCTTAGTGATTTTTTCCCGTGGAATTCGAATATTACACTTTTGCGAACGTTCGCATGCGCAAAAGTGTGGTTTTGTTGTTTAACTCCCGTTTTGGTTTATCATTTTCACTAATTAACCTTTGGAATCGAGCATAAAAAAAAAGAAAACAAAACAAAAATTTAACCTCCTCTCCCTCGCAAAATTTGATGTTTTCCGTTTCAAGAAACGTAGAATCCGCCGAAAAAAGTGTCTGTCTCTCCGCCGTGCGTATACGCCGTACTGCGCAGTTTCCTCAGTTACCATGAACCAAAATTAATGAAATTCGGTTTGTAGGTCCCGCATTTGGGGATTAGTTGGTCCGCGAAGCTCGGCGTTACTGCCAGTCATCTCTAACGGGTTCACTAGTGTATTTTCACGGAGAAATCACGAAATATTATCCAGGGAAGGATTTGAACCCAGGATATTCAGGAACTGACGGTGTATTTTCACGGAGAAATCGCAAAATATTTTCCACGGAAGGATTTGAACCCAGGATGTTCAGGAACTGACGGCGAATTTAAATAATACTTGGCCCAGAAAGTATGAATCGAGTGTTATCTGGTAGTCAGCCGGGAGTTATAACACATTCCCCCAGGATATATGAAAATCCCGGTGAATGCAGTTCTCTGGGTCACTGGGAACCAAGAAGCGCAGGATGATCAGTGATTTGCAGCAGGTCTCCTCACCTCCGTTTCAATTACGAATTTTTACAAGAGATGGGCGGACTGCTCCTCAAGAGCGCCAAATGAATTAACGCAAGGAACAGCCCCCCTCGCCCTTCAGTTTCAACCCCAAAACAAAAACACCATTCACAATGAAGGCTTTGCTCAGGTAAAGGGCATAAAGACCAATTAATGCTCAACCTCCGGTGCTTCGTCATAAAACATCGCTTGACAGGTTTTTCGAGGTATCCGCCTAATTGCTGAAAGGTATTAGACGTTTCGAGCCTAAGGCTTCTCCAGTCCGTGTCTGCCGCGTGCTATTTTTCAATATCCATCGTTAATAAGACTGCCCCCCCCCCCACACACACACCCATCCTCGTCGTAATAAAGTAACAACCGTTTTGTAGGTGATCAACAATGGAACGCAACTCAATTAACATGTAGATTCACTGGCAGAAAAAAAAATGCATCCCTTTTTTCTGCCCTGGTCCGAATTTCGTACTACTGTAATTGGTTCGGTCAGTTGATTGGGAGGTTGGCCCACTCACCCACACGCTCTGAACGGTTGGCCCCAATCCTTTCATGATTTGAATGCGTTGAATCTCAAATTTCGATACGGCCAGTCGCAATGTACACGGCCCGAAAGTTGGTTCTGATTGCAATTCAAGATTTCTCGACGGTACATTCCACTACCTCAGCGCTACCTGTATGTCAGGGAGTTAGGGGATTCTTACTAGGTATTGGATTATTACCGTACTTATTACAGTAGAATCCCAGTAATTCGAATATCTCATTAATTCGAAGAAAACGCCTCGGCTCCTTGAAAAATTTTGTTAATTCGAAGAAAACCTGCTTTTTTCGGTCCCCTTTCGATTTTTTTTACGAGCTCACCTACCTCATTATTTCGAAATCGTTAACTGTTGACTAAAATGACGTAAAATGAATTAATAATGATCAATAATAATTAATAATAATAATAATAATAATAATTAGGTAAATGACTAAAATTATGATTGTAAAATGATCGACGAATTCGAATTCACGTGTTAGCTTTACGATTTACGAGGGATTTTGCTCTTTGTTCGCTTGTTATATTTAGAGTACCTATATACAGATTTTTTAAAGAATAGGTGATGAATGAAGGGCGTAAAATTAATATGTATGTATAATGTAAATAAATGTATACCATTTATTTTGACGTCGTGTTTAGCAGTTTTGTGATTAACTCTCAATAATTAGAAATTTTTTCGTATATCACTCCTAATTCGGAATCTCGCCAATTAGAATACCCCGCCATTTCGAATTTTCTGCTGGTCCCCTGATGATTCGCATTAGCCGGAATCCTCTGTACCTACAGGACAGGTAGGTATTGATGTAGGTGTGTTTTTTGGCTCTCTAACTTCTTTTTTTTTGCTTTTTTGGTATTTTGCTCGTGAACGATGGTGAGGGATTAGAGACAAATTTAGTTTGCTGTGCTTAGGACACAGTTTCTACTAGGTTTCCATGGTTTTTCCCGTAATCCATTGAGTGTCGGACTGTAGTAGTTATGGAAGGAACTTGAGGAAAGTACTGTCTATTGTAGGAAGGCGTTCGGAGCCACTAAGTTAGGGGAATCAGATCAACACTACGAACTGATTCCACGTTGCACTTACCAAAACGACTGTATTCTGCAATAAGAATATAAATTTTCAATTTTTTAAAATTACATTTCTCCTACACAGTTTAAATAGCGAATGTCCAAGCAAATTCCTACAGAATGGACGCACTCGATAGTCTAACTGCATAGAGCTACTCAATTTTACAATTTTTTACAATTTAGAGGAAACCAGTATTGGGTTGTCATGTTCGAACAAAAATAATTATACTAGTTGCGGTCCGGAGTGTCAAATGAGTGGTCAAAGAGTTGAAAACTCGACTTTAAAGTTAGTGGGCATTCGTGTACAAACGATATCAATTGCTGGATTTATTGCTCATTCCCGCAACATCAAGGGATATCATCTGGACACTGTACCATAACATAGTGGAACCATTGACACAAAATCGATACGGCGATAGGGTTTATAACCTAGAGATAACTTAAAATTTATTACTTTGCTATACGGGGAAACCGCTGAAATGAACACGTTTTTGGGTGCTAAATCACCATATTATAAATGCTCTCAGTTATATCTGCCAACTGTCCTAAAATTTTGCCAATGTTAGTTGAATACGGAAGGAATTAGCCTGATTGCTTATTCACAGTGTATTAGAGGTAAATTTGATTTGACTGATTTATTTTTTGTCACATCCCTGACTATTGGTGTATTATTTTCAGTAATGAACCTTTTGAATCGAGCATGAAAAAAAAATTTAACTCCCCCTCAAAATTTTATGGTTTACATTTCAAGGTACGTAGGAACCAAAATGCGTTTGGGGTCTAGTTGGTCCTCGAAGCTTGGCATTACTGTCATCTGTAAGTGGTGAAAAATAGGGGTTGAAATTTTCAGAACGCCGTAGCTCAAAAACATTCAATAGAAGGGTATGGTTTTTTACGTGTTTAAATTGATCTTGAAATAAAGATTTTTTTGAGACCACCCGGAGCATTGTACGACCAGCCGTTCGTTTGCAGCGAAAAGCTTCGTCAACATGATCGTGAATCAAACGGTATAAATCCGGCCCAGATAAATATCATCGCTTGGGAGCACCTGATTATAATCACGGATGGCTGTATGAAGTCGAGTGATATTATTTAATTTGCAAAATTATGGATCCTTTGGAACTTGAACAAACGTTGAAGTATTCTTGGATAAATTATTTCACAACGGTAAATTATTACACAACGGTTTATTATAATATCGACGCAGAAGTGGTTTATTATACATCAAGTATATTATTACAGAACGGTTTATTATTTACTTTATGCTTCATGAATAACTACAAATAATTAGTGATTATTCGTATGAAACTTTAATTCCCAGGCCGGCTGCAGTACTCCATTTAGGGCTTTCCTGGAGGGAGCTCGAGGGTATTGACCACATAAAACAGTGATCTACGCAGATGGGGTATCTGTACAGGTAAACAATAAACCGTTGTGTAATAATTTTTAGCGTTTTTTATTGTTGTAGCTATAAGCAAGGGAGGTTATTTAATTATTTTGATTATACATCAGAACGTGAAGACATTATAAGGAATTGCAATGAAATTAATATCTAATACTTGTGCGTGTTAAACTTTTACTACTTGATTTCGTTGGCACGAGCCTTCGTAATTTAGCCGCAGACGCCTTGTCCAACCCTCTTGTTGGGAGCTAGGCAAATGGAGAGTTTTTGAATTAATTTTTAAGTAGCATTTTCCTCGACCTACCAAACCGGTATTGTACTAATTAGAATAAATAAGTTAAAAGGAGGGGAAGAGACACTGCTGGAGATTCTTTAAATTAGTTTTTTTCTGTCTTCCACTCCAAACCCCCACTCCTTGAACGCCTCATTCCACTTTAACAGGAGGAAAAATAACCTGAGGCATCCTCGTCTTAGATTAAACATGGCGTTATAAACGAAGCCGCTCATGTTCAAGTCAGGAGGAGTAGAAATGGCATTCCGTGTAGTACCTAGTAAAATCGCTACGAACAGTGTTCTGCATCATGAAAAATTCTCTGGATTATGACTACAAATGTATTACAGTTAGGGTAGGTATGTGTTATTTCATGAAACTACGTATTTTATTATTTACTTTTCAATCCCTTTCCTGAATATGTAAAATTTACTGCAATGATACTCATACCAATTGAGAGGATCGTTAGTTTCCTTTGGTTTAATATTTTGATTAGTACAACCTAACCCCTTTTACAAGCGAGAGAAAAAACTGTGTAACCATTCTCAAAATTTGAATGTTTTATTCCAGTTAAGTAAGTAGGTACTTACGTGAATCCAACAAAATCGAGAAAAAAAATCCGATCATGCAGAATGACCGTATGAGCGATTTCAGAGTAACGTAGAGTTACCGCACAGTGAGATGGTCTGAACGAATCGACATGGGTAGGACACTGACACCCCCATATAATATTTCCTCTATGGGACCCACTCATGTATGTCGACTAGTTAACTGAACTACTTATCGAATTATTGTAAGTTTCCACCATCAAAAACCCAAATTTCACTTCTTGTGCTGGAAATAATATTATGACTATTGCAATAGTCTTTTTCCGAATCAAGCCTCAATTCTATAGTACCACTTTTGATGAATTTATATTAATTGTTCATGACATCAGCAGTTTTTACCAACTTTAAGCATTTCGTGACCCCAACAACTCAAATTTGACCTCTTGCGAAATTTATTTGTGTATTATTGAATTGTTCTTCTTCAGTCTTGATCCACCGTTTTATAACCCTCCTAATGATTTTCTATCAATTTTTCGAGTCTTCTTCGTTATACAGCATTTAAAATACATCTCTTGATTTTAAGAAACATCAGGAATAAGTATGTGTGTCCTTCCAGGCGATATCTGACCTAAATCCAAATTTCGCCAAAACGTTTAAAATGGCAGTTGAATAGATGAGTCCAAAGAAGGTCAATTTTTGATAACAGCAAGTGGGACAAGTTTGAGAAGTTGAGCAGTAAACGGGCCTGAGGACACTTGATGTTGATTAAAATTAAGGAAATTTGGTTTGTAGATCTCTTGTGGTGTATATTGTTCCTCAAAGCTCAGCGCTACTATCAGTCTTCTACGAGAAGGGAAAAAAGGGCGTCAACACGCTTGTGAGTAGCAAACAATTTATTGGTTCAGTACGGCCGTATTTCACTTTTGATCAAGTAGAGTTTCACATACTCATTCTGACTGAAGCTCATTTCTACCCTACGTACAGAAAATAATAAACCGTTGTGAGAGAATTTGCGGCGTGTTTTCGAGCACAACTCAGATCCAACTGTGAGTACAGCAATTTTATATTCTGGTCTACTTCGTGAATGTCGACCCACATTCAGGTGCATTTTTATTCCAACTACTCCCGCCTGTGTAGGCGTAAGAGAAGGTGCTTCTTTAGTAATCGTTTTTACGGTAAACGGCGAGACCACTGCGATTTAAAATGCTCCTCAAGCCCCTTGAATAATTCATTCCGATGCCATTGAATTCGACCCAACTTCGAGACGGTTAGGGCCCTTTGAGGCCTCAAGTTGGAAGTTCTAAGCTGGGTATCACGTGGGAGAATTGTGATAATATTTGTCTACAAGTATAAGAGGATGATTGGGAGACTCATTCATATTCACGGCTTTCACTTAACGGTGCCTCAGCTAGGATTAGCGTTGATGACAGTTTTTGGAGGTAGTTGAATAAAAAACGTGAAATTGTATTACACGACTAGCAGGTCAGAAGATTGACATGGGCATCCTGTCAACAGGCAAACCTCGATTACCAGGTGTCAGCTGATTGTAATTATAATTACATGTTCCTACTTATTCTGTTGGAATAATTGAATTTGTTTATTTTTATAATACCCCATCAGGTAATTTATCCTACAGTCTACCTTTCCGTTATATTCATCCGTGATTGGGATGGTCCTTCCCTCTCCAAGTCGCCTAATATCCTACTTCGTCGACTACATCGACGGGTTTTTCAAGCTGAGAACCTATGCTAGATTTTACCAACGAAGTACGTTTTTAGTGACCGCCTGGAATGCGTTCTTCAGGAGGACTGCTAACCAATTACTGTTTCAAAGAGAATTCGCCATTTCAATGTGTTCAAAATATTTCCAGTGGGCTCATGAATTTTTAAAAAATTTTGCAATTCTTTTCCGGTTGAAAAGGGTTGAAAATTTGAAAAATGGCTATAAATTACCAAATGTATACCTATACAATCAATATAGATTTACGAAACGTAGGTAGTTGAGTGGTGACCCAGTACATAAAATGATTCAGTGCTCAAGCAATGCCGTTGTGTAATAATTTGCAGCGTTTTTTACGTTTCCGACGACACTGTCTCCGTTATAACCTGACTTTCTCCCACTCTTACATTTTTATCACGTTATCACACTCCCTCGCATTTTTATTCGAATCGTTATCATCGCTGCACTGAGGAGGTTCCAAGCAGAATCAAGTTTCCTAAATAGAATTCCAATTTTTTCGTTTTCTTTGAATGATCTTTTTGTTACGAGTGTGATGCCCAGTAGAAAAGGGTCAAATCCGATTGTTCAACGCGCCATAGGTGCTCCTGGCATGATAACTCCAATCAGGTGGGAATAAGCAATGTATACCTACCAATTCGTATTTTTTCCCATTTTTCTGCTATCATCTAACTTTATAAGAATCTTAATGGGGTGTTTTGCCGTTCGTAGTACACTACGTTTCCGAGGAGGCGGAGGGGGGATAGTACCCAAATATTGAAAAATTTCATTAGGTAGGCCCTAATCAGTATTTCAGTAATTACCGTCTTCTGGTCAGCTGAGATATGACTGATATGAGTATTAGTGGAAATAGACTATTTTTTCAATAACTCCGTTTTTCTTTGAAATGGGTTTCCAGTTTCCACGATTTCTTCGCGAGTGATTTAGTTCGTAGCTGAGATACGGCTGAGGGGTTCCTCAAACTTCTCGATGGAGGAACTGATGATAGCGCAAGATCCCGCCATGGGTAGAGTATGTTTTTATCCAACACGAAAATTGCGTCAGTAATGAATAAGATTAATATTAAAGCATCAGGAGAATGGAGGAGTACGGAAAGGTAAAGTGGCTTTCCTTCGCGACCAAAAGTAAATGGGTTCAGCCTCAATCCTGATACCTTCCAAATGGAATGTTTGAATTAAAAATAAAATTCTATATAAGTTGTCATTTTTTGTGTTGGGAGGTGGTATGGTAGAGAAACGAGCGATTACACAGCCTAAATAATTTTTCGTGAGCAGAAACCATCTTTTAAAACGAAGCATTCAAAAAGTGGTGCTGAAATTGTGACGTCATTGAAGTCGGAATTGAAGGAAGCTGCAGCTCTAGCGAATAAGCGCTCTCAGAATTTCGCGCGTAATCACCCGCCTTTATTTTTGATTTTATTCGGTTTACAGTAAATCGAATAGTTATTGTTATAATGAACAGCCTTACTTTTCACGTTTCTTAAAATAAAATAAAAAAATTAAAACGCTGCAAATCCCTGCATAACGGTTTATTATTTTGTACAGAACACCCTCCTGTTACAGATCACAGGTCTTCGTATAGATAACCCTTCTATTATGTAGATCGCGGACCTCCGTAGGTTAGTACCTAACCCCGTACTCGTTACTGTGTAATAATTTACCTGTATAGTTTCCCCTTCTACGGAGATAGAATAATGAACCGTTGTGTAATAATTTTCCCATTAATAATACTTCAACGGTTGTTCAAGTTGCAAAAGTACCTATCAACAAAATCCAGCCCCTTCTTGGTAGATTAGCCGTTGTGTAATAATTTACCGTTGTGTAATAATTTACCGTGGTGTCATAATTTACCGTTGTGTAATAATTTGCCGGTGTATAATAATTTGCCATTGTTTAATAATTTACTCATCAATAATACTTCAACGTTTGTTCAAGATTCAGAAGTACCTACCTACCTACCTACAAAATCCAATAGTCCATAACTTGTCAAATGAAATAATATCGCAGAACAAACAACTCAACTTCATACAGCCATCCTTGATTATAATCAGATGCTCCGTAGTTTTGATATCCGGGCCGGATTTATACCGTTTGATTCACGATCGTGTTGACGAAGCTTTTTGGTGCTCACGAACGGCTGGACGTACGATGCTCCGGGTGGTCTCAAAAAATTGTTTAGCTAAAATTTAATAACGTAAAAAAACCATACCCTTCTGTCGGAAGTTTTCGAGCTACGGCGTTCTGAAAATTTCAACCCCTATTTTGAACCCCTTAGAGATGACTGAGCTTCGAGCTTCGAGGACCAACTAGACCCCGAACGGAACCTATAACCCGAATTTCATCAATTTTGTTTCATGTTAACTAAGAAAAGTACGGCGTACGGCGGACAGACAGAAATATTTTTATTGCAGTTTTGGATTCTACATTACCTTGAAACGTAGGTAAACCATCAAATTTTGAGGGGGGGCTAAGAATTTTTTTTTCATGCTCGATTCCAATGGTTCATTACTGAAAATAATAAACCAAAAAGGAAATACTTTTTTGCCAAACTGCACTCCTCGCAAAATGATCAATCATCACTTTTTATGTAATCTACTCGTAATTACTGGGTTATCTATTTTGGTTGATCAGGCTCTAAGTGGGATACGCCACCTACTGAATACATGATCTCTAGTGGCTCTCCATAAACAGTATAGATTTGTGCGATGCGCGGTAGGCGGGTAGGTAGGTAGCAACTAATGCACATCAAGTCGTGGGTCGGCATTCGCGTCGCCGGCTCGCCTGCCTTTCCCATTTAATTCGTTATGAGAACCTGATTGATAGCGTTTGCCTCCGCTGGTAAAGGCAGGGCCTGGGACCTGATAATCATTCATCGTGATATATGAGAAGAGACCTATTTATAACGGCTAGAGCCAATCAATAGCGGAGTATCATTGCTTTGAGAGCCGCCTCTCTCTTTCTTTGAGTTGGCTACTTCGGCATCAGTAGATTGTAAGGATGTTTCCTCAAGTTCAACAACCTTATCAAGAATTAATGCCATTTTTCAAGCACGGCATTTACTCAAGGTCCATCGGTATTGAGAACTAGCCGAATCACTCGTGGGCGGCACAGGATGGTTAGTTGTATTCGGCAGGCCCTTTCACTCACACCCCAACCTTCCCACTCTTATTCTGTTATTCACGATCAACCTCATGTTTCATTCATTTTGGCACTTCTTGGTAGATTTTACTTCATATCGTTTCTTATTTCGAATAGGCAATTTGCGAACACATTTGCAGTGAAATACAATATAATATATGGAATAATCCTTTATATGGGCAAGCCCGTTTCGGAGGATGAGTCCTAATGTAAAATCAGAAAAAAATCAACATCAGTCTACTCTTCCAAATAAAATACTACATGGTAACGATAAATTATTGGTTGTAAACGTATAAATAATTAAATATAAATAAATAAACCATTCACTAAAATTCACTACACTTTTATATTTATGAGTGTTGAGCTGTTCTAAAATGGTTTTTCTCTCTCCGAAAGACAACCTTGGTATACGAAGAATTTTTGAGCAGCGGTACTCTTAAATTTGGGAAAGGCCGTATAATTACCCTGCCCAAATCTGATCGGGAAAGTCTGTCTCGGCAGTGAAAAGTTGGTAATTTTTGATAATTGTAAACTTCTTTCATAAATTTGATTAAGGTTCAAGAGTTTAAGCTGTTTCTGTAAGGGAGGCGTATGAGTTCGAAAACGTGCTTTAGCAGTTAGTGGGATGAAATATCCGGGCTACCACAATTTTCGCGAGAGCAGTTTTACGCGCTTCCTCGTAGGGGCAGCTCATAATAAAGCAGTAGTTGGCAATTTACCATTCTGATGAATCGATATTTATTCCAAGGTGAACTGCCCCAGACACAGTTCACAAATTCCATTCTAATCGGAACATCTATCGAGGGGATCACCGTGATTAAGCATTTCCCCTACTCCCTCTCCCAGTGGTTTTCAAATTGTTTTGGGGTCGCGCCCCCCTTGCGAGTATCGAGGCTTCTTGGCGCCCCCCTTCCATCAATCCTCCTCCAAATTTCCCAAAACCAAGGTATTTGCGTTAACAAATAGGAGAAAATATCGTTGCCTGGCAACTTATATATAGTTTGTACTGAATTTCATGAATTTCATCTTCATATACAAACAAAATTATTAATAAAAATAAACTTCTGAATTTATTTTACAAAATAAGAACGACGGACGTACGAAAACTAGTGTGATGGATGGTAGCGGCTCATTTGAGAGTTTTCGTTGTACCGCTGGAACCCTCCGGTACTATCAAGCTTCATGTTATTCAAGCTCGTCTTTTGGTTTATTATTCTGTGAATAACACACCTATGTATACGCTCAGCAAAAAAATTTTATAACACCCCCTCAAACTTTTTTCTTTTCCGTTTCAAGGTGCGTAGATTCCAAAAATGCAATGTCCGTCCGCCGTCCGCCGTACGCCGTATCACGTCTACAGGCTTCATTTTCGGTTTAAAAAATTCGTTCTTTCGCACATAAATATGCTCTATTTGGCCCCTAGTTGTGTCCCGAAACTTTTCAGCCCGATCGGAATGTACCCAGGGGTGTTATGAGTGAAAATGTGTGTAAAAACTGTGTGTACTTTTTGCGTTTCAGCAACATGTTGGTAACATGAGCTTTTAAGGTATCGTTTTTCATGTTTTTTGGGACGAGAAGACCGAATAAGAAGTCGATTTTCACCCAAAGAGTAGAAAATTGAGGTTCTACCAGATGTTCAGCTCCCGAAATTGATTTTTTATGTGTCAAAAACCTGGGAAATCGTCTGAAATCACCATCAATTTGTAGAATAACACTGGAAAAAGTGTCAACAGGTGGATCAAGACGATTAAATGGTACTATCAATGATCAGAGATAATTTATTTGGGGGGGAAAAAAAAAGAGCGTAGGTACCTTATTCGTGTTTTGGGGGCCAAAATTGGTGGAAACCACCAGACATAGCTATTTCAATTATTTTATATGAAAGAAACAATAAACAAACAGCCAACATCTCTGTAGGTATGTCCAATAGAGTAATAAACCCATGTGACAAGGACTTTGCAGCGTTTTTGCGTTTTAGCAACATGTTAATAAAATTAGCTTCTGAGATATCATTTTCCATGTTTTTGGGGACGAGAAGACCTAATATATTATGTAGTCGATTTTGACCTAAGAGTGGAAAATTGAGTTCTACCAAAAGTTCAGCTTTCAAAATTGATTTTTTATGAGTGAAAAACCTGGGAAATCGTCTGAAATCAACATCAATTTGTATAATAACACTGGAAAAAGTGTCAACAGGTGGATCAAGACGATTAAATGGCACTACCAATGATCAAAGACAGTTATTTAAAAAAAAAAAGGAGCGTATCTAATTTGTGTTTTAGAGGCCTAAACAATGGAAACCATCAGAAATAGCTATTTCGATTATTACGCATAGAAGAAACAATAAACGAACAGCCAACATTTCTGAAGGTATGTGCAGTAGAATAATAAACCCATGTGACAAGTACTTTGCAGCGTTTTTCGCTACGAAAAACGCCTTGGGCTTACCTACTAAAGCAGGGTGCGCAGTCGTGAGGTGCCTCTTGAGCCGGATTGGTCGCAACGCGTCATTACTAAGCTCAGTATGGCACAGGACAGACTGAGGCCTCTGAACACCATCCTTGAGGATGAAAGAAAATCCATACTCGATGTACTCTTCTTTATACTGCCTGGTTTTTTGGCCCGACGAATTTGACATGGCCTCGAAAATCGAAATACCGACGAACTGAATAGGCAACGCGCAACGACCAACGAAGAGTGGCTCTGAGCTCTCACGCGATCCCGAACGTCTCATGGCAACGTTTCATTTGGCGAGTCCGAAGGTCAAATATTAGTCAAACATCGATGGAAGGTCTGTCATATACGCGGACTATTGAAAACACCGGGTATGTGTTTGAATTCCAGTCTCAATAAACTTCATCTGAACTGAGGTCTACACGCCCCCCTGAAATTCGCTCGCGCCCACTGCCCTCTCCCATAACCTCCCTCTCGGTATAATATTCTACGGTTTTGATGATCTCTTATTCCATCCTGAACTCCCCAGCACAAATTCCGAAAATTTCATTCTCATCGGATAATCTTGGTACCTAAATTTAGGTATTTTTCACGGACAACCGTTTTGCATTAGCTTCACCCTGTCCTGGTAAAATTTTGAAATGCCAAGATCGCAGATTTCAAGTTGGATTACTCTCGACATATTCTGCAAGTTTCATCCCGTTCGGATGAATCGTAGGCATAGCCGAGTATACGAACAAACGTACTGACAGAGACGGCGCCAACCGTCTCTAGATGGCATACATAAAACTGAAAAGAAATAGGATTTCGTTATTCTCATCTACGTATATAATGACTTGCGATTTTATTTATATAGACCAGCTGAATGACTTTTGCTCTACCCAGGATTCTATTCATTCCGAGTAAATACTTCAAAGGTAATTAGCGCTTTAATATTCATGACATAGAAACCCTCCTAATGAGCCGGGGATGAAAATTTACCTATTTTTTAATAAAAATCCATCAAACATAAAAAATTTAGGGAGTTTTAGTATCGTTTCATTGCATGATATTAAAAATTCTACCTACCTACCTCACTTGTATCAAACTGTTTCAAAATTTCAATATCCAGTTGAATCAATCAACTGAACTCAATAGAATTTATGCTCTTGTATTTCATCCAAATCAAACCGTCAACTGTAATGTTAGCTATGTAGTACTAAAATCGTGCCATTTTGGTATGTTCTACTTTTCAAAACTCCATGTGACCTTCAGCACTTAATATAACCATCGCTCTTACTCACTTTTCATCCAAATAAACAAAAATAATCCCCTTCCTTTCTCGAAATCCACTTGGGCTACTCAAGACCATCGTATATATTGTATACTGACATATATCATAATGTATACTATACGTATGCTCTAGGCCAGATATCATTGGCTAAGCAGCTGGTTATAATCACGCATGGTTGTATGAACTCGAGATTTGTGTTCCGTGATATTACCCAGCTCATTTGAAGGAAGATGGTTATATTGGATTTTGTTGATAGGCGCTTCTTATATTTTATTGATAGGTACGTTTTACATTTTACTCATTACACAGAACGTACAGGAAAATAATAACCCGTTGTGTAATAATTTGCAGCGTTTTAGTTGTTGCTCAAGTTTACTCAAGTATGCTTCAAATTTCATTCGCTTCAAACCTTATGGATAACTGCTGTTTTTAAAATTCTAATGATCTCAGAATTCAAACTGAACTGACCTCGACAGATTTTCCTTGGTTCAACGTCATGTTAATATTCTACAGTTTTTCCTCCTCCTCACTCATAATCCTCCTGGTCCAATATTTGTGACCCTAGTGGTCGTGGATTCATACTTTAGACACATTACCAGGTTTTATTCCAATCAAAACTTTTGGCTACTTTTTTCTTACAACCTTACCCGCATATATGTCAACGATCTCGGTTCAATATTTGTACGATCCCAATTATCCAAAAGATTCGACTTATCCCCTGCGTTTCAATCAATCCTTAGGTAGGAATTTTACCAAACTATAACTTTTACCAAACCAGGCAGTTTTCCACCAACCACCTGCACTGCACCGTTCAGTCCTCCAAAAACCCCCGTCCCGGTTAAATTTAACGTAACAGCAACAGAATACAATAACCAAATAAAAATTGTATTCACAGAGAATAATTCATGTTTCCGTAGAGGTAACCTGTTCCAAAAGTAGTTACAGGTGATTCGCAGTGACGGGCGTTTCGACCATTTACCCCCATCCTTAAATAAAATCCCTTTGTTTATTGCAGTTACTTACCATTTTTTTTTCTTTTTTTATAGGTTATCTTTTATATTGATTAGTTTTATAGTTTATATCCCTTCAGCATTTAAGAAATTTTATGTTGTGAATCTAATTTATAATGAACTACGCAGTGTGGAATTTTATTTCTATGCAGTCAATAAAATCTTTCTTTCTTTCTTTCTATATAGAAACACTGAGAGGCTGCTTATTGGGAACAGTCTTGTACTGGTGATGAAATTTTTGTTCGATGTCATTCCTGGCTGGGCAATCAATCAATACAATTCACGTACAAGGATACTTTACTGTAGGGGATTTTCAAATCTACTACGTAATAATTGTTCTTCTAACGGGAGAAAAATGAGGCAGAAACCGGCCCAATCGCGATTTGAGTGAACATTTTTTTGTAATGAATCATGCAGTTTCACTTAAAAAAATTGTGTAACTCGACCAGGGATTGCATGGATAAATTGTATTGTCGGGCTGCTGCACCTATAAATAATTGGCTTATGAATTCATGTTCCTACGTCCATATGAAAACACACCTCCTGAATCACAACGATGTTCCAGTTTATTGACGAATCTTTAAGCCCTCCACCCCCATCATAACTCATGGTGATCCGTGAGAAGTATTCGAATGGAGGGGTAACTATGGAAATTCCCTTTCGTCAAATCCTCTTAGAGGGCGTTGTATATCTTTATAAGAGTAGTAGAGGGCCCGAAAGACGCTTCAAGTAGAGGTCGTTCCACAACTTTCGGCACCCCCCTCCCCTCCTCCCCCGAAGAAGGTTTCTTAAAAACCTTTAACCCTTTCCCCTAGAACTTCGCAGCCTATGCAAATGCCCTTATTCAATTTGAGGAGTTTAGCATTTCATTAGAAAGACAACGTTTAAAAAGAGTTTTCATAACAAACCAGCCGCATTTGGGTTTCGTGTACCTGCATACAATGCATAAATATATTCCAATATATTATATTCTTCTCCCCGTTCAGCATGATAATATGGTTAATGGTCTCCGAGTCAGTGGCTATAAAATTTATAGTTGGGTATGTGTAGAGGCCACTTCCGGTTTTATTAATACGAGCAAGTAATATCCTTCCCCCCCTTCACCCAAACAAATCTGTTGTAAAAATTCACCCGCCAACCTCCTGAGCCGCAAAGAGGATTTCTGCCCATCCATTTTATCCATTTTGCCCGTCGAAGTACCACATTACCATATTATAGAATGCTATTCCTTACCCCCAAACCTTGAAATTTCTTTCGTCCTGTTTGGCGGGGGCTTTTTGCCTGGGAGGAGGGCAACGCCAAGCTTCGCGGACCAAAACTAGACCCCAAATGGGTCCCAAAAACCAAATTTCATTAATTTTCGTTCATGGCTTAACTAAAGAAAATGCGAAGTACGGCGGACGGGTAGAAATTTTTTTTATTCAGTTTTTTTTATTCCGTTCTACGTACCTTGAGACGGAAACCACCATATTTTGCGGAGGGGGGAGGAGGTGAAACAAATTCGTGCTCGATTCCAAGGGTTCATTATTGAAAATAATAAACCAAAACGGTGCAAATTATTACGCAACGTGTGATGAATTTGGAACTTGGTTCATCACGGTGGCGTGAAGGAAAAAGACGCAGGCGGCGGATATCCACCGATCATCTACGACTTTTAGGAGGAGATGGAGGTGAGTGAAGGAATTTGCCCAGGCGGCGGTAATCCACCGACATCTAGGTTCTTAACAGAGAGGAGGTGCTGTCTAGGCGGCGGTAGTCCACCGATCATCTAGACATAGAGGAGAGGGGGTTTTCCCAGGCAGCGGTAATCCACCGATCATCTGAGAGGAGGAGCAAGGTAGAGGAGAGAAGAGAGAGAGAGCTAGTTAGAGGAAGTGTCGAATGAGGCTAAAGCCCCAGGATCCAGGGTTTTATAGGAACTGGAGGCCTCTCCCTCCAACTCCCTGTTGGGAGTTGGTGGTGGGGCTCCAGGTTGTGTCCCTGGGTTCTGTGGCCTGTCTCCCCACTCAGTTGTTTATTGACGGAAACTAAGTTTGGCATAAGAATATTGGTGAGAGCTTAAAGTTACTAGTGGAGTGTTCCCGGGAGGGACTCACGACACAACGGTTTATTATTTACCTGTATAGATGACCCTTCTGCTTATTAGGCTTTTTATGTTCAATATCTACCTTTGTGCATCCCACAAGAGAGCACTAGATCGATTACTGGAGTCAGCCGGGCAATCACAGTTTCATGATATAATTATAATTATTATGCGGTGGATTCAAGAATTATATCATTGATAGTTATTATTATTTGTTGCTATTCATGAAGCAGAACATTTGTTCAAGTTAGAAAAAAGTGGATGCGAACAAAATCCAGAATAAGCATCATTATTCAGATCACGGAAAAGCCAGCTCCATTTCGTAGAGCCGTGCGTGATTATAATCAGGTGTTCTCTAGCAATGGTCTGAGCTGGATGTATACCGTTTCATTCACGGTCATGTTGACGAAGCTTTTCCGTGAAGAGGGCCTTACAGTGAACGACGGCTGGACGTACAAGCTCCGGGAGGTCTAAAAAAATTCCCAAGTTGGAGATCAATTAAAAAACGTAAACAAATTCGAGATAACAGCATCCTGGACATTTCACCCCATATTTTTCACTCCTTAGAGATGACTAACAGTAACTCCGAGCTTTGTGGACCAACTAGACCCCAACTAGGACCCACAAACCAAATTTCATTAATTTTGGTTCATGGTAACTAGGAATGTCTGAAGTACGGCGGACGAACAGAAATTTTGTTATTCCATTTTCGGATTCTACGTACCTTGAAACGGAAAACTTGTTAAAAAAAGTTTCATGCTCGATTCCAAAGGTTCACTATTGAAAAGAATGAACAAAAAATCGTTAATTATTTATTTACGTCCATAAGAACTTGTCTTCTGACTATCAATAGAAAGAAATTGGTTTCCTTGAAAAGTTGGTAAATTTGAGTTTTTTGTGGGTTAATAGGTAGGTAATTGCTAAAAACCACCTTCAATTACTTCAAATTCACTCAAATTTCTTATATGTAGGTACTTAGTTAGAAACCGTGGAAATTTCCGATAAGTAAGTAACGTAGGTTTCGCGGTCACACTGACCGGAGTACAGACAGACGCGGTACCAAGTGTTTGTTCGTAAAGATCAAATCTAAACGCAAAACACTAGTGGATTTCTGTTTTGGAAGATACAAATATTATCTTCCTTCCAAAGGCTTTCTTTTCCTTGGTGGTTTTTTTTATAATGAAGATACTTTTTGTACTTCTATAGTTGTAGAACATACTATAGTACATACTACTCTATAGTACTAACATACTATTCTATAGTTCTATAGTTGTTGTATAGTGTGTACTTAGTACTTAGTTAAGAATTTGATTTTAAATTTATATGAAGTATTTTTCTAATTTTTTGTGTATTCTATTTCGCTAGGAAAAAAAAGGCCAAAAAAATGTCAAACGTCAGAGATTAATGAATCTGTAACGGATTTGTTGTTTTCAAAAATTCATGTTGCTGCGAACAGTAATAAATTATGGACATCGCAAATGCATTATCATTTTTGTCGAAGATTTGCTGAAAATTGAAATGCTGGAAGTCGATCCACATTGATCTTCAACTGGTTGCCGCGCGACGGCCGCTTTTTCCGCCCGAACCCACCGAGTTATGTGACGGATTTGACGTCAAAACGTCGTCGTCAACCTGTGAAGGGCGTAAATGGGATGAATCGCCTGGAAATGAGGTGAAGCAATCCGAACCCAAAGGGGTGCACGACGGCTCGAAGGGAGAAATGACGCGGAATGGCACCTCGGAAGGGAGGAGGCTCCTTCTCGAACACACCCTTCAGGCAAAACCGAGGTGGTCCCCACGTCCCTCGAACCCGGCAAACAGTTCGGAAACGCCTATTGATTGTCACCCGGGAGCTCTGTCGGATTCAGATGAGAACCCCGAATGGTGTTTTTCACGCCCCGACCCCTCGGAGACCACCCGGGGGCCGCCCATAAGGCGGACGCACTTTCCGAACCAGACGTGCCGACGTTTCACGGTAAATATGAGGGACAAAACGTCACAACAGAACAGGACGGAGAGCGAGAATGGCAAAGATGCCGAAAGCTTTGGAGCAGGTAGCCCGCACAAAAAGAACACGGATTTACGACTTTTTATAAATAGTTTCTCCCTGATAAAGCGAAGAAAGAATCAAAGGTACCGACCTTTTAACTTTTGACTCCCCCTCCCTCGGTTCGTTTCAACACCGTGAACAATAGCTTCTTTTTTGGCAAAAATTGCAATGAAATATTGACTTTCTTACAATAATAATTAATAAAAACTATCTTCAGCTCGGTAGGGTTGTGAGCTAACAATAACATCGCATGGCAACATTTATATTGATTCAAATTTTGTTGAGATCGGTCAATAAAGAGTCAACTTATTCAGCCATTTTCAAGGCTTAAAAAAAACACACAAAAAACGCTGCAAATTATTACACAACGGTTTATTATTTCCTGTATACATGCACCTTCTGCGTAGGTCACTGTTTTCTGTATTCAGTACCCTAGAGCTCCCTCCAGGAAAGCCCTAAAATCGAGTGCTGGAGCCGGCCCGGGAATTAAAGTTTCATACAAATGCGCGGGATTCAACAATTCAATCATTCATCATTTTTTGTAGTTATTGATGAGGCATAAGGTAAATAATAAACCGTTCTGTAATAATTTACCTGTATAGATGCCCTAAATCGAGTATTCAGCCAGCCAGGAAATTACATTTCATAATTGTTGTTATTCATGAAACAACGTTTATTCAAGTTACAAAAGTACCTACCTATCAACAAAATCCAGCCCCTTCTAGGTAGATGGACCGTTGTGTAATAATTTGTCGTTGTGTAATAATTTACCCATCAACAATACTTCAACGTTTGTTCAAGTTTCAAATGTACCTACCAACAAAATCCAATAGAACTCGACTTCATACAACCATCGGAGATTACAATCAGATGCTTCCTAGTGATGATATCTGGGACGGATTTATACCGTTTAATTCACGATCTTGTTGACGAAGCTTTTTGGTGCAAACGAACGTCTCCAAACAACGTTTGGTGCGAACGGTCTCAAAAAATTTTTTAGTTCAAGATCAATTTAAAAACGTTAAAAAAACGCTGCAAAGTCCTTGACACATGGGTTTATTATTCCATTGGACATACCTACCTACAGAGATGTTGGCTGTTTATTTATTGTTTCTTTCATATAAAATAATTGAAATAGCTATCTCTGGTGGTTTCCACCAATTTTGGCCCCCAAAACTCGAATAAACTACGCTCCTTTTTTAAAAAAAAAATTATCTCTGATCATTGATAGTACCATTTAATCGTGAGATTATTTATGCAACATTATCGCTTTGGTCGATCCTTCTAATGCAAACTAAGGTACTCGAATGAATACAATCGGACTTTCTTCTCTCTCCTTTCCCCTTCTTGTGTTCGCTGTCGTGATGATTTTTTTTTTTTTGCGGCGAAGCAAAAACATGATCCTTTGTTGGATAATAAGTAAAGGATTAGCGGTTGGGCCACCCATTGGTTGTGGATTCGGCGGTCTACGATTAGATCGCGTGCACAAACTACTAACTAAAAACGCTACAAAGTCCTTGTCACATGAGTTTATTATTCTAGTGGACATACGTACAGAAATGTTGCTGTTAATTTATTGTTTCTTTCATGTGAAATAATTGAAATAGCCATTTCTGATGGTTTCCACAAATTTTGGCCCCCAAAACACGAATTAGGTACGCTCCTTTTTTTCCCAAATTATCTTTGATCATTGGTGGTGCCATTTAATCATCTTGATACACCTGTTGACACTTTTTCCAGTGTTATTATACAAATTGATGGTGATTTCAAACGATTTCCCAGGTTTTTGACTCATAAAAAATCAATTTCGGGAGCTGAACATCTGGTAGAACCTCAATTTTCTATTCTTTGGTCAAAATCGACTTCATATTCGGTCTTCTCGTCCCCATAAACATGAAAAACGATACCTTAAAAGCTCATGTTACCAACATGTTGCTAAAACGCAAAAAGTACCTATTTTTATACACATTTTCACTCATAACACCCCTGGGTATATTCCGATCGGGCTGAAAAGTTTCGGGACACAACTAGGGCCCAAATGGAGCATGTGTGCGAAAGAACGAATTTTTTAGACCGAAAATGAAGCCTGTACACGTGATACGGCGGACGGCGGACGGCGTACGGCGGACGGACATTGCATTTTTGGAATCTACGCACCTTGAAACGGAAAAGAAAAAATTTTGAGGGGGTGTTATAAAAATTTTTTGCTGAGCGATTACATAGGTGTATTATTCACAGAATAATAAACCAAAACCCGTACCCTTCTGTCGAAAGTTTTCGAGCTACGGCGTTCTGAAAATTGCAACCCCTATTTTTAACCCCTTGCAGATGACTGACAGTAACGCCGAGCTTCGAGAACCAACTAGACCCCGAACGGAACCTATAACCTGAATTTCATCAATTTTTTCCATGGTAACTAAGAAAAGTGCTAAGGACGGCGGACAGACAGAAATTTTTTATTGCATTTTCGGATTCTACATACCTTGAAACGTAAACCATCAAATTTTGAGAGGGGGGGGGGGTTTAAAATTTTATTTTTTTAATGCTCGATTCCAGAGGTTCATTATTGAAAATAATAGGTGACAGAGATAAGTACTATAGTGAGAAGGTTTGTAATAAAACAGAGAAGGTATCGTAATCAGAAGGTATCAGAGAAGGTATTATAATTACAGGGTTGATTCATTGGCATTGAGCTTATAAACTACAAGTATATAAGTTAAAGACTTCAATGAACATGGAACCTGGGTATGGAGGCTGGTTCGTGTTCAACTGGTGACTGACTTCCAGAGCCATGTGTTGGGGATTTTTTTTGGTAAGATGTAAGATATGAGAAAGTACAAAGTAGATAACGGTATGATGATCGGTTGAGGGTACCTGTGTAGTGTGTGGTGGTGAATCGAGGCGTCTACTTCAAAGGGAGGGCGAATGGATGGCTTGTTGGAGTCTTTGACTTATACCAGTGAAGTCCTTGACTTATATATACATGTAGTTTATAAGCTCAATGCCAACGACTCAAACCTTTAAGTAGTTTTATTACAATACCTTCTCTGATACCTTCTCTGTTTTATTACAGTACCTTTTCACTATTATAGTGCAGATATCTGTCACGATTTTGCCGTAACCTGCAACCATAATAATACAACAGTAGCTCCACCAACTAGCAAGCTATCATGTATGTCCACATTTAGTTGTAGCCTTGAAAATGGGTGATTAAACGGCCGAAACGTCGGGAACTTGACTCTTTATTGACCGATCCTCAACAAAACCTGAATCACTATTCATTCAACGGTCGAAAATCACCACACCATATATAATATACAACATATATCAACATTTTATACACTTGATTCCTTTTTGTACAACAAAAATGAAGTTTTGTACCTCTCGCCGTTAAGAGCTATAAACAATACAAATGTCTGATCAGATATAAGTTGTATTTTTGTTCAGAAATCGTGAAACGTGAAATCAGAATCGTGAAAAACGAGTTTGTCTGTTGTGCATGGAAGACGATTGGTCGATTCAGTACTCAAATGGCTGAAGAAAAACAAAACCAAAAATACAGCCTACTAAATGGCTATGTCGCGTCTTAGGCTTTTCCAAAAACCAGATGGTGCTACTAACGAGTTGAATAAAAGCCGACTAACCGCCGATCTGCCGCTTACTTGGTTATTGTGAAACTATGGCAGAAAACTCGAGAACTAATTCGACTAAGCGCCCTTCATATCGCAATGATGAAGCGGTAGGCAAATAAGCGATAGAACAGAATACACAGCTTTTTTATGAAAATGAATGTGCGAATGTTGTCCATTTTAGTCGTCCATTGTTGTCGGTTATTTGTCTTTTGCGTTACTTTCTAGTGATTTGGCGCTTTTTAGGAAATTGCGATATTCACACTGTCCCTTTCAGACAAACTTGTTTACTTCATTCCGAAATATTTCACTTTATAATCAGAAAGGGATTATACAACTTGAAGTAATCCATTCCGCTCGAAGGGGCGATTCTAACGATACCTAAAACTTGATTTTGGAATTTTGTCGTGTTATTTATGTCGATTTAGGCGAACACAATATTTACATATTATTTATTACTATTACAGAATAACCGGCATGATCACATTCCCTCCCGTTTTTTTGAATCATGAAAATAGAAGTTCGATGAGAAGGAATTGAACGGGAGGAGGATTCCCTTTCGTAATCTCTAAAAAGGAAGATCTTTTCCTGAAGGTACCTCCTTGGGAGTTACCATTGACTGGTGATGCGAGAACGGGCGACTCAGCAAGGCTTGAGGCAGGCTCCATCGCCCTACGAAGATTTACCACCAGGGGAGAGAGAAATCCAGTAATTCAGCCGACGTAATCCAGCAAAGTCTGCATTAATTAAAGAATCGGTCCCTTTTTCAGCAGCCATCTTCCTCTTTGCTTTTTCTCATTGTGCGGATTCCCGGCGAATAGCGGATTTTCTTCCCCTTGAGCCTTTTTGATCTGAGCATCCGAACTTGCGGTTCAGCCTTATTTGAGTCCAAATCCCGAAGAAATTTGTGATATAATTTCAACTACTTTACATCTCAAAGCTGAGGTTTGGCTCGGGGTTTGGGCCGAGGCGAATTGAGATGATTATTCCGTGGGTTTTATCGAACAAAGTTTCACTTACTTTCTGACGTCATTCTCAGGGACACAATGAAGTTGTTGGCTCAGTGAGCCTTGATGAAGTAGGATTAGGCCGAATTCTAATGAACCACCGAAAAGAGGGTTGGACAAAATTCAGTGATGTCGACATCAAACCACTTTGGGCTTCATCCAAGAGACTGGGTTGAACGGTGGAGCTCATTACATTTCTGTTCATTAGTTTCCCCTTAAGAATTGAGGAAGAATATGGAATGTTTAACCCGCATTCAGAATCAGTTGGTTTACATTTCAGGGTGGAAAAGTTTCTTTTTTTCTTTGAAGTTGTCGTCGAACTAGAAATTCGGCATGTGGGCTCCAAGCGGGCTGGGGATGACCCTAAAAACTTTTCCTTAGGGGTTGAGGTGTTTTTAAACTTTTGTGGTGATTACATATTTCGTAAGTTTCACTTACTTTCTGATGTCTGTTCCTCAGTGATCTTTGATGAAGTAGGGTTCTCCAATGATCTTTGATGCAGTAGGGTCATTCAGCGCTATCGATTCAAAACCAGTTTTAGTAAAATACATAATTATTGTAAGCCTTATGATTTTGATAAATCTTGAATAATAGATTATATATGTCTGGGGCAGGACATCTTGAATTTCGGGATCATCAGTATCCCGAATTGATTTTTAACAGTGAAGGGGTGGGATTTGGTGAGAAGTGGCAAGTAATACCTACCTATGACCCAATTTTAAAACATGGACAAATCCAATTCTGTGGTCTTAAATGCGAAATCCCAGTGTATGCTTCCCAGATCTCTCTGTGTTCACCCTTGTTATATTACGGTAGTTTATACCATTATCAATATGTTTGGACAATTCATGGTTAAATGGGTGAAATTCCTATAAGCTCCAGCCATCCTTCCAGGTGAACCTTATAGGTAAAAACGAATAAGCGTACGGTTTAGTGTTTATTTCTTTACCTTGCTCACAAAACGAAAAAATCCCTTTGATATGACAATATCTCAAAATATCGATCTGGAAAGCTTTTATCACTAAGTGTTTGGATTTAACCCTCTTGCTTTCCTCCCCTAGAATTGCCGCTAGGGGTGTTCCCGGGGCGGTACATTAGAATTCCATCTATGTAGATATTAAAGGGACCTGGTGATTTACATTGTGCCCCTCCATATGTTAGGGCGCGCATTACCCCAACACTCCTCCATATATCCGAAGCAGCGATACACTCACCATTTCGAGCACCTGGATCACATTTTCTACTTAATATTCTCGCCTTGAGCAAAGCCCCTGTCTTAAGCTCTCGTTTTTTCGGCGCTATTCCAGTCGCGTGGTTGTCGCTGAGGACATATAAATCAAAAGCGAAGCGTCGTGCCACACCTTTAGCAATATCCCGAATCTCCATTCTTCTTCCAAATACCAAGGCGATGAAATTGGGGGAGAAATTCACGCATCAACAAGCTTTTTGTTAGTATTATATCTTTTAAATGAATCCCAAAGAATAGGGATCGTTTATTCTCAACTTTTCAACTACTGAAAGTTTCGGACACTTATTTTCTAGTCAACTCATAGCTCAAGAAAGTCCACAAACTACCTAATGACAAAGGAAATACAAAGCATCAATTCGTAAGCCATGTGATCTAATAGTGTACATGTTGTGTTCTTTTGATTCAACAATCTACTACTTGAAAATAATTTTTGCATCCTAATAATTATTCAAGACGGTGCTAGGAAAACATGAAATTTAACTCACCGAGCTTTGAAATCGAGTTTGTTGTTCAGTGATATTGCTTTATTTGAAGAAAGATTTGGTATTTTGTTGATTGGTACTTGTTTTTAACCTATTTGGGGGACCAACGTGGTGTAATGGTTAGTATCATCAACTACATGTATTGATTTGGTGGTGAGGGGGTGTATTGGCATTATTTCTTATACAGCCATAGTAAACGTGTATGTTCAAACAGTTAAATTACACTCCTTCACAAATCCGAACACGACTTTGTATGTAAAAAGGTCTTCCTTTTACATAATAGTGAAATAACTAAAACTATTGCCCGTTTTCTTCACGGCCCTGGTACTCTATTTAAGGTTAGCGATACAGGAAACTCGTAAACCGTTGTATAACTTGCAGCTTATTTTTCGTGTTATTCCATGACTGCGCCCATTCAAACCATAATTTTGATTGAAGAACAGCATCATAGTTAGGGAAGAGGTTCAGCTTTATGGTCGCCAGCTCTTTGATTGCTTTTTTAGCTTTTTTGCCCACAATCTTACTTCCTTGTATTCCCGTATATGACCCTCCCACACATTCCTCCACCTACCCCTCCACATACCACTCCCCTTCCCTCCCTTCCTGTTGTATTCCTTATATAAACTGATATCCAGCAAAAAATCAGGCTTGTACTGCTGTTTGCATAACAAGTCTGCTGAATTATAGTATATAGCATTTTAACTTATGGTATCATTGTGCATATAGCATTTTAACTTATGTTATCATTGTGCATATAGCATTTTAACTTATGTTATCATTGTGCATATAGCATTTTAACTTATGTTATCATTGTGCATATAGCATTTTAACTTATGTTATCATTGTGCATATAGCATTTTAACTTATGTTATCATTGTGCATATAGCATTTTAACTTATGTTATCATTGTGCATATAGCATTTTAACTTGTGGTATCATTGTCTGGGGAGGTACTTATGCGTCAACCTTTAATAGTATAAACATAGCAATGAATACCGTTTTGAGAATTGCAACTAATTCCCATAAACGTACTTCAACTAGTTACCTTTACAAACACTTCGGTGTTCTCACTCCCAGAATGGCTTGTATTCACAGAACTGTTTTATATGTACATAAACACCTGCATTTATTTACTAAGCAAGCGGTGATTAGACCGACGCGAACAAATGTCAACTATGTCCTCCAGATACCACAGGCACATAATGATTTCAACACTCGACAATTTCCATGGCTAGCTCCAGCCCTATTTGAACAGTTACCGATCCTAACCAAGGCTTCAGCATCAACAGGAAAATTTAAAAAACTAGTTCTGGAATATTTTGAGCTTGAAAATAACGAAAGTGTGGTTATTTTCTTATTAAATTAGGATAAAAATACAAATCAGCCTTCGTAGCATTAACTGTATTTACTAACTACTTAGGAATAACCTGTAAATACTGTTGGTTCTTGATCAATGTAACTCATTCTCCAAACACTTACGGTGTGTTTTGTCAATGAAACTGCTGTTACATACATACGCAGTCGTAAATAGCGGTGGAAGAGACGAGCCTGGACGGGTCATTGACCTTAGGCTCATAAACCAACATAAGTTTAGAACTTGTATTATGTATAAAGACCCTCTAAAAATCATTATATTTGTTGTATAAAGTATTAATTAAGTATTTGCTGAATAAAAAAATCGAATTGAATTGAAACTGAATTGAATTGAATTACATGGCAGGGAATTCTTGATTTCGGCATTCGCCCAAAAAAAAGCTGCAAAGTCCTTGTCACATGGGTTTATTATTCTACAGCAGAAACGTACAGAAATTTTGGCTGTTCATTTATTGTTTCTTTCGTGTCAATTATTGAAATGTCTATTTTTGATGGTTCCACCAGTTTTGGCCCCCAAAAACACGAATTAGGCTCGGCTTTTCCTTTCAACAGATTATTTTTGATCATTGATAGTGCCATTTAATTGTCTTGATTCACCTGTTCATACAACTTCTAGTGTTATTATACAAATTTAGGGTGATTTCAGACAATTTCCAATGTTTTTGACTCATAAAAAATGTATTTCGGGAGCTTAACCCTCGTTAAAACCTGAATTCTTCACTCTTCGGTCAAAATCAACCACATATTCGGTCTTATCTCCGTAAAAAACATGCCTTGTCACATGGGTTTATTATTCTATAATCGAAATAGCTATTCCATATTCGGTCTTATCTCCGTAAAAAACATGGAAATCGAATCCTCACAAGCTCATGTTCACTAAAACCTCAAAAATCCGTCGAAAACCCATATTTTTACACTCATTTTTCTCCCATATCACCCCTGGGTGTATGTCGATCGGGCAGCCTTGTTTCGGAGGACAACTAGGAGCTAAATGTGTTCCCAAATGGGGACCCGAACTGTGTGCGGGAAAACGACGATTTTAGACCAAAATTTAACGTAAATTTAAGGCTGGAACTTCCTTAGAACCTCAATTTTCCACTCTTTGGTCAAATTCGACTTCATATTCGGTCTTCCCTTCCCAAAAACATGGAAAACGATACCTCAAACGCTCATGTTATTAACATGTTACTAAAATACAAAACGCTGCAAAGTCCTTGTCACATGGGTTTATTATTCTACTGGACATACCTGCAGAAATGTTGGCCGTTCATGTATTGTTTCTTCCATGCGTAATAATCGAAATAGCTATTTCTGATGATTTCCAGGTTTCCATTAATTTTGGTCCGTAAAACACAAATTAGGTAGGTAACGCTCTTTTTTTTCTTTTTTTTAACTATCTTTGATCATTGGTAGTGCCATTTAATCGTCTTGATCCACGTGTTGACACTTTTTCCAGGGTTATTATTTAAACTGATGGTGATTTCAGACGATTTCCCAGGTTTTTGACTCATAAAAAATCAATTTTGGGAGCTGAACATTTGGTAGAACTCAATTTTCCACTCTATGGTCAAAATAGACTTCATATTTTTGGTCTTCTCGTCCCCAAAAACATGGAAAAAGATATCTCAGAAGCTCATGTTACCAACATGTTGCTAAAACGCAAAAAGTACCTATTTTTATACACATTTTCACTCATAACACCCCTGGGTGTATTCCGATCGGGCTGAAAAGTTTCGGGACACAACTAGGGCCCAAATGGAGCATGTGTGCGAAAGAACGACTTTTTTAGACCGAAAATGAAGCCGGTACATACGGCGGACGGCGGTCGGACATTGCATTTTTGGAATCTACGCACCTTGAAACGGAAAAGAAAAAAGTTTGAGGGGGTGTTATAAAAATTTTTGCTGAGCGAATACATAGGTGTATTATTCACAGAATAATAAACGCAAAAAGTACCTATTTGTATACACATTTTCACTCATAACACTCCTGGGTATATTCCGATCGGGCTGCAAAGTTTCGGGACACAACTAGGGCCCAAATGGAGCATGTGTGCGAAAGAACGACTTTTTTAGACCGAAAATGAAGCCGGTACACGTGATACGGCGGACGGCGGACGGACATTGCATTTTTGGAATCTACGCACCTTGAAACGTAGAGGAAAAAATTTTGAGGGGGTGTTATAAAATTTTTTTGCTGAGCGATTACATAGGTGTATTATTCATAGACTAATAAACCAAAAGTTCGCGCTGAGTTGTCACCCTTTGTGTTTTACAGCTACCTACCTATTTATTTATTTGTTGACAAGTGTTATCTATGTAATGGGTGGAGGATGTTGGGTGATCCGTGCTGTCGGCCAGACAAGGATGGTGAACGAATTTCGGAAATGTTCGTCCAGTGAAAACTACATCCGCCAGGGAGGCACTGTTTACTCATTGTAAGGGGTCGACATCTTGCGCTGTTATCAACACCATATTCCCAGCTACAGACCCGTAGGGCTCACAGCTCGTTCGCATCCCCCTACTTTGCCTTTTCTGATAAGATGAATATCAGTAATTGGAAAGTCTGGAGGGTGGACATCGACCAACAGCTTGCGTGTCGTACTCTCAAAAGCTGCTACTTCCAGTTAAACGCTTCGACCCCCTCCGTTTCCCCCGGCTACCTTGACTCGTTTCTCGCTTCACAAACGAAGAATCGATGTTTCCTATCAATCACGGGAAGAACTTTAATAATTGAATAACGAGTTCTGTTGCCACTCATTCAATCGCGACTTTTACCTCCTTTTTTTCGAAGAACGACACGAACTTATCGTGATATCTCTCCCGGTATGAGGTGAGGTTCGAATGATTTTTTTATTACGTGACATTACCCGCCCAGTACTTCACTTGGCTACATCAAGAACTGATGTATTTCTGAGCGATTGGCAACGCCATCAATAAGGTTTCGACAACATTCGGAACGTTTGAAGTCTCCAACCTATCACGATGATAAAGTTCGAAGTATTATTATTTAGAACAGGCCGTTTTCTTCTATCTCATAAGATTAACAAACTCATGATGTGCAGATGTGTCTTTTTAACCTTCTGAACTTCACAGATTTAGTTGACCCTAACGTCTCAGGTTAGGACAGACGCAGATTTAGTTGATCTTATGGGTAGGGCTAAGGTGCATTTTGGTTTATTATTTTCAATAATGAACCATTGGAATCGAGCATGAAAAAAAAATTCTCACCCCCCCCCCCCCCCTCCCCGCACCATAATTTGATGGTTTACGTTTCAAGGTACTTAGAATCCGAAAATACAATTTAAAAAAAAATTTCAAAAAAAATTATTTTGTCGGCCGTACGCCGTACGGGTCACTTTTCTTAGTTACCATGAATAAAAATTGATGAAATTCCGGTTATAGGTTCCGTTCGGGGTCTAGTTGGTCCTCGAAGCTCGGCGTTACTGTCAGTCATCTCTAAGGGGTTCAAAATAGGGGTTGAAATTTTCAGAACGCCGTATCTCGAAAACTTTCGATTGAAGGGTATTGTTTTTTTTAAGTTATTAAATTTTTCTTGAGCTAAACAATTTTTTGAGACCACCCGGAGCATTGTACGGCCAGCCGTTCGTGTGCACCAAAAAGCTTCGTCAACACGATCGTGAATCAAACGGTATAAATCCGGCCGGGATTTCATCACTAAGGAGCACCTGATTATAATCAAGGATGGCTGTATGAAGTCGAGTTGGTTGTTCTGCGATATTATTTCATTTGATAAGTGATGGACTATTGGATTTTGTTGGTAGTTACTTGTGAAACTTGAACAAACGTTGAAGAATTATTGATGGGTGAATTATTACACAGCGGTAAATTATTACACAACGGCAAATTATTACACAACGGTAAATTATTACATAACGGTAAATTATTACATAACGGTAAATTATTACACAACGGTAAATTATTACACAACGGTAAATTATTACATAACGGTAAATTATTACACAACGGTAAATTATTACACAACGGTTCATCTACCAAGAAGGGGCTGGATTTTTTTGATCGGTACTTGTGAAACTTGAACAAACTTTGAAGTCTTATTGGTGGGTAAATTATTACACAACGGTAAATTATTACACAACGGTAAATTATTACACAACGGTAAATTATTACATAACGGTAAATTATTACACAACGGTAAATTATTACACAACGGTTCATCTACCAAGAAGGGGCTGGATTTTGTTGATCGGTACTTCTGCTACTTGACCAACCGTTGATTGTTGATGGGCAAGTTATTACATAACGGTTCATTATACTTGACCAGGGGGTAGGTAATGACCACAGAAAACATTGATCTACGCAGAAGGGGCATCTATTTCACTCCACATCAACAATTTTCCTTCAGAACTTCATTATTTGCCTTTCTTTTCGCCATTTTAGTTACTGTTTGCCATCGACAGAATTATTTTAGCAACATTTAACTCGTGATTTAGGTAGGTACCTAGTAACGAGTACGGGGTTAGGTACTAACCTACGGAGGGTCTGCGATCTACATAATATGTATAGAATAGTACATATTATATAGACGGGTTATCTATACAGAGAGCTGTGATCTGTAAAAGAAGGGTATTCTGTACAAAATAATAAACCGCTGTGCAGGGATTTGCAGCGTTTTTCAATATGATTTCTCAAGTGACCCTCTGGATGTCTTACTAAAACTTAATATCTGCCAAATTCATTGTAATCGTTTATTATGATCGTTCCAATTTTCATATGATCGTTATATAGCTGACCGGTTGCTGTTTTGATTTACCGTGTAAATTTAGACCACAACAGACCCTACTCAAATTCCCTGAAATCCGCTTTTCATGCTAAGAATTAGGCTCAACACTGTACAAGTATACCTACTACATGTTGATTACACATTGACAGCCCTTATACAGTCGAACAGCTCCCCGATACCGCCTTCTGTGAAGTTTATCAAGTGTATTTATAATAGAGGTTCAATAAATAGTTTAGTTACGAATCAACTATTCCAAAATGAATAAATGAAAATTCACAAATATTGAAGCATTTTCCGTGAGGCCAAGGTTTCCCCGCATAGACACGGAATGCAATGAAACTCCGGTCACGCATCTCCCCTGTTCAAGAAAGAAAAAAAAATTAGTCTAATCCGTTTCTCAGTTATTGTGTTAGGTATTTATTTGTTTGTAATATTCATGAACGGGATGCCTATTATTTATCCCTTTATGTGAACAATATTAACTCAGCCACGAAACAAAAAGAAATGAAAATGAAACGAAATATAACATTCACAGAACAGTGGCAAATTGTATCGCAGGTTGATTAAAATTTCAATTAAAGATGAATTGGTTGAATCGGTTGAGTCGTAGCAAATGTCAGTCGGGCTGGCGATGGAGTTTACAGACGCATTCGTAGAGTGCATTCGCACTTGAGGCGAGTTTTAACAATATAGTTGAAATCGACATAAGGTATCACTATTATTATCTGTTCTTCATAATTGCCACATTAAACAAGTCGTCAACATAATCGTAAAAGGCCAACTTTCTACTATTTTGACTTGAATTTTTTTTCTATGTGTTTAATGTGGCGTTTGTGGGGTTGCAAGAAACACAGGGAAACTCTCGATAGGCTTCTCATTAGGAAACATTTAATTAATCTCACAGTATATAATTTAAGTAGTCTCAAGACATAATATTACTTGAATGTTTCCTAATGAAGAAGCCTGTTGAGAGTTTCCCTGTGTTTCTTGCAACCCCACAAACGCCACATCAAACACATGGAAAAAAAGTCAAGTCAAAATTATCCATTATAATTGTGTTTGTTCTGAGCGACACTCCAATCGATCAACTCGCGAAGTAGGAGAAGGTTTCATTATGAACCAGTAATAATCAAGGCTAATGCTATACTTCTAATTTGTTAGATGGATATCTACAACTGTTATGAGTGAACATTCAGTATCAATTATGTAGAACCTTGACGGTTTTCGAAATAATTTTAATTTATTTTATTTATATTTATATTTTTATGAATATTTTTGAACTATTCATGAACGTTAGGCGTATGGATACTTTTAAACTATTCATGAACGGTAGGCAATGAGTTCGCGTCATGGCGAACTTCGTAATTCCAGGCGATTTGAGTAAAGTGACTACAGGAATATACCAAGAAAAGCAGGATATTCGTGGGTAAAACTATCTTTTTGGAGTCTGTACTACTGGAATTCCGAAAGTAGATCCAGTTTGAAGCCGGTAGAATGGTTTGTGAGGTGTAACGTGAAAAACTCACATTTTGATCTAAGGACTGCGGATTGGGTGCGGAACTCTCACTCTGGAGTTACCCTACGAACATACGCGCTAGTACGACTGGATGAATACTGCATCTACAATTATGCAGTTCGTTAGCGCAAACAAGCGGAGTGTGAGTCATACGACCGGGTTAAAATATAGCTGAGACAGTCTAGTTGGGGTTTGGTGAATAGTTTATGGTCCCTAGGTTCCCTTAGTAGCCTTTTCATTCAACTCTCCGTAAAGAAGTGGTCTCGCGGGAACGATGTATGAAACTCCCTTGGTAATCTGAATATTAAAAAAACTTTTGAAGATGGCCCCATTCAGAGATGGGATCGTTCTCGTTTTATGGGGCGCACATTGCTCATGGAGTTACACGCCGGCAAGTTGAATTATAAGCATCGGGCAAACCAAGATAATTCTACTTAACTGCTATCGCTGTATAATTTCACCAAAATGATAAATTTGATACATTGGTCCACAACTCCAAAATCATCAAACTGCTAATGTGTGAGTTTCAAGATTCATTTGGCGGCTTGTATATATATTATGTTACCGGCAAAGTGTGAAATAAGGCATTGTATACAATTCCTAGGCAAAGTATGAAATGAGATTTATTTCATACATTGCCTGGCCCTTTTATTTCATACATTGCCTAGGCATTGTATACAATGCCTTATTTCACACTTTGTCGATAACATATAACCCTTGGTCCAAGATATGAGCTTTGATTGATGGGATCTGGATTTTTTCATCCCTTTTCCACATCTAGGCGTTGATAAAGGTGAAAACTTCGTGGAGAGTGATGAAGGAAAATACTGAAAAGAGTGATGCATATTTCAGAGCCTATAAGAACCCAAAAGAAAGTGTTTCAGACTCAGGTGGAGGCGAGTTCAAAGGCACCACTCAAAAATTGATGGAATAACTCTTAGGCTCAGTCTCAAGTCACGAGATAGCTACAAGTGTTTACGTACTGCCGTGGCAAAAGGCTGAAAAGAGGACAACCATATTACGCCTTTGTGAAACGTCATTCATTCGACAGGTTGGAAGAGTGTAAATTATAATGTCATCTAATCGTGTATTCACCTACATAATTTTCGATAGGTATCTTCGATATAATAAGCATATGCCTTACATTATGAATTCGATAATATGTACTGTACCCACAAAGAATAGTACCTACCTGCTTACTTCTGTAATAGAGGTGCTCCTAATTGGTGGTAGGTGGTGGTGACATGTACACAAATGCCGTGGTTACCGCAAACATTCGCATTGTTCTATACATTCAGTCACAGGATGTCTGTTATTTTGATGCGGGGTATTAATTGAGAAAATTGGCAGTATATTGTGTATTATTAGGTATATGAAATATCCATAATACACTAAAATATAGAAATAACTAACAAAATAACAAGATCGAATGTATTATGTTTCTATCAGAATAAAGTGTATTTTTTCTAGCATCTCCCCCTCGCATGAGAGGTCCTTACAGACTGTAAATGATGTATTTTTACTTATCCTACTATAATCAGTTGGAACAGCAGGTCAAAAATTACAAATTAGTGGACTTACGTTCCACTACCCAGAAGAATTTGACAAAAACCAACTGCTGGAACCATAACTGCTGTACGCGACGCACCAAGCAGGACAAAATAACTGAACCAAATCTAACTAACAGTCCGACCTCATTGGTCTAATGTTGATGACAGCATCCAGTTCCCGGTAGAGCTCGTGCCGCTGTTGAAAAAAAAAACTGTCAGTTCTTTTTAATCAGCTGGGAACATCTTTACGAGGCTGGATGGAAAGGATATCATGTCTAACTTGCTGAGAGGGACCTTCTTCATTCTCCGTTTTAAGTTGTCTTCGAGACAAAGATGAATTAGGAGAAAGATTACGTCTGCAGAGGAGCTTGTGGGATTTGCATACTGATGAACGAATTAGCTAATATACTATAGCTGAGTACATTAGGAAGTATCCGAACAGTTCATTTCACAAAACAGTTTACTGGAACTGCTGAAATGGAAGACAAATTTTACATTCGTTTGCACTATTATATTTTTACATAAATGCAATTCAGGCTCCGGCTAGCTTTAATTTTATTTTTCCCAATCGGTTAAAGCTTCATTATTGAAAATAATAAACCGAAATGTTAGCGTGTAAAATCAGTTAAAGAAGAACGTAAAGAAAAAGTAGCAATTTTCTGTTGGTGATTTTCTCTCTAAGGCAGTCCGTTTTCAACGTTTTGTATTGTACGAGTAGTCGAATAAATTTTTGCTTCGTTACAAACCAAATAACGCTCACTCGATTTACCGCACCGTTCATTCATATAGGAAACAGAGGATGTTAGGGACCAGTAGGTACTGGTAGGGAGCAGTATCGCTGCGATTATTCTGGCGAGCGCCTGCATAATGTGATGTCCTCCTAACACAATTATTGATGGTAAAAAAATGCGTAATCGACGTATCCCATAAGGCCTAAGAAATTATAATTATTCTAAATCCACTATCAACAAACTGGCAGTTACGGCTTTGGGTTCATGGGAGGTGAAAGGGTACCGAAAACGCCAAGGTTTTGGGATCATCACACTGGGATCTGGGGCAAGAAAGCCGTCCCGTCGATTGGAGTTTGTCAGGTGTTCATGTTTGAGCAGGTGATAAGTTGTATGTTTATTTCTCCAACCGAACGATTCGCAGTTCCAGTCCATTTTATCACCCCCCAACCCAATATACATCTACATCTCCTTATATTCGTGCTAAGGAAATTAAAGTAGAAAGCGAGTTGCTTTTACTATTCACATTTTGGTTTATTATTTTCAATAATGAACCATTGGAATCGAGCATGAAAAAAAAAATTCTTAACCCCCCTCAAAATTTGATGGTTTACGTTTCCAGGTATGTAGAATCCAAAACTGCAATAAAAATATTTCTGTCTGTCCGCCGTACGCCGTACGGGCCACTTTTCTTAGTTACCATGAAAAAAAATTGATGAAATTCGGGTTATAGGTTCCGTTCGGCGTCTAGTTGGTCCTCGAAGCTCGACGTTACTGTGAGTCATCTCTAAGGGGTTCAAAATAGGGGTTGAAATTTTCAAAACGCCTATACCATTTTTTTACGTGAATATTTTTACGGTTTTAAATAGTTCTTGAACTTGCGAGTTTTTTAAGACCATCCGGAGCATCGTACGTGCAGCCGTTCGTTCACAGTAAGGCCCCGAAGTTTGCACCGACAGGCATTTTCGACTCCAGTGTGAATGAAATTGTGTACAATTCAAACCAAATCTCGTAACCAGAGACGCGCCCACAATAGGAAATTTGGCGGAGATAAAATCATTGCTAGGGATCACCTGATTATATTGGCGGAGTATGAAGTCGAGTTGGTTGTTCTGTGATATTATTTCATTTGAAAAATGATGGCTCTTTTGGAGTTTGTTGGTAGGTAGTGAAACTTGAACAAACGTTGAAGTATTATTGATGGGTAAATTATTACTACGGTAAATCATTACTCAACGGTAAATTATTACACAACGGTTCATTATACCATCTACGTAGAAGGGGCTGGAGTTTGTTGGTATTTTCACTCCTCATCAACAATTTCTTTTCAGAACTTCATTATGTGTGTTTCTTTTTGTTAGGTACTGTTTGTCATCGGCAGAATTATTTTAGCAACATTTAACTCGTGATTTAGGTAGGTACCTAGTAACGAGTACGGGGTTAGGTACTAACCTACGGAGGGTCTGCGATCTACATAATATGTATAGAATAGTACATATCATATTATATAGACGGGTTATCTATACATAGAGCTGTGATCTGTATCAGAAGGGTATTCTATACAAAATAATAAACCGTTGTGCAGGGATTTGCAGCGTTTTTTCAAAAAATTATTACCTATTACTATCTATGGCACTGTTTTGTAGGTACCGTCAACGAATCTAGGAAGGATAGAAGGGATATGCTGCAATACTTGGATGAACTTTGGACGAAATATGTTGTCGACAAGGATATCGACAGTTTCCTAACAAACGTGAGCTGTACATCCAATCCATATGATGAGTCTGACAAAAAACATGAGCGCAGTAATTGAGGAGGAATTGACGAACAATTTCGATTATACAGGTATGCTAGATAGTTAAAAGTTGATCTTATGCCATGATCCCGAACCCGTCGCGTTTTAGCCTCATGATCCCAAACCCAAACCGCCCAGCAGACTGTAGTCGAAAGAAAGAAAGCAATGCGAAATGTTATAATTGATCGAACCCTCTGAAATCCACTGGATGAGGGGTTTGCATCTGCAGGAGAAGTGCAATACTGAAGCCGACCAATGCCCTTCTCTTTGCAGAGCTCTTCATAGGACTTGTACACCTCCACGAGCGCACTCCCTGGGGCCAAGCTGGCGAAAAAACTACGATGATCCTTCCGACTCCCGTCTAATGAGACTTGGAACAAACAAGACGGGAGATGATGTGGAAGAGGGATACGGGCTTTCCAAGGTTATAATTGACCGGGCGGTTCTTCTGAGGGCGAGGATTCTTGAGGATCACCGATTCTAGTGGCACAAATCCTTGCGATAGTCATTATTAGGGAGAAAAATAGCTATAATAAACATATTTTCAGAACAAAATGCCTTCATTGGGTAGAAATGTTTGCAACAAATTAATAAACAAGTTTCCACGCAGCTTTGAGGGAACTCTAGGGTGATCGAGTACCCTGGGGTTTCATTTTATAATACTTTTAACAACTCGTTGATATTTGAGTATGAATAGAGTAGGTACCGGTTCGGGGATCAGAAGTTTCGGAGCCACAGAACAACAATTTCAATTTGAAGGCTAGAAATAGGAAGATACTTCTTAGCGGCACCAATATTTCAATGGCGGACAACTATGAGCTGTAGTAGTGGAAAATGGCAAAACAACAATAGAATAATGGCACTCATAAACAATTGAGAGCTAGAAGTGACAACGTCTTATCACCGGGTTTTGCTGGTCTCTCGATATTCAGATTAGTGGATCTTTATCCCAACAACGGCAGTATGAAGTAGCAGTAGTGGACGTGGGCACTTCCTTTAGTGTTTTATTAAGATCCTTGACACTTGAAAATACCTTGTCAAATTATGCCATGAGCTAGTCTCGCTACCTTATATGTAGAGCCCGGAATATAAGCCACGAATTCGCCCCATACATTCCAGAAAAATTAAAATATAGATATCCCGATTCTAAATTAGAAATATTCACCGAATCGATTAACAAACCTGCTGGGAAGGTGGATTCCATGCAATTAAACATTTTAATGAAGTTTAGTTTATTTAACTGTTACTGAATTATTTATCCGTTTTTCCAAATTTGCTGTCGTTACATAATCTTCTCTCAGATAAAATCAACTTAATTAGGCCACCTCAAATCGGACATAACAAATTCAGATCGTAACATGACTAAAAGTGAGGTTAAATGGCGGCTGTGATGGGGAAAAAACAAAAGCGCTGCAAATTATTACACGATGGTTATTATTCACATGCATAAATACCCCTTCTGCGTAGGTAATTGTATCCTGTGGTCAGTACCTACCCTCGTGATTTCCACAAGAGAGCCCTGAATCAAATAATGGAGACAGCCGGGCAGTCACATTTTTGTGTGATTGTAATGAAGTGTTCCCTAGCAATGTTATCTGGGCCGGATATGTACCGTTTCATTCACGTTCATGTTGGCGAACCTTTTCGGTGCAAACGAACGGCTGGACTTACAGTGCTCCGGGTGGTCTCAAAAAATGCTGAAGTTCGAGATAAATTTAAAAACGTAAAAAACCATACCCCTGTATTGAAAGCTTTCGAGCTACGGGGTTCTGAATGTTTCAACCCCTATTGTTCACCCCTTATAGGTTTACCAACTAGACCCCAAACGGGACCTACAAACCAAATTTCATTAATTTTGGTTCATGGTAACTAGGAAAGTGCGAAGTACGGCGGATGGGCAGACATTTTTTATTCCATTTTTGGATTCTGCATACCTACCTTAAAACGGAAACCACCAAATTTATTATTGAAAATAATAAACCAATACTACTTAACTACTTTTGTTCAACTGACGATGAAATTTAACGTCACCACGAAAAAACTAGGGGACGCAGCATGAGCATCAACCGCACCATTCATTTTTGAACGAACAATGTAAGTAGAGGGACGTAATAGAAGTATTTTCTATCGATCATAATTATACTTATCTGTCTAGATTACTGTTAATGCATCATTTCTATACAACGTGAAAACCTGCTTGCAATACTTTAGGGACTTTAAACACAAGGTGTGTAGGGATACACCACGTATCCATCCTAACCGTCAACCAATTTAGAGTTCAGTTTGGCCACTTAATTCGCTGCCAGAAGCCAACATTTATGAATTATTGAGAGAGTCGTCTAACAAAACAGACAAAAAGATGAATTTGTCCGAACTAAGCTGAACAACGACTAATTGGGCTCCATTGTCAAAACCCCAGACGCTGACGAGGGGTACTCGGTCTTGCCAGGGGAGACGGGAATTGTGACAAGAGATGATCCTGTTGATGATGGCGGTCGGGGGGTGGAGGTTGGTCGGTGGCTCTCGATTCTTAACTGAAGCTAATTCCGTTGTCAGTGACAGTGATGTCATCGACTATTAAGACGAACGGAGTCACTCGTCTCCCCAGTTTCGAGAGCTACCAAATAGGAAACGACGAGTTCCTTAGTATGGATCAACCAGCTGCATTGGAGTCTTCACAATATTGCTGTCTTCACAATTTTGGTGAAGCGCATCACCTAGTTGACTAGATTTAGATTCACCTGCACGAGCTTTGACTCCAAACAAGTCCTGTTTTTCCTTATGTTTCTCACAGTTAAATTAATCAAGTTAGTTAAATTCCATTCAAGCCCCTTTTAACCCTCTGCTCTAACCCTGCGACGAAATTTAACTACTCATTTCTTAACGCTAACCAAAATCGAAACGTAAACCAACCGATTTCGAGGAGGGTTAAAAGTTCAGTTTTTGCTCCATTTCATACGCAGTTTAATTCGCGTTTATAATGAATTTGAATTTGAGTTTATAAACCTAAATTACTGCTAAGTACATAAGAAGATATGCTTCATTCAGACTGTTATTTTATTTTATTTTTTATTATTATTATTTTTTTTTTTTGTAGTACGGCTAAGCCAATTTACGATAGGTAAACAAAGGAGTTCACAACTCAGGAAAAAATAAATTAATAATCAATTTTAAAATAAAATCGACCAAACTTCACTGGCATCGGTGAGTTGAAAAATGGCGCGATGAATCGGCAAAGAAGTCGAATGACAAATTCTGGAGGAAGGCATTGACTTTAAGTTATAGTTTCAAATGGCAGTCAAATTAGGGAAGGAAATCAATGAGGCTACATGTAAAACATAATATTACGTTACCCAAAATTGCAGTTCATTGAAGGCTTCCGCTTGAACAACGTCAGTAACTTCTATTTCTAACGGAATTGATGTTGAACATTGCGAACAAAAAAAAAATCGTGATCAAGCGAATTCCGAAGTTCTGAGTAGAAACTTAAACACATAAATTTTTGTTCGCCGATTGTATTTATCTCATAAACCAAAAAAAAAAAATCTGCAGTCGCTACACCTGCGGCAGAAGTAGCGGCTGAGGAGCGACCTGGGTCAACGGGGAAGGCGGCCCAGGCGGCAGGTCTCCCCACTAAATTTACTCTGTGCTCCTAACCAGATCACGTAGTACCGACGGTGAAATATTGTACTTTCATATCGCAGTAAAGTATGATTTGCCAAGCCCCAGGGGTCTCCGTTAACGTTTTTATTTTGTTTATTTTTAGATGACCTACATGGGGGAATCGAGAAATCATTAAATCAATATTGTGGTGAAAATGGGAGGAAGAGTTTAACTGCGTGAGGTAGATAGGTACTATTAATGAAATATTCTATTGATTGTGATTTCATTCTAGTTTTCACTGCCCACTTGCTTTATAATTTGAATAAGATGGGTGACAGTTTACCGAAGTTGGGAAAAAGTAATATTTTTTTTTTAAATTTCTTTATTCAACTTTCAGTATTACAATACTATGTGTTTGGCTAATTCTATAGATAAATAATTACTGGTGCATAAGTACCATGGCACGTGTTTTAGGGTTACTGTCCAGTGACAGTCCCTGCAAATAGGGTTTGTAAATTTTAACGATTATTATAATGAGTTAAGTATAGAAATAAGTTTTGAATTTTTTTAAAATAGATTTTAACAAGGCAATAACATAAATAACATCAGGTATAACGTTAAGAACATCAGGTATAACATTAATAACATCAGGTACGACTTTGATCATTAGAGTCCAATATGTCGGGTGCTCTCTTTCTTTTAAGACGTCTGGGTTGATTTGTTCCCCACAGGAACAGTAAGTTTTGAAATGTAGTAGGAGATGGATGGTTTGATATAGTGGCATGTAGACGGTTTATGGTGGATTTGATTACGTCGTCAACCAGTGGTACATCAAGGTCTCTGTGGATAGTGTCATTTCTCACGTACCATGGTGCATCAATCTCTGTTATTATCCTCAATGCTCTATTTTGCTGGGTTTGGATCCTTTTTATTTGTGACTTGCTGGCCAGACCCCAGATAGAGCACCCATATTGCCATATTGGTCTTATTAGGGTAATGTATAGTAAACGCTTGGTTTCCAGAGATAAAGGTGACATACTTCCAAGCAGGGGTTTGAGGAGGTTCATTCTGGAACGTTGCCTCTTGACCAATTCTCCTATATGGTGATCATATGTGAGGCGTTGTTGTAGGTAGACACCCAGGTATCGGACTTCTCTGGCGCTTGGGATTTGGTTGTTGTTGAGGATCAAATGGTTTAAAAGTAATATGCAAAACGTAGTGCTGTCACGCCAGCTGAGATCCTCTCTTCCTTTGGTCCAATAAGAACATTGAAGCTGCTGGAAAATCGCCCGTAGAGAGAGAGGCATCCATATCCAACTCTGCTTAGGAAGCACCCAAAGTATGCAGATTTCGTATGTCGCTGTTGCTAACACGCCTGGAGCCTCTATGAAGCATGGACAGCAGGAGCGAAATCAACGGAAACCAGTGAACTGGGTGGTAGGATAGTCGTCTAAAATATGAAACTGTGCAAGTTAGTTGTGCATTTGAAGCACAGAAGGGACACTAAGAAACCAGCTCTGAATAAAATTTTGTGCACAAAAAAAAAAATATATAAAACTGTTCAAATTACTATTTTAGATTTTCTGGTGGTGTAGGAATAAAGCTACGTGCCTACTATGAATCATGCAGCACGGCGGCCCATCGATACTGGCTAATAGGGAAAAATAATCCCTGTATAAGCTTTTCACGTCACGCTCGTAAAGATAAAAGCACAGTTGTAAAAACATCATAGTGAATTTGTGATTACTATCAAATATGATGAATCTTCAAGAGTGAATTTGAGTTATCATATTCTAGTATTTACTATTTTTTTGCTGATTAATACCAACATTATTATAGTAATTATATCATAAGTGGTGTACTTGTTGCCTACTAGCTCAAGGACAACGACTCGTTTTCCCTGCCACGGGCATAGCCTATTAGGGAGACTAATTTTCATTAATTTGTTGTAGGTACAATATTATTATGTTATACAGAGTATATTCAGAAATATATTTCTTTTCTTTTTTATATTAATTATTTATTTATATATTTATTATTATAGTTATTTACGCTAGTATTACAAGTAAAATTACCATAACCTACCGGAGTAATCCGTCGTCACTAGCTGGTCGGGTTTTGGATACTAGATACTAGTAGGTACTCGACCAGCTACAGTGACGACGGATTTGTCGGAAAGGTACGTAATGGTAATTTTACTAAGAATCGGGCTGTCACAAAGTAGGCATAACACAAATTATTCCAGTCCAGCCTGTTAAACGAGTAAACCAAGTCCGTATTTTTAACCTACAAAATAAAATAAGAGACCGCACGCTGAAAAACCTAATTTGACCACAAATGAATGAAGCCCAGGTAAGGAGGGATGTTAATGTATCTAGCCAACCGTCAACTATTCCATTCGTTAGATATGCATCTATATTCCACACCTATGTTTGAAACTCACAGCTGCCACTTCTAGGACAGGTTTTTTTCCCATTTTATCACCGAATACAACATTTTTGCTTTGGGGTAGATACGAGATATTGTGGCCGTGGAACGGAAATGACAAATATATTCAGAGTTACGGAATGTAATTTTCCCGCCTGGAGTTCTGTGTCACGCGGCGGACGGAGGTGTTTGACATTTAGATGATGAGTGAGCAAGATAGCCCACCAGTTATAATCTAATAGTGCATTTTATTAAAGATGAAGGGGAAATGAGAAAACGTTGTAAATTCCTCCTCAATGGTTATTTGTATATGTATTTATTTATTTTATTATTCATGTACATATGAACTAGTGTTCCTTCATAGTGGGCACAATGTACACTGTACAGTTACATAATTTATTACAGTATATCTGTGAAACATGATTAGGTAAACATTATTAGGTTGTCTATTATACGTTATGTTATAGGTAGCCTGCCTAGATCACGCAGCACCCTTGGAATAACTAAATGGAAGAATGATCGTGAGAGGCTGAAATGAAGAGGTCAGGAGTTGGCTGGTTTTTGAGTTGCTCCCACATCGCATATAATCGAAAAACCGATTCTGGTCAAATTCACTATTCTTTGCGTAAACTCTTCTCTGTGGTGGTGTCGCACATTTTCCAAGTAGGTGAGTTTTCTAAGCATTAGTAAGTACCTGCCTATATTGGGGGTCACAAGGGATGTACCTGAGTTCAAATTTTCGCCAAATGGAGTTTAATCTCGGTAAATGTGTACCTGATATTCTTGTAGGTGTTACGAGGCATCATCGCTGAGGTGGCAAATTATCGGATATGTGCGTGTTTCAAATTTAGTCACATAAGAAACTGCCTGAAAATATGGAGCACAACTTGGGTGTGCTTGGGCCTTGTTCTGCTGGCGTCACCCAAAACTCTGCATTCATTTTAATGCTCAAGAGATCTAAGTGCTCAACATTCCTTGATACAAGAACGCTGGCTTCTAGTTTGCACACAAACTTATATGACTTGTCGTGTTTACCGTTTCAAAGTTCAAGTGGTTGCGGCCTGCTTTGGTAACCTAAGAATTCACAGAGGCACATAAATCTATAAATACGAACGCATGCGCAGACGAGCCGAACATTATAGGTTGTGAACGTTAACCACTCTCTAGTAAGTTATGGACGTTTCAGTGTTATTGGGCACATACGGCCACACTGAAAACAAGAAGAGGTGACCATTGCCTGAAGTTTTGTGAAAGTCGATTTACCTACTATAAGACCTGAGAGTGAACAAGAAATAATCGTTTATTATTTTGCTTCCTCACTACCGATGGTAGGGAAGCCTTGGTGGATTCGTGATTGAGTAAAAAAATTCATGGGAAATTTCCACTACCATTTTGCGCTTCAGACATCGAGGAACATTTTTGGTTCCGTGTCTTTCTGTCTGTGGTAATTCTTTGTAACGCCCATAACTACCCGAAAAAATGGTCGAAATAGGCTGAAATTTTGAGGGTAGGTGCGGGTTGGGTCACAAACGGTCCCATACCAAAATCATTGAAAAAGTACGGTAACTTGCGTCTGCGCACGCGCAAACGTGAAATACTTGAAAAGCCCATAACTCCCCTAAATATCGTTGTAATGAGTTGAAACTCGGCGGGTCGATCAGGAATAATACTTTGGTAGTCCCAAATAAATTTAATAGGAATCGTACCGTAACTTTCGTCTGTGCATGCGTGAACATGAAATGTTGACCATTTCCTTGTAACGCTCCTAACTACGCGAAAAACAGTGGTAGAGAGCTGAAATTTTGAGGGTACACGCGAGTTGGAACGCAGATGGTCCCGTTTCAAAATCATGGAAATCGTATCGCCTGCGCATGCGCAAATGTTGAAATACTTGAAACGCCCTAACTACTTCATCGTTGAAATGAGTTCAGATTTGGAGGGTCGATCAAGAATAATTCTTTGATAGTTCCGTATGAATTTCATTGAAATCGTACTGTAACTTTCGTCTGCGCATGCGCGAACATTAAATGTTGGCCGTTTCCTTGTAACGCTTTTAACTACGCGAAAACTAGTCGTAGAGAGCTGAAATTTTGAGGGTACACGTGGGTTGGATCGCAGATGGTCCCGTATCAAAACGAGCCAACTATTCTATACGTTATGTGATTCAAATGAGGAAGCTACTCGAATTGGCAGACGTTTTTGAGGGTATTTACGTCCCATGGTCATCATTACGGCTATAGTAATCAATAATGGCAAGTTGCTAGTTATCCAAAAACAACATTTACCATATTCAGATTACCAAGAGAGATTTTTTTGTAGGCTCGAATCTACTGACCAGTAATTTTTGTTATGGAAAATAAATATTTTTTTATTTTCAATAATTTTGTTGAAACAGAAGTAGACAGGTATCATTATGCTAATCATTTAACGGGTGTACTTCTGTCGCAGTATACATGGGTATTTCAATGGCTCCCAACTATGAAATCATAGTATTTATAAATACGTAAAAAGCTAGATCTTTATTTTTCAGCATTCAAGTACCTACATTATTCATGCATATTCAGGAAATCCATAAAATATAAAAAGTAGGTAGGAAAACCTAATTGTGAAAAATGTCAAGCATTTTCTGTATAAGCGTTTGGATGATTACGAAGGTGAGGAAGCAAAATAATAATTGTCCATGAAACAATGATGAAATTACTATCGCGATGGAACTGAGTTTTCCCCGAGTTCTGGAGTAAACAAATCCCCTCGGCTCCCCATCAGGTTATTTCTCATTTTCATCATGCAACCGTTGCCCTCATAATTCTTTAATATTGAAGCTCATCAAGAGCACTTACCAGTTATGAGAGGGGGCCGTTCATCGTGAAACGTGACAGTTGGAAGGCTCGCAATAGAGTCGAGCCTTTGTGCCGGGCGATTGCTTTTCAGAAGCGTTCGCTTAACTTTCATAGGGTTAAAAGGGTGGCGACGAGGAAGGGGAAAAAAATGTTGTCTTAATCAAAAGTTTCTGGGAGAAGCGGCAGCGCTTTGGCGTGATCCATCATCCTAGCAACGGAACATATCCCTCGGTGTTTGCCTAACCATGAAACCGAAATGCTTTGGGGGTTCGGTGGGGGGTAAGGAAATGTGAGGGTTGGAGTCGTCCGTACAGCGAAGGGCAGACTAATGTATTGATACAACTGAGTCATAGCTTCCGCTCAGTGACTAAGATGTTTCTCTGGAGCCTTCTTCTCGTCTAATGAGTACAAATAAAGCGATCAGCCTCGAGGGGTTGAAGGGGACAAAGTTCGTGAGGTCTCAAACTTGTTCTAGCAGTTTGAGTTATCAGGGAGTCGAGGTCCACAAGGTAAATTACTTTAATACATTAGGTATTTTAAGAAAATCCCAAATGAAAATTATATACGAAGCTACCTATTGATTCGAACTAAATCACTCGCGACGAAATCGTGGAAACTCATTTCAAAGAAAAACTCCCTTATCTCCATTATCTCCATTGCTTGCAGATATTTACGTGGATTTTCTTGAAAAACAAATTTTCCGAAAATGTAAATCAGATAGCCTCCTTTATTGGTATAGATATGTAGACGATATCATCATTCTTTGGAAAGGGACTGAAAGACAACTTGGTTCATATCATACACAAATTAATAACATAGATCCATTCATTAACTTCACCTTAGAATTCGGATGTAATCACCTAAATTTTCTTGATCTTTCCATTTCGTTGAATAATGGAAAACATGAGTTTTCCATATATAGGAAAGATACTTACAGCGATCTTACCATTCATAGTACATACTTCAAATCATCCATTAGCCCACAAACATGGTGCTTTCCATAGTATGATTAACAGAGCTTTATCTATACCAATGAGTGAATAGAATTTAGCTAAAGAAAAGTTAACTATTAAAAGTATAGCGGCGAGTAATGGCTGTGGGGGAGATCTCATTGATACAATATGGAATAGGGTTCTTAGAAAAAATAGTAAGGAAGGAGTTTCAAACCTAGTTAGGGAAGCTACGACTGAGGAAAAGATTTGAATCAGTATACCATATTATGGAAAAATTTCGGATAAAATGGTAAAATATTAACTTCTAAAGGGTTCAAAGTAGGATATAAAACTAAAAATAATCTCAGATCTTCATTAAGTTCAGTTAAATATAAAATTAATGTTCAAGATAAAAGTGGTGTTTATAAATTAAAGTGTTCTTGTGGACTTGACTATTGTGGTCAAACTGGTAGGAAGTTTAGAGAAAGAATAAAGGAACATGAAAAAGATTTCAGGGATAATAAGGGTGATTCGGCCTTTGCACATCACTTGAATGAAAACAGTCATGGCTTCAATTTTGATCTTGCAGACGGACAGTTCATTGAATATCTTCATTTTTGCCCAAAAAGGAGCATGTTGGATGTACTTGAAAAATTCGAAATTATTAAGAGTGATAGGTTGGGTAAATCTTTGAATGATGTAGTTCCTTTAAGTTTTTCTCCATTATTGCGTTCATTTCTGTAACAGCTTGGTTTCACCCCTCCTCCGGATCACCTCATGTTCCTTTCACTTTTTGGCATTCTCTTCCTGGGCCAATCAGAATCGACCCCCTTCCTATGTTCCCTTCACCATTCTTCTTCACAACCAATCAGATTCGACCACCCTCCCTTTGTTCCCTTCACCATTCTTCTTCACAGCCAATACCAATCGACCACATTTCACTTTTTGACTATTTATAAGGTCACCTCTCCAAAGTGCCTTCAGTTATTGTGTGTTACTGACGATGTTTTGATCACCGAAACCGGTATAACAGTGTTTTTGTTTACGTTTTTCATGTATTAATGGAAATAGACTATTTTTTCGATAACTCCTTTTATCTTTTTACCTATTGACCTTTTTACATCCTAGGTTTTATCATTTTGGTTTATTATTTTCAATAATGAACCATTGGAATCGAGCATGAAAAAAAAAATTCTTACCCCCCCTCAAAATTTGATGGTTTACGTTTCAAGGTATGTAGAATCCAAAACTGCAATAAAAATATTTCTGTCTGTCCGCCGTACGCCGTACGCCGTACGGGCCACTTTTCTTAGTTACCATGAAACAAAATTGATGAAATTCGGGTTATAGGTTCCGTTCGGCGTCTAGTTGGTCCTCGAAGCTCGACGTTACTGTGAGTCATCTCTAAGGGGTTCAAAATAGGGGTTGAAATTTTCAAAACGCCTATACAATTTTTTTACGTAAATATTTTTACGGTTTTAAATAGTTCTTGAACTTGCGAGTTTTTTAAGACCATCCGGAGCATCGTACGTCCAGCCGTTCGTTCACAGTAAGGCCCCAAAGTTTGCACCGACAGGCATTTTCGACTCCAGTGTGAATGAAATTGTATACAATTCAAACCAAATCTCGTAACCAGAGACGCGCCCACAATAGGAATTTGTGAATACGGCCAATCATTGGTAGGGATCACCTGATTATATTGGCGGAGTATGAAGTCGAGTTGGTTGTTCTGTGATATTATTTCGCTTGAAAAATGATGGCTCTTTTGGAGTTTGTTGGTAGGTAGTGAAACTTGAACAAACGTTGAAGTATTATTGATGGGTAAATTATTACTATGGTAAATCATTACTCAACGGTAAATTATTACACAACGGTTCAGTATACCATCTACGTAGAAGGGGCTGGAGTTTGTTGGTAGGTACTTTTTTCACTCCTCATCAACAATTTCTTTTCAGAACTTCATTATGTGTGTTTCTTTTTGTTAGGTACTGTTTGTCATCGGCAGAATTATTTTAGCAACATTTAACTCGTGATTTAGGTAGGTACCTAGTAACGAGTACGGGGTTAGGTACTAACCTAAGGAGGGTCTGCGATCTACATAATATGTATATAATAGAATAGTACATATCATATTATTTTCACTCCTCATCAACAATTTCTTTTCAGAACTTCATTATGTGTGTATCTTTTTGTTAGGTACTGTTTGTCATCGGCAGAATTATTTTAGCAACATTTAACTCGTGATTTAGGTAGGTACCTAGTAACGTGTACGGGGTTAGGTACTAACCTACGGAGGGTCTGCGATCTACCTAATATGTATATAATAGAATAGTACATATCATATTATATAGACGGGTTATCTATACATAGAGCTGTGATCTGTAACAGAAGGGTATTCTATACAAAATAATAAACCGTTGTGCAGGGATTTGCAGCGTTTTTTTGGAAGCGTCTTTAAACAGCTTGCGTACGAGTCCGCAACCACTGGAGACATTTTCATGTCTCGTTCCGCGTACGTCCGCCGATATGCGATGTCGTCGTCCTCTACGCTCGGCGGAGCTCCGTCCACTCCATTTTTTCGGACTTTGATTCCAAAGATGTGATTCAAGCGACACACTTTGAGCGTACATTAGTGGACGTTAAAACTCACTTTTGGTTTATTATTTTCAATAATGAACCATTGGAATCGAGCAGGAAAAAAAAAAATTCTTACCCCCTCCCCCCACAAAATTTGATGGTTTACGTTCCAAGGTATGTAGAATCCGAAAATGCAATAAAAATATTTCCGTACGCCGTACGAACCACTTTTCTTAGTTACCATGAGTAAAAATTTATGAAATTCGTGTTATACGTTCCGTTCGGGGTCTAGTTGGTCCTCGAAGCTCGACGTTACTGTCAGTCATCTCTAACGGGTTCAAAATAGGGATTGAAATTTTCAGGACGCCGTATCTCAAAAACTTTCGATTGAAGGGTATGGTTATTTTAACGATATTAAATTTGTCTTGAGCTAAACAATTTTTTTGAGACCACCCGGGGCACTGTACGTCCAGCCGTTCGTGTGCACCAAAAAGCTTCGTCAACACGATCGTGAATCAAACGGTATAAATCCGGCCGGGATTTCATCACTAGGGAGCACCTGATTATAATCAAGGATGGCTGTATGAAGTCGAGTTGGTTGTTGTGCGATATTATTTCATTTGATAAGTGATGGGCTATTGGATTTTGTTGGTAGGTCCTTGTGAAACTTGAACAAACTTTGAAGTATTATTGATGGGTAAATTATTACACAACGGTAAATTATTACACAACGGCAAATTATTACACAACGGTAAATTATTACACAACGGTTCATCTACCAAGAAGGGACTGGATTTTGTTGATCGGTACTTTTCAACTTGACCAGCCGTTGAAGTATTATGGATGGGCAAGTTATTACACAACGGTTCGTCATACTTGACCAGTGGGTAGGTACTGACCACAGAAAGCAGTGATCTACGCAGAAGGGGCATCTATTGCACTCCACATCAACAATTTTCCTTCAGAACTTCATTATTTGCGTTTCTTTTCGCCATGTTAGTCACTGTTTGCCATCGACAGAATTATTTTAGCAACATTTAACTCGTGATTTAGGTAGGTACCTAGTAACGAGTATGGGGTTAGGTACTAACATACGGAGGGTCTGCGATCTACATAATATGTATAGACTAGTACATATTATATAGACGGGTTATCTATACAGAGAGCTGTGATCTGTAAAAGAAGGGAATTCTGTACAAAATAATAAACCGTTGTGCAGGGATTTGCAGCGTTTTAATGTTTTATGGCTGAGGGCCAATAACAAAATTAAACAACATTTATTAACGACCCATAAACTCTACTTATAAATGATCATGATCTATCTCCCTAATTTGTAACATCATTAAGCCTCGCATAAAGTTCGGTAGCGTCTTTGTGCTGGGTGCGAAGAAGTGCTAGGGCGTTTCGTTCCTGTGCCAGATTGGCGCACAGGGTGGCGATCGGCTCCTGGCGGGACTTGTGTGCGATCTCCCGCTCCAAATGAGTTTTCATGCTGTGGCACCGATCTGTGCTGGCTAGCTGTGAAAAGATATTCCAAACATACTTACACAAATTTGGTAACGCTGTAAAAACTGTCAATTTTTCCGGTTGTGTGCCAAAGTAATGTGTCGGATAAATCAAGAGCTTTCCAATGAGTGGTGAACGATTTTTGTCCGAAGAAAAATGGCGAAGATCAAGTTCCGTAGCAGCGAATCGTTGTAAGCTAAAATCATCAGAAATTTTCGTTGGATTTTTTGGTAACGCTGTAAAAACTGTCGGTTTCTCCGGTTGTGTGCCAAAGACTTGAACATTTCAAAAAAGAAACGCATTTGTTCTCATGAGAGAAATCCACGAGTATGTCAACAAACTTCTGGTATGGTTAGAATTGTCTCGTCGGGTAGAATCTATTTCAACAGGTCTTGACGTCCTATTTTGACGAATGAGCGAACTATTTGTACATTTCAATGTTCCAAAAAATCCAGGGTCCGGAGTCTAGTGGCAGTGGTACTCCATGCCCGGTGGCACGGAGCTCACACCTCAAGCGTTGATTTTGATGAAAAACTGAGAAGTACCTTACCTATTCTTTATCCGAAAAGTAACTAGAAAAGCAGGTTAACACACTGGAACGAGCTCCTGTGGTTCAAAAGGGCACTTCACGTATGAAAAAAGTCTCATCCTCCTTTCAACTCTCTGAAGTTATTATTATTACATTGTAGGTCATTTGTTGTAATGAAAACCGCAGTGGTCGTCGGTCGCACAGGGTTTCGAAAAATCAGATCCATGTAATGCTTTCTGTAGTACAGGGATTTGCTATTGGTGACTTACTGACTATCTTTAGTAAGTGTGCTGCTAAGATAAAGCGCAAGACTTGCTCTCCAGCGAAAGGGAACTGCTGAGTTCCGCTTTGACAGTGGCAGTTGCAAGTCCAGTTACATATAAATCACAATCGATCAAGTCGAGCCGTCCAATGTTGATGATTACACCCTGGAACAGTATCTTTTGCATGTTCGAATTCGCCACATATATTCTGTTAAACAAAAATATTTATACAAAAATATCCAAATCTCGTTTTTGAATTCCGAACTTAACCGTATCGATTAAAAAACGTGCTGGGAAGATAGATTCCACAAAAAATATCAATTTTAATGAAGTTTTACTGTATTTAAATTTTATTGAATAGAATAATATTATTAGTTTTTCCGAATTTGCTGTCGTTAACATCGTCTTTTCTCAGATAATATCAACTTCAACATAGAAAATGATTTAAATCGCAAGGGAAAATAGTATAGGTACATATTTTAGTGCAGAAATATTGCTAGGACAGGCAGTGCAGGATGTAAAGAGCTCAGGACAAAGAAAAATGAGCCGATTTACGGTACCTGTGTCTTACGGCTGAGAGCCGTTACTGTCTTCTAGTTACCTGCGTTTACCTAATATTATAAACATTCTAACAGGAAATAAGTAGGAAGGTAATCTGTTTATAGGTAGTAGGTACCTAGGTGTATATATATTTTTTAGATCCTTTCTCGGGCGCCAACCACTTTTGTTTGACAGGTTTTCGAAATATAGCCGATTTTAACCAAAATATGCAAAAATACTAACAAATGAAGATATATGCAAATTTAATTATGGAATTTTTAGCTCGAATTGGTTTTAAAGGTAGACAAGCCAGTGGAACGATTCTAGAGGTACAAATTAGGCCACCTCAAATCGCACATGAAGTCAAAGGCTAATATGACTAAAACCTTAGGTGCCTAATTCTGGGAGATGTAGCGCACGATTTCGGCAAAACTGATTTTGTGCGAGTTGATGTACCTGCAGGAAATTGATGTTGGTGAATGAAAAATACTCATAACAACACAAGAGCCCTGGAATTGGTCGACACTGTACTGGAGAGAACTTGTACTACTCAAGGAGTTACATAACAGCCATCAAAAAACTTCCGCTAAAGTTGTATTTTCTAATGAAAAGTTTTTTCCTTTAAAAGTTCTTGCACGATTTAACATAAATTCTGTGTTAAGTACACCCTCAGCTACCGATCAGGAATATAATATTCATTATAGAGCTAGTAATACAAGAATCACAGCTCCTTTTCACCGATCAGCGGTAATTTCCATAATAATCTTCGAAGGTACAGTAGAAGTCGCTTTTAGTGACCGAATTGGGGCTGACTGGAAAAAATTGCTGTACGCGACCAATCTCCATGAGAGACTTCTACTGTATATACTTTGTGGTGATTTTAGCCTATATACCTGGTGAATATATGCCGTTTTTACCCATTTAATCGACTTTTGGCAAAAATAAAAACTGAAAAACTGATCTCTATAACCGACCTATTGATAACAGGCACATTTGTGTGTGATTACATACAACCTATCGGGGCCTGAATGTTTCTTTCCGATTTATTCCATTAACCGCCTTTGCACCAAGCAACTTCTACTGTAGTATACGTTTTGTTGAAATGCTTCAACATTTTCCTGTTCACCGATTCCTCATTTTTGTCCCTTTAAAAACGTTTTCTTGCCGTTCGAACTGTATCCAAATATTCGTGTTTGCTCCGTCAGCAGGCATTAAGGAGTATTTTTCAACCGACTTTATGTCTCGGCTAACTAACACAAAGGTCCGAAAGGGATTTGGAAACAAAATCCTTGTTTCGGGGTCTTATATGCTAATATAGAACTCCGTGGCTATTGTTTATGCTCCGGGGAGGAGAAGGGCGCTCTGAAAACATCGAAAAGACTAACCAAACGAAACAAAGTAATCATATATTATTTGGACCGCTAACAACCGTTTCAAAGAATAATGTCTCACGAAGGGAAGAATGGGACGACCTGCGCCGCTCACCACTACATCATACTGAGACGCAGAGGCAGCGGAAACGGCATTAGTTATGCGGATTTCGGGGGATTCGTTCCTCAATATCAACGGTTCTTTGTTATTCAAGTTTTTATTCCTATCGGGAAAAAGAGCAGTTATAAGTCCAGTCCCTCTTGTCATCCAGTATGTGTTGGGGCGTCCCCAAAGCAATAAATATCCTACTTCAGATACAATACGGGGCTCTCAATCTAGCTGGTTCTCGATGCGGTTTGTAGTTGGCAAAGACAGTTCCAGTCATGCAGCATGACCTAATGAGCGATTTTTGTAGACCTAATGCGGGTTGTATCAAGGACAATTAGAGAGTTCCTAGGCGATACCGTTGCTCAGATGCGTCATCCGTATGTCGCAGAAAAGTGTTCTGCGCATGCGCCAAATGGTCGACGTATCATACGGTTGACTTATTTTGCCGCATACATCCGTCACCGCCTCTTGATCCCGTGAAACTTAACGACTAGACCGTGAGTAAAAGTAACCTGATATGTTGAAAACAGTACCTACATGTTGAAAACCTTAAGTACATTCTACGGTGAAAACGTGATCGCGATGAGTTTTCCACCATGCTTTCAAACACCAACGTTTTCGCAAAACAAATACCTACCTCCCTTTCAAGCCGTTTCTGCTGAGGAGAATCAGGAGGAAAGAGAAGTTGTTACGGAAACACACATCAACGGAGAAGATCATGAAAATGATATGAACCAGAACCCATATAATCGGATTTTTGTTGGAGTGAGGGTGAAGAATTGATTCAACTTTCTTGCTTTAACCGAATTTAGCAACAGCAAACAATTCAGTAACTTTCTTCACGAACATTTCTGATAATCCTAACTCAAGTTATGCCCGATTTTCGTGTTTTGTACTGGTGTACTGTAAAACATTTCTGAACCTACTGTTTTCTTAACCTGTAGTACTTTACATTGTTTTCTTAACCTAAAAAATTAAATGGTTTCAAATGCTCAAGCTTTTTTAGTTTAGAACCACCTTTCCCTCATAATAAATCCTAGTTTCACAAATTTACAGCTGGTTTTGCAGGCTTTTGCAAAAGAATACAAATATGTGCTGCAGAAGCAAACCAACTTTATACAACTTTAATTTTGCAATAACTAATTAGACGTTCTTCAAATTTAACAGGCTTCTGATTTCAGATTTAACAGAGCGATGCATAGTGGTTTCTTGTGCTCTTTTGTATTTTGAGATGGAAGGGGGTAGAATTCGCGGTACTTCAACAATCAGTAAGGAATTGACGTCACTTTAAGATACCGACTATCATGCTAGTTGTCTCTCGTAACCCATGGCAACGGGTTAGCATCCATGTTGTTCGCCCTATCAGCCAATGCGGTATTGTTATCACCGTATCTCCTAGGAACTCTCTAATGAGTTTGGACTACCGGAAAGTGAAAGGTTATCGTAGGGCCGATATGTTTGGGCCAAAGGGCAGCGATGCGATTGGGCCAGTTATCTTCGTTGCGGTTGGTAAGTAAATATCTTAGTACCTAAATACCTCACTTGACATAAACAGTTTGACACTTGAGATAGTAGGTATCTTTCTACCTCGAACCGCCGTTTCCAGAACACATTTAATGATTAAGTTTATTGCAGTTTTGACTATTTTTACCCATTTTTCAAATTGGCAGACAAACTGACCTTTGGATACAGTACGAAAAGGACAGGGATATTTATGAGTTACCTCAGCACCGTCCCTAACCGGTATAATTTCGACTTCCACGACGACTAATTCAAACAGATTAAGGTAAGTAATATAAATTTTTCTATTATAATTCTATAAAAATTATATTATAAGGTAATATAAATTACGCATTTCGGCTCTTCTCTTCGTTGGCCCAAACCCATTACTTTTGCACCAGACGTAGCATTTGGCGTTGGCCCAAACGCATCGCTTTTTTGGCCCAAACCCGTCGCGTTTTCACACTATTGGCCCCAACTCACAGCCCCTGGTGTATTACTAACTTCAACCTATGTATGAATGTGGTAGACTTTTTCTTAATTTTGAAATATCTATTGTGTTAACATTTAATAAAATACTAAATATTATTCATTATCATTATAATTATTCTAAATTCTAATTGGAGGTAAATTATATTTATAAATATTCTAAATAGCTGAAATATTGTTTCAACTGAAGTGTTTATTATGGCAATGTCTATTGAGTAATATATAAATGTGAATGGTGCGTATCAAGGGTTAGGGAGGAAAGACGATTCTTATGCATGTTGCAAGTTAATCGATCAGTGGATGAACAAAACACAATAATAGAAAGCATCAATTTTATCGAGTCGTCTGAACTCCATAGTGCCATGACATCATATCCATGGTAATTTTTGTACACCTATTTGCTCATAAATGGAGCGCTTCCCCGTTCCCCATGATTTAATTTGAATTTATCACCCAGCAACAACTTACTTGCTAATTGATAATGTTCTAGTCAGCGTTCTCCGAGGCTGCAATACATGGAGGGTTTAAAACGTTGTCGAATACACGTTCTAATATACGTTACTCATTTTCCGATAGCCGGGGAAAACTAAATATGCGAATATCGCCGTGAGATGAATGAAAGCAAATGTTTTTTCTAACCGAAAAAACAAACTTCCAGAAAGTAGGAGAGCTCATTGTTACCTGTGACAGTTACCTACAGTCCGGTCGTTCAAAATTCTGTTGTGGAATACGAACAGGGCGTCAGTAGAACCGTGTAAATAAGTTTCGCCCTCCTCTCTATAATCGGTTTAAAGAGGGTCCCGCTCCTCTATTGATGTACGACAGCACTCACGTCGTAAATAACTTCGGTAAAAACAACAAGTTTGGAACGGATTTCGAGCTAGCTGAAATAAATATGGAGAGGGAAGTGGGAAGGCTCAGCAGAAGCATTTCCGTGCAGTAAAACGCGGGGGGGTGGATCGAAAAATCTGTTTACACGAAAATGGTTTTTACAAGGACGGGAGAAGCGCTAGTTGGCGAAGTTTGAAGAAAGGTAAACAAGAGGGTGGCTCTTTGCTCGAAACATTAGCTGCGCTTTGTAGGGCTTTAAGCGGAGTTTACATGCGATTCTGCATTATGAATCATCCGCAGCACGTGCTAGACGTTGCTCTCGGGAAGCGGAAAAGTAAAAAAAAAAAAAAAAATGAAAAACCGAGAAAGCGAGGGAGGTATTTGCTTTGACACTCGGAAAAACCTTCTGCAAACAATCGTAGAAAGATGGTTTGTTAGATTGGTAAATGTGGTCCATAATCGTAACTAAGCGTCGTTATTCTTTCGTGGTGTTTTTTAAATGTTTGGTCATTCTGCAGTCTGTTACTTTTCTGTTCGGAATATTGTGAGGGCAAAAAAGTTATTACCTTCCGGAATCCTGCCGACCATTATTTCGTGTAGTTACGTGTGCTGCCCACTTCACAGATAACTGTAGGAAATATTGGGCGGTCTCAGACTGTAATGTTGTGATCGTTGACAAGTTTCATTGAAACCCTTCGGAGAGAACTGGAACAATTAAAAGGCAAGTGATTCATGATGATTGCGCGTGTTACTCTTAGATAGTGAAGAAATTCATGAGGGAAACTGGATCTTTTTCGTTAATTCATTACCATTACATTTTTGTCTTGTGATTCCGTTTATTCACTACCTACGGAATCACGAGGAAAAACATCAAGGAAAAACGAGAGTACTTGTAAAAACATGTATGGAATAGTTTCTGAAGCAGTAAACATAATTTAGAACGGAAGTGAATAAAGGAAAACGAAAAAAGTAGTGGTAGTGAATAAAACTAAAAGATCTGGGAAATTCACTAACCAGCACATGCCCTCAAAATTTTTGCTCAGTTGGGTTGTACATGCGGTAAAATCATGTCATGGTGGTAAAAAGAATAATTTATTTGGGTTGGCACAGTCAAGGAGTGAAATTTGTCCTTTTATGCTTGTGGGGATTTTGATTTCGGAGGACATTGCAGTTTTTCGGTATTGCATAATATAGGTATAATAGGCTTCCTTTCAGTAGGCAGTGAGATGGTAAAAATACGTACCTTTTTACCGAAACCTAATTTCCTTACTCAGGGGAAAACTCCTTAAATCGCTGTAAAATTGCAGTTTTTCTCATCTCAACATAAAATTTGATACCTACTTATTTCTATAAACATCGGTAAAACTAAAAGTATTTTGGTTAAGATGAGTGTCTGAGGGTGAAACCTGGATCCTCAAGCCAAAAATCTTTGGCGAAATTAGAGAATATCTATCGGCAATGACACAAATTCGTACATTTGAAACGTGTTATAATGTTTGTTGTAAGGTTTCACAACTCTACTTTTCTTACCTGGAATTCGAAAGAATGGTTACGCTCTGGCATTATCATGTTTTAAATGGCCAGCTTCATTTTATGCACATGTTCACCATATGTTTTGACTATTATCAATGGGAGGGGGGCACTCGTGACGGTTTACCTCCAAAACAAATTGTTTTTCGACCTGTATGAGTTGCAAATACGATATTTTCATACGACAAACTTGGCGTCAAACTTGGAAGCGGTAGAAAAATCCTGAAAGTGAAAATCCCCACAAAAAGTCGAAAACACATTACGAACATGAAAGGTCACAGTTTTTGTCGGAAAATCAGTTTTAGAATCGATCTGCAAAGTTTGGTGGAACCTTTCCCCTTTGCTGTCTCTGTGTCTGGAAAGTTATTTCGAGCAATCAGCTCAACGTTTGAGTGAATCAACTCCTTGAATGCTTAATTTCAGTTGCCGCTACGTATGGATGTTTTTCTTGAAGAAATCCAGATTCCCTGGTAGATAACATGCGCGGTGTGCGGGCGGCGGTCAGTTCAAGTGGACCATTTCTTTTTTCGAAAGAAAATACTTAATCTACAGACCGCTACTTGAGGGCTCTTTATGAAACGAGGCCCTTGGCCTTAAAGTGGCTTTCGGAGATCAATCGCTCGACGGATAGAAAAGAAGCTTTTTCCGATGGAATAAGAGAACTGCGGTGGGAAGGAGATGGGTGATGGTGGGGGGTCCATCGATACGATAAACCACTAGAAGCAATGCACACGCAATACTCCATCAGCCTAAGTGCCCTCGTTCCTCAGATACCGAATATGAAAGACGCTCATTCATTCATATTGAAATAGGAAACTGCTTGGTTCCGACTGCTCACTCGAGGATATCCGATGGCATCTCGGCTTCTTTGCAAGGCTTCGGAGGGTACCGCGTTAAATTCACGAAATGCGCATTTAAATTACAATATTATACAGAAGATATCAAAGATGGCGTGGGGGGAACGGAAAAACGGAACATTAGGTCTGTATATTGAGAGCCGTATAGCTCAAAAGTTTCCGGGGTACAAGTTAATCCCATCTGTACTAGTTTTTCCAACCAATATGTGATTGGAAACCAGAGACCCATTCAGCCAGACAAAAAATCAAAGCTTCCTGCTACTGCAAAACTATATATAATATAATTTGGTTTTTTGAACATTGGTTTAGCGGATTAACGATGAAAATACGCTTTTGCAATGTGACCAAAATGTTTAGTAGGTACATGAATCCCTCCCCCCCTCCCCGATTTCAGAGCATTCTGAATTAATGCCAGAATTCAGAATCTTTTTATGTCATGCATACATTAACATGAGCTTTTGATGTGTCGTTTTCCATATTTTTTTGGACGAGAAGACCAAATGTGAAGTTGATTTTGACCAAAGAGTGAAGAATTGAGGATGTAACGAAGGTTAAGCTCCCGAAATTCATTTTTTATGATTCAAAACTTGGAAAATTGTATGAAATCACCATAAATTTGTGTAATAACACTAGAAGTATTAGCATTAGCAGTAGCAAGTATTGGCAGGTGAATCAAGACAATTAAATGGTACTGTCAAAGATAATCTGTAAAAAAAAAAAATAAAAATAAAAAAACCGAGCCTGATTCGTGTTTTTGGGGGCCAGAACTGAACAGAGCCAGCATTTCTGTACGTATGTCCAGTAGAATAATAAACCCATGTGACAAGGACTTTGCAGCGTTTTTGGAGTCTACGCACCTTGAAACGTAAAAGAAAAAACGCTGCAAAGTCCTTGTCACATGGGTTCATTATTCTATTATTTTATTGGTCTACAGAAATGCTGGCTGTTTATTTATTGTTTCTTTCATGTAAAATAATTGAAATTGCTATTTCTGGTGGTTTCCACAAATTTTGGCCCCCAAAACTTGAATTAGGTTCTACGCTCCTTTTTTTTCAAATTACCTTTGATCATTGATTGTACCATTTAATCGTCTTGATCCACGTGTTGACACTTTTTCTAGTGTTATTATACAAATTGATGGTGATTTCAGACGATTTCGCAGGTTTTTGACTCATAAAAAATCAATTTTGGGAGCTGAACATCTGGTACAACCTCAATTTTCCACTCCTTGGTCAAAATCGACTTCATATTCGGTCTTCTCGTCCCCAAAAACATGGAAAACGATACCTCAAAAGCTCATTTTACTACTATGTTACTAAAACACAAAAAGTACCTATTTTATACACATTTTCATTCATAACTCCCCTGAATATATTCCGATCGGGCTGAAAAGTTTTGGGACACAACTAGGGCCCAAATGGAGCATGTGTGCGAAAGAACGATTTTTTTAGACCGAAAATGAAGCCTGTACACGTGATACGGCGTACGGCGGACGGACATTGCATTTTTGGATTCTGCGTACCTTGGAACGGAAAAGAAAAAAGTTTGAGGGGGTGTTATAAAATTTTTTTGCTGAACGAATACATAGGTGTGTTATTCAGAGAATAGTAAACCGAAAGGGTGTAATCTAAGTTCTATGGGTGAAAAATTGGTAATAACTTCTACTAAATCTCCAAAACGTTATAAGATGGTACTACAAAATTCGCTCATATGTTCATGCTGCATGACTAGAACTTTATACATATACCACACGTATTATCAAAGAGAGTAGACGGGCACGTGGATGCCCACGCAAATCTTCCACCCTTCCTCGTCTCAATGAAAACGATTGTTTCGGGCAGTTGGCATCATCTGAGCTCTGGGCCGATTATTCGATTGAGAATGCACGCTTGAGAGGTGAACATCAAGAATTATTGCAGGAAACGAAAGATTTATGAGGGCAATGTGAAATGAGCTGAACTAGGGCGTCCGGTCCTGGTGAATCCTTCTATTATTTAATTTCCTTCCAAATCCCGGCGGGGATACTTTCATGCAAGTCGATAGCGCCAGAACTGCGACGGGTTTTCAAGCGGATCTCTTCGTTAGCAGCCAAGATGTTGTCGCTTTAGGAAACAGCGTAGGACCACCTAAAAGCTTTATTGGCTACTAGGAGTCGGAATCGCCCAAATTTATCGGTGTGATGGGATGTTTCTACGAGGCTCGGCCCAGTCCCTTGCAGTCCAGTTAGGAATATATCACTAACCAAATTAAAATTCGTAATTATCTCCCGTTTGTCAGTTAAACTGTTCGAAAGATTTACGCGTGATGTAGATAGTTTGAATACCTACTCACTGAAACGCGATACGTGAATATAGACTGATTTTTGTACCAGCGTACGTTGGGGACAATGTTGGCAGAATAAATATTCAACAAGACAACCACCTGTAGTACTGCACATTATGCTTCCGTAGTTGCGTGAGTGTACCAATGCACAGTTTCTGCCTCTGCCTATAAGCAAAAGTCATGTTCGACTTCTTCTATTGTGAACAAGTGTAAAGGTACCATATTTTTAGGAACTGCCATTTTAACACTAGAAACTACATAGAAATAGCCAAAGTTGGCTGGTATAAAGCCCGACAAGCTTAGATGGTATTAGCAGGAACAAAGGACGGACCATGACCCATTATGACTGTAAATTGACCCATTACGACTATGATTTAAATTTTAGGAAGAAGATGATATTTTAGAATCACCTAATGTTCTTTCACTTCTGCTAGCCATGAGTTTGCCACCAATTTGCCATGGTTTTCATTTCCATTAGTAGGTAAGTGAAATTGTTCGGCCACTTCTGCTGCTACATTACGCTTCAAATTCGGATAAATACCTTCTTTTCATCAAAACTAACCAAACGTGGTGGTCAATCGAAGTAGAACTCTATTGCAATTAACTCTTGCGAACGTACGTGGAAAAAAAGAGCTGATTTTCGACGTTTTCAAGAGAAAAAAAGAGCTGATTTTCGACGTTTTCAAGAGAAAAAAAGAGCTGATTTTCGACGTTTTCAAGAAAAAAACCGCTGCAAATCCCTGCACAACGGTTTATTATTTTGTACAGAATACCCTTCTGTTACAGATAACAGGTCTCTGTATAGATAACCCGTCTATATAATATAATAATATATGTACTATTCTATACATATTATGTAGATCGCAGACCCTCCGTAGGTTACTAGGTACCTACCTAAATCACGAGTTAAATGGTGCTAAAATAATTCTGTCGATGACAAACAGTAACTAAAATGGCCAAAAGAAACGCAAATTATGAAGTTCTGAAGGAACATTGTTGATGTGGAGTGAAATAGATGCCCCTTATGCGTAGATCAATGTTTTCTGTGGTCAGTACTTACCCACTTGGTCAAGTATAATGAACCGTTGTGTAATAACTTGCCCATCAATAATACTTCAACGGTTGTTCAGGTTGCAAAAGTACCGATCAGCAAAATCCAGCCCCTTCTCGGTCGGTGAACCGTCGTGTAATAATTTACCGTTCTGTAATAATTTACCGTTGTGTAATAATTTACCGTTGTGTAATAATTTACCGTGGTGTAATAATTTGCCGTTGTTTAATAATTTACCATTGTGTAATAATTTACCCATTAATAATACTTCAAAGTTTGTTCACGTTTCGCAAGTAACTACCAACAAAATCCAATAGTCCATCACTTATCATATGAAATAATATCGCAGAACAACCAACTCGACTTCATACAGCTATCCTTGATTATAATCAGGTGCTCCCTAGTGATGATATCCGGGCCGTATTTGTACCGTTTGATTCACAATCGTGTTGACGAAGCTTTTTGGTGCACACGACCGGCTGGACGTACAATACTCCGGGTGGTCGCAAAAAATTGTTTAGCTCAAGACAAATTTGATAGCGTAAAAAAAAACCATACCCTTCTATCGAAAGTTTTCGAGGTACGGCGTTCTGAAAATTTCAACCGCTATTTTGAACCCCTGAGATGACTGACAGTAACGCCGAGCTTCGAGGACCAAGTAGACCCCGAACGGAACCTCGAATTTCATTAATTTTTTTTCATGGTAACTAAGAACGGACAGAAAGTCTCCGTACGGCGGACGGACAGAAATTTTTTTAATTGCATTTTCGGATTCTACATACCTTGAAACGTAAACCATCAAATTTTTGTGGTGTAGGGGAGGGGGGGGGGTTAGAATTTTGTTTTTCATGCTCGATTCCAAAGGTTCGTTATTGAAAATAATAAACCACTACGTCAACAAGCTACTTCAACAATAATATGGGGTATATTAGGAATCACTGCCAAATTTTCTTAGAAACCAATAGAAGTCGGAACATCTCAGTCCGTCCGTAAACTCGTTACTCTCTTCTTGAGGGGAAACAGTGACCTAAAACCAAATTCTTGAAATCCATTACAGATGAGTGATGACTCGAAGGCCAGGCGTGATGGGGTAAGGTATTTCCTGGGATTATTTTTAAAGTTCCTACCCGTCACCTGTCAATAGGACTCAAATCATCACCAGACGTTTTAAGGGATAAACGAGCCATACTGTTAACCCGTCGGTGGCACCGGGCCCCAGAAATGAGTTCGTTGACATCCCCAAGGGAATGCACCTCGCCCAAAACAAGGAGCAAGTGCCAGAGTGGTTCTCAGTACTCCGTCTCCCCCTGCTAATGCCTCACTAATTGGAGCCCAAGCTATTTTCGAAGCCTTTCGGGAGTCCTCTGTTCCGACAGAAGTAAAAGGTAAAAGGCCTTCGTTATTTCAACTTCCGAATGACATCTGGAAAAATATTCAGGCCATTTAATCCTCACGATCTCCGAAGGGAATCGCGGTATTTGGAAGCCGAGGGGCCTCTTGTTTTCGCACGCTCGGGCCACTGAAAACGTCGACTGAAACGCTTCTTCATTGACAGTGTATTTCCTTCACTCTGTGGGCACCTGCTTGTAATTGGAGCAGTGGCCCTTTATGCTCCAAGGATAGGAGAGTCTGCAGAACTTAGTTCCACAGGGCACCATTAGTCATCCTTCCCCCTGTTGTTCCATCGTTCAAATTATTATCAGCCCCAAATTTCATTCAAATAGGAACAACTATTATAATAGGTCATCTTACTACAATCTTAGTTAGTTTTCCTCCTCGGCCCGATATTTAGGTACAATTCTGATAAATAATCAAATTTAAACCTGAACTGCCCGCCAGACACCTTCCCCAAGTTTCATTCGACTCGGATCGTCTTGGTAGGTATTCTACAACATTTGTGCGTTTTTCCACCACCCTCTCTCCAGCAACAACTCCTGTATCTGTCACACTTCTTGTATTCAGTATCGGTATTTGGACTGGTTGCTTAACTACTAAGGTTAACTACTTGGTTGCTTAACTATTAACTACTAAGATTTACCATGGAAATCACATTTATTGTAACGCTAGAGCTTACCTTGATCATTACGATTATTTACTTATGTAAATAGATGTTCACAAATAATTTTACCCTTATTGTATAAATCAAGTCATTCATTCCAATTATTTAACCGGTATATATTTTATATTGCGTTCTAAAACAATTCGTAAGGAATTCTTGCAAAGAATATTTTTTGAAAATTGTCGTAGGTAATGGTTTAATATAAATAGATGTGAAGATCATCAAAATTTGTTGGTTCTGTCATATACTGTACAACCCAGTGGTTTCAAAAATATCTTTGGTCTAACCACTAAACATTTGATGTGATTCTACCCAGTACCAGTTGCTGGTGACATCTTGACGACGCGGGTACGTTGGGTTTTGAGGCCTGTCTTAAGTTGAGCTTCCGGGGTTCTTGCATAGTGCACCCGGACCCCAAAAAGTATTGCGCAGTGCACCCAGCCGCGTCTTTTTCACACTGCACCCGATTTCACAGTGCACCCAGGAGATCAGATTCCCTCCTAAGGGGGTTCTTGCATAGTGCACTCGGACTCTGAAAAAAAAACCTCAAATTTTCCTTCCCACTTTTACAGACTTAGGACTGTCTGCGACCGTGCAGGTGAGGTTAAAAATTTGGGATGCCTCACAATGAGGCATTATCAAACCTAACCTACGAATATAAAAATGGAAATCGGAGATATGGGAAATTACTGTGGGTCAACTCTCACCGGTTCTCAGATAACTTTTACACCCATACTTCGAACGCCTGGGACAAATCCACCGACGTTCCCCGGATTTGAGCATTTTCTGAAACGTGAATTGGTACCCATCCTTGTAGAACACCACGTCTTTTCCGTCTCGGGACCCGCCCGCTACACAACCTTAACCTCACTCATGGTTTACTAACTACTGCCGATTTCGTTTCACTGGAATGATAAGGAAGTTGGATATGTGTTTATATTTCGCCTGGGTGCACAGTGCAAGGGTCTGTTGACACAGAAACCGACCGCTCGGGTGCAATATGCAATACTCCTTTCATTTTCGCCTCTCGACTTTCGACCGCTGGGTGCACTATGTCAGTCCTCCGAGCTTCCATGTGGTTTTGACGGATGTCTTTGAAGGCCACAGCGTTAGGGAATCATTTCTAGGGAAATCGAAACGTGAGGTGAGGATAGGAAAGTGGCGTTCGCAATACCAAGTACTTCCCTACCTGTTCCCCCGGCCTCCTACTAAACGAGGGCCCACATTTCTGCAGGTACTTCGATTCATAAAGTCCTGTGGTTTTGCAAGAAGATGCGACCAGCGCCAAAATCGGAACTGCCAATATTTTTTATTGAACATTAGTGAAATTTCTAGGTGGATCGAATGGTGGCATTGCGGTTTGTCGGAACACAAATGCAGGAGAGAATTAGTGAAAAAGTTATATTTAAAAAAGTGATAGAAATCACATAGAACCTAAAAGTTTTCTGAAAATTGTTAAATATCTAGGGACAGTTTGGCACCTCTCAAATTGATAGATGTCCTGGCTCGTAATAGAAAATACTTGGATAGGTATCGAATACAGGTGCATATATCACTTGGTTTCGGGGTGCTAACTGTAGTTTTGATGCACTTCAATGGTGCTACTGCATCCAAAGATACCTACTCAAATTTCAGGTGTCGTGTACTTGTAGGCAGATTCTACGAATGAGTATTCAGGTTGAGTTTGAGCTCGAAAATAGTGGAACAAGGAAAATGCGTTGGATGCCTTGATAGAAGGTTATTATTCGTACATGGTGGCAGTTACAGCCAGGAACTTGAAAGTTGTTAGTGATGGTGATGGTGTCCGATGCTGATCGAACCGTGAATGGTGACAGGGCCTTTGTGAATCGTTCCGGAGATCTTGTGGGGAATGAGGTGGCTCAAGTGGGGCTTGTGGATGTGGAACAACTGAAGGAGGGGAGCCTGGAAACAAAAATATCGAAAATTAGTGAACTTTTCAACAGTTCTTATTTATCTATATATTAACAAAGTGGATCGGCCGAATTCAATCCAACGACTTGTATAAGGCACACATCAATTTATTATTCAGAAACGTTGTTACATGGTACATGGCAGCTGATACCAGTAGAGCCTTTATGTAGCACTATAATATTACTTCCATGTTCCTATTTATAAGAACGTTATGGCGATACCGTCAGTAATAAGTGGTCGAGAAAACCACGGAAGTTCAAGTGCTCAGTAAAGTGTAGTTTTCAGAAGTGCTCAAAACGAGTTTTTGGATGGTTTTCCGCTTGATGTCGCTCCAACGCATGTTGGAATTTCATATGGTCATAAATTCCTAAAATTACGGTCTTTTTCAAATTTTCTTTTGGGTTCAGCTCGTTGAACTCTTCAGCTTGAGGTGACAACGAGCTTTCTAGGTGAATAATAAGGGAGTTATGACGGGTTTTTCAAATTTTTCAGTTTTCAACTGCTAAAATGCTGCAACTGCTAATTGCTGTAAAATGGATCAAAATCGTTGCGGTTGGTGCCAAAATGTCCGTTAGGATCTCAAGATCGTGCCAAAAAAATGTGTTCAAAAAAGTCCGTTGTCAAAAAATGTGGTAAAAAAATGTGGTCAAAAGATGAGAACGAGCTTTCTAGGTGAATAATAAGGGAGTTATGATGGGTTTTTCTAATTTGTCAATCTTCAACTGCTAAACTGCTGCACCTGCTAATTGCTGTAAAAATGGATCAAAATCGTTGCGGTGGGTACCAAAATTTCCGTTAGGATCTCAAGATCGAGCCAAAAAAATGTGGTCAAAATATTTGCGGTTGGTACCAAAATGTCCGTTAGGATCTCAAGGTCGTACAAAAAATATGTCATTGGATCCCAAATTTTATAGGTTTACTATCTAAATGACGTTGGTGTGGTGTCAGAGAGTTGTTAAAAGTGAGATTTCCATGCAGTTTTGCGGATTTTGTTGTTTACAGAGTTGTATCACTGAAGCTATATAAATTTCTTTGTGTTTCTTTGTTGTTCTCTGGTGTCCCGCTGTTGCTAGATTTTCATCAGCGTGGGTTGCAGAAATTCTTTGGGAGAAAAGTTCTGTCATCATAACAACTACCATTCGTAACAACTACCTCCTACCACTCATCCCGACGATCTTATTCGTCGGGTTTTTGCAACGTATAATAGCTCTGTCGTACTGATGAGTAGGTGTGAATATGTACAATCTCGAGGCTTACCTGTTCAGTGAACGATTTCCTGTTGGGGAGTTTCATCATAGGTACTACTTTATTTTGCGTATCGGGGAATCAGGCACCTCTGAAGCCTGTACTAGCCTCACTTGGTTAAGTTGCAGATTATAAATTCAGGCTACCTAGTGGTTCCATGTTATATTGCCAAGTAGTGGTAGTGGTCTAATATGCTATCTACCGCTAGTCCGGTGGTTCAGTATGCTATCTACCGTCAGTCCATTGGTTCAATATGCTATCTACCATTATGAATTATATCTACCAAAGAAGTAAATATGGTGGAGCTTACCTAAATATATTTTTCGCTTCTACAGGAAGCTCGTCAAAAGGACTGCATGAGATTACTGCATGAGGGACGTTTGTTTCAGGTCGTCAAAAAATGCCGAAAAAGGGTCCTCGGGATGGATGGACCTCCACCACTCTTCCGTTAGTTTTCGGTTTAGTATAGGTAGGCTTGACACTCCGTGCGACTTGATGCCGTATCTAACCTTGATAACGCGCCACAAGCTCTCGATCGTCTGCGTGTTGGCTCCTGAAGAAGGGTCAATAAAATTCTCGGAGTGATTTACCGTTTCGTGCACGTATCCATGATCACTCAAGGTGCTATATGCTCTCCACTGGTCAGACATAATTTTTGTGCCACGAGCAACTTCATTGAGGATGATTGGGAGCAACGTGGCTCGATCGCGTTTTTCGACAACAAACAAACGTCTCTCCAAAACTGTGTCGTTTCCGCGACAACATAATCCGAAAACCCATGGACCTTGGATACGGGCTCCATAATTACGTTGGGTTTGAGTGTCAGCCTCTTCTTCGCTGTCGGGTTCGTCCTCATCCCGCTCATCCTCGTCATTTTGTGCCGACTTGCGATCGCTTGCCAAAATTCTACCCCTATTGTATTTCCTCTTCCCCTGAAAAAGGGATTCGTCGATTTCAACTACCATGCCCGGTCCTCCCATCTTGCGGCGCTTCTCAAACATTTCCACACAGACATCCCGGCATAAATTGTACCAGTCCACTACCGTTGATTTGCTTCTTTCAGTCCATTTACAAACGTCACTTACCGGAACCAAATTGCACCACATCCACACCAACTCAACGATACCACACAGAGACATACCACTATTGCACCTCCCGTTCTTGTCTTCGTAAGTAAAAAATTTATTAGTTTTTCGAATGGAATAAAACGTTTGGCATCCCTTTTTCTGGCATCGCAGGTACACAGTTTTGATAAAATTTCCCTCACTATCCCGTTTCCGACTAGCTTTGGTAACTTCTTTTAATGCACTCCCGCATTCGACGCCGTCTTTAATTTTAGAACACAGCCTTGGATTATTATCGGGCAAAACACCTTTCTGCTTCAAAAACTTGACGCACATTTCATCGTTCAATATTACATGTCTATACAGCTCACTCAATTTCATTTTAAAATAACGAAAATATCACAGATAACTATCACAGAAACACAGAAACACGGAAAACACGAGGATTATCACAGCTCATAACAAGGACGGCGCACGACTGAATTAATCACAACGTGGTTTGATTGAGCCTTGCATTGTTTACCAGGGGCAAAGGTGTGAACACAACTTGAAGCGAATGAGACAAGTCGGTAGATAGCATATTGAACCGAGAGAAGTGCACCGTAGATAAACGCCTGGCAAGGTAGGGGACGGGCGCGCAGGTAGATAGCATATTGGACCACTACCCAAGTAGTTCATTTGAGCAAAGTACTATACCCTTAAATACCCTAGCATAACACTCCGCAAAGCTTAACAATTCATACCAATCTGTGCCAAGTAATGGATACACGGCTAGGTAAATTGACTGCAGCGTACCTACATATTAATTTGAAACGTTAACATTTTCATTATTATGTATTCCCGATTTCAGTATTATATTTTCTTGTAAATATAGCATCTGCCCGTATTTATTATCCAATAAACAGCAACAACAACAAACATTTTTGTAGGCGTTCGAAGACACTTACAGAAGGAAGAGCTCCGATAGAATGGATTTCGCTCTGAGACACTTCGGGTTCAACTGGAGCAGCTGCGCAGAGGTAGAATCCCGCAACGAGGACAACTAGGACAGCCTTGGTGTACATACTAACAAATAACGGAAAATCACGCACTAAATAATCAACAGCCATAAAATATAAATAAATGCATACATAATACATGTATACATATAAATGCATACATAATAATATATGGTATTTTTCATCTTTCCATGTGAAAGATCATAGCGACAGCTTTCTAAATAATTGGTGTATATGGGTCACCAATGAGAGGAAGTGGGCGTTGAATTTAATAATAGTGACGTCATCAAGCACCTTGAAATGGAAGGAGCAGCGTCCTACTAACTATTTTTGCGGTTGCCCATTTTGGTTTATTATTTTCAATAATGAACCATTGGAATCGAGCATGAAAAAAAAAATTCTTACCCCCCCTCAAAATTTGATGGTTTACGTTTCAAGGTATGTAGAATCCAAAACTGCAATAAAAATATTTCTGTCTGTCCGCCGTACGCCGTACGGGCCACTTTTCTTAGTTACCATGAAAGAAAATTGATGAAATTCGGGTTATAGGTTCCGTTCGCTGTCTAGTTGGTCCTCGAAGCTCGACGTTACTGTGAGTCATCTGTAAGGGGTTCAAATTAGGGGTTGAAATTTTCAAAACGCCTATACCATTTTTTTACATGAATATTTTTACGGTTTTAAATAGTTCTTGAACTTGCGAGTTTTTTAAGACCATCCGGAGCGTCGTACGTCCAGCCGTTCGTTCACAGTAAGGCCCCGAAGTTTGCACCAACAGGCATTTTCGACTCCAGTGTGAATGAAATTGTATACAATTCAAACCAAATCTCGTAACCAGAGACGCGCCCACAATAGGAAATTTGGCGGAGATGAAATCATTGCTAGGGATCACCTGATTATATTGGCGGAGTATGAAGTCGAGTTGGTTGTTCTGTGATATTATTTCATTTGAAAAATGATGACTCTTTTGGAGTTTGTTGGTAGGTAGTGAAACTTGAACAAACGTTGAAGTATTATTGATGGGTAAATTATTACTACGGTAAATCATTACTCAACGGTAAATTATTACACAACGGTTCATTATACCATCTACGTAGAAGGGGCTGGAGTTTGTTGGTAGGTACTTTCGCAACTTTTTTCACTCCTCATCAACAATTTCTTTTCAGAACTTCATTATGTGTGTTTCTTTTTGTTAGGTACTGTTTGTCATCGGCAGAATTATTTTAGCAACATTTAACTCGTGATTTAGGTAGGTACCTAGTAACGAGTACGGGGTTAGGTACTAACCTAAGGAGGGTCTGCGATCTACATAATATGTATAGAATAGTACATATCATATTATATAGACGGGTTATCTATACATAGAGCTGTGATCTGTAACGGAAGGGTATTCTATGCAAAATAATAAACCGTTGTGCAGGGATTTGCAGCGTTTTTACATAGTACTTTTGAAGGTAGTGTCTCAGATTTTGAGGTACATAGATAGGTAACAAATGTTTAGTGACCAGCAGCGCTCATCCCCTATTCTTCCCTTAGAAAGTTCAGATCTTTTCAAACGCTTCCCAATTAAAATTTCAGGATAAAATCTATTTCAAACCAACTAGCTTGTTTAGGAATAGATCGCAATTTAGTTGAGTCGTTGAATGAGATTGATTGAGCCTTTGAGTTGTATAACGTACAAACTTCTATCAGTCGTTAGAAAGTTAATTTTGACTTTCTCTATTTCTACAGTTTTAGATGTTTTTAGAATTGTTGAATAACTTCCGGTTGACCAGTTTAATTTGATGAGGATTCATTTGAATACATTAATTGGAAATATTGTGTCCAGAAAACGAAAGTTGGTGTGCAGTTGAATATGACGTTTGAATGCTCGAAAGTGGCGTTTGAATGCACGGAAGTATTGGAAAATAACGCTTGCACCAGTAGAATAATAAGACTCACCTTGGTTTGTTTGTGGAGGACGACAGACAGTAGAAGAATTTTCAATTGTCAAACCATTATATACTCTAGATGTGCGTTATTTTTACTCGAGGGTACCATGACCTTCGAGAAATGCGGTAGATAACATTGATCCTAAATTCAATTAGGTTGTGTTACATTAGCAATCACTTCAGATTGTTTTGAGGAATAGATAACTGTCGATCGGTGACAAGTGTCAACAATTACTGTAACTATTGACGTTTAGACCAGAGGTCGACATCTGATACATAAACATACCTTCAAATGCCCAAATCCGTCTGTATGTTATACCTTCCATCTCCTGAAATATTTTTGACATTCTATCGTGAAAAATAATAAAGGAAATACATTCAGAAGAGGTTGAACCTGTAGAGGTTGAAACGTCGGAAATAAATTGTGAAAATTTGATTTCGGAAAAAAGAAATCAAATTTCCACAACTTATTTCCGACGTTTATTTTGCTGAACCCCCGACAATTATTCCTTATCAGCGAAATACGTAACACAAGAATGGCGCAAATACCACTATACCGCCCAGTTTTGTCGGGGCTACTTCATTGTGAGATTGGTTCGATGTGCACAACAATTTTGAGCCCAAATTGTTCACTACCTTCGAAGGACTGGTGATGAAAATTAAACTCTGCGTTAAATTTCACCCCTCAACCGTTTCAGACTTGTCTCGGCTTCGCAATATAGATGCTTATAATTTTCAGATTAGGTATATAATATATATTATACTTTATGAACACACGAGGCCCACTAGATTTTTATTTATTTTATTATAATTTTTGTTTTTTAAGCGAATCAAAGAAAATGTAGGTATTTGGCTCTGCAAGAGTAATGACGAGTTCGTTACCCAGCCCGATCGCACTGTGCGCAGCAGTCCAAATTTGCAAGTTTTTGTTCCAAAAACTCAAAAAGGATTTCTGCAACATAGGCATGCGGGGTTTGTCAATCATGTTTTTTTGGGCACTGAATCGATTGCAACTAGTCCCTGTCCGATTAGAAGCACCCAGCGTACCAAACTTACAAAATTATAATCCGAAATCCAAACAAATGGTATAGTTTTCATGGAAGCATGTGAGGTGTTGTTTACCATGTTTTTTGGTCGCTAAATCGATTGCGAGTAGTTTCAGCACGGTCAGACTGCATCGAATGATCAAAATCACAATTTTTCGTGTGGTTCAAAACACCGAAAAATACGACGTGCGACTCTGGTCTCAACAAGTGCCCAGTCAGGTCGTAATGACAGATGACCATTTAAATTCTCAATTTCACAAACAATTTCTTTGAAAATTCTCTCCTTAAGCCATGCTGCACGACTGGATTTTGTTTTATTTTTATTCGAGACAGTACCTACCAAAGTAAACAAACGTTCAACCTTAATTACCTACGTAGGTCGGTTACCCATCGTCAGTAGACGTATAGGGAAGTACGTGGTACATGGTAGGAAATGTTATTTATTCTTTATTCTTAAATTCAGCGATTTGACGAGGGTATTATCGATCTTCCATGCATCACCGAGGGATCGCCCGACCCTTCCAGTGGGAAATGATTAATAGGAAAGTGCATAAGAAAGTTGGCGCTTACCCTCGCGAAGAGGCCAACTCCAACTGAGGGAACTCTACCCTTCACAACCCTGTTATTCATTTGTGGGGGGCTTGTCTCCCTTTGGTCTTGTCCCCTTAGGCAGCATCCCATTATTCCACCTATACCCCGTCCCTATTAACCCCGACCCATAATAAAGAGCTCCTAAATAAAACATAAGTTCGTACTCATCTTTCCCTCAAGAAAAACGCCATTGAATTAAATATACCCCGGAGAAGAAAAAAAACGCGCAATAAAAAATCCAAAGAAAAACCACTGTGTTAGCCGATCCATGAATGTCATTATCCTTTTTTTTCGTGGCTCGATCCGTCTGGCGGCTTTCGAAAAAATGCGAAAACTAATTTCTCAAAGGGTCAGGTTTTGTTACCTGGCGTGTCAGGTGTGTTTACCGCATACCTGACACATTTTTCTCAACAATACCGAAGAACGAATATCCGAATACCGTCAAGACCACGCAACAGACTTCCCTCCTTGAATTAAGGAAGTTGTCTCGTTCTCACGAAAATTGATTTTTTTTTCTTCCTGAATTAAACAATTTGAATTATGTCAGTCGATTCAGTAGAGTTGTAATTTCAAATCGAATCAAAGTAATTTATTTCTAGTAGGTAATCATTTACATGTTTGAAACAGAAGTAAGGCTACGCGCCGAAAGGAAAATGAATACAAATTAGATAGATACTTCGACAATTTGGTGAGTTACTAATTCTAATATTCAAAACTAATTAAAATAATATTGTTTCCAAGTTTAGACTGAAAGTAGAACGAATAACATACGATGATATCATGACAGTTAGAACATTTGATCGCCGTGGGGTATGCGCATGGGTCACAATAGTGATAATTTATATTATTTATATAATTTTTATTTTTTATTTTTTTAATGAATGCTATTTATATTATTTTTTTAATGAAACCAGATTCCATTCTGAGAAATTTGACATTTACCGCACTGTTCTACGGTAAGTAGTTCTTTTCCTGTCATTTTTCAAAATTCCTTTTCAAAATTCAAGTTCTGACGTCGCAGTGGCCGGTGGGGGGAGGGGGTCTTGCCCAGGTGAGAGTGGTGCAGTGACGTCAAAACTTCTGGAAACGTTGAAAAATCATAGAAAAAGAGCTGCTTATCTGAAGGACAGTGCGGTTTGAGTAGAAATTCTCAGGATGGAATCTTCTTTGATTAAAACAAATTAAAATAAAATAAACAGGTGCGCATACTCGATTCCTTATACGGTGAAAGTTTCCGGTGGCTTGCCCGTTGTCTATCGTGATGGACGTTGATTAAGGATATATTATAATGACCAGTCAGGGATCACAACTCAAGAGTTTCAATTTCGTTCATGAATAATATACCTAACAACGTGTTGGCTCATTTCATCGAATTTAATACACCTTTTGTAGTACCATCGCACGATGTGAAATAATAAGGTAGGTAATACATAAACCTTCAGTTTACCACCAATTTATATTTAGCGCGAAGCTTTTCACTCAAATTTGAGCATTTGAGGATGCTCAGAAAAATTTCTGAAATTTTGAGCATCGTGAGATGCTCAAATTTGAGTGAAAAGCTTTGTGCTAAGTATAAATTGGTGACAAACTGAAGGTTAATTTTTTGTCTTATTATTTTTTTCACATCGAATGCGTTGGCTCATGTGATAGGTATTTTATCTGGAAAAATTTGAAGCATTTCATTTCTCTCAAGCTGGCTTTGAGCTATATTTATTAGTGGTTATTACTTTTTGTATGGTTACATAGACAGCTGAGACTCTGGGTTCACCCAGCTGATTGTCTGGACGTCATGAATAACAAACAGTAATTAATTAGATAAAATTCTTGAATCCAACGCATATTTATTAAACTATAATTGCCTGGCCGCCTCCACTTCCTACTCGATTTGGTGATTTCCTGGGGGGAGCACGAAGGTAGGTATTGACCACAGAAAACAGTGATGTACGCTGAAGTAGCATCTATACAGTTAAATAATAAACCGTTGTGTAATAAATTATAACGTTTTTAGATTATCTGTGTCCACTGGGACAGTAAGAGCCTTCCATGCCGGCGATCTGAAAGCTGCAGTTTTCTGCTGCCAACGGTGGTTCTAAGTCCTATGTAGTTATAACCATGTCAGTATGGGTAGGCCTATCTTGAATTTGTGTGTTTTCTTCTTTAAAGATTGTGTAATTCAGAAAATGGATTTGATCACAGTCTTCCAATTCCGTAGTCAATTTGATCTGAGGGTGAATAGAATTAAGATGTCCAAGGAAACTATAATAGTTGTTGTCTGCTACCAACCCATAATGCCAGAGAATCATCTGCATACCTTCTAAGTACAGCAAGTGGAGAAATATGGGTAAAAGTCAGTTGTATAATATGCATTGTTAAACCTGAAATAATTATAGTCCATGCATACTTCGACCATTTCGTGCAACTAATGATTTATATAATTTGTTACAATTTTCAGCTATATTTGACTCACAAAAATTCACCCATTTCCCCCCATTTTTTTCAAACATTTCCCATCTTCCTACTCATCCGTTCATTTGTCATTACAAAAATTTGGGCGGAATTGGGAATTGTTCTGTCCAACCCAAGGTCATGTAGTCTGGATTGACACACACAGACGTTTAATACAATAAACATGTGTGAAGGGGTTATCGACCGTATTCCACATAAATATTTGTGATGGAGATTATTGAGGTTTTCCCAACGTTTCGGCCATTTATTTAGCCAGCACCAAGGGGTGCAACAGAAAAAGCTTCTGTTTAATAAACAAATTTTTTGTAGCCTTTATAATGGCTGAATAAATGGTCGAAATTTTGGGAAAATAACTCTGACAAAACATCAGTAATATCCATAACAAAAATAATAATCTATAATTATATAATATAGATAGAGAAATGTTTAATTCTATGCTGGTAGCGGATACAGAATGCTCTGAAACGGGGAAAATGTAAATATTTTTCATAAATGTACCTACTTACTAAAAATTTTGGACTCATGGAAGTGGCTTAACTTCCTTTAGAATTTCTTTATAAAACATTGTGGATTTCTGAAAAAAAAGTGGCGTTCTCTGTGAGTATATTATGCGAGAAAATCTACATGATATCACATAATATAACTAACAATGAATTGTTATTAAATTGAAGCAGTTAAAAAAAATTAAGTTTAACATAATATTGCCTACCTAATCATTTTCCACAACGATTTACGATGTAATAACTCGTCCGTGTTGTCATAATTCGCAATCGTACACATTTAACGTTTTGAATTATTTATAACGGACCGAAATGCGGGACGTGCAGCAAAAATGTGGTCTTCCTGGGTAGGTACATAGTGATGATATTGGGGGGGGGGGGGGTCCGTTGAGGGAGGTATGGAGGGGGACCGGACACCGTCTAATTACAGGGCTCCTTCACACAATTACCGGCGACTCCGGCCCCGGTACTCCCGCCCTCGTCCATCAGTCACCCACACTTGGATTGCCGCCTTCTACCGACCGACCAAGTATAACACGCGCGCGGAGACGTAACTAAAGGCGGGTTCACATTGAGGTGCCTTGAGCAATTTTTCAGATTTTCATTATGTGTGAAGCTTCCAAGGCTCTGTTCGAATAGATTTTTTTCACAGATCACTCGGGAAACAAGTTGTCTAAATGGTCCAAATATTAAAATTTTTTGGTTCATGTTTCTGCATTTACAAGAGCTAAATTTTCACACCCCTCCAAAGTGGCTCAAGGTAACAGCACCTACCTTGAGCCAGGTCCTTCCTACCTTGAGCCATCATCCTCATTCCCACCAGTTCAACCAATTGTTCGAAATTAGAGGAACAGCAGTACTGTAAAATGAATCAAATAATACATTTTTTTACTGGATATAAAATTTCAATGACCTCAACTAAGTAAAATGAAACAGTTTGTACGATGGAAAAATTATCGAAATCACCTAGTACACGTTTGATTTTTGTTGTTACATATTATATCAATATCATATATCAAAATTATCTAAATTATTGCTAACTAATATAACAAACGCTTGAGAAGAAATAAGAATTTCTTCTTGGAAACAACCAAGGGGTTTATCTATTTCTCCGAAACGCAGAGAAAAATATTATTTTTCAACAGTCTCCAAATAAGACCTTAATAGAACCTAAGTATTTAAAAAAAAGAATGTCGACAGTATCGATATTAACAAGTAGTTTCACCCCAACCAAACAAGCATTTGGTTGCTAATCAGCCAACCAGTAGTAATAGTCTCAATAAAACTGACTTAGATTCAAGTGAGATCGTCAATCTTTTCGAGTTAAAACCCTCAAATTTCAGTCTAACAAGACAAGCGTTAGGTTGGCAACCAGTTAAACAATTTATAACTACGTTCGATAAAAGACTGTGATGCGAACGTCGTTGATAGAATCTAAGGTTTTCGAGTTGAAATCCTCCAAGATTTTGATTTTTAACTTCACGACGTGTTGAGGCCTTGGAATTCCATATCGAAATTAATTGTCCCCCTCCTTCCACTCATAGGATAGCGAAGAAAATTTATTCAGTGTCATTTTCACCTGGCACGCTACCACTGTGGGCCAAATAAAAGTTGAGGACTTCTTTTTTCTTGCTAGGAATCTGTAACAAATCGCAATACTACTATTATAATTCGGTTCAGGTGTGCTCAGATGGAATAAACCATGAGAAAGCATGAACTTATTGATGATTTTTTTTGTCCTTCATGTTCCAACCTTCAGCCACTAGCTGTTGGTGGCTCAAGTTAGGAACGTACATACGTGGCTCAAGGTAGGATCATACACACCAACATTGAAAATTTTATCACACCGCTAATATATCTTAGTGTTGATGAAAACTTATTCATTAATTGATCGAGAAACATTTGCCATCCAAGCGATGGCACTAAATGTCAGAATCACACAGCCTGAAAAGTTTAAACCTTCCACTAAGATAACAGTGTTATAAATCAAGAAGAATTTACACGCCAACTCGATCATCACGAGAGAGCTTGCTCTACCTACCTAAAGTCACAGGTGGCTCGAGGTAGGAGCATGCGCAATGTAGGGGACCTTACTCTGATCGACGTAAAACGCAAAAGCGTCATTGAAATTCATTGGCTGATCAAGGTTTGCGCTCTTTACGCGCGACGATTTTTGAACCAAACTGTCCAAGATCTCCGCAATGTTCTGGGGGCAAATGTCCGCTGTCGAAAGGGTGAGGACATTAACATTTACATGTTACAATTTCATTCTCCGTGGTTGATAATCGCGAGTACCTAACAATTTCATTTTCGATTTCCATGAAATGGCATGAGACTGAAATACAACAAAACCTTCTTAATTAAGAACGACGAGGTTTTTTGTCGATTGAGGGATTTTTAGTTCCCAATAAATTTCAATAATGGCTCAAAATTATTGAGTTAAGGTTGTTACGTTTTATAAACAATATGTACCACAACAATAAAGTGGTTTTTTTTCTTCAATTTCTCGGATCGTACCTATTCTCGTTTTTCTCACATTTTCTTATGTTGGTTGTTGTGGTAAATATCGGCAGTGCGGACATTTACCCGAAAAAATGGGGCAAATGTTAGTAAAAACATTTTTGCCGAAATTATTAGTATCTTTCGAAATAAACGAATTTCAAGGCTGGAGTTGTTATGAAATGTTGGGTAAGTTCCTAGGCTTTCGAATCCATACCAGAAACTGAATAAAATCGTCAAACTGTGGTCCACAAAAATTTAAAACTCGAAACTGTGGCCTTTTCCCCTCACCTACCCTAGGTATATATTGTCATTATGTATACACATTTCACTCCAGACATTGGCTACAAGAAAAAAAAATTCCAAATTTCGCCGAACCTTCATATTGTTAAAGGAAAACGACTTTGGTGACGAGCAATTTGAAAAAGAAAGTGGGTCAAAAGAGTCAGAGTGAATAAAAAAAATTGCTGAAAAACACCGAAAATGGATATAAAATCATCAAACGTGTTGTAGAATATAGTGACGTGAGACTGTAAAACTTTCTTTCAATGAGACAAAACTATATTTGGAGAATAAAAAATGGAACAAATTCTTCAAGTTCTGGGAGGCCAAAAACCGCTGTTGTCTGAAATCATAAAAAATATTCACTAAAAGGGGTTGTAGAATGTAGTTCATTATTGCAAAGGCTCGATTCCAAAGGTCCATTATTGAAAAAAAATACATATAATAAAAATAATAAATAATTACAAAAATCCGGTAAAATTTGAGTTTTTTGGGGCCAGAAATGAAGTAAACATTACTATTTAATCACCAAAGATGTTATAGGATGATTCTTTGAAAATTAGTTTGATCTGGCTTCAAAACTGGAACTTATCTCGTGTGGTTTTTTTTTCCTTGATCCCGTAATTTATTTAATGTTTTATGTCGTGAATTAGAGGTAGGGTAGGTTTGGGTAGGCTGTAGGAGAGAGGAGGATGTGGCCCTTAGGAGTCTTTCCGGTTGTCTAACACCCAGCGGTTATCACCAGCGAATGTTAGAGGAAGAGGCGTCCCGCGGTTACCACCACAGCAGACACTAAGGAGGAAGGATGCTAACACCCCGCGGTTATCACCACAGCGAGTGTTAGAGGGTGAAGCATCCTGCGATTACCACCACGGTAGACACGCTAAGGGAGAAGGAAGGGTAGGCGAGGGAGAGAGGGAAGTCGCAGGTATATATAAAGGTGCCTCCGCCTCGCCCCCTGTCTGTCAACCGTTGAGAGGTTGGGAGTTCGATGGAGGGGAACCCTTCTGGGCTTCAACGGAGGCGTCGCCCAGCTCGTCTTTCTCCTTGTTTATTGGTTAAATCTATTTACAATAGGTGAGTGGTATATGTGAGGGGGTACAACGACATTTTATGTTATTATTTTGTTTAGGTATGTGTTTCTCACTGACAGTTAATTTTTTAAATATATCCAATCGAGCCTAGTTGATTCGTAAAATCATTCCAAAACTAGGGAAGTACCTGCCTTAAGTTTCATCCCTCAAAGGCAAGGTCGGGCTACAGAGTCTCAAAAGTGTAACTTGTATCGCCTACGCGTCTTTTCCTCCTTACTTTTCATTCCTCCTTTCATTACGACTCCATCCGCTGCCATTGTCTGGTAGGCGTTCGTCAATTTGACGGGGGTGGGCGGGCAACCCGGAGTTACAGATAGATGGCTTTCACGCTTCCAGGGCCTCGGCACCGATAATTCGATGATTTTGGACCGATCATCGCCCATAATTCCATCGCGCTCCATGCCCTGTCATTCTTTACCACTTTAATAATCATCATTCACCCGCATACCTCGACGACATCAGCTTCGTTTCAATTTGAGGTTCAGTACAGTTCTGGTTCTACCAGGACCACAGAACATTTCTCAATTCAGTGATAACATATTAAATGTATCATCAACAGCAATGCAACTTGTGATTGTATTTAAAAACAATTCGGGGATAAGGACAAGTTATCGCTATAAATTGATAGTTTTTTTTTTGTTAAACGCCAATTGGTATGATCAGATTTGAAGGAAAACTGGTTTAATCATCTAAAAGTAAATAAAGAGTTCAGAATCCATAAAATTCAAAATCCATTCGAATTTTGCAATTGAATCCATCTGAGCAGTTGTCTTCATGATTCGGTATAACCTAAAGAAATAAACGAGTAAAGGTCCTCACACACTAGGCGGGAACAGGACAGGAACAGGACGGGAAACAGCCGCGGGACGCGGGTCGTATTTTTTCGCTTCTGTGTATTTGAACGGAGATACGCATACTAGGCGGGACGCAGCGGTCAGGGCATGTGGCAGGAACAGGACGGGTCGCGGCGCGATCGCTCTCAAAGCGAAAAACGCTGCAAAGTCCTTGTCACATGGGTTTATTATTCTATTGGACATACCTACAGAAATCAGAAATGTTGGCTGTTCATTTATTGTTTCTTTTATGCGTAATAATCGAAATTGCTATTTCTGATGGTTTCCGTTAATTTTGGCCCCTAAAACATAAATTAGGTACGCTCTCTCTCTCTCTCTTTCTTTTTTTTTTTTTTTTTTAATAACTATCTTTGATCATTGGTAGTGCCATTTAATCGTCTTGATCCACGTGTTGACACTTCTTCCAGTGTTATTATACAAAATGATGGTGATTTCAGACGATTTCCCAGGTTTTTCACTCATAAAAAATCAATTTTGGGAGCTGAACATTTGGTAGAACTCAATTTTCCACTCTTTGGTCAAAATCGACTTCATATTCGGTCTTCTCGCCCCCAAAAACATGGGAAATGATATCTCAGAAGCTTATGTTACTAACATGTTGCTAAAACGCAAAAAGTACCTATTTTTACACACATTTTCACTCATAACACCCCTGGGTATATTCGAATCGCGCTGAAAAGTTTCGGGACACAACTAGGATCCAAATGGAGCATGTGTGCGAAAGAACGACTTTTTCAGACCGAAAATGAAGCCTGTACACCACACGTGATACGGCGTACGACGGACGGCGTACGGCGGACGGACATTGCATTTTTGGAATCTACGCACCTTGAAACGGAAAAGAAAAAAGTTTGAGGGGGTGTTATAAAAATTTTTTGCTGAGCGAATACATAGGTGTATTATTCACAGAATAATAAACCAAAACGGCGTTTCCTGGCACGGGACGTTCTCCCTCCACCGTCCAAATTTTCCCCACGCTCGGCTTCCCCACGCTCGCCTTCCCCATGTAAGATGTTCAAAACACGCCATCTTACATTTTTGATCCGGGCAGTCCTCGATCGATACGCGATCGATATCATCCGGCAGAACCGTCGGCGCAGGAGCCATCCGCGCCACTTCCCCACGCCACGAAGGGGCGGATTCGCGAAGGGAGGGGTGGTGCATAAAACCGATTGCAGCCGCCATGACACAGGAGCGTCTACGCCCTGACTCGAGGAGCCCACCGAACTCAGCCGATTGCACCCGAATAGTTCCGAGGGGCCTGTTCAGCTGCAGGTCCCTTATCAATCAAACGGCCTTCCCTCCTAATAATCTCTGTACGCCGCGTGTTTTGTTGAGTTTGTCAAGCGTTTCGAAGTTTCGATTTCCTTTGTGCTTGTATTGAAGTTGTGTTTGTGCTTTTGTTGAGGTTGTCAAGCGATCTGGATGCTCGCTAGTGCTCGCATCTCAAAGAAGATAAACAATCCCAGAAACTATCCCGTGAATGAGCAGGTTGTTTGGGACTTCTGAATAGATTAGTGGAATGCATTGTCAAGCGATCTGGATGCTCGCTAGCGCTCGCATCTCAAAAAAGATAAACAATCCCAGAAACTATCCCATGAATGAGCAGGTTGTTTGGGACTTCTGAATAGATTAGTGGAATTGAGTGTCAAAATTAAAAGGCCTTTTCTGCCTACCAATTTCTACCTTCTTTCCCCAATGAACAGGTGCTGGCGCTTATACAACTGACACTCCTAGCCTCGCTTAACAAGGGCTGGCGCTTTTGCAACTGACAATCGTAATCTTTGTTGGTCACCCATTCCCGCGTACAAAGCAGATTTGAACGGAGCGGGACCCCTCGGAACTGTTCGGGTGAAATCGGCAGGGTTCGGTGGGCTCCTCGAGTCAGGGCGTAGACGCTCGTCCATGACACTACACAAGAGACAGAGACTTCTCGGAGACCAGACCTGCGACCTTTTTGTTAGTTTGAGACCTAGTGTGGGAGATTGAGACAGTAAGAGTTAGTAGAGCCTTCAGCGATTGATTAGGGATTATTTGGTGCGAAGTATTGTTGATGAACCGGATCTTTCATTTTGCTTTCCCCTCTGGAATTACGGAATTGTACGACGACCGTGAGAGGAGGAGAGTGGAGGCCAGCCAGGAAGCACAGGGGTACAACGTCAAGTGTAACCCTTTGTACTGCCGCGGAAGTATCCTGTTTCAGGCGATACCTGTTCGCCATTGGGGTGGACGCCGAAGCAGTGGACCCCATGAGCCCGAAGACCGCAGCCAGGAGGTTGCCCGAACGAGTTCCTGCCAGGTTCCCAGGAAGAGGTAGGACTTACACCCTTAACCCTTATTATCCATTTTGTGACTATCACGTAGCAGTGCCCTTCAGGTGTCCAGTAGTTCACGGCATTTTGCCAGAAGTAACAGGGGGATTCTTCCATTCTGTTGCAGAACCCCTACAGTTAGAAATTGCTACCCCCGAGCCTGAGCCTAACGTTGCACCCCTCGACCACGTGCAGTCGTACCCACAGCACCCCGTATTACACCCCTTCAGGAGCATTGCACCCGACTCTGGTGCTACCGTACACCCAACAACATTCGTTCAACACATTGCACATATCTCGAAACTATCTTAAATTCAGTCCCTTTGCCTTGTATCGAGTCCCGTTATTTCGCGAATATCATTTCTCTGAAAGTCTGTCTCTAAATTGCCGCACCCCGTGGAACCCCACAACTTTGTCATTTGTTTCGTTCAATAAATTCTCTTGTTCACTTAGTTCAGTGCATCACTTGCCCAGGACCTTCAGTCATTGCGTACCTTGCTGGAAGCCTAGTTTTAAATTTCTCTTTCAGCAACGTGTCTCCTGAACTCGAGCCAGTACTGTGCAAAGCTGTCTCGAGGCCAACTGTCTCCTACAAATCAGGTAACAAATGAACGTGTGTGAATTCCGCCAGTAATTATCTCGCCCACTAGCTTTGCCATCCTTCTTATAAGTAGGGAATTTAGGAATTCAACACGCTACATTTTTGGTGTCAGAAGTGGGATCTCATGCACTGCTAGAGATCCGGACCCCGTAGGTAGGCACACGGTTAGGACATACAAGGTACCCAGAGTCCGTCAAAATTGTCCCAAGTCCCTAAGAGTAGGTAGTGGTGCAAAAAGTATCATATACCCGCCAGGCTCGGACGATTTGAGTTATGTTGTAAATATTTAATATTATTTTACGTTATATTGATATTGCTTCCGAGTCTGCGAAGCAGCGGAAGCCTTGTGTTCACTTTCGTGAGCCAAAAAATTTTTGTCTTCAGAAATCAAAATTTCCACTTGCGTTTTGCGTTTCAAAGCCTACTGAACAAATTTGGTTCCATGTCTGTCGGTCTGTGGGTCTGTCTGTCCGCATTTCCTTGTTACAGCCATAACTTCCACGATTTTGAATTGATTCAGCTCAAATTTTGAGGGATGGTGCGGATAAGGCCCCTTGAGGTCCCATACAAATTTCAACATGATTGATCCAGCGGTACGCCCTGCGCATGCGCTAACGTTAAATTCAACAAACACGCATAACTTTCACAATTTTGATTCAATTTCGCTCAAATTTTCAAGGGTTGTTTGGACAAGGCCTAGTGAGTTCCAGTATGAATTTCAGCATGATCGGACCCTCGGTGCGCTCTGCGCATGCGCTGGCGTGAAATAGATTCAATTTCCTTGTTACAGCCGTACTAACCAAAGATTTCACCCAATTTCAATGTAATTCTCAGGGATTAAGCGGGTAGGGCCCATTGAGGTCCCATATAAATTTCAACATGATAGAGCCAGCGGTTCGCCCTGCGCATGCGCTAACGTGAAATTCTTCAATTATGTATAATGGACGTAATGTTATGTAATATGTATATTTCATGTAATATGTATATTTCACGTTATGTAATGTTATGTAATGTAATGTAATGTTATGTTATTTTGCTTCCGAGTCTCTTCTATTTTTTATAATGGGTCACTCCGATTGTGACGAGGAAGCTCCTGTGCCATCACCTTGGCAGTGTATTTTTGCTTAATATTTGTGTTTTACTTATCCATTTTTGTGTGCTTTCCATTTATTGTGTACCTATATTTCGCAATATCTCGTCAGATATTGATATTTTCCCTCATATTTCATTGTGTTGTGAAGGGATTTTCTCGGGAAATCAGGGATATTAAGGGATTTTCTTGGGAAATCGGGGATTTTAAGGGATTTTTATCCCGTGGGAGCTGTTTCTGCACCCCCGAGCACGTGGTTGTCACCCCTGTTACACCCCAATAGAGACCTACCCACACCCCAGCTTGATCCCCGATCCATTGTACCCCGCCTGCCAAAAATCCTGTTGCAACCCTGCGTTATCTGGCTACGATTGCAACCCTGTGTGAAGTACTTGTCCTACACCCCAGCTTGTCCGAAATCTCGTTGTACCCCGAGAGGACGGTTGCAACCCTGCGGTAAAAGACTTACCTACACCCCAGTTTGTCCAAGATCCATTGTACCCCGAAATCGGTTGCAACCCTGTGTACAGCATTTACCTACACCCCATCTTGTTCGAAATCCTGTTAGGTACACCCCAGAAGACGGCTGAAGCCTGTGTCACTCTCCTACCTACGAGTGAAGTCACGTTGCATCCCGTCTCACAATCAGAGAATCCTGATTTAATATCAGCACAGGGACCCTATCAGGCCACACAAACAGTAAAATCCGCTAGTGAAAACCTGTTCAGGATTTACGCGGTTAAAACACGCAGATTGACCTCCTGTTAAAATAACGTTGCACCCTTTGTTGAGGAGCCCTGGAGAAAACGTTATCACAAAACCACTAGAATAAGCTGCGTGCAACTGTTTTGTTTACCTCCCTAGTGTGATTGACCCCTTCCAAAGCACGTCCTGTTATTGTCGTAAAACTCTACTTTCGCCATTCTTCCCGCTACCTGAGACCCACCCTTGCAGTTGTTTACGTGTTATTTTCAGATCGATGATCTTTCAGTTCATCGCCCCCTTGTATTTTGTCACATAGCTGGTCACCTTTGGGCTGCCTGCTTGTTGTTTTCTACGTGTTGATACTCCCTTTGGGTTTGTTGTTTCCCTGCAGTCTTACTGACCCTAGACTTGTTAGATGGAGTATTCCTCTTACTTTCTTTTTTTTTTGCGTTTTCCTCTGCAGTTTGGTTTCTTCTTACGACTTTGTTGACCCTTGCCTTGTTTTGAGAATATCCCGTTCGTATTTTCTTGGGATTTGTTTACCGCATAAGTGTTGAGCTTGGACTCCATTTAGTTATTCCTTTTTTTGATCGAGCCCCTTTTTCGGTTTCTTTTGAGTACAGTCCCGTGGACCCTTGACTTGTGGTGATCGAGCCTCCGGTTCCCTACGGCCGTACGCTTATTCACCCGACTGTACCCCTCGTCTGCGGCCCTCTATTTTTACGATCTGAAAACTTCCGCTACGTCCTTTCCTTTTAGCGAATTTTCGAAGAAAAGGAAGCTATTATTCTCGGTCCAAAATTTTTAAAACTCGAATTTCCGCAAGATTTTTATACCAAAATCCGTTTCAGACCATCCTGAATTCACTGCCGAAAGACACCAAAAATTATATGTATATATATGTCGGAGTCAGAACCCCTGGCGATATTTCCCCTTCCTCTAGTCCCTCTTTCTGGATTGGAGAACTCATGGTAAAACTCATAGTAATAAAAAGAAAACAGATTCGTGGGCACACTCCCAGCAATAAACCCTTTTTCTCAACCACGTAGTACTCTTCGTTGTACTCTCAAGCTTGACTTCACCATCTTGTGTGTCAGTCCCTCATTCCCCGCATCAGCGCTAGGGTCGCTTGCTGGTTGGTTGGTTGAGGTTGGGTTTTGTCTGGGTGCAGCTCCGATCTGCTGTCACAGTCCTCTCATTGCTTTGTGAAGTAATTAAGCACTCACTATAAGTTATCCTCATCAAAATAGCCACGTCGATACGGCCATACCTGACAATGCAGGCGACTCGACTGCGCAAGGATCTGAAACACAATGGGGTCAAAAAGTAGCAACCGTCTCCAACTCGGCCAGGCCTGACAACAAAAGGCCAGATGAGGGGATCAGAAAAGGGGCCAACGTGAGGCAGAGCAGGAGACATATGAATGGTACCAACAAGTAAGGACGGAGCCACATACGTGGACCTCACCCGCACTAGCAGTAGCAAGCAAGAGATGAACACAAGGACATCTGTGGATAGAGCCACCCAGGTGGAACTCACCTATCCATACAAAACTGCACGGAGCCACCAGGTAGAACTCATGTGTACAGCACCATGTAGAGCCACTATGGTGGAACTCACCTGCTGATACACAATAATGCAGAGCCACAACAGTGGAACTCACCTGCTGGTACAGAGTAATGCAGAGCCACAATGGTGGAACTCGCCTGCTGATACAGAGTAATGCAGAGCCACGATGGTGGAACTCACCTGCTGATACAGAGTAATGCAGAGCCACTACAGTGGAACTCACCTGCTGGTACAGAGTAATGCAGAGCCACTACGGTGGAACTCACCTGCTGATACAGAGTAATGCAGAGCCACTACGGTGGAACTCACCTGCCCTTGACCCAAGTAACACAAGACAACAATTATTAGCTGGCAATATGAACACTAGAACAATGAATCCATGGTCTGCGCACGAGTGTCAAGTAATAATATTACCTGCCAGTCCCCAAAAACCCGATGGGTGAAAGGGCAACAAAAGAGACAACGCCACAATAGTAGAACTTCCAAACTGGTAGTATAATGAGTAACACTGAAAACGGTCCCAACAGGGGTTATTTCAAGGCAAGTGCGGCAACTAACGTTCATCAGTAACAGTGCCAGAACAATGACATTCATCAGCAACCAAGAATCACACACGCTTCACAAGAGTGGAGTCACCTCCGCTGGTCTTTGCCATCTGGTAAAATAAAACAAGAACAGGCGCAACTTGCTAATTATAACATTCAACAACAGGCTGTGAATTTATCAGTACAACAAACATCGTCGGATTCAGAATAACTAAAATTCAAACATTAGCAACAGAAATTCGTAGTAATCAATTAGTAGTAATATAAATTCGTAGCATTCAAATAGTAGCAACAGAAATTCGAACGACCAGTTACAATGTTAATTATCACTATCGGACACATTCAATTCCGGGAAAAGGTTGGCATCAGGCACCTTCCTCACAAGTTCATGAGGGAATTTGTAGACCCTTTTGCCAGTTAATGACTTAATTAGGTATCTGTCACCTTCTAAAACATCTTGTATTTTAAATATACCCTTAAACTTGGGGTCGAGCTTCGTTTGGTTTCGTGGTTCGTTTTGCAGTAAAACCAAATCCCCGATGTCAAGGAGCTTCACCTGAGATTTAGTCCGATCAAACCTGGTTTTATCATAAGAGGCTGTGTTAGCAATATTTTGGGTGGCTAGATCTCGAATTTGGTCAAGATCCACCATCTCTGTCTCTCCAAGAAGGTCACTGCTGGGAGTTACCATACCCATTGGTTTGGCAACCTTGCCTAACATCATCTCTAGTGGCGAGTAGTGGATAGCAATCCCACTTCTGATGTCGGAGTCAGAACCCCTGGCGATATTTCCCCTTCCTCTAGTCCCTCTTTCTGGATTGGAGAACTCATGGTAAAACTCATAGTAATAAAAAGAAAACAGATTCGTGGGCACACTCCCAGCAATAAACCCTTTTTCTCAACCACGTAGTACTCTTCGTTGTACTCTCCAGCTTGACTTCACCATCTTGTGTGTCAGTCCCTCATTCCCCGCATCAGGGCTAGGGTCGCTTGCTGGTTGGTTGGTTGAGGTTGGGTTTTGTCTGGGTGCAGCTCCGATCTGCTGTCACAGTCCTCTCATTGCTTTGTGAAGTAATTTAGCACTCACTATAAGTTATCCTCATCAAAATAGCCACGTCGATATATATATATATGTGTCGATATTTATATATGTATGTGTCATTTCAGATGATAACTCTCGAAAGAATTGAGATAAAAAGTTCAAATTTGCACGAAAAATCTGTCTTGGCAATCGACAGGCTAAGTTCGAAGATGGGCAGAATCGGGTCACTCTAAGGGGGAGTTTTGGGGAGTTTTAGGGGGGGGAAATTACCCATAAATTCCCAAAATGAAAAAGTCTGACAAGTGACACCTCGTTTTAAAGGTTTTTGTACGCTGAACACGATGGTGAAATCAGAATTGCGATATCTCATTCCATTCTCAAACTGGAGCACTTTGAAGATGAAGGAACGTGGTGATTTCTTGAGATGTTCTTCCTGGTTCGTCTGCTCTAATCTGATAACGGAATGGGATATCGCAATTCTGACTTCACCATCGTGTTCAGCGTTGGAAAATCTACAAACCGAGGTGTTACTCGGCAAAAAATGGAACAAAAAATTTGTTACGTATCCAATACCTACTCTTCTGGTATTCAAAACATTTTGATTTCCCCCTCCCCCTCCTTCCACCCCAAATTTTACTTTGCGTAAAACTACTTACTCCTGTTTTAATTTTGTATGGTATCAAGTTGGGAAAACATTGGCCGAAAATTAATTTTCAGAAAATTTTAGGCGGAGGAGGAAGATGCCGAAAACGTCGAAAATTCGCTCTTATAGCCATGCTGCATGACTGTGGTTTTATCTATTGAGTTGTATGCTATATGTCCTTTTGAACTAGTTTAGTATTTGTCCTTTCTATTAGTATAATTAGTGTTCCGCTGTTCCTTGTTCATTTTGCTTAACGGAAATCTACAATTCCTGAAAGGATCGGATCGTTTACCCGGATTGAAAAAAACGCTGCAAATCCCTGCACAACGGTTTATTATTTTGTACAGAATACCCTTCTGTTACAGATCACAGATCTCTGTATAGATAACCCGTCTGTATAATACAATATGTACTAGTCTATACATGTTATGATGCGAATCGCAGACAGCGTTGGGCCAATAGAATTGCAGAACCATTTCGGACCATGCCAATGCGCACCATGCCAATTAGACAATTCGAAATGAATTCCAATTCAAATTAATGAATTCCAATTCAAGTGAGCAGTGGCCAATTGCAATTGAAAACAACAGACACACAAACAAGCCTATGATTCCCCAATTGCAAAAAATAAAGTAATCCAATAATTTACAAACTATTCCAATTTCAATTGAAAATTTTGATTGATTGATCGATCAATTGATTGAATAAATTGATTGATTGACTGAATCCAGCGCGTCCCTGGTGACAAGAGTATACAATTTCATTCACCCTGCTGTCGAAAATGCCTGTCGGTGCAAACTTCGGGGCCTTACTGTGAACGAACGGCTGGACGTACGATGCTCCGGATGGTCTTAAACAACTCGCAAGTTCAAGAACTATTTAAAACCGTGAAAAAATTCACGTAAAACAAAGGTATAGGCGTTCTGGAAATTTCAACCCCTATTTTGAACCCCTTAGAGATGACTGACAGTAACGTCGAGCTTCGAGGACCAACTAGACCCCGAACGGGACCCATAACCCGAATTTCATCAATTTTGTTTCATGGTAACTAAGAAAAGTGGCCCGTACGGCGTACGGCGTACGGCGGACAGACAGAAATATTTTTATTGCAGTTTTGGATTCTGCATACCTTGAAACGTAAACCATCAAATTTTGAGGGGGGGTAAGAATTTTTTTTCATGCTCGATTCCAATGGTTCATTATTGAAAATAATAAACCAAAAAAAAAAATGAGAACCATGGCCACCTCGTTTGGAACTGATAGTGACGTCAGGGAAGGGAGCCCGGAGTTGGCCTCGCTTGAGAGGTCTGTGTTGGCCTTGGGTCAGGTTATGGTGAATTCTCACCTGGATATTCTCACGGAAATGAAAGCGAGGGAACGTCCACCCCCACGAGTGTCGCAGGCAATGATCGACTCCATGGTGATGTGGGACTCTTCCGACCCAGAGGCACTACCCATCTCTGATTATTTCGAGTTATTGGAAGATGCTACCCCGGGCATGTCGGAAGCCGAGAGGGCAGGACTACTTCGTATGAAGTTGAAGGGTGTGGCATTTAATTGCCTAATTAGTCACCCTGATTGGAGACATGCCCCATCCCCCTACAGTGTCACCAAGGCCGGACTCTTACAATGGTTCGGAAGAGAGAGCGCTGAGGCTCTTTCCCAGAAACTAGCTGCGTGCCGGAAGGAGGAGTCCGAGTCCATCGTACAGTACGCCGATCGGGTACGTCGTCTGGTGGGGCGTTTGGTGCGCGCCACCTACCCCGATTTGACAGCGAATGAAAGGCGCCGAGCTGTCGATGAGCGGGCAAAACGTGTTTTTACCAGGGGCCTGGAGGGACACTTACGCACGGCCCTCGCGGGTAATTGTCCGCCAACGTTCGATGACACGGTCGCCCGCGCCCTAGACTTGTGCGAGACCTTGTCGGTGGGACCAGGATGTGCGGAGCCCTGGAATGTGGGTGCTGCTTACACCAGAGAACCGCCTAGGGAGCCCCGCACGGGGGACTCCTACCATTGTGGTCAGAGGGGCCACTTGGCGCACGGATGTCCTGCTCGCACCCAGCCTCAGGCCAGGAGAACAGGGCCTCAAGACGCACTGGTGGCACACTCCCCCCCCCCCCCCCATTCTCGGAGATCCTTCCTCAGTATCTGCCGAGGCCCGTCTCGTCTTTGCCATTTAAGTGTAGGTTTTGTGGCGGCTTTTCGCATCTGGCTGCCGATTGCCCAGAAAGACCTGGGGCAAGGCGATTTGTAGGGTGCACATATTGTGGCGCCAGAGACCATTCGGAGCGCGACTGTAGTGTCTTCAACGAGCACCTGAGAGACATCACACGACCGCCCTCGCCGAGACAGCCGTTCGGTGCCGGATGGAGGCGGGAAGCCTGGAAAACGCCTCCGAGTACCCAACCGTATGCAGGCCCGACGATCCCGACTGGACTGGGTCATCCTCACCACGCGGCAGGTGTCGGAGATGTTGAGGTCGACGCGCCCACCGAGCGTAGCCGGGCCCTCGTCACAAGCCTGACACGTTGCCAAGCGGTCCGAGTCAACCCAGAAGAGGGTTATGACTCAACTGAACCACGGGAAATCATCTTCCAGGATCTGACCATGAGGGGGGCTTCCGAGGGGAACCAGTGGCTGGTAGCCCGTAACCCGTGGGTTGCCCCTGTTACCATTGAAAGCTACGGGCCGGCCATTACGGTGCCTGTCCTGTTAAACGACACGTCCGTCACCATGGTCGTGGACACCGGGGCCCAAGTCTCCCGTGGCGAACAACATTTTTACTCGACTGAGCATGCGCCGATGAGCCACTTTTCTCAGTTGTCATGGTGACACTAGGTCCAAGGACCCAAAACGTACCTGTCAGTTTCAGGACCCTAAGTTTCGATTTCGGTTGCAAGACATCGATTAATGTCGCTTTATTCCGATAACACGCTTGGTCTATGGATCCCACCATGGACGCTCTACTGGAATATTGAATATCCATTGAATTTCCATTCCATAGCCAGAGAAATCTGGCGAGTCGCTGTTGAACTTGTGAAAACTGCTAGATAGGTACAGTGTAGGGAGGGAAATTCAAATGCCAACTGAACAATGGAGTTTCGGTTTATTATTCTGCGAATAATACACCTATATATTCGCTCAGCAAAAAATTTTTGTAACCCCCACAAAATTTTTTCTTTTCCGTTTCAAGGTGCGTAGATTCAAAAAATGCAATGTCCGTCCGCCGTCCACCGTATCACGTGTACCGGCTTCATTTTCGGTCTAAAAAAAAAAATCATTCTTTCGCACAAATGCTCTATTTGGGCCCTAGTTGTGTCCCGAAACTATTCAGCCCGATCGGAATATACCCAGGGGTGTTATGAGTGAAAATGTGTATAAAAATAGGTACATACCTACTTTTTGTGTATTAGTAACATATTAGTAAAATGAGCTTTTGAGGTGTCGTTTTTCATGTTTTTGGGGACGAAAAGACCGAATATGAATCGTCTGAAATCACCATCAATTTATTGAATAACACTAGAAAAAGTGTCATCACGTGGATCAATACGATTAAATGGCACTACCAATGACAAAGATAGTAAAAAAAAATTAGAAAAAAATAGCTATTTCAATTATTTCACATGAATGAAACAATAAATAAACAGCCAACATTTCTGTACGTATGTCCAATAGAATAATAAACCCATGTGACAAGGACTTTGCAGCGTTTTTTTTTTACTCCTAGTGTTTTTGGGTGCCGGGGCAGTGGCCCGAGTGACCTTATGGACGCAATGCCCCTGAATAGTGTCAAGGCCGAACCATGTAGTACAGGGATTACTCCAGAACATTATCATGTTTCAAACTTGTATTTTCTAACATTTGTACGCTGTGCATTACAAGTACCTGTACTTGTACACTTGTTGCTTGAGGTTTCATTAAACGCGCCCTTCGTGAAAGGATCGAAGCAAATTTATGGGTCACCGGCTGGTGAAGACGTGAGCGAGACGGGCGATGTTTGACGAGGGAGGCGGGAAAACGGAATGCCGCGCCGGAAGGCCGCCGAGCGAGTGTGACCGCCAGACCGACGGACCGGACACCACCAAATACAGTCAAGAACCTGAGAAATCCGTCCCTTTTACCAGGGGCCACTTCTGGGCAGGGCAGCATCCCAATCCTTCGTATACATCAATGCGGACAAGGCGACAATTGTGAGGGTTTCCTAAGCTGTTCTGGGCAGTTTGTTTCAAGACAGCGCTCCCTCGGTTTTTAGGGACGTCTGATCGTCTCCTTTACCGGTTTCTTTCCAAAGAAATTTCAGCATTAGTGGATGTGGTACCTGCGGGAGTTTCAAAAAGGCCGCTCCCATTTCCCTAATCTTTGAAAGAGGACAATGAAACTGGGAGGCGGAGGCATTTAAAAAAGTATAATTTATGTATATTGTATTTCCAAAAAGAAAACGCTGAAAAGTCCTTGTCACACGGGTTTATTATTCTATTCGACTTAACAACAGATATGTTGGCATTTATTGTTTCTTTCATAAGCAATAATTGAAATAGCTATTTTTGATGGTTTCCACCAATTTTGGCCCCCAGAAACACGATTTAGGCTCTTTTTTTTAAACAGATTATCTTTGATCATTGACAGTGCCATTTAATTGTCTTGATTTACCTGTTAATATCTGTTGATACCTGATATGGTGATTTCAGACGATTTCCCAGGTTTTTGACTCATATACAATGAATTTTGGGAGCTGAACCTCCGTTCCAACCCCAGTTCTTCACTCTCTGGTCAAAATCAACTTCATATTCGGTTTTCTCGCCTTAGAAAACATGGAAAACAATACCTCACAAGCTCGTATTCACTAAAACCTCCAACAAAACCTCGAAAACCCCTATTTGTACACCAATTTTCCCTCCATAACACCTCTGGGCGTATTCCGATCGGGCTGCCGGGCTTCGGAGCACAACTAGGACCCAGATTTGTTCCCAAATGGGGACCCAAACTGTGTGCAATTTAAAGCTGTAAATTCAAGGCTGAAACTTCGTTAGAACCTCAGTTTTCCATTATTTTGTCGAAATCGACTTCATATTCGGTATCCTCACCCTAAAAAACATGGAAAACGATACCTCACAAGGTCATGTTACTAAAACACCAAAAAAACCCTACTTTTACACCCATTTTTCACCCATAACACTCTTGGGTATATTCCGATCGGGCTGCAAATTTTCGGGACACAACTAGGGCCCAAATGGCGAAAAAAGGATTTTTTAGACCGAAAATAAAGGTAGATATGGATGATACGGCGTAAAGCGTACGGCGGGCGGCGGACGGACATTCCGTTTTTGTAATCTGCGCACCTTGAAACCTAAAAGAAAGAAAAAAATTGAGGCGGTGTTCCAAAAATGTTTTGCTGAGCGAATGCATAGGTGTATTCTTCACAGATAATAAGCCAAAAGTACCTGCTCCTAGCCAAATTAAAGCTGATAAACTACCCATCAAGTTTGCCTCTGTTCATTTTTTCTCTATTCCTTATGGATTTTCAAGATATCCACCCGCAAAAATCGCAAATGTTGATGGTTGGGGGGGGGGGGGGGGGATGTCGTCCGTCGTTTTTCATCAAATGTTTTTTCTGTACCACCTCAGTTAACGTCCTATGACGCGCTATGAAGCATTTACATTAAGTTATACAGGCATAACTTTAATATTATATTTCCAACCTATCAAAAAACGTCTATGGGACAGACGGAGGTGGACAGTCAGACAGACTAAGTCCATCTGAAGGGTCAGAACGGAAATGTTTATTTTTGCGAACATTTTCCTTCCTTCTGCCTTCCCTTGAATATTCAACCGCAGGAACTCGTATTTTTTTTTTTTTTTTTTTTCCCCCTTTATTTTGGCTGGGGATTACCCATGTGCCACAAGCATTTTTACATTATTTACAATTCAAACAAAATCAACGTTAAATAAAATCAACAAATTTTTCTTTTCATAAAATTATTTCACACACTTCAAGGAAACGCAATATTTGGTAATACTCTTTTTTGTCCTTATTTCTAAGTAGATCTGGTAGCGAACCATTATGTTTAGACAGAGTGTCCGCTAGTAGGACTTCACGCTCTGCATTGTATTTGGAGCAGGTAACTATAATATGTTCCATATCTTCTAAAACATCGCACTCCGTACATAACTGGTTGTTTGCCAATTCGTAGAGGTACATCGTTCTTCGATTGTTGCCGTGGTTTGTACGGAGTCTCGTGAGTTGTACGTATTGGCGACGAGTCATATCCCAGTTCGTTGGAATCCACGGTTTATTGGATATTTCAGGCTGCACTTGATAATGGTATTGCCCCTTTATCAAAGCTGTTTCCTCATACTGCGCTTGCCAATAACAGTTCCGTTTTCTTTTAAGGGCAGTGACCAAATCCGGGATCGGCATTGCGTTTAAAAGTTGCTGTGATTCTTGGTCACAACCTCTCCTAGCGGCAGAATCAGCTTCATCGTTTCCTCTCAGGTTACAATGCCCAGGAATCCATTGTATGGTGATTGTATTGTTTAATACACGAATGTGATTTGCCAGTTCGTAGAGTACATAGTGTTGGTTCTGTGACTTGTTCAGAGCAACCAAAGCCTCACACGCGCTCCTGGAGTCGGTTAAAATAACTCCTCTGTCGTAACCTTGTTCTTGTAAATATTTCATTGCTGTTGATATGGCTATGAGTTCAGCCGTCAGTACACTAACGCTGTTTTTTAATCGTATTGATCTAGATGATCTAGTTTGCTCATCGTAAACGCCAATGCCACATACATCTAGTGTCTTGGAAGCATCCACATATATTTTAGGTATCCCCGTGTAGCGTGTGTATAACATTTCCTCAACGCATGCCTTAATTTCAGCGATTGACGTTTTCTTTGCTGAGTTTATCCCTGGAACTCTAGTTTTGATGGGAAGAACGATTTGGGAAACAGGGATGTCCAGACAGTATACAAGAAGACGTGGAGACATGTGAATATTGTCAAGTAAAGTTCCCATCTCCTGAAGTCCAATATGCACTATGTCCCGTCTGTTGAGTCGATCAATTGTAGTTTTTCTTCTCAGTTCTGTGTATGGAATGTGAAGGGGATGTGATCCATCAGCCATTATTTTTATCGCTCTCTTTTGTCCAAGCCATTTCCTTCGGATGCTCAACGGGAGTAGGCCCGCTTCACCTTGAAGTGCGTTTATAGGTGTGGATTTGTAACATCCCATCCCAATCCGGATAGCGTGATTTTGGATAACCTCGAGCTTGGTTAAACTTTTATTGTGTCCACAATCGTACAGAGGTGAGGCATAATCCAATATCGCACGTGTTAGTCCTTTGTAAATCCTCATGATTTTCTCCGGATGGAGGCCCCTAGATCCACACGCAACAGTCCTCAATAAATTCAAAGATCTAAAACCTCTCTTTACAAGCTCTTTCAAGTGTTGTTGTAACGTCAATTTTCTGTCTAGAATTACGCCAAGGAATTTATGGCTGGCGTTCACTGGAATTTGTATGTCATTCATCATTATTCGTATTTCAGTCAAGTTTAATCGACGGTTTGAGAAAGGGACCACTTTACATTTCACCGGATTCACTGTCAAATTTAAGGTTGTGAATTCTGGTGCAAGTTGGTTAAGAGAAGTTTGTAAATTCCATACGGCAGCCGCTAGGTCTGAATGTTCCCCATAAACTGCAAAATCATCCGCAAATTGTAGTAGTTTGCAACCAGTCAGTTGCACGGAACGGACTCGGTCAGTATATAGGTTGAAAAGTAATGGACTGAGAGGACAACCTTGGGCCAGAGATCCTTCAATTTCTCTTCTTACTACACCATCTGCTGAGTGAATCGTGAGTTCCTTCCGGGATACGTAGCTCGAGATCCACCTTATGATGGAATAGGGTATTTTCATATTCAACAGGGTCTGTTCCATGATGTCCCCGCGAACATTGTCGTAAGCCGCTGAAATGTCCAAAAAAGCGACCAAGATGATCGTTTTATTGTTTTGAGCGTTGACTATGTCCTGCTTCAAAATTTCCAAGTTGTCCTGGCTACTTCTACCTCTTCTGAACCCTGTACAGTTCGCCTGAATTAGGTTTTCCGTCTCGACAAACCATTGCAGCCGGTTCTTCACCATTATAATGAAAACTTTAGCTATGCATGATATGAGTGCAATCGACCGATAAGAAGATATTTCATTGGGACTTTTATTTGCTTTTAGAATAGGCCAAGTTATAATTTTCTGCCATTCCACAGGACATATTCCTTCAGACCACTTGTAATTATAGCATTGAAGTAATTTTTCTTTGGCAATTATCGGCAGAGAAGATAGCATTTTATAGCTGACCTCGTCGTACCCTGGGGTGGTTCCTCGTCGGCCACTTAAAGCAGTTAGAAGTTCCGTCATGGAGAAAGGTTGATCCAATGCTTCGTGTGACTGTGGATTATGAGTTGAAGGGGATGTGCGTGGGTTACTATGTGACGGTAACCGTGCTAGGAATTCAGTCGCTTTGTCTTTTGAGGAGCATGGTAGCGGAGTCCTGAATTTGGTTTTTCCTCGCAGAGCGTTTACCTGTTTCCATAGTATCATGTTACTGGCATTATTCATATCTTCAATGAAATTCTCCCATAATTTCTTTTTTTCTTTACTTATTTCAGCCTTTGTTATTTTGTCCGATTCACTGTATTTGAGGAAAGTAAGTTGATTTGGACAGGCTCGGTAAGCTCTTAGAAGTTTAGAGGATTCACCATAAAGTCTCTCAATATGTGGGTTCCACCAAGGTTTCGGTTGAAAACCAGTGTCTCCATTTTTGGATTTAGTTCTGGGGATTGCTTCTTCGCCAGCCTCATTGATCAAGATGGTTATTTGCTCTAAGGTATAATTCTCCTCTGATTTTATTAATCTGGTACAAGCTTGTGAGTATTTGTCTGGGTCAAAAAGCCTGTGGATGCGTCTATTTTTCATTTGAAGGAATCTGAATTCTTGGATGACCATTTCAATAATTATGTGGTCACTCCCCAGTGTTGTGTCTGTTACCTTCCAGTGAATATGTCGCTCTATAGAGGGATGTGCCACCGTGACATCAATGGCGGATTCTGTGCCTGTTCTTGATGAAATTCTTGTTCCCTCTCCATCATTCAGAATCAGAAGATTGGATTCAATTATTGCATCCCAAATTTCCTCTCCACGCCTATCTACTTGAGTTCCCCATGACCAATGTTTTGCATTAACATCTCCTCCAAGAATGCAATTTTCCTGGTTAGATGCGAAATTTAATAGTGTTCGGATCGATTGGCTAGTGGGTCTAGCATCAGGTGGAATGTATATTGATATGAAGGTAATTTTGGGAACAATGTTCAGAACCTTAATTCCAACTAGTTCTATACCATTGAACTGGAATGGAAAGGCGATTTCCTCAAACATAAGGTTCCGATGTACTGCTATGGCAACTCCTCCATACCCATCTGGTCTATCAGTTCTGCATAAATTGTATTGATTGATATTTTGTCTTGTTCCTTGTCTGCACCAAGTTTCAGATAGTAATGCCACGTGTATTTTATTTACATTTAGGTAATTACTCAGTTCGTCAATTTTGGCTGGTAAACTACGGCAATTGAATTGTATGACCTTTACTTGCTGCATGTTCGATTACTACATTCGATTACTTGTGGTTTATGTTTTAATATTTTTCACTCTCTGATCTTGATCGTTTGTATTTACTATTAATTTCGTCCATTGTTTTTTGATTGTTTGTCATTAACATTGTTAAAGTCATCCCGATGGTGTCGATCGCATCGAAATCCGATAATTTGTCCGATTTTAGTTTATTTAGCAGATGTTCAATTTCTGAGATGAATTTCCGAGTCTCCGGAGTTTTGTGTGGGTTTTCCCCCTGTTCTGTTATAGAGAGTTTCGGTAAAGTTGGATAGTATTGGTTTGGTAATGGTAGTTTGGACCTAGGATCATTGGGGGTTATTATTTTGTTTTTTGGAGCCTTGGCTGACCAATCTTTAGGCTCAAACCAATTTACACGGCCGTTGTTCGCCGGCTTATGTCGATATTCTGCATACGAACTCTGAGCGTTTGACTTCTTTTCCGGTAAAGGTGGGAAATCCGAAAGTAGATTGAAACTATTCTGAATGTGAACAGGTGGGAATTTTTCATTGGCTATTCTATAAGATATAGATTGTTCTGCCATTGCTCTTTTGATTATTTTTTGTCTTTCAAATTCTGGACATTTAGTATCTATGGCTTTGTGAGGTCCCTTGCAATGTACACAAGTTGGTTGTGTTTCGGTGCAATTTTGTGTACCATGTTCAGTACTTCCGCAATTCCCACACCTAGGTTTACCGCTTTTGCATGACTTTGTAGTGTGTCCATACCGTAAACATGTTTCACATTGTGTTACTCGGAAGATGAAGGGTTCGACGCGACGATTTGCAAGATATAGTTGGACGCTATCAGGTAAGTTTTGTGAGTAAAAAGTGACCTTGACAGATTGCGTTGGTGCATACTCGATCACGTTATCTTTTTGTACTCTTCGTTTTAATCTCTCCACTGCCAATATCTTGTACCAACTTTGAATGTTATTTTTTATATCTTCTTCACTGACATCTATTGGTATATTTCTTATAACTCCAACTCGTTTAACTAATTGTTGTGGTATAAAGGCTTTCATGTTGTTACGTGCTAGCAATGGATGAGATAAGAAATCGTTCGCCGAAGATGCATTTTTAAACGTTATTGATACTCTTTGTCTCCCGGAGTGATCAATTTTTAAAACGTCGTTAACGCTATTGTTAGTAAACATTAATTTACCTAGTTTCAAATCATGAAGTGGAGTTTCATCTGTGTTTTCAACAACAATCACATACGGTCCTTTGAACGCCCGTAGGTATTTCATTGTTAGGTTCTTCGTTGTTTCTGCCTGTCTGGTATCTCCTGCTCCGGTTGTATCCATTTCCACTTCTGATAAAATGTTTATCTGATCAGGGGGCTTGTCTGGTGGTATCTTGTCCTTGCCCGTCATCATAAACTACCGAGTCCAACTAAATTGATCACAATTCGAACTACCGATAAAAGAAAATAAACTGAAATAAAATTTAATCCGCTTATCCTGATAAACGTGTGTTGGCGATACTTCTTAGATCCGTTCAATACAAAGATCGAAGAGCTACTGCTCGTATTTTTTAACAGAGACTGTATCTCTATTATATTATAAATTCGAATCTCTGTGTGTCTGTCTGTCTTCCCACGGCCTAACGGCTCGACGGATATCGACCAAATTTGGCACGAATATCCAGTAACAAGCAACGTCGCATTTTTAATTCCCTCACCATAGCGGAACTATGGTCGACCATGGTCAACTTCGTTAATTGAAATGGTAACCCCTATTTTTTATCGCGTATTCGTAATCTACGTGAAATTCTATCTACGATCGACCCTTCGGACTACCCCCGCGGTCGACCATAGCGCATCCATGGGCCCCTCCATGGTCGAATCCCGAATTGCTCAACGGATATCGACCAAATTTGGCACCAATATCCGGTAGCCTCCCAAGTTGAACGTAGGCGCATTTTTTATTCCCTGACCATAGCGGAAATATGGTCGACCATGGTCAACTCCTGAATGGCTTGACGGATTTTGATAAAATTGGGCACAAATACCCGGTAGGCTATGGGATTTTTCCGTCGTTTGTTGGTTCCACGATACTGCGTACAGCGAATCTCGGATAGCGAGCGAAGCGAGCGGTCAGGCTAGTGTTATTATAATACCTATAGTAACCAGTATTCCTTTTGTTCATAGCTATCTCACTTTGTTCTTATAGATCCGGTTCTTTATAAAGAAGGAAAATGTTTCAAAAAATGTTGGGAAAAAAATTATTAAATTAAAGAACACACTGAACAATTATTTTTATGTTTTATTGACTTCCTAGAATACCTGCCTTTATTTTGATTGAACTTCACTGAATAGCTTTTGTACAAAAATTGTTTTTTCTTTTAAAATTTTTTCTAAAGCGCTGCAGGAAAGTATACTACGGATATTGCCTAGTAAATTTTTACATTAGGGTTGTTTTTGCGGGTCTTCAGTTCACCTATTAAGTTCACAGATTCTGAGGAAAATATTAGTTTGCTCCGGATACGCAACAACTAATGATGGTGTTCTAACTGGATTCCACATCCCGTCAGTTGTTACTGTAAGTTATTTTGAGTTATTACTGGAATTATATACCTACTTAAGTCAGTTATAAGCTCTCAGGTAGTGGGATGATATTCTTAAAACAATATTCCAATCTGGAGACTCCGTCATAAAAGCTGCAGTCAGAGTCGTCCGATAGTTTCGATAAACCATGTTATGACTATTTGATCGTTACCCTCCCGTTGATGGACGAGTAAGTACCATTCAGCGACAATTTGGAAAAATCGAAGAGCCGGGAACCGCTATCCGTAATGGCCGGGAATGTGAGTGTACTTGTTACTATTTCATGGGATGGACGCAGGTGAATGATTCATGATCGACAACACTTTCCAACCACTACCTACCGTCCCATCCGCCAGTATTTCATCAGTTCCATCACTCGCTTTATCCCCTGCGTTGAGTCGTCAAATCTCCCTTTATAACGGTTTATAATGGTGAATTTCATTTCCGTTCATTCTGAGGATTTTCCGCTGCGACGCATTACCGCCAGAGCCTTCAAGAGTCAGCGGTGTTTATTGTAAATCAACAGACGTGTCACTGGCGTTTACATGCCCACAGAATTTGCAGCACTTTGGACTTCTGTGATGTAGGAAAGTGAAGATCACAGGCGCGTGTGAATGAATTAGGATGGAAAAACTTTTTAGCCCTGCATATTTCCTTCCACAGGAATAATATTGAATAGTTGGACAAATACACTGTAAAAAAGCAAATGCACTCAGTAAAAACACTGTAAATTATTACACAACGGTTTATCACTTATCTGTATAGATGCCCCTTCTGCGTAGATCATTGTTATCTGTGGTCAGTACCGACCCTCGTGCTCCCACAAGGGAAGTCCAAAATCTAGAGCCGGCAGGGGAATGACATAAATATTCGGTGGAGTCAACTATAATTGATTGTTGTTATTCATGAAGCATAACGTTTGTTCAAGTTGCAAAAGTACATAAAAACAAAATACAAAAGAGCCATCATTCTTCGTAATGAAATACTATCACGGAAAACCAGCTCGACTCATACAGCAATCCGAGATTATAATCAGGTGTTCCTTAGCGATGATATCTGGGCCGGATTTATACCGGTCATTCACGATCATGCTGACAAAGCTCCGGGTGGTCTCAACAAATTCTTAAGTTCGAGATCAATTTAAAATTTGGAAAACCATACCTCACAAGCTTATATTCACTAAAACCTCAGAAACCCCTATTTTCACACCCGTAACACCCCTGGGTGTATTCCGGTCGGGCTGTAAAGTTTCGGGACACAACTAGGGCCCAAATAGAGCCTTTGTGCGAAATGACGACGATTTTAGGCCAAAAATTAAGGTAAATTTAATGCTGAAACTTTGTTAGAACCTAAATTCTACGTTCGTTGGTGAAAATCGACTTCATATTCGGTCTTTTCGCCTTGCGAAACATGGCAAAGCTACCTCACAAGCTCATGTTACTAAAACACCAAAAAACCCTATTTTTGCAGACATTTTTCACTCATAGCATCCTTGGGTACATTCCGATCGGGCTGCAAAGTTTTGGGACACAACTAGGGCCCAAGTGGAGCCTGTTGCGAGAGAACGAATTTTTGAGACCGAAAATAAAGGTAGATGTGGATGATAAGGCGGACGGACATTGCATTTTTGGAATCTGCGTACCTTGATAAGCAAAAAAAAAACAAATTTTGAGGGGGTTTTCAGAAAATTTCCTGCTGACCGAATACATAGTTTTATTATTCACAGAATAATGAATCCAAATGCTGAAAATCAAGATCATTCATCAAGATTCGTTGAGTCGTTTGGCTCTCCACTCAAGAAATACATAAATACAAACTGGCTTTTATGGTTAAGGTTATACCGCATGTAGAATTACGAACCGAAGGTTTAGTGGAAACAAACAAACAGTAATAATAATAATGATTTTTATAATGAAGCGGACTATGAAGAAAACGACAGACACCGCACTACTTCTACAGCTGCGCAAACGTTACAGTATCATTTTCTCATATACTTATCATGTGATATAAATGGAGACACTGAGGAAGTATAACATTATACCTACTTATTTGTGTATTGCATTGGACAGGTGTCTCAGACTAATCTGGTATAACAATATTGAAGTATGCGTATTAATTACTTCGAGAACTTGGTGGAAGTCTTTCAGCTGCGAGCCCGAGGTGAACGTAGAATGATGGTTGGACAGCTACTCCATGTGCTCGATAACGGTTTTGGCTCATCAGCCTAACATGAAGTTACTCGTCAGAATGCATGCTAATAGAGGGACAGAAAATGTTTAATTATACCTGAATCCCACTCACGAAATGTGAACTTAATCCTCAATTTTGTGAGATACTCGTATTACCGGAGGCTGGTTTGAGAGGTTGGATGCGGTGTTAGTGAGTCTGGTCAGCCTCAGCGAACAGGTGTTGATTTCACTCGTCGATCCAGACTCCCAGAAGCAGGTGGTAGCTCACAAGCTACTGCAAACGTTGATCGCCGCGGGAATCATCATTAATCTGCCTTAATCATATCTCTGTCAGCTTGCCGGCCCGCAGCATTTCAAGGTGTATTCATACCAACATACGAGCCAAGTGATGTTCCTGAATCTTGCTGGTTCTTATAAGTAATTATAATTATAAGTCAGTGATGATACTGATTATAGATCAGTGATATCAGCATTATTATGGCGGTTCTCTCATTTGATAGCGTAGGCAGCTTGGTTCGTTTGTATCCTTATCCAAAAGGGAATTACATATTGTTTCACTACTTGAGTCACAACCTTTCCATCAGGATATATATTTATGAATACTGTCCTAGTACCCGTCAGCTGTGATACCACTCTCATGTAAACTTATAGATTCAACCAATAAACAAGTAGAAAGACGAGCCATACGACGCCTCGGGAAAAGGACCAGAAGGGTTCCCCTCCATCGAACTCCCAACGACTCTCAGCGGCCGTTAATGACCGTTGATAGGCAAGGGACGAGGTGGAGGCACCTTTATAAACCGCCCGGCTGGCCCAGCTCTTCATTCGACCGACCTCGCTCTTACCTACGAGTTCTCTCACTCACCTTACACCTCCTCTCTCTCCTAACCTTTCATCCTACCCTCGCATCTGCTGTGGTGGTAACCACCGGACGCTTCCTCCTCTAGCATTCGCTGCGTCCTCGTCCTTTAGCGTCTGCCGTGATGGTAACCGTGGGACGTTCCTTCCTCTAGCACTCGCTGTGGTGATAACCGCGGGGTGCTAGAGCCCTTCTCCCTTGGCATCTGCTGTGGGGATAACCGGGAGACGCCTCTTCCTCTAACACTGTGTCCTAATTGGGAAGTCATCGTACGATCGTGGAATAAACTAGCAAACATTATGAAGGTGTCCGGATTGAACAGGAAAGACGGTCGTGCGATGGGGGGGAAGGAACCGATTGGTTTGATTCGTGATCTGACCGTGTGTATCGTGCGAACTCCGTACGGACGCGTGTAAACCAACCTTTTCCCAGAAGGGATGTGTCCCAATAGGTCGTGGAACTCCACTTGTTCACAGGATCCGCAGTTGGGTGAACGCACAAGTTCAACCAGTGATTTTGGTTGTGCGACCTTGCGTTCGTTCTAGCGATTCTGATCATTTAAAATTTTATTAAAAACTCGGCGCTGCGCGCCTCGGCGGGGGCTTCGCCCCCTGCACCCCCCCCCCCCCCGGATGACTTCCGCTTAAAGCCTGACGGCTAAAATGTGGTGTACCTGACCCTTCAGGTTTTTGTCCCCCTCGCTGTATTATATAAATTAGCTTTAGGAGCCGCTCAGCTGATCCGGGGCCTGGGCAGTGTCAAGTTAAAGTCCTAAGGTGCCCACATACCAAATTACAGCTTCGTACAGTGAATAGCATAGAAATTAGCTTTAGGAGCCACTCAGCTGATCCGGGGCCTGGGGAGTGTCAAGTTAAAGTCCTAAGGTGCCCACATACCAAATTACAGCTTCGTAGAGTGAATAGCATAGAAATTAGCTTTAGGAGCCACCCAGCTTATCCGGGGCCTGGGCAGTGTCAAATTAAGGTCCTATGGAGCCCACATACCAAATTACAGCTTCGAAGAGTGAATAGCATAGAAATTAGCTTTAGGAGCCACTCAGCTGATCCGGGGCCTGGGCAGTGTCAAATTAAAGTCCTAAGAAGCCCACATACCAAATTACAGCTTCGTACAGTGAATAGCATAGAAATTAGCTTTAGGAGCCACTCAGCTGATCCGGGGCCTGGGGAGTGTCAAGTTAAAGTCCTAAGGTGCCCACATACCAAATTACAGCTTCGTAGAGTGAATAGCATAGAAATTAGCTTTAGGAGCCACTCAGCTGATCCGGGGCCTGGGCAGTGTCAAGTTAAAGTCCTAAGGAGCCCACATACCAAATTTCAGCTTCGTAGAGTGAATTGCATATAAATTAGCTTTAGGAGCCACTTTATAAAATACGCGCTACTTTTGTCTCACAATTTGGTCTCACTATTTGGTCTCACAATTTGGTCTCACTATTTTGTCTCACTATTTGGTCTCACTTTTTCCTGTTGTTTTTCGGCGGGGGGTCCCATCGCAAAAACCTGAAGGGTCAGGTTAAAATTTTAACAATGAATTTTGACGAGGAACTCATCAATGAAGTGAGGTTAAATTCACCGAGTCTCCCCCGCGTTTTGTACATTTTGTTAACTGATTTCCTTCTATTATTTGTTGAAGGCTCTAGTTCCACAGCATTTATGTAAATGTTTCCAAACAAAACTTCTGCGTCCTCGTCCATCTTTCCCCTTTTTTTAAATAAAAAATAAACCACCGAACGAATCCCGCTATGAACTGACCGCAGGAACGCATGAACTGGTCGTACGATCGGGTAGCACAACGCCTGGTCGTGCGAATAGGTTGCGCGAATTAGGACACATTTCGATCGGACGATCACCACACGATACGCGCGACCATCGTTGAATGCACGGTCGTACGATGACGTCCCAATTAGGACATAGTGTAACGCCTGCTGGGGTGATAACCGCGGGGCGTCAGCTATCCGAAAAGACTCCCAAGGAGCACATCCTCCTTTCCTACACCTACCCAAACCTACCCTACCTCCAGGCTTACGACAAATACCATTCTACACAGTGTAGTAGGTAGGCTAGTATTGACGGACCATGTAGGTTTTTCATCATTTTTCCATTGAACATGATATGACGCAGACATTCGAAACAGATTCGTATCTATGTGAAATTTGTAAAACTGCAATTATCACGTGCGAATTTCGTGGCATATCGCTCTCAAGCCCTTTGTATTTAGTACGAGTACAACGGGTTTTCCTGCTAGTATGTATTATAATTTGATGAAAACTATATCATTGCGCTCAAACGGCTGGACGAAATTTCACAGGATTTTTTGCTAAGTGGTCAATATCAACCGGAGAAGGTTCATTGCTAATCGTTTCAACTCTTAAATTCCTCCAAATTCGTGAAATTGGTCTTATTTACTGATGTCTGGGTTAATTTGGTTTAAATGTTGTGAAGTGCTTACATTGTTCGAAAGCTGTTAATATTGTTATCAACGTTCAGAATTGCATTTTGCCGTCGAATTTTGTCAACTGATTTTTTTTGTTTTTCTTCTTGCGTTGTGAGGTAGAATTGCGACTTATACAACAATAATTATAATTACTGTTATGAGATTAGGCACCTGTATACCTTCCTACTGCTTCGTTCATTTTCGCACTCCTTCATTCAACATAAATATAGGTAGAATACAAATGTTTTTCTACATTCTTATTTTCGCCCGAAGATCGAGTAGGGTTGCTGGCCCGTGGATAAGACGAAGTAGGTCCGCTAAGTAGGTTGGGGGGCTCCACAAGGCAAGAATCGATCATTGGCATCGAGTGTTCAGCTTCACATTGCGATGACACCCCTCCTACTACCTTCTTCCCCTAAGAACAATATTGTTGTTATGTATCGCACCAGTAGGTAATAGTGTAGGTACTTACAAAACTCTTCATTGGTAAAATAGAAGAGTAACCAGTTTATTCATAAACGGTTGATATGGATGGACCGTCTTCTTGTTTGAGAATAATATTCGTAGAGCTTGTTTTGGTTTATTATTCTGTGAATAATACACCTATGTATTCGCTCAGCAAAAATTTTTTATAACACCCCCTCAAAATTTTTTCTTTTCCGTTTCAAGGTGCGTAGATTCCAAAAATGCAATGTCCGTCCGCCGTCCGCCGTACGCCGTATCACGTGTACAGGCTTCATTTTCGGTCTAAAAAAATCGTTCTTTCGCACACATGCTCCATTTGGGCCCTAGTTGTGTCCCGAAACTTTTCAGCCCGATCGGAATATACCCAGGGGTGTTATGAGTGAAAATGTGTATAAAATAGGTACTTTTTGTGTTTTAGTAACATAGTAGTAAGATGAGATTTTGAGGTATCATATTCCATGTTTTTGGGGACGAGAAGACCGAATATTAAGTCGATTTTGACCAAGGAGTGGAAAATTGAGGATGTACCAGATGTTCAGCTCCCAAAATTGATTTTTCGTGAGTCAAAAACCTGGAAAATCGTCTGAAACCACAAGCAGTATGTATAATAACACTAGAAAAAGTGTCAACACGTGGATCAAGACGATTAAATGGCACTATCAATGATCAAAGATAGTTTAAAAAAAAAAAAAGCGTACCTAATTTGTGTTTTAGGGGCCAAAATTAATGGAAACCATCAGAAATAGCTATTTCGATTATTACACATAAAAGAAAAAATAAATGAACAGCCAGCATTTCTGTAGACCAATAAAATAATAGAATAATAAACCCATGTGACAAGGACTTTGCAGCGTTTTAAACTTGTTATTTTCCGCTAGTTCACGCTTCCACCTGAGACGAAGTCATTCGTAATATCTCAATTTTTACAGAGTGCCACGCTCAAGTAAATATACTTACTACTACTTACGTACTATAATTTTTTTTTTTTTTTAAATAAGCTAACGGACAGTATTTTGACTTGTCTACCATATAAAGAGCAATTTTCAGTGATTACGGACAACCCGCAGTATTAGGCTGAAGGAAACCCCGTTGCGAGTTGAAACATGTACCTACTTCGAAAAAAAAAATTTAAAAAAAACAAGCTGTGCAAAAATATTATTCTCAGACAGTAGTGATAACCAGAATTAGCCTAAACATACATCCCACTTCCTGTCGATTGCGAATAAAACCATTTTATCCATGGATAAAATACAGTTGTTGTATCGTAACAAGCATAGAACTCTTTCAAATTTCATGGTCACAAGACGGGAAGCCATCGCTGACAGCCATTCTATTGCCATGGAGTTTATCTCTACAAAGCGTTGACCCCCTTAAGAACAATACTGGTGTTAATACCCATCACCGTGTAATAGAACCTTTTTGGGCAACCCCCCCCCCCCCCCCACCACATCCTCTTCCAGTTCACTTGTGTACTTTTTTTCTGACGCCAGCACCTTCCTTCGCGCCTTGTCGATGGCCTCCAGCGAATCCGACCGTGAAACAGCTTCCTTTTCCTCTGGAACCCTTTTGAAGGGTCGTCCGTTCTTGTCTTCTTTAAGCGTTTAATCAATGGTTACTTTATTCCAACACCAACTAATGTGCAGTATTTGATATCGAAACCCAGATTTCACTCGCCTGATATAAAAAACCACAGTCATGCAGCATGGCTATAAGAGCGAATTTTCGAAGAAATAACTGATTTTATGTAGAATGTGATGTTTGGGATATCCCATTCAAATATGGGCAATCTTAAACTTATTGGGTAATTATAGGTATTCAAGTATGTACGTATATTGTAGTATTGGTACTGCAATATACGTACAGTTACGTATCCAACATACGTACAGTACGTATGTTACGTATCCAATACAGAGTAGGTATTGGATACGTAACAAATTTTTTGTTCCATTTTTTGCCGAGTAACACCTCGGTTTGTAGATTTTCCAACGCTGAACACGATGGTGAAGTCAGAATTGCGATATCCCATTCCCTTATCAGATTAGAGCAGACGAACCAGGAAGAACATCTCAAGAAATAACCACGTTCCTTCATCTTCAAAGTGCTCCAGTTTGAGAACGGAATGAGATATCGCAATTCTGATTTCACCATCGTGTTCAGCGTACAAAAACCTTTAAAATGAGGTGTCACTTGCCAGACTGTTGCATTTTGGGAATTTATGGGTAATTTTCCCCCCCTAAAACTCCCCAAAACTCCCCCTTAGAGTGACCCGATTCTGCCCATCTACGAACTTAGCCTGTCGGTTGCCAAGACAGATTTTTCATGCAAATTTGAACTTTTTATCTCAATTCTTTCGAGAGTTATCGTCTGGAATGACACATACATATATAAATTAATTGCTATGCAATTTTAACGCCGGGGGTCATGTGAAAAAAATGTCCTGTCACAAAAACGCGTCACGCAAAGAGGAATGTGATGAAGATGAGCACAAAGAGGAATGTGATAAAGATGAGCACAAAGAGGAATGTGATAAAGATGAGCACAAAGAGGAACGTGATAAAGATGAGCACAAAGAGGAATGTGATAAAGATGAGCACAAAGAGGAATGTGATAAAGAATTACCAACGTTATCTTTGTTACCTATGAATAACTAGTTACCTACATTTCATGGTAACGGGCGCCGCTTGGCATTTTTTAATGTGTTTCTATGGAAATTGGCCCCGTATTGGCAACGGCTCGTTTGAATTTGCATAGCAAATTCTCCTTTGTTATACGAAGTATAAGAACACATCCTTCGGGGGTGAGGAACGGCGAAGCCGTTCCGAGGGGGCGGAGCCCCCTTTGGGGGTCCAGGGGGCTTGCCCCCTGGCGAGGCCCGAAGGGCCGAGTATATATATATATATATATATATATATATATATATATATATATATATATATATACATATAATTTTTGGTGTCTTTCGGCAGTGAATTCAGGATGGTCTGAAACGGATTTTGGTATAAAAATCTTTCGGAAATTCGAGTTTTAAAAATTTTGGACCGAGAACAATAGCTTCCTTTTCTTCGAAAATTCGCTAATACAAAGCCAATCACTGAGATCCTCCATTCCATTACGTTACCTGCTTTGCAATAAAAACCGATCAAACGATAAATGTGCAAGATTTGTGTAAGATAACTGAAATGTCAGTAATCGTCTGCAAATGTCTAGGAGCTTATTTATGTTATTGTTGTTTCAACCATATCGGATTATTATTAAGTACAAAGTGTGATCCCTCGACTGCAAACTGTACTTAATAATAATCCCTTATTATTAAGTACAGTTTGCAGTCGAGAAATCCAGCCTTATTTATTATTATTAAGGTCATTCACAAAAAGGATCTAATAGATATAGTATATTTCCGCCATACCTAAAATGATGAAGTAGTTTAATGTTTATATTAATAATAACTACAAAAAAGTACAGTGTGTACAATTGTAATCTTTTTTTTTTTTTTTTAAATAAAATATAATAGAGCTTGGATCGAACAGAAAAACGCTGCAAATTATTACACAACGATTTATTATTTTCTTGTATAGACCCTTCTAGGTACGTAGATCACTGAATTCCTGTTATACGTAAGAGACTGAATAAGTAGGGTCGTTCTTTCCGTTGGATGCCGAGGTACCTAATAACCACCGATGTACCTACCTACTATAACCACCGATGCCACCCAGAGTCGAAGTATATCGTCCAGCGTTCGGCAATTTTGGTTTATTATTCCGTGAATAATACGCCTATGTATTCGCTCAGCAAAAAATTTTTATAACACCCCCTCAAATTTTTGTCTTTTCCGTTTCAAGGTACGTAGATTCCAAAAATACAATGTCCGTCCGCCGTACGCCGTATCACGTGTACCGGCTTCATTTTCGGTCTAAAAAAGTCGTTCTTTCGCATACAAGCTCCATTTGGGCCCTAGTTGTGTCCCGATTTGCAGCCTGATCGGAATATACCCAGGGTGTTATGAGTGAAAATGTGTGTAAAAATAGGTACTTTTTGCGTTTTAGCAACATGTTAGTAACATGAGCTTTTGAGGTATCTTTTTCCATGTTTTGGGGACCAGGACACCGAATATGAAGTCGATTTTGACCAAAGACGCGGAAATTGAAGTTTTACCAAAGGTTCAGCTCCCAAAATTGGTTTTTTATGAGTCAAAAACCTGGAAAACTGTCTGAAATCACCATCAGTTTGTATAATAACACTGGAAAAAGTGTCAACACGTGGATCAAGACGATTAAATGGCACTACGAATGATCAAAGATGATCTGGAAAAAAAGCGTACCTATTTCATGTTTTGGGGGCCAAAGTTGGTGGAAATCATCAGAAATAGCTATTTCAATCATTCCACATGAAAGAAACAATAAATTTAACAGCCAACAAGAATCTCTAGAACTCCAATAGAATAATAAACCCATGTGACAAGGACTTTGCAGCGTTTTTAAATTGATCTCGAACTTGGGGCATTTTTGAGACCACCCGGAGAACATTGTACGTCCAGCCGTCCGTTTGCACCGAAAAACTTCGTCAACATGATCGTGATTGAAACGGTATAAATCCGGACCTGAAATCTTTGCTAGGGAGCACCTGATTATAATCACGGACGGATGTATGAAGTCGAGTTGGTTGTTTTGTGATATTGTTTCCTTTGAAGAATGTGGTGTGTTGTTTCCTTTGAAGAAATTCCTTTGGTTTTGTTGATTAGATACTTTTATAACTTGAGCAAACTTTATAGGTAATTAATGAATAACGACAAATAAAAAATAATGACTGAATTATTGAATCCCGCGCATTTTTATGGCCAATTTTTATGAAACTGAATTCCCGAGCCGGCTCCAGTACTCGATTTAGGTCTTTCCTGATGGTAGGTATTGACCACAGAAAACAGCGATCTACGCAGAATCTATACAGATTAATAATAAACCGTTGTGTAATAATTTGAAGCGTTCTTAGGTCTGTGGGGCGGGTTCGGTTTGAGCCTTTCAAATACTTAGAAGAGCGATAATCGCTGCAGTGGGTGGACAACTCGGAAAGGTCGCTCCTCTAAAAACTCCGAAATACGACGCTCGCTAACATAAACTTCGGTTTCCTACGTGGGTTTCCGGAGGGTGTTCCAAAACTACAATAGGAATCCTACGAATAGGAGCCGGCATCAGTTGTTGAATCGACCGCAAAAGCGACGGAGTGTGACGTCACGGGAGTTTGACCGCCTCTGTATGTACGTATTAACCGGGTATTTGCGACGAGGCTTACAAGCTGGCTGTGTTCGACTGAACGGTGTGAAACAGGTGGTGTTGTAGGTAGCTGTGCGGCTAATATGCAATCTAGTGCCGGCTTCCAATAACATCAGTGGCCACACAGTGCAGCCTGGTGTGGGTCGTGTTATTGTGTTGACACGGCTTGTTGATATGGTGGATGGGAATGCACTGCCAGCTCAGATAGCAATAAATGAATCGTATGTTGGGATTATCAGTATTGTAGGTTGCGTTATATAACCTAACCGTGTTTATAGCGATCGGGTTCAGGTTCCATAAACAAGGACTATGTAGGAAAAATCTGTAGAGGGAATTTAGATAAAGCTGGAAAACTGGGATTTAGTTAAAACTTTGGATTGAGAGGGTTAAAGCTTTGGATAGTACAATAATAGAGAATACTGATTTACGCGGTCCAGATGCAAGATAAAGGAAACAGAATGTATACAATGCTGACAGAGTTTTTAGAAGTTTTGGTTTTAGTAGTTATTGTTTGTTACTGACGATGGTTTGCTCACCGGAACCGGTATTTAACTGTTTTTTCGTGTATTAGTGGAAATAGACTATTTTTTGACATTTTCATGTCTTTACTTTGGCGCACACACTCGAAAAGCGTTACCAGAAAGCGACAGGAAAACGCGATATGCACCATTTCTGATGATTTTCGCTTGCAACCGATTCGTTTCTACGGAACTTCATGTTTGCCATTTTTCATCGTACAAAAATCGTTCACCACTCGTTGGAATCGTGTGATTTTATTGAATATTTTCTTGTTAACCGTACCCCCGTACCTTGCGCGGTAGCTGAGCTGAGCATGATGAAAAAACGCTGCAAAGTCCTTGTCACATGGGTTTATTATTCTATTGGACATACGTACAGAAATGTTGGCTGTTCATTTATTGTTTCTTTCACGTGAAATAATTTAAATAGCTATTTCTGATGGTTTCCACCAATTTTGGCCCCCAAAACACAAATTAGGTACGCTCTTTTTTTTCAATTTATCTTTGATCATTGGTAGTGCCATTTAATCGTCTTGATGCACGTGTTGACACTTTTTCTAGAGTTATTGTACAAATTGATGGTGATTTCAGACGATTTTCCAGGTTTTTGCCTCATAAAAAATCAATGTTGGCAGCTGAACCTTTGGTAGAACCTCAATTTTCCACACTTTGGTCAAAATCGACTTCATATTTGGTCTTCTCGTCCCCAAAAACATGGAAAACGATACCTCAAAAGCTCATGTTACTAAAACACAAAAAGTACCTATTTTAATCCACATTTTCACTCATAACACTCCTGGGTATATTCCGATCGGGCTGCAAAGTTTCGGAACACAACTAGGGCCCAAATGGAGCATGTGTGCGAAAAAACGACTTTTTTAGACCGAAAATGAAGCCGGTACACGTACGCGTACGGCGTACGGCGGACGGACATTGCATTTTTGGAATCTACGCACCTTGAAACGGAAAAGAAAAAAGTTTGAGGGGGTGTTATAAAAATTTTTTGCTGACCGAATACATAGGTGTATTATTCACAGAATAATAAACCAGAAGGTGGGTAAACAAGGTAGTCAGCAACACAGGTAATGAAGAGTCATTGTTTACTTGCACCTTACCTTGCACCACTGTGTAACCCGGATCATGGTAACCCTTGCAACCCGTAAATGATTCCGTAAATTATCCCTAAATTGTTGTATTTCCTTTCAAGTCCTCACCAAATAGCGTTACAATTTCTTTTCTGATGATGAAGAAAGAACAAGCGAGAATGATTCTTAGGTACCTACCTACTGTCAAGATAAAGCTTGTGATAAAACATGAAAATGTCTCACTGTGTTGCGGACTTGTACGCAGGCGTTTTTTTTTTCAATAACTCCGTTTTGGTTTATTATTCTGTGAATAATACACCTATGTATTCGCTCAGCAAAAAATTTTTATAACACCCCCTCAAACTTTTTTCTTTTCCGTTTCAAGGTGCGTAGATTCCAAAAATGCAATGTCCGTCCGCCGTCCGCCGTCCGCCGTATCACGTCTACAGGCTTCATTTTCGGTCTAAAAAATTCGTTCTTTCGCACACATGCTCCATTTGGGCCCTAGTTGTGTCCCGAAACTTTTCAGCCCGATCGGAATATACCCAGGGGTGTTATGAGTGAAAATGTGTGTAAAAATAGGTACTTTTTGCGTTTTAGCAACATGTTGGTAACATGAGCTTCTGAGATATCGTTTTCCATGTTTTTGGGGACGAGAAAACCGAATATTAAGTCTATTTTGGCCAAAGACTGGAAAATTGAGTTCTACCTAATGTTCAGCTCCCAAAATTGATTTTTTATTAGTGAAAAACCAGGGAAATCGTCTGAAATCACCATCAGTTTGTACAATAACACTGGAAAAAGTGTCAACACGTAGATCAAGACGATTAAATGGCACTACCAATGATCAAAGATAGTTAAGAAAAAAAAGAGCGTACCTAATTTGTGTTTCAAGAGCCAAAATTAATGGAAACCATCAGAAATAACTATTTCGATTACTACGCACGAAAGAAACAATAAATGAACAGCCAGCATTTCTATAGGTATGTCCAACAGAATAATAAACCCATGTGACAAGGACTTTGCAGCGTTTTTGGTTTATTATTCTGTGAATAATACACCTATGTAATCGCTCAGCAAAAAATTTTTATAACACCCCCTCAAACTTTTTTCTTTTCCGTTTCAAGGTGTGTAGATTCAAAAAATGCAATGTCCGTCCGCCGTATCACGTGTACAGGCTTCATTTTCGATCTAAAAAAGTCGTTCTTTCGCACACCTGCTCCATTTGGGCCCTAGTTGTGTCCCGAAACTTTTCAGCCCGATCGGAATATACCCAGGGGTGTTATGAGTGAAAATGTGTGTGAAAATAGGTACTTTTTGCGTTTTAGCAACATTTTGGTAACATGAGCTTTTGAGGTATCGTTTTCCATGTTTTTGGGGACGAGAAGATCGAATATGAAGTCGATTCTGGCCAAGGAGTGGAAAAGTGAGGTTGTACCAGATGTTCAGCTCCCAAAATTGATTTTTTATGAGTCAAATACCTGCGAAATCACCATCAATTTGTAGAATAACACTAGAAAAAGTGTCAACACGTGGATCAAGACGATTAAATGATGGCACTACCAATGATCAAAGATAATTTGAAAAACAAAAACAAATCGTACCTACCTAATTTGTGTTTTGGGGGCCAAAATTGGTGGAAACCATCAGAAATAGCTATTTCAATTATTTCACATGAAACAAACAATAAATGTACAGCCAACATTTCTGTAGAATAATAAACCCCATGTGACAAGGACTTTGCAGCGTTTTCTTTGATAGAGGCTGTTCTAAATATCAGTGCCTTGTCTGTTTTTTCCAGGTATCGATTAAATGCAATTCCTTTGTTTTTAAAATTTGATCATCAAAGACATTAATTAGACTTTTATTTGATTTGAAGAACCTTCAAATTTTCAATTTACTTGGAATTTAAGGTACTTGAAAATAATTAGAAGATCGAGCTGACTGCAGGTTATCGAGCAAATAATATTCGTAATTCCGATATTATCAAGACCGTCGGAGTCGTCCGATTTATGCGATTCTCCGGTACCTCTCACAGAGCTGGCCCGAGGAAGAGGAATGTCGAGGCGTTTTACATCCCCATTATATCCGTTTGATACAGTTAGCGGCCCACATCAGGAAGGGACGCTCCACATCACACAATAACAGATACCTTCTGAGAGGCTCGGATAGCGTTCGGTTGCATTATTTTCTCTTCTTTTCAAACCTGCAACAGAACTACTAAGCGAGCCATTTTCCAGTCCGCAATCGTGCGAAACGCTTAGCTTCTGAATCAGTCTCACGGTAATAATGCTACTGCAATATTCCACTAGAAAATTAGGCCAACACCAGGATGAGAATGCATAGGGGGGCCATTGAGGACATAACGATGTGATAACTTCTGAAGGTGTCACTTCGCACATTATGTTGACACGATTACCTTTCAAATCAAACTTCCAATATGGGTATTTTACTGCATTCGAAAATATGTATGCATTTTTATGAATTTAATGTCGTACTGAGGCCATCATTGGATTTTGGATTCTCAGTACAAATATTTATGGTCCATGTTGTGTATGCTGAGTGCAGTCCCTACACCCTTTTATTCGCCTCTTTGACGACTCCATAAAAACGCAGTAAATTCTTCCACGACAGTATTCATTATGTTCAGTATAGAAATAGCCCTCCAGTCCCAACCACTTTTCCGAACGCTACACCCATGAAATAAACATCATTACTAGAATGAGTGATAAAAGTACGGGTTTGGACTTCAAATGAACGGGCTGACATATTGTGGGAAGCAGGTCGCATGTTGGCCTCAAGTGAAATACGTCAAAATTTGGCTGTAGTACAAGCGAAAAAGCTTCCCCGAAGAAGCATTGCGACCAAATAATGACAAAAGAGTAATAAATTATGAATAGGTGAGTTCACAATATTTTCAAGGCAGTTCCAGGGTCATGAAAGAGTGAGAAAAAAGTAATTATACAGATATTTTGGGAAAATTTGAAAGTTTTTAGCGTAGAAATAGCCTAGGTCGGAATAATAGTCTGGAGTTATACCTATTTAAATAAATGAAAAAATATACCCAATACATACTACATACGACTTCATGTAATACTTAATAAATGCGCATGAAGAAAAGTTGGTAAGGGACAACTTTTTAACCGTGTCTGGTCATAAACTTTTCATTACCTAAGATTTCTTGAAAAATCGCTACCGTTGCGACCATGCATTGGTTTTTCCCTGGTTCCTAACGGAATTTAGATTCAGATTACTGTTCCATCTGTAATAATACTAATAATACTCTTAATAATTCATTTCGATGTACGTCACCTTTTTTGGTATGACAGTTCTATATTAAAAAAATTTACAAAAATAGAGAAATAGGTAGTCAATTTACAAATATTTTTAAAACTGGTAGGTAAGTCTGTACTTTAGAAAAAAGTCCAGAGCGGGCCTTTCTCAAAATATTCATCTAAAATCTAAAGTTCTAAAGAATAGGTTGTGCCACTCAGCATACACCTTTCCAGTCTTGATTTTAATTGGCGTGTTGGTAACATCTTGATATGTACACTGCCCTCCTAACCTCCTAAGACTACATAAATATAGTATCTACATATTTTTTTGAAAATCGAGTTTCTTTTACGTAATATGATTTTTGGCGACTGCGTCTTTCAAGGCAGAATTTTTTATTATAGGTATAATGTTATTCACCTTGGAATCGAGAGTAAATAAAAAACCTTCCATAGCGGCAACTCCACGCTTCCATACGCAAAATACACTGGCCTAGCGCCGCATCTACTTAGTTCTACAACAAAATACCCATAACTACGAGAAAGTACGCCGTATATCGACAGAGATATTCCTTTGTTGTTGTCTCATTTGTTTTCCTACTTTCTTTTTAAATTTATAATTATATACATGGGGTCCTGATTAGTCTCTTGACCCGTCGCCACGGGCTTCAGCCTTTAGACGGGCAATATTTGTTCTGCAAACTATTTTGCTAACTTTGTACTCCATGATGTATTGTGAATAAATGAAAAAGTATTGATTGATTGATTGATTGAACTGCGGCGTTCTTGCTTAGCTCAGGTCCTTTCTATGTAGATATGGCGCGTCAAGCTTAGCACTTTAGTTACGGCTCCCAGCCTTGTTTTCAACCCATAACCATAATACATTGGCCGCCCATCTCTTGTAGATAAGGCGCGAGGAAGAAACGCATAGTGCGATAGCCGTATCTAGCAAATTTGGAGAATTTTGCTCATTTTCATAAAAAATTGTACTCGGATTATTTCAAATGTTTCCGAGTAGTTGCAGAAATGGTTGAGTAAAGAACAGAGAAAGAAGCCGTATAATTCTAGCATTCTTAGGAAGAACGCAGTTAACCCCCAACTTTAACCTCGTTTTTCTCAGTTATATGTCAACTGTAGATACAGTGGTCTTAGGAGGGCAGTACACTGCCAGCTATTTCGTTGGGCTGCGTGCGAGTCGCAGTCGGGCTGTTGCAGATCGCTGGAGTGGCGAGTTGTGCATGGGTGGTCAGCGCGGGGGATTGCATACCCCAAGATGAACAAACTACGATATAGATACGATATATCCTCCGATTCAAAAGTTCTACACCACATACAGAGGCATGATTATCATGTAAAGTAGTAAGTTAAGGGGTGCAGGAAGCTATATTGAGCGGCTATAAATTCATAGCTATAAGAGTAGAATACCTCGTATGGATGACATGTGCTGAACGGGTCCCATGGAATTACCTACAGCCATCGACGTCGATGACATGTTTGCGACGTAACCGGGAATTACGCGCGGTGCCCTCCTCCACCACCTGGCCGGTTTATAACCCATGATAATATGCTTTGAAGACAAATATTACCACCGCAGCAACAATCAACCTGGCTTTCATATCTACTTAGAACCATTTGTAACTATTAGGCCCTCCAGTACTCCTCCCCTCTCTCCCTGCTAAAGAGTAATGTTAGCTCCCCACCGCCCGACGTGCATTATTGATACATTGACCCAATAAACTGAATATCGATGTTGTATCGAGCATGAAGCCGGTGCAAATTATTCTGGAAGTCCTTCACCATTTCCTATCGTTTCGTTGTTCGATATTCTGTAAATGGACCATTTGAAACGAGCAATACAAACATTTTGTAATCTACGCAGAAGGGGCATCTATACAGGTAAATAATAAAGCGTTGTGTAATAATTTGCAGCGTTTTTTATTGCTTTTTCGGATTCTACGTATCTTGAAACGTAAACCATAAAATTTTGAGGGGTGGGGGAGGGGGGGTTAAATTTTTTATTTTCATGCTCGATTGCAAAGGTCATTATTGAAAATAATAAACCAAAATGATGGATCTTTTGGATTTTGAGGATAGGCACTTTTGCAACTTGAACAAACTGTTTATTTGGTAAATAATTACACAACAGTAAATAATTACACAATGGTAAATTATTACACAACTGTAAATTATTACAAAACGGTTTATACTATCTACGCTTCTATACAGGTAAATTATTACGCACCGGTTTATTATTTACCTTATGCTTCATGAATAACTACAAATAATTATTAATTAATGAATCCCGCGCTTTTGTATGAAACTTTAATTCCCGGGCCGGCTCCAGTGCTCCATTTAGGGTTTTCCTGGGGGGAGCTCGTGGGTACTGACCACAGAAAACGGTGATCTACGCAGAAGGGGAATCTATACAGGTAAATAATTAACCTTTGTGTAATAATTTGCAGCGTTTTTTCTTTATTAGAGATGATCATCAGGCTCATCTCTGACTTCAACATGATATCGTTAACCCTTACTTAAATATACGGAAGATTGGTTGTCTTAAATATAGGAAGATTGGTTGTCTTTATTAGAGATAACGGTTACAAAATTAGGGGTTGTATCTTGAAAACCCGATATTAATTTAATTGAAATTACCTATCCCTTAAAACTTCCGAGGGAGCATTCGTGAATGTTTGCTGAATCTGTAACACGTAGACCAGTTTTGAATTTGGTGACACGTCGGCCTGTGAGGCCCGGAAACACCTGGCTTAATTGTTGCCTTATGCCACATGGGCATCTGACAAACAGTAAATAAAATGGCAAAAATAAACGCAAATAATGAAGTTCTGGAGGAAAACTGTTGAGGTGGAGTGAAATAGATGCCCCTTCTGCGTAGATCACTGTTTTCTGTGGCCAATTCTTCCCTCATGGTCAAGTATAATGAACCATTTGTGTAATAACTTGCCCATCAATAATACTTCAACGGTTGTTCAAGTTGCAAAAGTACCGATCAACAAAATCCAGCCCCTTCTTGTTACATGAACCGTTGTGTAATAATTTACCGTTTTGTAATACTTTACCGTTGTGTAGTAATTTGCCGTTCTGTAATAATTTACCGTTGTGTAATAATTTGCCGTTGTGTAATAATTTACCATTTACTCATCCATAATACTTCAACGTTTCTCCAAGTTTCGGAAGTACCTACCTACCAACAAAATCCAATAGTCCATCGCTTATTAAATGAAATAATATCGCAGAACAACCAACTCGACTTCATACAGCCATCCCTGATTATAATCAGGTGCTCCCTAGTGATGATATCTGGGCCGGATTTATACCGTTTGATTCACGATCGTGTTGACGAAGCTTTTTGGTGCACACGAACGGCTGGACGTACAATGCTCCGGGTGGTCTCAAAAAATTGTTTAGCTCAAGACAAATTTAATAACGTAAAAAAAACCATACCCTTCTATCGAAAGTTTTCGAGATACGGCGTTCTGAAAATTTCAACCCCTATTTTGGACCCCTTAGAGATGACTGACAGTAAAGTCGAGCTTCGAGGAGCAACTAGACCCCGAACGGAACCTTTAACCCGAATTTCATCAATGCTTTTCATGGTAACTAAGAAGAGCGGCCAGTACGGCGTACGGCGGACAGACAGAAATTTTTTAATTGCATTTTCGGATTCTACATACCTTGAAACGTAAACCATCAAATTTTGAGGTGGGGCGTTAGCATTTTTTTTCCATGCTCGATTCCAATGGTTCATTAGGTGTTGAAAATAATAAACCAAAAAATCATCGATGTTACATTTTGTTTGTCCCGAATTACCTACCTATGCATATATATAATATAAAACAAAGGGTGTGCAGAACCTTGTACAAGAATGAAAAGGCACTTTATAGGTATAGAAGACGGAATTACTTGAAAAATAACAGGACTCATGAATAATACAAGTTCATTCTGCAGATGATGAGTCCTGTGGCATCAAAATGCAAAGCGGGCGAGGAATAATAAATTGTCAGACGCTCAAAGACCGGTAATGGATGTAGTGGATGGCTCGAACCACGTGGATGTGTTTTAGAAATCCTCCATATTTTTGTAAAGCACTTGCATCTTTAAGAGCCATAATTTGGAGAAATAAAACAGTCATGTACTCTGATCTCCATCGTCAGATGGTATCAATCCTCGGAATATACGAGGTATTTTTGTGTACCCAGTGACGGTAGTTCACTTCTCTCCTGCCTGGCTTTCCGTATCTCATCTTCCTGATTAATAGGACGAACCAGTTAGAATTTAACCCGATGTTAACTGGCCGAACTAAGCTGTTCCTGAGAAGTTTGGATATTTGGCACACGAAGAGCTCCTTATTGATTCATGTTAGATATTTTCAGAATTTTTCGGGTCGAAGAGAAAACTTTTTAAATCTTCACACGAAGTTCAAGGGAGCAGGAAAAGTACTCAGGTTACTGAATGAATGGGGCAGTATCGAACCTATCTCTACTGAACTTACTTACTACATACTACAAGTTCGTTACTGGTACAACTGTTACAACGAGATACTTGCTTTCGAAAAAAATGATATCAACTTGTAATAAGAACAGAAAATCATGAGCGCGAGGTTGAGACACCAATGCTTCATGGCCTTTTTACCAGTCACAACTGACCGAAGGTTTATGGTTAAAATGAATCGCTTTATTTGTTTAGCCCGAGGATGAGAGGTAGCCTAACCATTCGTCCCTGGACAACAGGGAACTCTGCACGTTTTGAAATTTAATGATACGTGAAACTATAGCCCATTTCATACTGCAATGTCCACTGTATGAGCCGTGCAGGGACTACCACCTGAAAGAGTTCCAGCCACCCAACGAAGAAGATGAGCGAAATGCAATGTGCAGCGTACTGGAAATAGGGAGTGGTAGAAGATGACTGCCCGGTACACACTGCGATCTTGACGTTGAGGGCATTTTTGCTCGAAATGAGAACTAAAGCACCTCCGGACTGAACACGCCAAATCCCCGATAAGCTGACTGCCGAAGCAAAAGAAACAGCTTTAACGATGCCTATGAAGATTTTCCCTTTTTTCTGTCTTAGAATGGACCTAGGTATATCGTCTACACAATGAAATATCTTTATTTGTTTTGGAAAATTATTTTGAAAAGCCATATAAAGATTACGTCAGTATTAATTAGTTTAAATTTAAATTATCGTCGAAGTTCCTCTTAATTTTGTAACTTTGGAATCTGAACCGTTGTTAACAGTCTTATATCAATTCAATTCAATTCAATTCTTTATTCAAAAACATATTTAATACATAATATTGTATAATATAAGTACAGAAATATGAGAAAAACGCTGCAAAGTCCTTGTCACATGGGTTTATTATTCTATTGGAGTTCTAGAGATTCTTGTTGGCTGTTAAATTTATTGTTTCTTTCATGTGGAATGATTGAAATAGCTATTTCTGATGATTTCCACAAATTTTGGCCCCCAAAACATGAAATAGGTACGCTTTTTTTTTCTTTTTTTTTAAGATCATCTTTGATCATTGGTAGTGGCATTTAATGGTCTTGATTCACCTGTTTACACTTTTTCCAATGTTATTGTACACATTGATGGTGATTTCAGACAGTTTTCCAGGTTTTTGACTCATAAAAAACCAATTTTGGGAGCTGAACCTTTGGTAAAACCTCAATTTCCGCGTCTTTGGTCAAAATCGACTTCATATTCGGTCTTCTCGTCCTCAAAAACATGGAAAAAGATACCTCAAAAGCTCATGTTACTAACATGTTGTTAAAACGCAAAAAGTACCTATTTTTATACACATTTTCACTCATAACACCCCTGGGTATATTCCGATCGGGCTGAAAAGTTTCGGGACACAACTAGGGCCCAAATGGAGCATGTGTGCGAAAGAACGATTTTTTTAGACCGAAAATGAAGCCTGTACACGTGATACGGCGTACGGCGTACGGCGGACGGCGGACGGACATTGCATTTTTGGAATCTACGCACCTTGAAACGGAAAAGAAAAAATTTTGAGGGGGTGTTATAAAAATTTTTTGCTGAGCGAATACATAGGTGTATTTTTTTTTTTTTTTTTTTTTTTTAAACAACATGCTCCACATGAGTACTACATGTTATGTGGTACACAATAAATTAAAATAATAAAACTAAATATCATACCATTAATGAAAAGAAGAACAAATAAACTAAATGAGTGATTTCGCCACAAAGTAAGAAATTAATAAAATCATAAATAAAGTTCAATTGGAATGTCCAAGCAGTCGAAATTCACGATGAACCTCCGCAGAGGCTTCATGTATAAAGCGAGGAGGTCACGATCCGACGGAGGCCAATGTCCGCCCGTTGTGACGACATCCCTGATGAAGGGTGCGCGATACTGCTCCAAAAGGTGGCAGTCGGAAAGCAGGTGCGAGAAGGTTTGTGGTGTCGAGTCATCGCACAAACATGCTGGCGTAGAAATTATGCCAAAACGGTGGAGATAATGCCTGCTGCGACCATGGCCCGACAAGATTTGCGTGAGTCGGTAATCATCTGGGATGGTTACTCGCTGCCGCGACTCGATTGATGGGAAAAATCGTTTGGTTTGCTCACCCTTCGTCGTTGCATTCCAACGAATCTCCCACCTCCTCACTCCATCGCCTGCCAAGTGGTGCTTCAGGGCTGTTCTCGGGAAGAGACAGTATGAGCTGATCCTAACGAGCTCGAGCGACGCCTCCTTTGCCAACATATCCGCCCGTTCATTCCCAACATCACCCGCGTGCGCCTTCACCCACCGCACACTCAGGGGCAACAGCGCCGTGTGAAGCTCCGATATGAGTCTCCTCGCTGCTTCGACTAGTTGGCTATGACAGTTCGGATTTCTGAGGGACTCAAGGCACACCTTACTGTCTGTGAATACCGCGAATCCAGTATCTTCGTAGTGTCGATAAACGTCCCTTATCCACTCCAAAGCCTTCACAAGAGCCAATGCCTCCGCCTGGTTGTTGGAACAGGAGCCATCCAGCCTGAACTTCGCCTGCTCCAACTCCCGGCCCTCACAGTACACCACAAAGGCGCACCCGACCGAAGCTGCTGTTTTGCTGCCGTCAGTATACACTAAGAGGACCCTCCGTTGTGCAAGCTCCCGCACATCCAACACCGCAGCCACATTTCCCACCGAGGGGTGGTTCCAATCCGATGTGTGTATTATTCACAGAATAATAAACCAAAACCACGTTCATGAATGGCCCCTAAAGGTCTTGACGACCCGTCCAGGTTGTCACTGAACTAGCTTATTAGTTTGGATTGAGCGTGTACTTTTAGCTGGATATGATTTTACACAATAAAAACTTTTGATTTGATTTGATACTACTACAGAACTGGTAGGACGAGGTAGTCAGTTTTGGAACAGGGATATTAACTTGTTGAAAAAAAAAAAAAAAAAAAATGAGCACTAGGTTGGACATACCGCTGGCTTCGTGGGCTTTTACCAATCAAAACTGGCCGAAGGTTTATGATTAAGATGAATCGCTTTATTTATTCCGCCCGAGGATGAGAGGTAGCCTGATAATTCGGATTGGTTGTCTACCGTCCTACAACACATTCGGCTGGCTTGAGGAGCCGTGGGGCCATTCGCATCAATCAACGGCTGCTGACCTGCCGAGTCTCCTTCTGGAGTCCGGTTCTGAAACATTCATATTATTTATCAAGTTAATCATTCCCTTTAAAAAATCGCGCTATTCATATTAAAATGTTATTGTTGCCAAAAAGTTGCTGATCTTCTATACTGATCAATGTAGTGTTCAAGGTCTGCAGAGTTGATTTTCCTGATTAGCTGAACTCTGTGATGGAAATTGGCGTTGTGAGAAGAATTTTGTTTGGTGATGGTTCCTTATGAGGACTGAGAAAATATTGAAACACTGAATTTTTCCGCACACAGGCTCCATTTAAGCTCCTAGGTGAGCCCGATCGGAATATACCCATGGGTATTAGGTGAAAAAATGGGTGTAAAAGAACCCTGCAAATGCATGCATGGGTTAATTACTCTATTAGACATGCCTCAAAAATGTTGGACATAGCTACAGATTTACTGTTTCTTTCATGTGCAATAATTTGAATAGCTATTTTCGATGGTTTTCACCAATTTTGGCCACCAATAACAAGAGTTAGGCTCCTATTTTGACAAATGATCATTGATCATTGATAGTGTCATTTAATTGTATCGATTCACGTGCTAAAATACTACTCTAAAGTTACTTTAAAAATGTATGGTGATGTCAGACAATTTTCCAGGTTTTTAACTCATAAAAATAGAATTTTGGGAGCTGAATCTTCGTTACAACCTCAATTCTTCACTAATTAGTCAAAATCAACTTCATATTCGGTCTTCTCGCCCTAAAAAACGTGGAAAACTGTACCTCAAAAACTTGAAAAACCCTATTTTTACACACATTTTTCACCCATAACACCCCTGGGTGTATTCCGATCGCTCTGAAAAAATGCGGGACACAACTGGGGCCCAAATGGAGCCTGACAGCGAAAGAACGCATTTTTTATACCGAAAATAAAAGTAGATATGGATGATACGGCGTACGTCGGACGGACAGCATTTTTGGAATGTACGCACCTTGAAACGTAAAAGACAAATTTTTGAGGGGGTTCTCGAAAAAACTTTTTGCTGAGCGAATACGCAGTTCTATTTTTCACAGAATAATAAACCTGAATGCAATATCCGTACGCCGTCCGCCGTATCATCTATATCTCCCTTTATTTTCGGTCTGAACAATTCGTTCTTCCGCACACAGGGTAAGCAAGTTTGGGCCCCAGTTGTGTTCCGAAACTTTGCAGACCGATCGGAATGTACTGGAATGTACGTGTTATGGGTGAAAAATGGTTGTAAAAATATGGTTTTCCGGTGTTGTAACATAAGCTTGTGAGGTATCGGTTTCCTTGTTTTATGAAACTGTAATTCACGGGCCTGTTCCCAGTACTTGACTTAGGGCTTTCCTGGGGGGATCTCGAAGGTAGGGATTGACCACAGACAACCGTGATCTACGTAGAAATCTATGCCTGTGAATAATAAACTTCTAGCCGTTCGTTCACAGTAAGGTCCTGCATTTTGGCTTCGTTAACATGAGTGTGAATGAAACATTATAGATCCTGCCCAGATATCATTGCCAGGGAACACCTGGTTATAATCACGGATGGCTTTATGAAATCGAGCTGGTTGATTTGTGATATTATTTCATTCGAAGAATGATGGATGACTCCTGGATTTTGTTGATAGGTACTTTTGTAACTTGAACAAACGTTATGCTTCATGAATAACAACAAATAATTAATTATTGAATTCTTGTATCCACCTCATATTTATGAAGCTGTAATTAACGGGCTGGCTCCAGTACTCGATTTAGGGATTTTCCCGGGGGAGCTAGAGGTTAGGTTTGAGCCCAGAAAACAGTGATATAAGCAGAAGAGCTAGCAGGGCTATATACAGGGTGGAGGGGTAGGGCTCTATACAGGTAAGTAGTAAGCCGTTGTGTAATAATTTGCAGTGTTTTTCTTGCTCGAGTCCAAAATTGGTAGGCTATTGTAAATTGATAATTTTCGCTCTTCTTTATGAATTCTGGACAAAAAAAGTCGTTATTTTGTTCCTATTTGGACAGGTATGTCTCCTTTAGAATTCGAAAGGGACGAGCGGCTGACAGTTTGGTCTTATGAAACCCATGCGAAAGGCCTGAAGGAATGGAACCTCTACACAGGTAAATAGTAAGCCGTTGTGTAATAATTTGCAATGTTTTTCGTGCTCAATTACAAAACTGGTAGGTTATTGTAAATTGATAATTTTCGCTCTTTATGAATACTTGACAAAAAAAGTCGTTATTTTGTTCCCATTTGGACGGGTATTTCTGCTTTAGAATTCGAGAGTGGCGAGCGGCTGACAGTTTGGTCTTATGAAATGTTCACATGCGAAAGGCCTGAAGGAATGGAACCTCTACACAGGTAAATAGTAAGCCGTTGTGTAATAATTTGCAGTTTTTTTCGTGCTCAGTTCCAAAATTGGTAGGTTATTGTAAATTGATAATTTTCGCACTTCTTTATGAATTCTGGACAAGAAAAAATGTCGTTATTTTGTTCGCAGTTGGACAGGTATTTCTGCTTTAGAATTCGAAAGGGGCTAGTGGCTGACAGTTTCGTCTTATGAAATGTTCACAAGCCAAAGGCCTGAAGGAGTGGAACCTCTATACAGGTAAATAGTAAGCCGTTGTGTAATAATTTGCAGTGTTTTTCGTGCTCAATTACAAAATTGGTAGGTTATTGTAAATTGATAATTTTCGCACTTCTTTATGAATTCTGGACAAGAAAAAATGTCGTTATTTTGTTCGCAGTTGGACAGGTATTTCTGCTTTAGAATCCGAGATTGGCGAGCGGCTGACAGTTTCATCTTAGGAAATGTTCACAAGCGAAAGGCCTGAAGGAATGGAATAAATAGTAAGCCGTCGTGTAATAATTTGCAGTGTTTTTCGTGCTCAGTTCCAAAATTGGTAGGTTATTGTAAATTAATAATTTTCGCACTTCTTTATGAATTCTGGACAAGAAAAAATATCGTTATTTTGTTCGCAGTTGGACAGGTATTTCTGCTTTAGAATTCGAAAGGGGCTAGTGGCTGACAGTTTGGTCTTATGAAATGTTCACAAGCGAAAGACCTGAAGGAATGGAACCTCTATACAGGTAAATAGTAAGCCGTTGTGTAATAATTTGCAGTTTTTTTCGTGCTCAGTTCCAAAATTGGTAGGTTATTGTAAATTGATAATTTTCGCACTTCTTTATGAATTCTGGACAAGAAAAAATGTCGTTATTTTGTTCGCAGTTGGACAGGTATTTCTGCTTTAGAATTCGAAAGGGGCTAGTGGCTGACAGTTTCGTCCTATGAAATGTTCACAAGCCAAAGGCCTGAAGGAGTGGAACCTCTATACAGGTAAATAGTAAGCCGTTGTGTAATAATTTGCAGTGTTTTTCGTGCTCAATTACAAAATTGGTAGGTTATTGTAAATTGATAATTTTCGCACTTCTTTATGAATTCTGGACAAGAAAAAATGTCGTTATTTTGTTCGCAGTTGGACAGGTATTTCTGCTTTAGAATCCGAGATTGGCGAGCGGCTGACAGTTTCATCTTAGGAAATGTTCACAAGCGAAAGGCCTGAAGGAATGGAATAAATAGTAAGCCGTCGTGTAATAATTTGCAGTGTTTTTCGTGCTCAGTTCCAAAATTGGTAGGTTATTGTAAATTAATAATTTTCGCACTTCTTTATGAATTCTGGACAAGAAAAAATATCGTTATTTTGTTCGCAGTTGGACAGGTATTTCTGCTTTAGAATTCGAAAGGGGCTAGTGGCTGACAGTTTGGTCTTATGAAATGTTCACAAGCGAAAGACCTGAAGGAATGGAACCTCTATACAGGTAAATAGTAAGCCGTTGTTTAATAACTTGCAGTGTTTTTCGTGCTCAATTACAAAATTGGTAGGTTATTGTAAATTGATAATTTTCGCACTTCTTTATGAATTCTGGACAAGAAAAAATGTCGTTATTTTGTTCGCAGTTGGACAGGTATTTCTGCTTTAGAATCCGAGATTGGCGAGCGGCTGACAGTTTCATCTTAGGAAATGTTCACAAGCGAAAGGCCTGAAGGAATGGAATAAATGGTAAGCCGTCGTGTAATAATTTGCAGTGTTTTTCGTGCTCAGTTCCAAAATTGGTAAGTTATTGTAAATTAATAATTTTCGCACTTCTTTATGAATTCTGGACAAGAAAAAATGTCGTTATTTTGTTCGCAGTTGGACAGGTATTTCTGCTTTAGAATTCGAAAGGGACTAGTGGCTGACAGTTTGGTCTTATGAAATGTTCACAAGCGAAAGGCCTGAAGGAATGGAACCTCTATACAGGTAAATAGTAAGCCGTTGTGTAATAATTTGCAGTGTTTTTCGTGCTCAATTACAAAATTGGTAGGTTATTGTAAATTGATAATTTTCGCACTTCTTTATGAATTCTGGACAAGAAAAAATGTCGTTATTTTGTTCGCAGTTGGACAGGTATTTCTGCTTTAGAATCCGAGATTGGCGAGCGGCTGACAGTTTCATCTTAGGAAATGTTCACAAGCGAAAGGCCTGAAGGAATGGAATAAATGGTAAGCCGTCGTGTAATAATTTGCAGTGTTTTTCGTGCTCAGTTCCAAAATTGGTAAGTTATTGTAAATTAATAATTTTCGCACTTCTTTATGAATTCTGGACAAGAAAAAATGTCGTTATTTTGTTCGCAGTTGGACAGGTATTTCTGCTTTAGAATTCGAAAGGGACTAGTGGCTGACAGTTTGGTCTTATGAAATGTTCACAAGCGAAAGGCCTGAAGGAATGGAACCTCTACACAGGTAAATAGTAAGCCGTTGTGTAATAATTTGCAGTGTTTTTCGTGCTCAGTTCCAAAATTGGTAGGTTATTGTAAATTGATAATTTTCGCACTTCTTTATGAATTCTGGACAAGAAAAAATGTCGTTATTTTGTTCGCAGTTGGACAGGTATTTCTGCTTTAGAATCCGAGATTGGCGAGCGGCTGACAGTTGCATCTTAGGAAATGTTCACAAGCGAAAGGCCTGAAGGAATGGAACCTCTACACAGGTAAATAGTAAGCCGTTGTGTAATAATTTGCAGTGTTTTTCGTGCTCAATTACAAAATTGGTAGGTTATTGTAAATTGATAATTTTCGCACTTCTTTATGAATTCTGGACAAGAAAAAATGTCGTTATTTTGTTCGCAGTTGGACAGGTATTTCTGCTTTAGAATCCGAGATTGGCGAGCGGCTGACAGTTTCATCTTAGGAAATGTTCACAAGCGAAAGGCCTGAAGGAATGGAACCTCTACACAGGTAAATAGTAAGCCGTTGTGTAATAATTTGCAGTGTTTTTCGTGCTCAATTACAAAATTGGTAGGTTATTGTAAATTGATAATTTTCGCACTTCTTTATGAATTCTGGACAAGAAAAAATGTCGTTATTTTGTTCGCAGTTGGACAGGTATTTCTGCTTTAGAATCCGAGATTGGCGAGCGGCTGACAGTTTCATCTTAGGAAATGTTCACAAGCGAAAGGCCTGAAGGAATGGAACCTCTACACAGGTAAATAGTAAGCCGTCGTGTAATAATTTGCAGTGTTTTTCGTGCTCAGTTCCAAAATTGGTAGGTTATTGTAAATTAATAATTTTCGCACTTCTTTATGAATTCTGGACAAGAAAAAATGTCGTTATTTTGTTCGCAGTTGGACAGGTATTTCTGCTTCAGAATTCGAAAGGGGCTAGTGGCTGTCAGTTTGGTCTTATGAAATGTTTGGAAGGAAAAGGCCTAAAGGAACGGAACGGAAGGAGAACATCTACCTACCTGTTGGAGTTCTTGGAAAATTCATACAGACCGGAACTGCTGAACTCTACAATGGGCGGTGTAGGTGGAAAAATGAAGGGCCTTTTTTGACCTGTTGTCAGAAATCACACCACACGAATGCTTGTCTCTGATTGGCTATTCCCAAACATCCGTTGTTGGGTCTCAGCCCACTATCCCCTCGATCATTTCAGTCTGCTTTCTGGTTTGGGGGGTTAGATTTCGCGCGCGTTCGTTTTCGATTCTTTGGTGTAAAACCGCGTTTAGTTTATATGCAGTGAGGACCTGCAGTGCAAGAGAGCAGTGCAGTGCAAACCTCAACCACCACAGCCGTGAGTACTTTCATGAGTGTTCTTTGTAAATAGGTAGATTCGTATTATTGTCTAATTTAACGCACTCCAGAGAAAGTAAATGAAACCTAATAATTATTGATCATACTGCGATTTAGTATGGCGGTTGGTCACTGCTTAGTTATATTTAAAACCTGCCTGTTCCTAAGAAACAACTCTCAGAATATATAGGCCTTGAGATGGCAGGTTGGTCATTGGCATTTTCTGCTTAGTATTTTTTGGTGTCACGACGACGCCAGGCAGTGGCGCCACCCCCCAAAAAACAATTTTGGAACTTTCAACTATAAATCCTTGGAGAATACACTCACTGATAACGTGAGAAATTGGGGTTTTGCAAACATATGACTAGGAGTCCGTGTATGGTGTGATTGACAAGGCGCCGGTAATAAGCTAGTTTCGGGTCTTAAAATTGACGCTCAGTGGTCGAATATATCTAGGTAGTCACTGGACGGTAAGAAATTGATAATATGCCAGCCCGCGAAGGGACCGCTAAAAACGAACAAATTTTAGTGATGCCCATGACCATGAGCGAATTTTCGAGTTGTTACAACTATTTTTGACGATTCTTGGCGATTTTTGACTCACTTTTTTGAGAAATAAATTTTTGATTATTGTAGGTACTAGTCTTTTGTCTCCAGTCAGCTTTCTATTTCACTTGTTAGTAAATTTATATACATTTATGGTAATATTAACTGTTTATGCATTTTCTCTTCTTTTTTTAAACGATTTTCGACCCATATGAACTCAGATTTCAGAAAATGTTTTATTCATATATATAATATGTAGGTACGTGAACCTTTGAACCCAATGCAAGAACCTCGAAAATTCACCGAAATAGCTATGAAGGGTACCTATTATGTTCAGTAATGTCCTTCCTGGGTTCCCAGTTTCTCAAGTGGTTGGTGAATTTTTGTGAGGTTTCTTCTTTCCATGCGTTTCCGGTCAGCGGATCCACTTGTTACTGTCATCTGGTAGCTACCTACATAATTTACTGTACACCATGAGGGGACAAAAGTTCCTATGTACATAAGAAATAAAAAAAATAAAATAAAAAAAATTATAATTGATGCCTGGTGTCAACAGCCAGTTGCTTTTCAGTGTTGGCCATACAATCAGCCCGAACAGGGTCGGTTTCATGGCGGTTGGTGACGATGGTGGGGGGGGGGGGGGGGTGTCGATAAGTTGGCAAGTCTGAGTTCAGGGGGCCTATTCACTAAGCCAAAGAGACATCTCTTGCAGGTCCGACTCCCTCTTTTGGCAAAATAGATTTTTATAGTATCCATGACAGGGTTATTCAGTAACTTTTCAAAGAGAGAGTTGGCGGCCATCTTGGCATTCTCGATCTCTTTCAGAGAGACAGCTAATTAGGTGTCTTTCCTCGAAAGAGAGAGTCTATTTCTCGTTTGTTTCACAGTGATCATGTAATATCCTCCTTCATCCACAACCACATCGGTAATTTTGATCGTGTATTTTTTTCATTTCACGAAGTTTTTCATCATAAAGTTTTTCATTTCATAAAGATTATATTTTTCATTTCAATTTTAATTAAAAATATATATATAATATAATTATTGATTCATGAGTAAAAACGTCTAAGTACGGGTTGAGGTAGGTACCTACCAACCTAAGAGTGGCCGTTCATTAGGTGTAGGCATAATACAAGCATTAAGCCCCCTAATTCGACTTTTCCTGTTTATAATTGAGACTTTTTTCAATTTCATTTAAACTTTTATCCGATTCGTGAGTAAAAACGTCCAAGTATGGATTGAGGTAGGTAGGTACCCATTGAATAGGTATTACTAAGAAATGCGTTCATTGTTAAGGAATTGAACTCCAGGGGGCACAACATCTCGCACTTCATGGATACTATGACATTTTCGTGTATTAGGATCCATATCTCTTTCTCAGGGTCTCTGGAGCTATTCAGTAAAATAGACGAACCCGGGAGACATTGGAAGAGACTGTCTCTCAGGGGAGACTATCTCTCGCGGGAGATTTTCAAAATAGATAATCTCTTTCCACTATCTATTTTAGTGAATAGGCCCCCAGGTGGCAAATTCTAGCCAGCTGGAAAATTCGAGTTAACCGGCAAGTATTTATGATATTTGGAAATTAGAGTTCAGTTAGCAAATCCCGTTCGGTTGACAAATTCGAAATCAATTGTTGGGAAAGTTGCGTAATAATATTGCCGTTGTTTCAAATTTGAGATCTGCAAACGTCAGTTGGAATATCCAAGTTCCGTTGAGGTATCTTAGCTAAATGGCGAATCCTTATAGTTCGAAAATTCCAGTTCATGCGGAAAATCACAGTAAGTGGGCGTATTCAAATTCATATGCAGAAATTTGTACTCACGAAAAAAAATAATGCGGCAAATTTTAAACCACGGGGTTGAAGTCGATTAGACTTCTATCACAATTTAAATTTTGAATAATTTAAAATTAAGTATTTCTAACAAGTAAATATTTAGATGAAATAGAGGTACATTTGGAATAACTGTTCTGGTTTATTATTCTCTGAATAATACACCTATCTATTCTCTCAGCAAACAATTTCTATAACACCCCTCAAAATTTTTGGTTTATTATTCTGTGAATAATACACCTATGCAGTCGCTCAGCAAAAAATTTGTATAACACCCCCTCAAAATTTTTTCTTTTATGTTTCAAGGTGCGTGGATTCCAAAAATGCTATGTCCGTCCGCCGTACGCCGTATTTCTGCCTACATTTCTGTAGGTCTGTCCAGCAGAATAATAAACCCATGTGACAAGGACTGCAGTGTTTTTCTTTTACGTTTCAAGTTTCGCAAAGTCCTTGTCACGTGGGTTTATTATTCTACTGGACACACGTACAGACATTTTGGCTGTTCATTTATTGTTTCTTTAATGTGCAATAATTTTTGAACTACCCATTTTTGATAGTTTCCAACAATTTTGGCCCACAAAAACACAAATTAAGCTCCTATTTTTTTATTTTTTACGTAGGTACTATCTCTGATCATTGGTAGTGCCGTTTAGTTGCCCTGATTCACCTTTTGATACTACTTATTATGCCAAATTTATGGTGATTTCAGACAATTTCCCAGGTTTTTTACACATAAATGAATTTTGGCAGCTGAACCTTAGTTAAGACCTCAATTCTTCCGTCTTTGATCAAAATCAACTTCATATTCTGCCTTCTCGCTCTAAAAAACATGGACAACGATACCTCCTGCAGGAGCACAACGAGGGCCCAAATGTGTTCCCAAATGAGGACCCAAACTGTGTGCAGAAGAACTACGATTTTAGACCAAATTTTAACGTAAATTTAAGGCAGAAACTTCGTTAGAACCTCAATTTTCCACTCATTGGTCAAAATCAACTTCATATTCGGTCTCCTCGTACTAAAAAACATGGAAAACGATACCTCAAAAGCTCATGTTACTAAAACACCAAAAAACGCTATATTCACACCCATAACACCCTTGGGTAAATTACGATCGGGCTGCATTTTCGAGACAAAACTAGGGCCCAAGTGGAGCCTGTTTGCGAAAGAACGAATGTTTTAGACTGAAAATAAACATAGATGTGGATGATAGGTGGACAGACATCGCATAGGAATCTACGCACCTAGAAACGTAAAAGAAAAAAAATTTTGGGGGTAGGGTGTTATACAATTTTTTTCCTGAGCGAATATACATAGGTATATTATTCACAAAATAATAAACCAAAACCGTACCCTTCATTGAAAGGTTTTGAGCTACGACATTTTGAAAATGTCTTCCCCTGTTTTCTACCCTTAGTAGTCCAGACGCTTGCAGGTAGGGAGTGAACAGAGTTTAGGAGTCCACGTACCTTCTGGCCCAGCTCGTCATTCGACCGATCTCGCTCTTTACCCAACTCTCTCTCACTCGACCCACGCCTCATCACGCTCACTCTCTCTCTCTCTCTGTCTCTCTGCACCTGCTGTGGTGAAAACCGCGGGGTGCTCTTTACTTCAGTGTCTGCTGTGGTGAGAACGGTGGGAAACTTCCTTTTCCTCTAGCTCCTGCTGTCCGCGGGGAGCTGTCCGCCACCTTCCCGGTGTCTGCTGTAGTGAAAACCACGGGACATCTCCTTCTCCTCTAGTAACTGCTGTGGTGAAAACCTCGGGGTACCAGCTCCTACTTCCCAGGCACCTGCTGTGGTGAAAACCGCGGGGAGCCACTGCCTTTAGCCCCTGCTGTGGTGAAAACCGCGGGGAGCTAGCCGACTCTCCAACTAACGCCTGCTGTGGTGAATACCGAAGGGCATTAGTATAAGACTCCTACGGAGCACATCCTACGGAGGACGAGTAAGGTCCTGTTCTCGCCCAATCTCTCACTCTATTCATCCTCACCCAAGCCTACCCAACCAATAGGAGGCACAACAATAAACTATAAATAAACAAAGAAAAAAAATGAACCGTTGTGTAATAATTGTCAGTGTTCTTTTTTTTGTGTACTCGATTCCAGTGGTTGATTAAATAGTTAATCAAAATGGCTCCTGTTACATGAAGCCCCATTTCAGACAAGTTCCAATAAATCAGCGCAATCCACGCGTTTTACTGCGTGAATACCCCTGTCATTAAATGATGCCGAGAAGAGATTCTTTAGTCATCTTTAGCTAACGAATCCGTTCATTAGCGTCGTGAAAAACTTCATCTTAGTTTTACTGCCGGTTATACATTTGGAACGCGCGGAGGGATGAGTCGGGAGAAAGCACGATGAGAGGTGCACATATCTCCGAATTTTATTGCCCTTGTCCAGTTTAAAGTCTTCAACAGATCCGAGGCAATAAAGACGGGCTTTATAGAAAGAAGTCCACATTTTACGACGGACAGCGTTTTCTAGGTTTTGGGTCAAGCTCACCCGAAGTTTGACGATTAGTTTCAGAGGATTTCCATGCAAAGGCGACACCGATGATCTAAAGTTAGAAGAGGCAGATCTCGTTTTATTTCTTTTTTTTCTGAACCTTTAGGGCCTCGTGATATGGAAGGCAGACTCTAATCTTGAAATACACGCGTTACGAACGATAAATCGGGATTATCGCCTACCGAAGACCCTCATTGCTGTTGGGGTGCTCTGCGTCATAACTCAAAAAACGGTGGCTCACTCGAGTTGGCGATATGCGGGCTCACTTGAGTGTTGGCTAACCGATAAAGGAAGGCTTTGCCTGTTTTAGTATGTTGGCTTTGGCGTCGCAGATGACTCTAAGTGCCTACCCACAGTAGCTACCTGCTTGTCAAGGTCAAAGTGACTCACGCAGAGCAGCTTTAGTCCATTCTGCAGACCCAACCGCCATCCATGTTGTCAAACTCAGATTTCTCCAAAATTTACATAGACACATTTCCGAATAACTGTAAAATATCGAGCCAAACTCCAACTTTAAGCAAAACTAAATGGTGGTATCTGTTAACCCGAATACATTAGGCTGAAGGCTGGTGCTTCTACAGGTTGACACCAAATCATCTGTTAAAATTCTAATGTCTATTGGAGTTTTCAAGCTGACCAAGCACAGCTAAAGCCAAAAATGCATATTTACCCCTGAGTTGTTTAAAATGCTATCACGCAATGAACACTGAGAGAAATTTCTCTCAAATCATAAAACAAGAGTTGTAAATGTTTCGGAAGTAGAATTATTATAGAATCGGAGTTCGTCACTCTTCCAGTCAGGTAAATGATTAAACCATGCATTGACAGTCAGTCGGCCTTGGACACAAAATTGAACCGTTTGGATGAGTAGCTACCAGAAAGTTGAAATAATAGACAGGATCTGTTGGATTAAGTAGGTAAGTTTTAAATGTTGTACCTTAAATAAAAGGTATAACATATAAAAGTTTCAAAAGGTGAATCAAGACAATTAAATGGCACTCACAATGGTCAAAGATAATTTAAAACTCGGCGCTGCGCGCCTCGCCATGGGGCAAGCCCCCTGGACCCCCGGATGCTTACTGCTTAGAGCCTACGGCTAAAATTCAAGAAACATGGAACATGCTTTAGCCGCGTTCCGAGTTTTTTCAAACAAAAGATTGAAACATATTCATTTTGCTGAAAATGTTAACTTTAGAGTAGATAGAAACTTGTGAACGGATGATAAATAAATACTTTATTTTTTTATTTTTGTTCCATACAATCGTTAGAAGTTACGGCTGGAGGTATACTGATTACTTGAATGAGGACTCGCGGGTCAGGTTCTCGCAGAACTATAAAGGTTTATAGCGCTAATGATGACTCACCACTACGTATCTATAACCAAGTGACTACCAAACAAGCGTCATTGTTTACTATCCATTTATAACATTCATTTATATAGTTATAGTATGAAACTAGGAAATAAATACCAAGAACAAATACGAAATAAATTCGTGATAAATCAAGAGCTTTCCAACGAATGGAAAACGATTTTTGTCCGATGAAAATGAAAGAAGTTTCATTTCCTTAGCAACTACTCGGTTGTACGTGAAAATCATCGTTAAAATTTCGTTCCACTTCCGCGTCACCCATCCCGTGTAACGTTTTTCGGCTAGTTAGTCCAAGGCTAAAGCATGTTCCATGCTAAAATTTATTGATGTTTCAAGAAGAGATTGGTGTTTGAATTCAATTTGACCAAGCTATAACAACACGCAAACATGGGAACTACCAATACAAGACTACAAGATAAGATGTGACAAATGGATTGAAAGTGCTCTAGTCGACGTAAACTCTCTAGTTGAAACTGCTCGTTGCCTAGAAACATCGATTTTGGTTTATTATTTTCAGTAATAAACCTTTGGATCGAGCGTGAACAAAATTTTTAACCCCCCCCCCCCTCCCCTCAAAATTTGGTGGTTTCCGTTTCAATGTATGTAGAATCCGAAAATGCAATTGAAAAAACGCTGCAAATCCCTGCACAACGGTTTATTATTTTGTATAGAATACCCTCCTGTTACAGATCACAGCTCTATGTATAGATAACCCTTCTATATAATATGATATGTACTATTCTATTATATACATATTATGTAGATCGCAGACCCTCCGTAGGTTAGCACCTAACCCCGTACTCGTTACTAGGTACCTACCTAAATCACGAGTTAAATGTTGCTAAAATAATTCTGCCGATGACAAACAGTACCTAACAAAAAGAAACAACACATAATGAAGTTCTGAAAAGAAATTGTTGATGAGGAGTGAAAAAAGTTGCGAAAGTACCTACCAACAAACTCCAGCCCCTTCTACGTAGATGCTATAATGAACCGTTGTGTAATAATTTACCGTTGAGTAATGATTTACCGTAGTAATAATTTACCCATCAATAATACTTCAACGTTTGTTCAAGTTTCACTACCTACCAACAAACTCCAAAAGAGCCATCATTTTTCAAGCGAAATAATATCACAGAACAACCAACTCGACTTCATACTCCGCCAATATAATCAGGTGATCCCTACCAATGATTGGCCGTATTCACAAATTCCTATTGTGGGCGCGTCTCTGGTTACGAGATTTGGTTTGAATTGTATACAATTTCATTCACACTGGAGTCGAAAATGCCTGTCGGTGCAAACTTCGGGGCCTTACTGTGAAAGAACGGCTGGACGTACGATGCTCCGGATGGTCTTAAAAAACTCGCAAGTTCAAGAACTATTTAAAACCGTAAAAATATTTACGTAAAAAAATGGTATAGGCGTTTTGAAAATTTCAACCCCTGTTTTGAACCCCTTAGAGATGACTCACAGTAACGTCGAGCTTCGAGGACCAACTAGACGCCGAACGGAACCTATAACCCGAATTTCATCAATTTTTTTTCATGGTAACTAAGAAAAGTGGCCCGTACGGCGTACGGCGTACGGCGGACAGACAGAAATATTTTTATTGCAGTTTTGGATTCTACATACCTTGAAACGTAAACCATCAAATTTTGAGGGGGGGTAAGAATTTTAGCGAATTTTCAAAGAAAATGAAGCTATTGCAATGGCTTCGAAATTTAAATAATATAAATTTTTGGAAATTTTCTTCATAGAAATCCGTTTCAGACCATTCTAAACCGATTCCTGAAATTTAACACTTTTTTATATGTATATATATATATTTATATATATATGTGTCACTCCAGACGATAACTCTCGATAGAATTGAGATAAACAGCTCAAATTTGCACAAAAAATCTATCTTGGCAATCGAAAGGCTAAGTTCGAAGATGGGCGAAATTGGCCTACTCTAAGGAGGGTTTTGGCGCATTTAAAGTGCGCAAAAATTACCCAAAAATCCCCAAAATGTTATTTTCCAACAAGTGACCCCTCATTTCAAAGGTTTTTGCATGCTGAACACGATGGTGGAATCGGATTTTAGATATCTTGATCCGTTCTCAAATTAGAGCATTTAAAGTGCGCAAAAATTACCCAAAAATCCCCAAAATGTTATTTTCTAACAAGTGACCCCTCATTTTAAAGGTTTTTGCACGCTGAACACGATGGTGAAATCGGATTTTAGTTATCTAAATCCGTTCTTAAATTAGAGCATTTAAAGTGCGCAAAAATTACCCAAAACTAGGATAATCTTTAAACTCTTACCCCCCCCCCCCCCCACCCCCTTAGAGTGGTCAGATTGAAAAATGTGAGAAGTATTAATTGAAGACGAGAGTTCGAAGCAAAAAAGGGGGAGGCAAACGATTAGTACAACTCCTTTAATTTCCCATTTGACATATAATTGTTATGATACCTTCATAGATAGACAAGTACCGGCCCACGTATTACTAGAAGGAAGACGAAAGAAAAAATCTATTTCAAATTATTCAATTTAGGTACTAACAGTAGGAGGAAGAAGGTTAGGTAGGTATCTTATCAATTTATTATCAGTATCATACGAATATTTGATATTCAAAGGTAGGTAGGTACTCTTAACATGATAAAAATAATATCAATGAAGAAGGAAGGATCTACCTACCTAGTTGAGCAAATCTTGAACTGGTTTTAGATACCAGGCCTGAAATCGTAGTCAAGAGGAAAGGCCATTCAGAAGGAACAAGGAATCTACTCATAACAGTTTATAATTATTACGTAGGTAATTATATGAAATTAATACCTACGTACAAAATGATTGTGTAAAGAGTTCGTAGCAGTTAATAACAAATTATAACCACATGGATAAATTAGAAATCAAGGTAATAAAAAAATATTAGTAACAGGGGCATCTAGTAGGAATATACCTAATAATTATGTTCCAAAGCTACACAGTTTCAGGTCCACTCAATGTTGAATACTAGAATAGAACAATATTTCAACGTAGCACCCACATGTTCTTCCAAGTGATCCTTCCAGAAACCACATCCTTCCTTCATAGTTTATTTCAAGATTGAGCCTGCATGAAAAACAACCTGCACTTGAAGCACTCATGATTTTCTATAACAACTCCTTTACCTACTGCACTCTCTTGAGTAGGTAAGTCAAAAGTCCTAACTACCCTATCCTACCTAATATGAACCCACAGCGATCAAATAAATAAACACTTAGTACAATTACGTAATAAACAAACGGTAGAATCAGGATGGACAAAACGTACAAATTAAAATAAATACGAAGAGAATATACATAGAAAACCAAATTTTAGACCGAAGTTTTCCTTTATTCAAAACCATAGCCATTAATTCGAATATTTCTTTGAAAATTCGCTCATTAAGTCATGCTGCATGACTGGTTCTTTTTTTTTTTCCATGCTCGATTCCAATGGTTCATTATTGAAAATAATAAACCAAAAGTCTATCCGCCCGCCGTACAGCGTACCTACTTAGCACAATGAACCGAAATCAATGAAATTTGGTTTGTATGTCCCGTTTGGGGTCTAGTTGGTCCGCGAAGCTCGACTTTACTGTCAGTCATCTCGAAGGGATGAAGAATATTGGTTGAAATTTTCAAAACGCCGCTACTCGAAAACCTTGGTTTTTATTGCGTTTTTTTTTAAATTGATCTCGAACTAAAGAATTTTCTGAGACCACACGGAGCATTGCACGACCAGCCGTTCGTTGGCACCGAAAAGCTTCGACAGCATGATCGTGAATCAAACAGTATAAATCCGGCCCAGACTTCATTGCTAGGGATCACCTGATTGTAATCACGCATGGCTGTACGAAGTCGGGTTGGTTGTTCCGTGACATTATTTCATTTGAAAAATGATGGATCTTTCGGATTTTGTTGGTAGGTACTTTTGTAACTTGAATAAACTTTATGCTAAATGAATAACAAAAAATAATTAATGATTAATTATAGAATACTGCGCATTTTTATGAAACTGTAATTCCCGGGCCGGCTCCAGTACTCGATTTAAGGCTTTCCTGGGGGGATGTGGTCTACGCAGAAGGGCCATGTAGAGGTATGGTCTGTGAATAATGTATGCTATGTATCTGTATGTATGTATCCGTTCAGCAAAACATTTTTTGAACTCACCCTCAAAAATAAAAAAGATTGATGTAGGGTGCATAGATTTCCGACAATGCAGTCAGCCGTACACCGTAGCATCCGTATCTACTTTATTTTCCGTCTAAAAAAATTGTTCCTTCGCACACATGCTCCATTTGGGCATTAGTTGTGTTCCGAAACTTTGCAATGCACCCAAGGGTGTTATGGATGAAAAATTGGTGTAAAAACAGGGTTTGTTCTGTGTTTTATTAACATGAGCTTGTGAGGTATCGTTTTCCATGTTTTTGAGGGCGAGGAGGCCGAATATGAAGTCGGTTTTGACAACGAAGCAGAATTAAAGTTCTAAAAAAATTTCTGGCATAAATTTTTCATACATTTTGGTATAAAATTGTCATTCTGTCGCACAAGGGTTCCGTTTGGGTCCTAGTTGTGCTCCGAAGCTCGGCAGCCCGACCGGAATACACCCAGGGTGTTATGGGTGAAAAATGGGTGTAAAAGTAGGGTTTTTTAAAGGTATTAATGAACATGAGCTTGTGAGCTATCGTTTTCCATGTTTTATAAAACTGTAATTCCGGACCGGCTCGAGTACTCGATTTAGGGCTTTTCTGGGAGAAGTACGAGGGTTGGTATCACAGAAAACAATGATCTACGCAGAAGGGGCATTTATACAGGTAAATAATATACCGTTGTGTAATAATTTGCAGCGTTTTCTTTGTTTTTGTTTCGATAAATATTGGGATCGAACCAAGTCTCCCACAAACAACACAACAGACATTCATTGCAGATTGAAACACCGTACCCCGAAGGCTGAGCTTGGTTTCGGTTGACTTGGAGCGCCGAACTGGCTCGAAGGACAGGTTGGATCGAATGACATTATTCTTTATAAATTATCCAATCTTGCGTACACCAGCTAGTTATGTGTCTATGTAACCATGTAGGTTGTATATATGAATCTATGTGTCTAGCTGAGGGATCTATACCTGTTGTCAGCCTAACTCCTTGGAAAACGTGCTCGAGTTGAATCTAGAGGATGCCTCACGGTTTCCATGAATCACATACACATACCTCCTGAACGAGCTGCTGCTCTACTTAGTTCACTCCAAATTTTATTACTTGCACAGGAAAAAAAAAGAAGAAAAAAGTAGCTTCAACGAGACGGTGAAAAAAAGGTTCGAAGTAAAAAATAAAGGCTCCGGATTGTATAAAGATCGCAACTAAAAAGAGTTCTTTGATTAGATCGAGCTTCCCCGATAGTGTAGAAGGGGTTATTTCCATCTCAAACACATTAGTATCATTGGAGTAAAGAGAAAAACTGTCGTGGATGGTAGATGGGTGGGGGTGAATGAATAATGTATGAAACACGGGTGCACCCTCTGGATGAGTGGAAGGGGGGGGGGGGGGTCATTGATTTGTCCTACGGATAAAATTCAATCGGGTAATGGATCACTCAAAATTGAAATGTCAGCTGACAGTTGGGATGACAGCTTGAAAACCGCCGTGGGATCCGAACACAATAGTTGAGCGGATACCGACGGAAAAAAAAACTTGAGTTCTGCATGTGCCAGATTTCTTGAGAGGAAGAACATTTGTACAACGAAGTATATTGTAGGTACCAAACGTAGGTAGGGTAGGTGGGGGCAAAGACCCGCATGGGGCAAAGACACGCAGGGGGGTTTTGGATAGAATTATCGTAGCTGATATGTTGGCCACCAGGTAGCAGATTCGTCTTGATTGCCCTCAGTTGCACACCAAAACTCGAGGTGATAGCAGTAACGTTCGCCGAGAAAATGCGGTAAGTTTATTTTTCTCTGTTTTCATGTAATATTTCTTCAAGGTCTAAGTCAATTATTTCAAAGATGGGTTGAGCTATTGTCGAAGTCAAACTTGCAGTGATGAGCCTTGTTGTTAAGCTGCACATTCCTGTTTCAAATCCCTTCTTATCAGTCGTTTACATTGTTGGGGGAATAGCCATTTTGGAAGTGTGAAAATGGGGCAAAGCCACGCATTTATTTTTTCCACAAAAACTTGAATTTCCGACTACGTTTTGCTTCAATCTGGTTGCTAGTATCATGGGCATTTAGCTAACACCCATATCTGACTAATCCATGCGTGAGCTGAGTAAAATAAGCTTTTCCCTTCCCTCAAAAAATGTAAAACCGAAAAATGCGGGTCTTTGCCCCCACCTACCCTACATGTTTAATCCCTCCATCCTCGATCGATTCGAAACTACCTCATTCATCTCATTTCCCAAAGCGGGACAACTAGGGCCCAAATGGAGCATGTGTGCGAAATAACGACTTTTTTAGGCAGAAAATTAGCCTATACACGTGATACGGCGGACGGCGTACGGACATTGCATTTTTCGAATCTACGCACCTTGAAACGGAAAAGAAAAAATTTTGAGGGGGTGTTATAAAAATTTTTTGCTGAGCGAATACATAGGTGTATTATTCACAGAATAATAAACCAAAATTATAAATCATAGACAAATTATTACGTTAACGCCACTTCATATGTCCGGAGTTACGTTTTTTTTTTTTTTTTTTATTTTACAGCAGCCTGCTTCCATAAAATGATTACAGGCTAATTACACGCTGGGATAAGTCTACTGTACATAGTGAAGATATTACTTATACTAAACTAATTTCGTGTTGACATTACAGAATAAATAAGTATACTATGCATGAATAAAATCATAATACGTCGAAATTTATAGTTTCTAAAAACAAAATCAAGTCTCTTGTATGTTTCTGGAGTAGCACAACGACATCACAAGGCCATTCATCCCCTCGCAGGACGCATACCCGCTCCAGTCGAGCTCGAGGAGCGTCCAAATGCGAGCAGTCATACAAGACATGATACCAATCCTGGACGTCACCGGAACCGCAGGAACACACATCCGTCTCCGCCAAGTGAAATCTTTGCAGGTAGGCCTTCAGTCTTCCATGACCCGAGAGCAGCAACGTCATTCGCCAGGAAACAGGGAACGAGGTCTGCATCCGATCAGCAATCGTCGGGAATATGCTTCTTGTGTGGTTTCCATCGTCCGTCGCCTGCCACACCCTTTCCCAGCAATTGACACTCTCGGCACTCAGCATACTTTTACGTTCCGGAGTTACGTAAACACGTAACTTTTTCGTGGAGCTTACGTTGGATAGTAGCATCCGAGTTTGTCACCCTAGAACAGAGTTACGTTTTACGTTGTGTTTTTCGGAAAATGGTTGCGACAACTCTCAAGTAGCGCAAACGCCTAAACGCAATTTTTGGTTGCGACATCTCTGTCGTTTCAAATGAATGCGGACAGTGTGTCGGAAGTGAACTTGGGATTCTTATCTTGAAACACACAGTGTGGATCGGATTCCACATTAGAAACCATTTTCAACCGTCGTCGACCTGGAAGCGTCCAACCCTTCGACCATAATGTCCCTCGTGTACGAGCCCTAAAAATAAGGACCCATCCGTATTCAAGACCGGCACCCCCGCCACGACAGGTGAGGACCTTTCCGTCTCTTCTTACATTCACCAGAAAACGTTCTGTGAAAGGGAGTCCTTTGGACGGTTTGTGGTGGAGTGTGTTTGTCGGGCTCAATGCAGACCATTGTCGTACGTATACAGTCGGAATAAAAGGAACCGCTTATTTGCCTTCCTGCACACCGCAAATAGGGAACACGGACACCGGTCGCCTGGAAAACATCGTTTGACATTGTTGTCCCACTGGCCGTCACTAATGCATAATGCGATCGCCATTAGAGAGCGTAAGTGATCCGGAGGGAGATCCCCGTTGTCCAAGCGAACTGTCCCGTATTGCTCGGTCCGCTATGAAGATTTCTTCGTATTGAAATGATTGGATTGACCGGCTTTCTCTCGGCAACACAGCAGAATTTCTCGCTCAGTTGATCTTTTGTAGTTGGCGCGGGTGATGTCAACCTATTGCGATTCGGAGTAGCTGAAAATGCTAGCTGGTAAATAACTATGCCACCAAATAAGTATTTGCATCGTATTGCTCAGGGTCCTTGACAAACAGAATGGAAAATTAATACTCCTTATTTTATACTGCCAATCCTCATGATGTGTGGGCTTATGCAGACGTGACCAGTTATGCAGTGTAAAGAACCCTTTACAAACCTTTGAGTAAACCTTTGAAATATGAGCACCCGAAGTTTATACTGAAAAAAGAAACATCATCAACATGGTATCAACACATGTATGTATGTATCAACACACAACTCCAGTCCCGTGTTATCATAGTAGTGACAGTTTGTTTTTCTCAACTTCGTACCGTCCCACGCTTTGAATCCAAGGAAAGGAGGTAATTTCGTATATTTGATGGTTAGGTAGGTACTTCCCGGTTGAAGTAGGCGATGTATGTAAGTACAATGACTGCCGGAGCAGTCAACATCAAACGACTTGTTTCTCGTTTTGTCTGGAAACTAATTATGGATTATTTTAAGATCATTCGACCATTGCCATCGTTGTGGGAAGGAATTTTCAGGGCATCATAACTTTCAAATTTTAAAGCAGGTTTTGCACCGTCAGCCTCATAAAACAACTGCTTGCATCATGTTATTGCATAAAACGCCAATTTATTAACCACCTTGAGCATAGCCCAAAAATGCTTTTGTGCGGGTAAAGTTGTAAAAAGTCGAGTTCTGCGTCAAATGAGGCCTTCTTTCAAATGGCCATGAGAAATCTTCAGATAAGTAACTGTCGGCGTTTTTCCAAAATATATCTATCTGTTTTTGGTTTATTATGTCTGTGAATAATACACCTATGTATTCGCTCAGCAAAAAATTTTTATAACACCCCCTCAAAAATTTTTCTTTTCCGTTTCAAGGTGCGTAGATTCAAAAACGCTGCGGGTTTATTATTCTATTGGACATACGTACAGAAATGCTTGCTGTTCATTCATGTTGCTTTCATTTGAAATAATTGAAATAGCTATTTCTGGTGGTTTCCACCAATTTCGGCCCCCAAAACTGACTGCTGGCGGCTCATCAGAAGTTGACAGTTGAGCTTTTCCCTGTTTTTTCATTCTTCTAAAATGGCATACTCCTATAATAGCTTTCATTATTATGTTATAGCAGTATGCCAGAAGGCGGAAAAACGGGGAAAAGCTCTGCTGTCAACTTCTGATGCGCAGTTTGGGCTTGGCCAGAAGAACACGCTCCCAGCAGCCATTATTTTTGTGGGCCGACCACTCCAGAAATAAACCCCACCTACAGAAATAAACGAATAACAGTTACAATTCCATTTTGGACTCCTTTCCAACATTCGAACTGTCAGTGTCCGAAATTTAATTTTTACTTTTATTGCTTTATTAGTTGACCATCTCTATGAATAACTCCTCCAAGGTTATTATCGATGATATATAATAGAAGCTTTTTGACTAGGTTAACCATTGAGGAGAATGAAGAGCGCTGTTGGTAGTCAGTTTCAAGATACAATAAGTGGCAACCTAGTTGGAGCTGCAGAGATATCGTAATTATTCAAAGTAGAAGTAACCATCACCTGATGAGCCAATTATTTTTTTGGCGATCGGCCTCGGAAAGTTTGTAGAAGATCGTACCCGTCTGTGGAACCGTCCAAGGGCTGATTTCCTCCGTTGGAAGGTATTCAGCTACAACAGCCCTCCTCCTATTCTGCTACCGTTTTCACGAGCGGTTCACGATGCCTTCTGAAAAGTAATTTAATATAAAGATGACAGTTCTCTCGCGTGCTTGGATAAAATGTGTTCTATTTTAAGCCCCCCCCCCCCCCCCCCCCCCGAAAGGGTGAGACGGAAATTGCATTCCGCATAAACTCTCTGAAGGAAGCAATAAAAAACGAAAGGAAAAAAAAAATAAAATTGTGTGCTCTATCACGAAAAAGACTGTTTTGGTCTGTACGAGTTGGCGGAAAAGGGGCAACCCTGTGTATTCGCTATTAGCATAGAAGGGTCTTCCAGACGTCAGTTAAAATGATGAGCATGCACCCGTAGGATAGAAGCCCCTCCTGCATAAAAGCCAAGAGCAAGATACACGACGACATTATTTATAAGCGTCGAATCCGATTACTCAATATCTCGATGTAGGCGAATCCTTTGAATTCATATCGTTGTGAATTTTTATTACTTCTTGGTTGCTTCCCCCAGTGCCCTACACGTGATTCGTAAGCTTTCGATAGGAGAAACGCCGATTTGGCTCATGCTGAAAGGGACGGTATAAACTCTGACCAAACATTAAGTCGGTTTTCATGTTAGTTGGACGGCATAAACTCTGACCAACCATTAAGTCGGTTTTCATGTTAGTTAACAATGTCAAAACGTGGGAAGTGAGTTGCAAAAATTGGTTTTGTTTGTGATGCTGGCTCACATTGTATGTCGGCTGGCCGTTCAATGGAAGCGGTTTTGCGCGAAAAGTTATCTTTCAAACCAGTTTGAAATTCATCGCACGCACGGCCTTCACTGGATTTCGAAAAATTGAATGTTCCGCTGCAAGGGAGACCACCCCTGTGAGAAACTGTATCGCTGAAATTTGAATTTCTTCCTATAAATTGTTTTATTTTCCAAAGTATATAGGCACTCCAATTACGTATTCCCTGTGAGAAGTGGGAAGTTGATTTCATTGACGAGTGTGGGATTATACAGGAAATTGATACTTGCCAACCCTCAGTCACACCTCGTAACAATGAATTCCAACCAGTTTAAGGACGTGGACTCATTTTGGTTTATTATTCTGTGAATAATACACCTATGTATTCGCTCAGCAAAAAATTTTTATAACACCCCCTCAAACTTTTTTCTTTTACGTTTCAAGGTGCATAGATTCCAAAAATGCAATGTCCGTCCGCCGTACGCCGTCCGCCGTATCACGTGTACAGGCTTCATTTTCGGTCTAAAAAAATCGTTCTTTCGCACACATGCTCCATTTGGGCCCTAGTTGTGTCCCGAAACTTTTCAGCCCGATCGGAATATACCAAGGGGTGTTATGAGTGAAAATGTGTGTAAAAATAGGTACTTTTTACGTTTTAGCAACATATTGGTAACATGAGCTTCTGAGATATCGTTTTCTATGTTTTTGGGGACGAGAAGACCGAATATGAAGTCGATTTTGACCAAAGAGTGGAAAATTGAGTTCTACCAAATGTTCAGCTCCCAGAATTGATTTTTTATGAGTGAAAAACCTGGGAAATCGTCTGAAATCACCATCAGTTTGTATAATAACACTGGAAAAAGTGTCAAGACGTGGTTCAGGACGATTAAATGGCACTACCCATGATCAAAGATAGTTAAAAAAAAAAGAAAAAAAAGAGCGTACCTAATTTGTGTTTTGGGGGCCAAAATTAATGGAAACCATCAGAAGTAGCTATTTCGATTATTACGCATGAAAGAAACAATTAATGAACAGCCAACCTTTCTGTAGGTATGTCCAATAGAATAATAAACCCATGTGACAAGGACTTTGCAGCGTTTTTTATAATATTGTTAAATCAAGAAAAAACACTGCAAATTGTTACACGAAGGTTTGTTACTGCTGTGCTGTCTAGGTTGATCACTGTTTCCTGTGGTCAATACCTACCCTCACGCTTCCCCCGGGAAAGCCCTAAGTCCAGTACTGGAGCCGGCCAGGCAATTATAGTTTCATAAATATGTGATGAATTCGAGAACTCTACCTATAGTATGGTTTATTATTTTTGTTGTTATGCATGTTATTTTTTTAAGTTATACGAAAGTACCTACCTACAACAAAATCTAAAGTAACAATCTTTCTTCAAAATAAATAATACTACGGAACAACCAACTTGAGTTCATAAAGCCATGCGTGACTATACAGGAGTGTCCCCTAGCAGTGATAATTATTTCGGCTAGGTATACGGTTTCATTCACATTCATGTTGACAAAGCTTTTTTTGTTGGAGCAGTCTTCATGGCCTTGCTGTGAACGAACGGCTGAGCATCAATGCGTCTCAAAAAAATTGGTCTAAAAAAATCCGAAAGTTCGAGATCTGCGTAAACAAGTAAAAGAACAAAACCATAACTACCCTTCCATCAAAAGTTTTCGAGATAACGGCGTCCTGGAAATTTCGACTTGTGTTTTCACCCCTTAGACAAGACTGACAGTAGCACCGGGCTCCGCGGAACAAAACTAGACCCCAAATGGGACCTACAAACCGAATTTCTTTAATTTTGGTTCATGGTAACTAAAGAAAAACGAAGTAGGGACTGCGGACGGACAGACTTTTTTCATTATAGAAAATAATAAACCAAAACCAGCCATACGTGAAGCCATTAATGAACAAGCCGGACCGTGTTAACTACTCAAGTATTTCATTGTGGGATGGGGGTGAAGAAATAAAGGCTTCTCCTATGGGAGTCTCCGAATAGTTTCGTCGTGTAATTTTGCCTCTAGAAGTGGATAATAACCTAATCTGGTCATCATAATAAGATTCAGAAAACTCCATGTGCGAAAAATATGAGCTGATGGATATGCTGACTATGGTCACGTATCATCTAAAGTTTAAATTCTAAACTGTGTACTATATGATCATCATGATAAACTGCATTATGAGGGGTTTCACTAGAGAAATATATCTACTGCTGAAGTGCTTGTGGCAATTGTTGATGAATATCAGACAATGTTTATGTCTGCAGTCCATCCCGGATTAGCACGATTTTTTTTCCCACTTTGCGATAAAGATCGGGAGAATGTCAAGGGCGCTGACATTTGGACTGGTACGCCAAAGTCCCTTCGCCTATCCTCGGCATTTCGCTTCACGTTACAATCTGGCAGCAAATTCTTCTTCCGCTCATCATCGACTCGTTGCCTGCATATGGGTGAGCCTGCCTTCTGAAAATGTATCGTGCTGCAGTTTATAGATCTTCTGTCTTATGGCGTACAAATGAATCGTGGCTACCTCGTTAATCACAATCCTTATTTTCATAGAATATTCACGAAAGTTTTAATCTGAGGGTTTCACACGTCGTAAAACATATGGCATTCATCTCTTATTAAAAATCCGACTTGCCAATACCTCCAGCAAGCAAATTTTGGAAGAGTTCCCAAGCTTGCTGCCTCTTGGTCCATGCAGCGGCTTTGAGAGAATATCTGATATGTTTTTATTATTATTATATACACTTTTAAATCATTATTTATTATTATTATCTATTTTTTTTTCTATACATACTTCGAACCTACTTTACCTTCCAGCGCAGCTTATTTTACGAAAAGATACCAGATGGCTCGTGGGTAGATTATAGGATTTCGAGTCATTTCTTGAGCTTTTCAATAGCAATAATTAGATAATAAGCAAAAAGGGAAAATACATTTTTGTAATGGTTAGGTACCTATGATCGTCTGGAGTAACATACTCTCAAATATTGTAAGTACATTAAACTATATTCCTAAAATGTATTTGCAAATATGCGATCACTATTAATTTACGGGTATGTGTTACTCCAGATGACCATAGGTAACCTTGAAAAAATTTCTGATACAAACATTTTTCTTTTCTGCTTATGTCACAATATACCTAGGCACTTTTGGTTTATTATTCTGTGAATAATACACCTATGTAATCGCTCAGCAAAAAATTTTTGTAACACCCCCTCAAAATTTTTTTCTTTTACGTTTCAAGGTGCGCAGATTCCAAAAATGCTGTCCGCCCGCCGTACACAGTACGCCGTCCGCCGTATCACGTTTATCTACTCCAATTTTGGTCTAAAAAATTCGTTATTTCCCACACATGCTCCATTTGGGTCCTAGTTGTGTCCCGAAACTTTGCAGCCCGATCCGAATGTACTGAGGAGTGTTATGGGTGTAAAATGGGTATAAAAATAGGTATTTTTTTGTGTTTGAGTAACATGAGCTTTTGAGGTATCGTTTTTCATGTTTTTTAGGACGAGAAGACCGATTATGAAGTCGATTTTGGCAAGAGTGGAAAATTGAGGTTCTAACGAAGTTTCAGCCTTAAATTTACGTTAAATTTTAGTCTGAAATCGTCGTTCTTTCGCATACAGTTTGAGTCCACATCTGGGAACACACGTGGGTCCTTATTGTGCTCCAAAGCTCGGCAGCCCGATCGGAATACACCCAGGGGTGTTATGGGAGAAAAATGGGTGAAAAATTAGGAGTTTTCGAATTTTTTTTTTGAGGTTTTAGTGAACACAAGCTTGTGATGTATCGTTTTCATGTTTTTTCACGGCGAGAAGACCGAATATGAAGTTGATTTTGTCGAAAGAGTGAAGAAATGAGGTTGTAACGAAGGTTGGGCCCCCGAAATTCATTTTTTATTAGTCAAAAACCTGGGAAATTGCCTAAAATCACCCAGTATAATAACACTAGAAGTAGTTTCAAGACAATTTAATGGCACTATCAATGTTCAAAGATAATCTGTAAAAAAAGGGGGGGAAAAGGAGCGGAGGTCGTGTTTTTGGGGGGGCCGAAATTGGTGGCTATTTCAATTATTGCGCATGATAGAAACAATAAATGAACAGAAAATTTCTGTAGGTATGTCCAGTAGAATAATAAACCCAAGTGACAAGGACTTCGCAGCGTTTTTTTTTAAATCTGTATTATTATGTGTGGTGGATTCAAGATGTTCTGAAATGAATTCATACCTAAACATTACTCTCTGAAGTTGTTGAAACCATTGCAATAGCTTATTTTCTCTTTTTTCTCAAAATTTCTCGAAAATGAAGGTGTTGTGATGGTAGCTGACGTATTCCAGCTTGATAAGGTCAATTTGACGGATTGCCGCAACACATTGCTACTCCGGGTGACCCAGACCGGTCATTGATTACCCCCCCCCCCCCCCCCTCCACCCCAAAATTGAATCAATTTATTATAGACAACATCGTTGACGTCGTGTACATACATCTTAGGTACTCAACGATTCGATAGTCAATGAACTGACCCAGTGAAAATCAAGAACCCACCAAATCACCTTTCGGAGGTCTCGGAGCAATTCAGGTTCATTAGATTCAACAACGCTCCAACTGCGTTGGCGTGGCCCGCTCTCATTCCTTGTTAACCTTCCCCAACGAATACCCGGGCAATAAAGGCCAAGTCCCAACTACCTTTTATTGGAATCTCCTACTTAACACTTACTGGTGCTTTCAAACGGCTTTAACAAGGCGGTAGGAAACACCCTCGGGGATTGAAGAAAAGTAATATATCTACCGCTGGGGAAAAAGGTTCCTCGCGGACCATTGCGAAAGGCCGTAAACGGTGCGGATTCCGCCGCTAGTCGAGGAAACTACTTTGGGATTTGTTTAGGTGCACAAGTAGCATCACCTTGTTACGTGGCTTAATTTAAGATGCTTCCGACGTCTCGGACAGATTGATGGAGTCGACAAATATCCTTTTTTTTCCCCCAACTTCCCACCTCTTTGTTACGAAGGACATTGGTGATATCCTCACGATCCCGTTGGTTTTTCTTTTTGCTTAAAAAGAAGGTGCTGGAAAAGGGAGTTGAAAATGGGGTCTCCTGGAGTTGGCAGAGCCGGCGGATTACCTACGTATTGGACAGTTTTCCCCGGTTGGACATTCTTTCTGTGATCCACTCCATTTTTGCTTGGAAGGGGATGGGAGAAATTTCGGAATGAATGCAAAAGTGAATCTTCGTGGATCGATCATTAGGGAAATTTATGTCTTCCGAGGTCGCTAGGGCTTTGCTTTGCTCTCACCAGTGTTTAAAATACAAATGAAGTCATCTACACAGGCGTAGTGTGTGACTCTTCGTGTATCCCTAAATTGGAAGAATGTCGGAATCAGGGCCTAAAATGGTGTAAATTAATCAGTAAATAGTTTATTTGAGGAATTCAAACGTTTTCATGTGTAAGAACGTGCGAACGTATTTTCTACTTGTGAGGTTCCTAGGTAGTACCTACATAGTCCTATTTTCGAAATCTACTTTGACACAGTGGCAGATAGGTAGTCCTACGACTGTCAGTGTTCAAAACTTGACTGATTATCTATATTAATCTGATCCCCGTGGGTATCTCTTCCTTATTTCACCGAGTTTTCCCTGATTTCTTCATTTACCTACGGCTGGACAATCCTTCTAAGTACTCTGGAAGATTTCAAATCGTACTCATTTCAATCAAATCAAAACAACATGTTATATCAACATCTTTATTATTCATGTTATATCAACATCTTATAAATAATTTACCTTTTGGTTTATTATTTTCAATAATAAACCTTTGGAATTGAGCACGAACATTTTTTAACCCCCCCCCCCCCCCTCAAAATTTGATGGTTTACGTACTGTAGGCCCCTCATGGGGACGCTGTCCGCGAAGCTCGGCGTTACTGTCGGTCATCTCTAAGGGGTTCAAAATAGGGGTTGAAAATTTCAGAACGCCGTAGCTCGATAACTCTCAATAGAAGGGCATGGTTTTTAACGTTTTTAAATTGATCTTGAACTAAAGAATTTTTTGAGACCACCCGGAGCATTGTACGACCAGCCGTTCATTTGCACCGAAAAGCTTCGTCAACATGATCGTGAATCAAACGGTATAAATCCGGCCCAGATATCATCGCTTGGGAGCACCTGATTATAATCACGGATGGCTGTATGAAGCCGAGTTGGCTGTTCTGTGATATTATTTCATTTGAAAAATGATGGCTCTTTTGGATTTTGTTGATAGGTACTTTTGCAACTTAGCAAACGTTGACGTATTATTGGGTTCCCATACTATCTACGTAGAAGGGGCATCTATACAGGTAAATTATTACACAACAGTTTATTATTTGCCTGATGCTTCATGAATAACTACAAATTATTCATGATTGAATCATTGAATCCCACGCATTTGTATGAAACTTTTATTCCGGGGCCGGCTCCAGTACCTACTCGATTTAGGGCTTTCCCGGTGGAGCTCGAGGGTGTTGACGACCACAGAAAACAGTGATCTACGCAGAAGGGGCATCTGTACAGGTAAATAATAACCCTTTTGTAATAATTATCAGCCTTTTTTAACAGTCGACGATGTCCATACTATAACGCATTTTACCTACTATATTCATTTGTATGGTAAGGAATAAATTCATGAACAATGGCACAACTCATCTTGAGTACCAAGTTAGTGATCCTCCTGATTTGTAATAAAACGATAGCTCTCGTGATCTATTGAGGGCACGTCTGGAACATCATCACGGTCACCGCTCTATGAAAAGAAAACCCGTTCGTTCGCCGCTAGATAATTGAATCCCTGGGAAAACGAAAGATGCGTTCCCTGTCGGCCTCGCCACGACAATTACAATCAGACGGCATAACACCACCAACAGTTGGCATGCAGATGGGTCCCCCTGGTGGCTGAGTGCGTATAAAAGGCCTTGTTCGGCTCCTCGCTTACGAGCAATTCTTCTATTGTGCGTCCCTTGATGGGAGCAGTTGGGAGAAAAACGTGCTGCCATTAGATAAACTGTGTACCTACCAGTTAATGTGATTACGATTCTCGAAAGACAGTCACAGGTTTCTCCTTAACAAACAGCGATTTGAGCGAATCGCATTGGCTCAGAAGTACCGCTTCAATGCTACATTCTAGTCCAGTGTGAATCCACTGGTCGATCCATTATCACAAAATTGTTTAGCTGTGGACCGCGCATTAACAGTAATTTATCAAAACTGAACATGATTTATAGAAAACCCTAAAGTAACTTTGTGAAACCATTTATTTACCATTTATTTAAACTGAAGGGGGAAAAAACATCAATAGTAATCCACCAAAAAGCCTTGCATGCTGCGTATACCTACCTACTCATATAATGAAACAACCGAAAATCATAAAAATTTACTTACAAACGGAACCCGGAAGTCTTGAGGGAACAGTTACCCCTCCTTCCGTTTCGAAAGTAAAAGGAGGTAGGTGGTTTCAGATTTAATGGTATCGCAAATCCTATCTTTATAATAGGTATATCATTCACAATGAGGACAAAGTTATGAAAATTGAATAAATTGAGATAGAACCATATCTACTCTACTACAACAACAGTAGTAACTAACTCAGTGTGATCATTCTCAGAACTCTTGAAATCTGGTATCTTAATGTAAAACTTGGATCGTAGTATCTTGGTAAGAACGCTGCAAATTATTACACAACGGTTTATTATTTGCCTGTATAGATGCACCTTCTGTGTAGATCACTGTTTTCTGTGGTCAGTACGTGCTCGTGCTTCCTCCAGGAAAGCCCTAAATTGCGTACGGAACCCCGGCAATTACTGTTTCATAAAAAAATGCGACGGTTTCAATATTTCAATAATTAATTATTTGTTGTTATTCATGAAGCATCGGCTAAAATTATAAACCGTTGTGTAATTCACCTGTGCAGGTGCCCCTTCTGCGTAGATCAGTTTTCTGTGGTCAATATCTACCCTCCAACTCCTCCAAGGAAATCTCTAAATCAAGTACAGTAGCCGGCCCGGGAATTATAGTTTGATAAAAATGTGCGGGATTCAATAGTTCAATAATTAATTATTTGCTGTTATTCATGAAGCGTAAGGTGAATAACAAACCGTTGTGTAGTAATTTACCTGCATAGATGCCCCTTCTCAGTAATGTTTTCTGTGGTCAATATCTACCCTCCAACTCCTCCAAGGAAAGCTCTAAATCAAGTACAGTAGCCAGCCCGGGAATAACGTTCATACAAATGCGCCGGATTCAATAATTCAGTCATTAATTATTTGTTATCATTCATAATTCATGAAGCATAAAGTTTGTTCAAAAGTTTGTTACAAAAGTACCTATCAACAAAATCCGAAAGAGCCATAATTTCTCAAATGAAATAATAATATCACAGAACAACCAACTCGACTTCATAAAACCATCATTGATAATAATCAGGTGCTCCCCAGTGATGTTAGCCGGGCCGGATTTATACCGTTTGATTCAAGATCATGTTGACGAAGGTTTTCGGTGCAAACGAACGGCTGGTCGTGCAATGCTCCAGGTGGTCTCAAAAAACTCTTCAGTTCGAGATCAATTTAAAAACCACAGTCATGCAGCATGGCTATAAGAGCGAATTTTCGAAGTTTTCGGCATCTTCCTCCTCCGCCTAAAATTTTCTGAAAATTAATTTTCGGCCAATGTTTTCCCAACTTGATACCATACAAAATTAAAACAGGAGTAGTTTTACGCAAAGTAAAATTTGGGGAGGAAGGAGGGGGAGGGGGAAATCAAAAATGTTTTGAATACCAGAAGAGTAGGTATTGGATACGTAACAAATTTTTTGTTCCATTTTTTGCCGAGTAACACCTCGGTTTGTAGATTTTCCAACGCTGAACACGATGGTGAAGTCAGAATTGCGATATCCCATTCCGTTATCAGATTAGAGCAGACGAACCAGGAAGAACATCTCAAGAAATAACCACGTTCCTTCATCTTCAAAGTGCTCCAGTTTGAGAATGGAATGAGATATCGCAATTCTGATTTCACCATCGTGTTCAGCGTACAAAAACCTTTAAAATGAGGTGTCACTTGTCAGACTTTTTCATTTTGGGAATTTATGGGTAATTTCCCCCCCCTAAAATTCCCCAAAACTCCCCCTTAGAGTGACCCGATTCTTCCCATCTTCGAACTTAGCCTGTCGATTGCCAAGACAGATTTTTCGTGCAAATTTGAACTTTTTATCTCAATTCTTTCGAGAGTTATCGTCTGGAATGACACATACATATATAAATATATAAATATATAAATATATAAATATATAAATATATAAATATATATATAAATATATATATAAATATATATATATATACATATAATTTTTGGTGTCTTTCGGCAGTGAATTCAGGATGGTCTGAAACGGATTATGGTATAAAAATCTTTCGGAAATTCGAGTTTTAAAAATTTTGGACCGAGAACAATAGCTTCCTTTTCTTCGAAAATTCGCTAAAACGTAATAAAAACCACACCCTTCTATTGAAAGTGTTCGAGCTACGTCGTTCTGAAAATTTCAACCCCTATTTTTTACCCATTAGAGATGACTGACAGTGTCCCCGAGCTTCGCGGACTAACTAGACCCCAAACGGGACCTACGAACCATATTTCATTAATTTTGGTTCATGGTACCTAAGAAAAGTGCTACGGCGGACGACAGAAATTTTTTTATTGCATTTTTGAATTCTACATACCTTGAAACGGAAACCATCAAATTTTGAGGGGAGGTTACATTTTTTTTTTTTCATGCTCGATTCCGAAGGTTTATTATTGAAAATAATAAACCAAAAATTGTATATGTAGGTTTGTCGATGCCAATATATTAAGGGATGAATGTTGTCGTATTGTGTAGGTACCCGTGCATAATATGGTGGCCAGAGGAAAATTGATACATCTCAGGTATTTTTGAGCGCCTCCACCTTATTTGCATTATCCACTGCACCTCCAAATTATATCGACATCCGACTAAAGAATACACCCCGATAAGTAAGCTCGTTCGGGTAGTTTCAAGCTCGGGCGGTTCACGATTTAACTTCTTTTTTTTTTTTCAAGCAAACGAAAACGCAGTTTCGGGTTTCAACTTCTAAAAAGTTGTTATATCCCCTGGAAGACCGGAGGCGGGAAGTAGTGTGAAAGTGACAACCAACCCGGAGTTTTTTCTCTGTCCACCCTCGACCTACCGTCTGACGAAAACAGAGAAGCGGTAGCCCGTCACAACCAGGTTCCCGCTCCCTGAGGTGTCGGGTGTCTGCGCCTTTTTTGCCGCTTGCTCTTCTTACTTGAGGACGGCAACTTTGACTGAATCAGTTGAGGCAGTTGAATCCCATCAGTCATCCGACCGTACAACCTGGGGAATATCGAAATTTTCCCTTACAATTCGCAGTGGGTTCGGCACTTACCTGCCACCACGTGACTTATCAGTTAAGTGAATTGCTGTTTTGCATCTTTGCTGTTTTAGGCAAGTACTCATGCAGGAATCAGGTTAGGCTTTACTTTGTGCCACACCTCATCTGACTTGCTATTGCTTCCTCGTTACCGAAGGTAGGGAAGCCTTGGATTCGTGTTGGAGTAAAAAAAGTGGCTGAGTATGAGTTGAGTCCCATGATTTTTCGTACGATTCTGAGGAAGGTGAGTTGAGTCCCTGGCGTGTTGTGGTAGCGTATCAGTTGAGTCCCGGTGAACTGTGAACCGTGAACTGTTAATCGTAAGCCTCCAGCCCTGGTACGAGGTTGCCGATTTCACCTAGGACAATGCTGGTGGCGGAAAATTCAGCAGTTGGGGCTCAGTAAGGAGTACCGTAAGCCCGACTCTGAAAAAGCGCGTTTTTTACAAAATGTCTTCGGTCTTCCCTTCTTACGCCCAGAGGAAGTACTGGACTGTGTTACCGAAGAATTTATAGAGATTCAGCCTTCTGGTGACAGCAGAATTCATCAATTCATTGACTACGTTTTTTCTACGTACATTTGTCCCCAAGAGTCATTGTTTCCACCGTCTGTTTGGGCTCAGTACTCTGCAACAACCAACCGCACGACGAACAGCTGCGAAAGTTTTCATTCCAAGCTGAATGCTGCATTTTATTCAGGGCATCCTACTATATTTAATCTCGTAGACGTGCTACTTGGGGTTCAGTCCGAAACTTACGTAAAGATGCGTACTCCCTTCCACAACAGACCAAAGAAAACCGTCGAAAAGGAAACCTACCTCATGGAGCAAATGGCAAAATACGATCGAGGTGAAATGACACGGTTCGAATTTGTGCAAGCTGTCTCATTCAAGTTTTTGCCCAAATGAACAATTTTGACACAACGTGAAAAATGTGGTCGATGGATGAATTGATTCAGATTGAATGACGAGCTGACTAGCATGGCAGCAAAAAAAGTTCCTGTTTAGGGGACTCAATTCGTACGTTCCTGTTTAGGGGACTCAATTCGTACGTTCCTGTTATAAGGCGGGGACTCAATTAATACCAAAACCTGCCCACGGGACTCAACTCACCTGCACCGAAAAAAGTCTGCCAATTCGAGCAGGCACTTTAGCTTCCTCACTTGAATCACATGAACGTACAGAATAGTTGGGTAAGTTCATTTTGATACGGGACCATCTGCGATCCAACCCACGTGTACCCTCAAAATTTCAGCTCTCTACGACTATTTTTCGCATAGTTAGAAACGTCACAAGAAAACGGGCAACATTTCATGTTCGCGCATGCGCAGACGAATGAAATTCTTATGGAACTATCAAAGAATTATTCTTGATCGACCCACCAAATCTGAGCTCATTTCAACGATATTTAAAGTAGTTACGGGCGTTTCAAACATTTCACGTTTGCGCATTCGCAGACGGAACGACTTCCATGATTTTGGAAAGGGACCATTTGCGATCCATCCTACGTGTACCCTAAAAATTTCAGCTCTGTACAACTGTTTTTCGCGTAGTTAGAAACATTACAAGGAAACGGGCCATGTTCGCGCATGCGCAGACGAAAGTTACTGCACGATTCCAATTAAATTCATTTGGAACTATCAAGGTATCATTCCTAATCGACCATCTAAGTTTGAACTCATTTCAACTATATTTAGGGTAGTTATGAGCATTTCAAGTATTTTACGTTTGCGCATACGCAGCCGAAAGTTACAGTACTTTTTCGATGATTCTGGTATGGGACCGTCCGTGATTCAACCCGCACCTACCCTCCAAATTCCAGCCCATTTCCCGACCATTATTTCGGGTAGTTATGTGTGTTACAAGGAAATACCACAGACAGACAGACACGAAACCAAAAATGTTCCTTGATGTCTGAAACGCAAAATGGTAGTGGGAATTTTCATTTTGGAAGAGATACCTTTTTTTCACTCAATCACGAATCCAAGGCTTCCTACCTTTGGTAGTGAGGAAGCAAAAATGTATGTCTTCCAAAATTAAAATTTCCACTGTTCCACTGTTTTGCGTTTCAGTCATCAAGGGACATTTTAGGTTTCGTGTCTGCCTGTCTGTCTGTGGTAATACGTTGTAACGCCCATAACTACCCGAAACAATGGTAGAAATTGACTGAAATTTGGAGGGTAGGTGCGGGTTGGATCACAGATGGTCCCACACATAGCTACCTTAAATATCGTTGAAATGAGGTCAAATTCGGAGGGTCGATCAGGAGTAACACTTTGATAGTTCCATATATATGATGTTCATCAGAATCGTACTGTAACTTTCGTCTGCGCATACGCGAACATGAGATATTGACCATTACCTTGTAACGCTTCTAACTACACGAAAAATAGTTGTAGAGAGCTGAAATTTTGAGGTTGCACGCAGGTTGGATCGCAAACGGTCCCATTTCAAAATCATGGAAATCGTTGCTTCTGCGCGTTCGCGAACGTGAAATACTTGAAACGCCCATAACTACCTGATATATCATTGAAATGAGTTCAGATTTGGAGGGTCGATCAGGAATAACACTTTGATAGTTCCATATGGGTTTCACTGGAATCGTACTGTAACTTTCGTCTGCGCATGCGCGAACCTGAAATGCTGACCGTTCTGTTGTAACGCTTCTAACGACGCGAAAAATAGTCTTAGAGAGCTGACATTTTGAGGGTGCACGCAGGTTGGATCACAGATGGTCCCGTATCAAAATGAACTTACCCAACCATTCTATACGTACGTGTGATTCAAGTGAGGAAGCTGTACTGCCTACTCGAGTTGGCAGACGTTTTTTCTTCCCCTCTCTTTTTCAAACTGATGACATGAGATCTTGGAAGGTTTGAAAGATCACGTTGAGGGAAGGTGTGGATGTTCATACCGAGAGTTAACCCCAATCGCCCCGCTAGATCAGAGCTGGGGTATCAGCCAGCTGAATGGTACCGAGATCACTGGTCGGACCGTGAGAAACGCGCGTGTTATGCTAAGAGATGAAAAGGACTTTTTTGATTGTCATCGAACGCTTTGCGGCTCGAACGGCAGACAATCGCCGGAACGTGGAGACTCTTTGAAATCCAACGCATGTTATTCCAACCGCCCCCTGCGTTTTAGACATATTAAACCACAGATACTGCTCTGCGATAAAAAGGAAAATCCTTGTTAGAAAAAGGGGGTGAAAATAGTGTAACGTAACGCTGGGTATTGTGTCGTTTGTTTGTCCTGGGTGACACGCCTCGAGGTTCTCAACGGGGCGCATCCTTCCCGACCTCTGCAGACTAGAAAAACTGCCGTGTTTTTTGTTCGAGCTAATAATGGGGTTAATGTACAGGCTACCTGCACAAACATGAGCGATATGGGCGGAACTAGGGCTGGCAGCCAATCATTTTGTCTTGAGGATCACCGCAGTGAAATGAGTAGGGGTAGATACCAGGGGTAGATACAGTTATATCATCGACGAATGGTTTACAATGAAGTATTGTCGTAAACTCGGCAGAGCGTACCACCATATTGTCATCCTAAAGTAAAATAGGTGTATACCTACCTAAATAACCATAGACACAATAAGATAGGCTACAACTTTTAGATTTTGATCAACAATATAAATTTATCGCAACCATGTACATTGTTTAGAGGTAAACCAGTAATATAAATGAAGTACATTAGTTGAAAACACAAAAGTAGCGGGAGTACCTAAATACCTAATTGGAAACATCTGGTCGTATTTCAGTTTTATAGTTGGTAAGATTCTCAACATAATAGATGACTACGGTTATTTGAATGGGTAACTTCGGAGGGCTGAAAAGAGTTGAATTCCTTGGTTGCAAAAATGGTAGACAGTGTTGAATAAAAATGTAGTACATTAGTAGAAATTGTAGTCCAACGGCATTTTACACGTATGGTCCCCTGAAAATTTGTTCCCCAAGTCATGGATGAGCATGAATGGAAGTTTAACATCCTGAAAAGGAGTTCTTCTCGTATTATACAAATTCAGGGAAGTTAGTCATAGGCATCAGCATCACAGAGGTTGACACGACTAACCGATAAATCATCTACAAATCTACGAATTATTCAGTCGAACAACCAATTCAAAGGAACGATAATTCGACTAGGTAATCTAGTAACAATTCAGCCTACTAGAACGAAGGTTTGGTGGTGTTTCAGGTTTTTTTTTTTTTTTCAGTAGTTGAGGCTTTTGAGCCGTGTGGTGGCAGGTGCCATTCCCTGAATGGCTATAGCATCACTAGAGAACGACCGGAAGTCCTGAAAAAGGGACTTGTGATGGGCTCGAAATGTCGGATATTCCCCCATTTGAGAAGAATGGTGAATACCCACGCGTTCAGTTTATTTTTATTTTTTTCAAATGAATTTAGATTCCATTCTGATAATTTTGACACCAACCACACTTTCCTACGATAAGTAGGTAGTTGTTATTCTATGATTTTTCGAAGTTTCGTGTTGTGACTTCATTGCATCCCTCTCACCCCCTTGCCGGGTGTGATTTCACGAGTACACGAAACTTCTAAAAAATTATAGAATAAAAACTAAAAACTGCTTACTGTAGGAGAGTGCGGCTGGTGCCAAAATTCTCAGGATGAAATCGACTTTCATTTAAAAATATAAATAAAATTGAAACAAATACATTCCTTAGAACGAGTTTTGAGAAAAACATTCTACTATATAGATGAAGTACATCGGATCACTGAAATAATTGATAACAGGCTTGAGAAGAAACAAGTTTGTGCTTGTGTTTTCTTGATGCCCCATAGGCTTTTGACAAGGTATGGCATGAAGGGCTACTCCATAAACTTGAAAGAGATTTACCATACCACTTCTACCTATTATTAAAATCATACCACTCTGAAGAAATTGTAGAGTGAAATATGAAGGAGCGTGCTCTGGCCATAGAAAATTAAGGCAGGCGTTCCTCAAGGAAGTGCGATTGGGCCGCTGCTATATCTTCTTTATGCGAATGATGCCCCAATCAACGAGGACACAACCATTGCTACTTTTGCTGAGGATACTGCCATACTATCGGTAGGGGAATCCGTGAAGAAGCAACTTTAAAATTACAGCGTACTGTTAGTGATATCAGTGAATGGACCAAAAATGGCGACTCGAACTGAATGAACTAAAATCTACTCACATCAACTTCACATAAAAACAGTTAACTAGTTTGCCAATAACGTTTAATAAACAAGTGATACCTACCCATAGCTGACACGGCTATATACTTGGGAATGACTCTTGAGACAAAATTGAAATGGAAAGAGCACGTTAAAAAGAAATTATAAAAATTGAAGCTAAATTGTACTGGTTACTTGGTAGGCATTCTGACCTTTCCATACACAACCCTGCTAATATACAAGCAAGTTTTGAAACCTGTGTGAACACGTGGTATTCAGCTCTGGGGCTGTTCGAAAAGTCGAACACCAAGGTTATACAAACATTCCAAAATAAGGTATTAAGAAGCACTGTAAATCCAAACAACAAACACAACAAACCTCCATCTTGACCTTAAAATGGAAACAGTAAGCGAAGTGATCAAGCAACACACATTCAAACACAAACATCAGCTTCGTGGACACACAAACCCCGATGTTCTTCTTCTGCTAGACAATAGCAGTGCCGTCCGGCGACATGATAGGACAAAACCCTTGGACCTAGTGACATCTTGTGACACAACGTAAAGTGGATATACTCTCTAGAACACAGCCATTGGGGCTGTTAACTCCACTAACTGTTAAAATGTACGAAGGTAAATTAACTTGAGGGGCTTAAATGCTCAATTGTTATTGTCGTGAGTCCCTCCCGGGATCACTCCTCTAACTTAAGTTCTCACCAATATTCAAACACGAAAGTTAGTTTCCGTCAATAAACGAAACGAGTGGGGAGACAAGCCACAGAACCCAGGGTACACAACCTGGAGCCCCACCACCAACCCCTAACAGGGGGTTGGAGGGAGAGGCCTCCCTTTTCTATAAAACCCTGGATCCTGGGACTTTTACTTCATTCGACACTTCCTCTAACCAGCTCTCTCTTCTCTCCTCTACCTTGCTCTCTCTCCTCCTCTTAAAAGAACCTAGATGTCGGTGGTGGTCAGCCCATAACCGCCTAGGCAACCTCCTCTTACAAAAGATTCCAGATGACGGTGGTGATTCGCTCATAACCGCCTGGACACAAACCAAAAAGATCCTAGATGTCGGTGGTGATTCGCTCATAACCGCCTGGGCAATTTCCCTCACACCACCGTGATGCAATTTTAAATTCATCACAGTTATGTTACTGATATTCGATCAATAATGTCGAGGTGAAAAAAAAAATCTGCAAATTATTACACTACGGTTTACTGTTTACTTGTATAGATGCCCCTTCTCCGTAGATCACTGTTTTCTGTGGACAATATTTACCCTCGTGCTCCTCCCAGGAAAGCCCTAAATCGAGTATGGAGCCGGCCCGTTTCATAAAAATGCGCGGGGTTCAATAATTAAATCAGTGATTATTATTTTTTATTCATGAAGCATGAAGTTTGTTCAAAAAGTACCTATCAACAAAATCCGAAAGTGCCATCATTCTTCAAGTGAAATGATATCACAGAACAACCAACTCGACTTGATGCAGTCATCCGTGATTATAACCAGGTGTTCCCTAGTAGTGATACCTGGGCCCGGATTTATACCGTTTCATTCACGATCACGTTTACGAAGCTTTTCGGTGCAAACGAACGGCTGGACGTACAATGCTCCGGTTGGTCTCAAAAAATTATTCAGTTCGAGATCAATTTGAAAACGGTATAAAAAAGAACCATACCCTTCTACTGAAAGTTTTCTAGCTACGGCGTCCTGGAAAATTAAGCCCCTATTTTTCACCCCTTAGGGATGACTGACATTAACGCCGAGCTTCGAGGACCAACTAGACCCCAAATGGGACCTACAAACCAAATTTCATTAATTTTGGTTCATGGTAACTAAGGAAAGTGCGAAGTACGGCGCGGCTTAAAGCGGGCGAACAGAAATTGTTATATTCCGTTTTCGGATTCTACATACCTTGAAACGTAAACCATCAAATTTAGAGCGGGGGGGGGGGGGGGGGTAATTTTTTATTTTTTTTTTCACGCTCGATTCCAAAGGTTCATATATCATATTGCAAATAATAAACCAAAATAAAAAATAAGAAACCGAAAAATTCGCAGAACCACGGGTAACCCTTATTGGGACTATTCCCTCAACGTCGAATACAAAAGGGCACCCTTCATTTAGGAAGAGTCGGTGCTTCTGTCTGAAACATTCGAGATACTGATGTTCCTTCCTTCACATGTGTGCTCTTTTTTTTTACAAGTAAGGGGCTGTCTTGTGTCATTAGTATGCAGGAACTATTTAAGGAAAGTAGGTAATTTTCTGGAAAAAGGCTGCTTCCGAAAGTTATACGTCCCACCCCGCTCGTGATCCTGTCTCAGTGGTTAGGTACGTGAATGGTTTAGCTCGGATTCCCATTTCCATAGAAGAAACTACCGAACTTCGAAGGAAAGTTGATCCCGGCGGTTGAGAAAAAAGGAAGGGGGTTCGTTCATATAGGGCTGTTTTTTCCCCTCAAGACTGCAGGACCTGGAAGATCCTGACCTGAATAGGGCAGCCTCAGCTTATCTGGTGACAATGCAGTTCCTTGGTCTTTTACGACAAAGAGGAATTAACCGTGAATTTGTCCTTTTCCCTCAGGACAGGAGGTAGGTACCCACAACAGATGTTTGGAAGGGGACAGCGGTGACAATAGGACCTCGTACCTACCAATATAGGTAGGCAGTAGGGGGTTCCCTTTCAACCTTGATGATCTTTACGGAGGACAAAAATACGTGTATTCGTTTTCCTGGCAAACGTTTTAGGTTGCTTTGAGAAGAAATCGAGAAGGAGTCCAAGCTAATCCAGGAGTCTAAACTACTACAAAGCCTTTCAAAATCTTCTCCTTCGAAATTCAATTGCTCATATTTTGTCGTAAACTTGCATTGTCTGGGAACGGCCTTATTGAGTTACTGAAAATGAATTATAGGTAGCCTGTTCAGATGACCTATAATAAGCGTCATTTGAAGAAATACGCTTATAGGTCCCAAATTTTCAGTGCAGGAATTTCCGAAATTTTTTGTTGTAATGAATGCATGACATTAAATAAATGCGATCAATTAAATTTATTGGCTCAGCGCTCAGTGTTTTCAAGAAAGACTAGCACATCCGCTCGCTTCGCTAGCTCATTTTTGAAGTAGATAAAAAAGAGTATACAACTGTATGTACAGCTAATAGTTCTGGTTTGTCATTTTCATTACCTAACTTGTGGAATGAAGCTTGCACTTTTTTATCCCCCCCCCCCCCACTCAAAATTTGATGTTTGGCGTTTCAAGGTACTTAGAATCCGAAAATGGAATAAAAACACAACGGGGTCATTTTTGGTTTATTATTCTGTGAATAATACACCTATGTATTCGCTCAGCAAAAAAATTTTATAACACCCCCTCAAACTTTTTTCTTTTCCGTTTCAAGGTGCGTAGATTCCAAAAATGCAATGTCCGTCCGCCGTCCGCCGTACGCCGTATCACGTGTACCGGCTTCACTTTCGGTCTAAAAAATTCGTTCTTTCGCACACATGCTCCATTTGGGCCCTAGTTGTGTCCCGAAACTTTTCAGCCCGATCGGAATATACCCAGGGGTGTTATGAGTGAAAATGTGTGTAAAAATAGGTACTTTTTGCGTTTTAGCAACATGTTGGTAACATGAGCTTCTGAGATATCTTTTTCCATGTTTTTGGGGACGAGAAGACCAAAAATATGAAGTCGATTTTGACCAAAGAGTGGAAAATTGAGTTCTACGAAATGTTCAGCTCCCAAAATTGATTTTTAATGGGTGAAAAACCGGTGGCAATTCAACTGGGGGAATCGGGAAAAGGGAGGGCTTGAGAAAGACAGCGGAACTGGGGGAAGGCAGACGAAAGCGGTACAATCTAACTGGGCAAATAGTAAACAACCACGGCCAATTCTATTATATCATTTAGTTGTTGTGTAGACGGCTCCTCGTTCCCACCTTCTATTTGGGCAGCACCACCTCCAACTTCGAACCTCAGGACAACTAACGGGGCTGAACGTTACCATTTGGATTATAATAAACAATTTTACTCTCAACACCCCAACATTCATATGGTAATTTCGGCACTGCAGGACATTTGGGAGGAATCGGCACTCAAAATAAACAGCATACGTAAAGGTAAACTTAGGTAAACTTATTCTTATTTTATTTTTTGATTTTTTTCTTTTAAATTAATTGATTAATTTTTTACTAGGATCCATGAACGTAATGCGAAAAGAGAAATTGGAAATATTGGAGTACCTATCAGAATGCTGGGATGCTTATCAACAGGATCGAGACGTCATGAAATACCTCTCTAAAGTTGCTCATCGTTATGCCCACGAAGCAGATCCTTGAGCACTCGACCACTAGACGATTTTACCACGTAAAAGAGACTGCAGGTACCGATCACAATTCCCCTGTCTGGTTCCCCCAGTTACGTCGCGTTTTTAACTCTTACCTTCCCCCAGTTAGATTCCCGAAATTCCCCCAGTGAGATTGCGTTTCGGCCACTTTTCCCCCAGTTGAAACGCTACCGAAAAACCTGGGAAATCGTCTGAAATCACCATCAGTTTGTATAATATCACTGGAAAAAAAAAATGAATGAACAGCAAACATTTCTGTAGGCATGTCCAATAGAATAATAAACCCATGTGACAAGGACTTTGCAGCGTTTTTTCCTGTAAGTCTAGACACGCACCCCTTATGCTGTATAACTGAATTCCTATTAGCCTAACACCCTGAATTAGTACGAATACCTATCCACACACCCAGACACGACGAAAGTGCCCCCGGAGTTGAAGTATAAGCTCTGCCTCGAGAGGTTGGCGGATGCCGAAATGGCGCGTTATAGACGAGACGGGGTGGTGGAAAAATGCATGTTTATGTAATCGCAATTGCCGAACGTTAGAGAGCTTGTGCATAGTTCGAATCTGGTGAGACTTGTCATCGGGTAACCACCGCAAAAAAGCCGCTACTAATATTCAGGGTATCTACAGATACTCCTTACGTTGAAGGGGTATCTATACAGGAAAATAATAAACCTTTGTGTAATAACTCGCAGTGTTATTATTATAATATGGTAATTACCGAGGAATGACCGATGTTCTTCTTGCGATCAGTCATTCATGATAAAATTAAATGTTTTCTGAATTTACTCTTTAAATTCTACTTTTTACGCATTCAATTTTAGTCCAAATGATGAGCATTGTTAGTATAGGTAAGTCTTAGTAGTACCTACGACTTACCTTTTCAATAACTGGTATTCGAGTTTTAAAAAAAAGAAAAAAAGTTTTCAAGATACCTACTCATGCGCTAGATCCCCTTCTTCCTCCTATCCTTACACATGGCATGTCAACCCGGGCATGCTCATTACTTATTTCGTATAGCAAAAGATGTAGGTATTATCTCACTTTCTGCCTCCCAATGAAAATGTTCGAAGGAGTCGGTGAACCGTTTCAAGGATTCAATTCAGACCAAGGCCCCTTACTCTATATAATTGTCATCTGCCTCAAGAGCACTTCTGACCAGTGAGCCCCATACTTATCTCCGGACAATGAGGGATGTCCATCTAATGCGAGGTTCAACTCAACCCCACCACACACCTCCTCGTCCTTTAGATTCGTCTAATGACTTCTTTTATTGTCTCAGCCTAGAGACGAACAAGGGAGACCTTTTTCAGTTATGGGTCCCAAAAGGAAGCCACCCAATTTCGATGTCCATTCCAGACCTAAGGGTCTCCGAAATGCGATCCTTTGTCCTTAAGGAGGTATTCAAAGATGACACCGTATAAGGTGATTATCACCACGTGTGTACAAGAAATGGCGTACAAGAAATGAGTAGCTTCTGACCTAACAATATAATGTAGCAGAGTACATGAAAGCATAATATTGAGAACTTAGGAATGTGGAATATGATGTGTACATTAATAGCAGGACAACCGCTAAATACAACGGGCTGTAGAGCGGTAAGCATCGAACAGAAGCCACGAAAGGCATCGAAAATCGCACTTGATGGTGGCAGTTTCACCAATTTCCTCGTAGATGATGCGAACCTGTTTCATATGTCTTTGTCTGTGTCTATGTCATGTTCATGTTCACTGGAAAAATGATGAAAACTGTGCAAGATTGGACAGAGGTTTCACGATCGTGTTATGAATTACACGGGACGGTAAGCAACATGAGGGCAACCGCTTATCAACCACGCGATTATTCCGACGATAAAATCAGGATCGTCGAATGAATCCTGAACGAGGCGTGTCCCACAAAAATCGTTTTAGTACGGTTGAAACCGCCGTGAAAACTTCTTTCCGACAAGACCCACCTTATTCTGGCTTGGGGTCGAAATCCACGACATGGGCTCGACCGTAGCAACCAAAAGCGCGAACTCGTACGCTGTCGTTAAGGATGGCCAGGAATAAGATCTGGAGGATCGAGCGATAGCCTATATACTGACCCGAAACACGCTGATCACAATAAGACCACACTCATGAAAATGCTTTCAGCCGTTTGGCCCTGATGCCATCACGTCATGCACAGCACACACAGCACACACACACACACACGCACGCACACACACACACACACACACACACACACGAATTACATAATGACGCCATGATTCTCCTTCTAAGTTTATTATCCGTTTACCATAGTGTTATATCTGAGGGGTGTTATCCAACTATGTAATTTTTTTCTCCAACAATAAAAATAGTACTAAGGGGTCTTGTTCTCTTTTTGTTTTGTTTGGAAGTAAGTAGATAGGTACCATGGGTATCCGTTTTATCGTATGTGCGGGAGTTTGCTGAGCAGTCTTTCAAGTAATCATTGTGCAACCTGTGTGTCCAGTGCTCACAGACGACGTGACGGTGGACATAACAGTCGAAACGTGCGCCGGAATTATGATATCAAAATAATTAACCACCCAGCACAATACTAATGGTAATAATAAATCGTAGGATCCGAAAAATTATAATTATATGAAATATTGATTAAGTAGCTTCCTAACTTGCTTGAGATAGGTTTCGAGCCTTGAGATCCCATTTTGTGAAAATTGAAAAAGTTCCACGTTTTCTTGTAGGTAATAGTTTGGTTTTATTTTTTTCAACAATGAACCTTTGGAATCAAGCATGAAACATTTTTACCCCCCCCCCCCCCCCCCTCGGAATTTGATGGTTTCCGTTTCGAAGTGTGTAGAATCCGAAAATGGAATAACAAATTTCTGTCCGTCCGCCGTACTTCTTCGCACTTTTCTTAGTTACCATAAACCAAAATTAATGAAATTTGGTTTGTAGGTCCCTCTTGGGGACGTTGGTCCGCGAAGCTTGGCGTTACTGTGAGTCGTCTCTAAGGGGTGCAAAATAGGGGTTGAAATCTCCAGAACGCCGTAGCTCAAAAACCGTTCAGTGGAAGGATATGGTTTTTTTGACGTTTTTAAATTGATCTTGAAGTGAAGAATTTTTTGAAACCACCGGAGCATTGTGCGACCAGCCGTTCGTTTGCACCGGAAAGCTTCGTCATCATGATCGTGAATGAAACCGTATAAATCCGGCCCAGATATCATTGCTAGGGAACACCCGATTATTATCACGGATGGCTGTATGAAGTCGAGTTGGTTGCCCTGTGATATTATTTAATTTGAAGGATCATGGCTCTTTTGGATTTTGTTGATACAATGTGCTTTTGTAACTTGAACAAATTTTATGCTTCATGAGTAGCAACAAACGATTGAATTGTTGAATCCTGCGCATTTCTATGAAACTGTAATTCCCGTTCCGGCTCGAGTTCTCGATTTAGGGCTTTCCTTGGGGGAGCTCGAGGGAAGGTATTGAACACAGAAAACACTGATCTACACAGAAGGTGCATCTATGCAGGTAAATAGTAAACTGTTGTGTAATAATTTGCAGCGTTTTCCACGAAGTCTTCTTAATCTGAAAGTTGGTTATCCCAGGGGATAAAAAATTTGCATCCTTAGAAATAAAAAATTTCGAAATGATATTCGGCATTATCACTTTTGCCACCCGATCCCGTTTGCACAACATACGTTCATAGGTACTGCTATTCAGTGGAGTAACCTGAGGAATATTTTGTATCTGAACAGTGTGCACTGCTAACCAAGATATCAGTTGTGAAAGGATTCCATTGTTTTGACGGTTTTGCAAGACATAATTTGTTGCAACTATGCCTTGTTTTAAGGCTCGTTTTTGCCAATCCATAATATGTAGTAAGTTCCGCTGAAAGTTAAATCAAATCACGTTTTCTGGTTTGACCGTTGAAAGCAGGTGACGATGCTATTGTGGTTCCCGGTTTGGCGTTTTCGGTTCGAAATTCCTCCTGCGATAAATCGGGAAATTCGTGGCAAACCATGAAGATTCCCCGTGAAAAGAAGCGAAACTTTTCAGAAGCACATCTGCCCGTTTTCTTAAAGGACAAATTCACGGTACATTCCGGAGGGTCCGTTCCCCACAAGAGATAAGGTCATGCATGTCAGCGTTGGATTAGAGTCGGGGGGGACAACTTCGGGACAGGCGACGATATCAATCAGGTGATGGGACAGGTGAGGTGGGAAAGGTAAAGGCAGATGGGACAAGGCCGAGCACCGTATTCAAGATCGCCGGGCTGAGGCGAATCTGGCCGGGTCCACGCTGTTGCTTCCCCCAAGGTCTCTTATCGCCGAAGAACATCGCTCAAGGGAAGCTCTTTAGCTTTGATTTCCACGCGTCTCACTTTTTCTTTTTTTTCAAAGTTTTTCCCTATCAGCTCGAATCTTTCTCTTTTTTTTGTTGGTACCCCTGGGGTTGCAGATGGTAAACCGCGGGAGCGCAGACTGTCTGCGCACTATCTGTCTGTGAATACTATCTGCGGTCGTCATCTTCCTTTTTGAGGTCTTTTGTCGTGACAGTCTTAACTGCGTTGGTTATTATAGCACTTAGGTGGCGGTAGTGGATCGATCGCCTTACAGCTAACAGCTGTGCCCGGATGTATCCGGCAGCCTACGAAACCTAGGTGTTGTGGAGGGACATAACCTTCCTGGAAAAAAATCGTCACCAGTTCATATATAGGTATTTCATATAATACAAACACAAAACGCTGCAAATTATTACACAACGGTTTATTATTTGCCTGTATACATACCCCTTCTTGCGTAGATCACTGTTTTCTGTGGTCAATACTCACAAGCTACCCCCCAGGAAAGCCATAAATCGAGTACTGGAGCCGGCCCAGGAATTAGTTTCACAAAACGCTATAAATCCCTACTCAACGGTTCATTATCTTGTGTAGATCACAGACCCCCTCCCCCACCATTATAGATCACACTTCTCTGTATAGAACACCCTTCTGTTACAGATCACAGCTCTCTGTATAGATAACCCTTCTATACCGGGTGTTCGGTTTAAGAACGACGAAACTTCAGGGATCGATTCCAAAAAAAAATTGTCTCCTAGAGTTTTTTTCGTGTTTTCGACCTTATCTCACTAAAATGACCCTAACTCCCTTAAATTACATGGTGAATCAAAATTGAAGGATACCGTTGGAAAGAGCGTTAATTTTTTTTTCAGACTCAACCATCAACTTTTCCGTAAAGTTAAGAAAAACAAGCGTTTTTTGAACCCAAACTACAATTTTTGTCATTTTTCATCTTTATTGGCGATTTTCAACGGTATTTTCCCACAATATCGGCTGCTTAAAAACTGATGAGCTCCACGGTAAAAACATCTACGTTTAATAAGCTTTCCAACGGTATTATTGAATTTTATTTTTAACACCGTTGTTAAAAGAGAAATCGGTGGTTGATTGCGAAAAAACGTGGAGAGGGAGGGCATCCCCACATATTTCGGGAATCCAGTTAGTGAGGAAACGAGGAATTTCGCGATTAGGATGGGTTAAATAACAAGTAAGAAGTGAAAATTGAAAAATAATCACTGTTTTCCTTCACATAAAAAATAAAATAAAATAAATAAATAAAAATAACTTCTTTCTACAATATTTTACAATTTATAACTTTTTTCTAGGACATTCTAACTTGTTACAGAAATATCTCTTTAAACAACGGCGTTAAAAATAAAATTGAATATTACCGTTGGAAAGCTTAAACGTAGATGTTTTCACCGTGGAGCTCATAAATTTTTCGATAGCCGATATTGTTGGAAAACACCGTTGAAAATCGCCAGGATAGATGAAAAATGACAAAAATTGTAGTTTGGGTTCAAAAAACGCTTATTTTTCTTGATTTTAGAGAAAAGTTGATGGTTGAATGTGCAAGACAATCTATCGCTCTTTCTAACAGTATCCTCAAATTTTGATTCACCATGTAATTTAAGGGAGTTATGGTCATTTTAGTGAGATGAGGTAGAAAACACGAAAAAAATCTTGGAAGTGAAAAAACTCTCGAAAACAAGGGATGACGGAAAAAAACTCTAGGAGGCACTTTTTGTTGGAAATTAGTTGTAGAATCGATCCCTGAAGTTTCATCGTTCTTAAGTTTGCTCGTTACTAGGTATCTAACTAAATCACGTGTTAACTGTTGCTAAAATAATCCTTTTTTTTAATTTGTTTATTTGACAAAACTTTACAGTAATACATTTTACTTTATAGTTGTGTTAAAATAATCCTGTCAGTGATAAAGAGTAGCTAAAATGGAAAAAAACACAAATGACGTTCTTCTGAAGGGAAATTGTTGATGTCCACATCAACGAAATATTCGGTCCCGGTAGGGTTTCGATCTCCGAAACTTTGGTGCTCCAGTCCGTCACGTATATATCACTGCGCTATAGCTCCATCCTGGCCGAGAGACCAATTATCAGCGCTCTCAACTCAGCTTGATGCCTGCATACACCCTGCTCTTTACGCAAAATTATATAGCAAATTTTATGGCAACATTGTACAATGCTCCGGATGGTCTCAAAAATGCAGAAAAAAATCGAGCCATTTAAAAGTGCGAGAAAACCCACACCTCAATGTACAATTTTCCGAGATAGGGATAGTCCGGATATTTCAACCTCTATTTCTCACCCCTTAGATTTGAGTGACAGTAACGGCGAGCTTCGAGGACCAGCTAGTGCCCAATCGGGGCCCATATACCAAATTTCGTGAATTTTGGTTCATGGGAACCAAGGAAAAAGCCGCGGACGGTGTACGGTGGACGGCGTACGGACGGATTTTTTTAAATTCGATATTCTACGTCCCTTGAAACGTAAACCATAAAATTTTGAGGGATTTTTTTTCATGTCGATTCCAAAGGTTCGTTATTGAAAATAATGGACCAAAATTACCTATAGATCTTATCAGTCAGCGTAGTGTAGATATCAATGGCAAATATAACAATATTAATTTTCTTCAAATAATAGGTAACGAGTACCTAATTCTGGTTTCAAGTCAGAATGTAAAATAATGAGTTTGATTGATGTGAATGAGCAACAGATGGGAAGAGCAGAAGAAGAGTAAAATGCACGAGTACCTCAATTATTTCGAATAAAAAATTCGGTACCAAAAATTATTCTACTGGTTTTATGAAGACCAGCCGACCGAAAAACTTTACGGAGTGCGTTACGCGGATCTGCCTCAACTAAACGACAGTTTCAAAAATGTCCTTCCTATTTTACCATCTAAAACTAGGAGGTAGTATTAGATACAGTCTGACATCGATTTAGCTAACTCCCTGCGATTCAGCCAAATTAATGTTCGTTAAATCGGTAAATTCATTTATCGTGAATTCGTTATAATCAAGATCGACCGAGAAATTCGTTGAATCGAGGTTTGAATAGAATGTTGGAGCCATGACGCGTTGCTGAACGCAACTGAACAGTATTTGAATGGACGACGTGTTTCTTCGTAGAATGATGGGCAGACTTTTGGTCGTTGTTTATATGGAGATTTGAGAATCGTGAACCGTCCTGTTCGATCACTGCCTTCACATTTTCTAACATTTCGTTATATACCTAGAGGTAATTCGTCCTGCAGTTCGTAAAATCGCGATCGAGCTTCTTGGAAAATAAATCTTTAATATGTAACTGCATATCCAACATTCGTTATAACGCGGTAGACACCTTGGGACCGGGACTTCGGTTCGTTAAATCGCGAAATTCGTCAAATCGAGGTCGTGCCCATAGCGCTGTAATGGATTTTGGGGTGAAACATCGTGATGAAACAGACTAAAGAAAATGTCATAGTTGCACTCATTCCGGAATCAAATTTGTCTGAAGGAATTTATCAGAAAGATTTTGAAGGAACCAAATTGTTAACTATACCCAGAAGCAGTCCGAGAAAACAGGAAGTTTATGGTAAAAGTCTGTTCTATTCAGTGCAGCGTTGGAGTAAAACGGAAGTGACAGTAACTTTATTCTATGAAATGCGATATGAAAATGTGAGCTGAATATATTTGCTCTTGCTTGAGTAAAAACGGCATTGCTTCTCAATCATGACACGCAGGATCTAACCTAGTTTTAATTCAATGGCCCCCTTTTCAGGAGTGAGATGAGTTATAGTTGGCCGTAAAATCGCCGTAGAGGGGACTTTTGCTCCTTTATCGCTGTACGAGACCAGTAGGTTCTGTAAGTGGCTCACGTATCGAACGTAAAGGGAATAAGGGATAAGTACAGGAGCGAGGAAGAAGTGGGGTAAACAGACTCGAAATTTTTATAAATTATTTATGCGATGGTTCCATTTCGAGGAAGTACTATCGAGGTAAGATCTTTTCCTTAACCCCTTTGAAAATCGTTAGTAACTTGAAGTATAATGTTATCGAAATCTGGGATTCCTCATGATTATGATGGTGGAGAATGATTCCAACATTGTTTACTGGTGTTTTTCGCCAGCACGTGCGCAGATTAAGCGCGCACACTTTGTAGATTTCTTGATTTTAAAATTCTGAATCGGTGAGACCGATAATTCAATGCAAATGGCAATATAGCCTGATTTTTAGCCACATTTTACATGTTTCGTTTAGGTTAAATTTTCAACAAGATGTGAAATTTTTATTTTATTTTGGCAAACATTCTTCAGGTGGTTTTCAAAGGTTTTTAAATAATCCTCAGTTTTGTTTTACAATTATTCTCTTATCCAAGTAAATATTATGTTGGGTTTAGTGGCGAGATTATCATTCCGTACACGCAAAAGTGTTGTGGACATGAGAAAACCCGACAAGGGCCTTCGAGACGCATCAATTACCGTAAGAGTCGGATGATTGAATCAGCGATGATTGTTCATTGAAATCCTCAACCACCAAGGAGTTGTGAGGAGCCTCGTTTGGAACACTTATTGACAACTAAAAATATCATTCGACAAAAAGAGAGGCGGACAGTGTTTTGATAACAAAAATACATATTATTCCCGTGTCAAGACGACTTGGCCTATTGAATCACATACTTTTACCCTCTCGTTCACACCAGTTGTAGGAAGGCTCGACAAACTTTTGGTGATCCCTTGAGCCGGGGCCCTCTGTCACCAGTGCCCGATGACATATGATGATTGAGAGGGTCTGCCTCAACTTTGTTCAGCCCTCACGCACTCATATCTCGTCTTCTACTCGCCCGCCTCCAACTTTTCGACAGCTTTTCCCGACATTCAATTTCCCCCGGTTCGGATGGCCGAATCTCTTTGGAGATGTTATTCATCAGAAAAGCGAATCCTTCCTAACAGAATGTTGAATTCTACGATGCAGAGAATAAACTACCAACGCACAAAAACTTTTATGTACGCATACACAAGCTTTTATGTGTATACAAACTTACTATAATGTCATAAATCCATAGGACTTTGAAAATCACTAACAAAATTGGGGATTGTCACATTCGCAGGCAACCTGAAGGACTTCTGTCACTTTTTGACTATCGTCTACAAAACGCTTACGTACGATTTTTGCTCCAATTTTTCCCCTTCCATTGCGATAGATATGGACCGCTAACCAAAATTTCATGTTATATGCCCTTCTTAAATCAAGCATCTTTATGATCACTTGGAATTTCAATCCGTAGTCCATGGTAGGCAAAAGAGGCATTTTCTCCACTTTTGTAGGCGAGTAAAAGGTAATAAGTAAATACATGAATTCATCTGAATACTATACCCGGATGAATTCACGTATGTTTACATTGTTTCCAAAATTAACTATTGACCTGCAGTGACGTCACACTGTAAAATTCTTCCATTAAGCCGCATTTTAAATGTTGCCCGAACCATGAATTTTACCTAATTCAAGTACGACTTTTTCTTGAATTTTTTTTCCCCCAATAATTTTTATAAATATGATATTCACCTTGTTGCAACTTTGATATTGTACTTGAAAATGGACCTGGACTACCCCTGCCTCCACCCATTGGTTATACCTAGTAGAGTATAGCCGAGTGTCCAGTAGCCGCCAGTGACGTCATCATAATTATTAATGTACAATGCTATGTACCTACGTTGTCTTACCCGCCTGATTGGACCTGAATCACCAGTGTTAAGAGCTTGAAAAACGATTCGACGGAAGAATCAGCCCGTTTACCATTGGGTACCTCTCATTATCACCAATGATTGGTAACAAGACACCTAACTCATGAATTAGATGGATTTCCATACAAGGGGCTCTAAGGCCGGTAGCTGCGGAGCCCACACAGCTGATCAGGAAGGGGCATGGAGTGTCATCCACGTCAGTTCCAATCAGTTCCAAAGGCATCAGAGCTCACTCAGCTGATCAGGGTGGGGATCCACTTTGTCATCATTAACCAGCAGTCCATAGTTACTCTGCAGAATAGTAGAAACCAAAAAATCCCTTCAAGAAGGAGCCTCTACTCTACAGAAACCAAACGATCCCGTCGCGAAGGATAGGTTTACAACGAAGGGTGAGTTTTCGAAGATTTTCACAAAGCCGTTGTTTCATGAGAGAGTTGAAAAAAACCTCATCAGTATCCGATTGACAGACGCATATTCACATCTTTTACGTTTTATACTCACGTGATAATTATTTTGTCAAAGAATTTTAATCCTATCAAGAAGCAAAATGCTGATAAATCGTCAAATCAAACCCTTTTGTTCATTTCTTACCTGACTAAGGAATGAAAATTATTCAACTGCGACTTTTCCGCAATCTGTAGACGATGATTTGTATACAAGAAAGGATGGTCAAGTAATGAGAAAGTTTTGTTCAGCCGTCCAATTCGAGATCTTGGGAAAAAAACGGGCTTGGAGTGATTAAAAGAAGTAAGACCTAACTCTCTTATAATGGAGGAGGGGGAGCTTTAATATTTACTTTCTTCCTAAAAGCAAGAACAGCAGGGATATTTGGAGGGAAGGAATTCGAACGGGAATTCATTCATAAGTTTCTACAGTCGTCAGCAAATCAAAAGTGTTTTCCTGTTCAGAGAACCGAAGAGGTTGCCGAATAAGTTTTTCCGTTTCAGAGGAATTTTCCGTTGACTAATGAAAAGCTTCATTGACTCGGAGAAGGATCAGCGAAATCACGATGAACGTCGAAAACAGTGTGTTTTTTTACAAACTGAAATTATTATTATTGTAATCACCTATCAAGTAAGTTGTCTTTCCGTAAGAAGATGCTGAGAAATAAACTTGTCTTCATCAGTTTGGTAACAACTAACTTTCCCAGAGGTAAGATGTCATGTCGATTGAATCGATAATTATTTAAGAAACAAATTTTATTGGAGAACTATACTTTTATTAATGCTTAATACTAAATATAATTTAATAATACTTAATACTTTTAAATGTAAAAAAGTGTGAAATTAGCCATAGATCCCAGCCACAGATTGTAGTAAGCAATATTATTGGGAATCAGTTTCACATGTTATTACTAGGGAACTACAACGCAAAAATGGCGATAACAAACAAGATGGATTCGCCACTTTATTTAGTCGTTGTATGAGTTTGTAACGAATTAAAGTTTGGTTTTAAAAAAAAGTGATAATTTTATCGTTACCTTCACTGTGTAATTGAGTGCATAATTTAATAGAAAATGTCGAAATAGACACGTTTTTCATTTAGAGGTTAGATAGTCGATACTTCTTAATGCTCCAGAAAAAAAATTTTACCTAATAAATTAACAGTGTATAAGGATGTACGGCCATAGACAACAAGATACGATGCGTTCTGAAAAACGTTTTATTATTAACAACAATTTTAAATTAAATGATAGAGTGAGTATAATATACGAATGATTCGTCAGTTGAATTACCTGAAAAACGAATCGAAACATTAGGCTGTCAAGCCGCACGTGTGGATCATCCTACGGTCTCGTTAGCACTGACGAATATCGGAAGACGAGTATTAATCACAAATGCAAAAATGAAAACAACAACAAGGGACAATAGACTCGAAAGTCGAGCGAGATAAGAAGGGGAACGGGGAAGCCTCGCATGAAACGTCGTTTTATATCCCCCCTCCTTCCGGAACTGGCACCAATTTGGAAACATGAAACATATTTGATTCCTTTTTCCTGTGCCCAGTATCTAGTTCAAAGATGGAGTTTGATAATTTTTTAGTTATTTTCAAAGGGCCAATTCTTATTTCCGCTAATTTGTTTCTAACGATTTTTGGAGCATGTTCAACATAAACGAAATCTCCTTTTTGGAAATCGTGATGAGTTCTTTTCCGGTCATACAATTGTTTGTTGTAATTATGACTTCTGATAGAGTTTGCAAAAGCTACTTCCCGGTCTCGTATGAGGTCCCTTTTTGGTTCAAGGGATATGGGGACTATAGAACTGGTTTTTCCAAAAAGTAAGTATTCAGGACTGAAAGTGGTTATAGAGTGATCTGTGGAGTTATATTCTCGCACGCAATCGTCCGCTACTCTAGACCAAGCTCTTTTGTGAGTTTCGTTAATTTTGCAACGAATTCTGTTGACTAATGTTTGGTTAAGTCTTTCGTTTAAACCATTTGATGCGGGATTATGAACTGCAGTAAATATCAGGTTGATTTTTTCACTTTTTAAATAGGATTTAAATTCTACTGAATTAATTCCAGAGTACTGGTCAGTTAGCAGATTTTTAATATGGTGTTTATCGTGCACCTTCTTTATGAGTCTTACAAAATCTCCTGCAGTTTGGTTTTTAGAAGTAGAGATAAATGCGTACCGCGTGAAGTGATCAACTAATAAGTGGAGGTACCGTTTAGAAGACCTATTTCCACCAAAACCTCCTATAGTGTCAAGGGAAACTATCTCAAAGGGTGCACGTGCAGGACCTAGTTGGGATAGAAGTCCGTAGTTTCCGGAGTTCCTAGTTTTATTTTTAATGCAAATTTCACAATTGATGCAATAGTTTTTCACTTTTGAGTCTAAATTTTTTATATAGTAATATTTACGTATTTTATTTATAACATGTCCTGAACCTATATGTCCATAATCCCTGTGAACTCTATCTATTAGTTTTTCTGCCAGGCCATCAGATATCATTATTCTTTTGCATGTGTCGTACATTTTATAAAACACATCACCGTCTTTTCTTATATTATTTGTCTTTTCAATTTCGTTAGCATGTTTTTCTTGGTCAGTTTTAATTTCGGACAAGCTCAGAAAGTTTACTGTTTTTATTAGTTCTACTGGGGGTTTATAGTCTTCAAGAACCGGATTCCTAGATAAGGCATCTGCTTCCGCGTTATTCGACCCTGGACGGTAGGTGACTCGGAAGTCAAATTGTGACAGGTAGAGCAACATATCACCCAGCTCATCATCAGATCTTGAATTGATTCTCAAATTTTCTAGTGGTTTGTGATCTGTTATTATTTGGAACGATGAACCAACTAACCAGTGCTGCCAGAACTTAATGGCTTCTTTTATTGCAAGGCATTCTAAGAAAATCGCTTTCTTTTTCTTTTGGTAATCTTTAAGTTTCCTAGAGAAATAAGCTACTGGTTTAATCTCACCCGTTTCCTGTTGTTGTTTTAGTACCGCTCCAATTCCATCCCCACTTGCGTCAGTTTCAATAATAGTTTTCAACTTTGGATCAAAAATCGCCAATATCGGTTGTGAACAAAGATAATGTTTGACCTCTTCAAAGCTCTTCTGGCACTGTTCTGTCCAATGAAATTCTGTATTTTTCCTGAGTAGCTGGTGGAGTGGCTCCAGCAATGATGAACTATTTGGTATATATTTGTGATAAAAGTTCACTTTTCCGAGAAACTGACGGATGTTTTTCCTTGTTTTAGGGATAGGGAAATTTTGAATGGCTACCAAATTATTGCCCCAGAGGGGACGAACCGTATTTTCTGACAGGATGTGGCCAAGGTATTTAACTTCGTTCTTTGCAAAAGTACATTTTGTGATCTTTAATCGAAATCCTTCATTGCAAATTGCTTCTAGTAATTTTTCCAAGTGTTGCAAATGTTCCTCGAAAGAGTGAGAAAAAATTAATATGTCGTCCATGTAGCAAATAGAGAACTCTTTCAAGTTGTTCTTTCTCAAAATGTTATTTAGAATTCGTTGAAAAATCATAGGGGACGTCTTTAACCCGAAAGGCAGGCATTTCCATTGCCAATGTCCTTCTTGAGTTACAAACGCCGTTTTATACCGATCTTTTATTCTAATAGGTATGGACCAGAAGGCAGAATTTATGTCCAAAGCCGTAAACCAGACGCAACCTCTAGTTTTTGCGATTAATTCCTCAATTAGTGGGAATGGTTGTGGTTCAGGTACTACTAAACGATTCAAGTCTCGGAAATCTATGCATAGTCTATTTTTTTTGTTATCTTCTTTTTTTAATGCCAGGGTTACAGGTGAGGCGAAGGGCGAAGTGGACTCTTCTATCAAATCAGCCTTAAGCAACTGGGTTATCTGGTTTTCGATTTCCAACTGATCCGGAATACTACAACGATATGGTTTTCTGGAAACAATTTTATGTTCAAAAAGTTTTATATGAGCTTCGTGATCTTTTACTCTACCCACGTCAAACTTGTCTTTTGCAAAAACAGCCTTAAATCTATCTATCAGGTTTTCAATTGCATTTCTTCTGTTATAATCAAGATGCTCCACTTTCGCCTCAAAATTGGTAACATCTATACCCTCATTATAATTTACATAAATATCTCGTATGCCATCAGAATTCTGGAAGTGCGTATCCTTCTCATCATTACAGGCCCCACTGGGCGGAGTTTGATACAGATTTAATTCACAATCTAAGTTAAGGAAGAAACCAACTATCAAGTCCAAACCAAGTAGTATATCATATTTAAAGTTATCATCTTTTACAACAAACATCTTTACATATTTTTCCACCTCCATAACTTTTAATTTTAAAGTCACGCGACCCGCAAAACCATGCCTGCCACCAATCGTCCAAAAGGTCATTTCACTACCCTGGATCGGTAAATTCAATTTTTGCACACATTTTAGTGTAATGAAACTTATATTGGCACCAGGATCGTAAAGTCCTATATACTTATTTTTATCATTGATTGAGACCCCGAACGTAATCAGTGGCAGCAACATCAGTTTTTTTGGTCGGTGATGGATTCATTCAAAGTTTCTTGAAGTTCTAAATTATTTACAGTTCTAATACCGTTTTCCTTTTTCTGAGCCCCAGCGCGATTTCGGCAAAGTGCCTCCGGGTGAAACCTGCCCGGATAACCTATCTTATAACAAATGTTGCATGGCTTCTTTCTTTCATTAGAGATCGTAGAGGCAGGCGGTGAGAATACTCTTTTAGCTGGTGTTTCAAAATATGATGCGTTTTTATGTTGTTGAGGAGGGGGGGTCTCTATTTTCTGCAGCTCACCCAACAGTTCTTCAATTGAATTAACTTTAGAACGATCAAGTTTGTCTTGCACATTTACAGGTAACCCAATAACAATAAGATTTATTTGAACCGTTCTATCGACAGAGTGCTCCTGTTCCAATAAGAGATTTTGTTTACGCAACACATAATCTATATAAGAACCTCCTATATACCTGTAGTTGTATGCTTCTCTGATTTTTTTCCACCCACGATCCTTGAACGTTTCCCTCATCTTTGTTTCCCAATCTGCGAAATTTTCAGTCAATCCTAGCTCCGTCAATGTCGAAGAATACCATGTCTTAGCGATTCCTTCCATAAATAGGCGCAAAATTAGAATTTTATCAACCGAGCTGGATACCAGGCATCGATCGCACTCGCGGAGAAAACAGTCAATCCATCCCCCAACCTCAACATTTTTTCCATCAAAACTATCTAATATAAAGTCCGATTTAACGTTTGAGAGGTTTAGTCGTTTTGGTGGAGTCGCTTCGCGTGGGGCGTCGGTCTTCGAAGATAATTTCTGCAGAATCTCAAGTAATGCTCCGTTGTGGTCACCCGAGCCAGCCGGGTTGGATGATGTGAGGTGAGGGGGGAAGATTTCCAATTTCCAGGTCTGTAGGTCCTTTTCTTCCAGAAAATACTCTTGAAAAACGATGTTTCCCTCTTCATCGAAGTACAGTGGAGCAATTTCAGCTGGTAGAGTGACGGAAATTATACGGTACGACCCCCTTTTATTCAGTGTCTTTTGGACCCGCTTAATTGTAGTTAGTTGAGCCAAGTTCTTGTGGTTTGCGGTGAGTTGTTGATGTTCAGATGGAAATTCATATATCATTGTATCATCTTCTGATTGAATCCATTTGAGGAAATGAAGCGACGTTTTCGAATCATTTGGATTCGACTCAAACGTAATGCAAACTCTTACCTTGCGAGGTCCAAATGCTGGTACGGGATCCGTCATTGTGACAACTTGTTTCGATTTATAAGGATGTACGGCCATAGACAACAAGATACGATGCGTTCTGAAAAACGTTTTATTATTAACAACAATTTTAAATTAAATGATAGAGTGAGTATAATATACGAATGATTCGTCAGTTGAATTACCTGAAAAACGAATCGAAACATTAGGCTGTCAAGCCGCACGTGTGGATCATCCTACGGTCTCGTTAGCACTGACGAATATCGGAAGACGAGTATTAATCACAAATGCAAAAATGAAAACAACAACAAGGGACAATAGACTCGAAAGTCGAGCGAGATAAGAAGGGGAACGGGGAAGCCTCGCATGAAACGTCGTTTTATAAGTGAATTGTTTTTGTTTAAAAATTTTAATTATCAGAATTATGACATTTCTCTGGAACCATTAGGTACTCTAGAATTCATAGTAATTTGGTACATTAAACGAAGAAGAAAAACACTCATCTGCTGAAGGAGCGTCTATACGGGTACCTAGATAATATACAATATTATAATTTGACAAAATTTTCTCCACTTTCAAGAAAAAACATTCAGTCATGGACATGCTTTTGAACGCACGAATTGACAGTACCGTATTGCATATCCACATTCAATGTTTTTTCCGTGAAAACGGAGAAAATGTGGTTTAAATTATTTTTTGGCGTTAAACGGGGAAAGTCTGGGATTGAAGAAAGGCTCCCTCAACTGATTTGGGAGGATCCCTCACCTCGTAATTCTTGCTCACCAGTCCTACAGAGGCTCCATTTCGAATTTCATCCTCGTAGTTCAAACAGGAATGACATTAGCTTCTCGGCTCACTCAGCTGATTAGGGAGGGTCCTCACCTTGTCATTCTTACTCACCAGTCCTACAGAAGCTCCATTTCGGCCTTCATCGTCCTAGGTCAAAACTAGTAGCATGCTATTTCAGTAACCTACCTACCTAGAAAATGATGTTGTTTATGGTAGCAAATTACACTTTTGGTATCGGAAATTTCACATTGTCCCCTAGCCCAAAAACATAAATCTATGGAATCTAGATACTAACGTATTTTAGTTAATCACCTACAGTTCCGCTTCAGAAACAACTAGGTACCTTGGTTTCTAGGACATCAGGTGGACACCGGTATTGTTTATCGCTAGTGCGTTACACTTCTTGGTGTCGGTCGGAAATTTTAGATTGTCCCCCAGCCCAAAAACATATCCATGTTAAAAACGCTGCAAAGTCCTTGTCACATGGGTTTATTATTCTATTGGAGTTCTAGAGATTCTTGTTGGCAGTTAAATTTATTGTTTCTTTCATGTGGAATGATTGAATTAGCTATTCCTGATGATTACCACCAATTTTGGCCCCCAAAACATGAAATAGGTACCTACACTTTTTTTTCCCCCCCAGATCATATTTGATCATTGATAGTACCATTTAATCGTCTTGATCCACCTCTTGATACTTTTTCTAGTGTTATTCTACAAATTGATGGTGATTTCAGACGATTTTCCAGGTTTTTGACTTATAAAAAATCAATTTTGGGAGCTGAACATCTGGTACAACCTCAATTTTCCACTCTTTGGTCAAAATCGACTTCACATTCGGTCTTCTCGTCCCCAAAAACATGAAAAACGATACCTCAAAAGCTCATTTTACCAACATGTTGCTAAAACGCAAAAAGTACCTATTTTTACACACATTTTCACTCATAACACCCCTGGGTATATTCCGATCGGGCTGAAAAGTTTCGGGACACAACTAGGGCCCAAATGGAGCATGTGTGCGAAAGAACGAATTTTTTAGACCAAAAATGAAGCCTGTACACGTGATACGGCGGACGGCGGACGGCGTACGGCGGACGGACATTGCATTTTTTGAATCTACACACCTTGAAACGGAAAAGAAAAAATTTTGAGGGGGTGTTATAAAAATTTTTTGCTGAGCGAATACATAGGTGTATTATTCACAGAATAATAAACCAAAAACTCTGCAAATCCCTGCACAAAGGTTTATTATTTTGTACCCATGCCAATGCGCACCATGCCAATTAGAGAATTCGAAATGAATTCCAATTCAAATTAAAGTCCAATTCAGATTGATGGTATACCAATTTTTACAATTCTAAGTGAATTCCAATTGCAATTGAAAAAACGCTGCAAATCCCTGCACAAAGGTTTATTATTTTGTACCCATGCCAATGCGCACCATGCCAATTAGAGAATTCGAAATGAATTCCAATTCAAATTAAAGTCCAATTCAGATTGATAGTATACCAATTTTTACAATTCTAAGTGAATTCCAATTGCAATTGAAAAAACGCTGCAAATCCCTGCACAAAGGTTTATTATTTTGTACCCATGCCAATGCGCACCATGCCAATTAGAGAATTCGAAATGAATTCCAATTCAAATTAAAGTCCAATTCAGATTGATGGTATACCAATTTTTACAATTCTAAGTGAATTCCAATTGCAATTGAAAAAACGCTGCAAATCCCTGCACAACGGTTTATTATTTTTTATAGAATACCCTCCTGTTACAGATCACAGCTCTATGTATAGATAACCCTTCTATATAATATGATATGTACTATTCTATTATATACATGTGATATAGATCGCAGACCCTCCGTAGGTTAGTACCTAACCCCGTACTCGTTACTAGGTACCTACCTAAATCACGAGTTAAATGTTGCTAAAATAATTCTGCCGATGACAAACAGTACCTAACAAAAAGAAACACACGTAATGAAGTTCTGAAAAGAAATTGTTGACGAGGAGTGAAAAAAGTTGCAAAAGTACCTACCAAAAAACTCCAGCCCCTTCTACGTAGATGGTATAATGAACCGTTGTGTAATAATTTACCGTTGAGTAATGATTTACCGTAGTAATAATTTACCCATCAATAATACTTCAACGTTTGTTCAAGTTTCACTACCTACCAACAAACTCCAAAAGAGCCATCATTTTTCAAGCGAAATAATATCACAGAACAACCAACTCGACTTCATACTCCGCCAATATAATCAGGTGATCCCTACCAATGATTGGCCGTATTCACAAATTCCTATTGTGGGCGCGTCTCTGGTTACGAGATTTGGTTTGAATTGTATACAATTTCATTCACACTGGAGTCGAAAATGCCTGTCGGTGCAAACTTCGGGGCCTTACTGTGAACGAACGGCTGGACGTACGATGCTCCGGATGGTCTTAAAAAACTCGCAAGTTCAAGAACTATTTAAAACCGTAAAAATATTTACGTAAAAAAATGGTATAGGCGTTTTGAAAATTTCAACCCCTATTTTGAACCCCTTAGAGATGACTCACAGTAACGTCGAGCTTCGAGGACCAACTAGACCCCGAACGGAACCTATAACCCGAATTTCATCAATTTTTTTTCATGGTAACTAAGAAAAGTGGCCCGTACGGCGTACCACAGAAATATTTTTATTGCAGTTTTGGATTCTACATACCTTGAAACGTAAACCATCAAATTTTGAGGTGGGGTAAGAATTTTTTTTTTCATGCTCGATTCCAATGGTGCATTATTGAAAATAATAAACCAAAAAATTGATTGATTGATCGATTGATTGAGATTGATCGATCGATTGATTGAATAAATTGATTGATTGATTGAATCGAGCGCGTCCCTGGTTACGAGAGTGTATACAATTTCATTCACCCTGCTGTCGAAAATGCCTGTCTGTGCAAAGTTCTGGACCTTACTGTGAAGGAACGGAGGAACGTACGATGCTCCTGGTGGTCTTAAAAAGCTCGTAAGTTCAAGAACTATTTAAAACCGTAAAAAAATTCACGTAAAACAAAGGTATAGGCTTTCTGAAAATGTCAACCCCTATTTTGAACCCCTTAGAAATGACTGACAGTACCGTCGAGCTTCGAGGACCAACTAGACCCCGAACGGAACCTATAACCCGAATTTCATCAATTTTTTTTCATGGTAACTAAGAAAAGTGGCCCGTACGGCGTACGGCGTACGGTGGACAGACAGAAATATTTTTATTGCATTTTCGGATTCTACATACCTTGAAACGTAAACCATCAAATTTTGAGGGGGGGTTAGAATTTTTTTTTTTTTTCATGCTCGATTCCAATGGTTCATTATTGAAAATAATAAACCAAAATCTTGAATGTTTCAAAGATTTTGGTTCCAAGCATTAGAAAGTTTTTGCACCACCCTTACGCCGAAACGAACGAAACGAAAACAGTGCTGCGCATGCGCACTTAAGACACCGAAAAGTTTGACAAACCGTGACGACGAAAAATACCGGGATCTGACGATGTCAACTTTCGTCGTGTTGAGACGACGAAACGTAATTTAACCTTACATCTGCATAACGCTACCTACCTTCTTCTGTTTTCCTTGGAAAATAAAATGTCGAGCGTCATATTCACAGCTGCTTCTTCGCGTGTTTCTGTGTTAATGCAGACTTGACGCTATGTGTGGACATAGATTTGTATTCACCACAGAGTAAAATGGATGAAAAAGAGGTTAACATAACGTTAGCGTGACTTCACCAGCCGGTAGATGCCAAAGCTGAACGAAAACTGAACCGAAAAAGGTTAGCATCTGACTTCGGTCCCCTATCCGCCATTTCCGTTTCGGTGTCGTTTTCCTTTTCGTTTCGGCGTGAGGGTGCTGCAAAAACTCTCTATTATCTCAAAATTTAGGATTTATAAATTATGGGAAGACTGCATATTATCTGAGGCACTCTGAACATAATTTATGGAAATTTCATTTGTGGAATTATATTGATTCCAACCCGACCACGTGGCTGCACTTGCCTACAATAACTATAGACGGAAATGATTTCCCCGGAGAGCTGCAAGGGTGGTGCAATGTGTTTGATATATCAAACACCCTAATCCGTTTGAGACAAACTATTGTAGTCAGTCAATCTATTAATGTTACGCGACGCGTGGGTCGGCCTCAGGAAGCCACCGTCTGTCCGGCAGGACCGTCACCATTTCCATTGAATCCTCCGAGGCTTTTCTCATTGCCCAGTGGAAAAAGCCTTGAAAAGTATCAGCGCTTACAAAGGGGTTATGGGGGGGGGGGGAAGCTTTTAGCGTCGGTTTTCGGAATGTGCTAATACAATGGGAGTAGTACGAGAAAAAGTGAGGTCACATCCGACCACGACCGGGAAAACTTGACACGGGTTGATCAGAAAATAGCTCGGTTATCATGAAGTTCACAACGTTGGTGCAGCTAGTCGAACGGCATCAAGCTTTTACTGGTTGAGAGCGATACAGATTCAGGTTCTCTCAGTTTGCAATTCCCCCGGCCACTAAAGTACAACTTCGCAGGTTCAGCATGTTCCGTCGATTGTTTGATCTCTCTTGTTCATAGCAATTCAAACCAGTGTACAGTGTCAATTAGAATGGCCGATGCCGATCGAAGCAGTTGATTCTATAATCAGACGCTGGCGGTTCGTCAAACCAATACGGCCAATAGTTTGAAGTGCAGTGGCGTGTTCCAACATTGAAGTTGATTCAAGTGGACGTGTGATTGCTTTGCCTCTCCGTGTTACAGTGCGGGCTGTTCTCGATATATTTTTTCTTCCGGTGGAGACGGGATCGGTTTGGGGAAGCCTAATCGATATCCCTTCTTAACCGGTGATGGTCTCACTGGTCTAGGAGGGGGACTCTCGAGGGTCCACCCCCACTGTTACACTCTGTCACATGGTAGCAGAGCGTTGTTCGGTAGTATGAACTGAGCACTTCACCATATTCCATCCACTTTTTGTGGGCTTACCAGAAGGATAAGCCCAAAGGTCTCCCAGAAGGATTCCTTGACCAACAACCTGTCCCTTTGATAATACATACATATATTGGCTTCCCCACCACCATTCCCCCCTTTAGAGTGTCAGTATAATTAAAATATACTGAGCTCATTAGAAGGCGATTGATGCCATGTCCCAGTTTACAAGCACCAATAGTTGTTCCATCCTAACGATGGAGGTTGATCACCTAGAGGTTGCCCAGATGAGCACAATTCACTGGACAACAACCTCTGACAACATTACCCGCCAATACTCGTATGTAGGAGCTTTGTTCTCAACCAGTAAAATATTATTGAGGTAGGTACCATTACGATGGAGGTTAGTCACCTTGAAGCTGTTTAGATGTCTTTTCCTGAACCGGAACTTCATACTACTTTTCATTCCCCCTTTTCCCTCTCATACTTCTGCCACCCTGAAGTATGTCATGTGGGGAGGAGTGTGACAGTTTGGCTGTTCTCGCGTAGTTTTTTGGTCCGGTGGAGACGGGATCGCTTGGGGAAGCCTAATCGATATCCCTTCAACTGGTGATAATCTCACTGGTCTAGGAAGGGGAACTCTCGAGGGTCCACCCCCACTGTTACACTCTGTCACATCAGTTACTCATCAATATAATATGGACCAACTAACTGCCAGTATTAGCCCACCCCGAGTTCCGCCTAAATGTAAAGTTGAAGGAATAAATGAAACTGAAATCATAAGGTACTGAACTGAACTTGATACATCGTATGAATGAATTGCACTCTACTCGTTGAGATCTTACTATTTGCATATTTATCTGACACTGGTTTATTATTTACCTGTACTGATGCCTCTTCCGCGTAGATCACTTTTTTTCTGTGGTCAACACCCACCCCCATGCTTCCCCCAGAAAAACCCTAAATCGAGTACTGAAGCCCGCCGGGCAATTACAGTTTCATAAATGTGTAGTCAAGAATTCACTCAGTACCTAATCATTTGTAGTTATTGACAAAGAATAACGTCGTTTGTTCACGTTACAAAAGTACCCATCCACAGAATCCATAATAACCATCATTTTCAGATGAAATAATATCACGGAACAACCAACTCGACTTCCTACAGCCATCCGTGATTATAATCAGCTGTTCCCTAGCAATGATATCTGGGCCGGATTTATACTGCTTCATTCACGATTATATTGACGAAGCTTTTCGGTGCAAACGAACGGCTGGACATGCAATGCTCCGAGTGGTCTCAAACAATTCTTTAGTTTGAGATCAATTTATAAACGTTAAAAAACCATACCCTTCTATTGAAAGTTTTCCAGCTGCGGGATTCTGAAAATTTCAACCCCTCTTTTTCACCCCTGTGACAGTGTTGCTGTTCATGAGTAGTTTTTGGTCCGGTGAAGACGGGGTCGCTTGGGGAAGCCTAATCCGTATCCCTCCCTTCTTAACCGGTGATAATCTCGCTGGTATAGAGACTCTTGAGGGCCCACCGTCACTCACCTCACTCTGTGACACGGTAGCACTGCGAGGTTTGGTAGTATGCGCTGAGCAATTCACCATACTCCATCCAATTTTTCTGGGCTTACCAGAAGGATAAGCCCAAAGGTTTCCAGAAGGATTCCTTGACCAACAACCTGTCCCTTTGATAATACATACCTACATCTATTGGCTTCCCCACCACCATTCCCCCCTTTAGAGTGTCAGTATAATTAAAATATACTGAGCTCATTAGAAGGCGATTGATGCCATGTCCCAGTTTACAAGCCCCAATAGTTGTTTCATCCCAACGATGGAGGTTGATCACCTATGTAGAGGTTGCCCAGATGAGCACAATTCACTGGACAACAACCTCTGACCACATTACCCGCCAATACTCGTATGTAGGAGCTTTGTTCTCCACCAGTAAAATATTATTGAGGTAGGTACCATTACGATGTAGATTAGTCACCTTGAAGTTGTTCATATTTCGTTTCCTGAACCAGAACTTCATACTACTTTTAATTCCTCCTTTTCCCTCTCGTACTTCTGCTACCCAGAAGTAAGTCATGTGGGGAGGAGTGTGACAGTTTGGCTGTTCTCGCGTAGTTTTTTGGTCCGGTGAAGACGGGTTCGCTTGGGGAAGTCTAATCGATATCCCTTCTTAACCGGTGATAATCTCGCTGTTATAGAGGGAGGACTCTCAAGGGTCCACCGTCACTCTCCTCACTCTGTCGCACCCCTTAGAAATGACTGTCACTAATGCCCAGCTTCGCGGACCAACTGGAACCCAAATGGGACCGACAAACCAAATGGGTATGGTTGTTTTAAGTTTTTAAATTGATTTAGAACTAACGAATTTTTGATACCACCCGGAGCATTGTGCGTCCTACCGTTCGTTTGCACCGAAAAGTTTCGTCAACATGATCGTGAATGGAACGGTATAAATCCGGCCCGGATATCATCACTAGGGAGCACCTGACTGTAATCACGCATGGCTGAAAGATATCGAGTAGGTTGCTCCGAGATATGATTGTGTGTATGGGTACTTTTGTAACGTGACCAAACGACGTTATGCTTCATGAATAACTACAAATAATTTTTGAATTATTGAATCCACCGCACATTTATGAAACTGTAATTCCCGCGCCGGCTCCTTGTACTCGAGTTAGGGCTTTCCCGGGGGAGATGCTAGGTACTGACCACTGAAAACAGTGATCTACGCAGAAGAGGTATCAATACAGGTAAGTAATAAACCATTGTTTCAGATAAATATGCAAATAGTAAGGTCTAAACGAGTGCAGTGTAATTCGTTCATAAAATGTATTATGAGTTCAATTTGGAGTGTAATTCAATTTCTTATGAGTTCACATTCATTTTCAGTGTGCCAGGTCAGAAAAATGTGTGTTCGGTATAGTTTTTCATGTTTTCCAACAGCTGAATCGAATGGAATAACTTTTAAAGATCTATCAGTCATCCTTACGGTGATTGGTATGTATATATATTTAGCCGTTAGCCGTTTCGAAAAATAGCTATTATTGAGCGTGGTGCATAGGCAGAGTTCGAACTTATTTTCAAAATTGCGTGAGGCACCTGGTCTGCGAACTAAATCACTCGCGACGAAATTGTGGAAACCCATTTCAAAGAAAAACGGAGTTATCGAAAAAATAGTCTATTTCCACTAATACACGAAAAACGCAAAAAACACTCTTATACCGGTTTTGGTGATCAAACCATCATCAGTAACACACAATAACTATTGGTGGTTACTGTGTGTTATTGTGTGTTACTGACGACGTTACTGAGTGTTGTGTGTTACTGACGATGGTTTGATCACCGAAACCGGTATAAGTGTTTTTTGCGTTTTTCGTGTATTAGTGGAAATAGACTATTTTTTCGATAACTCCGTTTTTCTTTGACCTGGTCTGCGGACCCACTATTGGTACGTTGAGGTTGGTGGTAATTAAAAGGAGCCTAAAAATACGTTGTAGACATTCTCGTAGCAGTTACTGTATAAGCCATGATTTATTGAGGATTAACATACCTAAACACTTATAAAGTATTTTTTTTAATATTCTCGCGCTATGGTAGGGGGAGGACATTACGGAGGTGACATTGAATTAAACTAATGCAGCGCGTGACGCATTTAATCGTTTAACCAGCTGTTGTACGCGGAGCTTTCATCGCGAACAAAAGAAAAACGAGAAATGAAAACCCCAATCCCTATTGCGGGCACCGGCCGCTAAAACGATGATAAAACTTCCCACGGTAGAAGTCAGCGGTTTACGTTGGGGTTCGGTATTCAATTATTACCCTCCGCGCCAGAAGTTACAGCGTTATTAACGCGTATGACCAATGTTAAGCGTCGAGGGCATAACGGTCGAGTGGTTTAGTCGCGACCAGGGCGATCCTGGCGAGGGGAGCCTGCGCGAACGATGCGAGAGGGTGAAGCTATTCATTCTGCAATCAAGGAAAATTGAGCTCCCGTTGTCACAGGTCGAATGAGAGGGTCTGCGTTGTCCTGCTGTCTTTTCCCCAATGTGATATTATTTACATTTGGAAAATTCGCAGGAACTAGGTGGGTTCCGTCGGTCAGAACCATCACGCATGAAAAACGACACCAAATACGTACTTTTACCGGCATCAGTGGCACTAGCCAGTACTTGATCCTAGTAGTCAAATTCATCAAAAGAGCTGAGAATTTCAAAGGAGAGAAAATATTCCAGCGAAACTACCTAAATGAATAAACTAATATTCGAAGAGGGTGACCTATAACTATTTTTGACGATTTATGGCGTTTTTGACCCTCCAAAATTTTAACTACTATAAACCTCAAAATATCCACAGTTAATTTAGGAGCAGAACAAACCAAAAACGCTGCAAATCTACACACAACAGTTTATTATTTGGTACAGAATACCCTTCTGTTACAGATCACAGCTCTCTGTATAGATACCCCTTATATATAATATATGTACTATTCTATGCATATTATGTAGATCGCAGACCATCCGTAGGTTAGTACCTAACCCCGTACTCGTTACTGGGTACCTACCTAAATCACGAGCTAAATGTTGCTAAAATAATTCTGTCGATGACAAACAGTAACTAAAACGGCAAAAGAAACGCAAATAATGAAGTTCTGAAGGAAAATTGATGATGTGGAGTGAAATAGATGTCCCTTCTGCGTAGATCAATGTTTTCTGTGGTCAATACCTACCCTCGTTGTCAAGTATAATGAACTGCTGTGCAATAACTTGCCCATCAATAATGCTTCAACGGTTGTTCACGTTGCCAAAGTACCGATCAACAATATCCAGCCCCTTCTTAGTAGATGAACCGTTGTGTAATAATTGACCGTTGAGCAATAATTTACCGTTGTGGAATTATTTACTGTTATGTAATAACTTACGGTTGTGTAATAATTTGCCGTTGTGTAATAATTTACCCATCAATAATACTTCAACGTTTGTTCAAGTTTCACAAGTACCTACCAACAAAATCCAGCCCCTTCTGGGTAGATGAGCCGTTGTGTAATAATTTACCGTTGTGTAATAATTAACCGTGGTGTCATAATTTACCGTTGTGTAATAATTCACCGTTGTGTAATAATTTGCCGGCGTGTAATAATTTGCCATTGTTTAATAATTCACCCATCAATAATACTTCAACGTTTGTTCAAGTTTCAGAAGTACCTACCAACAAAATCCAATAGTTCATCACTTGTCAAATGAAATAATATCGCACAACAAACAACTCGACTTCATACAGCCGTCCTTGATTATAATCAGGTGCTCCCTGGTTATGATATCCCGGCCGATTTATACCGTTTGATTCACGATCGTGTTGACGAAGCTTTTTGGTGTACACGAACGGCTGGTTGACAATGCTCCGGGTGGTCTCAAAAAATTGTTTAGCTCAAGACAAATTTAATAACGTAAAAAAAACCATACCCTTCCGTCGTAAGTTTTCGAGCTACGGCGTTCTGAAAATTTCAACCCCTATTTTGAACCCCTTAGAGATGACTGACAGTAACGCCGAGCTTCGAGGACCAACTAGACCCCGAACGGAACCTATAACCCGAATTTCATCAATTTTTATTCATGGTAACTAAGAAAAGTGGCCAGTACGGCGTACGGCGGATAGACAGAAATTTTTGTATTGCATTTTCGGATTCTACATACCTTGAAACGTAAACCATCAAATTTTGAGGGGGGTTAGATTTTTTTTTTCATGCTCGATTCCAATGGTTCATTATTGAACATAATAAACCAAAATTTAAAAAATGACCCAGCGACCATTAGACGGAGAACAAAATTCACTCAAGACTCAGGGCAGTTGTCAGATGCTAATGTATTACCGTCATTAATATAGATCAAAAAGGTCCATCCGAAGTTGAGCGGAGCAAGATATTAGAATAGAGGACAAGACTTCCTCCTGCCACGGGCTGAGAGTCTGAATTAGGTTTTATTAATAACCAGTGGTATCAGCGTGTTATCAGATTAGGTTGGCGGGCGTATCAGTATTCACGGATGTGCCAGCTATGTTCATAATAACTCACGGGCCATTCGAGGTCCGTTGTCGAGCTAATGGTTCCGTACCTAATAGCCGTTGAGGAGTCACAGGACCGTGAGTGGGACACGCTATTCCGCGGAAGACCCTTGAAGGGCACCTTTCGTTAATTATTATACCTACATCTGGCGTTCTTCGAAAAAATATGATTAAATATAACAAATCTGGAACGGTTCAATCGTCACTTTCTTTGACTTTATTCAATAAACCGCTCCAAATTATCAAGTTATCAGCACAGTAATTCCTACCGAGATATGAACCTGTAATCCAACATCACCTCAGCCTCTATATCGAATTATTACAGTAGAAGTCGCTTAGTAGAAAGGCGGTTAACGGAATAAGTCAGATATAATGGTATAAACAGTCAGGTCCTGATCGGCTGTATGTAAACACACAGGGAATTGGCCTATTATGGTGATAGAAGGTCGGTTATAATGATCAGTATTTGAGTTTTTGGGTGTAAAAAGTAAAAAAAAATACACTGCCAAGGTGATGGCACAGGAGCTTCCTCGTCACAATCAGAGTGACCCATTATAAAATAGAACAGACTCGGAAGCAAAATAACATAACATAACATAACATTACATTACATTACATAACATTACGTAACGTGAAATATACATATTACATAACATTACATAACATAACATAAAATTACATAACATTACATGAAATATACATATTACATAACATTACGTTCATAATACATTACGTTCATAATACATTACGTCCATTATACATAATTGCGAAAGTTATGCGTGTTTGAAGAATTTCACGTTAGCGCATGCGCAGGGCGAACCGCTGGCTCTATCATGTTGAAATTTATATGGGACCTCAATGGGCCCTACCCGCTTAATCCCTGAGAATTACATTGAAATTGGGTGAAATCTTTGGTTACTACGGCTGTAACAAGGAAATTGAATCTATTTCACGCCAGCGCATGCGCAGAGCGCACCGAGGGTTCGATCATGCTGAAATTCATACTGGAACTCACTAGGCCTTGTCCAAACAACCCTTGAAAATTTGAGCGAAATTGAATCAAAATTGTGAAAGTTATGCGTGTTTGTTGAATTTAACGTTAGCGCATGCGCAGGGCGTACGGCTGGATCAATCATGTTGAAATTTGTATGGGACCTCAAGGGGCCTTATCCGCACCATCCCTCAAAATTTGAGCTGAATCAATTCAAAATCGTGGAAGTTATGGCTGTAACAAGGAAATGCGGACAGACAGACTCACAGACTCACAGACCGACAGACACGGAACCAAATTTGTTCAGTAGGCTTTGAAACGCAAAATGCAAGTGGAAATTTTGATTTCTGAAGACAAAAATTTTTTGGCTCACGAAAGTGAACACAAGGCTTCCGCTGCTTCGCAGACTCGGAAGCAATAGGAAAAAATTATTTTAATCTCCGAAAATTGGTACATACGCGCATTTACCAAAAGTGGTATTGAATGGTGACCCGAAACAGAACAATACTTTATCGATTTTAATAAACATTTCCTGATAAATAATAATAAAAATAGTTAATCAAATTTGGGTCAGTTTTGGAGGACACAATTCGCCAATATCGGTAAAAATCGCTAAAATCACCAGAAAGTATTTATACAGTGGAAGTCGTTTACAGAGATCGGTCGTGTATAGTGATTGTTTCCTGTCAGTCCCAATTCCATCACTATAAGCGACTTCTGCTGTATATTATCCTATTTTCCTTATTACCTATGCAGTATATTCAGAAATATGTGTAAGCCAAGTTTACGTAATTCTTAGCTTTTTAAAAAACAATATTATTGGTAAAATAATTGAAGAGGTCAAATTCATAATGTTGTTAGTTAGTTTTCGCCGTAATTGTATTTGTATAAATTCAAATATCCGTTTGAAGAAAAGGTGAAGTAGGTAGTTAGCTATAACGCATAATAATATAAGTCTTGCTTTGTTACAGGTAGCAGTTAATTTAAACGACGAGGTACCAGAACACCTGATTCGTGTAAGTCATATCTACACTCTCTGATAATATAACTCGTTAATATTGCTTCGCTGCTTTGCTACGCTATGGATGCGTGCTTTACTGCATTCATAAATAGATTCATGTTGAGGTAAAAAATTGTTGCATTATTGTGTTATAAGCGTTCAACAATTTCCTATGGTCGAAGAATTCGTCCTGTGGGTGACTATTCGGTAAAAATTGTTCAAATCCGATTTCATACAATTTTTTTGCCACACTATCACAACATAATAACTATGCTGTGTAAAATTCTTGTAGGATTTGTGCAGAAAGATGTGCGGTGATGATAATTGTTATCTACGAACAGTCATTGATGTTTTGGTCTCCCAGTTCACTATGTTATTCACATAATTATTATTATGACAACTTCCGAATGTGGATGATCGCGCACATATGAATCTACAATTGCAAATTGAATACACGTATTTTACATATACAGGTACATAAATAATTATCAATATCCTCTTCATATTGGCATCCAATCAGTGGTCTTTGGATAAACACTATTCGGGAACTGAAGTGTTAGTTGTCCCGTGGAATTTATCTTCCGCTCAGCTAACCTTGTGGACCAGAAGTGATTTAATTTCCAGTTGTCGGGTACGTAAGGATATCGAAAGCCCACAGCCGAAAAGCCACAGCCTGAAATGGCTTTACTTTTTTATTTACTTCCATGGGGATGATAATACATATATGAAAAATATGTAAATGTTGTTAATGTTTGCATGTAGATGTTTTTTATTATATTAGCAAAATAATTCTTCTGAAATACTCGTGTATCCCACCTCTCCATCATACGTTCTATCCAACCCTAGGTACAGGATTTTCGATAATGTGGAGGGCAAAACATTTTAAGCACGTTATTTGAGCATAGGCTTGCTTTGCGTGTTCACCTTTATGATCCCTTGCTGTAAAGTCTGATGGTTTTGATCGATGCAAGTAAACATTTTACTAAATCACCTTTATTTATAGGGATCCAACCTAATCCATCCTGGATCCAATGTGATGACAACATGGGTGCAGGAAAGCTATTTTAGATCATTTTAATTAACACCACACGAAAAGAGCTGTGCTCATAGATTTTAGCATGTCAAACCCCTTCCTCGAACATTTATATTTTCAAAATTTATCAAGGTATTGGCCAAGCCTATGTTGAATTCGTGTACTCCTACTTACAATTGTAACATACCCCCTCAATTGATTGAAGAACTTACCTACTATAGAACTTACTTGAGAATCTCTAGTTGGATACAGCGAATACAGTTCGTTTTTGGGACCGTTCCAAAACAGAATGTTACAAGATTGATTTCAGAGGCAACCCATTAATAATAAATTATCTCCGACTCTGTACTCGTCCACCCATGTAAAGGTACGAACAACACCTTTTAAATAAACACCGTCTATCCTCCTATTCAGAGTTCCCAAGAAGGGTGGTGTGTTGATGGGAATAGAAGAAACACATCTAGGTAAGTTCATATTCACCCCTTCATCGACCAACCTTCCTACGCTTGAATGCTTCTGGGGTGTAACCCCTTTCAAAAAGGCAACGACAATTCGATAATTTTTTTTCCTCCTATATTCCCTACGAGATAGTTTCGAGTTCCCACGACTTTCGAACCATTCATAACGAAACACGAAACCACTCTATCGAGTACACGTGTGAGTTTGATGCATTGGAAAATGTGAATACTTTATGATAACATGAGAAAGATTATAATTATTATCTCTTAATGATGTCAGTGTAGGTGGTGTTAAATTCTATGTACTTACTTGTAGGTTCTCTAATTTACAGTAATGATCCTCCTCCCCGTACCGCTTCTTTAAAGATTTGTTGACTGGGGTGGTGCCCTTACATAGCACCTTCGTCACCAAGAACTAAAATTAATGAAGTCCATTCCGGGCTTAGTTGGTCCGCGAAGCTTGGAGTTACTCAGTAATGTTTAAGGGGTAAAAAATAGGGCTTGCAATATTATCAGAACGAATTCAGTCGAAAACTGTCAACAAAAAAGGCTATGTGGTTTTTATGACGTTTTAAATTGATTCCGAACTTGAGGATTTTTGAGATCACCCGGAACATTGCACGTCCAGCCGTTCGTCGCGGTAATGCCCTGAACTAAAAACCGAAAATCTTCATCAACATGAGTGTGAATCGTAGGGTATACATCCAGCCCAGATATCGTTGCCATAGGGAACAGCTGGTAATAATCACACATGGCTGTTTGAATTCGAGTTGGTTGTTCCTTGATGTTAATTTCAAGAGAGATTTTGTTGAATTTTGTTGACAGGTACTTTTGCAACTGAACAAATTTTGGTTCGATGCCTTATTTGTGCCCGCAAATCCTTGCTATACGTATAACTTCCTCAATTCGAATCCGATTTTGCAGAAACTTTCAGGGATTATGCTCAGATCATCCCCTTTGAGTTATAGAACGATGGGATCTTTGGTACGAGTACCAGAATCCAGGGTACTCAGTTTCTACCGGATAAATGACCTGATTTTGCTCAAGCTCGGTGGCAGTGGGGGGGGAGTGGGAGGAGGGACCTTCTAGATGGTCCCATATGAATTGCTAGGATTTATGTCGGCATTTATTCGATTTAGGGCTTTCTGAGAGGAAGCACGAGGGTAGGTATTGACCACAGGAAACGTGATCTACGCAGAAGGGACATCTATAAGGGTAAATAATAAACCATTGTGTAATAATTTGCATCATTTTGTTAATGATGTCCATGTACCTAATTTTGGTTCATTATTTTCAATCGAGCATGAAAAATATAATGTTTACCCCCCCCCCCCCCCCCCCCACCACCTCAACATTTGATGGTTTCCGTTTCAAGGTACATAGAATCCGAAATGGAATAAAAACATTTCTGTCCATCCGCCTTACGCCAAACTTCGCACATTTCTTAGTTACCATGAACCAAAATTAACGAAATTTGGTTTGTAGGTCCCAAATGGGGTCTAGTTGGTCTGCGAAGCTCGGCGTTACTAAAGAATTTTTTGAGACCGTCCGGAGCATTGTACAACTAGCCGTTCGTTTGCACCGAAAACCTTTATCATTATGATCGCGAATCAAACATTATAAATCCGGCCCAGATATCATAACTAGGGAACACCTGATTACTATTACGGATGGTTGTATGAAGTCGAGTTGGTTTATTCCATTTGAAAAATCAGTCATGCAGCATGACTTAATGAGCGAATTTTCAAAGAAATATTCGAATTAATGGCTATGGTTTTGAATAAAGGAAAACTTCGGTCTAAAATTTGGTTTTCTATGTATATTCTCTTCGTATTTATTTTAATTTGTACGTTCTGTCCATCCTGATTCTACCGTTTGTTTATTACGTAATTGTACTAAGTGCTTATTTATTTGATCGCTGTGGGTAAATTCAAGGAGTTGTACTAATCGTTTGCCTCCCCCTTTTTTGCTTCGAACTCTCGTCTTCAATTAATACTTCTCACATTTTTCAATCTGACCACTCTAAGGGGGTGGGGGTAAGAGTTTAAAGATTATCCTAGTTTTGGGTAATTTTTGCGCACTTTAAATGCTCTAATTTAAGAACGGATTTAGATATCTAAAATCCGATTTCACTATCGTGTTCAGCGTGCAAAAACCTTTAAAATGAGGGGTCACTTGTTAGAAAATAACATTTTGGGGATTTTTGGGTAATTTTTGCGCACTTTAAATGCTCTAATTTGAGAACGGATCAAGATATCTAAAATCCGATTCCACCATCGTGTTCAGCGTGCAAAAACCTTTAAAATGAGGGGTCACTTGTTGGAAAATAACATTTTGGGGATTTTTGGGTAATTTTTGCGCACTTTAAATGCTCTAATTTGAGAACGGATCAAGATATCTAAAATCCGATTCCACCATCGTGTTCAGCGTGCAAAAACCTTTAAAATGAGGGGTCACTTGTTAGAAAATAACATTTTGGGGATTTTTAGGTAATTTTTGCGCACTTTAAATGCTCTAATTTGAGAACGGATCAAGATATCTAAAATCCGATTCCACCATCGTGTTCAGCGTGCAAAAACCTTTAAAATGAGGGGTCACTTGTTAGAAAATAACATTTTGGGGATTTTTAGGTAATTTTTGCGCACTTTAAATGCTCTAATTTGAGAACGGATCAAGATATCTAAAATCCGATTCCACCATCGTGTTCAGCGTGCAAAAACCTTTAAAATGAGGGGTCACTTGTTGGAAAATAACATTTTGGGGATTTTTGGGTAATTTTTGCGCACTTTAAATGCGCCAAAACCCTCCTTAGAGTAGGCCAATTTCGCCCATCTTCGAACTTAGCCTTTCGATTGCCAAGATAGATTTTTTGTGCAAATTTGAGCTGTTTATCTCAATTCTATCGAGAGTTATCGTCTGGAGTGACACATATATAAATAAATATATATATATATACATATAAAAAAGTGTTAAATTTCAGGAATCGTTTTAGAATGGTCTGAAACGGATTTCTATGAAGAAAATTTCCAAAAATTTATATTATTTAAATTTCGAAGCCATTGCAATAGCTTCATTTTCTTTGAAAATTCGCTAAAATGATGGCTCTTTTGGGTTGCAACTTGAAAAAGTCGTATGGTTCATGAAAACAACAAATAATATTAATGATTGAATTGTTAAATCCCGTGCATTTTTATGAAACTGTAATTCCCGGGCCGGCTCCAGTACGCGAGTTAGGGCTTTCCTGGGGGAACACGAGGGTAGGCATTGACTACAGAGAACAGCCATCTACGCAGAAGGGGCATCTGTACAGGTAAATAATAAGCTGTGTCATAATTTACAGCGTTTTTAAACAGTGTGCCTGATTAACGAAAACAGAGACTGGCCTCATCAAGTAATTTCTGTTGTTAAATGACTGTTTAGGAATGATTGAGCTCTGTTGCTAGTGTTTGTAGTAACTACCTCGTCTGTACTCCTCAGTTTGCATGCATTTACATGTATTTGCCTCATTGTTTTCGCCAGGGCACAAATGAACAATTAAACTGGTATATTGAACAAATCTAACTGTCCCTAAAATCTTCATAAATAATAATAATCTTCATTGTGCCGAATTTGGGCGAGCCCGTGTGCCATATCAGGCAACACTTTCATGGGCCCCACTGAATAACAGTAATTTTAGGATGGGTGGTGGTGGGAACAGTGCAGTGTATTTCTATGAAAAACAACCTGGGAGTTTTTAATACATTTTCGAGAATGCATTTTTTGAAGGGAGGACAATGAAGCTACCTACCTGGATCTATGAGATTTTTAGCCGAATGATATCGTGTAGTTGTCAAAAAATCGGAAAAACTAAGTTTACCGAACGCAGCCCAAAGTTTCAAGATATAAGAAGTAATGAGTTTCAAGGTAATTTACCCATTTAGTTAAGAGTGATAATTTAGAATCTTAAAATGTTACAAGGAAAACAAAAAGAGGAAATAAATCCGTTTGTCCACCGTACGCTTTGGGTAGTAGGTACTTGGCCCTTTAATCGTCGTGGAACGATGAGAAGGGATGTAAAATACGTAGTATTACTGCTTTATAGGGTTCTTCTGTGCTTCTGCTATCGCAAACATGAACAAAGAACAAGTTTGTATCTGAACTAAGTTTGAAAGGAATCTAAGTTTTAGACACCTGACGCGGAGTTGACGACACCGAAATAACAAGTTCGCGGGACCTCATTTCATAAGCTTCTGGGACGAGGTATGGGAGTTGTCTCTCGGCTCTTGGGAAGTCGTTGCATTGTAAATGAGATCTGGGGTGGTGACCGTGATCTTCCTTTCAGACCGCAACAACTCTTGCCAGAAGGGAAAATACAATGAGCTTGGGGGGGGGGGGGGGGGGGTTTGAAGGAAATGACTACAATTTGCTTGGGCCTCCTTTATCCACTCAGTAGAAACCCCTTTCAGATCGGGGTATGATCGCTGGTTGTTGTTTTGACCGTATTTTCTGACTGAGGCGAGAAGCGGCGGAGGACGGAGGGTTTAAGCGTTATTACAGGTCTATCCCGTCTGAGGGGTCACGTAGATAAGTTGGGAAGATGGAGCTCGTATGTGGTTTCTAAGCCCTTGTATCATTTGTGATTATAATACGTAAGTTTCAACACTCTCTTTCAATGGATCGATCAAGCTCTGCACGCGCCTCACACGAGCTGAATCGCACGATCACAAAATTGACCAGGCACGAGAGTCAAGGTTGTTCTCACTCGTCGGGATTCGGAACAAAGAAATGGAAAGCCCTAAGAACCAACGTTCTAGCTGACATTATTAGTTGAATTATGTCACTTCTTTAACCTGTACCTAAGTAATGATTTAACTGTTTGAAGAATTATGTTAACCCTCACATTCAAATGTTATGTGATTTGAATATTTTTATTGTTTTTGGAAATTGATCATGCAGCGACGACAGTTTCAGTTACCCTGTCATAATGTGTTAAAAGTTGTATAGGACGTGTCGTGAGCCGGTGGGTTGGCTTACGACATGTTGGGTGAGTTGGATGAGGATGAAGTTAGACGAGTTTTGGATGGGGGTTGGAGGAAGGATGTGCTCCGTAGGAGTCTTTTCCTAATGCCCCGCGGTTTTCACAACAGCAGGCGCTAGTGGGAGTGGCTCCCCGCGGTTTTCACCACAGCAGGTGCCTGGGAGGTGTAGGCTAGTAACCCGCGGTTTTCACCACATCAGGTACTAGAGGAGAGGAAGGTGTCCTGCTGTTTTCACCATAGCAGACACCAGGAAGATGGAGGCTAACACCCCGCGGTTTTCACCACAGCAGGCGCTGAGAGGAAGAGAGCGAATACCCCGTGGTTTTCACCACAGCGGTTATTCGAGACGTAGCACTCCACGGTTTTCACCATAGCAGGTGCGAGGGTTGAATGAGGAGCTGGGCTAGCAGGGCTGCTTATAAAGGCCCCTTTCCACTAGTCCCCCGTCCATCAACGGCCGTTACAACCGTTGAGGGGCCATGGTGGTCGATGGAGGGGACCCTTCTCCTACTTTCCCCTCGGCGTCGCTCAGCTCGTCGTTCCCTTCGTTTATTTTGTTAAATCTTTGGATATTACATAGGAGTGGTAAACGTAAGCACTTGAGAGTTACCATGACAAGACGCATTACAGAGAGGGTCTTGTAATAGATTTAACATGATAACTGTCCGAGATCAGAACCCAAACGTTAAATGGTTAATGGTCATGAGACTGCGAGTAACATTGTGGTTCGTGGTACCTTGACGAGTTGTAGTGTAGACCTTTTGTTTTACTGTTTGTCATTGCTCTCCTCTGGAGCCGCATCCAACGTACACCTTTGCCTTAACAATGCCTTGCTTGAACATTCTCACCTATTTACCAAGACATTTCAGTTTTTGCTCTCCGTGCAACATGAAGAAGTAATTTGCACAGTTTATGCTCAAACCTTGTGGAACTAATGGTGTCAGAAAACTGTCCTGTTCTCACTGATTTCTCCGGCGAAACTGATCCTAGATATTTTTCTGGACGGCTGAAGAGGGTAATTCACACAAAGAAGTACTTAATATTCTCAAGGAGCGAGAAGTCGTCAGTGTCCAAATGAATCTATTATTGTAACCACCATGGCTTATGTTTGAATGGGTAAGGTAATGAACCTCCGTGAGGAAAGTATTTATAGTAAGTAGTACATGATAATATACTATTTTATAATATGTAGTGCACACAAAAAATAGTTAGTCATACAGATAAAAGAATGAATACATAAAATGAATTAAGCAAGCAAAATGCGAGGTAGTGCGACCACTATGATGATGTGTACACCGTACAAGTTTGGTAGGTGCCTACTAGTGATAGTAATATCCGCTTTCCAAAGAAATACGGAGAGAGAGAGAAAGGAAGTTATTGACAGAAGAAAAAAATCAAAATGAAAGAAATAACAATTTTAATAATTAAGCGACGAGTATTTTGCATGAAGTAATACCTGTAATGTTCATATAATATATAAATGAAACCAAATTTCAAAATTACAACAATAACTGCGTTAAATTCGTTCATTATTAACGCCAATTACAACACAGCGCTGGACCTACGGTCTGTGTTGCTGTGAGGAGTTGCTAAACCAAAATAATATTTCATAAAAATTAAATTATCATTTCGTACTTCTTATGTGTTATCTCATATTACATTTGACAATATTTACTTTGGTGTGTACTGACTTGTACTGAAAATTTTTCTACATTCATAGGCCCTGTATCTATTAAAAATGTAACATTTTTTTGTTTGTTTAAACGTAGTTCTTAAAAACTTACTGGGGTTTTTTAAATCATAGTCTAGACATCTGTACAATACATCTGTTCAGAGGTACGTGAGGTGGTTGTTTTGGCTGGTTGATACACATTGTTGAAGTATATCCCTGGCTGATGAATACTAGACAGCACATACACATTATGGCTTCATTCAAAACGCTTGATTCAAGACGACTGAGGAAGAGAAGAGTGTGGATGGACAGAAGAGGCGTATCTAAGTATCCCAATTGTTCTTGGAGCACTGAACCAAATGTGGAACGAAGTGATCGATAACTGATGTCTGGAAATAGGAACCGGCATTCGGTCACGAGAGATTTCTCCATGACTCACGCCCGGTTCCATAGTTTCCAAACTGTACAACGAAGAACGTGGGAGCTCTGAATCAAAATTTCTGTCCGATTTAAAGTTTGTCACAGAACTAATTCGAAATCAAAGGGCGGAAGGGGAAAATCCGAAGGGAAAATCCTGACAGCGTTCTTAATTCGACTCGCTCATAGCCCTCTTAATAATCTCTCTCGATCGCGACCCTGATGGTAAATCCGTTGCAGTTGAAATACTGTGAGGGTCGTTCTGGGCCGTATCCGATGAATATGCATGCAATGGTCCGCATTCCAACTTCCACTCTCGAAGCCTTTTGAAAGAAATGAGACGAGGCGGGGCTCGCGGGGTTGCCTGTAATTATAATCCCGGGTGAAAAGAAGTATGCAGATACGAGGTTATACGACGTCCTAGGAAAGAAGTTCGCGGGTAAAATATTGAAGAGTTATTATTCACCTCTAAATATAACCGAGATTTTGAAGTGGATCGTCATCTCATGCTTCTTGGAACACAAACAAACGGTCACATTGAGCTTGGAAAAGTTCCTTTCACATTTATTGCATTCATCTATCATGCATTTTTGCAGAACATGTCTTATGTCTTTTTCAGCAGAAATGTCTCATTTCTTTTGTATTAAAATAGGTACAAGATCTAGATAGTATCTGGACATATCTGGGTGAACTAGGATGTCTCTGAAATTGCAGTATGCATTTTTTCTTCTTTGTAATACCATAATTGCTGTTGCTTCCTCACTACCGAAGTTTGTGTTCCTGAAAAAGCCGAAACAATATACTCGTATGCCCCCCCCCATTATGCCCCCATTGTGCCCCCCATTATCCCCCCCCCCAATGTACCACTCGCATTTTGCCTTTCAGAAATCGAGGAACAATTCTAGTCTCCCGGTTGTCTGTCTGAACGCAATTCCTTATAACCAACATAAATCTTATTGAAATATCTATCCAAACGAGCTGAAATTTCGAGGATACATAAATGTACTTTATGTTTCATAAAAATCCAGGTTTTGACCTCTCAGGTACATCCCGGGGAGCACTTTTTTTGTACGCGAACGCTGAGACGCTTTTTACTGAACATTTTGTCCAGACCCTCCCTTAAAGTTTTCATCGAATCCGACGATAACTTTCATCTGCGCATGCGCAAACACGCAATTCTCGATACTCTCGTGGCTCCTGTCGTATTAGCGAGATTGTGAAGAACCTTCAGGGAATCATGCAGAGTGTTATGGTCTCCTATGAATTTCAGAGCGATCGGAATAATATTAGAGACTGCGCATGCGCAAACACGAAAACCTTATAAGGTCACCACAAACATAGGAGCGATGGCTCTCCGCATGTGGATATATGGAATCCTATTTATTAATCAACTTCAGTTCTTGTGGCGTTACACAAATTTGAGATTTTGAGATGGTCTGTGCTCTAAAATTAGCCGTAGTAAAACATACTCATATATCTCGTAGCATCGAATGGTAATCTAGCTGATGATAGTTACTACTCGTGAGTATTAAGAAGCACTCACCAGGAACACGCATATGTAGGGTCATTATATTTTATTAGGTTTTATTGGGTTCTTCTTTTAATAAACATCAACATAATTCAAAATTGTTGTTGAAAAAGTCGCCTTAATTGTGATATCGTGATCTGATTACCTACAAAATAACGGATTCAAGGTATCGCCTACCCGTGCACCTGCGGTATCACGAGACACGTGATGAACGGCGGGTGTTCCCAAAACTCCCAAAACCTCCGATGCGATGTCAATCAAAAACTCCAGAGAGATGTTCGTGTTCAGGGTAAGAATTATATTAAGTGGGTCCCGACCATAGAAAAGTTCGTCTTCATCCTCAAAAACAATGACGGGATACGTCCAATCATCGAGATTGTGTCGGATAAGGGGAACTCTGGTTGGGAGGGAAATGTTGGAAAGAGGATAGAAAAATAGAAGAACGCCCTCGACACAGGTGGATATCCTTAATGGCATTTTTGAGCTTCATTTGAATCCATAGACCCGATCATTTCGAATATGTTCCCTTACCCCAACGCTACAATTTCCTTGGATTCGTGTCCGAGGGGGGCGCCCTGAGGGTATCGAAAGTCGTAGTTAATTACTTCTTGAGGAAGGGGGTTGGGGGCTTCAGGTCGTGATTTGGTTGAAAAACTTCAAATTCAATGTCGCCTCGAGGGTTCTAGCCCTCTCCGTCGCTCACGCTGGGAGCTCAACTCCGGGAGGATATTTTTTTTTTAAAGTGAGGCAATTACTGACGATTCCAGGAGACTCCCACTGGCTTCAAGGGACCCGAGGATACGTATGCATATCAGCCTCAAGTATCGGACCAGTTAATAAGATCAAAACGTTGCTCGGAAGAGGCTGGGAGATAGCATCTACTCCCCATCTTCCGAGCGAATCAAACAGATTATGTTAATTACAATGGGTACAGTAGGCGTTGGTTTTAGTTCACTGGATTCTGCTCCTGAACTTGAGATGGCCCTTTCCAAGACCTATCACTATCATCCGTTTCATTTACTACAAAGCGCACTACAATCAAAACTACCATACTACCCACTAACATAATAATTATAAAATACACCACTTGGGACATATTATAACAGATAGCACACAGCTAAGTATCTACTGCAATTATGAAGTTCCGCACCCACTCACCAGTTACCTACTCTTCCCACCTTACGGCCCGGTTGTTGCACTTCTGGTAATCTGAAAGTCCAAGTAGGAATACCAATATACACTTATTCTCCAATTTTAGTTCAAATCAGATAGAACTAGGTTCAATCAAATGTTGTAATTATAATGGGGAGTAGGAGCTGATTTTGGTTCGCTGCATTCTGCTGCTGAACTTCAGATGGCCCTTCCAACACCTATCATTGTCACCGTTTCATTTACTACAAAGCGCACTACAGTCAAAACTACCATACTACCCACTAACATAATAATTATAAAAATACACCACTTGGGACATAATATAACGTAGCACACAGCTAAGTATCTACTGCTATTATGAAGTTCCGCTCCCACTCACCAGTTACCTTCTCATCTCCCCTTCCGGCACAGTTTTTGCACTTCTGGTAATCTAAAAGTCAAGAAGGAATACCAGTATACGCTTATTCCCCTATTTTAGTTCAAATCAGATAGAACTAGGTTCAATCAAATGTTGTAATTATAATGGGGAGTAGGAGCTGATTTTGGTTCGCTGCATTCTGCTGCTGAACTTGAGAGGACCCTCCCAACACCTTTCACTATCACCATTTCAGTGTCTACTAGCAGCGCTACATCGAGCTAAACTAAGTACCATGAAACACCAGCTAGAAACCTACCTACGACTTATTGACATGTTGGCAGTCATAAAGCTACGTCTTAAGCACAAAACTAAGTCTTAAGCATTAAAAAAATGCTCGCAGTGATTATCTTGAGACTGTTTGCTGTTATAACTATAGAAAATGGAAACCATTAGAACACGGTGGTTGTGTAATATTTAAAAGACCGTGAATCAGCAGAGGGTACTAAATGAGAACCATCCGAAACATAGGGGCCCGTGGTGGCATATTTAACCAATCATCCACTGAGAATAATATAATCATTATTGCATGTACAGACAAAAGTGATTGTCAGAGATTTATTGAAGTTTTATATGATACCATAATAAATTGTTATTATATACAAGGAATAACCTGCACCTACCATCCAAATTTCAGTGAATCATGACCGTTTTTCAATTATAGTTAGCTATGCGCTATTCCAAAAGTTGTCACAAGGCTTCTGCTACATTGGACGACTCGGAAGCAATATTCTACCATGGTAAATTTGTTGAAATTAACAAAATTCATAATTTATAACTAATGAAAATAAAGCAATAGAATTTGATATATTTTTCCATGTTTGTGATCATGATATAAATTCAAATAGTTGTGAACAGAGGGGTTTGGTGTCCAGTTGAGATGCAATATAATTTATAAAGCGAAACTCCTACATGTAGTAATCTGATCGTAGTGTAACGAAACTAATTACCTACCGTAGGTATCTAATATTCCTCTTTGGAAATTCATCGTCGGTTTTTGGTGGGACGCGCATTTTTCATTTACTCTTTTATTACTCTTTCCTTCGCCAAAAGTTTGATAGAACGATAGTAATCTCATTGGTATTTTATTTTATCACCTCAGGGTGTGGTGTAACGAGTCACGGCAGCATGGTTAATTAATCGACCACGATTCTCTGCTAAGTGGTACCCTCAGAGGTTTACAAGAACTAAAGAGGTACCCAATGCGAAATGCAATATTAAGGACCTTTGGCGAGGCAGAGTATCGATCGTTTGAATCAACATCCGCACGGCCGTTCCTATACATAATGTATAAAACTCTAATTGGCTCGAGCGGTGGGCGATGAGGGGTTCAAAGGGTTCCCTATTGAGCTGTGTTTGCTCAAGGTGGACCGTCTTGCGTGGACACATGCTGACCTATTCTATGTAGGTAACGCGGCACGCATTGATAATATTCTATGTCAGATGTGGCACGTCAATCTCAGAACTCCAAGGTAGATCTGGGTTGGACAGGAATGACAAAAAATAAATAAATTAAATTAAGCACTTTGCTTTCATTGGTTATCAAAACAGAGTCGCATTACCCGTGCCTTCTAAAGTCGTGATATTCAATAATCAATTTTTTTTAATTTTTTTTTTAAGCTGAAGAAGCAGTTTTGCCCTCTCCCCTCCCTCCGGAGGGGTGGGGGGGGGGGGACTAATCCTGACAGAAATTTCTTATTATTCAGTACTTTGGTTTATTATTTTTAATGAACCCCCCTCCAGATTTGATGGTTTCCCTTTCAAGATACCTAGGTAGAATCCAAAAATGGAATAAAAACAAATTTTGTCCGTCCGCCGTACTTCGCACGTTCCCATGTTACCATGAACGAAAATTAATGAACTTTGGTATGTGGGTCCCATTTGGGATCTCGTTGGTCCGCAAAGCTCAGCGTTACTGTCAGTCACAGGGTGATAAATAGGGGTTGAAATTTCCAGGGCGCCGTTATGTCGATTTTGTTTACATTTTTAAATTGGTTTCGAGCTAAAGAATTTTTTGAGACCTCCCGGAACATTGTACGTCCGGCCGTTCGTTCGTAGTAAAGCTCTGAAGTTTGCCCCGAAAAGTTTCGTCAACATGATAGTGAATGAAACGTTATAAATCCAGCCCAGATATCACTGGTAGTAGTTAACACCTGATTATAACCACGCATGGCTGCTTGAAATCGAGTTGGTTGTTCCGTGATATTATTTCATTTGAAGAATGATGGTTATTTTTGATTTAGTTGATAGGTAACTACTTTCATAAATTGAACAAGAATTTTATGCTTCATGGATTACGATAAATAATTAGTTATATTATTCTTGAATTGTTGTGAAAGTGTAATTCCCCGGCCGGCTCATGTACTCGATTTATGGTATGGCAGAGTAGGTATTGACCATAGGAAACAGTGATCTACGCAGAAGGGGCATCTGTACAGGTAAATGATAAACCGCTGTGTAATAATTTGCAGAGTTTTTGTTTTATGACGATAATTATTGCCCATTGCTGAACAATACATGTGGTGATTTGCTAAGAGAGAGAGAGAGAGGTGATGGCGAGGTGAGGTATGGTGAATGAGAATGGTATGGAGATAAAGGTATTGGACCTAACGCCTCTGGTTAACACCTTTGACAGAAGTCAGGGAGGTTTCCACCACACTAGGAGGATATGCCCAGTGGTTGCCACTCGTGCTTAGGGATGGCAACAAAATATCGATAAGTATATCGGAAATATCGTTCCGATATATCGATATGGTGAATTTGGGTTGATGTAAAATTCACCATGAGAGGTGGAGGTAGTTGGATGTTGGATAGGAGTGAATTTAAAGCTAAAATTGTTGTGTGTTGATTTTTGGTGTGTTTGCGGTTAAGGGCGAACCTCCACCGAGCGTGTGTTGAAAAGGTTAAAAGTGAATTTAAGTTAGAGAATTTGAATGCATGAAGGGCGTGGAATTTGGTTGTGTGTGTGTGTGTGCGGTTAAGGGCGGACCTCCACCGAGCGTGTGATAAATTTCGTCAGGTTGGTTAAGGGCGAGACCTCCACCATACCTGACTAAATTTATGTGTGTGTTTGAATTTAAGTGAGTGTGTGTGCGGTTAAGGGCGGACCTCCACCGAGCGTGTAGTGTGTGTCATCCGGATCGGTTAAGGGCGAGACCTCCACCTGATCCTGATGAAATGTGTGTGAGTGAATTTAATGGTAAATTGGTGTAGCGAGTGTGTGCGGTTAAGAGCGGACCTCCACCGAGCGTGTAGTGTGTTTCATCAGGGTTGGTTAAGGGCGAGACCTCCACCTAACTCTGATGAAATGGGTGAGTGTGAATTTACTGTGTGTGTGAATTTACTAGGAGAGCATTTGAGAAGTGAATTTTAAGAGAGGAGGTTTGAGGAGAGAGAGAGAGAGTAGCCAGCAGCTAGAGGAGACGTAGAATGGCGAAAATGGCGCAGGATTCGGGGTTATACAGACCCTGAAGTCCCCACCCTGGTGGTGGGGTTTCAGGTTGAGTCCCGGATCCTGCGTCGGTTGCCCCACTCTTACCGTTTATTGCCAGAGCCTTATTTTCACAGGTTGTTTTTGGCGAGAACTTGATTCTAGAGAGTTGGTGTTCCGGGAGGGACTCACGACAATCGATATATTGGTATCGGTTTTCGACCTTCGATAGTGTCGGGAATATCGATATTTTTGAACCGAGATATCGGACTAGTAGATGTCGTCAGTGATGTTCAAAAACTCGCACGTTCTACATCCACTCGACTCTAAAAAGTGGAGTTTCGTGGTTCTGATCACTGATTCAACACATAGTTTTGACTTATGATTTGATTGCCCTGTAGGTACCAATATTTTACTAACTTTATTATGACTAACTTTCATTCATTTTTATTTTATTTTACAGTTATTGTAGCGTGCGTAGGCCTATAGTCAGTTTGTACTATCATGTTGCACTAAAGTAACGTAAGTAAGAAAGTGAAAAATGTACTAGGCTTATTTTGATACTTTTACTAAATACTTATGTGTTATTGAATGTACTCGTATTATGTTTATTGTACGATATTACTATCACTCATTTAACCCTCAGTTTTGACTTATATTTAGTGATGTATCGAAATTCCGATATATCGTATATATCGATATTTTTCACCGGACATTTTTGTACCATCGATATGTTGCTTGCGATATATCGGAAAACCGATATATCAATTTACTTTAAAATTTTGCCATCCCTACTCGTGGATAGTTTTACCTATCCGGTTCCACCATTCTGGGATCTTTTAGGTATAAGGTAAGGAGGCGTGAGAGGAGAGAGAGAGAGAAGTCATCGACTTGGTTTGAGGTAGAATGAGGTAACAGGCGAGAACGGAGAGTTTTTATAGTACCTTGTCCACTCTCCCCCCTCCATCAACGTCAGTTGAGGGATGGTGGGAGAGCCCTTGATGACTACTTGTGCCGGGTCACGTATGCCACCTCATTCGTTGGTTTATTCGCGAGATCTACAATATTATACATGAAGTGATGTTCTGGGAGGATATCACGACAATACAGAAATCAAATGAGTCTGATCCTGGCCAGTTGAAAAGCGGGGAGGAAGGCTGATTTGATCCCTCATGTGACATATCTATGACACTGAAGTGAAAACAACTTTTCTCCGCGATCTCCCGTGATTTTCCGGGAGGCGTTGAATTTGTGGCGGGCGCCTCCCTCGCGAGTGAAGTCCTTCACTGCTGTTCCCAACCCGCTCACACTCTCTTGATGGATGACACTGCATGCGCTCGTAATTCATTCGCGTCGGAAATATGGAAACTGCGTCAGTTTCTGCCAGCATCATCCCAGCCGCCCTGTTCGAACCAACGCGAGATCTTGCGCAGCCTGCAATGCATTCCCACCTCCGCCTGAGAGTTTACTAAGGGCCGATTTCACCACTAAACCATGAACTCAGTTTATCGGAAACCTAGTTCAACTAACCGATGGATTGATCTCAGTTTAAAAAGTTTTGGGTTTCACGAGATTAAACGAGTTTCTAGGATAGGAGTTCATGTTGAACTAAGATCAACGAAAACCAAGTCCGAGCTGCTGTTGATCCACGGTTTGAACTCTGATTTGGAAGGCAGGGGTTCGATTATTCGATGATTCGATGATTCGATAATACGAGGTAAAATTGGGTTTCAGCTGTTATGATAAACGCGGGAACGAGAAGCCCAGCTAACCATTTCTGTTTTTGCTTTCCGTACCTACGCTCCTACGCTGGTTTTTCCCGTTTTTTTTTCTCGCTAAACATAGTTGTTTTTCCGCGTTTTGAGTCCCGTTTTCCTGATCCCTGATGGAACCAAAACGAGTCAAGAGAGAACCTTCACAGCCAGTGAGCGCGAGGTTCTCTGCGACCTAGGGGCTAGTAGCCACTGGGAGGTACTCGAATGCAAAAACGCTGCAAAGTCCTTGTCGCATGGGTTTATTATTATTCTTAGAAATTTTGGCTGTTTATTTATTGTTTCTTTCACATGAAATAATTCGAATAGCTATTTCTCATGGTTTCCACCAATTTTGGCCCCCAAAATAGACGAATTGGGTACGCTCCATTTTTTTTTTTTTTTTCATATTATCTTTGATCATTGATAGTGGCATTTAATCGTCTTGATCCACGTGTTGAACCTTTTTCTAGTGTTACTATACAAACTGTGATTTCAGATGATTTCCCAGCTTTTTGACCCACGAAAAATCAATTTTGGGAGCTGATCATTTGGTAGAACCTGAATTTTCCACTCTTTGGTCAAAATCGACTTCATGTTCGGTCTTTTCCTCCTAAAAAAATGGAAAACGACACCTCAAAAGCTCATGTTACTAACATGTTACTACAACACAAAAGTACCTATTTTTACATACATTTTCATTCATAACACCCTGGGTATATTCCGATCAGGCTGCAAAGTTTCGGGACACAACTAGGGCCCAAATAGAGCATTTGTGCGAAAGAACGAATTTTTTAGACCGAAACTGAAGCCGGTACGTGTGATACGGCGGACGGACATTGCATTTTTGGAATCTACGCACCTTGAAACGGAAAAGAAAAAATTTGAGGGGGTGTTATAAAAAATTTTTTGCTGAGCGAATACATAGGCTGTGTATTATTCACATAATAATAAATCAAAACGTTATGGGAGAATTTGAAGAAGCGGGCCCTTATAATATAATATCGCGAATTATAATATTGTTGAGTTCATCACTTCCATCTTCGTCGAAAATCATGTTAACAATTCGTACTTAGTGATCGAGACATTGTTGATGTGAATGGATAAGCGGGAGGGAAAAGTAAACTTGAACCGAGTTTATCACTGCTGACCGGCCAAAATTGAGCGTGAACTGAGTTGAGGGTTAAACGCCCGTGGTGATACCTAACCTGAAGGACAATTTCCGTTTACGAGTTGAACCGCGATTTGAACTGAGATCAACACCTTCGTTTACGTTGGTGACACCGGCCCAGTCGTCAAATTGCTGGACCTGTTCAAAATGGGTCAGTTGTGGATAGCTCGCAAACGCTGGATCATGAAATTAGAATCTCCGAGGAATATCCGACTCTTTATAGTATAATATATTAATTATATAAAATAGGGCCCCTATACTGTCAGTCATATAGACATTTTTGTGGATGTTAGATCGCGAACATTAAAATGTTGATATCAGTGGTTAGGTGTTCGTCAAATTTTTGGAAATGTTCTATTATGGATATTTTGCAGAGGATTCATCTTGCACTTTCCTTAGAACCTTAGTTGATGCCAAGAGTTCGGTTGTCTTCGAATTGCTAGCTCTTTTCTGTTCAATATGGTTACCATCCAATCATGAACACTCCATTTTCGTATGACAACGGACCTTAGCACCATGATAGATGTACAGAGGTAGGTACTCCTGGAATTTCTTTGTTTTCCTGTTCAACTTGGCTGATAATCTGGGACATCCTGCAAATGTTAGAGGAGGTGAACCCTCGAGAGGTGTACTAGTAGAATTTCTGGACTTTTCCTGTTTAGTATTTGTGTCGATCATGGGCAGTTTGGACAGTTTGAATTGGGAACTACAGTGGTTAGTGGAACTGTAATTTCGGGTTTCTTGTTGTGAGAGGGGATTTTGGAATGAATCAGGAAATCATCATCAGGAACAACATCAGGAAATGTCAAAATTAAATTGGGTTTCGCATCGTGGTCAAAATGTTGAGAGAAATGTGGTCTGTGGGGTTCCTCGTATTAGAAGAAGCTAAAAGTCTACGTTATTTGATCTGAGAAAAGGGTTGGGATGTTGGAAGTACGAAATCACTCTATTACACGAAGACGTGATGGACTGTGGGTGAACGATGATTGCCTTCGATTCTCAACGACGTGGAAGTGAGCTCCGCGTCCAGCCCTTGCACCACTTTTTCGGTCAATAACCGACCAATTTCCTTCAAAGCTGCATCTCCATCGTACAAGCCGTAAAAATCCGGATCTCGCGAACGCCCTTATTGTCACGTACAGACGAAAACACCTCTAAAACTATCGAGAAACTCGGCATCGAAGTAAGGGTGAAAGTAAATTGCATAGGAGCTCCCAATAGGTTCTGGTAAATACCTTATGAAGGAGAGAATACCCCTGACCTAGACGAAAAGTGAGCCGATCTGTATCCTGGTTATGAAAGTCAAACGGAACTATTCTGCCCCCAGGGTCCTTAGCAAAGCTTCCCGACGTCGGTAAGGTGGACCGCGACCGGACCCAACGCTCCCTTTTGACCCATATCGTGATCGTTCCAGGCGAGATTATTTATACAACATTATCGCTTTGGTCGATCCTTCTAATGCAAACTAAGGTACTCGAATGAATACAATCGGACTTTCTTCTCTCTCCTTTCCCCTTCTTGTGTTCGCTGTCGTGATGATTTTTTTTTTTTTTGCGGCGAAGCAAAAACATGATCCTTTGTTGGATAATAAGTAAAGGATTAGCGGTTGGGCCACCCATTGCTTGTGGATTCGGCGGTCTACGATTAGATCGCGTGCACAAACTACTAACTAAAAACGCTACAAAGTCCTTGTCACATGAGTTTATTATTCTACTGGACATACCCACAGAAATGTTGCTGTTAATTTATTGTTTCATTCATGTGAAATAATTGAAATAGCCATTTCTGATGGTTTCCACAAATTTTGGCCCCCAAAACACGAATTAGGTACGCTCCTTTTTTTTCCCAAATTATCTTTGATCATTGGTGGTGCCATTTAATCATCTTGATACACGTGTTGACACTTTTTCTAGTGTTATTCTACAAATTTATGGTGATTTCAGACGATTTCCCAGGTTTTTGACTCATAAAAAATCAATTTTGGGAGCTAAACATCTGGTAGAACCTCAGTTTTCCACTCTTTGGTCAAAATCGACTTCATATTCGGTCTTCTCGTCCCCAAAAACATGGAAAACGATATCTCAGAAGCTCATGTTATTAACATGTTACTAAAACACAAAAGTACCTATTTTTACACACATTTTCACTCATAACACCCGTAGGTATATTCCGATCGGGCTGAAAAGTTTCGGGACACAACTAGGGCCCAAATGGAGCATGTGTGCGAAAGAGCGAATTTTTTAGACCGAAAATGAAGCCGGTACACGTGATACGGCGTACGGCGTACGGACATTGCATTTTTGGAATCTACGCACCTTGAAACGGAAAAGAAAAAATTTTGAGGGGGTGTTATAAAACTTATTTGCTGAGCGAATACATAGGTGTATCATTCACAGAATTATAAACCAAAATGGTAGGTATCTGTAAGCAATCTGATCTAGATATCCGGTGCCGTGGAATCAAATGTCCGTCAAATGTGCAAGCCCGAGTTAGTTCAAAGGATGGGCTGTCCCTGTGTATCTCATCATAACATGTTCTGTTTTCCCAATAAATTGTAACTGTAATTTAGTTCCTCTAGTTGTAATTTTAGTGAGTTCATCATTTCTGAGGTACTCCGAAAAGTCGAGCCAACTGTAACAGTGTGGGCTGTTCTCGATACATTTTTTCTTCAGGTGGAGACGGGATCGGTTTGCCTAGTCGATATCCCTTCTTAACCGGTGATAATCTCGCTGGTCTAGGAGAGGTCTACAAATTATTACACAACGGTTTATTATTTATCTGCATTGATACCCCTTCTGCGTAGATCACTGTTTTCTGTGGTCAATACCTACCCTCGAGCTGCCCCCAGGAAAGCCATAATCGAGCCGTGGAGCTGGCCCGGGAATTAGCTTCATTAAAATGCGCGGGATTGAATAATTCAATAATTAATAATGGTCGTGGTACCCCTCATATATACCAGTCACATATAAATAGATTTAACCAATAAACAAGGAGAACGACGAGCTGGGCGACGCCTTGGTTGAAGCCCAGAAGTGCTCCCGTCTACCGAACCCCCAACGATGTAGTGTATGTATTAGTGGAAATAGACTATTTTTTCGCTAACTCCGTTTTTCTTTGATTCTCAGCGGCCATTTGCAGCCCGCTGTGGTGATAATCACGGGGTGTTAGCATCCTTTTCCTTTAGCGTCTGCTGTGGTGGTAACCGTGGGACGTTCCTTCCTCTAGCACTGGCTGTGGTGATAATCGTGGGTGCTTGAACCCTTCTTCCTTGGCATCTGCTGTGGTGATAACCGTGGGACGCCTATTCCTCTAATGCCTGTTGTGGTTGATAACCGCGGGGCGTTAGCCATCCGAAATGACTTCTAAGGGGCACATCCTCCTCTCTTCTCCTACCCAAACCTACCCTACCCTTAGGCTACGACACTGGGGATCCCTCAACTACTGCTCACCACAATAATTATTCATGAAGCGTAAGGTAAATAATAAACGTTGTGCAGTAAACCGGTGTGTAAGAAACCGTTGTGTAATAAACCTTTCCGAAGTCAGTAAGTATCCACTGGAGATACGGAAATTGCGGTTAAGCCTATTAAATATGGTGTAATTCAAGAGAGCACTTCGGGGCCCATACATTAAATAAAAAATGTATGCATCGATCGCTTAGCTTCCTTGTCGTCCGTCCCTGGCATTTTCGTTTTTGCCTATGATACTGCTCTGCTAGTTTCCGGTCCAACTTGGACTGTGGTTCTTGAGGAGATGCGAAGGCTCTTGGATAGGATCAATGGGTGGTCGCCTGGGAGTGCCCTCCACAGCAGCCGGCTTCTCCTCGCCATAGATGTATCATTATCGACGTCTTATAGACGTCTTATGAACGTATTATAGACGTCTTTTAGGCGTATTATGGACGAACTATAGACGTCTTATAGGAGTATTATAGATGTATTATGATGATAGATAGTTGGATTTGATAGATTTTTATTTCCCATTAAATATGTACGGTTTTTCTCTTCTCTCTATTCAGTTTTAGCCCTGATAATGGGTTATCATTTGCTTCATCTTTCTTGACGTATGTAGGAATTTTTTACAATTTCGACCAGCTCTTGATAATACAAAACCCATCTGGGTAACTCCTTTTCGTGTGTTATCAGTTTTTCTCATCTATACAACACACACTTATTGTTCTGCGTTGCCTGCGGGTCAGCCGGCTAGTCAATTTCGACGGATAATGGACCATATTGGAACAAACCCTCCATAGATCAGGGGGCCGTTCCTAAAGACTTTCACTCTTCACTCTGCACTCTTCAAATCTACACTCTGCACTTCACGAACGAATTTCTGTTCCTAAAGAACGCTCTTGATTTGAAGAGCAAGAGTGAAATGCAGAGTGTAGAATTGCAGAGTTTTACCCTGTTTTGAACAGTTCCGTTCCTAAAGGTTATCTTTCGCGAAGTGCAAAGTGAAGAGTCTGCGTTTCAAATGAAGAGTTTACATTTTTGCAGAGTCCCCAAATGACTGTGCGGTAGAATGACATATTTTCAAACCGGTTTTTATGTTTTATTTCTTCGTTAAATTTAGTGTTTGGTATTGCCGATAGAAAGAAGAGAATTCAATCTTTCGATTAGGTCTACTACAGTTGGTCCAATTAGTGTGGAGGACAAGCATATATTATAATAGCATCGAATTTCGCTCCACTGGAGCCATCAAAATACTCTACATATGGGAGGAAGGAAAGGTTAGGAAGCGACAGGTTGTTGTTGTTAGTAGATAAAAACGCTGCAAAGTCCTTGTCACATGGGTTTATTATTCTATTGGACATACCTACAGAAAGGTTGGCTGTTCATTAATTGTTTCTTTCATGCGTAATAATCGAAATAGCTACTTCTGATGGTTTCCATTAATTTTGGCCCCCAAAACACAAATTAGGTACGCTCTTTTTTTTTTCTTTTTTTTTTTTTTTAACTATCTTTGATCATTGGTAAGTAGTGCCATTTAATCGTTCTGAACCACGTCTTGACACTTTTTCCAGTGTTATTATACAAACTGATGGTGATTTCAGACGATTTCCCAGGTTTTTCACTCATAAAAAATCAATTCTGAGAGCTGAACATTTGGTAGAACTCAATTTTCCACTCTTTGGTCAAAATCTACTTCATATTCGGTCTTCTCGTCCCCAAAAACATAGAAAACGATATCTCAGAAGCTCATGTTACCAATATGTTTTTACACACATTTTCACTCATAACACCCCTGGGTATATTCCGATCGGGCTGAAAAGTTTCGGGACACAACTAGGGCCCAAATGGAGCATGTGTGCGAAAGAACGATTTTTTTAGACCGAAAATGAAGCCTGTACACGTGATACGGCGGACGGCGGACGGCGTACGGCGGACGGACATTGCATTTTTGGAATCTATGCACCTTGAAACGTAAAAGAAAAAATTTTGAGGGGGTGTTATAAAAATTTTTTGCTGAGCGAATACATAGGTGTATTATTCACAGAATAATAAACCAAAAGTGACAACCTACCTATTGTTTTTTAACACAGAATGTGTTTTAGCCATGGACTAACTAGCCAAAAAAGCTAACGAAATTTCGTAACGAAATCTGGGACGACAACATTTCTAATGATTTTCACGTACAACCGATTCGTTGCTACGGAACTTTAACTTCGCCAGTTATCATCGTACAAAAATCGTTCACCACTCGTTGGATAGCTCTCGATTTACCTAACCATATTACGTTAACCACTGCGGAGTGCGTGGCCGACAAGCTGCGGTATGAGCGTGATTGTTTAAATAATTGTTTACACACAGGTGATCATTCTCAATAATTTATATTGTGAACACGATTGCAAGCTTTATATAAGAAGCTGTGCATAAGGCACCACCAGTTACGACGAAACATTAGTGGGAGGAAGTTAACCAATCTTCAACCGAAGATTGAAGACGGGTTTATGTGAAACGCGTGAGCTAAAACACATTCTGTGTTTCTATAATTTCGTCCGAAGTATGTAAATAGAGGTAACCGGTGGTCCAGGGGGCTTGCCCCCTGGCGAGGCGCGGAGCGCCGAGTTTTTTTTGTTTTTTTTTGGGAAATTTTGGGTGGAAATTTCCCGATACCTACTTTTCATCAGAAGATGATGACGAGGATGTTGAAGGAGCTCGACCCTCCGTCGGCCGCATTCTTCGAGCGTGAATTAATTTCGTCGTCAGCGACACAACTTTCAGGGAGCCGTTTCGCCTAACAAAATCCCAAGTAAGTTAACTTATAGAAAGGCTTGATGAAATCGGATTCGGAATAAAACGACCGGAACAACCAACGATAAACTGTAAAAGTTACTGAAGGTTACGCCACAAAATGAAGGTTACTCTTCAAAACACTCTTCGTTTCGAGTAGAACTGCAGAGCGGGAGCGCGAAATCTTTAGGAACAGAAAGATATCCTACCTTTCATACGCCAAGTGATGAGTACAAATGAAGACTTGCAAAGTGAAAAGTTGAAGAGTCTTTGGGAATGGGCCCCAGCTCTCCCTCACCTGCCTTCAACGTCGTCTTGACTTTCATGAGAGGGTACTTCTGTACATGTTTTCTGCGATAGGAAATTATGGGCGTTGCCTTCTAACGGAGGTTGGCGGTTGAAACTTCAACGTAGTTTGCCATTCTATATGGTAGCGAAAAGTGTTTTCCAACTGCCCTGTACTTTGGATATTCGGGTGTTGATACATTTCGGGGCCTCATTCCTCTAAGGGTCCTGAGCGTATGATCGCGTTGCGATGAGGATTAAGTTGACGTATAGAACAGTGATAAGGTTACAGTTTTTACCTCCGATGACAGCATCTGGAAGGGTTCTTCTCCAGATCTGCTCTGCGGCAGTAAATTATATGCGTTGCGAAGGTTGACGGTTGAAGTCTCAGGATCCTTTTGTCATTTTCTAATGGTGGCGAAAAGGAGGGAGAGAGTTATGCAGCACTGAGAAAAAAAACCTTGGGAAGGGAAGCTGGTAACGGGATTCCATAATATTTTGAGAGGGGGAGTATGCTCGAGTCGTGGCAGCGTGTTAAGAGTGTGAGAGTGGCAGCGTGTAAGGGATACGCCGAGAGTCGTCGAGGGCGCTTCTAGTGACAATGGAAGGGAGGGGACCACTTGAGGGCGTCTACTTCGCTAATTGCCGGGATCCACAACCCTCACCCTCGCAGTAATTTACAACGAGTGTCGAAAACTCTACTGATATGCACTTTTGTAGCTGCACAATCTGTGGTGCCAAAAACTGCTGAGTGCGCACTGATGTTGAAATTTAAGCTTGCGAAGACAAATACGTACCCTCAAAATAAAATAAACATTTGTTGTAGTGTTTGGGTTGGTAATTAAATGGGAAAGAATTGAATGACCTTGTTTGAAATTGAAATTTATGTGTTGATTAATAAAATAAAGATGATAAGTAGATGATACCTACTTATGTTATTAGGAAGAATGCAGAGTACTCTAATTAAAGGCATTTTATTGTTGTTACAATACTCTATAAGGATTATAGATTATTATAGATAATTAAAATCTACAAATAAAAAATTATAGATAATTAATTAACATAATTATAGGTAGATGTACTTACTACCTAGTCAAGACTATGACTGTTGAATTTGTATTAAATATGGGAATAGCAGGATGCAATTTATATTATTATGGAATTGGGCCCATGAATTGGGTTATAATTTGTTATGAAGAGCTTTGTTATTTTGTAGCAAGTTTTCTATTTTTTAGCAAAAAGATAAGGGATAATTGGTGATACCAACATTTTTCAGGTACCAAAAACCCCAATTCTTGATTTAGTATGCAGCTATAGTATGAAATGCGCGGTATGCGCATGCACTATCGTGGAGGTTGTCAAAGTCTATCATTGTGGCGTACCATCTGGACGCTAGTCCTAGTGTACTATGAAATGCTCACCTTTTAAGGCCAATACGACCGAATTTTATTGAAAAATTTTGTCAACAGATGGCACCACCGTCGGGGCAAAAGTAAATGAAATAATTCTCCCAAAATTATAGGTCGATTTTAATTTGGAAAACTGCAATAATCTCATTGACAGCTTGCAAATTTACATTCAGTTTGAATTTTTTTATATATAACTTTAAAATTCATTTAAAAATATGCCTCATAGTTTGCTGGCGTCAAACGGGTTATAGCTCCATTCTGCAGACCTGTACTAGTGTACAGTGGATTTTTCAAAATTTATATCGGATGATCCGATCGTAAAGCGTCGAAAACCATAACTGTTGTGAGGGGGAGAGCGTATTGGCCTTAACGTACCTGCGTATAATAAATTTTTGACAGTATCACCATACTTCCATTCCTGTATAGTAGGAACGTGGGAGTAAAAAGAGAAGGTTCAATGGAGTAAGACGTCTTCTGCTAGTTTTATCACTTTTATTCAGGCCGGTTTCGGCTTATTAGGCCATCATCAGAGGTTGATAAGGAACTAAATGAAGCTGAATATTATTCATTCAAACCGAGTGTCATCTCATACTTAACTGGTGTTCATCATATATATTAAATTTCATTTAACTCATTTTCAATGAAGTTCTCGTTTGTACACACTTATATTTATGTTACTAATAATACAGTTTACAGAATCACTGATCCAGGTTCTGCTGCCGACCTGCTGGAACTCCAATGGGATTATCATGTTTCCTTTGCTTGACCGATTTTTTGACGAAATGTCTACACATGTCACCGCAACGGGAAGTCAAATCCTTGGTAGTTGCATAATCCTAGTCAGGGGTTCACGCGGATGCTCGTGATCTCCGAAACCTTGATTTCCATGTAAGAATTGCATCAAAATCCGACTGCAACTTGTGGAATCCTGGCCAATCCACCAGTGGTCCGAGTCAGTTCTCGTAGCGGTGTTGTACATCACACGTATTTCCTGCTGTATGTCGCATGCCTTTCGCTTGGCGGTTTATTCTAAGAACGAGACAAACATGGTTCTTATACGTTCTGAGAAGCTCTAAGATCCACGTATCTGAGCCCATCCTGCAATTGTGTTGTCTTCCCTGTAACACGCTTCACCGATGCGGAATTGATATTAAGAAAATATTTAGAAAAGCTCTCCTCTCTTCCCCCATCCAGCAGCGGAGCTTCTTTTCACAACTGCCGACACTACAAGCCTCCTTGAGTCCCATGTACAATTACTCGGGATCAAAGGGGCGCTGCAGCTTACAAACAACCTCCCAAGCAGGACTTCACTCTTGCTCAGCCTTTTCTCTCGCTTTTTTATTTATTTTTTTTTCTCTATCCCTTTCCACCAAAGGAACCTCCCCAAGTTCTCCCCTAGAAGCAAGCTCTTTCGGTCTTAATGAACCGGTCCTCGTCTGCTATTCTTGTTCCTCGCGGTAAGTTCGTTTTCGAACGCAAGCAGTCGGCATCGTACTAAAAGAAGCAGAAAATGAAGGCTTCATCTTTCTCATCCAACACTTCAGAGCGAGTACCAACTTGGTGGGAATGTATTACTTTAGTATTTTCTCCTCCGAATGCTCCTTTAGAAGATAATGCCGGAACTACCTTCACCCCACAATTTTCTTCGGATATTTACTTCGGTTATTTGTCCAAGTCTTGTCTATTGGAGAGTTTACTTAGGTATCGCGATGTTTTATTTTATTTTTTGTCATTCTGGTTCAGTGGCTGTCTACATTATGCATAGTATCTTATCGAATGAGCAATCCCAGTGAGCTGTGAACAGTCGGAACAACTTTGGGATATGGAGGTTCATCCCAAGATGCCCCCATATCAGTTTCATCAAAATCTTCCTTAAGTTTCGTATGCACATGTGCTTGCAAATGAGAAGTTCCAAGTGCCGTCATTCTGATCCCGTTCTGCTTCACAGATTCTGACGGGAATCAGGCCTCAACCCCCTATCAATGAAGAAATCACACTTCAAATTTCGTTCTACCTCGAATGAAAATGGAATTGTTAAGTAGGCCAACATTATGGAGCACTTGAAGGCAAGTAAAAAAAAATACTCCGTGGAAGCAATAATATTGTGTTATTGAATGGCCCTAGAAAAAATCATCAAAATTGATCAAACATAACCGGGGATTTTGGCATTGCATTAAGTCAAGCCTGCGCTGGAACTCAAACCACTGTGGAATTCGTACAGCATCATAACCGTTACCTGCGCGAGCCCTGACAATTTCATTACATTTGAAATTAATGAATAGAAATAACGATATACTTGTTACAAGGTTTCCGTTGTTTGCAGATGCGCAGATGCTCCATCATTCCCAATTGCTTTGAAATTCGTGAGACCATCGTTGCATTAAACAGGTAGAGGCAGGTTATTTTGCATCTATTATAATTTTACGGTACGTCAGTGAATTGTATGAGTCAATGTAACAGCATGAGGAACGGTAAGGAACTTTTTGTCCTCTAGAATAAAATATTTCAGCCACAGCTGTCAAAAAAATAGTACATAATGTATAGGGTTTTTTGCAGGCAGTGAATTAGATTTTGTGATCTGTAACATCGAGTTCCGACTCTTAACGTATAAACCTCTCCAAAACCTCGTTAGACTACGGGTCAGAGGATGACCCATCTAGGATTTGTAAGCTGACGGGTAGCTAAGTATATGATCAGTAAAGGTTACGTATTACATAAGGTTTTTTAAGTTGTACACAGAGGAATGATTTTTCCGAATCACACGGGAAGCTGCTTCTCCCACCGATCTTTTTCAAATAAATCGTTTATTTACACATTTTGCATAATACAGATATATTCATAGGTAAAATTATGAATGCAACGTTCCCTTTTTTATTACCTGAGCTTAAGGTCAGTGACCTGCCCAGGTTCGTTTCTCTGCCAGCTCAGCTTGTGCATGCGTTCGTTCGGTAATACATTAGTTTATAATTCTTATACATTATATCTTCATCTTAAATATCTTAATTTTAACAAACTTGAATCTAGTATACTTAAACCTAAATCTAGTATACTTAATGTCTAATGAAGGTCGTTGTGGTAGTACATTTCTGTTATCCAGAATTTTAAATCTAGGGATGGTGGATTTTCGGAAGGTCATTATGAAAGGACATTTCTATTATTCAAAATTTAAATTTAAGGGTGATGGATTTGGCATTTGTTTGATTCATCAAGTGCTGAATTGTTAGTTTTTTTAATACGGTTACATAATTAGTTGTTTTAATTGCTGATGGTAGATTTCCAAAAACCGACAAGGCAACTGCCTGGTGTAGAAGTCATTGCTTGGGCGGGCTATTGATAAAATAATTTTTGCGTTCAACCTGGTAGGTCTCACATCACTTCTTTTCTTGAACAATCCGAGGGATTTATGCACATATTAAGCCAATCTGTAAACATAAGTCATTCTTGGAGAAAGCACTTCAAAATCCTCGTAAAGGTTCACTATTCGGGTGCGCCTGTGTGATTTCGTGGCTATACGTAAGACAGTATTCACAACCAAATTTAGGTTACCAAAATTACTCGCGTAAGCACCTCCCCAAATGGGTATACCATAGATCAATATGCTGTAAACATAAGCATAGAAAACCATACGTAGATTTTTACGTGGATTTTTCCGGCGGAAATTTGCTCAATACTGTGTTCTGTGTGCATATTGTGTTCCATAACAATACTACAGTCAAGTAAGTTGTACAGCTAAGCTTTTAGAATTACTGCAACGCTCAACTGCTTCGGAATCCTCTGCGGGAGTATCATTTCCCCTTCTTCACTCATCTCTCGCATAGTGTAACTTCACCAAAAAGGAACTTCCAGAGAAATGAGCAAGTCTCAGATAACCGTCTCCGTCAAAACTCGGGAAGCATCCATTGCACTCAGCATTTCATTAGCTCCTCCAGCGATTCGGTATTTCCCTCACATTGCTACTCATTCAATTGTTGTAATAGCAAGGTCACAGTTGTCACTTTCCGGCCTGAATGTCTCGCTTTCGCAAGAATAACAAGTTGCTCCCAGCTTCGTGTGAAACAATCATCAGTCATTTTAGGGGAGGTTGGTGGGCGTTGTTGATGAACGCTGATATTAGCAGTCACGGAACTAATGAGGCATTCGAATGTATTACAGTTAAAGTATCTAGATCATTGAAGGATTTGAATCTCCAGAATAGAAAACAATCAACCTAACTAAATTGATAGATTGAATTAGTGTACTACATTAGCTCCTTCTTGAATACAATCATTAAGGTGTCCATAATAACAATACGAAAAAATGTTAACCATGAAGGTCAGTCTTGCATAATAATTTGAAATTGGGTTTGTAATTTAATTTACCTACCATTCAGCAAACCTAGATAACGGGAGACAGGCCACTGCGAATCAATAAAAAAATCAAAAAAGAGTCCATAAATATTATGTCACTAGACGCTTTCCTTGTAGGTGCATCATTAAAACTAGTCAGCTATCAATAATTAACTCTCAAAATTAACTATCAAATTATTATTTAGTTTGTCATTTTGAGAAACCATGAACAGTTGATCTAGAAAAAAGTAAGTTAATTCTCTCAAAAGTTGATACATTTCAAAACAAAATGAGAAAACTATCACCCATCTGTTTGATATCAGCCGCTCACATGGTTGTGCCCTTTGGAACAGTGCCTGACAATCCCAGAAACCTATGTATTTGTAACATTGAATAATTCGTTAGTTTACTGGGAGGTTTCGATTATTTATTTACTTTCCATTCCTGCACAAATATAAGGGCTCCATGTTTAAATCGATAAAGCATCATCAATATTAGCGTGAATAGAACGCTCATCACTAACTTCAACTCAGCAATTTTTATAGGAGGGAACAGCTGAAGCACGAAAGGAGACCTATGTGCCCGAGCAGATACAGTTTACAGCTGGATTTTAATGCATTTTATATGAGGCCAACTGAAGCCATCCCGCACCTTCCGACATAAGTAATACAACACAACTATCACAATTATCGTAAGTACTCAATTTACTTTGGTACTTTCGAAAAATCGATTCCTACCATTACATGCAACAACAGATAGCTGTAATGATGATTACAGGTGGTGTAGGACTGCTATCAGTTGAAAAAGAATTGATAGACAGTATCCTGAGGCAGAACTTGCAGCGGTTTTGCTCCACAGTCCGCCACAAACTTTTCCAAGCCGTTATTTACTTCTGAATCGATTTTTGAAAGGAAATTGTAGCGTTCACTACCCTTTCTTCAAAAATAAAAACTTGAGTTATCAAGTTGTTATATACGGTTACTGACGATGGTTTGATCACCGAAACCGGTATAAAAGTATTTTTGTTGTTGTCTGTTAGTGGTAATAGGCAACCTTTCAATAATCCCGTTTTACTTCCATGTTCCTATTACATAGGAGTGGAAGTGTGGCGATACCGTCAAAAATAGGTGTTCGAGAAAACCATGGAATCTTGTTCGGAAGTGCTCAAAACGAGTTCTTAGACGGTTTTCCGGTTGATGCGCTCCATATTTATATGTATGTGTAGTGGAATTTCAAATGGTCATAAATTCGTCAGAATAGTTTTTCCTCAGAACTTTTCAGTTTTTCTTTTTGGTGTTTCTAACTCTTCAATTTGAGATTAAAACCGGCTTTGTAGGTAGAAAAATAAAGGAGGTATGACGGGTTTGTTGATTGCAAATTGATAGCAAAAATATGTCAATGAGTTCAAAATATTCTATGTTTACTAACTAATTGATGTTGGTGCGGCGTCAGAAAGTGATCGAAAGTGAAGTTTCTTTGCAGGTATATTTCCAAGTTCAGTATTGTATATTCTCATGATCCAGCCAACATGAGCAGCCAGTCGGGCCGCAATTGTCAAAAATACGTTATTTTTCAGATTTCCTTTTTGGGTTTTGTTCAGCTCGTTCAACTGTTCAATTTGATATGAGAACGCGCTTTCTAGGTGGAAAAATAAGGGAGTTATGACGGGTTTTCTAATTTTTCAATTTTCTTGCCGTAAAGATGGACCAAAATTTGTACGGTTGGTGCCAAAATGCTCTTTAGGATGTCAAGATCGTGCCTATTGGTTTTGAACTCGATTGCATTTGATTTGGATAATTGACAGCAAAAAATATGTCAATGGGTCCAAAATTTTCTAGGTTTACTAGCTAAATGACGTAGGTGTGGTGTCAGAAAGTGGTAGAAAGTGAGGTTTCTGTGGATCAGTATTGTATATTCTCACGATCAGGATGTCGCAATGTTCAAAATGCGGCCTTTTCTAGATTTCTTTTCGGATTTTGTTTAGCTCGTTTAGCTCTTCAATTTGAAATGAGACGCGCTTTCTAGGTGGAAAAATAAGGGAGTTATGACGGGTTTTCTAACTTTTCGATTTTCAACCGTAATTACCGTAAAAGTGGACCAAAATTGATAAGGTGGGTGCCAAAGTGCTCGTTAGGATGTCAGGATCGCGCCTATTGGTTTTGAACTCGATCGCATTTGATATGGTTAATTTACAGCAAAAAAAAAACGCTGCGAATTATTACACGACGGTCTATTATTTACCTGTATAGATGCCCCTGTATATCTGTCATGGGTCCAAAATTTTCTAGGTTTACTAGCAAAATGACGTTGTTTTGGTGTCAGAAAGTGATTGAAAGTGAGGTTTCTCTGCAAGTATATTTCCGTGCTCAGAATTGTATATTCTCATGATCAGAACATCAGGCCAGCATCAGCAGCCAGTCGGGCCATGACGGTCAAAATACGGTCTTTTTCAGATGTTCTTTTCGGGTCGTGTAACTCTTCAGTTTGAGATGAGAACGCGCTTTATAGGTGGAAAAATAAGGGATTTATGACGGGTTCTCTAATTTTTGGATTTTCAACTGTAATTACCGTGAAAGTGGACCAAAATTGATATGATTGGAGCCAAAATGCCCGTTAGGATGTCATGACTATTGATTTTGAACTCGATCGCATTTTATTTGGCTAGTTGACAGTAAAAAAAATATTTTTCTTGGTTTACTAACTGAATGACGTAGGCGTGGTGTCAGAAAGTGAGGTTTCTCTGCAAGTATATTTCCGTGCTCAGAATTGTATATTCTCATGATCAGAATATCAGGCCAGCATCCGCACCCAGACGGTCCACAACGGTCAAAATACGGTCTTTTTCAGATTTTCTTTTCGGGATTTGTTCAGCTCGATTAACTCTTCTGTTTGAGATGAGAGCCGCTTTCTAGGTGGAAAAATAAGGCCGCAATGGGCGGTCTTGTCTTCCATACTCGTTTTGTCTTCCGCCGAACTTGTATTCATACTATTGTGGAGAACTTGGAAGTATGGTGTGGCAATCTCCACACCGGAACTTTGGCTTTGAGTTGGGTTTGCCCGATTTCATCGCGAGTGATTTAGTTCGTATTGATCCGTTCGCTGAAATCTCATCTTTCCACCTTTCACGTGTAACAGTGTGGGCTGTTCTCGATATATTTTTTCTTCCGGTGGAGTCGGGATCGGTTTGGGGAAGCCTAATCGATATCCCTTCTTAACCGGTAATAATCTCACTAGTCTAGGAGGGGGACTCTCGAGGGTCCACCCCCACTGTTACACTCCGTCACATGGTAGCAGAGCGTGGTTCGGTAGTATGCGCTGAGCACTTCACCATACTCCATCCACTTTTTGTGGGCTTACCAGAAGGATAAGCCCAAAGGCTTCCCAGAAAGATTCATTGACTAACAATCTGTCCCTTTGATAATACATACATCTATTGGCTTCCCCACCCCCTTTCCCCCCTTTAGAGTGTCAGTATAATTAAAATATACTGAGCTCATTAGAAGGCAATTGATGCCATGTCTGAATTGACAAGTCCCAATAGTTTTTCCATCCTAACGATGGAGGTTGATCACCTAGAGGTTGCCCAGATGAGCAGCACAATTCACTGGACAACGACCTCTGACAACATTATCCGCCAATACTCGTATGTAGGAGCTTTGTTCTCCACCAGTGAAATATTAATGAGGTAGGTACCATTACGATGGAGGTTACTCACCTCGAAGTAGTTTTTTGTCTTTTCCTGAACCAGAACTTCATACTACTTTTCATTCCCCCTTTTGCCTCTCATACTTCTGCTACCCAGAAGTATGTCATGTGGGGAGGAGTGTGACAGTGAGAGCTGTTCTCGATACATTTTTTCTTCCGGTGGAGACGGGATCGCTTGGGGAAGCCTAATCGATATCCCTTCTTAACCAGTGATAATCTCACTGGTCTAGGAAGGGGAACTCTCGATGGTCCACCCCCACTGTTACACTCTGTCACACACGCTATTTCACGATAGTTGGCTCGAATTCGCGAGTATGAGTGGCCCTACGTTGATAATATTACCGCGATAGATATTTTTTTTTAGTGAATAGGTACCTATCCCCTTGCCGCAGCAGCTCGAGCCTGGCGGAACGGCCACTTACTTAGGTCAGACCCCTCTTGACCGTCTAATTTATCGCAAGCTGAGCTGGTCGGAGGACGCGGAATGCGGCGAGGTGGCGATGTCTCCTTGCGCTAGGTTTACCTTATTAGGCCTTGTTATTGTTTCCAGGAAGGAACAACCTATCCCGGGTGTCCGCTGAGTAAGCCCCCACAGGCCACAATCATTACCTCACTAGCCACCTCACTCCCACCTTTTTTTTCGTTGACTAGGGTTTTTCACAGACATTCTAACAACAGGAATCCTTTGTTTTGATTCCTCGTTTCATTCGAAATACAGAATGCGACGTACACAATACAAAATGGAAACATCGAGAATTTTCCTTCCTTTGTCCAGCCTGTCCAGTATCCTAATTTTACCTACGCATGCATCGCATAGAACCACCGAAATTTCCTATTCCTTCTCCGTTTTATGTCACTTGAGTACGATCGGCAGCATCATTCCAATTATTCCCTGTCTTTCTGCGTTATATCGGAATTTGATAAAACTTGACAAATACGTTGAAGATAGTCCAACTTGGAATCAGCGACCAATAGAATTCCAAAACGCTGCAAATTATTACACTGCGGTTTATTATTTACCTGTATAGGTCGCTTTTTTCTTTCAAAAAATGCGCAGGATTCAATAATTCAATCATTAATTTTTTGTCATTAATGAAGCATAACGTTTGTTCAAATTGCAAAATACCTGTCAAAAAAATCCAAATGAGCGATCATTATTCAAATGAAATAATATTACAGAACAACTAACACGACTTCATACAGCAATCGATGATTATAATCAGGAGATCCCTAGCAATGATATATGGGCCAAACTCGTTTGATTCACGATCATGTTGACGAAGCTTTTTGGTGCAAACGAACGGCTGGATGTACAATGCTCCGTGTAGTCTCATAAATTGTTTAGTTTGAGATCAATTTAAAAACGTAAAAAAAAACATTACTGAATGTTTACGAACTACGGCGTACTGAAAATTTCAACCGCTATTTTTCACCCCTTAAGAGACGACCGACAGTAACGCCGAGCTTCGCGGATCAGCTAGACCTCAAATGGGACCAAATTTCATTAATTTTGGTTCATTGTAGCTAAGAAAGTTGCGAAGTTTGGTGCACGGCGGACAGACAGAAATTTTTCTATTCCATTTTCGGATTCTGCATACCTTGAAACGGTAACCATCAATTTTTGAGGGGGGGGGGGGGGGTTAAACTTCATTTTTTTTCGTGCTCGATTCCAAAGGGTCATTATTGAAAATAATAAACCAAAATCAGACCGGGAGTGGGATTGTGGCAACACTTGGGGTTTTAGATAGAGGGGAGAAGAATATTATCAATTCTGTTTCATAAATTCTGAAACCTCTGAAGAATATTGTCATATGTTTCTTTACCTATAGGTAATCTACAATGGAACAGAAAATTATTCTTGTAGGGACACCACCGATCAACGCCACGTAGCAACGTACCACGTTGATCTCTATTGAAACTCTGACTATTCGTAATCCGCCGATGAAACATATCAAATTAGATTTCGACTTTTCTGATAGGTGCATCGCTGGTCTTTCATGACACAGTATTTTAGAATTCCATCTTAATTAACATCGTGAGCAACGTGAGTAGTCATCAGCGAAGTGATCCAACGGATTAAACCGCACATGGCAATTTTTGTCCCACAAAGATGTCCTCTAATCCGATAAAAAGTTCACTCAGAGTCCACTGACAAAAGCGAACGGAAAAGAGGCACATGAAAGTAAGTGCGTGGGGTTTCCCTGGTGATGCCTCGGTTCGCACATCAAACGTCGCCTTTTCCGGAACTTCCCTTCTAAAAGAGAAAACAGTTCTTTTGTTCAATTTACGGATAACGGGACAAAGTCCGAACTTTTTAATTAGTGGGCTTTGGATATAGCAGGACGTTTCGCCTGGCGATCGAAACGGATTTCAAGTGCTCCCACCAGAAGTGGCTCGGAGCCCCTGTAACTCTATCGGTCTACTATATTTGAAGATCTGTAATTCACGCATTCAAGCAATTGGAATGAACTTATTGCTTGAAATGAGCTCAGATTTGGAGGGTCGATCTAGAATGATTCTTGATAGATAGTTCCATAAGAATTTCATTCGTCTGCGCATGCGCGAATGTGAAATGTTGCCCGTCTCCTTGTAACGTTTCTAACTACGCGAAAAATAGTCGTAGAGAGCTGAAATTTTGAGGGTACACGTGGGTTGGATCGCAGATGGTCCCGTATCAAGATGAACCTACCCAACTATTCTATACATTCATGTGATTCAAGTGAGGAAGCTATACCTACTCCCTACTCGAATTGGCAGACGTTTTGGTTCTGTGTCTGTCTGTCTGCATTTCTGGTTCAATTAGGACGTTACCTGTACGAAAATCGAACAGAAAACAGGTGCATTTGGAGCTGACTGCCAAAAACTCACTGATTACTCAAGTAAACGACGAACAGCTGACCAGTCGATTGAATCGTGACTGTCAACATCTGAATTTTACCAAAAGAAATCATCATGATCAGAATAAGGCTCTTACTTAGGTTCAAGCCGATTCTGGTGTCGGTCAGCCCATTCCGCGAAAAAACACCGAGAAGAACGACTTTCTTCTGTGAAACGAAAATTTGAGGGTATTCTCGTTGCTTAGTTTTTGGGGCCGTCGAGCGCCTGAAAATGCTAAGAACTAATTCTTTCTAATGACATTTTGAGGGCAGATTTCATGCCGCTTTGCCTTCTACTTTGTGATTTGTCCCACCTGCATGAAGCTCCATCTAAAGAGCTTGTTTTCGTAACGTAAGTTAAACCAGGCTCCCTTTCTACTACATTAAATAGACGGTTCGAAACAGTTTCACTGTTTTTAACTATAAAAATACCAATTGAAACTATTTTTTTGGCCTCTAAGTGCCCTTGCTATTCAAATTATCATTGTTTATTGCATAAAATTACCACCTTCGATTATTTTCAGTTATTAAAGGGACTGGACTTTGAATCACAATATGTTCCACTAATATAATACTACGTGATTTGCGTTAAACAATAAAATTTATTACTAAAAGTTCCAATTAATTGGAAAACGCTGCAAATCCCTGCACAACGGTTTATTATTTTGTATAGAATACCCTTCTGTTACAGATCACAGCTCTATGTGTAGATAACCCGTCTATATAATATAATATGTACTATTCTATACATATTATGTAGATCGCAGACCCTCCGTAGGTTAGTACCTAACCCCGTACTCGTTACTAGGTACCTACCTAAATCACGAGTTAAATGTTGCTAAAATAATTCTGCCGATGACAAACAGTACCTAACAAAAAGAAACACACATAATGAAGTTCTGAAAAGAAATTGTTGATGAGGAGTGAAAAGAGGAGTGAAAAAAGTTGCAAAGTACCTACCAACAGACTCCAGCCCCTTCTACGTAGATGGTATAATGAACCGTTGTGTAATAATTTACCGTTGAGTAATGATTTACCGTAGTAATAATTTACCCATCAATAATACTTCAACGTTTGTTCAAGTTTCACTACCTACCAACAAACTCCAAAAGAGCCATCATTTTTCAAGCGAAATAATAATAACAGAACAACCAACTCGACTTCAGACTCCGCCAATATAATCAGGTGATCCCTACCAATGATTGGCCGTATTCACAAATTCCTATTGTGGGCGCGTCTCTGGTTACGAGATTTGGTTTGAATTGTATACAATTTCATTCACACTGGAGTCGAAAATGCCTGTCGGTGCAAACTTCGGGGCCTTACTGTGAACGAACGGCTGGACGTACGATGCTCCCGATGGTCTTAAAAAACTCGCAAGTTCAAGAACTATTTAAAACCGTAAAAATATTTACGTAAAAAAATAGTATAGTCGTTTTGAAAATTTCAACCCCTATTTTGAACCCCTTAGAGATGACTCACAGTAACGTCGAGCTTCGAGGACCAACTAGACGCCGAACGGAACCTATAACCCGAATTTCATCAATTTTTTTTCATGGTAACTAAGAAAAGTGGCCCGTACGGCGTACGGCGTACGGCGTACGGTGTACGGCGTACGGCGTACGGTGTACGGCGTACGGCGTACGGCGTACGGCGGACAGACAGAAATATTTTTATTGCAGTTTTGGATTCTACATACCTTGAAACGTAAACCATCAAATTTTGAGGGGGGGTAAGAATTTTTTTTTTCATGCTCGATTCCAATGGTTCATTATTGAAAATAATAAACCAAAAATCGTGTAGTTCTTATCATATCAGTCAGCACCTAACTATGTAGGTAGAAACTCCTGAAAAATCCTAGAAAAAGAACTACTTATCACAGGAAGGTGCGGTTGGAGCCAACGTTCCCATAATGGAAACTGGTTTCATTAAAAAATAATATAAACAGCTTTTGTGACACATGCGCCCGTATTGTAGGTAGTATGACCATATGAGGGATTTTTGAAGTAGCGTTGGGTTAACACACAGTGCCCGAATCGAGGTTTTAGAGGACAGAGTGGTTTCTCGCGACCCCCCCCCCCCCCCCCATATGATCAGTGCCGCGGTGTGGGGAGGGGTGGCTGGTATATAGACGATTGGAGGGGTATAGTTTCGTCAATTTTTCTGCTGCTCAACTATGGCATTAACGCCAACAAATTATATCCGACCTATACCTACTTAAACTAAGTACTGATATATAGAAGTTTTCCAATTTTTCATCCACAGAAAATCAAATTTCCCTTATTATGAAATTGTTTGCGATTATTGAAAAATGGTCTTTATCTGCCTCGATTCACCATTTCATACCAATACGGGCGCATGGGTCACAAAAGCTGTTTATATTATTTTTTAATGAAACCAGTTTCCATTATGGGAACGTTGGCTCCAACCGCACCGTCCTGTGATGGGTAGTTCTTTTTCTAGGATTTTTCAAATGTTCTAGAAGTTCTGACGTCACAGTGGGCCCCGTGTCCCACCCAGGCAAGATGAGTGCAATGACTTCAGAACTTCTAGAACAGTTGAAAAATCCTAGAAAAGAACTACTTATCGTAGGGTAGTGCGGTTGGTGTCAAAATTCTTAGGATTGAATCTAATTTCATTTTTAAAAATAATAAAATAAAATAAATACTTCCACGTACCCCATTTTGGTGAATTTATATCATTTCGCTAAAAAACATATTTGCACCCTTCCTGAAACTTAGTGAGGGCTAAAAGGTTGCGGCATTCTTCAGAAGTCTCTGAATTAGGTAGTAGATGTAGGTGTGACCCAACAAGAAAACGCGGTCGGGGCTTGTAGCCCAGACCCGGGCTCACCCACCTTGGTGGCTCGTGGGTTCATTTTTACAGTTAAATCTGGTATAAAATAGTGATTTTACGTAGTGGAGATGGGATAGTGAAAGTTGTAACACATAGTAAAATATAGTTTCGCTCATATCATAATTTTTCTATTCAGTCGAGACGTTGCTCATAAAAGAAAGCGGTGGGGGGGACCAAACAGTATTAGTATAACTAATGGAATCCAGTGAGGATTGACTACCACCTTCTCAAAAGTCTCGGTCTGCTTCAGAACACAAAGAATTTCGGGCAGTAACCGAATATTGGAATATCACGTGGAATTCACTGGAGATTGACTTCCAATACCTGCTAACGAAAACGAGTAAAAGACGTTACAAGCTATTTCAAGAAAGTATGTATAGCAACGTGGGACAAATCCAAATTCCACTATTTCAAGGAACGTGGGATAAATCCAGGGTCACTGACATCGGTGTGGTGCACGGATTCCTACTGGGATGTCAGATCAGTTGTAATTTTTGTAGTCGACAGACTACAAAAGTGCGTTACGAATTTATTGTAGGTTCTACTGTACATAAATATGTGGTGTAAAAAGTATAAATATGACCCAAAAATGTCGTCGTCGACAGACTACGATAAGCGAGGTTAGAAGTATAATGGTGTCACAAAAGTTGCGTTACGAATTTATTGTAGTTTCTACTGTACATAAATATGAGGTGTAAAAAGTATAAATATGTCCCAAAAATGCGTTACGAAATTTTACGATAAGCGAGGTTATTCAGTATTCATCAACTTCGTCCGAAACAAACATTTTGCCCAAGAATCAGTATTTTTACTCTTATTACGAATTTTTTGTCGCTTACGATACAATCTACATCGATCTGCAAGTGATTTCTTCGGTTCATCCACTTCGAGAGTTGTTGCTACTTTTTCTAATTTATTCCTTTCTCGATATTTCTTCATGCTTCCTGATTGATTTCTTTATGTTTCTTTATTTTCGTCTTGAAAATATAATTTTTACTTTTTAATGTTGAAGTTTCGATTTTTCTGTCGACTTTCCACGTCTCCCGCGCAGAGTGCGAGGTCTTTGGATTTTTCTATAAATCAATTTTATTTCTCCCGAGAATATCTCTATCGGTACAGTTCCCGACCCCCACAACAGGAGTCTGTTTTATAACGGTGCAGCCGGCGAACTGAGATCTCGCGGCCGAAGTGTTGAAGAAACGATAGCGATCAGAAAGCCGGAGAAAATGCCCTCGAGGGGCTCAAGATCTTCAAAGCTCTTGTTCCTGGGTAGTGACAAGGCGGCGAAGTTTAGCATACAGCACGCCCGCCCTCCGAGCACGCGTTTACGCGCAGTTCCGAGCGCAATTAAAAGAGTTCCGTTCCCGTTATCCGCCGAGTACACATCATTTTGTTCATTCTCCTCCAAAGGTCATTCGATTACCCTCGTTCCACGTGTTGTTGGAGAAAGTTCACAAGTTTGACACACATTATTCGCACTATTAACTCCCTTGTTTCAACCTGCGTGAATATATTATCATTGAGAGCTAATCTGAATGTAACGGCATCTCTGGGCGTCCAGGCTCCAACGAAATCGATTCGCATTTGCATGCCGGGGCCGCCAGTTATTTCTGGATGACGTTTGAAGGGGGGAACAAACTCCGAAAGTGAATAATAAAGTTCACAAGTCTTCTTGTTAGTGGGTTTGATATAGAATCGTTCGTTAGAATGCATAGGTATTTGTTATGTAGATATAACAAGGTGCCCCAAGCAAGGTACATATTGGTAATAATTCACTTGTGAATGTGTTCTGATCGATATGTTAATAATCGAAGCTGAGACAGTGTGCGCACTGTGACTGATGGCGTCCGTTTGATGCTTCGGTGATCTGGTCTTTGGGAATATCAAAAGCTAGTAGAAAGGGATGAGTGGGTAGAAGTGTAGTAACGTAAGTGTAGCTTCCCCATCAAAAATAGAAAGATTCTAGCGAGTGCCTATATATTTTAGATTTTATACAACGAATATTCTCTCAGTTTGTTAATACTGACCATCCTGATCGCGAATTGGTCGATATAGTTCTTCCAGATAGGTGTGTATGTGAGTGTTCAGTGCGTTGTGGGTTACAACTTGAGCTAGAAATGCAATTGTTGAGAAAGGTATACAGCCTATCAGTAGCAAGGTCCCTAGTACCATTTCTATTTAAATATTGAAATACCCAGTCAACACAGAACCAGTCCTGTTCTAGAAACACTACAACTGCGCGTGGAAATCTGGATTTTGTTTGTCTTGCTCTGAGCTTTTTCTCTGACGAATTCCTTGACTTTTTGAATTAATACAAAGCTCCACCTTTTACTCATGAAGCAAAACTTTCTATAAAGCTTGTGTCCTTACGGCTGACATACAGTTCGGCAAGACAGACATTTTTATCGAACGACACACATACACACTCACACTAACATTATCCAGAAACGTAAATTTATCCGTAGATAAGACGGTTGATGACGAATAGAGTTGGAACTTCATCGCGGCGAACTATTTCATTCGTTTTGTTTTATTATTAATATTATTATTATTATTATTATTATTATTATTATTTTAAATGAAAATATTCCATCTTGAGAATTTTGAGACCAACCGCACGGCGGTAAGTAGTTCTTTTTCTATGATTTTTCAAAGTTTTCAGAGGTTCCTACGTCATTGCACCCCTCTCGCCTGGGCGGGACCCCCCTACCACTGTGACGTACCATGTGTACTTTCATTTAAAAAATAATATAAACCGCTTTTGTGACCATGCAAACAGCCCATTGGCATTGTCATCGACCATTTTGAACAGCCAGGAAGTGAAGAAAACTGCGGTCGTACGGTTGTCAGCCAATCAGAGACCAATCTCTCGATTTGAACTTTCCCAATGCGAATTGTTGGTTTTCTAGAATAATGGAGCACAATTGGTTTCATCGGGGATTTCAGAGGGGTGCTAGTTCCTCAGTGAGTATAACGTGCCGACGTGAATGAATGAATGAATGAGTGAAAAAAAAATGTATCTTCGAACATACATGGTTCATTTACATGGTACCAAATATGCATTACAACGTTTCAGGAAATTAAGTATGTACTCTAACAACAACAGTAACAATAATAATGTTTCAGTAAAGAGAGGTATTTAACTCAGTTTGTATTCAAGTGCGTATTATATAGACAACTCAACGTACATTCAAATAAATAAGGCTGGATTTCTGTACATGCAAATAAATAGATAGAAGTTATTAATTTATCACAACAAAATGCAAAGAATTCCATTACGCAGTAAATCAAAGACACACTTAGTCCATAAAGCACAAATATCTCAATTTGGCCACTTCTGATACCTATTTACCTAAACAGTTCAGTAGCGGTTGCCTGGTTTATTCCTTTCAACATTTCCACGTGATAATTATCAAGTCTCAAAACTTTTGCATTGGGGAAATAGAAAAAATCCACATGTATACAGATATGTATAAATATGTGTGTGTATGTGCTATAATACATATGTAAAAACGCTACAAATCCCTGCACAACGGTTTATTATTTTGTACAGAATACCCTCCTGTTACAGATCACAGCTCTCTGTATAGATAACCCTTCTATATAACATATATTATGTACTATTCTACACCCTCCGTAGGTTAGTACCTAACCCCGTTCTCGTTACTAGGTACCTACCTAACCCGTTGTGTAATAATTTACCTGTATAGGTTCTCCTTCTACGGAGATAGAATAATTAACCGTTGTGTAATAATTTGCCCATCAATAATACTTCAACGGTTGTTCAAGTTGGAAAAGGTACCTATCAACAAAATCCAGCACCTTCTTGGTTGATGAACCGTTGTGTAATAATTTACCGTTGTGTAATAATTTACCATGGTGTAATAATTTACCGCTGTGTAATGATTTACCGCTGTGTAATAATTTGCCGTTGTGTAATAATTTGCCATTGTGTAATACTTTACCCATCTATAATACTTCAACGGTTGTTCAAGTTGCAAAAGTACCTATCAACAAAATCCCAGCCCCTTCTGGGTAGATGAGCCGTTGTGTAATAATTTTCCGTTGTGTAATAATTTACCGTGGTGTCATAATTTACCGTTGTGTAATAATTCACCGTTGTGTGATAATTTGCCATTGTTTAATAATTTACCCATCAATAATACTTCAACGCTTGTTCAAGTTTCACAAGTACCTACCAACAAAATCCAGTAGCCCATCACTTATCAAATGAAATAACTTCGCAGAACAACCAACTCGACTTCATACAGCCATCCTTGATTTTAATCAGGTGCTCCCTAGTGATGATATACGGGCCGGATTTATACCGTTTGATTCACGATCGTGTTGACGAAGCTTTTTGGTGCACACGAACGGCTGGACGTACAGTGCTCCGGGTGGTCTCAAAAAATTGTTTTGCTCAAGACAAATTTAATAACGTAAAAAAAAAAACAATACCCTTCAATCGAAAGTTTTCGAGATACGGCGTTCTGAAAATTTCAACCCCTATTTTGAACCCCTTGGAGATGACTGACAGTAACGTCGAGCTTCGAGGACCAACTAGACCCCGAACGGAACCTATAACCCGAATTTCATCAATTTTGTTTCATGGTAAGTAAGAAAAGTGGCCCGTACGGCGTACGGTGGACAGACAGAAATATTTTTATTGCAGTTTTGGATTCTACATACCTTGAAACGTTAACCATCAAATTTTGAGGGGGGTAAGACTTTTTTTTTCTTGCTCGATTCCAATGGTTCATTATTGAAAATAATAAACCAAAATATACATATATAATGTGCCGACGTTTGATAATATCGTCTGGGAGAAACACGAACACCAAATTTCATACTAAAAGCTCGTTGCGCATAGATGGTAATTCCGATTTTGCATTTTCGGTTACATGCCGTTTCCAGGCGCTGCCGTCACCGTTCGTACTGAAAACAGTGAAGAGTACTCATGACTTCTGTTTATGTTTTCCCATTTTTTAGTGAAAGTAGGTTCCATTCTAAGACTTTTAAGACCAACCGCGTTTAAGTGACACCTACTCTATAAACATGTGGTTGTTGGGTTGTCCAGTAAGTTCCTCACTTCTGAGCCGATATTCTATCGGAAATTGCAGTTGAGTAAAGTAATTTCGAAGCCTTCCCGCGATAACATTAGCATAATAAAGGCCAATGGCGTAGATGAGGTTACACGTTGAAAAAAGCGTATAATATTCTCCTTATCCCGGATAAATCCTTTAATTAATAAGGAGAGACAACACAGGTTCGACACACTCCCAGGTCCTAAAATCGCCGCGAAAACTGATAACAGGCTTTTTCGTACGGAGCGAAGACTTTTCACTATTAAAGCTCAACGGGTTTGTCTGAGACGATGTCGAGTTTATGAGGTACATCATTAAGTAAACGGCGTTAAGAAAATTGGATAATGTAAATGAGGCTACAGCCTTCATCTCGGTATTCTGCAGTTAATGAAAAGATGTACAGTATGCTCACAAACTGGTTGGCCATCCAATTTATGCTCTCTCTCAACACGCTGAAATAATAGTGATATTCCACAATGTGGACGGTAATGATTCAAGAATTCACATGGAGTTTATGTACATATGCCTACCAACTCTTGGATTTTCAGCCCCAGACAAAAAATCGCCGGGAGTGTTGTTACAATATATTGTTCATTTGTTGTGAGCATATGTCGCTTAGTACGTCCATTATTAAAATGATCCACCGTTTTAGCAAATTTTCGGAAAAAGTGGTAGAAAATGGGTTCTGAAATGTTCGAAAAATCAGAAATATATTTGTTTCCACAGTTAGCGGGTTTAAGATATTTATTGTTCGATACTCCTTGATAGAAATAGAAGGTTGGTAGATACAATGTCCACAACCGAAAAAGCTAGTTCTATCAGATGTAACCCATCGATGACCTGGGACTCAGTTGGTTCAATGAAGTTAATGAATCCGTCAGTGGGCAAGTTACTGACTAATCTCTACATTTGTAGGCAAATCAAAGTGTCTTAAGTCTTCATTCCTGGATGGGATACGAAAACATCGGATCTCGATGGGTAGTGTACCCATAATAATTCGAGGACTAACCCGTATTCCATATTTCTGCTCTGTTAGACCGTTGTGCTGTTATACCGTTATTTATTGTTTACGAAAATGTCAAGAGTATCACTTACAAAGCAGTGTTCAAGGCACAATTTTCAGCTATACAAGAAATTATGAACCGTAGGGAATATTGAAAAGTTATTGCTCTAATGTCTTTCGTGCATACAACAGGCAGAATCGTTTCAAAATTCAATGCCTACAATTTGAAATCATCAGTATAATATCATCATTCCTCTGCAGTAACTGCGGAAGTTTTAATCAAACTAATTACCTTGCAAACAAGATGAGAAGAAATAAATCCAATGTGAACTAAATTAACTTGTTGTCGTCGTTAATTCGAGGACGTCGAACCTCGTGAAGATATTCCTCTACTTTTCACGTCATTTTCTAACTTTTGGATTGAATAATTCTTACATTATTATATAGATACGAGTGCTAAATGAAAAATGGAAAAAAGGAGTTCTAATTATAATAATTAGAACGAATTATGAGAGGCAGGTTCGGAACGCGGTCATAATACTTCCAACACCGCCTGGAGGCAGACTATCAAACGTTGATATCATGTTCTCCAGAGTAACATGTTTTTTCCTTCCGGCCATGTGGGTCATTTAACTTTGTGTAGATAGAAGTAGACAGATAGTTGTGAGCATAAAAAATTATGAGAAATCCTTAATTTAATTATTTTTGTTTGTTTCTCCCTCGGTTAAGGAGGACAAAGTTAAGAGTGGTACATGTGGAGTTTTTTGTTATCTGATCGGGTGGATAATAGCAGGACTGTTCGAGTGTAGTTGGTAATTACGATATTAAACCTAATTCATTGCGTGTTATTTTACTATAAGGCATCAAGTAAACTCCAAAATGGTCCAACGATGTGCGGATGATGTTACAAAGTTATGTGGAGCCAAAATCGGTTGGGCATGTCAAGCCAACCATTTTTGATGGTCACCTGATTTGAAAATGAATGTGTTGCCACCTTCCCGCTAACCTTAGAATGAATGAATCCTTCCTTGATTGCCGGCATATTAACTCCTTGTGGACTTCCTCCGATATAGCCGGATATAATTATCTGACCTGCATTTACGATTGGAGGAGGCCATTTTTAGTATTTTCATTAATCGGTATCTAGTAATTATTAATTGAGATAAATGTTTGATGAAGTTCAGGGTTTATTGACAAAACTGTCTTTTTTCGGGCGGTTGGCCTCCGTTTTCTATTTCCTAAATCGTCCGATTCGATCTTTTATTGGACGAGTTTTTATTATGTAAATTGTGTTATAATATTTACACCAGTCTACCATTTAGAATATTTTACATAGTGTGCCTTCATGATCAGCACGTTATATCCATCTAATCTAGTTATACTTATTAAGATGGTTATTTTATGCTCTCCGTACATCATAATCAATTCAATTCAATTCAATTCTTTATTCAATAACATATTTAGTACATATTGAAGAATATAAGTACTGAAACATGAGAAAACCAAGTTCATGAATGGGCCCCTAAGGTCTTGACGACCCGTCCGGGGGCTGGTTGTCACTGAACTAGCTTACTAGTTTGGACTGAGCGTGTACTTTTAGCTGGAAACAATACATTTACAGACAATATTCAACTTGAGTGAAAAAAAATTATATATACAGGGTGTAACATGAGTGATGCAAAACCTCTCTCCCACGTGTTCTACATCTAATTTCCGACCAAAAGTGTCCTATAACTTTTTTTTAAACTCCGCTTAAAACCCCACTTTTTCCACTTTTAACATTTTTGGTTTATTATTTTCAATAATGAACCATTGGAATCGAGCATGAAAAAAAAAAAATTCTTACCCCCCCTCAAAATTTGATGGTTTACGTTTCAAGGTATGTAGAATCCAAAACTGCAATAAAAATATTTCTTTCTGTCCGCCGTACGCCGTACGGGCCACTTTTCTTAGTTACCATGAAAGAAAATTGATGAAGTTCGGGTTATAGGTTCCGTTCGCTGTCTAGTTGGTCCTCGAAGCTCGACGTTACTGTGAGTCATCTCTAAGGGGTTCAAAATAGGGGTTGAAATTTTCAAAACGCCTATACCATTTTTTTACGTGAATAATTTTACGGTTTTAAATAGTTCTTGAACTTGCGAGTTTTTTAAGACCATCCGGAGCGTCGTACGTCCAGCCGTTCGTTCACAGTAAGGCCCCGAAGTTTGCACCGACAGGCATTTTCGACTCCAGTGTGAATGAAATTGTATACAATTCAAACCAAATCTCGTAACCAGAGACGCGCCCACAATAGGAAATTTGGCGGAGATGAAATCATTGGTAGGGATCACCTGATTATATTGGCGGAGTATGAAGTCGAGTTGGTTGTTCTGTGATATTATTTCATTTGAAAAACGCTGCAAATCCCTGCACAACGGTTTATTATTTTGTATAGAATACCCTTCTGTTACAGATCACAGCTCTATGTATAGATAACCCGTCTATATAATATGATATGTACTATTCTATTATATACATATTATGTAGATCGCAGACCCTCCGTAGGTTAGTACCTAACCCCGTACTCGTTACTAGGTACCTACCTAAATCACGAGTTAGTTGCTAAAATAATTCTGCCGATGACAAACAGTACCTAACAAAAAGAAACACACATAATGAAGTTCTGAAAAGAAATTGTTGATGAGTAGTGAAAAAAGTTGCAAAAGTACCTACCAACAAACTCCAGCCCCTTCTACGTAGATGGTATAATGAACCGTTGTGTAATAATTTACCGTTGAGTAATGATTTACCGTAGTAATAATTTACCCATCAATAATACTTCAACGTTTGTTCAAGTTTCACTACCTACCAACAAACTCCAAAAGAGCCATCATTTTTCAAATTAAATAATATCACAGAACAACCAACTCGACTTCATACTCCGCCAATATAATCAGGTAATCCCTACCAATGATTGGCCGTATTCACAAATTCCTATTGTGGGCGCGTCTCTGGTTACGAGATTTGGTTTGAATTGTATACAATTTCATTCACTCTGGAGTCGAAAATGCCTGTCGGTGCAAACTTCGGGGCCTTACTGTGAACGAACGGCTGGACGTACGATGCTCCGGATGGTCTTAAAAAACTCGCAAGTTCAAGAACTATTTAAAACCGTAAAAATATTTACGTAAAAAAATGGTATAGGCGTTTTGAAAATTTCAACCCCTATTTTGAACCCCTTAGAGATGACTCACAGTAACGTCGAGCTTCGAGGACCAACTAGACGCCGAACGGAACCTATAACTCGAATTTCATCAATTTTTTTTCATGGTACCTAACTAAGAAAAGTGGACCGTACGGCGTACGGCGTACGGCGGACAGACAGAAATATTTTTATTGCAGTTTTGGATTCTACATACCTTGAAACGTAAACCATCAAATTTTGAGGGGGGGTAAGAATTTTTTTTTTTATGCTCGATTCCAATGGTTCATTATTGAAAATAATAAACCAAAATGATGGCTCTGTTGGAGTTTGTTGGTAGGTAGTGAAACTTGAACAAACGTTGAAGTATTATTGATGGGTAAATTATTACTACGGTAAATCATTACTCAACGGTAAATTATTACACAACGGTTCATTATACCATCTACGTAGAAGGGGCTGGAGTTTGTTGGTAGGTACTTTCGCAACTTTTTTCACTCCTCATCAACAATTTCTTTTCAGAACTTCATTATGTGTGTTTCTTTTTGTTAGGTACTGTTTGTCATCGGCAGAATTATTTTAGCAACATTTAACTCGTGATTTAGGTAGGTACCTAGTAACGTGTACGGGGTTAGGTACTAACCTACGGAGGGTCTGCGATCTACATTATATGTATAGAGTAGTACATATCATAAATTATATAGACGGATTATCTATACATAGAGCTGTGATCTGTAACGGAAGGGTATTCTATACAAAATAATAAACCGTTGTGCAGGGATTTGCAGCGTTTTTTTCGAGTTTTCGACCTCGTCCCACTAAAGCAGCTATAATTTCCTTAATTTAAAGAGTAAATATTTGAAGAGCGTTGGAAGAGCGTTAAATTTCCTGTCTCCCTAATGCCTAACAAAATTTTTTTAGGAGTATTTGAGGAGTGACAATGTACCTACTTTGAAAAGTGAATTTTGTCAAAATCTTAAAATCGTCTGTTTTTTCCAACGGTTGGTGATCCTATTAATTCTTGTAGCAGAATGGCGAAAGTAAGCTAAAAAATGCGCCAAAACGTCAGCTTTCCAACGGACTAATCAAAACGTTTTTTGGAATTGATTTCAAGAGAGAAAATGTGGTTCGAATTCGAAAAAACGTGTTGCTTCCGGCTAAAATCGTGGGGTTTTCATGAAAAATGTACCTTTTGAGAAGTAGTGAGTTTTGAGTCAACTATGGGGTAATTTTCAAATCGAATGGTGACACTCTCAAATCATCTCCCAGTAAGTATTTGGTCGTTATTTCCATTTTAGTCCAAGGGTGTTGGCATTACAAAGAATGGAATTATGGAAGTTAAGCGAAGATGATTGAAAAATCAGTGAGACGACTGTTGTTTGTGTACCTCTACGAATGATTGGGATGAGTTCTTATCTTTTCCGCTGCCACGCTATGGACCCTTTATTCAACATCGCTGATTCCTTCGACATACTCTTTCCTGTCGATCCATTTCACCTTATTTTTTTTTTTTTTCGTGTCATCATTTATTCGTTTACCATGGTCCGTAGAGTACGTAGACATGATTTTCATGTACGGCTTTGCAAATGGAAGCGGTAGTGAAGCAGCAACGGAGTACGCTCTGCAGTACCCAAAACGACGGGCTCCTCAGGAGCCACTTTTTCAAGGGTATGTGCCTGTGCAATTATGAAGGTGTTCGCTTTTGTGTGTGGGATTCCGGTGATGTTCGTGCTAACACTCCTACTGCGTACAACTCACACCCTTTTAACACGCCGGATGGTATGCGGCAAAACGTTAATTAATTTCATGATCATGATTTCGTGAAAAACCCACCGCCGGAAACAACACGTTTTTTCGCATTCAAACCATATTTTCTCTCTTTAAATCAATTCCAAAATTTTTTTTGATTAGTCCGTTGGAAAGCTGACGTTTTGGCGCCTTTTTTTGGCTTACTTTCACCATTCTGCTACAAGAATTAATAGGATCACCAAACGTTTGAAAAAACAGATGATTTTAAGATTTTGACAAAATTCACTTTTCAAACTCCATTTTTACTCCTCAAATCCTCCTAAAAAAATTGTGTTAGGCATTAGAGAGACAGCAAATTTAACGCTCGTTCCAACGGTATCTTCAAATTTGAATTTACTCTTTAAATTAAGGAAATTATAGCTGCTTTAGTGAGACGAGGTCGGAAACTCGAAAAAAATGTTAAAAGTGCGAAAAGTGGGGTTTTAAGCCGAGTTAAAAAAAAAGTTATAGGACACTTTTGGTCGGAAATTAGATGTAGAACACGTGGGGAGAGAGGTTTTGCATCACTCATGTTACACCCTGTATATACATACGTGTATGTAGTGCCTATGCCATCCATATTCCAAAATAGTAATTACCTAAATAATATAACATAGTTACAATTACAGATCAAACCTATTCAAGAAGTCAGTGTGCAGGTCAGATTTGTGCATTTGCAGCAGGTATGAACCTATTTAGCCTGTACCTGGTAGGTACACAAAACCCTATGCCATTGAACCACCAGTTGTGCTCAGTATGGAACACTCCTAAAATGAAACTTCAACTCGCAAGAAAACTAATGCTTTTGGTTTTGGTGGATTCGTTTACAAATTTACCTTAAACATTGTGGATACAAGCGAGACAATAGCGACACTGTTTTGTGTTCTATGTCCACAGCGCACTTAGGTGTGATCTATCGTCAGTATCAATGGCGGTTTTACACCGCTATTAGTCAAGCTGTTTGATACCCGGCAAATTCAATAAATTAGGGAATAAGATCTCAACAAATCCTCCATGACATCCAGTAATACCTGATTCAGTTCCTAACGACCGCGTCTTAATTCTGAAACACGTTCCGGGAACGTCTTACTTTAATAATGACGTATAGTATGTTTGCGATAGTTTAATAATGACGAACGGCCCGGGCCGTATCTATTCAAAAGTGGGAACCTCAAGTAGACGAGAAGTTTCCAAAGTGTCTTCATCATCCAGAAGGCGTGTCCCAGAGGACTTTTTTGTTCACCGCTAACGCCGCAGTAAAAGCTCCGGTGATTTATTCCCTAGATTCTGCTATATTAAGCCACCGTTCGACCGTCGTAGATCGTACTGACAAGTTTCATTTGTATGCATGTCTAAGCCTTCTTTTAGTTTATGAGTAAAACTATAAAAGAGTGAATTTTATGATAGATTCTGTCTGAGGCTATAGAGACTTGCACGTTTAGCTGGTGAACCTCAGTTCAAATCGAGAAAGAATCTATGGACATTCTAAGGAGCAAGGTACAGAATCGTCGCATCTCATCCTATGCAACTTTCCAATTTTGTAATTTTGGTTTATTATTTTCAATAATGAACCTTTGGAATCGAGCATGAAACTTTTTTTTAACCCCCCCTCAAAATTTGATGGTTTCCGTTTCAAGGTATGTAGAATCCGAAAATGCAATAAAAAAATTTCTTTCCGTCCGCCGTACGCCGTTCTGAGCACTTTTCTTAGTTACCCTGAACCTAAATTGACGAAATTCGGTTTATAGGTCCCATTTGGGGTCTAGTTGGTCCTCGAATCTCGGCATTAATGTCAGTCATCCCTAAGGGGTGAAAAATAGGGGTTGAAGTCTCCAGAACGCCGTTTTCTCGAATTTTTTACGGTTTTAAATAGTTCTCGAACTTGGGAGTTTTTTAAGACCACCCGGAGCATCGTACGTCCAGCCGTTCGTTCACAGTAATGCCCAGAAGTTTCCAGCGACAGGCATTTTCAACAGGATGGTGAATGAAATTGTATACATTCAGCCCAAATATCATCACTAGGGACGCGCTAACAATCGGGAATTGAACCGAGATCATCATTGCTAGGGAGCATATGATTATAATCACGGAGTATGAAGTCGAGTTGGTCGTTCTGTGATATTATTTCATTTGAAAAATGATATGGCTCTTTGGGAGTTTGTTGATCGGCACTTCTGAAACTTGAACAAAAATTATTGATTGGTAAATTATTACACAATGGTAAATCATTATACAACGGTAAATTATTACACAACGGTTCATTATACCATCTTCGTAGAAGGGGCTGGAGTTTATTGGTAGGTACTTTTGCAACTTTTTTCACTCCACATCAACAACTTCCCTTCAGAACTTCATTATTTGCATTTCTTTTTGCCATTTTAGTTACTGTTTGTCACCGATAGAATTATTTTAGCAACATTTAACCCGTGATTTAGGTAGGTACCTAGTAACGAGTACGGGGTTAGGTACTAACCTACGGAGGATCTGCGATCTACATAATATGTACAGAATAGTACATATTATATTATATAGACGGGTTATCTATACGCAGAGAGCTGTGATCTGTAACAGAAGGGTATTCTGTACATAATAATAAACCGTTGTACAGGGATTTGCAGCGTTTTACATTTGTAACTGTTTTGAGGCACGATATGAACCATAAATAGCGAATTCCCAGTACCATATTCATAGTGAGTAATGAACATAAATATTAAATAGAAGGTAAACCTTAAGTAGGTACCTACAGTGTATTGTAGGCAGATAACTGTTGGAAGAAGGAACTGGAATTTATACGAATTTATACTCCGTGAAAAATCAAAATTGGGTAGATAGGTAGGTAGGTACTTAGTTACTTAATTAGAGAGAATGGAGAACACAATCAGCGTAAGTCTTTTCGTCAGTTATTCAAGTGGTCAAGGCGTGGAAGTGTTCAAGTGGTACCTACAGTCACGGAAGTGGTCAAGTGGTACCTGCAGTCATGGAAGTGGAAAAGTCCATGAATATTTTCAAGAAAACAAATGAGGTAATTATAACTCACCAGTCCTTATCGTATGCGGTAAATGGGAATTAAGAGGACAGCAAAATTGAACCGTGGAAACAAGATGGTACCCAGGCCGGTGTTGAACCCACATCATCTGGTTTTTTGGACCTGCACTTCCTTTTAAAATCAGCCATTGCAAAACTTGAAGGAGAAAGGTTATAGCGGACTCAACACACCTCTGAGTCAATGCCTGGTCTTTTCCTAGTTTCTAATTTTTTTTAATTACCATTTTAATCATCAATGTAATTCGTAAAACTACCTAAATGACGTCGAACGTTTATATCGAATCAGAAATGGATTGGTGATCATCCAGAAGGAGTCATTAGGAGCCTATTGAGTTTGACTCAATACCCCACGCAGTTTCCGTCAAATTAGACATCCCAGATGATTCATGTGATACCCAAGTGACGGAACCTCACCGCAAGGTTATCGTCCCAGCTCCTACAGTGTAAACGTTTTAGCGAACTAAGGGATTATTAATTGACTAATTAGTAGCGATCGAAGCGACCGATATGATTAACAGGGAAAATTATTCATGTTTCAGGAATCTCAGTTTGTAAGATACTTGTTCGCGAACTGCGTGAACTGCATGGGGTTTACCATGGGTGGCAAAATTTCTCAGTTCGATAATGAGCTGTTTGAATTTAATTCAATTATATAATTATATAGGTTAATAATAAACCGTTGTATAATTGCCGTACGACCCCCCCCCCCCCACCTACCGAATACACTACCACCCACCATACACTACCGAATTTCTCACGCTCCCACATTATAGGAAATTTGCCTATCTCCACCTTTCTTCAGCCCTTTACACTGAACAGTGTTCTCAGGAGCAATATATAAACTAATTATTTGGACAAATAGATCGGGATAGTGTTGGAACAACTTTCGGTAGGACCCTGAGACGTACTCGTACGCTGCCACAACGTTTGTAGAGATTTCGTGTAGAATACATACATGACTAAGATCAGTTATATACAATAGGCGAGACAGGAAACGTATTTCACCATTGGTTATTGCATTTTTTAATAATATTTATTCCCGAATCATGTACAACCTATATCATACAGGAGTAGCATATTTTTGTTCACTTTCCTTCAGGTACATATTTTTTAATATAAAATAACTTTGATAATATAATCGCATAAATAATTATAAATAACACTCTGTCTAATAGAATATTACAAGGACCAGCACGGAGGTGAGGTTTCTGTATTACGAGATTTAATGCCGTTCCTAAATTTCAAAATTTATTGCCATACTTTCCAAGGTATAGCTGGCTCAGGGTGACTCAATTTCTACAATCAGGATATTCAAGCTCGGCAGTGGAAATAGTCAACCATCCAGCCACTACTGTGGGTTTGAATGTCACTATTTCTATATTGCAAAATAACTCCGAGTCTCAAAATTTCATTAAAATTAGAACATCAAATAGGTATCTTTCTAGCTATGGAAAAATTTATCCAGATCTTCCATATGCGTCTACCTAATAGGAATGATGTATGAATCAATTTCTGTCGAATTTTCTAAGAAATTAAGCTCATGCAATGAGTCACAGTTCGGGACTTCCTGAGCCAGATCACAAGGAACGGACTCCTCGGGACCAGGGTTCGTTGTTTATGTAAGACGGGACTAGGGTTCGTTAATATTGCAAATAGGTAAAGTAAGGTGTTTCCCCGCTTCAAATCCCAAATCTGGCCGGAATCAGACGGGGGTGAAAAGTCTAAATTGCACAAAGAACTGCTTGGACAAATTTTTTTAAATGGTTGAACATTTCCTTAAATGGTTTTAAGGTGTACTGTGGGGACGTCACTAAGAAAATTCTTAAACGACCATAACTTTTCACTCTTCTTCCCGAGTTTTTTTGTCTGTGACAGATTCAAGCTGTAAATCAATTTTTCACTTGACACTGTGCGATGTAGCAGTAAGCCCGAGGGACATGTCCTGATGGCATCCGGGGCCGTGGTGTTTCCACAAGTCTGACTCCTAGAAAACACATCATTGACATGATCCCTTCTAATCGGACAAAGGCTCAGGGGCCACAGAGCAGTTATTACTTTTTGACCGCAAGGCCTTTTTGACGTTGACCGTTACTTGTCAAACGGCCCTCTGTCTACTTATATTTTTCCAGGAAACGGAGGGCTGTGGGTCAATTTTTTCGTGCATGTCCGATTCGTTTTTGGGCTACTGCACAAAGGATGCTTAGAGAGGAAGCGCTTGATGGACATGTGTCAGACGTAAATGCGTGTCGAGTGGTTACCATTCAGTGGTCGACTGGTAAAAAGTGTTTAAGGTTCACAGAAGTTCCACAAAAATTGATGGTTTTTTTCCCTCCATATTTGCGGTTGACACAAGCACACGAGTGGGCGTGATGTTTCAATTGAGGGTTAATTTTTATGAGGTAGTAATTATGACTGAGGCATCTGTCTAACTCGAATGCGGGTGGGTTATTTTCACCTTGCTCCTGGAGACCTTGCTTCCATTCCGATCCATGAGTACATCAAAAATCCGATCATGAGGAGACTCATGAGGAGCATTCACTTGGATAAATAACTAATTTATAGTTACACCAATAGATGGGAGGGGAATGTGAGAGGTGTGCTTACCTACAAGCGAGCTGTGAACACTCACCCTCCCGGGTAACCCTGTATAACCAGATGAATTGGGTACCAAATAAGAAGAGAATTCCATGCATGAGACTTGGGCGAATTTTCGGAATCATACTCTTTTGATACGCATTCACCCAAATGAGTTTATTCAAATTTTCACTGTCTTGTGTCATAAACTAACACTCACCTACTCTGGCACACAGACTCACTCCTATGGTTGTTTTACGGATTTGGTTTCAGTACTAATTATAGTTCTGTAACTAATAATGGGACTAATTATGGTCTGGAACTAATTTACTCTTGATTGATTAATCGATTTATTTAAAGAAAAACTAACATATTCTAAATCATGGAAAGACTTGGTTGACTCATAATTTAGCAAATATTTATTATTACATTATTCATAGGTCATACGTACGGGCTTCATAGATTTACGATTTGTTCAATATTACCTAGATACATTTCACATATCACCAGTTGAACTGGTCCAAGTCAGGGCTTTGGATTTGTCAACATTTCTACTTACTTATGTGGTTATTTTTCCCTAGAGGCTCTAGGTAAAAATGCCTAGAGGTCTTAGGTAAAAATGAAAGCAATAGTATAGCTTATCTAGAAAACCAGCTGTTATCCCCTATGTGGTATATAGTTCCTGTAATACATTCATGTTTTCGGAGGAAAACTTACCTAATTTGATTGAACAGCTCACTGAGTTGTAATATTTGAGGAGGGACCTGAGTATGGCACACAGGCCTTCTACTTGGTTGATTCATAATTTAACAAAAATATTTACAATTATTACATTATTCATAGGCCATAGGTATGGGCTTCATAGATCGACAGTTTGTTCGATATTAGATACATTTCACATATCACCTGTTGAACTGTAGTAAGCTCCAAATCAGGGCTTTGGATTTGTCAACATTTCCAATTACTTATGTGGTTATTTTTCCCTAGAGGCTCTAGGTGAAAATCCCTAGAGGTCTTAGGTAAAAATGAAAGCAATAGTATCTAGTAGTTTCTAGAAAACCAGCTTTTATTTTGTATATAGTTCCTGTAATACATTCATGTTTTGAGGAAAACTCACCTAATTTGATTGACTGAACAGCTTACTTCAGCTTACTTAAGTGGTTATTTTTCCCTAGAGGCTCTAGGTAAACACCCCTACAGGGGTCTTAGCTAAAAATGGTACAATAGTATAGCTTATCCAGAAAAAAAGCTTTTATCTCCTGTGTGGTATATAGTTGTTCCTGTAATACATTAATGTTTTCGAAGGAAAACTTACCTAATTTGATTGAACAGCTCACTGAGTTGTAATATTTGAGGAGGGACCTGAGTATGGCACACAGGCCTTCTACTTGGTTGACTCATAATTTAACAAATATTTACAATTATTACATTATTCATAGGTCATAGGTACGGGCTTCATAGATTGACAATTTGTTCGATATTAGATGCAGTTCACGTATCACCAGTTGAACTGTAGTAAGCACCAAGTCAGGGCTTTGGATTTGTCAACATTTGCACTTACTTATATGGTTGTTTTTCCCTGGAGGCTCTAGGTAAAAATCCCTAGAGGTCTTAGGTAAAAATGAAAGCAATGGTATAGCTTATCTAAAAAACCAGCTTTTATCCCCCATGTGGTATATAGTTCCTGTAATAAATTCATGTTTTCGAAGGAAAACTTACCTAATTTGATTGACTGAACAGCTCACTGAGTTGTAATATTTGAGGGGGGACCTGAGTATCGATCCCGTTGCATTTCGTGGATTGCGGTTTTCGTCCCATAAGAAGAACCCTTGTGTCATATACTCGGTGCCCCCACAACATAAAATAGCGTTTTAGGGACCCTCAAGGAAACGACCCTAAGCACAGAGGGGGAATCCGACGCCACAGCCACTAGTGCTGGAGAACTTAAAATCCCAAGTCAACTTTCCTACCTAAGACAAGCATGAGTTTTGAGGATTCGTTGGAAGATGAGAGCTTTGATATGTACACTTGAGCTTCAGATATTTAAAGCAGATGGGGTTTGGCTCGATAAACAATTCATTTATATCATACACTGTATCTGCAGCAAACACGCCCCCAGCGGGCAGTTTGAGTACGAAACCGCCGAAACAATTTTGTAAAATCCTTATTCTGATCGTGCATCTAAAAGCTTGTGAGGCTATTGCATTATGATAGGTATTACGTCTGATATAATTATTGATGTTAGAAACTAATTTCCTTGGATGGAACGTCATTGTTTTCATAGCTTGAAGAAGGCTTCTTTTGACCTCCATTCCTGAGTGCCCGTGCCCCCGGTCCTTTAAACGTAATTACTCCAAGATTAATAAATTATCGTCTTGATACTGGAGCGAGGGAAATTAATTTACTCGGTCCCGGAAGTTAATAGGTATGAAATTTCTTTCAGTGGAAGCCCATGGCTCATGACAGCTCCGCGAGGAAAAATTCTTTTTCTCCTTCCCAGTCTTGAGAAATCTTTTATGTAATTATACCTGGAAGAGCCCGTCCCCCTCCGTCAAGAACTTAGTGTTAATTTTGAAAATTGCAAGATACGAATTCCTTATTTATTAAGAAGCATGAAAAGAAGGGTAATTTAATTAAAGTTATTAAATACTAGCGAAATTGCGACGTACTAGCCCCACTCGCTTCGCTCGCTCATCCGAGTACCGGCTTCACTAAACATGCTCGGCCTAGTCCCTGCTTCACTCATGCGCGTATGGATCTGTTGGAAAAACACCAAAATCAAAAATGAAAAATGTTAGCGCCGTATAGTCCCGATATCGGGGGTGGGTGATGGGTGGTGCTACCTGGGGCCCTATTCACTAAGCAAAAGAGACATCTCTTTTCGGCCCGACTCTCTCTTTTGACAGAAGAGATGTTTATAGTATCCACGACAGGGTTATTCAGTAACTTCTAAAAGAGAGAGTTGGCGGCCATCTTGGCATTTTCGATCTCTTTCAGAGAGACACCTAATTAGGTCTTTTCTCGAAAGAGAGAGTCCCTTTCTCATTTGTCGTTTGTTTGACAGTGATCGTGTATCATCCTTCGTTCATTGGCTATCATTTCGATCATTTTGATGTGTTTCTTCATCTCTTAAAGGTAAGTCGAATGTTCATTAAAAATATATACATATTATAGATTTATGAGTAAAAACGCCTAAGTAGGTACGAAAGGGATGGGCGTTTCTGCTACTTTCACCCAACGAAATGAACTGCTAATTCCTCAACGTTAGCTGCTAATTTTAACTGCTACTATTAGCATGCGCACGTCTCAAGTCTCAACGGTTCCCAGTTGTTAAAGTGATCTCCCAGAAAAAGCAGGTACCTGATAACTTCCTACAAGGCCGTTACAAGACGCTAACTGTTGATTAGCAGGGAAAGTTTCAATGTTTGAATTATCAAACGTAAAAAACAAAATTGGAAACAATATGGCCATGCTTTATTCAATTAATTATCTTTAGCACACTCAGGCTTTGGTTGATCAGTCGTAATTATTGTAATTGTAAATATGTATAACATTGGCGAAATTAAATGTGTGACTAGTAACAAAGTTAATAGTATCCTACCTAAAACATATAATATTACATCACAAGATAAATTCAATCACAAGTACATAAAAGGTAGTATACCTAGGTACATTATTTGGTAGTGAAGGAAAAAATAAGTTCCTAGGTATATAAAATGTACTATTTATTATTTTCTTTCTTCATTTCCATTCAAGAACATCAACATTTCCACCTTCTCTGTAGTCAGTCGGGTTCTCTTCTCTCCAATGAAATTTCCGGCCGTTGAAAATATTCTTTCACATGGTACCGAAGTTGCCACAATATTACCACGAGTTCTAAATAGCTCAGCCAGATTTGGATAAACATGCTGATGTTTTCTCCACCAGTCCAATGGACAATTTTTTTCTCCTTTCTCGTTTAGCCGAGGTAATATGTCTTCGTTAAAGTAGGAATCCGTTTCTTTGATCACACGCGATAACAGGTCATTTTTTGGTCGGATATCTCCCATTACATCTTCAATTATTTTCCAGGGATCGTACTCAGAGGCGTAGTGTGTGGTTGTCAAATCCGAAGAAGCAGGTTTCATTTCATCAGTTACCCCATTTGCTGTTTTTTTAGTAATCAGTAAACTTACAAGTTCCTTGAGTTTTAATTTAGCATTTCTTAGAGCTGCACCTTCCTCAAAAAGGTGGTCCTTGTACCTAGGATCCAGCAGTGTGCACAGAGCAAAAGTGATGCTGTATTCCACGTTTTCGAATCTGGATTTAAGTCCACTTTGAAGCTTTTGGATCACGGTTTTGACTGACTCAGAAAACCCTTCTTTTACCATTAGCTTTTGGCAAGTTCCTCTCAAGCCCCTCGTGGCAACAATGACCAAGCTGCCGGTCATGTATTGCTCTCCACTTAAAGACTTGGTCATTTTTTCAAATGGACTCAGGACTTCACAAAGCTGCTCACTGATCTTCCATTCATCGTTGGTTATTACTGGCAAGTCATTGTTTGTTATATCAAGAGTAGCTTTTATGGCTTCTTGCAATTCTGTGCATCGTTGCAGCATATAATAGGTAGAATTCCAGTGGGTCGCAATATCTTGTATTACTCGTTTTGGTACAGTACTTCCAGATGTTGACTGATATTTAAGTAATTTTTCGGATGCTATAGTGCTTTTTTTAAAGTATTTCACAACTCTTCTCATTTTATCTAGGATAGGCTGTACTTCGGAAAGCGACCCTTGCACAATCAGGTTCAGAGAGTGTGCATAACAACCATAATGATTCCATCCCAGTATGCTCTCAAATGCTTTTGTGATGTTACTTGCATTGTCAGAAACAGCAAAAATGACTTTTTTTTCCAAATTCCATTCTATAAGGGACTGTTTAATCTCAGACGCAAGTTTTACAGCTGTATGGCTTCCATCAAAATTAGCACACTTCAGTAAAATTGATTTAAAGCTGAATTGCTTCGTGCAATAATGACCTGTGATTGCAATGTAGCTTTCATTGTTGCTAGAAGTCCAGCAGTCTGTAGTGATACATAGACTCTCAACTTCTGGAAGGACAGTCTCTCTCATGGAATTAAGTTTTTCATAATAAAGTGCTGGTATCATCACAGAAGAAATAGTTTTCCTGGATGGGACTTCGTATCCAGGAATCCACTTTACAAATTTGGAAAAACCCCTATCTTCAACTATACTGAAGGGCTGGAAATCTAGAACAAATAGGTTCAAAAGATCTCTATCGATTAAACTTTTCTCTCTTGGAGTAATTTTTTTCCCACTTACTAAATTCAATGTTTTTTGCCGTTTGGGTGGAGGTAGGAAATCCGATGATGATGGCTGAGTAGTAGAAGTAGAGTTCGTTACTTCCAGTGCTTGGTGATTTTGAGAAGTAGAAGAGCTAGGTTGATTATTGGAATCATTGAGTTGATTTCCTTCATTAGTTTGTTGCAGTGATATAGGAGGGTCGATTTTGGCTAACTTATTTGAAGTTGAAGACAAAGCCAGTCCTTCGGCAACGTGTTTCCTTTGAAGATGAGATTTCAGGTTTGTGATCGTAGTCTTGAAGGAAACCATTTGTTTGCAGATATTACAAGAGGCCTTGTACGGTTCTCTCGCACTCTTCGTATAATACTTCCAAATGTCACTCAATTGTTTGGCCATAATGAAACGAAAATTGAATAACAATCACTGTTTAACCTACTCACGCGTTACACGCAAATACGAAATAGAACACCCGCACAGGCGAAACTAAACTTTAAAAAAACTGTCTAGGTCTATATCTACCTACACAGTACACACTATCGTCTTAATATTTCTAAAAATACAGACGAAACGCGAAAACGAGTCGCCACCAGCAGCGTCAATGCAACAAAAAAAGCACTGTTAACTGTTGTTCAGTAGCCAAGAGAAAACTGAGGGCGAAATGCGAAATGGATCTGCTAACTGCTATTTCAGACTTGACGTTGACTCATGCTGCTAAAATAAGACTGCCAATTACTTCGGGAAGGGGTACCTGCTACCTGGCCACCTACCAAAATAACTGTCATTGTCAACATTGTCAACCGCGAGCGTAGGTAAAATGCGGACAAGTTAATCCGTTGAGCTCGCTGGAGGTTGGTTTCGCATAGGTGAAATGCGGACAATTCTGTACTAGTAAAATGCGGACAGAAAAGATAAGAAAACCACGAATTGCCACAAGGGTTCAGTCAGACAAGACGGTGGGTGTACAAGAAGTTTAGTTCCCATTCCGCCGCTCGCATTGTCAAGCGATCTGGATGCTCGCTGGCGCTCGCATCTCAAAAAAGATAAACAATCCCAGAAACTATCCCGTGAATGAGCAGGTTGTTTGGGACTTCTGAATAGATTAGTGGAATGCATTGTCAAGCGATCTGGATGCTCGCTAGCGCTCGCATCTCAAAAACGATAAACAATCCCAGAAACTATCCCGTGAATGAGCCGGTTGTTTGGGACTTCTGAATAGATTAGTGGAATGCATTGTCAAGCGATCTGGATGCTCGCTAGCGCTCGCATCTCAAAAAAGATAAACAATCCCAGAAACTATCCCGTGAATGAGCAGGTTGTTTGGGACTTCTGAATAGATTAGTGGAATGCATTGTTGTTGAATTACAGACTCGTCCGCATTTTAACGTACATGTTTCAAAAACACCGTCCGCTTTTTAATGTTTACTTTCAGGGATTAACAACTTACGTCCGCAATTTACTGCGTCCCTCAACCGCCCGGGGAGTTGACGTTCATTGAACCTCACGGAGTACGGAACAGCCAAAAGTGGACCTCTCCGAACGAGTACGCGAGTCGAGGACGAAGATTAGCAGTGTTAACTGCTAATTCGTATTTTGAATAGCAGCTTCGTTCGGTTTTTTTTTTAGTTAGCAGCTATTTTTAACAGCTAAGCTAATTAGCACTACTTACTAATTAGCATTCGTACTACGAATATAACTTAAATCACTTGCGGCGGAGTAGTGGAAATCCATAGAAAACACTACAGGATAAAAATAGAATAGTCCATTTCCACGTAAACTAACAAACTGTAGACCGGTTTCGGTTGTTAAACCATCACCTATTGTGTACTGATGATGGTTTAACAACCGAAACCGGTCTACAGTTTGTAAGTTTACGTGGAAATAGACTCTATTCTATTTTTATCCTGTATATATATATTTTTTTTAAGTAGGTACGGGTTGAGGGCTATTCAGTAAAATAGACGAACCTAGGACTTAGGACTATCTCTCTCAGGAGATTTTCAAAATAGATCATCTATTTTTCACTATCTCTAATATCTCTAATCGTCACTATAATTAATAGGTTGTTTGCGTCTCAGACTCGTACACAGGGAAGCGCCGTCCGTCAGCTGCTGCGACCTGGCGATCTCATCGATTATCCTGATAATCAGTTAGTCCCCACCTTGGTAATTCCTACATCAGTTAGTTCCTCCTCGTGTCTCACGAAAACCATTTATGCGTCTCGCAAAATTCCCCTTCAAACTGGTCTATGAGCGTGTTCTCTTTGTTAGAACAAAAAATGTCTGCAGCATACACTGTGTAATAAGTTGTCATACACTGCTACATTAGCTGGTGTGCCCAGCAACATTTCTACTATTGCTGGTCCTACTGACTTATTCGAGCCCTCTTTTCGTAACCTAAGAAAATAGGGGTATGTTTATGAAAATTTGGCGAATCGGACGTTAGTTGTTGGAGTCTGACGCTTCTATCATTCCAGTTACACTGAAATTCGTGACGGATCATCCGGGATTCAACCTAAAACATGGTCCCTGAAAACCGGTAAAATGTGGGGAGGCTGGATGAATTCAGGCAAATAACTCGTGGTTGTAGGAATGAATTTGCTATGATGATAACGTTTTGAGACAGTAAATGAGAGTGATGAGTTGAAGGTTGGTTGTTCCTTTGTCTACAGGGTGTCCCAGTTCCTTCTGGAGAAACTCAAGGAATTGATTCTGCTCTTCATTTGGAACAAAAAATGCTTAGTAGAAAATTTTCGAAAAATTCTTCGTTTTAAATATTTTCGACAATTTGTGTTTTTCCAACTTTTTATTACCTTACCACATAAAAACGCTAATAAATTCGAAAATATTGAGACAGCAAATCCAATTACACCGTTTGAAAGAACGTTAAAATTTCCTGTAAGATTCTTCTGTTTTTAATGGTCAGAGAGGGAGGATGGTGAGTGGTGGGCTGGGGATGGTGAGTTATCTAAAATGTTGGCCAATATCAGTTGGAGGATTTGAAAATTCTAAAATTTAAAATTGTGAAAAAGATTGTACGTTCTACTGACGTTACAAAAAAATACCTTCCTCGTCTAATAGGCTTTAGGTACATTGATATACTTAGATTTAAATATAACGTTGTAGTAGCGTTAAAAAATTATAATTGAACGTTTGAAAACATGAGCAGAGATTAATTTGGGGGGGGGGGGAAGGGGGGGATTAATTAGACATCGTAAATTGAAAGTAACGCTTCCTTGACTGGTTGAATAAAAATAATGCTGGAATATGAAGGATGGAAGTTTTATTTTACGAGGTATAATTAATTCCCCTCCCCCCCAATTATCATCTTTTAACTCTACTACAACGTTATTTTTGAATCTAAGTATATCAATGTAAAGCCTATTAGATGAAGAAGTTTTTGTGAAATTTGACAAGTTGTATGTATTTTTTTGTAACGTCAGTTGAACGTAAAATCTTTTTCTCAATTTTAAATTTTGAAATTTTCAAATGTTCCAACTGATATTGGCCAACATTTTAAGTAAATCTGACCATTGAAAATAAAAGAATCTTACAGGAAATTTAACGTTCTTTCAAACGGTGTAATTGGATTTGTTTTAGTCTCAATATTTTGGAATTTATTAGCGTTTTTATGTGGTAAGGTAGGTAATGAAAAGTTGGAAAAACACAACTTGTCGGATATCTTTAAAACGGAGAACTTTTCGAAAAATTCCTACTAAGCATTTTCTGTTCCAAATGAAGAGTAAAATCGATTTCCTGAGTTTCTCCGGAAGGAACTGGGACACCCTGTATATAGGTCTCTACTCTGGTGGTGGGGGGGGGGGGGGGGGGCTCTGCAGATGTTGTTCATTGTATAATGACATGGGGATTTGTACAACTGTACTGGTACTTTTCAGAAAATTCTGTTGCGCTTGAATAGTTTTCTATTTTGCGTGTAGGGGTGAAATGCAATGTAAAATAAGGTGAGGAGGCTTTGCACTTAACGGGGTCGCACTCATCGAGGTATCACTGCATCAACAAGTCGGTGTGCTGAGTTGGAAACAGGAAAGGGTTGGCATGTTGACCGAACCAACTTTCTTCAGCGGTGCAAAATTGATTTTGCGTTTCACCAATATTCTGAAAACTACTTTGCCCGTCGATAAACTGATGAAACCTTGGAAAACTCCCGTGCGGTCTCTCAACTTGGGACACCAGCCAAGTCTGAGTGGTGGTGTCCACTAGACGCTTTGTTGTGAGAACCTCTAAAAACCCAACTTATTACTTTACGGAAAAAAACCTTCTTTCCACTCAGTCTCGATGAGTCTCTCTGGTCATTTGCCGAGTGGCGAACCCCTCAACTTTGTAGGCCAATAGGGGAAGTCGGATATCCGAGATTAAAGGATCCTCTTATTCAACTGATCTACCTCCACTGGACCTCCCCTAAAAGGAGAACCTTTCACAATCGTCCAGAAACCACTTACTCAGGTCTGATATTGCATTTTAGACTTTTAACCCGAACGAAAAAGCTCTTACCACTTTTTTGTAATGTTCACGTTTCAATCTCCATCGTTTCATTTACATCACAGGGTGTCGAGAGATGGAACAAAACGTTTGAACTAACTTTATTGCTTCATGTATCGACTCTTGGAGAAGAGGATGGCTGGACTTTAGAATTTCGTAAATTCTTTGATAGAAAAGCTCTCGGCAACACTGTAATGACCATAATACAATCGAAATTTCGAATGAACCTTATGTTTTGGTTATGCATTTCACGCTGATCGCTCAGATTGTCCACACAAATACATATATATTTATTAATGTGGCGTTTTATTTCATGTCGTGTTGTATGTTGTTGTGTGTTATTGTTACTGAGCAATACTATAGAAATTAATAAACAGGTAAGTAGAAGGTTCCAATGGTCTCAGGTTTCTACTCCCTATATTCCCTAATTTTACTTTTAATCTCATTAGTGCGTTATTTCTGCGTTTTTCTACCAATAAACACTCAGTGAAAGTCGAAAAGGTTTTCGTTTTGACGATTTCAATGGTCTAGGTCCTTCTAGCGACCCTTAGGTATGTATATATTCGTGAATAGCGTGGAATTTCCGTCTAATCCAAAACTGACTGTCGTCAGGTATGATGAAAACCGTGCTCTTCACACACAGTCATCTTCATCTTCTTTGAATAACTAACTTGGCCGATACGCAACGCGGCAGTGATTATCAATAGAGAGCTCCTTGGAGATACGGTCATATATCAATACCGCATCCACTGTTAGGGCGAACGACGTGGATGCTAACCCGCTGCCATGGGTTACGAGAGAGCTGAGCATGATGGTCGGTATCTTAAAGTGACGTCAATTCCTTACTGATTGTTGAAGTACAGCGAATTCTACTCCTTCCATCTCAAAAGACAAAAGAGCTACAACACGCAGACATAAAAGAAACCACTATGCACCAGCTCTGTTAAATCTGAAGTCAGGCAGCCAGGTAAATATAGATCGTTATTTTAGAATTAGTTATTTTTAAGAACGTCAAATTAGTTATTGCAAAATTAAAGTTGCATAAAGTTGGTTTGCTTCTTCAGTAGGTATTTGGCTTCTTTTGCAAATGGTATGAATAGTCTGCGACAGCAAAACCAGCTATAAATTTGTGAAACTAGGTTTTATTAAGAGGGAAAAGTAGGTCTAAACTAAAAAAGCATTTGAAATCATTTAATTTTTTAGGTTAAGAAAACAATGTACAGTAATACAAGTTAAGAAAACAGTTGGTTCAGAAATGTTTTACAGTACACCAGTACAAAAAATGAAAAATTGGCATAACTTGAGTTAGGATTATCAGAAAAGTTCGCGAAGAAAGTTACTGAATTGTTGGTTGTTGCTAAATTTGGTTAACGCAAGAAAGTTTAAAGTCAATTCTTCACCCTAACTCCAACAAAAATCGGATTCTATGGGTTCTGGTTCATACCATTTTCATGATCTTCCCAAATGACGAGTGTTTCCATAACAGCTTCTCTTTCCTCATGATTCTCCTGAGCAGAAACGGCTTGAAAGCCTATTTGGGTTGCAAGACCGTTGGTGTAATAGGAATATTCATCGCGATCACGTTTTCAACTTAGCGCGTAATAGGTACCTACCTAAGGTTTTTCAACATGTGCGGTTTTCAACATGTCAGGTTACTTTTAAACACGGTCTAGTCCAGTGGTTCTCAACCTTTTTAAACCTGCCGCTCCCTTTAGGAGTTGAATATTTTTCAACACCCACCTAATGTTAAAATCCTTAAGTTTGTGTACCTATGGAAAATGGGGGGGGGGGGGGGGAGGGGGTCCAAATAGTAAAATTCGAATTAAAGGAATATACGATTAAAACAGAACGTAATTTACAAAAATAATAGTATTTGTTATGAATGTAATTCATACAGCTGTGTGTGGGATTGTTGTGGTTCAGAGCCAGTTTCTTAAAATGAGGTTCAGTGTTAGTGAGATGAAGGCACAAGTCTCGTTTACTAGATGTCGAGTCGATTTCTTTTAGCATGGGCCCACCGGCCGAAAAACTTCACGACATGAAAAAGCGACCCAAAAAACAAACGTTACTGGTGACTCATCAACTGTTTTGAATTTCTCTCGCGACGTTCTTCCTTTTCATCGCCGTTGCTCCGTTGGTACCAGACATTCCATGGAAACGTCGAAGAGGTATAAAAATAGGTGGTTAAAGGAAGATTCCGACACAACTTACAACCAGTGCGGTTGTGAAATTTTCTGTCGTTTCCCGGAAAACGCACGGGTAAAAATGAATTCTAACATCAGGACCTCCCATTTGGGACTCTATACTTAGACTCTAGTCGTTACTTTCCACGGGATCGATAGGCGGTGTCGGATGTACCATTTGGCGCATGCGCAGAGCACTTTTCTGAAACATACGGATGACGCATTTGAGCAGCGGTATCTCATAGGAACTCTCTAATTTCAACGAAGGCCAAACGCCAAAACTCCAAACAAACGCCAAAGGCCAAACGCCAAAAACGCCCCTCCCCCAACTAACCCCTCTAATTTCCCCGCGAATTTTATGGATCGGAAAATAAGGCAATTAGTTGGTTCAATCTACAAATTCGTATTCAAATATTTGCAGTCCTCAGAGCCCCGTTCTAACTCGTTTCATCGCGTATTCGTTTAGTAGTGGGAATGAAAACCGTCTCGCTGTCAGCCCAGTGATTTAGATGAGCCTTGCACTTGTTGCAATTTTATGGTGCAGTAATTGGAAATCCCTGAAGAAGTAGAGCAGTGCTCGCTAACACGTTCAAGAATCATTCCATCAGAGGAAGGGGCTCAATAACCACGAGTTAGCCTACGCAAATTTACAAGTTCAGCACCCGCCAAGATCAAAAGGATCTGCAGATGGCAATCATTGAATAGGGAGGCACTTGAAGTAGGTTAAACTGTTGGAGATTCACCGTACCGTTTCCAACGTCGTTTTCCACGTTTTAACCCGAAGGGAAAATCTTTTGCTCCGTCATGCATACATCACAAAGCGCCAACCTCTCGCTTGTTCATTTGCTTTGGTTTTAAAATACGCTCACCCCCCCCCCCCCCCCCCCCTCGGGACACACAACTCTTCGTGAGGGGCTAATTCGGCTTATTTCTCTCGGTCGTTGGTCGCAAAAGTGAGGCGCTCAAATGAGTTATCTTTGGCGGGACGTTTCATTTCCAAAAGCCAGAGGATGTACAGTTAGGGATGAATATGGAATGAGACCCACTGACAGGGCAGTGTAAAAAGAAAAAAAAAGGCAATTTGATGATTATGTTGAAGTCGTTCTAAACATGAGAGAGGCATTTCTGAATGTTATTTCCAAGTATGTACTAACCATTTCTGTCTAAGTTTTTCGGATTCCTTAACATTATGTCGTCCGTGTTATTCAACCCCTATTGATGAAATTTAGGTACCTACTAAGGTTGGTACACTAGTTAGTTTCTCGAGTGGTGGTTAGTGCCACTCACTGGTAGTGACATGGAAATGTAATCGAAATCGCATTTCATTATATGTGTTTATATACAAATATATATAATATATGAATTTTGGTGACAGAGGGTAGAAAATATTAAGGGACTACATATTAAAAACTTACAATAACTTGAGAAGGAATATTTCGTCTTCGGCGTCTTGGGCCTTATCAATTTCATTTCGCCTGTTTTTTTAAAATAATTCATTTTACCTGTTTGTCATTCTTATGGTCATTGAAATCCTTTTTGAACGATCTCCAACAAAACCCTGATGTTGTACACATGATTAGGGTCCAGTTCCAGGACCGAAACGTCGTGAAATAAACATTCAGAACAAAAAAAACTACTAGATTGGTCAATGCTTCACCTCAGTCTTTATCAAAATTACCTAGTCACAGAAAAAAACTACCACGAGTTATATATAAATATATATGTGTGTGTGTATATCAATTCTACAAGTATGTGGTCTACTTAGTATGTATGCGTGTACCAGGGCTAGCAGGAGTTTCCGTGTGCCAGAAACACAAAGCCCAATTTATTTCGGGAAAAAATGTTTACTTCGATAGGATGCGCGGAAGTATTTATACACAATGAGAGGTTGTTTCCCATTTCGTAATGACAGGTCCGAGAACTGTCTTTTAATTTTGAGCTCTGTGTAGAAGGTGGAATTAGGGGTTAGGAATTTATGTGTTTTTAAAACTGAGGGGAGGGCTCTTCAATGCGTGAATGGAATAATGGGGTGGGACGAGTTTCTCTTACCACGATATGAAGCACGGAGATCATCATTTGGGTCAATTACCTATGTTGAGCGAAACAGACTGTTGAGGATGAAAGGAAACGGATACGATCGGATCATCACCAAATGAAAATAAGAGAACAGGTGTCAGTGTGAGTGTGCGTTTGTTATTGTGTTCGATTTAAATGTATCATACGACCTACCGCATTAATTTATTGTGGATCATCGTAGGCATAGCGGTAATAATAAAAGGACCTTTGTTGTTATTGGGGGAAATTTGAAGATGAAAATGGTCTGGTCTATACTATTATTATGATGATTTGCGTGTAACGGTAACTTACTGACTGCCTAAGAAGGTAGTTGTCCAGTTCGCTCCCGGAGAACTTCAAAACGGAGTACTGCCCGACTGACTGCTCGATTGCCTCAAATGTCTAACTAACACCTGGAGAACGTAGTCTTCGTGCAACAGGTTCAAAGCAGGTAGCTGTAGGTGTGCAGATAGTACTGTCCGACTTCCGCGAGTTCGACTTGTCTTTTCAATGGCTGTTCCATCACCTCATGGAATTTTCCAATAACTGATGGGAAATTAGCTCCATTAATTCTCGGGTGGGAAATTAGCTTCCTCACCAGTACAAGAGGGCGCCAATTCGAAAGAGTCAACATGTGAGATTGCTCTTATTAGACTGTTGATTCAATTAGTTCATCGTCAGATGAGTCTGTTGAATACACTCGTAACACCGAAATCTCAATTTTTCTTTGAAATGTCGCTTTGTGTATGTTGTTGTGTTTTATGTCGTGGTCTGGGGCGTCTGTTCTTCGTGTCCCCCATTTAGAAAAATGTCCCCAGTAGTTTTTAGTACAACCGGTGGGAACCAATACATGGTTTATCGAAGCCTGGATGAATGTGCTCGCCCGACCAGCGGCTATCACTTTTCGCCTCCTTTCTGATATGTGAAGCCTGATGGGACAAAGGGACCATTGAATTAGGAATGCGGAACGTCAACAGAAATGATCCAGTCCACTTCCCTGGAATGTACCTTAATTTTGCAAGATCCATGGTTATTTATATACCTACCTGGATAAATTCTGGAAATGAAAACGCTGCAAATTATCACACAAGGGTTTATTATTTTGCTGTATAGTTGACTCCTTTTGCGTAGGTCACTGGTCCTTTTAATGTCACTGTTTTTTGTGTTTAATAACTAGTTACCCTCGTGCTTCCCCCAGGAACGCCCCAAATCGGGTAAATATGCATCTAGTTTGGATGGTTCGCTTGGCCGAGAACAACAAACTTATACCAATCAGCAAAAATATTAAAAAGTAGGTACCTATCAATAAAATCCAAAATAACCATATTTTTTCAAATGAAATAATTATCACGGACCAACAAACTCGATTTCATAAAGCCATGAGCGGTTCAATCCTATCAGTGATATCTGGGCTGGTTTTATACCTTATGATTTACACTTGTGTCGATGAAGCGTTTCGGTGGAAACTTCAGGGCCTTACTGTAAACGAACGGCTGGTTGGGTCTCAGAAAATCCTCGAATTCGGAATCGATTTAAAAATGTTGTAAACAATCCCCTTTTTCACCCATTGGAGATGGACTGACAGCAACTAGACCCCAAGACGGACGAACGTCGGGTGATTAGGTATATCCAGGGATATTGAACGTGGAATTTCGGTATTTTTAACATCATCAATTTGGAATTTCGAAAATCATACAAGGAGTGATGGGGGAGTAGGAAGGCGTAGGAGTTGGGAGTGATAATGAATTAATAGCTCAAATAATTTGTTAAAAATGAATAATATTTTCGTAACCGCCGTAATCATAATGAAATTAAATTGAATTGTTGACGAACCTGAAACGTTCACTGGAAAAGTTGGTGTGCCCGCGTTATTTCTACCTGATGGACCAATAAAACCCCAAAAAACGAAAAGAAGTAGGTCTGTAAAAAACCGGTGATCGAAGTGGAAATTTACCTAGCCGTAAACCTTTGTCGCTGAATAAAATGAATATGTTACTTAATGATTAATTACAAAAGGCAACATGGGATGGCCTCAACGATTGACAATCGGTTATGAACAAAGGGAAAAAGCTACGTTTGGCCAGCAAATACGATCCATTTTCGCTTCGATACCGTTCACAATTGAAACGAGCAGCGGTCTGTTAGGCCAATCCCTTCCAATTTCAAACCTATTGGGGATCTTCGTAAAATATTCAAAGCTACCCCTTTCACCACCTCCACCACGTTACAATGGAATATTGCCGGGATGTGGCTGGCTGACGATGGCGTTTTCCCTCAGTCGAATCGAATTCCATTGTGATTGAGCTGGGTCACAAATTATGATATCTGACAGACAAAGAAATCACCCATTAAGTTATTAACTTTTTTCCGGATCTGTAATAATAAATGTACGATCTAATTAAATAAGTTAGATTTTCAATGAGTTCAATTAAATAAGTTCTTTTAATGGAAATAGTGTAGTAATAAAATGAATTCATTATTTTTATTTATTTATTTATTTATTATGAAACGGGCTGGTGTCCTGTTTACAACAGCAACAGAGCACCATTACGACCATTATGAAAAATTCTTAATGTAATGAGCGAACTGAATTGAATATAGAACAAAATTATTAGGTAAATAAAATAGATCGCTTATGATTTTGGATTATTATAACAAAAAAAGTTGCAAATATTGCACAACGGTTTATATTTACCTGTATACTTAGATGCCCTTCCTATGTATCATTGCTTTCTGTGGACAATAACCTCGCGCTTCCCCCAGGAAAGCCCTATCGTGTTCTCGAGCAGGCCAGCAATTACAGCTTCGTTAGTATGCGGTGGATTCAAGAATTCAATCTATCATAACGTATTTTTTGTTATGCATGAAGCATTACGTGTAGTTTAAAATAGTAGAAGAACATTTCCGCGTGGTTCGAAGAACAATATTCCTGAAAATTTCATCAAAATCTGGCCATCGGTTGATGAGAAATTGAGTACCTTGAATTTTGCGTTTGCATGCGCAGTGTGACCGTACTTACCAAAGGTTCCGAGCGTTTTGAACTTCACAGGGGACCATGCAGGAGATACAGCCCAACTACCCACCGAATTCAGCAAACTAGAGCCATCGATTCGCGAGGAATTTTCGTGCCTTGTATTCGCTTTTGCGCATGCGCAGTATCCGAATGAATGATCCGATCGTGCTGCAATTCATAGTGGACCGTCTGAGGCCCCCACCCGCAAATTTCAGGTAAATCGGATGCGAATTGAGGAAGTTATGCTTGTGCCAAGGATTTGCGGACACACAGACGAACAGAGAAATAGTATCATGGAACAAACTATTCGGGTTTATAAAGATATGCGTAATTATAACCGGATGTTCCCTAGCAATGACGGGCAGGATCTATACTGTATGATTCACGCTGTTGACGAAAATTTTCGGTTTAACCCTCTGGGCTTACTGTGAATGAATGGCTGGACGTACACTCCAGGTGGTGTAAAAAAAATCTTCAAGTTCGGAATCAATTCAAAAACGTCATAGAAAACCATACCCCTCCATATAATAGTCCGTACCGTGGTCATGTCTTGAATAAAAACGTTTTTCACCCTTCTGTGAACCGCTATCTGAAATCGGAATCCTAATTAGGTAGGTTCAGCTTTATGATGAACCTTAGTCGTGAATAGAATGGGTCAGGATAAAACCGTTCAAATTGCCAAATTGGACATGTTAAGAATGGAGGAATATTCACCGGACGAGGAACCATTTTACCCCAGCCTTCGAACTCTGCTGATAAAGACAACTGATAGGGAGATTGAATTCGCGCAGTGAGCCGGTGGCCAAGAGCTTCAACGGTAATTCACTTGGTGGTTGGGATTTAGGCGGATCCCAGGATGCTTTGGTTCGTAACCCTACGCCCTTCTTCAAAACATATTTTATGGCAGTGAGGCATTAAGTAGCCATAATCGAGTAATGATCGAAACCTATTCTCACCCACCTGAGAGAACAGCCGATCACGTTCGCGACGCCGATAGGTGGGCAGTTAGACGAATTAATAGCCCCAGCATGAAAGAACATTTACTTTTTCTTTTTTTTTTTACTATAAACTTTCTATATAACACTCTCACACTGAAAAGCTGCTGTTAATTTTTAGTCGTTGTTACATAAGTTAGCAGAAATAGCTACTTGAATTAATAAAAGGTATTACAGATTGACGTATTGTAATAGAGAGTTCCTAAAGACTAAAGTCGGGAAGATGTGTTCGGATTTATCTCAACTGCGCATGCGCGTCGCCCAAGTTCAAACTTATTTCCTTAAGTTCGACTTATTCGGCCTTATACATAAGGCGCGTTATCTCCCAGGGCACAAACTTTAGGAATCGTCTTTAACCTTACTCAGGGGTAACAGTGCACAGCTTTTTGCCGCGTTTTGTCGTATTTTTTTAACGCGTCATGTGTCGTCGGTCCTCGCCATCGCCAGCGTCTTTCAAAGTTACTCCAAGCGTCTTTCAAAGAATTTGCTAGATTGTTGCGATATCAACTTAGGAGAAAAAAGTGAGTATACCTACCTATGCTATGTAATGGAATGGATTTCGCGTTGTGCTAAGTTAAGTGACGTTACTTTTTAATTCACTCCTACCCCCACCACTTCTGTCAAACCGGACTTATTGGTTAGCATCCAAAGGCTGCTCGCCTTAGATGTGGCCAAAAGATATGGCCGTTCCCTAATGAACTTATCTCTTAGGAACTCTCTAATAACAAAATCAGAAACCTTGTGAATTGGTGCTAATAAGAACGTAATACAGTCGCTGGATAATTCGAATGATTGAGCATTGGCGAGGTCGGAATCAGGTGTTACGAGTAGCATGATATGATTACAGTGGTGTGTCGTAGTGATGCTTGTATAGTTCGGAGTGAGGTAGTGTCAGTTGTGTCATCACCCTGATTGTAGCAAGAGAGAATCACCTATTTATTCGGTACCGCGTATTTACGATTCCTGGCGTCTTCGTGGTTTTGGTGAGCCTTTGCATTCGAGTCAGGCGTGGACGGAGTAAGATCTCTTGGAAATTTTCTCGGGAACCGAGAGTTTCTTCTATATTACCCGCCTCTACCGTCTTCGATAATGCATGATCTTGGTTCTGGTCCTCTCCTAAGAGCAGTTTCTGGGTTGCACTCTGTATAAGATTCGTTCTCCCTCATGGTATTTCGGCACCATGTTATATAAGTTAGCAGCAATAACTATTTGAATTAATGAAACCTCTTAGAAATTGACGTATTTCACTATCAGAATTATAAATCTTGTGAATTAATGCTAATAAGAACGTAATACAATCGTTGGATAATTCGAATGATTGAGTATTGGTAGGGGTCGGAATCAGATGACATGAGTAGCATAATATGATTACAGTGGTGTGTCTGTCGTAGTGATGCTTGCATAGTTCGGAGTGAGATAGGTGGGCAGTTGTGTCATCACCCTTATTGTAGCAAAAGAGAATCGCCAATTTAGTCCGTTCCGCGTATTTACGATTACTGGCGTCTTCGTGGTTTTGGTGAGCCTTTGCAGTCGAGTCAGGCGTGGACGGAGTAAGATCTCTAGGAAATTTTCTCGGGAACCGAGAGTTTCTTCTATATTACCCGCCTCTATCGTCTACGATAATGCATGATCTCGGTTCTGGTCCTCTCTTAAGAGCAGTCACCGGTTGCCAGTTTCTGGGTTGCACTCTGTATAAGCTTCGTTCTCCCTCATTTCGGCACAATGTGCCGAATAGTATTTATATATAATATCCAGAGACGAGTAACCATAGGTCATTTAGTTTCATGATTTAGGTCATTTTTGATAGGTAAATTAGGTCATTCGTTTTGTAGATTTAGGTCATTAATTTTGCCAATATTGCACAAATAGGTCATTCATAGGTCATTGCCCCTCATTTTCCAGAACCTAGTAATAATCTTAATCAGTCGTGATACATTAAAAAATATACATAGAACTCCAGGAGAATCAAAAACAGTCCATATGTACAAACGACAATTCAACTTTTTATTAAATACAAAACATGAAGAATTAAGAAAAAGACAATTTTTATTATATCTAAATAGAATTGCAATTAAAACCTACAACCAAGCAGTATCCATTGTAGCAGATATCCATGTGAATTCTGCATTTAGATGTCATTGAAATACACCACCATGTGTTGCTCTAGCAACACATTCTTCCGTCAAATTTGTGCGTTTTTCATTCAAAAGCATTTTGAATTTGGAAAAAGACCTCTCCACATCGGCTGAGGAGCAAGGAGCGTACTTCATCAATGGAACGTCCTTGGATGTCCATCCTTCAGGAAGATCTCCATCTTCTTCTCCTTTCAGCCTTGCTGCAATTGATCTAATGGCCTTCCATGATGGATTCCGATGTAAGACGTTTTCCAGCTTTGTCTTGGCTTTTTCCCCTACAGGCCCAGACCACGGCTCGTTGTAGAGGGAGCCAATCGCGTCCACTGCGTCTTCGAGAAGTGCACCATGTCGTTGGACTCTATTACTTCTGGCACCTCCCCAAAAGTGGTGTGTATGTAAACCAGGTGAGTCTCTAATCCTGGAGCCTCCAACGCTTCCTTGGCCTTAGCAATCGACTGGGCCTCATTTGAATCAAGAAATTCGAAAACCTTGCGAATTCCACTTAGATGTTCGACGTAGTACTTCACAGCTGACAGCCATGTCCCCCAACGGGTTAGGATGGGCTCCGGAGGCAACGGTACGTCCGGCAGAGTGTTGCGGAACAGCTCCACTCTGGTTGGGGCCTTCAAGAAGACTTTCTTTGTGGAGGAAATTAATTTATTAACATCCCTGTTCTCATCCGGTACTGCTTCTGCCAGGCGATGTAGACCATGGCTTAAACAAGTCAAATGGAGGAGCTTTGGGTAGCTGGCTTTGAGGATTCGTCCAGCTGCCAACATGTAGGCTGCACTGTCAGTCACAAACAGTAGCAGTCTCTCCTTGGTACCAGCAGCACCACCCCACAAAATCCTCAATCCTTCCTGCACACACTGCACAATCGTAGCCGCATTTGTATGTTCAACGACCTCAACGTGTATGAGACGGCCCTTCGATGGTTTCTTCCCATCTAACTTCCCTACGAGGACGTTAACAATGTGACGCCCCAGTCGATCCGTTGTCTCGTCTACGCTGCACCATATTTGAGACTGTTCAATCTCCGACTTTATAGCACTAACAACGTTGGTGTACACTGAAGATGTAACCGTTTTCCTAATAGTTTTGAGGCAGGGAATCGGATTTTTGTCACAGTGCTTTTCCAAAAATTTTCTCAGATGTGACCCATTTTCCAATTTTTGAAGAGGAATTCCCTCTCGAAGCAAGGTTGCAACAAGTTCGTTTGCAAATTCTGAAGGCTGGGAATCTTGTCTTGGTAACTCAGAGAGAGTTCTTTGTCGGACATTTCCCATCTTCTGAGAAGCTGCCTTGTGGGTTGATGTTTCAAGATGTTGTTTGAACTGGCTCTTCCTTGCAAACCCGTACTGCAAATAAGAACGAGAAACCATGCGTAAGAAAAAACGTTAGGCTGGAAATTTAATTTTCAATAAATAAAATCACTTATTGTGCTAAATGATTTTCGTTACATTTAAGTTACAATTTTAACGTAAACTTTTCCATGTGAGTTCTTCCATTTAAGATACCTACTCGTACGTTGGAACAACAAATAATTTTTCTCTAATTAATAGGTACAAATGCTCAGAACTTACAGAGTTTCCACAAGGTCTGCAGAAAAGCTTCTCCCCCTCCACTGCGAAGTCTTCAAAACCCTCTATCCACTTCCGCATAAGAGCAGCTTTGCTCGTAATTTTTGACATGGTTGGTAGCAGTACAGACTCGCGAATGAGGAAAGTACTATACCTGGTATACCGTTCCCCGAATTGCTAGTGGGGGGAGGGAGGAGTGGGACAAGTCTGACGATGACTGGAGTGTCCATGAATAGTTCATTGAACGAGGTAACGAGATCTCGAATAACTTTTCCCATGGGATTATCGCAAGGCTCTATATTCGTCACCTAATTAACGGCCGAAGAACGTGAGCAGGTAGAAAAGGTCGTTGAAAAAGAGAGTGGTCATTTCACACCCTGAAAACATCTAAAATATGTCGTTTTCTATGTCGTTTCCACTGTTTTCGGTGATTTAGGTCATTTTTGAAAAAAACGGCAATTTAGGTCATTTGCATAGGTCATAGGTCATTTAGGTCATTTACTCGTCTCTGATAATATCATATAAGTTAGCAGCAATAACTATTTGAATTAATAAAAGCTCTTATAAATTGACTTATTGTAAAATCAGAATCATAAATCTTGTGAATTGATGCTCATAAGAACGTAATACAATCGTTTGATAATCCGAAGGATTGAACATTGGCGAGATCGGAATCAGGTGACATGAGTAGCATAATGATTACAGTGGTGTGTCGTAGTGATGCTTGTATATTTAGGAGTGAGGTAGGCGGGTAGTTGTCAGTTGTGTCAGTCATTGAGAACATTTTTGGACTGGCCCATTCAATTTTTGGCTTTTCAACCCCCGTGTTTAATAATCACCACAGTCTCGCATCGATTATCAACGATAAAAACTAACTGTGGCTGCAAGTGTCATCTCACCAACGGGATGATATATAAGATAGCGAAGGAGCACTTCCAATTAGAAGAGATACCGTGGGCGAAACGAGATTCTCGTTGACGGGTTTCGCCGTAATTACGAGCGGAGGACGTTCTCGGGGAATCATTCCTTCCATTCCTGGGAGACGTTCTCAAGAGATGACCCAGATAGCCTGAGGTTCACATCCCAGCTCCCCCAGGGTTTGGCAGGTCTCTTGGAGAAATGGGTGATTTAGGCTTATGAACAACTCCCTCTAACAAACCAAACATTCGGTAGTTATCTTGATAGGGGTTTTTTTTAATAGCATGTACAACGTTCCGTCGGTCGGTTTATAAGGTGGTCCTATTAGATGGAGGATTCCGATCCCATGTTCTAACGACTTATGGGGCAGATCCGGTGATGAATCCTTATCAAATCATTGCTTCTTCTCGGGAGTTTCAAGGCAAATACAATCGAGCATGCGAAGATGAAAGTTATAGTCTAATTTTTCCGTATCTCATAATATAATATATGGAACCATCTGAATGTCATCCTCTTTTCTGCATATTTTTCCCGTTAGGTCTTGACATTTTGAGGAGAACACTTTTGCGTAAACACACACGGTATGCAATCGAAATTAGACGGAATTGATATTACCTTTTGGACATCAACCCGTACAATTTTGCTAATTTTGACCATTTTTCTGGGGTAAGGTCGTCTCAAGGGTTCGTATACACACATGCAGATACATACTGACCTATCTGAGGTATCTGATTTTCATAGCGATTCTTATTCAGGATGGTACAAAATGAGAGAAAACTTGCTTCATACTGAAGTCTGTCTGATGGTTGAATCATGTGTGATTCAACCATTAGACGTTGTGAGGGATTGGGGCCCAGTTGCTGTGGAATTCCCAGGTTTCCCAAATATTGAAGAAAGTATATGGATCCCTCTATTCATAGAGGCGATTTAAGAATTTTATCCCACATACTCTCAAACTCACCCTGTCGAAAACTCTACTGATTCCACACTTTTCCTACTGCAGTGAAGTATTTTCCAGTTCTCTTGATAGCAAACAACTCCATAGGCTCCAAGTATGTTGGAATTCCATTGCCAGGCAAGGTTCTACCATTGGTCGCTACGACCACATATCAGAATACTCCAAGTCTCTGGTCGGATGCTCAGTGGGTGAGTTTTTCCAAGAAAAAATATGCCATTTTATCTTTCGATTACTGCGCGGTGGATATCGATGCCCTGAATACCTCGAAGGTATGTTCGCCTTCGGGAGGTCAGGGCGGCTACACGCCTTTAACATCGTTCCCCACCAGAAGTGTGCACTTGGAAAATCCCTTAGAATCGATGGAGCTCGGATTTGAAATTCCCTAACCCTTGCAATGAGACCATCTTCGGATCTCTCTTCCTTTCGTTCCCTGATGGAGTCCCATTTCAGCACTGGCCTCTAATTTTCCACCACCGAATCCTATTTTTGTTAATATGCAATTTTGTTTTTTATTACTGTTTTATTTTAAATATTTTTGCTAAGTAGTATTTTGCGTAGTGCCGTTAATTTTATTTGTGCATTTCTCCATACATACCATGAGGGCCCAAAGAGGCCTAAGTATATGTATTTGAAAATAAATCTTTCTCTCTCTTATTAGACTTCTGCCGTTTTTGTGGGGCCAACCCTAAAAATGGGCGTGATGAACTGATATTCGGAGAATGGGAGGGTTTGGGCACGAAATATTGTTGACGGTGACATATTATTAGCTTCATCATCATCAAGCTGTAACTTTCGTACGCGCTTGCGCGAACATGAAATCCTTGCGCCATTAAAAATAAAGGTTTTAATGAGCATACATTTGGAGGGAACATGTGGGTTGGGCCCTCACCAAAATCGGAGTTGAAATTTCATCTGCACATACCTAAACGTCTAATCCCACAGTCATGTCCACAATTTTAATGAATGTGCCTGACTATTATTCTAACGCATCAACCACACAAATGGGTTTTTCACTCTAAGAATTTTTCTGTTGAACTCTTGTGGATGATGCTGTATGATGTGTGGCGTGTACTTCAATATGTGTGTAATTCATAAATTAAATATATCTGTTGCGGTTTTTCATAACGTTGGTGCATAGATTTCGGACCAACCGCGTACCTCCTCGGTATCAAAAGTTGAACAGAACTGGAAGTAGACAGGCAAGCATCTCTCTGCACCTACACCCTTTGTTAGAGTATTCAGTTCAAGAAGTTGCGCCAGGTAAGTGGCCCACTTCGCAAACAATCAGACCATCCGGTACTTTTTTTTCAAGTCGCCACAATTCGTATTGTTTTGCTGTCATAATTCGTATGCTGTGTTGCGTGCTATTAGTGAGTTTCCGGAGATGGTACCGGATCGCCACTAACGTGAGGGTTCCTGACCCTCCTCAAAAGCGATTACGAGCAATTAGACGTAGAGAAGAACATTTTTCAACATGCCATTGTCTTTGTGACGTTGATGGAATAACTGAGCCGTCCATTCAACGTTCTGTCACCGTGAGACCATCTTTCTTCGGATCACAGAAAAACCGGTGATAATTATTACGAGAAGTGAGGAGACCTGAAAATTAGGTAGGCTGGTGGTAAAATTATTAATTCGACATGGAACGCACTGCAAGATGGTTTTGTTGAAACATCGAAGAAACTCAAGCAAAGTTTCCAACCCAATTTGTGAAATTTCCTTTCAAAACAGCATAATGCAGATGTTACGACAATACGCGAATAAGACTTGAATTGCCCGTGGCAGAGGAGGTCATTACCTAATCCACATTACCATTAGGTCATTGATTGCTTGAACAAAGCCGTAAAAGTTGATAAAATTTGTGTTCAACGATCATGCAAAATTATTCCAACCTGCCGAACATGGTGACTCATGACCGGTGGGGGGGGGGGGGGGGGCTGCAAATGATTACACAACGGTTATTTACCTGTGTAGACGTCCCTTCAGCGTCTGACGCTGTTTTCTGTGGCCAATACCTACCCTCCTGCTCCCCCCAGGAAAGCCATAAATCGAGTACTGGAGCCGGCCTGGGAATTACACTTCAATAACTAATATAAGGTAGATTCAAGAATTCTATAGATATATCGTTATTTATGAAGCATAACTTTTCTTGCTCAAGTTACAAAAGTATACTGCCTATCAACAAAATCCAAAATAACCATCATTTTTCAAATTAAATAATATCACGGAACAACCAACTCGATTTCGTGCTGCTATGCGTGACTTTCATCAGGTGTTCCCTAGCAGTGATATCTGGGCCGGATTTATGCCGTTTGATTCACGATCATGTTGACTATGCTTTTCGGAGCAAATTTCAGGGCCCTACTGTGAACGAATGGGTGGACGGTCAAGGTTCCGGGTGGTCTCAAAAACTCCTCAGTTCGAGGCCATTTCAAAAACATGAACAAATTCGACATATCGGCGCCCTGAAAATTTCAACCTCTATTTTTCACCAGTTAGAGATGACTGACAGTAACGCCAAGCTTCGCGGACCAATAGACCCCAAACAGGACCTACAAACCAAATTTCATGAATTTTCGTTCATTTCAACTAAGGAAAGTGCGAAGTACGGCGGAGATGGACAGCAATTTTTCCCCCTCATTTTCGGATTCTACGTACCTTGAAAGAAGCCATAAAATTTTGAGGCAGGATGGGGGGGGGGGGGGGGGTAAATAATTCTCATGCTCGATTCCGAAGGTTCTTTATTGAAAGTAATAAACCAAAACATGTTATTCCAAAAATATGTTTGTGGCAAAAATAATGGTCCCTCCCCCATCTGGAAACAGTAAACACTTTCTCATTTGTAGGCTCGGCCCCTCAGTAGTGGGTGTGTATTGGGGGGTGGGGGGGGGGGACTTTTTCTATTTTCGACCACGTTGGACACGAATCCATCGAAATCATCCTTCAGGTAGTTGACTATTTTGTGCGTGTGTATGTGTGTACGCATTTCTGCGAACCGCCATTGCTCACGACCTATCGGTCCAAATTCGCTCAAATCTTGATGGTAGTTCGGGGTTAGGCCTAGTTGGTCCCATATGAATTTCGAAACCAGTAGTATCGACTGCGCATGCGCAAAAGTGAAAACCGTTGAACCGCCATATCCCACAACCCTATGGTCCAAACAAACCATATTTCTTTAATCTGCTCCAATAGTCTCGTGTTCCATTATATTTAGATCATTGTTCAACCTTGTTAATAAAGGAAACGTCGCTTCCCCATTGGCCCGCATTGTTAATTGAAAAAATCCTCCCGACTTTCGAACTATCCTTGAAAATATCCTGTGAAATACTAGGTAATTGTTATGAACACGCCAGAGAACTAATTCAGTTCATAGTACCAAGGCCGAGCAATGTAGGATTGCTGTAGACCGTATGTTTAAACTCAGCTTCCAAGGGACGGCCCTAAATGGTTAATGAAGTTTGTAGCTGCGTGCTATCATTTGCTATGGGACAACGTAATCTACTGGAATTATTTTTGATTGAGTCTAGCTATCTCAGTTTTCTTCCCATGTAAATAGTTACGCGCTTAAAATTTATTGGGTTGATGCCCAGCTGTCGTGTGATGCGCCCACGAACAATTTAGGTAGATCGTTATAAACCCCATTGTGCGTTCGAACAAAGCCAGTTTGACTTTACGCTGCATGCGCTCTTTGGTGTTTTACTTCGGAAGTTCACAGATGCAGTTGCGTTGCGTGACTCAAACTGAATTTGTTCTTTTTCCGAGATTTCTCAACTTGCGCCGAATGAGTGAAAACGAACGTGAACTTGAAGAAACCCTGTGTGACAAAAGCGCAGAAAAACGACGTCGAGCCGAACGCCGCGTGAGCGAACCGAAAGCTCTTTCTTCTTCCAACTTCTTATTCTTTTCGTTTCTTCTCGTTTTTGATGATTTCACGTCATATCTCGTGACTTCTGGATTCTCGTGAGGGAAGGGGTGTCTCGACAGGGGTTCATCATGTAGAAGGAATTTAACGATTAATTGTGAGACCCGGCATACGGTTTTAATGAAGGATGCAACTTGGCGGAGACTGATGACGACGCGTGAGTCTGAGTGAGATTGTTGGAGGAACCGTTGATCGAGGAGCACGAATCAAACATCACTGGCCACGATGAACTCGATGGTATGATTTCTGGATGAAATTGCAATAAATTATCGCTAATAGTTGCTAGCTCGTGCTTCTGGTTTATTATTTTCAATAAAGAACCTTGGAATAGAGCATTTAAAAAAAAAAGTTTAACCTTCCTCAAAATTTGATGGTTTCTGGTTTCAAGGTACCTACGTAGAATCCGAAAATGTAATAAAAACGCTGCAAATTATTACACAACGGTTTATTACATACCGGTATAGATGCCGCTTCTGCGTAGATCACTGTTTTCTAATACCCTCGAGCTCCCCCCCCCCCCCCCCAGGAAAGCCCTAAATCGAGTACTGGAGCCGGCCCCGGAATTAAAGTTTCATACAAATGCGGGGGATCAATAATGGGAAAATAATAAACCGTTGTGTAATAATTTACCTGAATAGATGCCCCTTCTACGTAGATTAGTATAATAAATCGTTGTGTAATAATGCACTGTTGTGTAATAATGCACTGTTGTGTAATACTTTACAATAATTTACCCAATAATACTTCAACGTTAGTTCAAGTTGCAAAAGTGCCTACCATCAAAATCCAAAAGAGCCATCATTTTTCAAATGGAATAATAACACAGAACAACCACCTAGACTTCATGCACCCATCCGTGATTATAATCAGGTGCTCCCTAGTGATGATAAGCCTGGTTGACGAAACTTTTCGGTGCAAACGAACGGCTGGTCGTACAATGCTCCGGATGTCCTCAAAAAATTCTTTAGTTCAAGATCAATTTAAAAACATTTTTAAAAAACCATACCCTTCTACTGAAAGTTTTCGAGCTACGGCACCCTGCCATATGATCCATGAATAACTACAAATAATTAATGATTGCATTATTGAATCCCTCACATTTTTATGATACTGTGATTCCCGGGCCGGTTCCAGTACGTGATTTAGAGCTTTCCTGGGGGAGCTCGAGGGTATTGACCACAGCAAACAGTGGTCTACGCAGAAGGGGCATCTATGCAGGTAAATAATACCCCGTTGTGTAATAATTTGCAGCGTTTTTACTGATGGAATAATTATGTATAGGTAGGTGTAAATATAGATGGTGGTTTCGTTATGCAATTGTATTGAGGTTTATACCACAAACAACAAAGGTATGGTATGGGTATGGGTCTGATGGGTGGGGTGGGGTATGGGTATGTTGGGTGGGGTATGAATATGGGCCTGTATTGCGAACTCCGTACTGGACGTCCGACGAGTCAGTTCTTCGGTAGAAACGTCGAACAGAGCACAGAGCGACATCTGTCATCGAAGCCGCGAACCCTCTTGCGGCGAGAAGGAATGGGAGCAGAGGAACCTCGCTACCTGCCATTAAAAAGGTTTACGGGAGAAAACAAAGAGAAGACATCACCCGTCTCGGAAGGCCTTTGTTTGCCCGAGGGCTCCCCGCGGGAACCTAATAAATGAGATTATTGGCCGAAAGGTTCACAAGTGGGAGGGGCCTCAGGGCGGAAGTGACGTCACGCTTCGGCGGTGCACCAGTTCTTTTACCCGTTTGTTTCTTTTTCCATAATTAGTCTCAAATGGTCAATTCGAGTGCGTGAAGGAGGAAGACAATTGGTATCACCGAAGCCCTCATCGCCTAAAAGGTAGAAACAATGGCCGGCATCAGGCAGATGTCCGAACTTGGCCGGTCACTTGGGCGTTGAATTAGCTGTACCCATCATCAATCTCGTCAGCTTCAGAGAAGAAAATACCTATTACGTTTAAATACGGCTAAAAAATGGAATAGGTAGTTCCTTTTGGTTTATTATTCTGTGAATAATACACCTATGTATTCGGTCAGCAAAAAATTTTTATAACACCCCCTCAAAATTTTTTGTTTTCCGTTTCAAGGTGCCTAGATTCAAAAAATGCAATGTCCTGTCCGCCGTCCGCCGTCCGCCGTACGCCGTACGCCGTCCGCCGTATCACGTGTACCGGCTTCATTTTCGGTCTAAAAAAGTCGTTCTTTCGCACACATGCTCCATTTGGGCCCTAGTTGTGTCCCGAAACTTTTCAGCCCGATCGGAATATACCCAGGGGTGTTATGAGTGAAAATGTGTGTAAAAATAGGTACTTTTTGCGTTTTAGCAAGATGTTGGTAACATGAGCTTTTGAGGTATCGGTTTCCATGTTTTTTTGGACGAGAAGACCGAATATGAAGTCGATTTTGACCAAAGAGGGGAAAATTGAGTTCTACCAAATGTTCAGCTCCCAAAATTGATTTTTTATCGGTGAAAAACCTGGGAAATCGTCTGAAATCACCATCTGTTTGTATAATAACCCTGGAAAAAGTGTCAACACGTGGATCAAGACGATTAAATGGCACTACCAATGATCAATGATAGTTTTAAAAAAAAAGTACCTAATTTGTGTTTTAGGGGCCAAAATTAATGGAAACCATCAGAAATAGCTATTTCGATTATTACGCATGAAAGAAGCAATAAATGAACAGCCAACATTTCTGTAGGTATGTCCAATAGAATAATAAACCCATGTGACAAGGACTTTGCAGCGTTTTTTCCTTTCTTACCCAGTGTCCTACGTGGATCCACCGCGCGCGTCGGAGCGTTCGGGCGGTGGCGCGTTGAAGACGCAGACCAATGAAAACCATGGAAATTGTCACGTGATTCGGACGGCGCGTTGTCGCGACAGCGTTGAACGCTTCGGTTTGATTTCCAAACTAGTTTGATTTTTACCGTCACCGCCTCGCGTCAAACGCCGCGTTTGATTTGTTTATCTCGTTTGTTCTGTTAATTGCTGTGTAGAAGACCGTGTTTTTGTGTATTTTGTGTGATGGAAATGTTAACTGCAGAAGTCCAAAAGCGGCCGTGTCTTTGGAATAACCGGTACACCGAAGAGCACAAGTTCTTCCGAACTTATCCTTTGGTGGGCAATTTCTCTAATTAAAATGTCTCCCAAATTCGGTTTTTTTTTAGTATTTTTAATTATTTTGTATATTTATCTCCATTATGTACTTATTTATGATATATTGCCAATAAATGAAAAAATAAATAAATAACACTATAAAAACCGTGATTTGGTGCAAACTGCTTGGGGCGAAGTATCGCAACAATCTAGGATGGCAAGCAAGTACCCCCCCCTATGTACCTACGTTTAATGAGATGTTTATAAAATAACAATACGTGATTTTTAGAAACAAACTGTATTTGGTACTCTTATTTTTTTTAAGTCTCCTAGAATTATTATACAATATCAACTAGTAGTAGTAGGACAACTTAGGCTCAGAAAATATTGCATAAATGTCTGCCTGATACTTGAACGTAATCAAAAATAAAGCAGTAAAAATAAAAGAACAGGTGACAATACTTGACAGTCGGCGTCCACTGAAATACGAAGCGTCTCGCGTTTTCACGTAGGACACCTTTTTTTTCGCCGCGCGGCATGACGACGCGATTTGTGTGAACGCCCGAAAGCTCCGACGCGTTGACGCGCGCGGCAGATCCACGTAGGACACGGTCTTAGTACAACATTGATTGATTGCTTGTAAAAAATTCTCAGCCCTGCATAATAACGCCCGATAACGTGTGACGTGATTTTAGCCATTTATACCATAAATAAACGCATACAGAATAGAGACATCTATTCAGTAAAAAACGTTGTACTCTAGGGATGAATTAATCATACTCTGAAACGGAAAAGAATTGAGAAAGTTTTCAAAAATTCACGTGTCTACTAAAATTTGGAACCGATTTCAACAGCGAGTTTTCTCTTCGAAAATACGCAGATGTCGACCAGCAGTTATACGTTGTAAATTTTTATTTATTCGTTTCAAGAATGTGAAAAGACCATTTTAACTGTAAGTGTCTTCTTGAGCTACTACGATCAGTGTGATGGGCTGTGGAATAGATGTGTGAGGAGAGCAGCGGCCGTCTCACACCCACGCCCTCGGATATAGGTTGACCTAACCTAGGGCGGTGCTAGCCTTGCTCCATTGACTCGGGTCTATGGAGGGCATAGGTTTCTTCCCACTTCGTCAGCTTTACTTACCTTACACGAGCTGAATAGCAACAAGAAAGTCTTTTTCGGCATCAGGGACACAGTTCCTGTACTGACTAAAATCCACAACTGCCTATCTGAGCCACATACCTACACGGAAACACATTAGGCACCAGGAATGCTAATCCTTAAAGACCATTTGGGTAAAATACAACTGAAGAATACGGAGCACATTAAAGTTTGATTAACCTAGGGCGGTGCTAGCCTTGCTCCATCACTCGGGTCTATGGAGGGCATAGGTTTCTTCCCACTTCGTCAGCTTTACTTCCCTTACACGAGCTGAAGAGCAACAAGAAGTCTTTTTCGGCCTCAGTAACACAGATTCTGTACTGACTAAAATCCACAACTGTCTGTCTGACCCACATACACGGAAACACATTAGGCACCGGGAATATTAACCCTTAAAGACCATTTGGTTAAAATACAACTGAAGAATACGCAGCAGATCAAAGTTTGATTTCTAGCGAAAGTGAGACAGTGCAATCTTGTAAGTCTCTATAGAATGAATTATCCCCAATTTCTAAAATCCAAAAAACAATTATTAGAATAATGGAAGGAAAATCGTGCCGAAAACATACTTTGCCATTACTCAAGAAATTAAAATTATATAATCTTCTATTCTAATCTTATCTGATCTTTTCTTCTTATCTTATCTGATATAATCTTCTTCTATTATATAGTCTTCTATAAGATCATTAAGGAGTCCAAAATTAATGTCATTACACATGACATACCAACGCGTTCCAAGGAATATGGGTTAGTGCCTATACCCCGCTATAATTTTGCTACGTCGCAGAGTCACTGTGTTTTTGTAGGCAGTAAATACTTTAATAAACTTCCCTTAATAATTAAAACTGCCAAAAACCAGAAAAACTTCAAGACCATTATATCTGAGTTCTTGAATGAAAAAGAAGTTCTGTAGATTTTTTCAGGTTTCTGATTTTATTTTATTTCTTTCAACTGTAGTTAATAGGTAATTATATTGGGGAATTTTTTTTGTTTGATTTAAAGTAGGTATTCAGTTATCCGATTGTTTTGTACCAGTTGTTGTAGTAATGCTAATTTTTTCTTCGACTCCTTCCTGTTCGCCGTAAAATGATGAAGTAATTTTGATGTTATTAGTAATAATTGTACGCACTAAATGCACTCTTTGTATTTTTTATAGAAATAAAATATTTAAATAAAAATTGCTTCGGGAAAAAATAATATTATAGAGCTAACTTTTTTTAGTATTGGGGGGGGGGGGGGGGTATTTTTTGTAGTATTTAGGGGTAGGGTGAGAGAATTCGTAGGTATGAGAGCGGTCGGTCGAATGAAGAGCTGGGCGAGCCGGACGGTGTATAAAGGTGCCTCCACCTCGTCCGCCATCTGTCAAAAGCCGTTACGACCGTTGAGAGTCGTTGGTAGTTCGATGGAGGGTACCCTTCTGGTCCTCTTCCCGAGGCGTCGGACAGCTCGTCTTTCTCCGTATTTATTGGTAAAATCTTATACAAGTATGTGAGTGGTATCGCGGCTGAGGGGTACCACGACATTGATGATTAGGTATTTTTGTTCTAATGGGAATACAGTTGATTCTTGCAATGTACTATTGGTCTTTACTTAATTTATCCTTCAATATATTCGTTTTAATTTATTCTGATTGTCTAGTGGTATCGCAAGTATCGTGATGTCTCTTTACCCGCAACCCATCGGAAATCATGGAAAACTGAACGTGCTACTCAGTACTTTGGGAAAGAGCCCTATCATCGGTACCCATTCCAAGCTTCACTCATGAAAAGAGATTTTTTTGGTGGATGTTGCCGGAAGTTTGTTTTCGCTAACTTTGATTTTGCTTCAAGCACCGCCCCACTTTTCACACGACGTTAAACCTGTCATTCCGCTCCGTTCTCTTTCTCATCGCTTCCTAACTTTTATTACGCTCTTGACTCCTGAAAACGTCAATCGATGAAACAGTCGTACCTACTATGTAATACAGGCGGGTGACCAAATTGGAAATTAGTAGGAGCATAATATTATGCCTGATTCACGGTTCTTTGTTCCTGCCACCCTTGCGGGTGAATTTCAGTAAACAGATACTCTTGGTTTCACTAAGTGACATGATAGGTATATTATTCACGAACCATAAATACTTATTATAATATTTGAGTGAAACTTCACAAGCATTTTGAGAGATAGGTAAATGAAATCATGTGATTCGAAAAAGCGCAGGGTCCCCACCATGAGTCATGGTTGGCTTGAAGTCAGCAGTTTATTTTGCCCACCTGTTATAAACACAGTATTGTTTTATATTTTGCATTTTTCGTTAGTACCAACCAAAAATCCGGCCATCCCACGCCATTTTCTCATATTCCTCTCTATTCTATTTCTATTCGCATACCTATTTCTAATATCATTTCTATTCTCTATTTCTCATATGGCTCATTGAGAATTCACCATCCGAATTCCGAAAGTCAGACTCACTGGGATAATTGCTCATGGAATCTGATATTGAAATTCACAGGTTACTCCAACTGTACCTACTATACTCGGGCTAGCAAAGCCTGACCAACTAGTTATTTATGAAGTCTCGATCTACAGCCGATAGATAGCAAAGGTGTGCTGGCTGGTCACAAGATAGTGTGGAAGGTGGCTGGTGTTACGCGCTCCTCTCACGATAATGATAGACCTCGGGAGAACGCCTCCAGATCATCGTCAACCCCGTACACTCTTTCTTCTTCTTGCCTGCCGGTATCTTGATGCATTTTGATTTCGCGATCCTTGATTCTCATCTCACCCGTCGGGAAAACGTTCTTGTTTTTCCGAATGAATAAAGATATTTATGGGGTCGTTGATATTAAAAACTACTACGCTCCGGCCCTTGATCTTTCCGAAGGAGAGAAAGGGGTGGAATAAGCGTATACATGTCTTGGAAAAATGGTACAGTATGATTACCGTTCCAGATAGTTACAGACCTGCATCGGCGTCTGTCTCCATATTCCTTAATCAGTTACCTCACCGAATGTTACGTTCCGCTAGCGTTGCTGAACGGGTTCGAAGTGAGAAAATATAGCGACAAGTCCGGTTGGGTCTCAATTCCCATCAAAATCCGACAATCCTGCTCATCTGCGAACTAATTCCTGCCCAGATATAGAAGGTGGTTTGGAACTGGCCCATTGATATGTTCACAAGTTTCCCATCTGATTCTTGGTTATCCTTATTGTGGACTCCTCGCTTTTACTTGATACCGGACACCAACTGCCTGACTATGTAGCTTACATCATGAACCTCGAAGATAGAATAGGTAGCTTCCAAAAAATAATATCGAAAGTTATCAGTCAGTAGTAAAAAAATCTTCAAATTATTACAAAAGGGTTTATTATTTTCAGTATAGATTCCCTACAGATTCCCCCTCTGCGTAGATCACTGTTTTCTGTGGTCAATGGTCTCCCCCCAGGAAAGCCCTAAAATCCAGTAACCGCTTAGAAAATGGAGCCGTACAGTGGAATAGCGGATGACGTTGGGAATTGGATAAAAGGAACGTCCCGTTGAGAAACAAAAGCCGGCGCCTCAACGCGGAATCCGAGGTATTCGAAAGGCCAATCAAAATTTCGAGTTTGCTGATGCGGAGCAGTCATACAATGACCCAAGCGTTTTGAAATTCACAGCACTTTGCCCTTCACCACTTCCACCATTTACAACACTCCTCCACACATCAGAGCAGGCACATAGACAAGTCAATTATTCTCCACAGCAGTCCCTAAGGGCACTTTACGAATAAATTGATTGATTGCAATTCATTGCGGACCATCTTCTTCCAATGATCTTATGCCAATTTATTGCACTGAAATGCATGCAATCCATTGGAAACCATTGAGTTCCAACTGAATTACAATAAACTGATAGATCGATTGAAATCCCATTCCAAGTGAAATTCAATTCCAATTGAAATCCAATCCAAATGAAATGTCCATTGAGAACCACTGGAAACGATGAACAACCCTCCTAAATTGGGTCAGCTAAACTTTCATCCCCAATATTGGGTACAGTATTGTTGGGGCGTCCCTAGCAATGATATATGGGCTGAAAGTATACAATTTGATTCACCCTCCTGGTGACGAAGCCTGTCGGCGCAAACTTCCGGGCCTTACTGTGAACGAACGGCTGGTCGTACAATGCTCCGGGCGGTCTCAAAAAACTCCCAAGTTCAAGAACTATTTAAAAACGTTAAAAAATTCGCGGTAACGGCGTCCTGGAGATTTCAGCCTCTATTTTTCACCCCCTCGAGATGACTGACAATAACGCCGAGCTTCGAGGACCAACAAGACCCCAAATGAGACCTACAAACCAAATTTCATCAATTTTGGTTCATGGTAACTGAGGAAAGGTCGACGTTTGGCGTACGCGGACAGACAGAAATTTTGGTTTATTATTTTCAATAATGAATCTTTGGAATCGAGCATGAAAAAAAAGCCTCTGAAAATTGTTACACAACGGTTTATTATTTACCTGTATAGATGCCCCTTCTGCGTAGATCACTGTTTTCTGTGGTCAGTACCCTCGAGCTCCCCCCAGAAATTCCCTAAATGGAGTACTGGAGCCGGCCCGGGAATTGAAGTTTCATGCAAATGCGCGGGATTCAATAATTCAATCATTAATTATTTGTAGTTATTCATGAAGCATAAGGGAAATAATAAACGGTTGTGTGATAATTTACCGTTGTGTTATAATTTGCCCATTTATAGTACTTAACGGTGGTTCAAGTTGCAAAATTACCTATCAACAAAGTCCAGCCCCTTCTACGTAGATGGTATAATGAATCGTTGTGTAATAATTTACAGTTGTGTAATAATTTGCCATTGTGTAATGATTTACCCATCAATAGTACCTACAGCAACGTTTGTTCAAGTTGCAAACCTATCAACAACACCTAACTATCGACAAAATCCAAAAGATCTATTATTTTTCATATGAAACAATGTCACTGAACAACCTTGCCTTATGATTCACGGATGTCTACAAACAATTAATTATTGAATCTCACGCATTTGTAGGAAACTTTAATTCCGGGGCCGGCTCCAGTACTCGGTTTAGGGCTTTCCTTGGGGGGGGGGGGGGGGGGGGAGCTCGAGGGAATTAACCATTGAAAACAGTGATCTATGCAGAAGGGGCATCTATCTATACGTCAGGTTAATAATAAACCGTTGTGTAATAATTCCCAGCGTTTTTATTCGATTTTCGGATGCTCGATTCCAAAGGTTCAGCATTGACAATAATAAACCAAAATTTCTGTCTGTCCGCCGTACGCCGTACTTCGCACTTTTCTTAGTTACCGTGAACTGAAATTAATGAAATTTGGTTTGTAGATCCCGTTTGGGGCCTAGTTGGTCCGCGAAGCTCGGAGTTACTGTCAATCATCTCTAGGTGTGCAAAATAGGGGTTGAAATTTTCAGAACGCCGTAGCTCTTTCAATAGAAGGGTATTAACGTTTTTAATTTGATTTTGAACTACAGAATTTTTTGAGACCACCCGGAGCATTGTACGACCAGCCGTTCGGTTGCACCGAAAAGCTTCGTCAACATGATCGTGAATCAAACGGTATAAATCAGGCCCAGATTGAATTAGTGAATCACGCGCATTTATATGAAACTTTAATTCCCGGGCCGACTCCAGTTACTCCATTTAGGGCTTCCCTGGAGGGAGCTCGAGAGTATTGACCGCAGAAAACAGTGATCTACGCAGAATAAACCGTTGTGTAATAATTTGCAGCGTTTTTTAAATTCCATTTTCGGATACTGCTTCCAATTTGTTGGTGGGGGGGGGGGGGGGATTAAAAAATGTTGTTTCATGCTCGATTCCAAAGGTTCATTACTGAAAATAATAAGCCAATGAAGAAACCCGTTATGTAGGTATCACGAAACTATTAGGTATGAGTGATTTGAACAGGAGCAGAATTCATTATCTATTTACTTTTTATTACATTATTATTATTATTGTTATTGTTTTTGTAATTGGTCTCATCATCGTTTGGTACATATTATTATTTTTTATAAATTGGTTTGTCTGTGTGACAAACCATCTAGGTAGGGGACCTAAAGTCCTTCTTGTCAGCATATCTGTGTCACTTCCACCAACATTCATGTTGGAATTGGCAGTGATAACGGAACCATATTCATGTACGAAAAATACCCACAACTCCATGTTAAACTGAGAATAATACGTAGAGATACAAGTTTCCCGAGTGAGCTGTTTTGGTCTTTACGCTGCTCGGGCAAAAAAGTACAGAGGCAGCACAAGCCAAACACGTGCTTGGTATTTTGGGCCCCCTTTTTCAACATTCCACATAATGAAATAACAGCGCTTTTGTTATTTCCCCTCGTATTGAAGAGATGGAACGTTTTCATTTTGTTTTGGACTGTATTATAACAGTCCAGGAAAAATGATGCGAGTGAGTTGGGCAAAAGAACCAATTATGACTCCGGCGTTCAATAAACATTTCACGCCGTCCACCTAACTTCGCGTTCGCTCGCCGAATATCAGTTTTTTGATTTCATTCGTTATTGCTCCATTGGTTACGGTATTTCGTACTTCCGTTACCGACTGAACAGAAGAGTAATTCATAGAACAATATAACATGACTCAATTGGTCAACTTGTCAGGTACCCGTTGTTTCATATTTTAGACAATCATGATGAATAAACAATATAATATTGATCTTGTATGGTTGAGCTGGATGGACTCGTTGAGTATAATTGATTCTGTACTCCCATCTGGGATCCGAATCAAGAGGAAAGCAACAACCGGAGCCCCCCTCCCCCACCAATCGATCTTTTTGGAACAATATATTATATCTGCAGTAGGACAAGGAATAGGACAATATGGTTAACATACAAAGTTTTTAATGAAAACGTTCATTTTTCAACTCGAAGCAAATTCATAGGTAGGTAGTACATTTGTTTAATGATGTCCATAACCGCAGGGTAGGGGGTTGTGGGGGAACCAGGGTTTTCAGCACAGTCTAAATAATGTATGTTTCTTTCTGGGTTCCATTGTTCACCTTTTTCGTGGTTTGTAACTTACGAGAAGCATAATTGTGTTAATTTATTTCAATTTATTTTTATTTCAATTATCTCTTGGTGTTTTGGCGTTTGTAGTAAACCTTTGGACTGCTCACAGCATTTTATTCAGGTATCAATAAAACCAAATTTCGTTGTGATAGTGAGCTGAGCCAACTTCCTCGTAGTTGTAGTCGTATGAGCTGAAAGTATCAAGTTAGTAACACTGTAAGACCCTATTTACACTGTGGTGTAGGCGCGCCTAAATATAATTTTGTGTATTTTTCCACTGCCGCCATCTCCTGCAACGCGCCATTCCGGCCGCTCGAACTCCACGCCAGGTCGTTTTTGAAATTCTGAACATGAGCGAAACCCTGACATCTATTCTCAAATGTTCACCTAATTTGGATCATTCGTTTGGCCGTGAGCAACTAACTAAATTTCATTAATTTTGGTTCGTGGCAACTAAGGAAATTCCGGAATTAAGAAGATTACCATCAAATTGGGGGGGGGGGGGGGGTAAACTTTTTTAAGGCTGGATTCCATGGATTCCAGAGGTTCGTTATTGAAAATAATAAACCAAAATAAAACAAAACTACAACAAAATATAGTGAGGAGAACGACCCGAGTGGTATCTCATGTTCACTCTGTCAGGTCCTGAGTGATTTGTTGCGAATGGGTAAATGCCGTGCCTTTCAAACGGAAAAGTTCCAGCAAAAACGTCCTTGGTATCAATTTCACGAGAATCTCTTTGCTATCTTATCAAGAGTACGTGTCGTGCGTCAGGCAATGCATGGAGTTTTTACATTTTCTACAAAAACTTATCTACATCTACTTCGAGGTTTTTTTCCATCTACGTTAATGAAGCTTTGTAGTTCCTATCCCATCCTGTTTTGAAGTTTGTATTTCCTTTCAACCCGGCTTATAAATGAGCCTCTCTGCACTCGCCAACCAGAAACTGTCATTTTCGCCTACATAAATAATATTTATTAATACTTCACATAAATTATTATCATCACTCGATTGGTATAGAAACCACTCTGTATCAGCCGCTATCAGCAGTCTCATCCCCTACTTATTTCCTAACAAACTCCTGGTTGGGTTCAGAATAACCAATAATTATAATTGGTCATCTTTTGGACGGCCTCATACTCTATAAATTGAGGTAGCTGGTATTTGAGTGTCCGAGACTTATTTGGCTCACCTTAACCCTTATTGGAAGGTATAGGTACCAATTGTTTCCATAATATTATAGTCTTAGAACTATAATAGTTCCAATAACCATACTACTATAATAGGAACTATAATAGTTCGTTTAGTTGGTCTTAATCAACTCAACGAGAATTTCGTGTTGCCTAAAAAACATAGACATGTTAAATCGAATTAGTGATGCTTAGGATGTTTGAACTATGTCAGTGCCACTGGATCATGATAATAAAAATGATTACATACTATGGTAATACTGCCGTCAGAAGAAGAAAAGTCGTAGCTGACTAAACTTGACTTATGGAAAAGTGGACCTTCAAGTTTTGAATTGAAATTTGCCAATATGAGCGTCAGTTTTTGGAATTTTCTTGAACTTAAACACTCATTTTCAAGCAAATTTCCTGCTGAATCGATTGGTGAAGTGAAAAAAAAACGAGTTTTTTGATCGGAAGATACCGAAAAACGACATAAGAATTTTACTGTCGATTTTGCATACAAATGGGAGAGCTATTTTACGAAGTTTTAAACCCATATCTGCATTTTACTAACCCTTATGTTTAATATAATAAATTCAACTTCAATTTATTGTATTTCCACTTGTGGAGGGGAGGGTATTCATTGTGGGGCTGAGCATCACCACTTCCGGGAGAACAGTCCGTCGGTAACTAGGGATCCATAGGTAACGTAGGTATTGTGTCTCTCTGTAATTACAGCTAGGTCCCACCTCAGTCCTTCAGACTATGAGTGGAGTGGAAGGGGTACTGTAGACGATGGTGGCTAGCGTTCAATCATTGGGTCCATCTTGCATGTTTATGTTGTCTCGCAGTACCTTCTTCTTTAATCTGCGTCCAACAAAGGGTGCTGGTCCGGCAATTGCTGCTACTTCGGGGTTGATGTGACCTTCAGCACGGATACGGAGTGTTGAGTACCGGTTTTTTATAGCCTCATCAACTGTTTCCATGCGGAGGTCTGAGTGAAGGGTGTCATTCCTCACAAACCAGGGAGCATCGGCGAGAGTTCGCAATATCTTATTTTGCTCTACCTGTACCTTCTTGACAGTGGACTTGCAAGCTGAACCCCAAATCTCGCAGCCATAGCTCCACACTGGCTTGATCAGTGACATGTAAAGAAGTCGTTTGTTGCTGATGTTCAGTTTAGATTTTGGGTTGATCATTGGCCATAGCATATGGACGCGCCGCTTCACCTCTTTAGAAGTCCGACTGATGTGGGACGTCCATGTCAGCCTCCTGTCTAGTGTAAGACCCAGGTACTTGACCTCACTTGCCAACGGAACTTCTCTTCCTCCCAACTGGATGCCCGAAACTGAACCTCTCCTGAGGGTGAATGTGACAAGTGATGATTTGGTGGGATTGATCTTCACCTTCCACCTGTCGCACCACTCCTCAGTTTTAGTTAGGTGTGCCTGCAAGTTTCGCCTGACTTCCGGGATTGTGTTTCCAGCCGCTAGTATCCCAGTATCATCAGCAAACTGAGCAACCATTGCATCACCTGATTCGGGGAAGTCGCTACAGTATAGACTGTATAGGAGGGGCGATAGGGGGGATCCTTGGGGCACACCAGCACAAGCATCTTTAAAAGATGAGAAGGCTTCCCCTACTTTCACCCGGAAGGTTCGTTCACTGAGAAAAGACTTCAGTAGCAAGTAGAGAGAATTGGGTAGGAAGGACTTGAGCTTAAATAGGAGGTCCTTATGCCAGACCTTGTCAAAGGCAGATTGCACATCCAAGAACACAGCACCAGTGTACTTCTTACCTTCGTATCCTTTGGCGATGTAGTCTACTACCCTATGTACTTGTTGGGTGGTGGAGTGGTGAGCCCGAAAACCAAACTGAAAATTAGGGATTCTCGGCGTGACCTGCAAAACTTTGATAATCCTATTTAATAGAATCTTTTCAAAGATTTTCCCCAGCACTGAGAGCAGGCTAATGGGTCTGTAGGACGCCGGTTGTTGTTGAGGTTTCCCAGGCTTAGGTACCACTATTACCACTGCGTGCCTCCACACTATGGGGTAGTAACCTAATCGTAGCATGGCGTTGTATATGTTGAGGATGAATGCCTTGCCTTTTCTGGGAAGCCTCTTTAGGATACCAAGTTTTATGAGGTCATACCCTGGTGCTTTCTTGTTCTTCATGGACTTGATGGCAGTACTTAGCTCCACAGGATCAATTGGCGTAGGTGGAAGTGACATTTGCAGAGGGCCGTCCAATTCTTCTTCAATCTGCTGTTCAAAGGCGACCGAGGCACTAACAATTATTGGGTTTGGCTTGAAGACTTCTTCAAGGTGGGTAGCAAACATCTCTGCCTTCCGTTCATCTTCCACAACCCATTGCCCTTGCTCGTCCTTCAATGGGGGTGAAGATTTCACGGTCTTGTTTTGAAAAACCCTGCATGTCTTCCATATATTGTGATCGCTCGACTCATGCAAGGTCTGTAAATGCGTTGCAAAGTTTGCATTTCTGTCTTCACAAAGAGCCTCTTCCACTCGCCGATCCAACCAGTTGAGCTTTCTTTTCGCATTTGGGTGCCTTGATCTCTGCCAATCCTGTTTTGCATCTCTCCTATGATCCAAAAGTCGCCGCAAGTGTGATGGGATGTAACTGGAGCTATTTTGGTGATTTTCCACTGGTTTGCTACTAGACCATAGGCATCTGTGGATAACCTGAACCAGGTGATCCACGCAGCTGTCCACCTCTTCGGGATTGCTTAGCGGGAGACCCAAGTTAACCATTTCGTCGAACTCTGCCATGAAAAGTTCCCAGTTCACAGGGCCTTGGTTCAGCCTAGGAGTCTGTTTCACTCGTAACGAAACTGGATCGCTTGTAAGGAGGACTGGATCATGGTCTGAGCTCAAGTCATGGACTGCATCGACAAATAGGGGGATTGCGATGTTCTTGAGTATGAATATATCCAGTATATCAGGGAGGAGCCTCAGTGAGGTAGGCCAGTAAGTTGGAGAGCTGGGTGTCAATACCCTCAAATTTCGGAGAGAAATTATGGAACCCAACAACTTCCCTCGGCTGTTTGTGGTCCTACACCCCCATTCCACCGCTTTCGAGTTCAGATCCCCACCGAGGATCCCTTTGGTCCCGAGCTGACTTAGTGTTTCTTCTATATGCTCTTTTTGAAGTCGGACTGATGGTGTGCAATAACAACTTCCTACTACTACTTGGGATCCATCCACTAATATTGATATGAAGGTGGTCTGCACATCTTGGTACGAAATGGAGGGAAGCTCCCAGTGGTGGATTCCATTTTTCACTAGGATTCCAGATCCGCCCTTTGCACGCCCTGAAGGGCAGGGGGTGTAGTACCAACGATATCCAGGGAAGCGAATGCCTAATGTGGTCTTGATGTGTGATTCCGTAATGAGGGCTATGTCGATTTTGTTGTTGTTCAGAAAATTATGTATCGAAAAAATCGTATCTGCTGTCAGATACGACTTATTATCCTCAGAACATTTACGGGTCTTTGCTTAGTTCTCCTCCTACCCGAAAGTACTTCTTCTTCCTTTGGCGCTACAGTCCGATGTGGATCCTGGTCTCCCTGCAGCTGTCTGTCCTCCATGCAGCTCTATCCCGTGGTTTTCTCTGCATTCCTGATACGGAGCTTCCTCAGGTCCTCGTGCGCACAATCTCTTCACCTCCACCTTGGACGTTCTCTTCTTCTGGTCCCTTCCATTATATGATTGAAAACTTCTTTAGGGATCCTGCTATGGTATCCATTCTAGCTAGGTGTCTAAACCACTGGATCCTCTAGGCCTATCTGCGTTTTACTAACCCGCATGTGCAGAATACTTGGAGACAAGATCGTATCAGCCGTCAGATACGACTTTGTCCCATTATCCCATTATCGGTAAGCCCGTGATGAGGCATTTCTCATGCAGATATCACTCTGAAACTCCAAATTTGGTAGAAACCACTCCGCAAATTGGGAGGGGGGGAGGTATACTAAATTTGGCCAGATACGGATTTCTGCTTCTGACGGCGTAATAATGATGACTGCATACTGTTAACATTCGACGTTATTATGATCGAATGATTAATGATCAGTAAATCAGGATTTTTCAATTATTATGAATTACGGGATGTCAAGTTTTGAAGAGAATTTGTGACACAGATAGTAACCCTGCACACTCACGCGCTGAAACAGAAGCTGTTGTTCTACCGTCCATCGGTTGGTGGATGGTTGGTACAAATGCGAGTATGACGATGAAACCGAAATTTCATCTGGTATTAAATCTATAGGGAATAGTAGGAGTATTCTCTCGACGGCCTGATGACGATGTCCTTACATCGAAAGCGCTCGCCTCCAGTACTCAACTAGTGACGACGGACTCCTCCGGAAGGTATGGTAATATTACGAAATTTCATCTTTTTCAGACAGTATACTCGTACAAGAGGTAGATTGCTACCTACACAGGGTTCTTGGGTAAAATTGTAATTTCCCCACGGCAATATACATTCTGCCACCTACAGTCCGTTAATCCCAAGTTTCAAACGCTACATTCTGTCAGTGTCTTGAAAAATATTGCTACATTCTGCCATCTGGGTGAAAGGGAAAAATAGCAGGTGAAACAGCAGCCAAGTAGTACCTTTTAACGTTAGTGAGGTATTTGTATACATGTTGCTAATATGTCAAAAATGTTACCGATAAGAGAAATATCATCGTCAATCACAGTCAAACACAATGTAATCAACAACAACATTATCACAATTAGGGCCTCTTTCACCAGCTATTTAACGACCTGATTAACTTTAACGGCCTCGGTTAATCGGACATCAGAGCGATTTTCCTTTCACCACCCCCAAGATAACCAAAACTTTAAGGAGAAGGGATAACGTGCCCGTTAAAGATTTCGTTAAAGTTAATTGGTGGACCCTCCACCAATTAAGAGGTTAACGGACGATTAGCAGCATGTATATTATATACATATTATAGTTCTTTCTATGTATATATTATGCTTTGAGTAGATGTACAATAATTTTTTTTAAATAATGTATCTACTACCTAGTGAGTAGTTATTACATTCCAACATACCTTCCCTATATGAGGTCAAATGAACGTGTTTATTTATTTTATTGGACCTACAGAAATGTTGGCTGTTCATTTATTGTTTATTTCATGTGCAATAATTAAAATAGCATTTTTTAAGGTTTCCACAAATTTTGAATAAACGAAAAACTTTTGAGGGGGTGTTATAAAAATGTTTTTGCTGAGCGAATACATAGGTGTATTGTTAACAGAATAATAAATCAAAAGGAGAGGAAGTTATACTTAACAAGGAGCACCTCTGTCGTAGATAATAATGCTTATTTATTAACAGAACAAAATGTATTGTATTTCAAAAAAGGAAGTACAGCAACCAAAATAACCTCACAACCGATACATCAAAACATCGTAACGAATAAGTTTTTCCTGTTCGCAGAAGTGGGGGCCCACGGTTTTCTAGGAGCATATTTTTTCCATTCCTGGAACAACCAAGACCACGTCAGAAATAGATTCAGATTGAGATTGTATTGTTTCATATTTTCAAAAACGGCATAAGAGTTACACAGCAGAAGCTGACCAATTTTGGGGTGCGCTGGCAAAGTGGTCACGTTAAGGTTAATATCAAGTTATATTTCCCTAAAATTGTGTATAATTGTGGTGGTACATGTACTATAAAGGATATTACATGTTAGTTTGCGTTCTGATTCTTGTCAGATCCTCCAGATAATACACGTAAGTACAGTACTTAGATACTACATGAACGCATTGCCAGCAGTAGGTACTTGGTAGGATATATAAAAGAAATCTCTGAAATTTCACTTACGTTTTGTGCCGTGAAGTCCTATTTTGAGTTTGAGTTGAAAGGCGACGGCATTCGTATGTCATAGTCGGAAGTTGTTCGCGAGTACCTACAAAGTGTTTTGATTTTGATGTCGTTTCACCCGTTAACTGTCCCGATGAGGCATCGTTTCGTCGAAAACGGACACAAAAACCGTCGGCGGGCAACACTGCATCGTTAACTTAACGAATCCTTAACGCCGCCATCAAATTGACGCCGACATCAAACTGATGCCCTGATTACTGTGGTGAAATGTAAATCTCTGACGCCACGGTTAACCTGCATGTTCCCGTTACGATTTCGTTAGGTTAATCAGACATTAGAGGCAGTTTGGTGAAAGTGGCCCTTAGTAAGAAGTTTTTGCCCGTCCTCCTGCCTTTTGACAAAATTAACTCCGCTCATACCTTAACCACGTTTTACCAATAATTCCCCTTCATATAATGAATAGTTCCTTATCAAGCGTTCATGGCAGTGTTCGATTTCCCGTACGCCAACAACGGATGAAATGGGTGGGTCGCTGGTCACCGTACTGCAGCAACTTCGTATCCCGTCGCGGGTGGAGGAACACCTTCCCGTTTATGTTTGGTATATATCGGAAACCTTCAAAATAAAGCAGCTGGGAGACTACACGTGACGGAACCACTAGTAACTGCTCCGAGACCGGGGAACTATCAACTACTGAGCGAGCCGAGTCAAAGGTGGCATACTGATTTGTTGACAAAGGTGACAGAGCGCAGGATGCGATGATAATTTGGACAATAGAGAGGTGGCAGAGTGATTCACGCCCATTTCCCAATGTTCAGTTTATAATTTGAATGGCCCCAATGAGTAGAAATGAAGGTTTAACTGTTAATTGAAGAGTCACATTTTGAAGGCTGAAACGTACGGGTTATCTCCCGTGCGAATCCCAATAATTGTGGCAGTTGGTCGGAAGTAGAAGTAAACCCCACGAAGCTCTGCGAAGTTCCTTCTGAAATGGGACCAACAAATTACTTCCGACCACAGGTACACTGCAGGTCCTAATCTGATCATATTATTTGATGAGGGGAGGCGGAGTGTCACATAAGATGATGGCCCGAAGTTGGAGGTCTAATAGCCTCCCAAGGGTGGCCGATGGAGGAGGGCGAGGAGTTACCGGCGAATGGCAAGATTGGGAAGGGACTTACCGTGAGACAAGCTATGCTCCGGTGCTCCGGCTCACCCCCTCACTTAAGTACCATCCGGTTCAACATCCTAAAACCTCATTAACGGTCTCCTTGTAATTAACCCCTCAACTCATCCCGAACTGATCCGGGCTCCACCCTGATACTCAGTTGCATGACGTGGAATTTTCGGTGAAGTGGCGTATAATAAAATAACTTGCAAAGTTACTGGAACTCCATCAGAACGTACTTAGTTCGGAACGTCCGGGCGGAGCCGCCGAGACCTACCGGCAGTATCCCTTGAGGCGTCACAACAGTGGACGGCTTGAGTCTCCACCTGCGACCACTCGCTTTTCACCGCTAGTTCTTCCATTATCATGCGATTTGCCCGCCTTTGTCCCACCGTTTTCACAGGTCTTTCATCACTTGTGCTATTTGCGGGTCGTGCTACAAGATGTTGTTAAGAGGTGTCACAAGTGGATAATATTGATGTGATACGTTGAACTTCTGGTAATAAAATGTGCAAACCTGAACTTAGGTTTTATTTGGCAAAATTCGACATGGGAATAATTTATAATTACGATTGTCTATAATGGTAACTAGGTCATAACTGTCACTAACTGGAGTTGATAATATCACATTTACCCCCACCACACTGTGTTACATAGTCCTCTAAATAGCTGGGTGGTCTCCTTATTCGTTCGCTCCTTCTAATCAGTGGCTCCTCTGAAGGTTGCGTTGTCCCATCAACTTCATTACCAGCGGGTTTGTCATCTTCTTGATAAGGTACTGGAGTATGTTCTGTAATAGCTTCCCCCACCATATTTTGTGCACCGATTGGAGCCAAGTGCTGAGTAGACACTGTCGTTTCTCTTCCATCTGGGAGCCTGATGTGGGCGTATTGAGCATTGGCCTCCAGCAAGTCAACCTCGTCAACTACCGGTTCGTCACATGCCTTTTTAGTAATACCTACTCTTCCCGGTTCAAGGAGTAGTAATACTCCCCATAGAACCGGCGCTCGGTGTGTTTCGCTTCTGTGTATACTCGCAGTACCGTAATACCAGTACCGTTTACTAAATTTATTGTATTTCTTTCTATTGTATACGACAGTATGAAAATCACTTGTTTCCACATAGGTACTCTGTTGATGAAAATCGCTGTTTCATTTATTGAATGTTGGGCGAGTACTCACTAACAAACAGTTCTGTGGACACTTTCTGCAACTCTGTTGAATAATTAAAATAACAAGCGTAAAGTACAGGCAGCTCAGCTAAAAACGTAAATTCCGAAAATGTAGTTGTAGTTACAAATTTACCCACCTGTGGTTTTAAATTTGTTCGCTTATCTTTGATCCTGTTTTACCTTACATTTATAAAGGGGTTCTACATGGAAATCCAAATGAAATTCCCTGATTTTCCCAGACTCTAGATTGCCTTCCGGAGAGAAATATAAACAAGAAAAAAGAAGAAAATTCCCTAACATGGTTCCTTCACACTGATCTATTGCATACAAACATTTATTAGATGTTGTGGTTTTTTAAGAACAAACATGAAAGAAAAGAACGAAAAGTTGCAAAAATGAACGATACCAATAATGGTATTTTTCCTAGGCCGTGGATACCTTGGTGTTTATTCTCCCACTGCGACCATTGTAGGTGCACTGACTCCTATTTGACAAAAATTCCCTGATTTTCGTCCTTTCTTCTGAAATTCCCCGACTATTCCAGATTTTTAAGATTTCCTGACTTTTCCAGGTCCGTATACTTACAAATATGTTGTATCTATAATTTCAGTTTAATTAGCGAATTTTCAAAGAAAATGAAGCTATTGCAATGGCTTCGAAATTTAAATAATATAAATTTTTGGAAATTTTCTTCATAGAAATCCGTTTCAGACCATTCTAAAACGATTCCTGAAATTTAACACTTTTTTATATGTAAGTAGTAAGTGGGTACGTTGGGGACACTTTCACTTGACTCTCTGATGTTTTTTATTTCCACTTGACTCTCTGATGTTTTTTATTTTCACTTGACTCTCTGATGTTTTTTATTCCCACTTGAATCTCTGATGTTTTTTATTTCCACTTGAATCTCTGATGCTTTTTATTTTCACTTGAATCTCTGATGTTTTTTATTTTCACTTGAATCTCTGATGTTTTTTATTTTCACTTGACTCTCTGATAAAACTTTTTTAACACAAAACATCAGAACCAGTGACTTTTTCATTTATCGACTTAAATCCCTGATAAAATTTTTTTAAACACAAAACATCAGAACCAGTGACTTTATTTAGACAGTGACTTTTTTAAAAAAATATTTTTTATCAGAAACTCTAGTGAAACTCTAAACATTTTTCAATCGTAAATAAAAATGCAAATTTAGGACTATTTAGGGGTCGATATTTTCGAAATTTAGCTCCCTCTGATGTTTTCACTAGAAAAAATGAGAGGGGTTAGTTAAAAGGATCTCTCCAATAAAATAAAAATGTCTCATCCATTTTTACAATTTTCACTTAAGCATATCGAATTCATTGAATGTTTCGCATATATCGATAGAAATAAAGATATGAAAGTGTACAGGTTTATAGAACAACTGTTATACGGAGAAATTCCCAACGATAAAATACTCAGTTTTAAATCGTTGCTTAAAACCGAGGGAGTTGAAAAATTCGTAAACACTGTTAAGAAAACAATACCCGTATCTCCCAATAAAGACTTGAAATATAAAAGGAAAAATATCAAAGAAAATATGTTGGAGAATTATGTCATTCGTAATAAACGAGATAAGAAATTTCTACAAGAGTTGAACGTAAAGATTTTTTTAAACATGATCCCTACTAAAAATATAATTGTGGACGATGGTAATATTGTCGATATAAAATTACCTTGATCTAATTGTTCGTTTTAATGAGGAATCCTCATTAAAACACATTGAAAATAAAATCTCCTTCATATTCCAAACATCCTGAGCTTTTAGCAACAGTATCGAAACTGAAACTCAAAATCCTTCTTCAGTTTGGCTTTACTCTCACTATAAAGCAATTTTCTAAGTTGATATTCAGTAGCATTTTTAGGAACCTTAATCTTTGTTTCTTTAAGCATTACCTTTACTTCCTCCTTTGTACGGAGCGGTGGTTCACCATCGACACCCAATAAACGTTCTTTTAACAACCCTTTAGAATATCTATACTCCCTCAATGCACGTTGAATCTCGTCTAGTGCGTCACAGTTTCTATCATAAAATCGAAATTCAGGTTTCTTTACAAACTCCCAGAAACCTCCATGTTCATCACATATATCTAATGCCTCGTCGCATAAAACCATATCTCTTTATTTATTATAGAAAATATTTTTTTTTTTTTTAGACCTGGTAAATTACCGGGTCTAAAAGTTTTCAACAGTACGAAAATAATTTAAAACCCAATATATTTAAAGGTGGGGGCGAATCGACGCCACCTTTTTAAATTAAAAAACTCTTAGGATTTCTAGAGCCTCATGCTATCTAGCTTGTTGCGTGTGAACTAAAGGAAATGATAAATAATGCGAGATTAATATTCCGTACACTATCTCAAAGGAGGCCAGCTAGTTGACCTTGCATTCCCATTTCAGATAGTTCGCAGTTCCTATCTCAATATTCACAATCAGTTTCTCCTCAACTGTTCAACATGGCACAACCTCCTGAATATTTAAAGTTAGCTTATTGTGATGATTATGATTTCTGTGAAGAAATTTTAAAAGTGGAACAATATCACCAGGAATGTTTGAGTTTCGTGCAGAAAGTGAAAAATTGTGTTAGTGCAAGTGAAGTCAGAGAACTAATCACGAAAAACAATGTGAGTCTACCAGGTAGTAGAAAATGTGATTTTCAAAAGCTTTTGAAAATCCCAAAAGTGTCTAATATATCAAGAACTCCAGATCAAATGCATCAGTACCTACAAAAATTTGTTGTATTTGACCATGAAATGGAAAAGGTGAAACTTCCTAATCAAAATAACATTATGGAAGTAGAGAATTACCTTATTAAATCTAGTGATGTGATAAAGAAGCAATCATCAAGACTTTTTTATACTACTGCTGTTTATGGATACTACTTGGAAGTGTATTTTCAACATATGAAGATCACAGGAGAGGATTGGAATCTCTGTTTAAAAGAAAAGCTACATGTGTCCTTGAGTTATAGTAAGAAGTTGAGAAGAGTTGGAGTGATTGTGAAAGACCATCAAAAACTTAAAATGTTGAGTATTTCATTTTTGGGCTCAACTACAGTGATAGTGAATGTTAACCTTGAGGGGGCTCACGCGTGAGCTCCTAGAAGGTCATTCCAGAGAACATTCTGAGCTGAAATATTCTGGACTCAACTACAGTAATATTAAGATCAGCCTGTAACCTTGAGAGGGCTCACGCGTGAGCCTCTTGAAGGATATCTGAGGAAATATTACCAGTTGGAGTTGAAGCAAAATAATGTGTCTGATATATTTTTTATTGAGAATGTTCACAATAAAAAATTGTTATTTATATTGTTTATCCTTTTTTCCCCCTTTTCTTATCAAGGTAAGTTTTAGATTTCCTCTTTTATAATATTTTTAAGTGGCATATAGTTGAGAGTGACTTCTGAAACCAAAATTACGTAAGCCAAAGTGTTTTCTGGCACATTCTTTTCAAAATCTGCTCGTAAAATTATATTACTTTTTTGTCCAGATATGGACTGTGGTTGTCTAGTCATATTCACACTGAATATTGGATAGTTCTCTTTGAAGGACTGAGGCTCATGATATGGAAGGGATGAGTCTTGGCATACTATTCTTTTGAAATCTGTGTACATGGTGTAAGCTAAACTAAAATCCCCTGAACTCCAATCTAAATTCAAATGTTCTTCAGGATAACTTTTTCCTGCTACTTCAAAACTAATATTTTTAACATTCAAATGATCAAATTTGGAATTATTTTTCTTTTGATCATTTTTTCTGGCAGTTTGGAAGGCAACAAATCCCCAGATCGGATTCTGTACATTTCTATAAATATTGGTAATATTGAAATTCAAGGTTTTCCCAGTGACATTCTGTTCAATACATTGCAATTTTTTAAAGTGAAACAAATAAGGAGCGGTACTAAGTTCAGCAATTAATTTAGCTTTGGATTCACTTTCATATTCAATTATTGGGACTCGCAGGTAGAAAGTTTTAATTTCCACTTTTCCCGCCACACCTTCAGGAGAGGTACTGTAACGGAAGAGTACATTATCATCAGAATTTCTAATGAATGTAATTTCAAATCCTCCCTTATAAATTGGTGCAATATCGCTGAAGAATCCAAGACCTAAATCAGCCAAGTTACCATTCGCGTTGAAATTTCCACCACCATTCACTTTAGAATTGAAACCAGAATTCATTAATTTACCATTATAGTTTGATGGTCCTGAGAAAGAAGCTATGCCCATCACCGTACTAGCAATACCTGGTTCTTCAATTTCATCAATAACCGTATTGTGCTTTTTTACTTCAATTTTGGAAAAAAGGTGTGCAACAAAATTGTCAACCATCATTATTGTATCACTGATTCCATATGTTTTTGTTGCATCTTTAGGAATGTATTTTCCAGCAATGTAATATTGAATATTGCTGCTAAGAAACTCGTCATCTAGAAGCAATTTGAAAACCGTTCTCTTATTCTCAGAGTTAAATTCCAAATTAGATTCAGGATTAAAGTTTCGATACTGAAGCCTTGTGATTTCAGAATCGTATTTCGAGTAGATTGATTTAATTTGATTCATTTTTATTATAGAATACATTCTTTTAACTAACCCTCCAAAAGAAAAAGTCACTGGTTCTGATGTTTTTTGGTAAAGTCGAATACAAGTCGAGAACATTTAAAGAAGAGTTTTCAAAACTCTTAAAGGGGGGTGGCCAAATTGGCCACCCTCTTTAACGTTAAAGTCGAATACAAGTCGAGAACATTTAAAGAAGAGTTATCAAAACTCTTAAAGCGGGGTGGCCAAATTGGCCACCCTCTTTAACGTTAAAGTCGAATACAAGTCGAGAACATTTAAAAATTTCTTTTAAAACTCTTAAAAAAGTTTTTTTATAGAATCGAAATTCTATAAAAAATATCAAGATAGTGGAATAGAAAATATTAAAATCCAGTTCTGAAAACTTCCCCATGTTTCAAAAGTGATAGTTTGATAGGATCCACACTTTTAACTTCTTTCTTATTTTTATTATATTCATTTAGAATAGTACTTTTCATATTTATATAATTTTTTATTTCTTGTTCAATATCATTGAACTCTTCATCAGATATTTTACCGTCTTTAATTGCTTTTCTGAACTTTTCTTCAATCGAATCTAATTTAGCTTTTGCCAAAAGCTCAATTTCTTTGTGTTTATTAATTTTTTTATTGAAAAATCCGCTTGAAGTCCTTAATATTATCGATAAGGTTGTCAATCCTACAGAAATTGGAGCACTGAATGGAATTATTATTGGTAATGCTATAGAAGTATTAACCAGGCCGAGTTCTGAGAGGGCGAATAAAAATTCAGTACCGTAAAGAGTGCTGGATATTTTTCCATATTTTTTTTTCAAACCATTTCTCATTTTCACTTCATCTTCTAAAAATTTGTATTGATTGATAATTCGATTGATTCTATAATTGTTCTCATTAAACTCGGGAAAAATTATTTTTGGATATAATCTAGGATGAGTTATTGGAGTAAATTCTTCAGGGGCTGAAGGTGTTTCATTATTATTTGTGTACATCATTTTATTATAGAAAAAATTTTTTTTTATAGAATCGAAATTCTATAAAAATATCAAGACTATAAAATTTAATAAAAGAAATTAAGATTTTCCTTCAATGTTCTCATGCTATTTACAAAATCGTGTCCTTCTGATAGCTTTTTCAAAATTAATAAACATAAATGTCCACAGATAGGCGGATCATATTGGTTTTGGATTTGCTCCTCATTATAAAATAAATTTTCTGAACCTAAATATTGAACAAGTTCTCTTGGTGGTGGTGCATTACCATACGAATCAAAATAATATTTTAAATTGTTATTTTTATGAAATGCAGTCCAGTGGCTTCCAGCCTCATCAGAATTTTCTAGATTTATAATTCCACATTCCGTGTGGTTCACTTTCTCTGGTAAATCATCCTTCATGAAAACTCCTTTGAAGTTTTTAATTTTCATTTCTTTCGATAATCTTTCAATATCAAAATTGGTAAGAGGCTGGAAGCTATTTAGTTTTTTGATTTGGTAGGTTTCTTTTTAGGTTTCTTTTTAGGTTTCTTTTTCTTCATTCCAGAGCCGATACTTAGACTTTTTGCATTTTTAGCTAGTTTTTCCATCTCGAGATTATGACGTTTTATTTCGGCTTCTTCAGCGGCTTTATGTTTTGAGTCTATTACTGAATTTGCTACTGCAGCTCCACCACCTAATAATGCCCCAAGAGCACCAATTCCTGCAAAAAGTAAGGGTAAAAACCCACCTGAATGATTTATTTGCAACTGATCATAATTCATTTCCAATTCCAACCCTTTTTTGTTTTTGATACATTTATCTAGCTTTTTTTTCTGAGTTTCATTTAACAGGATTTTATGATTTCCATTTCCACTAATATCTGCAAAAGCCAGTCGTACTTTTACTGGAACACGTTTTTTATAAGCAGATCTTATTTTTTTCATTTGTATTTCTGACAAATTTATTTGATGTGTAATCATTTTATTATAGAATACATTCTTTTAACTAACCCCTCCAAAAGAAAAAGTCACTGGTTCTGATGTTTTTTGGTAAAGTCGAATACAAGTGGAGAACATTTAAAGAATATTTTCAAAACTCTTAAAGAGGGGGGGGGGGGGGGCGAATCGCCTCCCCTCTTTAACCTTTAAAGTTTTTTTTCGTATAATAAAGATGAGTAAATACGAGATTGAACCAATTCCGTTTGATAAAAAAGAGGCTAGAAAAGAACTGTTACCATTACCTTTAAGAGCATTAATAGTAGGAACTTCCGGTTGCGGGAAAACAACACTTCTCTATAATCTCATCACAAAATCATGGGGAATCCCCTTTCATTATCTATATATTTTTTCAAAATCTCTGGATCAGAATGCATATGAGATTTTGAGAAGAGTTTATGAAATAATTTCTGCAAAAGATGGTGTGGAAATAGCGCAGTTTTTCAGTAATTGTGACGAGATTATACCCCTAGATGATTGCCAGTCGAACAGTTTGGTAGTTTTTGATGATTGTGTTAATGTTCAACAGCAACAAGTTATTAAAGATTATTACGTGAGAGGGCGTCATAAGAAAATCTCGTGTGTTTACTTGACACAATCATGGTCAAAAGTTGATAAACAACTCATTAGAAACAATATTAATTTTTTATGTGTATTTAGACAAGGACCAAGATACATGCGAGATATTTATGATGAATATGTGGGAAGTGATTTCACTTATGATCAATTCAAAGAATTATGCTATTCTAGTTGGGATGAGGACTTTGGTTTTCTAACGATTGACCTAACAAAGAAACGCAGTAACGGACGTTACCGAAAGAAATTTGGTGAAATATTTTAGATAAAAAATATAGATTTTAAGTTTGTTTTTTTATAGGGATTCCCTATAAAAACGCTACATGGATAACTTCAAAAATCGCCTTGGGAAACGCTTAAAACATCGCCTTGGGAAACGCTTAAAAACGCAAAAATAGCGTTCCTAAGCGTTTGAGCGTTTGAACGTTTTAACGTTTTAACGTTTGACCGATTTAAAAAAAAAATTTTTCCTATAATAAAAACATGACAACAAAAATTACTGTACAACAAGCGCTTAGACAGAAATTCAAAGAAGCGCAAAATGAAGTGATGAAAGAAAAAGAAGCGAAACTTAGAGAAATCAAAAAGATTGATCAACCCTCTGAAGATGAACAAATAATTTTCACAAAACCAAAACGTAAGCCCATGACTGTGGCTGAAGCTAATAAATCGATTAAACTCAAGAAAAATTTACAGAAATTAGCAAAACAAGAAAGGGTTAACCAAGCATCTGATAAGGAAACAAGAGAAAAGGCTTATGAACCTATAACTTCACGATTAGATAAGGTAGAAAAAGCAGTGAAACAGACTGATGAAGATCTTGGTAAAAAATTAGAACTCATTCCTGTAATAAAAACAATTAACCCCTTGGCTATCAGTTCGCCTAAAAAAGTTACTTTTAAAGATGTTGATGACGAGGTTAAAAGTATTGATAATGATACTGAAGATACTTTAAATCAAAGCTTTTCAAGTGACAATGCAGATAGGGATGATGAAATGGAAACAATTTTACAAAAAAGTGTTAAATTACCAAACTCTTCTGTAGGTCCTTTAGGTATTGGACCAATTGCAGAATTATATATTCTTCATCCTGATAGACAATTTGGAATATACCCTTTAAAAAATCATATCTTTATTGGAAATAAACAGATACGGGTAAATGGAAATGATATTGAAATAGAAAAAATGAAATATTCCGGTACTGAAGGCTTATGGAAGCTCTTAACAAAACCCATAGCTTCTGATATTCCATCCAAAGATGAATACACTAATGAAGACTTTAAAGCTTATACAAAAATCCTCATTCAAACAGATAGCATGTTTCAAAATAATAATCCCGAATCTAAACAACCAAAATCAAGTGTTAGTAAAAAATGGAAAGAAATCATAAAACCTATCTGGGAGTATAGTAAAAAGAAAAAGATTGGCACTGGGTTGATTAAATATACTGAAAATCCTGTAGAATTTAAATATATAGATAATTTGAATCAACTTACACAAAGACTATACTATTTGTATGCGCAAGAGCAGGCAGGAAATAATAATTTTCACAATGAAAAATTGGGAATTATAAATTTCATTAAAGATCAACTGGAGAAAGATATTGATAAACCCAAAGGAACTGAATACTTGATTAAAATTATTAATAATTTACCCAAAAATATGATAAAAAATGGTTCTGGTATTTTCAATACTATTCTTAATAAACTTGGGCCTGTTATTCCAGAAATGCATCTCCCAGGTGGTTATCAATATTGTGGACCATTTACTAAATTGGATAAGAGATTAAATAGAGGTGATGAAGGTATAAATAGTCTTGATAAAGCCTGTAAACAACATGACATTTTTTACAGAGATCATGAGAAAACTAGTGATAGGCATCTTGCTGATAAAAAATTGGAAGTAGAAGCTGATAAAATTATGAAAAGTTCAACAAATATCGGTGAAAAATTGGGGGCTGCTACAGTAAAAACTGCTATGAAAACCAAAAGATTCTTTGGGATGGGTGTATATTAATTTTTTATAAGATTCACATCTTATAAAAAAACTTTTTTTCCTATAATAAAAGCATGACTCTAATAAAGATTTCTGATAAACACCAAGATCTAAAAATAACTTTTGCTCAAAAAATTGTTCTAAATCCCAATAAAAAGTATAAACTTGGAATAGTAAAGTTATTATTTACTTCACCTTCTCTTTCATTTCAAGTAAAAGATGTATTGATATCATTAAAATTGCTTATTACAGATGTATGGTATCATCACGAGTATGTGTTAGATGGCACATTTACTGTTGAGACGTTTCGAAGAGAATTATATTTAAAAATAAAAAGTTATATAACTGAACTCATGGAGGGTTTTGAAAAGAATAAAACATTATATAAATCACAAATTGAAACATTAAAAAAAAAAAAACCTGAAAGTTTGGTTTTTAAAGTAGAGTACACTACAAATCGTAATAGATTTTTTCTTAAATCTCCTGTTTTAATTGAAATTTTAAGTTTGGGAAATTTCTGTGAGCTATTTGATTTTAAACAATGTAAAACACCTGGGGATTATTTTGAAGTTAATAAGGACTACTATTCTGAAGACAACCCAAAGTTAATCAAACCTATTTCGTTAATTGAATGGCATTGTAATATTATTGATTATAGTTTTGCTAATCATGATGAGCATTCCCATCTTCATAGCGAACATGAATTACTGCATGTATCTTTGATAGAGAAACTGATTCTCCCCAATACTATTTATATGGAAACAAATAAAAAGATTCTTTACAGCCCTATACGAGAAGGAATGAGAGATATTAAAGAGATTAAACTATCATGTAGAAATGAAAATGGAGATGAGCTGCAATTTGAAAATGTTACAGTTTATTTGCATTTGATTGAAGAGTGAGTGAGGAGCTTCTTTTTTATGAGATATTTCTCATAAAAAACCTTTTTTCCTATAATAAAATGGATAATGATTTAACTGATCCTATTTATTGCCATAAATGTAAGAAGAAAACTAATAATGTTGATGCTGAAAGAGTGCAAACTATCAACGGGAGATGGAGAGTGGCTGCTAAATGCTCAAAATGTAAAACCAAAAAGAGTAAATTTATCACTTCACCTGAGAAAGAAAATTCTGAAGAACCTGTAGTAGAAGATCTGAATGATGATGAAAAATTATCTCTTGCTAAAGAATTACACAAGCCAATAAGAAATAAATTTCAAAAAAGGACAATATTTACTAAAGGTATTGATGATTTGTGGGCTGCTGATTTGATAATCATGAAAAATTATGAAAAAGAGAATGATGGATACGGCTATATGCTTAATGTTATCGATACATTTTCAAAATTTGCATGGGCCTTACCCTTGAAGAAAAAGGATGGAAAAAATGTTGTTAAAGCTTTTGAGAAAATAATAGAAAAAGCAAAATCTCAAAATCATAATGCCCCCAATTTGCTTCATACGGATAAAGGATTGGAGTTTGAAAATAAACTTTTCAAAGATTTTCTGAAAAATCACCAAATAAAAATGTATCATACACAGAATGAAGAAAAATCTGCCATTATTGAAAGATTTAATCGTACATTGAATGGTAAAATGAAAATTCTTTTTGAAGTTGAGAATGATAAAAAATGGGTTGATTTTCTACAGGATTTAATTAATGAATACAATTATAAAGATTTTCATAGATCTATTGGTATGAAACCATCAGAAGTCACAAAATTAAATCAAAATGACGTTACAGTACGATTATTTGGAAACAAAAAAAATTTACAGAAAGTTAAATTCAGTGTTGGTGATAGGGTTCGCATCAAAAGATTTAAAAAAACTTTTGTAAATAAATATGAAGCAAATTGGACCAGAGAAATTTTTGTGGTTTCTGATATTCTCTCTACTAATCCAATAACATACAAAATCAAAGATTTAAATGATGAAGATATTGAAGGATCTTTCTATGCTCAAGAACTACAAAAAACAGAATTCTAGAATTATGAATAAAATGATTTATATAAAAGATTTCTTTTATATAAATAAAATGAACACAACGAGCTCATGTTGCTAACTGGTTCATTATCCATCCTATGATAAGTAGTATCCATACAAGAATAGACAAAAAGAAAAAGTGGGTGGATAAAAAAAATGAGGGGTTAGTTAAAGGAATCTCTTTTCTAATAAAAATGAACGATACGAAAAAAAATTATATATCCTATAATAAAATGGATAATATTAAAAAACATTGTGAAAAGTGCGATGTTAACATCACCTATAAAAATTGGGCTAGACACCTAAAGTCTAAGAGCCATGAGAAAAACGACCCTGACCGAACTCTTAAACCTCGACAAAGAACCATTGAGAAAGGATTCAGAGTTAAAGATTTGAGAAATGAAGCGAAAGATTACAATTTAAAAGGTATTTATACAATGAAGAAAAATAATCTTATTACAGCTTTAAATGATATTAAAAATGTATTCTTAAAGAAAAGTGATCTAGAAAAACTAACTGTTAAAGAACTACGCGAAATAGCTAAAGAAAAACATATTAAAATTAAAAAACCGAATAAAAAAATCAATATCATCGAACATCTAATGCACCCACAAGGGCATGCATTTAAAGTAAAAACAGTAAAAATGTTCAATTTCGACGATGACTTGATTAATGAAAACAAAGAAAAACGAAAATCTCCTTTTACTATTATAGAAACTAAATCTCGATTCATTAAAAAATTTAAAACTACAGAAATCGATTATACTATAAAATTATCTAATATCATACAAGTCGAAAAAGCTGTATTTGCTATGTTAAATTTGGCTAAAGAAAAATCTAATTTCCAAACCGGGGATAAAATTATGATCGTTGCCCAAAACCCCCATTTTCACCATGATATATCGAAAGATTTAAGTAGTAAATCAAATGTTTTATCTCGTATACAAGCTAAAGAATTTATCCAACACGTAAGCAACATTATTAGTTCCAACGAATACGTTGACATAACAAATACTACGTTTCACATTAAAATCATTAATTTACCGAGAGGAGCAAAAGGCGCCAAAATATTGAACTTAGCCAAAAGTAAACATACGAAACAATGTATTACTCAAATAAAAAATTCCGATAATCTGTGTTGTCCAAGAGCCATAATTACCGCGTTAACTTATCATACTAATAAAATTTTCGGTAGAAAACTTACAAAAAACGATATAAAAGTTTTAAGAAAGGGCCGAAAAATTCAAACAAAATTAGCCACAGAACTTTGCGAAAAAATGGGTTCATACACCGAGGAAGGTTTCACATTGCAAGATATCAAAGTTGTTGAAGAATTATTAGACATTCAAGTTAAAGTTATCTGCGCCGAAAATTTCAATACCGTTATTTACGAAGGAGAAAAGAAAGATACTATAATTTATCTTTATAAAGACGGAAATCATTTTGACGTGATTAATAGTGTAGCAGCCTTTTACGCTTCATCTTATTACTGTAAAAAATGTGATACTCCTTATAATAACAATAACAAACACGAATGCAAAATGACTAGAAATAAAAATGTCTGTACACTCTGTAAACAAATACAACACGATGAAAAAGATAAAAATAAAATATTCTGTAACGATTGTAACCGTTATTGTTATAATGATAATTGCTTTAAAAATCATAAAGAAGTTTGTAAAATAACCTATAAATGTTTAAACTGCGGGAAAATTTGCAAAAGAACCGACGAACATAGATGTGGTTCTGGAAAATGTCGAAACTGTCAAGAAATATTCGACGATATAGGTAATCATGAATGTTTTATGTTAGCAAGACGGTCAAAAGGTGGGTATTGTACTGGGCCTTGCGTTTGTAATAAGCAATCCAGTAAGAAACTCGAAAGTTGTACTTACACCGAAAAATACATAACATTTGATTACGAAGCAATGCAGGAAACCGGTGTTCACGTGCCGAATGTAATTGTTCAAAATTATTTCGATGGAACCAAAATGAATTTCAAAACTAACGAAGAATTTTGCAAGTGGCTAATTTCTAAAGAACACAAAGGATACACTGCCATAGCACATTATGCAAAAGGATATGATTCTCAGTTCATTTTGAAATACTGCGTCGAAAATACTCTGAAACCTTACACTATTTATAATGGAACTAAACTAATGTTATTAGAAATTAAAGGAATAATAAGAATAATCGATAGCTCTAACTTCGTTGCATCTCCGTTATCTGCTTTTCCAAAAACGTTCGGATTAACAGAACTCAAAAAAGGATATTTTCCCCATTATTTCAATACTCGAGATAATCAAAATTACGTTGGGCCAATTCCTGATACTAAATTTTATGGGCCTGATTCAATGAAACCCGAAGTAAGAAAAGCATTTTTGAAATGGCACGCTGAAAAAGTAAAGGAAAATTATATATTCGACTTTCAGAAAGAAATATTAGAATATTGTGAATCAGATGTCGATATTTTGCGAAGGGGTTGTATTGAATTTAGGAAGCAATTTTTAGACATAGCTAATATCGATCCTTTCCAATATTTAACTATAGCGAGTGTTTGCATGGCCATTTTTCGGTCAATGCATCTCAAAGAAAATACTATCGCTGTGAATAAAGAAATTAGAAAAGAAACATTTAGTAAAGGTTCAATAGCTTGGCTTAGTAATTTTAAAAATGTACAACATGCTTTAAACGGCGGAGAAGTTACAATTTGTGGAGCAAAGGTTGATGGCTACGATAAAATAACAAATACCGTGTACCAGTATCATGGTTGTTTTTGGCATGGATGTCAAAAATGTTTCCACGAAGATACTATTAATAATGTAAACAATGAAACTATGGGCGATTTGTTAGAAAAAACTAATCAAAGGAGTAATCAAATAAAAAATGCCGGTTTTAAATTGATAGAAAAGTGGGAATGTATTTGGTTAAAATCGGAAGCTTATAAATCATCATTAAATAAAAATATAAGGGTTATTGAACCATTAAATCCTAGAGATGCGTTCTATGGCGGTAGAACCAATGCTAGTAAATTGAAAGTCGTAAATAAAAAATTAAGATATATCGATGTTTGTAGTTTGTATCCAACAGTTCAATATTTCGATTATTATCCCTTAGGCCATCCAACAAAAATTCATAAACCTGAGAAATATGATGAAAATTGGTACGGTTTAATCAAATGTAAAATATTACCTCCTAAAAAATTATATCACCCAGTTCTCCCGATCAAAAGAGATAAACTTCTATTTATTTTATGCGAAAAATGTTTTGAAGATAAATGTAATACTTGTTCACACGATGAAAATGAAAGAGCTCTGGTTGATACTTGGACTACAGATGAAGTAAATAAAGCTATTGAAAAAGGTTATAAGATTCAAGAAATTTACGAAGTATGGCATTTCAAAGAAAAAAGTAATGAATTGTTCAAAGAATATGTAAAAAAATTTATGAAAATAAAACTAGAGACTAGCCCGTGGGAAAGTGACTTTGAAACTATTGAAGAATATATAAAAAGCATTAAAGAAAGTCTCGATATAGATTTAGAAAAAGAAAGAATTCAACCAAATCCTGGACGAAGAGCAGTAGCAAAGATTTGTTTGAATTCTTTGTGGGGGAAGTTTGGACAAAGATTGAACATGTCACAATCTGAATACATTATAGATGTAAAAAGATGGTACGATATACTTTTAGATGACAGACTAGAAATTGGCTCATGCCATTTTCTGAATGACAACATCGTACAAATATCCTATAAATTTTTGAATCAATACATCGAAGATAGTTTTTCAACAAATGTTTTCGTTGCGGCTTTTACTACATCAAATGCAAGATTGAGACTATATGATATGCTTGATAAATTGGGAGATAATGTCGCGTATTATGATACTGATAGTATTGTTTACATTGATGATGGAAAAACTCTTGTAAAAACAGGTTGTATGTTAGGTGAGTGGACTGATGAATTGGGAAAAAATAATCACATCGTAGAATGGCTTAGTACTGGTCCAAAGAGTTACTCTTATATAACCAATCAAGGGAAAGAAACTATTAAAATTAAAGGATTTACTTTAAATTACCAAAACGGCAAATCATTAAATAGAGAAACTATGAACAAAGTTTTAACGAAAGAAATAAACAACGTTAAGCTTAAATTTAACATGATTACGCGAAATGTAAAAGATAAAACATTAGTAAACAAAGAAGTGGAAAAAGAGTTTAGATTTCTGTATGATAAACGAAATATAATTGAAAACAAAGAAACCGATATTATTGATACTTTACCTTGGGGGTATTAAACGTAAACATTTAAGAAGCTCTTTATATAAAAATCAGTAGTAAGTGGGTACGTTGGGGACACATTCTTGTTTTTCACTTGAAAAAAAAAATGAACGCCTTAAATTAAAATATTTTAACAACTTAGTATAATATTATTGTTTTAGTGGAAAAATTCCAATAAAACATTTTTTTTATTAAAATTAATAATTAAACAAACTTGATGTTATGCATGTCATTCTACGAATTTTAAAGCATGCATATCTTTTCCGTTATATTTTTTCATACCATTATAAACGATTTTAACTTGGTCCTTAACCATTTTAGTTAAATCGTTTTTAGTTAACATATCGTTGTATCGAGATGGTAAATAAACATTAAAATCGTTCTCCAAGTTGAGGAGAATAGCTCCACCGTTTTTTGTTTTCTTAAATTCTCCACCGAGAATCTGGTAAGACTTTCCCTCAACCAAATCCGAGAGTTTATTGTATGTTTGTTCAAAATTAAGTTTTTGTAATAATGCGCTTTTACTCATTTTTATTATAGAATACATTCTTTTAACTAACCCCCCCAAAAGAAAAAGTCGCTGGTTCTGATGTTTTGTGTTAAAAAAGTTTTATCAGAGATTCAAGTGAAAATAAAAAACATCAAGGATTCAAGTGAAAATAAAAAGCATCAGAGATTCAAGTGGAAATAAAAAACATCAGAGAGTCAAGTGGAAATAAAAAACATCAGAGATTCAAGTGAAAATAAAAAACATCAAGGATTCAAGTGAAAATAAAAAACATCAGAGATTCAAGTGAAAATAAAAAACATCAGAGATTCAAGTGGAAATAAAAAACATCAGAGATTCAAGTGGAAATAAAAAACATCAGAGATTCAAGTGAAAATAAAAAGCATCAGAGAGTCAAGTGAAAATAAAAAACATCAGAGATTCAAGTGAAAATAAAAAACATCAGAGAGTCAAGTGAAAGTGTCCCCAACGTACCCACTTACTACTTATGTATATATATATATATTTATTTATATATGTGTCACTCCAGACGATAACTCTCGATAGAATTGAGATAAACAGCTCAAATTTGCACAAAAAATCTATCTTGGCAATCGAAAGGCTAAGTTCGAAGATGGGCGAAATTGGCCTACTCTAAGGAGGGTTTTGGCGCATTTAAAGTGCGCAAAAATTACCCAAAAATCCCCAAAATGTTATTTTCCAACAAGTGACCCCTCATTTTAAAGGTTTTTGCACGCTGAACACGATGGTGGAATCGGATTTTATATATCTTGATCCGTTCTCAAATTAGAGCATTTAAAGTGCGCAAAAATTACCTAAAAATCCCCAAAATGTTATTTTCTAACAAGTGACCCCTCATTTTAAAGGTTTTTGCACGCTGAACACGATGGTGGAATCGGATTTTAGATATCTTGATCCGTTCTCAAATTAGAGCATTTAAAGTGCGCAAAAATTACCCAAAAATCCCCAAAATGTTATTTTCCAACAAGTGACCCCTCATTTTAAAGGTTTTTGCACGCTGAACACGATGGTGGAATCGGATTTTAGATATCTTGATCCGTTCTCAAATTAGAGCATTTAAAGTGCGCAAAAATTACCTAAAAATCCCCAAAATGTTATTTTCTAACAAGTGACCCCTCATTTTAAAGGTTTTTGCACGCTGAACACGATGGTGGAATCGGATTTTAGATATCTTGATCCGTTCTCAAATTAGAGCATTTAAAGTGCGCAAAAATTACCCAAAAATCCCCAAAATGTTATTTTCCAACAAGTGACCCCTCATTTTAAAGGTTTTTGCACGCTGAACACGATGGTGGAATCGGATTTTAGATATCTTGATCCGTTCTCAAATTAGAGCATTTAAAGTGCGCAAAAATTACCCAAAAATCCCCAAAATGTTATTTTCTAACAAGTGACCCCTCATTTTAAAGGTTTTTGCACGCTGAACACGATAGTGAAATCGGATTTTAGATATCTAAATCCGTTCTTAAATTAGAGCATTTAAAGTGCGCAAAAATTACCCAAAACTAGGATAATCTTTAAACTCTTACCCCCACCCCCTTAGAGTGGTCAGATTGAAAAATGTGAGAAGTATTAATTGAAGACGAGAGTTCGAAGCAAAAAAGGGGGAGGCAAACGATTAGTACAACTCCTTGAATTTACCCACAGCGATCAAATAAATAAGCACTTAGTACAATTACGTAATAAACAAACGGTAGAATCAGGATGGACAAAACGTACAAATTAAAATAAATACGAAGAGAATATACATAGAAAACCAAATTTTAGACCGAAGTTTTCCTTTATTCAAAACCATAGCCATTAATTCGAATATTTCTTTGAAAATTCGCTCATTAAGTCATGCTGCATGACTGATTTTTTTTATCATGTTTTGATGATAAGTTAGTAAGTACATTCTTGTTCCTCTTACGTAAGTTACTACCTAATTTTAATAAAAATGTATTGCTGTTTGTTCTCATGCAATATCAGGTACTCATGTATTGGTTGGATAAGTTAGTACATTAATTTGTTCCTCTTAAGTAAGTTCCGACTCATGATCCCTATACATCATCAAACATAATATAGTGCTCACAGTTAGTTCTCATTGTATTGAAAAACTTCTATTGATTCCGCTGCCCTGGTGCTTCGCTTCAAAGCAAATCTATTTTGAACTGTCAGGCAGTCTCAACCCGAACTGTAAATATATAGAATTTCCCAAAAATTTGGGGAGCGTATCAGTAGGGCCCGTAAATGTGAAGGGCAAGCAAAACAGTCAGCAAAAGGAGCGAACCTTTATAGGGTTTGATGTGCTCAAGTCCGCCACTATGGATCCAGCCTACCGGCTCGGTAGGTCAAATGTGATACGAAGAACTTGGTTCTTCATATCCAAGCACAATTAATTTTACATGAGAAAATGCTGTCCGTTGAACGAAAATGATGTCTATTGTCAGTATAATAAATTTGCAAAATCTCGAAAATCTCAGATGGTTCACAAATAAATCATATTTATCGTGATCACAAGTCAGTACATCATGACTTCAGCCAACATGATATACTATGGTTCCAATCCTCTAGCAGGCTCCTGATAAAGGATCCCAAATAATCGATAATTTTGGTTGTAGGACACAAGTTGATGAACGAAATGCAAGGCACTTACTATGGGTACAACCCATTTTTTGGCGTTTCGATATTTGTGTGGAATACTGCATGCCAGTCCAAATTGAGTTGATGATGAGGTACTAAAACCTGCCAGGTAGTTTCGGTAGTTTTAGTTCGGTAGTCTTTACAAACCGATGATATTTTACGCAACTACTATGCCATAAAACAAGTTTTATAGGTCTTTAAAACTCAAATTTGATCCCTTCTCGTATTTAATAACGTTGCTTTGTTGGTCCCATCCTAAGAATTTTGAGACCCACCTGCGCACTCTCCTACGATGAATCTTTCTTCACTATTTATTATTCATAGCTGACTTACTTGTATCAATCACTGAATCATCTGATTCTTTGTCTTTTCTGACGACGTGATACCTGGATCGCATCGGACCTCCCCGATGAATATTTCTTTTCTGCGATTTTCAGAGATTCCAGCACTTCCTATGTCTAGGTCCACTGTGACGTAGGCAGTGCTGGAACCGTTGAAAATCACTGAAAAAGAACTGTTCATCGTAGGGGAATGCGGTTGGTCTCAAAACTCTTAGAGTGGAACCTACTTTAATGTTATTAAAATAAAATAAATATGTGCGCATAGCCAATTATTATACTGTTCGTATTGTATACTCTTACCTACACCAACACATTCGCTGAATATTATTGTTTTCGCTATAGTTTGGTTGCATTCCACAGGAACAATTATAACCAGAACTTGATTTCATACTATGTAAACGTTCAACAACAAGTAATTCTCAGAGGAAAACGGGAACAGGACCTATTATGTAGGTGTGTGAACCTTTCAGACCCAGAAATTCTCTTATCTCGAACATCTTTCGCGACATAGTTCGGAAGGCGATAGTTTCGTATTCAGAGACCGTTTTCTTCGCTCCATAATTGCGCCTTCTTCAAAAACGCCGGTCCCCATTGAAAAATGGAAACGAGCTCGTTGGAAGTCGAGGTAAACCTCGGATGGATATCTTCACTGAGTTGGTCGACTTCCACATTTACCGAGTGGGTGTCGACTTTTCGGTGAATGGTAGGATTTCTCAAGTAGTTTGGATATCGTGGAGTACAGCATCTAAGCAAGCAGAACCTCGAAAGGTTCGGGCTCGAATTATATGGAGGCAGAGGCTTAGGTGCATGAGAGTATTGCAAGAGGCAGGTAACGCGTGACCGAACTTCCAAATAGCGTACACACACGAGTGCAAGGATCAAGTTAGGATTTTTTTCTAACTTTCCTTACACAACCCGGAGGACAGTAAGGAAGTATTGCAATCTGGCCAAAAGAAATTTCTCGAATACAGCAGGATATGAGATTTTAGCTCAGGTAATCATTCATAAATATATTATCTGCTATTTGATATGGTTCGATTAGCCAAAATCAGATATTAAACATTTTTGGTCTCGTTTGAACTAATGTTTTCTTGGCTCGGCTCGGATTTAGGTTGCCAATTTTGTGAGACCACTGGCAAGTACGTTGGGACACCGGAGAGATGATAGAGGGGTGGTTGGTCTTTTTAGATATTTGGGTATTTTTGCTTCATATAGTAATTTAGGACTAAAATTGTCAATGGTTTGTTTAATAATGAAATAAGTAGGTACTACATTGTTTGAGTATGCTCCAAAATACGATTTATGTTATACTTGATATATGTTTTATATCTAGGGACATAATATGAAGTATATATAAAAACATGGAAAACGATATCTCAGAAGCTCATGCTACCAACATGTTACTAAAACACAAAAACGCTGCAAAGTCCTTGTCACATGGGGTTTATTATTCTACAGAAATGTTGGCTGTACATTTATTGTTTGTTTCATGTGAAATAATTAAAATAACTATTTCTGATGGTTTCCACCAATTTTGGCCCCCAAAACACAAATTGGGTAGGTACGATCTTTTTTTTTTTCAAATTAACTTTGATCATTGGTAGTGCCATTTAATCGTCTTGATCCACGTGTTGACACTTTTTCTAGTGTTATTCTACAAACTGATGGTGATTTCAGACGATTTCGCAGGTTTTTGACTCATACAAAATCAATTTTGGGAGCTGAACATCTGGTACAACCTCAATTTTCCACTCCTTGGCCAAAATCGACCTCATATTCGATCTTCTCGTCCCCAAAAACATGGAAAACGATACCTCAAAAGCTCATGTTACCAACATGTTGCTAAAACGCAAAAAGTACCTATTTTTACACACATTTTCACTCACAACACCCCTGGGAATATTCCGATCGGGCTGAAAAGTTTCGGGACACAACTAGGGCCCAAATGGAGCATGTGTGCGAAAGAACGACTTTTTTAGACCGAAAATGAAGCCTGTACAAGTGATACGGCGGACGGCGGACGGACATTGCATTTTTTGAATCTACGCACCTTGAAATGGAAAAGAAAAAAGTTTGAGGGGGGGTTATAAAAATTTTTTGCTGAGCGATTACATAGGTGTATTATTCAGAGAATAATAAACCAAAAGTACCTATTTTTGTGCACATTTTCACTCATAACACCCCTGGGTATATTCCGATCGGGCTGAAAAGTTTCGGGACACAACTAGGGCCCAAATGGAGCATGTGTGCGAAAGAACGAATTTTTTAGACCGCAAATGAAGCCTGTAGACGTGATACGGCGGACGGCGTACGGCGGACGGCGTACGGCGGACGGACATTGCATTTTTTGAATCTACGCACCTTGAAACGGAAATGAAAAAAGTTTGAGGGGGTGTTATAAAAATTTTTTACTGAGCGAATACATAGGTGTATCATTCACAGAATAATAAACCAAAAGACGATAGTTTTGGCCGCATTCTGGGAAAGTAGATATTCCTAGTAGTTCAGATAATTATGTGAGATAAGCAGTAGCAACATAATTGTATACAGGAACCTAGCTTCATCAACGAAACCGAACGGTACCATTAATCAATAGGTAGGTAGGTGGCACCCAATGTTATACATGTTTCACTGTATCCTATCCTTCGATTCCTCTCACAATATTATTATATTATGTTATTATGATTCGTCAGTTTGAACGTGTGTGACGGCATCAGGGCCAAACGGCTTAACGGATTTTCATGAGGGTGGTCTCATTGTGGTCATCGAGTTCCGGGCCAGGTTAAGCTTTTCGCCACGACCCTCCAGACATTCTCTTAAATCGTATTCCTGGCCGTCCTTAACGACAGCGTCCGAGTTCGTGCTTTTGGTTGCTACGGTCGAGCCCGTGTTGCGGATCACTTTCGACCCCAAGCCAGAACAAAATGGGTGCTGTCGGAAAGACGACGGTTTCAACTGTACTGAAACAATTTATGCGGGACATGCCGTTCAGGATTTATTCGACGATCGTGATTTTATCGTCTGAATAATTACGTGTTTGATAGGTTATTGCCCTCCTGTTTCTTACCGTCCCATGTGACTCAATAAGATTTTGTCCAATCTTGAGAACGGAGTGGCTGGGGCGATGGCTTTGTACTCGTAGAAGCGGAGTTGAACGTTTCACGACGGGTTCCTGGGTAGAGGTGAGATTCATCGTCAGTCTAATCGCTGTGAGTATTACTGGATCCTCAGTTTTCATCATTTTTCCAGTAAACATAATAATATAATAGACACAGACAGAGACACATAAAACAGGTTCGTATCTATGAGAAACTTGCGAAACTGCCATCATCAAGTGCGAATTTTTCGTGGCCAGTTGTATTTTGTCCTGCTAGTATTATGTTAATTCAAGTCATGGCACAATGAAGTTTTACAAAGAATTTCATGTGATTTACAGTTCAATAGTATGTACAAAGCATAACCAACCAACAACACCTTGAATGATATTTCCAACGTCTTCATTTATAGTGTTCATTTATGATCTTCATTTGATGTAGGAATGTATCACTTCATGCATCATAAAACTTTCGACTATTTGAAACCAAAGGAATGAAATAGGATTGAAAAAAATATTCTGTAGAATTCCCAAATGCAATTTGTTGGCATCATACAATTTGTTGGCAATTTTGAATTTCATTGAGCAGTTTTTTTAATCTCAATATATTATAAACATTTGGAAGTATCGAAATCCCTAATTTGAATTAAAAGATGCTTAAAAGGGAGGCAATTTCCACTTTGTGGGTGTGAATTCGTACAACTACGACGTGTGTTGCAGTTTGTTTGGAATATGCACTCAGGGATTTTTCCTGGGACAAGAGGAAAACTTGAACGGACGTTCTGGGTTATTTGCAGCAAGTTTAATTCCAGGTGAAGGGGAACTAACTACTAATTTTTTTCTCCACCCCCACAACAAGACTCCCTTTGTCTACTTGTTAATAGACTGGTGTGGGTCCTCTCAGGTAAAATGAACTTTTTTCCCTACCTATTATTTTTTCGAATTGAATCCCGGACGTATCCGAATGTTTTAGGTGTCCGCAGGTATTTACCGCTCATTACACGGACCCCCTGGGGGGTAACGGCGCCCCCAAACGTACGGACTCCATCTGGAAGACGGGCATCTGCTCTTCTCCACCTGGCCATCCTATGAGGATGGGCGAACCGAAAATAGTTATTTACCGAAATGATATGGTGATTTACTGGTTTTATTAATTGGGATATATTTCTCCTCCGTTACTCGAGGATAGGTAGAGGCGCCTTATGGGATAGGCATTTCAGAGGGTTGTTGGCACCTAAAAAGTGGACCGACTCCTAATCAGTTTCATCTTGGGTAGGTACTTCTAACTCTTCTTTTGCCCCATCCCATTTTTTTTATATCGACATACCTCACATTCAGTTTTAGCCTTTTCTGTAGCTAGTTGCTGTCAGACATTTTCTTTTCCAAGCCCATTTTTTATGTGGACTTTCCTTCTACGTGTTGACTAGCAGAGAATTGTTTAGTCAAACTCTTGTGATGATAATTGTCTAAGAATAGACAAGTAATATTAAAAATCACAATGTTATTACTAGTTTTGGTTTAGATTTCTCAATAACCACGACCCTTTGAAATCAACCAAGAAAAACATTTAAACGACCTATGATTTGGTACGTGAAAGAGTTACGATACCCTACCATGAGTTCCGGTGCTACTCGTATTAGGCTAAATGTTTTTGGAAACATTAGGCATTAAAATATTCAAAATCCGAGACAATAACTTTTGCCTTTTATTATTATGATTTTTCACACACACACACACACACACACACACACACACACACACACACACACACACACACACACACACACACACACACACACACACACACACACACACACACACACACACACACACACACACACACACACACACACACACACCACACCACAAACCCTCCCCCCGTCCTCCTTTCACCTTGCACCGTTGCCTTGTTTTGTTCCCAAGAAAATTTAGCGTGAAATATGAAATGCCGGTTCGGCGTGGAGCGGAGCGAATTCGCGGAATCTATCATAAACCGAATTATTAACGATGCGAATCATCAGCTGATTGAAGTCATGGAGGATTAAGATACATATTATGATAGTAAACAGCAATAGTTCGATTTTGGGTGGTTGTGAATTCAAGAAACTCAATAACCTATTTAGACTTGATTCAATTTATTATTTCCGGAATTATCTAGGTGAACACGGAACACTAGAGACAGCTTACAGAAAGACGGTCTACAGGAGAATTTTATTACCCCTCGAATTTCTCTCGCTGAAAAGTGATAGAAGCGCACGCTTGTTGCACAACTAGCTTCCTGAGACTCGCTGGAGTTGGAAAAACAGGCCAACATGAAATAGGAACGAAGGTAACGTTGTGACAGTACTTACTCAACGCCCGAGTCTTAAAATTACTTCGGTGCCCGGATCTCGACAGCTAGTGAACATTTCATGGGGTAAAAACCAACTCGTGACTGCGCAAGTTCACGATCCAGCGTTTCAAGCTTTCTCTCTGCCATTCGCGGACAACGTTTTGTCAATATCCAGACTTGAACGAGACAGAGATTCAACTGACTACAAGAAGTTTCTGAACTGAATATTTAACTAAGCTTGTCACATGTTCGTCGTTCGCTTGTCGTTCGGTGGTTCGACATGAAACAAATTAGAGATGATCTGAATGTCACAGTTCGTAAATTTCAGTGTTCTGTACTGAAGCGCTCCTCTTAAAGATATTGAAACCAATAATCGTGGAAAGACATCTGATCCCTTATCATCAATTTGGATTCAGCGAGCAACATTCTACTATAGAGCATGTACATCGGATCACCAGTGTTGTGAGACATGTGGCACCAAAAACTGTACAGCAAATTCTGGAGGCCTAAACACATTTTACTGAACGATGGCCCCACTGGTGCCAGCGTGGCGCCGCTCCCTGACACCATGGAGACACCAAAAACGATATAGCAAATTCTGGAGGCCTGAGGAGTGTACTATCAAAATTTCCAGTCAAAATACCTAAAATTGCGGTTTGTAGTACAGGCATGTACACAATATATATTAGTTATACATTATAGTCACCCGCACATGTTGCTCAACTCTACGTAAGAGCCTCAATGACATTCGGCAATAACACAAAAATTGAAAATGAAAGCAACTGCTCTTATTGAGGTAACTGGAGCTGAATAACTCGATTAATCATACAGTGTTTAATCGGAGGAGGTTCTAAGAGCTTTGAATTATGATCATCCATTCTCGTATTGAACCTGACACGGGAACCCACCTAATTTTATTAGGTTTTTTTGTGTCGACCACTGAATAACCTATTTTTTTAACATCATTTTGACTGGTCGTAAATATAATTCTTTGGCAACGCTTGGCAAATTTTATGACTACCTACCTGTTTGTTGAATGACGGTTAAACTGAACACCCCGACATCCTACTTTAAAACCTTAGTTTATGCTTGTTGCAAGTTTATTGTTACAAGGGTACGAGTACCTATATTATTGTATTCTATGGATTTCTGTTTACTCATATCTTGCTAAATATTGTTTTAAATAATGAACCTTTGGAATCAAGCATGAAAAAAATGGCTTTTGACCCCTCTGAAAATTTTATGGTTTGCGTTTCAAGGTATACCTATCTACGTAGAATCCGAAAATGGGATTAAAAATTTTCTGCCCGTACGCCGCAACAGGCAATTTACTTATTTTTGGATAGGAACATATTATTTGTCCGAAGCCCGGATTTTTGTTCGGAATTATCCAAATTAGGTGAAAGTTTAGAATTTAGGGGAAAATATTTCGAGGGTCCTACTTGGGTTCAGCGACCTTCAGAATTTCAAACATGATCGGGTGGGGGATTCGTGGGGCCGATATGAGGCGTTACAAGAGATGTGAGTGTGTCTGTGTGTGCGCGCGTGTCTATCGCATAAGATTACCCTATTAATTTAGGGTCTTAGGGTAATAGGAATTCAGTTATCTACGCAGAAATGTTACATATACAGGTATATATACCGTTGTGTAATTATACGCAGCGTTTCGTTTCGTCCAATGTCACCGCTGGATTGCTCAGGAAATCACTCGCCGATTTGCTAAATTGAGCGCAATTTGAATAGGGGGTGGAGTGCTGTGTTTGTCTCGGATCCCAACGACTCGGCAAACAACTTGATTGAAATAATTAAAACTTGCATAACTAAAGCACAAGTAGAAATTTTAATTTCCAGTCGAAAGAAAAAACTGTCTCCCTGGATAACCCAAGGTTTAATAGTCTCTATACGTAAGCGCGATAAAATGAAGAAGAAATTAAATTCTCAGCCTTTCAACACAATCCTCAAAACGGCGTACAAAAAGGATCGTAACTTTCTGCAAACTTTGATTCGTAAAGCCAAGCGAGATTATTACGATGCTCTGTTTTTTAAGGCGGAAGGTAATTTAAGGAAGGAATGGGGAGTGATCAATGACCTATTGAATAGAGGTAGAAAATCCAGCGAATGTCCGATGGTATCAGAAATTCTTAAATCAGATCGTGAAATAACAATTTCAGTCGCCCAGTCCCAGGCATGTAATACTTTTAATTCCTATTTTTCTTCTGTAGGGGAAAATTTAGCATCCAAGCTGAAACCAACTGAGCAAAAATGTAATCATCTACATTGTCCACATAATAGAGGTACTTTCAATATCCCAGAGATTTCGGTAGACGAGTTGGAGAAGTTATTAAACCAAATGAAAGGGAATTCCGCACCTGGCGCCGATGATATACCAATTAGTATGGTTAAAAGATATTTCTCTTACCTTAAGATGCCGCTGGTTCACTTAATCAATTCCAGTATTCGAAACGGAGTTTTTCCCGATGTATTGAAGACTGCAAAAGTAATACCCCTATTCAAGAAAGGGGACAAAAGCAACCCGGATAGTTTCAGACCCATATCTATGTTGAGCGCAATTTCAAAAATCATAGAAAAGTGGATAAAGAAAAATTTAGTCTCCTACCTGGAAAAGAACAATATACTCAATTCTGCACAATACGGCTTTCGATCGTCTAGAGGAACGGAGGACGCGTTGTTTGACATCACAGGAGAGTTGTATAAAATTCGAGACCAAAAACTAAATGCCATTGTGGCGTTTTTGGATCTGAGTAAATGTTTCGATTCAATAGACAGGACTCTACTTTTGAACAGAATGCAATGCGTTGGGACTCGGGGCTCCAGTCTCAAGTGGTTTGAGAGCTATTTCTCGGATCGTAATCAAATAGTAGCCATTGGGAGTCAGATCAGTAAAAACGAAAAAATAGAATATGGAGTAATTCAGGGGAGTACGCTTGGCCCAATATGCTTCCTTATTTATATAAACCTGTTACCATCCATTGTTCTGCAGGATCAAGTATTCTTATTTGCTGATGATACAGCTTTGCTGGTCAAGGGTGCGGATTGGCCCGGCGTGTTCCGGAGGATGCAGGATCTGCTAAGTGCGGTCGGTCGATGGATGGAAAATAGTGTACTCACGATAAACGCAAGTAAAACTAAATACATGCTGATTAGCAACGATGCGGAAGCTGCAATGGAGCAGGAGCTAAAAATTCATTCCTGTTCAATATCAACGGCGGTCGATGGTTGCACTTGCCCTCCCCTCGAGCGCGTGGCGTCATACAAGTACCTAGGCGTTGTTATTCATGGTTCGCTGTCCTGGGGGGAGCATGTTGAGTACATACGTATGAGACTTTTGAAGTTCCTTGCTATTTTCCATAATATTCGGAACTTGGTTTCACCAGGGAGACTAAAAATGATTTATACATCTCTGGTCCAGTCCGTGCTTCAATATGGTATCGTGGTTTGGGGGGGGACTTACCCAAGCACACTAGAGAAATTAGAGAGTCTTCAAAAAGGTATTTTAAAAGTAATGTTAGGAAAGCCTCGGAGGTACCCCTCAAGCCTGGTCTACGAAGAGTCGAAATTATTCAGTATCCGCCAACTATTTATTAAACAATTACTCCTTTATTTCCACAAACATTATAGCATTATTGTCAGCACGTACAGTCACAACTACCCTACCCGATATACACTTGAACAAAAGGTTACCAATCCGAGACCTCATCTCACTCTCACCACTAGAAGCCCTCACTATTTGATTTATTTAATATATAACTGTTTACCACTCAACATGAAGTTTCCCCAAAATTACTCCAGAAGTATTTATAAAAAGCAAATCTACTCCTGGCTGATATCAAAGGGACCAACCCAATCGGAACGTTTGTTGACGAGTGGTTATGTCGCGTGATGACTTCGGTTCTCTACATCGAATCTTGTTGGAAAGACAGATTGTTAATCTAGCGTTATCTTTTCTTGTTGAGCAGCTCTAATTATAGTAGGGAAGTAGTATACTATTGATTGGACATATTTTGTTATGGCCAGAAATAGCTCTTGCTCGGTAACCCAGGCTTTGCCTATCACCGAGCAATATTATTCTAGTAGAGATATTTTTATTTTTTATTTATTTCAATCCTTAATCTGTAAATCTGTATAATTGAAACTTGTGATTTATTTGTGATTGTGCCATCTATTCGAGAATAAACTTCATTCATTCATTCATTCATTCAATAGATCAAACAGCCTGAAGAGTGAATATTTCTCCTTTCAAATAGTAGGTACACCTACCTACTTATCTGCAGAGTTGAATCGAAACATAATAATTACTATAGACTTATGTACTTCATACTGCTGCATACTCCATACATACTGGTGCATACACCGTTCCTCCACTGCGGTTGTACGGGAAATATGGGCGGATCGCAGCGAGCCAGATTGCCTGCTGTCCCGAGGCGAGGAAGACGCTCTTTAATGTTTCTAATTACATCCAACTCAATGGGGTCCCTAAGGGCCCCTATGCCCTCATTCGCTTTGATACGACTCTCCGAGATAATCGCGTTTGGATTAGCGGCGAGAGAAAAGCTTTGTCATTTCCCTCGCCGGTATTCCCTCCTCCACCGTTTTCCAGTGTCCCTTACGTGTCTTAGTGGGAAACCCAAAATAGGTTCTGTTACCTTTGGCCCGGAATGAAGATTAGAAAATCCAATGTCGTAATGCTCCTCCTATACGAGATTACGGCTGCAAATTGTGATGGAGCGAGGAGGTCTTGAGAGGGGGCCCTGAGATTAGATTTTGTGGGGAAAAATAACTGAGTTAGTTTCCCGTATTGTGCGGAATTCTGTTCCGGATAGGCGGCCTAATGCCCCAAGAGAGCTAAACCTCTGTGTGACGTTATTTCTTTGTTTCATTTAATACTTGGCCCAATTCTATTTCTGATACATATAAATGACCTATTTACTATGAACACGAGATACAAATTTGTAGCTTTTGCTGATTATATAGCTATTGTGATAAATGAGAACACATGGGAGCTAGCTCACTCTATCGCAGAAAATACTTTCTATGAAGAAGGTACCCAAATAGTTTAGCATAAATAGTCACACCATGAACCTTTCGAAAACTAAGTACACTACATTCTCAGTAAGCAAAACAGGACTTCCTGATGACTCTAAACTCAAAGTGCACAAGGAAAGTTGTAGCATAGTAAGAAATTTGTGCAGCTGCATGGAAATAGAAAGGCCGAATACTGTAAAATACCGAGGAGTGCACGTAGATCAGCATCTCAGGTGGAATGATCTTGTAGCTGCATTAGTGAATAAAATCAGGAAATCCATGCACTACTTTCTGTGCTACGAAGTTGGCTAACGAAAGAAAATCTTGAAATGATGTATTGTGCTCAAGTATATAGCGTTTTAACTTATGGCATCATTGTCTGAGGAGGTGCTTATGGGTCTAACTTGAGTAATATAAACATGACAGTGAATACAGTTTTGAGAATAGCAACTAATTCCCATAAACGTTGTCGTGGTATCCTCCCAGAACCACTCCTTGTATAAATTAAGATCTCACAATAAACATAGTAATGGGACGGCAGACGCAGGAGACCCGGGGAACCTGGTGGGGATCCCCACCATCCTCCACCAGTATGGAGGATGGAGGGAGATAGCCCCAGGGGCTATAAAAACTCGACTCCTTCGCCTTCCAACTCATTCTACGCTTCCTTCTAGTCGCTGATTATTCTGTAACCTCGCTCCTCCTCTCGCTCTCCTCATCCTAAAAGATCCCGGGCATGGTGGCAGCCTCCAAGCTGTAACCAAACCGGGCAAAGCTCCTCCTAGCGCCTCCAGTGGTGGATCCCTCTGGGTATTAACCTTAAGTGGTGGATATCCTCTGGGCATTAACCAGCGGTGGATATCCTCTGGATATTAACCGGGGGTGTTAGGTCCTCCTGACGCTTCCAGTGGTGGATACCTTCTAGGTATTAACCGGGGCATCAGGCACATATACCTACCTCGCCCCTCACCTATGCATCCACCACAAACGTACTTCAACTAGTTACCTGTACAAAAACTTCGATGTCCTCACTCCCAGAATGGCTTATATTCATAGAACTGTTTTGTATTTGCATATTATACACCTGAATTTATTTACTAAGCAAGCGGTGATTAGACCGACGCGAGCAAATGTCAACTATGTCCTCCAGATACGACAGCCACAAAACGATATCTAGTCTAGACAATTTCCGTGGCTAGCTCAAGCCCTATTTGAACAGTTACCGATCCTAACCAAGACTTCAAAATCAACAGGAAAATTCAAAAATTGGTTCTAGAATAATTTGAGCTTGAAATAACTAAATTAGCATTATAAACAAGTTTAAATTAGGGTAATACAAATCAGCCTTCGTTCATTTTTTTTTTTATTGAAAAAATTGAATATATAAACTAAGTGTATTTACTAGCTACTTAAGAATAACCGGTAAAAAAAAAAAAAAAAATATACACAATTTATTCTGGGAACAAACCATTAAGAAAATTATTTCGGGAAATTCGAACATCACTTCGTGTCTTGTGAGTTTCCTGTAAACGGCGGCAGAGGTAGTAATCCGACCTTGTCCAACTTTTTGTTCCCCGACGGGGAGGTTACCCCTCCAGAAGAGGGAGAAGAGCGCCGTCCTCGAGACCCAGCCCCCGTCTCTCGGCCATGTGGGAATCGCCCGAGTACCGCAGAGGGCGACGGCTTCCCCTCAGCCGGAGCGAAACGGCCCGAATGATGGCTATTTGGGTCTTCACTCGAACCCATGCCGCGATTTGCGAGCGAGGTTTGCTCCATTTTTCGGTCAGCGCCTCTGTGACTTGCTTCTGCATCCGGGCGAACTCTCTGTGTAGGACCCCGTCACAGGAACATACCAGGGGGGTAAAAGATGCACGAAGATCTTCTGCCGCCCTGTCGTACTTCTGGTGCTTTGCTCTGGCGGCCTCATCCGAGACAGAAGACCAGGATCGGGAAAGATACGAGGGGGCGTCGGCGTTGATCACTCTGTTATCGAAAAACGCCACCCTCGCTCTTTCCCAGACCCCCACCGCTCTGAAATCGGCAATCAAGCCCGGTGTTTCCTCGTCACCGTCCTGCATTATTGGTTCTGTTGTGACGCCCGGCCAGGCAAGATTGCATATCCCTGCAAATTCGTCCCGAATCAAGTCGTGGCCGTATTTCACCAAACCGCCTTTTTTGCAGTTGAGGGCATGATCCGTCGTCATTTGGCTACCACAACCTTCACAAATGGGCGGCAATCCCCGGATCTCCTTTCCGTACCGGAGGGCAAGTGCGTCCCTAAATTGACTTGCAGACAAATCTAAATTGTCGCTCGCCAGAGGGATGGCCGAAAGCCATTGGGACGCTTTTCCCTCAACTATCCTCTCTACCGTGTGTTTTACTTTCGAGGGGAGACATTCTAATATTTCCCGACTCCGCGCAGCGTCTCTTGCTTCCCGCCTGACCCTTTCTGCCGACAACTCCGCCTCCATACGGGCCATGTGTTCCTCCCCCGAGAAAGCCTCCTCGCCTGCTATGCTCTGAGCTAGGACTGCTGTCGCACGGCGGGATACGGCAAAACTGGTCTCGCTCCCGGCAACAGGGTCTCCCATGGCCAAACCTCCATATTTTACGGGCAGCGGAAAAAGTGTCTGTTCTCCACCGACCGGCTGTCCGAATATTGCGGGCATCAGCAAGTCTTGGATAGCTCCGCGTAGGGGTAGAAATTTTTCCGAGCAATTCCCAACTACGCGCTGCACATAGCCCCATTCTCTCTGTAGAGACTTTGTGAATGCACAGTATACTGCCTGAGGGCTACCCTTCGCAAGCTCGGCAAACATCTTGATGTATTCTGCCCATTTTTCTATTTTTGAGTCAATGAAGCTCATCTGTTCTGTTGATGGACCTAAAACACCGCCCAGGAATCTCTGGGATTTTGTGATCCTGATGTTGTAGTCGCCAAATAGCCTTGTGGCTTCGTCCTCTAAACCCTCCTTTACCACCAAGTAGCTCATTCTCCTATCACTAACGGTGTGCTATGTCAATGAAACTGCGGATGCATACATACGCAGACATAAATAGCTGCGGAAGAGACGAGCCTGGACGGGTCACTGACCTTAGGCTCATAAACCACTATACTCGTAAGTTTAGAACTTGTATTTTATATAGACCTTCTAAAACTCTTGATGTCTCCTGTATAAAGTTTTTGTTGAATAAAAAAAACTTGGTACCATAGTAATCATGTGATAATCAGATCCTGAGCTTTACGATTAATTTATTCATTTAGGAGGTTTCAGCTTTCTTGACCGTTTATATAAATTTACAATGTTGTTGTGTTCTTGACTTTAGGCCCCCCCCCCCCTCTCCTTTTTTTAAAGGAACACTTTCTTGAGTCTATAGGTACCGACCGAAAGTCAAGAACACATCAACATCGTTGCTTCATTTACCTATGTAGGAGTTAAGTAGGTGTCGACCGAAGTGAAATGGTATAGGGATATAGAAGCAGGTATTTCTCGATCCCTTCGGTGTTGAATTACGTCTGCATAATTTTGCTGCCTTACGCCCTTCACCCCTTGTAAGCAGTATGCGAAGGTACATTCCGAAATATTTGTATTTTTGTAATGTAATATATATTTGCAATACTTGTAGTCTTCGTTTCATGCAAGGTCATATAAACAACAATCAAACATAAGGAACACTATTTTGAAAGTCTAGGTACGATGTGAATTGTGGATTTAGATTCCGATGTATTTTGGTAATAACCAGAGCCCTTCAAATGACATATTGCCATGACGCCATACAAAAATGCCATATTCTGCAGATTTTTTTGTAAAATGCCATATTCGGCCAATTTTTGGGAAAATGCCATGTTTGTGCCATGTTTTGCCTTTTTTTCGCCAAACTCCTTAAAAAAAATTTAAAAAAAAAATTTGAAGTGAAAATTTCAGAATGACATGAGGTTTCTCGAACCCTGAGGCCATTAGTGTAGAGGGATTACTAATGCCTCTAAACATTTTGGAATGGGGTGCTTCCACGGGTGGCCACTCTGTCTGGCGAGGAAGCCACTCTGAAGGAAGGCTGGGAACCTGCTGATGTCCTCTCTATGAAATACATCAGCTGATGTGGAGAGACTTTCTCAAAAATGAAATACCTTCTGAATGATCGACGGCTGGGATTTTCAATGGAAAGCGTTGCAGCACACCTGATGTTGCTATTTAATAATAATAATATTAATAATAATAATAATTAATTATTTGTATAAAGCTTTGTAAATAAAATAAGTTATTTAGCATAAATAACTTGTATGTTGTGATATTATCGTCTCAGAATAGCTGGGGTGGTCGGAGAGGGTTGAAAAATAAGTGCCATATTGAGAGAAATAAGTGCCATATTTGGGCCAAAATAAGTGCCATATTGCCATATTTTTTAGGGCCCTATTTCACAAAAATAAGTGCCATATTGTGAAGGGCTCTGGTAATAACCCACGTGCGCCCCCCAGGGAAGTCCAAAATCGAGTATTGGAGCCGGTCGGGGAATGAGAGTTACACAAATATTCGGTAGATTAAAACAATTCTATCGCTGATTAATTTTTTGTTATTCTTGATTCATAGGTTACGTTTGTTCAAGTTAAAAGTTGCCTATCAACAAAACCCAAAATAAACATCATTCACAATGAAATAATATCACAGAACAACCAATTCGATTTCTTTCGGCCATCCGTGATTATAATCAAGTGTTCCCTATCAGTGATATCTGGGCTGGATGGATATATACCGTTTCATTTACGATCACGTTGACGCTGGTTTTAAATCCCAAGTTCGAGATCAGTTTTAAAAACTTAAAACAAACCATAGACTTCTATTGTAAGTTTTCGGAGCTACGGCGTTCTCAAAATTTGAACCCTTATTTTTCACCCCTTAGAGATGAATGACAGTAACGCTGGGCTTCGCGGGCCAACTAGACCCCAAATGGGACCAACAAACCAAATTTGATAATTTTGGTTCATGGTAACTAAGGAAAGTGCGACGTACGGCGTTGAAATTATGATGCTGAATAATCAAACAAAAACTAAACCTTCAGTTTACCACAAGTTTATATTTTAAACGAAGCTTTTCGCTCAAATTCTGAGCATCCTAAGGTACTCACATAAACACAGATAACAGAACACTAAATAACTGTTATTAGTGTTTATGTGAGTACCTGAGGATGCTCAGAATTTGAGCAAAAACTTCGTTTTAAATACAAATTGGTGGTAAACTGAGGGTTTATTTTTCGTTTGATTATTCCACGTCGTAAGATGGCTTACCACAAAAGGTGCCTGATCGAATTTGATGAGCTTTTGAAATTATGCAATTTCAATAAATATCTACTTCAACTTCTATGGTGAATTTATGTTGATGTTAAATTCACCATGAGAGGTGGAGGTAGTTTGGATGTTGGATAGGAGTGAATTTGAAGTTGAATTTGATGTGTGTGGTTTATATGTGGTTGCGGTTAAGGGCGGACCTCCACCGAGCGTGTGATGATAATGTTGTTTGGAGTGAATTTAGATGAGTGAGGTGAGTGAAATTTGGTGAGAGTGTGTGTGTGCGGTTAAGGGCGGACCTCCACCGACCGTGTAGTGTGTGTCATTGGGATTGGTTAAGGGCGAGACCTCCACCTAATCCTGATGAAATGTGTGAGGGTGAACGAATTTGAGAGTGAATTTGTGAAGAGTGTGTGAGCGGTTAAGGGCGGACCTCCACCGGGTGTGTAGTGTATTTCATCAGGATTGGTTAAGGACGAGACCTCCACCAAATCCTGATGAAATGTGTGTGAATTTACTGTGGAATGAGAGGTGTTAGAATTTGTGAGTTGAATTTGGAGAGAGGAGGTTGAGGATAGAGAGAGAGTAGTCAGCAGCTAGAGGAAGTGTAGAATGGCGAAAACGGCGCAGGATCCGGGGTTATATAGACCCTGAAGCCACCACCCTGGTGGTGGGGCCTCAGGTTGTGTACCGGATCCTGCGTCGGTTGCCCCACTCTTACCGTTTATTCCCAGAGCCTTATTTCTACAGGTTGTTTTTAGCGAGAACTTAAATCTACTTGAGTTGGAGTTCCGGGAGGGACTCACGACAACTTCCAAAGTAAGCAAGTCAAATCTTGCATTTTTAGGTACAATAGCCCTTAGTTACTGCATCATTCACAAAATTGTATGTATTCAATAATATTAATATAGGTAAAGAATTTAAAAATAAGGGATGAAATAAGATGAGAGGGCCAGTCGAGTATTCAGTTGTTCAAGTGTGACTTCACAGCGCTTTGCAACTCTGTGAAGGAACAAAGTTATCAATGAATGATGTTCAGTAATATTGAAGGAGTGCGAATCGAGGAAGACTCGTTTCATTTTTATTTTCGCTACGGTATTTCGAAGTAATTCGCCTGAAAAGGGGGCAGTTAAGTCGCGTTCAGTCACGATAGGGCACAACAGCTCCCTGTGGCAAGCCCTACCGATCCGCCTCACCATTAATTTGCATCCTATAATAATCGCATCTGCGAACCGTCTGAAGGGAATATACAGAAATGTTTGTCGAGTGGGACTGTGCGATAGGATGAAGGGTTGGGGAGGGTATACCTAAGGTACTTTCTTGTATTCAAATGTCCTCTGTATTTCCATAATGCTCTCGAAGGAAGATCTCTCCCCCCTCCCCACCGTCACCAACCTCCTTAAGCGCCGTATCGTTACAGAATACAAAGCTACTGCCCTCTTCATACCTCTATTGTGCGCCTTTTCATGATATTTTAACAATAAATATTATCCAATCCACAATGACCTTTCTTTAGCTTTTTTATTCTGTGGAACCTACTCGAATAGGAATTCAGTCTTTATCCCTGCTTGCCCATTTTCGCTCTTTCTGAAGTAACTGCTATAGAGTGGAACTTCGATAATTCGTACCCCCTAATTCGCAGTTCTGTATAATTCGTACCAAAAGCTCGTTCCCTCGAAAAAACTTCTGTAATTCGTAATAAATCAATGCATTTAGGCCCCTTGGAGAAAATTCTATGAGCCCTAGTAAAATATCCGTCCAGGCCAACGCTAGCCCAATATAATTCGCACCGCTCGTAGCAGCTGGACACGCTATAATTCGTACCGCTAGCCAATCAACATTCATTTCATTGACCTTTCACTGTTGAACTGTGGACAATGCTGTTGACCAGCCCGTACCCAGCAGATGATCCAGAAGAAGATGACCGTATTTTTTGGAAACTTCTACCCAATCCACCCCCCCCTTATTTTTCCTATTCTTTCTGGTATATGTTCTGACTGCACATTCATTTGTTCATGTTCTTAATTGTGATGAATGAATTTTATAATTTTATTTTAACAAAATATATATGCAACCCTCCATAATTTGTTTTTATACTTCTGTCACCCCCCCCCCCCCCCCCACACACGAACTACTAATTATCGAAGTTACAGTGTGTAAGATTTCAGTGAAGGTTCTTCTTCATTGAATGGACGGCTAAATGCATCGAGTTTAGTTGGAAAATCCGCCACCACGTGGAAGTACCAAAATGAATCAATTTTATTCTACTTCTCATTTGAGATTGGAGCGAGATATTTTAATATCGGAAAACGGATTTCTCATCAATATTCACGAAGAATTCCGGGTAATTAGTTCAAAAAGTGTGCAAACTTTTTTTGCCCCCCTGTTCCAAAACAAATTGTTCAAATGTTGTACATTTTCAAACAATGGCTTTATATGTACTACTTGCATTGGACTCTAGAAAATACAAATCCGTTTTCAGCATTTTTCTAAATTGGCTGTAGACGTCGGATTCCCGTTTCCAGGATTTTGGGTACAATGGTCAAGATCGCGACCTTCTGGCTGTGTGTGGGGGTAGAGAGAAGACACTGAATGAATAGGATGTATAAGTAAATTGGGACAGAAAGTAGGTAAAATTTTGTCCACCGTTCCAACCTTTTTGAACCAATTACCCGGAATTCTACGTGAATATTGATGAGAAGTCCGTTTTCCGAATTGAAATATCTCGCTCCATCCTCAAATGAGAAGTAGACGAAATTTGGCCCCGATGGTGCTGCCATCTCTTATCACAGATTCACACTAAAACGTCGTAACACCGCGATGCACCGGGGTTTATCATTGGTGTATCACTGGTATGTAGTTCGGTGATAGTTCAGGGCAGTTGGCATCCGATCTATGTATAGCAGTGAACTGACCCGTGATGTCAAAATTGAATTTTCATTTGAGTTTTATCTGGAAATATGGTAGTCGAAGACGATTGATTAAAATATAAGTTTTCCTAACTCCTAACCAGCGCTTGAATTATTATTTGTTATTTGCACGTGTTTTTCTTCGTACATCAAACCTCAATTAACGTTATTCACAAAGTTGAGTTTGAGGAATAGATCATTGTGAGACCACCTCCATCAAAGTGGAGGCTTCCTTGTAACCATTAAATAATTTATCACGTCTAAGTTTTCCTGACCAGTACTTGGGTTATTTGTTATTTGCACGTTTGTTTCTTCGTACATCATGCCTCAACAGTTGTTCTCAAAGTTTGTGACAGAATTTGACATTGGTGGTGGACCCTCGAGAGTCCTCCTCCTAGACCAGCGAGATTATCACTGGTTAAGAAGGGATATTGATTAGGCTTCCGCCCAGCGACCCCGCCTCCACCGGTCCAAAAAACTACTCGAGAGCAGCCACACTGTTACAAGTTGAATTTGAGGAATAGATAACTTGGGGGTAGATCTTATTGATTTGGCAACCATCATTGTGAAACCACCTCCATCAAGATGAGTCTTCCTCGTAACAAAAAACTCTGGCGATCCCATCACCTGTTTTACGGATCCACTGGGCTTACATAACCTCATTGACTCCTCATCTGTTATCATCTTCATTCGGATAGAGGACATATAGTTAGGGTTCGGGTGAGACTGGTTTGGATGAGTCAACTGTTATAATAGTGTTTGATAGTGGAAACATTCACAGGAAGAACAAAGAGAAACACAGACACACGGTCAAGCAAAACACAAACGGTGGGTACAGCTTCCGTACAAGTACGCAACCACGAGGGACATTTTATGTCTTAGCGCCCCCTCCCGCACCCACACCAAGTACTTCGTACTTGATTGTTTTGGTCAAGATTTCCGACGAATGGTACCTAGTCCGAACAGCCTTCAGTCCCAATTAGTTCGGATTAGCCGGACTCCACTGTATTATGTACGTAAACATTCATTTAAACAATCACGTTCATACCGCAGCTTGTTGGCCACGCAGTCCGCAGTGGTTAACGTAGTATGGTTAGGTAAATCGAGAGCTATCCAACGAGTGGTGAACGATTTTTGTACGATGATAACTGGCGAAGATAAAGTTCCGTAGCAACGAATCGGTTGTAAGCGAAAATCATCAGAAATATTTTCGTGACGTTGTTTCCGTTGCATGTCTCCGTTGCATGTCCCGCGTTTCATTTACGAGTTTATGTAGCAAAGTAAAGACATAAAATGTCAAAACTACATGATAAAAATAGAATAGCCTATTTCCACGTAAACTAACAAACTGTAGACCGGTTTCGGTTGTTAAAACATCATCAGTACACAATAGAATCAGTACACAATGATGATGGTTTAACAACCGAAACCGGCCTATAGTTTGTTAGTTTACGTGGAAATAGACTATTCTATTTTTATCCTGTAGTTTTGGTTTATTATTTTCAATAATGAACCATTGGAATCGAGCATGAAAAAAAAAATTCTTACCCCCCCCCCCCCCCTCAAAATCTGATGGTTTACGTTTCAAGGTATGTAGAATCCAAAACTGCAATAAAAATATTTCTGTCTGTCCGCCGTATGCCGTACGCCGTACGGGCCACTTTTCTTAGTTACCATGAAAAAAAATTGATGAAATTCGGGTTATAGGTTCCGTTCGCTGTCTAGTTGGTCCTCGAAGCTCGACGTTACTGTGAGTCATCTGTAAGGGGTTCAAAATAGGGGTTGAAATTTTCAAAACGCCTATACCATTTTTTTACGTAAATATTTTTACGGTTTTAAATAGTTCTTGAACTTGCGATTTTTTAGAGACCATCCGGAGCGTCGTACGTCCAGCCGTTCGTTCACAGTAAGGCCCCGAAGTTTGCACCGACAGGCATTTTCGACTCCAGTGTGAATGAAATTGAATACAATTCAAACCAAATCTCGTAACCAGAGACGCGCCCACAATAGGAATTTGTGAATACGGCCAATCATTGGTAGGGATCACCTGATTATATTGGCGGAGTATGAAGTCGAGTTGGTTGTTCTGTGATATTATTTCATTTGAAAAATGACGGCTCTTTTGGAGTTTGTTGGTAGGTAGTGAAACTTGAACAAACGTTGAAGTATTTTTGATGGGTAAATTATTACTACGGTAAATCATTACTCAACGGTAAATTATTACATAGACGGGTTATCTATACATAGAGATGTGATCTGTAACGGAAGGGTATTCTATACAAAATAATAAACCGTTGTGCAGGGATTTTGCTATGGATTTCCACTACTCCGCCGCAAGTGATTCAAGTTATATTCCTCGTAACCATCAAATACATAGTTATCACAATGAATCAGCGTTCATGTGGGATAAATTCGTCCACGATGGCACGTGCGCTGAAAATTGCTTACCTAACTAGTCCGGGAGTTATCAATTTTAGATGGAACCGTCCGGGCTGAATAATCTCCGTGAGTCATAAAATCGGTCGATCTGGACCGGTATTACCATTGGTAAAGGTTTTACGTTTGCACGCCCGCTATTCCAATTTTTATAACAGTGATACCAATTTACCAACCTTAAACCTTTAAAATTTCAGTTTCAAGACAATAATAACAATTAATACAATAATACAACTATAATTAACAATTAACAATTAACAATAATTCCAAATTTATTTATACTTAGGCGACAGATACCGTGGAATTGTGTAGGTACCGTTTAATCTGTATGCACCTGCGAGTACTTCCCCTGCAGTTTAAAGGTTCACATGTAGGTACTTCTGCTCATGGTTTTGAATTTTTAGGAACATAAAATAACTCCACTGTTTACAGCTTTTGAAAGAATTAGTCCATTTCCAATCAAATTTAATTTATTCATTATTGTACCGCGGATATGACTGACAACGAGGTATAATGATCGTTTCTGTTGTTTCGACATTCAAGTATCTTGTTCATGGCAAAATTGTATACATTAGAAACAAAAACCCACCTAAATCACCCATCTAGCAAAAGTACATAATCGACCCGAAATGTTATTTCCGAATTAAAGAGCAGTTCCAGCGAAAAACGGAGTTACTGAATAAATAGTCTATTTCCACTAATACACGAAAAAACGCAAAAAACACTGTTATACAGGTTTCGGTGATCAAACCATCGTCAGTAACGAACAATAATTTTGAGTGATTATGTGTTACTGACGTTTTTCGTGTATTAGTGGAAATAGACTATTCTTTCAATACCTAACTAATTTTGACATTTTATGTCTTTACTTTGCTACATAACTCGAAAATGAAACGCGGGACATGCAACGGAGACATGCAGCGGAAACAACGTCACGAAAATATTTCTGATGATTTTCGCTTACAACCGATTCGTTGCTACGGAACTTTATCTTCGCCAGTTATCATCGTACAAAAATCGTTCACCACTCGTTGGATAGCTCTCGATTTACATAACCATACTACGTTAACCACTGCGGACTGCGTGGCCAACAAGCTGCGGTATGAGCGTGATTGTTTAAATGAATGTTTACGTACACAATACAGTGGAGTCCGGCTAATCCGAACTAATTGGGACTGAAGGCTGTTCGGACTAGGTGATAGTTCTGCGACAATTAAGTACGAAGTACTTGTTTTTAAATTGAAACGTGATTCTTTGTCATTTGTGACCGCCCAAGGACAGAGTTTACCATTCGTTGGAAATCTTGACCAAAACAATTAAGTAAAAAGTACTTGGTGTGGGTGCGGGAGGGGGCGCGAAGACATAAAATGTCCCTCGTGGTTGCGTACTTGTACGGAAGCTGTACCCACCGTTTGTGTTTCATTTTCTTGTCATTTCCTCAAATGGGGACAGTTTTACCAACTGATTCCACACGTCCATGTTACAATAATTGGGGAAGCTACACTGTTTCTAGTTTTTAGAAGTTGCTGGATAAACCCTGTCGTGGATACTATAAAAGCTCGTCTGCCAAAAGAAGATAATTATTCTCTTAAACTAAAGCTGGAAACAAGAAACGTAATGTTAAATAAGTATATGTGGGAAAGCTAGTTTCATCAGTCAAAAAATTTGCAAAGTCAAAAGCACAATGCGTAAGTTGACTTGAAACTTGGGAAATACACAGGAAATTACGAGTCATACTCGATGTAAACATATAAAAAACGGGTATAAATTAAAGAGATTTTTTTCTGAAAGGTACTAATGACTTAAAAGAAACAATAATGAAGTTGTCAGACAAAAACGATGTAGGTATCTATGTTTTTAGAAAATGCATTGAAATATTGAGATGTGTTCTATGGCGGGAAAGTGACAAGCAAAAGGATATCATCTCTCATTGGCCAACCCGTACAGTGAGGCTAACCGAACAACACGCAGAACAAAGCCCGAAATTTTCTTTGATTTTTTCTCTGATTTTAGCGAATTTTCGAAGAAAAGGAAGCTATTGTTCTCGGTCCAAAATTTTTAAAACTCGAATTTCCGAAAGATTTTTATACCAAAATCCGTTTCAGACTATCCTGAATTCCCTGCCGAAAGACACCAAAAATTATATGTATATATATATATATATTTATATATTTATATATGTATGTGTCATTCCAGACGATAACTCTCGAAAGAATTGAGATAAAAAGTTCAAATTTGCACGAAAAATCTGTCTTGGCAATCGACAGGCTAAGTTCGAAGATGGGCAGAATCGGGTCACCCTAAGGGGGAGTTTTGGGGAGTTTTAGGGGGGGAAAATTACCCATAAATTCCCAAAATGAAAAAGTCTGACAAGTGACACCTCATTTTAAAGGTTTTTGTACGCTGAACACGATGGTGAAATCAGAATTGCGATATCTCATTCCGTTCTCAAACTGGAGCACTTTGAAGATGAAGGAACGTGGTTATTTCTTGAGATGTTCTTCCTGGTTCGTCTGCTCTAATCTGATAACGGAATGGGATATCGCAATTCTGACTTCACCATCGTGTTCAGCGTTGGAAAATCTACAAACCGAGGTGTTACTCGGCAAAAAATGGAACAAAAAATTTGTTACGTACCCAATACCTAGGTACTCTTCTGGTATTCAAAACATTTTTGATTTCCCCCTCCCCCTCCTTCCACCCCAAATTTTACTTTGCGTAAAACTACTCCTGTTTCAATTTTGTATCAAGTTGGGAAAACATTGGCCGAAAATTAATTTTCAGAAAATTTTAGGCGGAGGAGGAAGATGCCGAAAACTTCGAAAATTCGCTCTTATAGCCATGCTGCATGACTGTGGTTTTTTCTTTGAAATGAGTTTCCACGATTTCTTCGCGAATGATTTAGTTCGTAGCAATTCCAGCGTTTGTTCAAGTGGAAATTGGGCGGCTCGCCGTAAATCATCCACTTTGAAATAACGAGGATCTGTCACGTTATCAATGACGAGGTAAAACGAAGACGGTATGTAAGTCATAGATATAATAACGAAAACAAGGGTGTTGGACAAGCTACTAGGAGGCCGCCACTCTCGCACGGGCATTCGTTATAATTTATCACTGTAAATTGCCGCTCACGTCATTCGATGAGGGCTCAGAATGATAAACGAGATTGTATCATTATACAGGTAAAAGGGGCGCAGCACTCACACGAATTTTCACGGTCGACGGAGGAAAAAACGTTCGACACCTGCCTCCAAGGAGTTCTCTAGGAAGGTACCTATTCTATACTTCTATCAAGGTCAAAAAGGTGTATATTTTACAGTTTGTTATAATGTAATATCTTCAATGTTACAAAACTAATTAATTTGTCGCTAACCAACAATATTATTTGGTACTGAGGTCATAGACCCGACAGCGGATTAGTCCTCAACATTTTTATTCCATGCTACAAATCGTCATTTTCCCGAAGGATTGACTGTTCAGTTTAGGTGGGCGTATACCTAACTGAATGTCGCTTTACAAGGAATTATCCTCTTCTGTAAAATTCAAGTCGGAAATATTTTCTATTGCTAGGTACTGGTCTGTCCCCATTAAAGTTAAATGTTCCTATCTACCAGTATTATGGAGTGGGAGATATTTTTTGTTTTCTGTAATTATTGTCTACAAATTAGTGGAATAAGCTTCAAACAACACCTCTGTCGTCTAGCGAATGAGAGGCTCCTTCTCGAAAGCTACAGGAAAAGATTCCGACTCGACCTTAGCGACTGAAAGCGAGCCGGGTTGGTCAGATGTTCGCTAGGGGCGAGACAGCGCAAGGAGCTTCTCCTTGGCTTAGCTTATCTGTTATCTATCTTCCAATCTGTTATCTGAGATCTCTTCAACCAGTTGTGAAAATTTCTGTGCGACAAAAACAAACGAAGTTGTACGTACCTGAATATAGCAACTAATGGAAGCTAAGTGAAAACCATTAGAAAATGTTGCCTCAAAATGTATTACCGTAACAAAATTCGAGTATTTGTCCGCCAGATTATGTAGGTAGATACATGACAGATAAGCGAGATGCATTTGAGAGAGCTTTCGAGAGAAGTCGAATTAATATACTGTCTGTATGTACTTATCAATACTGTAATTATAGGTAGGTAGCGGTAGGAACTCCTCCTCGACTTATCTGTGATCTGTCCAATCTGTTATCTGACATCTCTCCGACGAGTTGTGAACAATTTCCGGGCGGTAAAAACGAACGAAGTTGTACATAGCGATAATATAGCTATTAGCAGTTGTATCTAAGTGAAAACCAATGGAAAGTTGTTGCCGCAAAATTGATTACCAAAACTAAATTCGAGTATTTGTCCGCCAGAGATTATAGGTAGGTACAGGACAGATCAGTGACATGCGTTAGAGAGAGCTTTCGAGAGAAGTCAAATTAATATATTGTCTGTATGTACTTATCAATACTGTAATTATAGGTAGGTAGCGGTAGGAACTCCTCCTCGACTTATCTGTGATCTGTCCAATCTGTTATCTGACATCTCTCCGACGAGTTGTGAACAATTTCTGGGTGATAGAAACCAACGAAGTTGTACATACCTAGAAATATAGCTACTAATGTTTGTATCTAACTAAAAACCATGAGAAAACTGTAGCCGCAAAATTGATTACCCAGACAAAATTCGAATATTTGTCCGCCAGATAATAGGTAGGTACCGAAGAGATCAATGAGATGATCTGGCGGGAGATTTTCTCAAGATGTCATATTAACATTTTCTGTTTGTACCTTTTAGTACTGCAATAATACGTAGGTAGCAAACTGGCGTGGTTTGAATTAAATTTGAGCGGCCTCGGCTCCTAGTGAACAGCGCTGTTTTACCCCTAGCGGAGGTCTGACGAACCCGGCTCGATTTAAGTCGCTAAGGTCACAGTAATTAAGGAAAAGACGGCGTATGGTGGACGGACAGAAATTTTTTTAATTCAATTTTCGGATTTTATGTACCCTGAAACGGAAACCATCATAAACGGGAACCAAAATAAAATCTGGTTTGTAAGTCCCATTTGGGGTCTAGTTGTTCCGCGAAGCTCAGCGTTACTGTCAGTTATCTCTAAGGGGTGAAAAATAGGGGTTGAAATTTCCAGGACGCGGTTCTCAAATTGTTCAACATTTTAAAATTGAATTTGAATTTTAGATTTTGGTTTATTATTATCAATAATGAACCTTTGGAATCGAGCAAGAAAGAAAAATGTTAACCCCCTTATTAAAAAAGTTCCAAAAAAAATTTCATGGTTTGCGTTTTAAGGTATGTATAATCCGAAAATGCAATAAAAATGCTGCAAATTATTACGCGAAGGTTTATTATTTACGTGTATAGATGCCCCCTCTGCGTAGATCACTGTTTTCTGTGGTCAGTACCGTCGAGCTCCCCCAGGAAAGCCCTAAATCGAGTACTGGAGCCGGCCCTGGAATAAAAGTTTGATACGAATGCGCGGGATTCAATAATTAAATAATTAATTATTAGTAGTTATTCTTGAAGCATAAGGCAAATAATAAACCGTTGTGTAATAATTTACGTGTATAGATGCCCCTTCTACGTAGATAATATGATAAACCGTTGTGTAATAATTTAGCGTTGTGTAATAATTTACCCAATAATACTTTAACGATTGTTCAAGTTGCAAAAGTACCTTCCTATCAACCAAATTCAAAAGATCCATCATTTTGGTTTATTAGGTATTTTCAATATTGAAGGTTTGGAATCGAGCACGAAAAATTTTTTTAACCCCCCCCCCCCCCCCCTCAAAATTTTATGGTTTCTGTTTTATGGTATGCAGAATCCGAAAATGGAATAAAAAAAATTCTGTCCGTCCGCCGTACGCCAAACTTCGACATTTCTTTAGTTACCATGAACCAAAATTGATGAAATTTGGTTTGTAGGTCTCATTTGGGGTCAAATTGGTCCTCGAACCTCGGCGTTATTGGCAGTCATCTCTAAGGGGTGAAAAATTGGGGTTGAAATCTCCAGGACGCCGTTAACTCGAAGTTTTTAACGTTTTTAAATAGTTCTTGCACTTGGAAGTATTTTGAGTTCACCCGCAGCATTGTACGTCCAGCCATTCGTTCACAGTACGGCCCCGAAGTTGACACCGACAGGCTTCATCAGCAGGAGGGTGGATAAAATGGTATACATTCAGCCCAGATATCATTGCTAGGGACGCAGCAACAACTGGGGACTGGCCCGAGATAATCAGTGCTAGGGAGCACCTGATTATAATCACGGGTGGCTTTATGAAGTGGGGTTGGTTGTTCTGTGATATTATTTCATTTGAAAAATGAAAGCTCTTTTGGATTTTGTTGATAGGTACTTTTGCAACTTGAACAAACGTTGAAGTATTATTGGTTAAATTATTACACAACTGTAAATTATCACATGGCGGTAATTGATTACAAAACGGTTTCCTGGAAGGAGCTCGAGGGTATTGACTACAGAAAACAGTGATTTACGCAGAAGGGGAATCTTAACAGGTAAATAATGAATAATTTGCAGCGTTTTTTGAGACCATCCGGACATTGGACGTCCAGCCGTTCGTTCACAATGAGCCCTTGAAGTTTGTCAAGTAAGTTTCGTCAAAATGACCGTGAATGAAACGGTGTACATCCAGCCCAGATGTCATTGCTAGGAGACACCTGAATATAATATTACGCTTGTCTGCAGAAAATAGTTTTTCCGGGATATTATTTCATTTGAAGAATGATTTTCATTTTGGATTTTGTTGATCGGTACTTTTCAACTTGAACAAACTTAATGCTTCATGAATAGCAACAAATAATAAATTATTGATAGAATTCTTGAATCCCGCGCATTATTATGATAATTCCCGTGCTGGCTTCTGTTCTCGATTTAGGGCTTTCCTGGGGGGAGCTCAAGGGTAGGTACACTACAGAAAACAGTGATCTACGCAGAAGGGGCATCTACACAGGTACCTTGTCAATAATAATTAATCTGCTGTAATAATTTGCAGCGTTTTCATTGTAATTATACGGTCGTTCGAATTCGAATTTTAACAGTCTCGCAACAGCGTTGATCCGAAACGATGACGATCCTTAGTTTTATTAGCGTTGCCGCTGGATGTCGAAATTTCTGATTTCCCTCCGACGTGATGCAAATCGGCGAGTCATTAGAACATTATACCTGCGAGAAGGAGTTGCGCGAAGAACCACCACAATGGATCCCCCTCATTAAAGGTCAGCAATAGAAACTCGTTGCAATTTTAATTGATGGATCTTTTGGCCAGAATGGAATTGTTTTGCAGTGAACCTAATGAATTCGACTATGAATCCAACTACTCTTGGGCAGAATAGGGTATAAATGGGTTTTTCGGAAAGAAGATCTGCTCATTTTACTACACAAATCTCGATTAGTTGATGTCCAACGTACTGGCAAACTACTAGCAAACCACTGACCGGTAAGAATTACAGTTTTTCTGCTACTAATAACTACATCTAGGTACGTAGGTAGCTGATCACCGTATTTTCGAGTATTGACATCCTCGCCTACTGGGTTGCAGTCCCCAAAATTGTATAGCAGTATGTTCAATGTTTTGATATTTTAATCTTAATGTCAACAGTCTGATGCTTCTGCTGGATATAATTATTATTTCATCCACTCGATTCGTTCCTTGAGTTTTTCGTTTGAGCCATCTAGTTGAAGGAGCTAGCCCCCCATCTATTCCCGGGAAGGTTATATTGCGTTTGAATGCAGGCTGGTATGAATGGAGGTAATATTGACTGAATTGAAAAACCTCCTAATGAGGCGAGACGCGAGAATATACATTGTTCCTTATTTAAAACCAGTCGATAAATAAACCTGTCAATGATTGTGTGGATTTCGGTTAATCGCTATAGGTACTCCGTGAACGGAATGTTTGCACAGTCAACAGTTATATTCTCGCAGTTGCACTAAAATCAAAGCCTCAAGATCTCATTCGTACAATAATAAATTTTAGTTGGGCCTCCTGGCACTCTAGTTAGACCGAGTACTACTTGACCGCTAAGTTTTCATTCTAACCGGCATCATACAGAGAGGTTCTAAACCGTGCAATATAGTACAAAAATATATATCGACTGTGTTGAAGAGCAAGTACGTATTAAGTAAGTAGTGGGACACCTCGCTCGATTTCAGACACTCCAGAAATTGCTCCCTCGATCATGATTCGAGCTGGTTGTCACCCCCTAAAGAATATGAATTAGTCGTATGGCTCTTCAGTCAACACCAATGTACTGCAATACCCTCATCATGTCATCATGTTTCACCGCGTCACACGTCATAGACATAGGATCGATCTTATACACTTTTGCGCAGAAATCTGAAACGCGTGGGAGAAGCTGCGTGTGAAACTATTGCACGATTTTTCAAATATCTCTGTAATAAGTCATAGCTGCCTGTCTGTATCCAGCTGTAAATCACTCTCAAATGAATAAGCGCGTTTCGTGAATTTTTTCTAAGATTATTATATTACCAATAAACGAACGATTTTACTTCGACCGACAAGTGACAACTTATAGGTAATTCCAGAAACGTACAAGAATACAGTTCCACAATACAAAGTGGAGCTTGGTCACATTAAGCATTATCAAAGCAGCAACCAGTGTATTATACTCGTATTATCCACTACAGGTTCCTGCATAGATGTACATGTAGATTCATCCGAGAGAGACACACGCACTTATATCGAAGGAGAACCACCTGCTTGTCTCAAATTGATCGACAACTGAATTATGATTTGTTTGCTGATTAGAGGTTCTATTGTTCGGGGTAGGTCATCAAACAAGGACACTCATACCCCTCATTATTGATCGTAGACAAACAAAGAGTTCAAGGATATTATGTTTGCTATCACCAAGTTTTCATTGCTTTTTGGCTACTATGTAGCTCTATTCGGGGTTAAATAACAGCATCACTGAACATTCATTACCAATCATGAAACCATTAGGTTTTAATATTATCTACTAATTAGACCAGGAAGTGCTCAAATTATTTGAGGTCCAGAGGCCCACAGGATGAATGACTGAAGTACCTACCCAAATACGTATAGTTACGGGAGAATAAATTTCGCTTGGAATGGGATTTATTATTTATTTTATCTAATTATTTGTTTAGTTGCGTAATTACAAGACACAATAAGTATAATATTACATGTACATAAAAAACTTACTCCTCAAAAAATTAAACTGCTAGAAATTAAAGATTATATACCTCGCAACTTATTGTTGGGCTAAACGCCACAGGCCTATCGAGATGAGAGTAGGAGTCCTACTCGTATCTCGATACGCAGGCCCGAAGCACCCAACAAGAATTGTCGTCCTTTTAGAAACAAAAACAAAAACAAAAAACAAAAACGAAATTAGGAGTTAATTATTCATTTTTACACTTCAGATACTTACGAATATAATGTTGTATTTTTAAACATTACGGGTACATGCATTTTCAGGAGGTTCAACATCTAACCAGACAAAAATTTTCTTGTTATAAATTAACCTTGAAAACATGCTGGGAGTTCTTAGTTCTGCATTCACGGGGCGTGCTGAAATACATAAAATATACAGCGGACTTTTAGTGGTGAGGGTAAGAGTGGGTTTAGGCACCACATACTTGCCCTCTAACCTGAGGTGGGTTGGGTAATTATGAATCACGATGTCATTGACCATAGTTGGATTGCTGTGAAAAAGCAGCAGCAGCAGGGATTTGATGAAAAGCTGGCGTGGTGTAAATGTTTTCGTTTGCACCACCGGTTTCATATCTTTCAGCCCTCTATGTGTGAAGTTCGATCTCGAAATGTTCTGTGATATAATGGTGAGCTAGTTAGGATTCAACATTTTACAAGGCAAATAGTGACATATTTAGGTACATAATACATGAAGGTAAAAACAATAACGCTGCGAATTATTACACAAAGGTGCTGTGAATTATTACATCATTTTCTTGTATAGGTAGGTACCTCTTCTGGGAAGATCACTGATTTCCCTGTTAGTGTAAAGCCCCGATTTAGTAGGGTCGTTTTTTGCAATATGTATATCTACCAGCGGCATAGATATATACTGCTACGTAGTATATAATATATATCTATGACGCAGCACACACGCGGGCGCGCGCGACCAAAATGCCAGCTAGAGTCGAAATACTTATAAGCTGTCTCTAACGTTCGGCAAAGTTGCATCGACATGCATTTTCCTGTAACCCGCCTTTTCGGCCCTACGAACCCCTCACCAAGTTATTTAGGTTTATTATTTTCAGTAATAAACTTTTGGAATTGACCATGAAAAAAAATAAAAATTAACTCCCCCCCCCCCCCCCCTCAAACTTTCAACTTTTAAGTTTCAAGAGACGTGGAGTACGAATATGGAATAAAAATTTTCCGTCCGTCCGCCGTACACCGTCCGCGGCTTTTTCCTTAGTTCCCATCAACCAAAATTCACGAAACTTGGTGTATGGGTCCAGTTTGGGCTCTAGTTGATCCTCGAAGCTCGGCGTTACTGTAACGCAACTCTTAAGGGGTGAAAAATAGGCGTTGAAATGTACAGAGTTTCCCGTAAAGAGCAGGGTGAATGGTGAATGCACAGGCACCAAGCTGTGTTGAGAGCGCACATCACTGGTCCCTCGGGCAGCTGGTCGATATAGCTCTTGTGGTTTAACTGACAGACTGATTCGCCAAAGTTCTCGAGATCGAAACCCTACCGGGACTGAATATTTTTTCATTCCACATCAACATTTCCCGTAAGAAATTCATTATTTTTGTTTCTTTTTGCCATTTTAGCTACTTTTTGTTATCGACAGAATTATTTTAGCAACATCCAACACGTGATTTAGATAGGTACCTAGTAACGAGTACGGGGTTAGGTACTAACCTACGGAGGGTCTGCGATCTACATAATATGTATAGAATAGTGCATAATATTATGTTATGTAGAAGGGTTATCTATATAGAGAGCTGTGATCTGTAACAGGAGGGTATTCTGTACAAAATAATAAACCGTTATGTAGGGATTTGCAGCGTTTTTGAAACTCTTACGGTCGCTGAACCTAAGAAGTACCCTCGACATATTCCCAGATTTTCATATTCCCAAATAAACCATCGTGTAATAATTTCCAGCAGAAGGATTTCGTTAGGAGTAAGTTGGATTTGAGGCCCTATGCTCCTAATAAGGTGTGATGATAATTATTGAGCGCAACAGTCTCGTTGATACCACCGTACGCTGTTCCCCGGATTGAACTATACTGTCAGCAGCTGCTTTTCGCTTGATAGTTTCTCTAACAAAACCCAGTTTGTGGCACTGAGCGACGCATCCACCTGCATCCCGGACAATTAGAGAGGCGAGAGGTTGCACTCCACTAACACATTTCTAGAAACCTTATCTCCCCTTTGGGAATCCAGTGGGGAATCTAAAGGGACCCGTCGATGGCCCTGTTTCAGATGGATTTTCCATGTAAACAACCACATGCCGAGGCGCCACAGTTCTAATCGACCTCTGGAGATAGTTTAGCTGTACCTCCGCCACATAAAACGATTGTTCCTTTAACACTTCAGGCCGTCAAACGGTTTTCGAATGAAGTTTAATCCAATCAGGTCCCAGCTACGGACTACTCATCGGCAAAGTGGGATTGGGATCCCTGCCTGTTCCCTAGTCCCATCGCCTCCTTTTCATCGTTCATTAAGTTGTAGGATTTCGGGATCGTTCACACGATTGAATTTCATCAAGAATTTCGGAGGGAATCCCGTTTGCGCATACGCATACAACAATTCGGGTAGAATACTGATGAAACTCACCATTGTGTAGCCTGTAGTCCTTCAATGGATATATACAATTTTGGGAACTTTATAATAATCGCTCTCTCACCTAAATCACCCAGTGAATATAAAACCTTGAAAATATAACCAAGTAGTGCTTGCACAATAATACAGTTTGTTCTTAAAGGAAATGTCTAACCATATTAATATACGGCTCCTAAACGGCCCTTACGAACTTAGTGGAGGATGTCAACAATTTTCGAGTGTTTTAGGGTGAAAAAAACAAAAAAAAACAGAGAATGTTTAAATTGAAAAACTGCTTGGAAGCGCTTTCATAGAAAAATAAATTCTGCGTCAAATAAAATTTTGACGAATTTTGCCTCGTCAAAGTTGAATTTTGATGCTTCATCGAGAATTTTCAAAATACTGAAATTCAACATTTGTCGAGGTCAAAAATGAATAGTATTGACCTGAGACTTCCAGTGGTCTTGAATTTCTGTTTTCCTAAATTATCCAACTTTAACCTCTGTAGGGTACGTTGAAATTATATCAATAACATTGCTGCCTCAAAACAGTTTTGATTTCAAGTTTTCGAAATTTGTCATACAAATTTGAAATATATCAAAAACTGTTACCAAATTCCTTGAGGGCCCGTTGCCGTCTCGTTAGACGCAGATTTTTATTTGCTACGCGTTCATTTTTAATGTTTTTTTATTGGAGCGTTTCTTTCGGTGTTCCTTGGCCACTAACATCCAACATCCAGTGATGCAGGATGACCGTGATAGCGATCTATGAATGACTTTTAGCTGTTTTTGGCGATTTTCGGTTATTGGAAAATACACCTATGTATTCGCTCAGCAAAACATTTTTATAACACCCCCTCAAAATTTTTTCTTTTACGTTTCAAGGCGTAGATTCCAAAAATGCAATGTCCAAATTCGTTCTTTCGCACACAGGTTCCATTCGGGCCCTAGTTGTGTCCCGAAACTTTGCAGCCCGATCGGAATATACCCAAGGGTGTTATGGGTGAAAAATGGGGGTAAAAATAGGGTTTCTTGATGTTTCGGTAACATGAGCTTGTGAGGTATCGTTTTCCATGTTTTTTCAGGACGAGGAGACCGAATATGAAGTCCATTTTGTCAAAGAACGGAAAATTGAGGTTCTAACGAAGTTGCAGCCTTAAATGTATGTTAAAATGTTGTCTAAAATCGTCGTTCTTCCGCACACAGCTTGGACCCCCATTTGGGAATACATTTACACATTTGACTCCTTGTAATGCTCCGAAGCTCAGCAGTTCGAATACACCCCGTGGTGTTACGGGTGAGAAACGGTGCAAAGTCCTAGCCACATGGGTTTATTATCCTATTGGACATACCTACAGAAATTATGGCTGTTCATTTATTGTTTCTTTCATGTGCAATAATTGAAATAGTTATTTTTTATTGTTTTCAGCAATGTTGGCCCCAAAAACACGAATTACGCTTTTTTTTTGGTTTATTATTTTCAATAATGAAACCTTGAAACAAGCATGGAAAAAATCATTTTTAACCCCCCCCCCCCCCCGCAAAATTTGATAGTTTCCGTTTCAAGGTATGTAGAATGCGAAAATGCAATAAAAAACTATGCAAATTATTGAGCACCAGTTTATTACTTACCTGTATAGATGCCCCTTCTGCGTAGATCACTGTTTTCTGTGGCCCAGGAAAGCCCTAAATCGAGTACTGGAGCCGGCCCGGGAAATAAAGTTTCATACAAATGCGCGGGAATCAGTAATTCTATCATTAATTATTTTTAGTCATTCATGAAGCGTTAGGTAAATAATAAACCGTTGTGCAATAATTTACCTGAATAGATGGCCCTTTGCGTGTGTATAGTATCATAAACCGGTATGTAATAATTTGCCGTTGTGTAATAATTTACCCAATAATACTTCAGCGTTTGCTCAATCGACAAAAGTACCTATCAGTAAAATCCAAAAGAGCCAATATTTTTCTAATGAAGTATAATATCACAGAACATCAACTCGACTTCATACTCCGTGATTATAATCAGGTGCTCCCTAGCAATCTCGGGCCGATTCCCGATTGTTGCCGCGTCACTAGCGATGATATCTGGGCTGAATGTATATAATTTCATCCATCCTCCTGTTGATGAAGCCTGTCGGTGCAAATGTCTGGGCCTTACTGTGAACGAACGGCTGGACGTACAATGCTCCGGGTGATCTCAAAAAACTCCAAAGTTCGAGAATTACCTATTTAAAAACGTAAAAAAATTCGAGATAACGGCGTCCTGGAGATTTCAACCCCTATTTTTAACCCTTTAGAGACGACTGACAGTAACGCCGAGCTTCGAGAACCAACTAGACCCCGAGCGGAACCTGTAAACCGAATTTCATCGATTGTTTTTCATGGTAACTAACAGAAGTGCTAAGTACGGCGTACGGCGTTAATTTTTAGGTCAACATCCAAATTTGACTCAAAGTTATTACCTCAAAGTTACGTTCTTTTGGAAAGTACCTCGCGACCTGACGTTTATGGATCCCTGTCTCAAACCACCCACGTAGTTATACAGACATTAAACTCGAGCGATTCTCAGACCGGGAGCAACAAAATACGAATCCAATCAGAGCCCACACTCTCCACGTACTTTTTTGTTTTTGTTTTTGCTTTTTTTGGTGCACGGTTTCGAGTTTAAGACAATTTGGAGCGAATGTGGGTGTAGTTACAAGACCCTGGAGAATATCACGGGGTTATTATACCTGTATTCCTGTTACACGCATTCGCGGATCGTGTTCTTCAGCCCTCCACTTCTAACGACCCTAACAGGGATATTGATGAAGGGGACTTTGTAGTATTTGGGCTCTCATTACCGAACTGGACAAGGTGCCTGCCTCCGCCCTTGTGTTTGCATAAAGTTAAATTAGATTGGGGTTCAACCATTAGGTCGAAAGGGGGGGGGGGGGGAGGGGGGTGCGGTCATCCAATTAATTTTTATAATTAATTACCTACCCCAAAATTTAGGTAGGTACCTATACAGTAGATCTGGATGTGGCAGTGATAGCTAAACAATTAGGGAGATGTCATGTATCAAAGGGGTAACCTTAATATCGATCAGTAGGTAAGTTCTCAATTTTTCTCCACCCAAGGAAAGTTGGGAACGTATTGTGACACCAGTAGGACTTGAACCTGCAACCCTGTCGTTTGCGGACACAGTAAACTGACAAACAATTTAGCTTTGATGCCAAATCGTTCGATATGTCTCAGTCACTTTTTTATTGAAATAACCAATTTGCACATTTTTGTGTGTAATGGAGAGTATCGACGCGTGTTATTGTTGAGGCTCGTTTGAAAACCGTGTACTACGTCGTATTGTAGTCTCGCCTTTCATATTATGGCCTATTGTTCAAGGATTTGTTGATTGAGTAGGTACCTGTAAATCATATTGCGCAGGTATCGGGTCATGCTCAAGCGAGTGGTCGTCTTTGATGCGAAGGAGCACTGAAAGTTGCACATTGCCCGTATTTATTGGGAGGACTTGAACGGGATACGCGATTCTGAGAACTTTGACACCAACCGCATTGCCCTACGAGAAGTAGTTCTTTTTCTATGCTTTTTTAAACGTTTCCGGTAATCTTGACGTCACAGTCGGCTGGGAGGGTCCCGCCCAGCCGAGGGATGTGTCATGACGTCAGAATTACTGGTATATTTGAAAAGTCATAGAAATAAAACTACTTATCTTAGACAGTGCTGTTGGTGGTAAAATTCTCAGGATGGAATCTACTTTAATTTAAAAAGTCTGACAAGTTGGGTGGGCAGTATAGCTTCCTCACTTATTGTAACATGGACGTGCAGAATCAATTGGTAAAAAAAGATGCGTCAAAATGATTGAACAGCAATAAATAGAGCAGTAATACCTAACGTGCATAATAGGATCAAACATTTCAATATTTTTCCACATTTCATGTTCACGCATGCGCAGAGAAAGTTACAGTCGATTCCAATGAAATTCATACGGAACTGTCAAAGTACTATTCCTGATCGACCCTCCAAGTTTGAACTCATTTCAGCGATATTTAAGGGAGTTATAGGCGTTTCAGTATTTCACGTTTGCGCATGCGCAGACGAAAGTTACGGTGCGATTTCAATGATCTTGATAAGGGATCATCTGCGATCCAACCTGCAAAATTTCAGCTCCCTACGACTATTCTTCGCGTAGTTAACAGCGCTACACGGAAATGGTCAACATTTCATGTTCGCGCATGCGCAGACGAAAGTTATTGTACGATGCCAATGAAACTCGTATGGAACTATCAAAGTATTATTCCTGATCGAGCCTCCAAGTTTGAACTCATTTCAACGATGTTTAAGGTAGTCATGGGCGTTTCAAGTATTTCACATTTGCGCATGCGCAGGCGAAAGTAATCTTTCAATGACTTTGGTGTGGGACCATCTGTGGCCCAACCCGCGCCGACCCTCCAAATTTCTACCATATTTCAGGTACTAGTTATGGGCGTTACAAGGAATTACCACAGACAGACAGACCCCAAAAAATGTTGCTCAATGTCAGAAACGCAAAATGGTACCTAGTAGACATTTTCATTCTGGAGGACATAAATTTTTTTACTCAGTCGCGGATCCAAGGCTTCCCTACCTTCGGTAGTGAGAAAGCGAAAAATAAAATAGTGCGCATGCCCCATTCCGCCAGTCCCTTATACCAGCGAAAAATCGATGCTAATCTACGTACTGGACTCCGCCAACATCCTCAGTTCTATGTTAATGAAATCCATCCACGTCCTCAGCTTTATGCTGTTGATTTCCACCAAGTCAAAGCGAAATGTTTACTTGGTACTTACTTCTATCGCGATGTAAACACCCTCTGATGGCGATCGCTTACTGTGCGGGCTCAGTGCGGGTTCAGCTTGCAGTGGTAGGCACCTGCTTAATGAGAAAGAAGATGGAGTGTGTAATGAATCATGTAATGAAGCAAAGTGGCATCCTATCCCTTATAATCGAGGATTTCGTGTTTCGAATGCACCAGACAATGACCACAGAAGAAATTAAGTTTACTTGCTGTTTAGGTTATTACTATGCTGGTTTAATGTAAGCTTTACGGATATGTCAAAAATTGTGTTCATTGCCTGTGCACTGAGACAGTGAGGAAAATTAGTACTTGGGAAACCGAGACACTGGCGGAGATCAATGTTTCTTCCACATACATCTTGGCGCAGTTCACTTCTTCTTCGGCAGGTAACAGACCATTTTGGCGGAGTTCTATACCAGCCGGCTACAACTCTTTATCTTCCTGAAGCTTCTATAATGCACGGAAAACGCTTATTTACTAAGCTGTGAACGTCTCCTTTCGATTTTTTGGTTGGCTGCCATGTTTAATCACGTATCTCATACGGTACATCAATACATTTCTGAATGTATTGGGGTTCTCGAGGGATTATGTGAGACCTAAAAACGAAATATACGCTAGGTATCAGTTGGCAATTAGATACCAGCAGCCGTGAGTTGCGTGGACGCCATCGACACATTGCCTTTCACAGGAAAGTGGAATTTTGTGCTTTCTGACAAATTCCTGGGAAAGGAATGTTTCCTAACTTTCTGTGTCTACTATTGCTACTGTACTGATGTAATTTAGCTGAATTGGCATCATAGCTTTACCAAAGAAAGATGGAGAGGCTGCTGGGGTGTAGCAAAAGTCGGTATCTTTTTGATTTTCCCATAACTTTATTAAAAATAGGTATATTTACATAAAATTTTCGTCATTATGTAGGAAAACATCTCCGATTTAGGTATGGAAGATAATATCGGGCATATGGCCACCCCTAGCCCGATGACAAGCGTCTACTCCCTCCAAGAAATTTTGCATGACTCGCCCGCAGAGCAGCTGGTCGACATCGGCGATCTTCTCCCGGATTTCTTCCTTCAGTTCCTTGACGGTCCTGGGTTTATTCTCGTAGACCTTGGACTTCATGTAACCCCAAAGTAAGAAATCCAAAGGAGTTAGGTCACAAGACCTGGGAGGCCAGTTCCGAGTCCCGTTTCTCGAGATGATTCGGTCTTGAAAAGTTTCGCGCAATAAACTCATTGTCGCCCTTGAAGTGAGGCAAGTTGCGCCGCCTTGCTGGAACCAAATGCTGTCAGTGACGATGTCAGATTGTTCCAATTCAGGAATTAAAAAATCTGTTAGCATTTGTCTATACCGTTCCCCATTGACGGTGACAGCATTTCCACTGTCATCTTCAAAGAAGTACGGCCCAATAACTCCTCCGCTCCAAAATCCACACCACACTGTCACTCTTTGTGGATGCAATTGGTGTTCCTATGTCTCCTGAGGGTTCTCCAATCCCCAGAACCTACAGTTTTGCTTGTTTACAAAACCACTTAGGTAAATGAAAGTGAGCTTCATCACTGAAAATTATTCGTCAATGAAAATCCGGATCATTGCGTTTCGTGGCCCTGAACCATTTGGCGTTTGGCGTTTGGTCGGTTTCAATTGTTGGTTGGTTTCAATTCTTGAACAAGTTGAATTGTGTAAGGAAGCAGGTGTAAATCCTGTTTCAGAATACGATGAATAGTCCTGGGTGAGATACCCAGTTGCTGAGCACGTCTACGAACAGATTTAGTCGGGCTTGCCAAGACGTTATAAAACATGACCTCTTTGTTAATTTCGCTTCGAATTTCGCGAGGACGTCTACTGCGTTTTTAATCAAGTAACGATCTAGTGGCCTCAAATTTTCTTAGAGTTTCCGCACAGCAGCTGCTGTAGGTGCTTCCTGGCGACTTCGCGAAGTTTCCCACGGTCACAGCAACACTTTCACCAGATCGGTAATGAGTTCTTCTTCTTCTTCTTCTCTTCTGTGATTATTTGTCCAGACTGCGTGCCATGTTTGGACATGGATTGAGTTCTGATTACCAACAAACGTTGCTCCTTAGTTAACGTTGCCATGGTCACTGAAATGTTTGGATCACAAAAATTGTCCGGCAATCGGAGTGATAAGACTATGGAAAACAGATAGCAACATTGGTGCCAACCGGCCCGCAAAAAAATACCGTACAAATTAAAAAGAAACGCTGCAAATCCCTGCACAACGGTTTATTATTTTGTATAGAATACCCTTCTGTTACAGATCACAGCTCTATGTATAGATAACCCGTCTATATAATATGATATGTACTATTCTATACATATTATGTAGATCGCAGACCCTCCGTAGGTTAGTACCTAACCCCGTACTCGTTACTAGGTACCTACCTAAATCACGAGTTAAATGTTGCTAAAATAATTCTGCCGATGACAAGCAGTACCTAACAAAAAGAAACACATATTTATAATGAAGTTCTGAAAAGAAATTGTTGATGAGGAGTGAAAAAAGTTGCAAAAGTACCTACCAACAAACTCCAGCCCCTTCTACGTAGATGGTATAATGAACCGTTGTGTAATAATTTACCGTTGAGTAATGATTTACCGTAGTAATAATTTACCCATCAATAATACTTCAACGTTTGTTCAAGTTTCACTACCTACCAACAAACTCCAAAAGAGCCATAATTTTTCAAATGAAATAATATCACAGAACAACCAACTCGACTTCATACTCCGCCAATATAATCAGGTGATCCCTACCAATGATTGGCCGTATTCACAAATTCCTATTGTGGGCGCGTCTCTGGTTACGAGATTTGGTTTGAATTGTATACAATTTCATTCACACTGGAGTCGAAAATGCCTGTCGGTGCAAATTTCGGGGCCTTACTGTGAACGAACGGCTGGACGTACGACGCTCCGGATGGTCTTAAAAAAATCGCAAGTTCAAGAACTATTTAAAACCGTAAAAATATTTACGTAAAAAAAATGGTATAGGCGTTTTGAAAATTTCAACCCCTATTTTGAACCCCTTAGAGATGACTCACAGTAACGTCGAGCTTCGAGGACCAACTAGACAGCGAACGGAACCTATAACCCGAATTTCATCAATTTTCTTTCATGGTAACTAAGAAAAGTGGCCCGTACGGCGTACGGCGTACGGCGGACAGACAGAAATATTTTTATTGCAGTTTTGGATTCTACATACCTTGAAACGTAAACCATCAAATTTTGAGGGGGGGGGGGGGGGGGGTAAGAATTTTTTTTTTCATGCTCGATTCCAATGGTTCATTATTGAAAATAATAAACCAATACCAACTTTTGCTCAATGGTCGACTGATTCGAAGTGTATCCGGTGTGACCTAATGTTGACTTAGAGGATCGGCAACCTTTGCAAAATGATCCTTCTTCGTGCACGATTCGCAGGCTGCCTCTTTGGCTGGACAGTGACAACCGCTGGACGATGAGTAATTGTGATGTATTATGTACCTACTTTTATTGATTGCAGTTTCCTAATCAGACTGTTTCTTCAAGCTTCTTGCATACTTAAACCTACTGCGACTGCATGTCGATTACAAAGCAAGCCAGTACCAATCTAATGAACGTTGCGGCATGTGATTCATTTGTGGACCAAATCTATAATATATTTATTCTTATTATGTGCATAATCCATTTTCAAGGGGATTGAATGGACTTATTCATCATAATAATTATGAATGCACAAATCAAATTGCTTAAAATTAACTGAATCTGCCAACCAATCTTCGGATTGATTACTAAAGAAGAAGAGGGGTTTTGCAGAACTGCCACACAACCAAACCCACATTTACTTCGCCCTGATGCTCACATTTACTTCAAGAAGGCGCTAGGTTATGAAATTCAAGAATGTACCAATTAGTAACCAAAGTATAATAAACTGAACGAAATAAAAATATCGAAAGATTCTCCGAGATGGTTTGAACGATGTCGTTCATCCTAAATATTGGTACCTAACATAGGTATCTATATGTCTTTCTTTCATTACCTACTTTGAGAGATATTTTCGCAGTTTCGCTGTGATTAAAAATTATCATTCTGAGTTTATATTCCGTCAGTTTAATGGGGGTCATTTTGCTCTCTCAAAAACAAAGGTGTTGGAACGAAAAAAACGCTGCAAATATATTATAACAACGGTTTATTATTTTTCTGTATTCTGCGCAGATCAATGTTTTCTGTAGTTTTAAATTCTGATGGTCGCTGAACCTAAGTTAGGGCCCTTGACATATTCCCAAATTTTCACATTAATTTGGATGACCGGATTTATTCAACCGATAAGTACTGATCAAATGTTTGGGGAGTCTCAGAGTGAAGGTCTCCGAAAGTTTAATGAGTGCCTATTGCGATCAGACCGGCAGTAGCTTCTGCGCATGCGCGAACAACAAATTCAGTGTCTAATCCAGTCGTAGAAATTCCGTATTGGTTTTTGAGAAAAAGTCAGTGGTGGGTCACATGCGGAAAAACTTGGGTTTTCACGCAATGGCAAGCAACGCTTAGCATCATCCGATCGGACGCGGGTTAGGATGGAGAAATATTGATTCTCAACCTCAAAATACTGGGATTGTCACGTTGTTGCTGTTATTGTTTTTATTGCACAACCTTAACAAGGTATTGCAACGTCATGATCAATCAATCGGTATAAATCAGGCCCAGATATCATCGTTAGGGAGCATCTGATTATAATCACTGATGACTGTATGAAGTCGAGTTGGTTGTTCTGTGATATTATTCAATTTGAAAAATGAATGGCTCTTTTGGATTTTGGTGAATGGTACTTTTGAAACTTTAACAACTGCTGAAGTATTATTGGTGGGTAAATTATTACACAATGGTAAGTTATTACACAACGGTAAATTATTACACTACGGTAAATTGTTTCATAACGGTAAATTATTACACAACGGTAAATTATACCATCAAAGTAGAAGGTGCTGGATTTTGTTGATAGGTACTTTTGCAACTCGAACAACCGTTGAAGTATTACTGATGGGCAAATTATTACACAGCGGTAAGTTATTAAACAGCGGTTCATTGTACTATCTTATACTATACAGGTAAATTATTACAAAACGGTTTATTATTTTCCTTATGCTTCAAGAATAACTACCTACTAATAATTAATTATTGAATTATTGAATCCCGCGCATTTGTACGTAGGAATCTTTAACGGGGCCGGCTCCAGTACTCGATTTAGGGCTTTCCTTGGGGCAGCTCTAGGGTACTGCTCATAGAAAACAGTATATCTACGCAGAAGGGGCTATACCTATACAGGTAAATAATAAACCTTTGTGTAATAATTTGCAGCGTTTTCAGGTTCAGAATAGTAGAGAATACTTCCTCCACTGATACCGGGCGAAGCTCAAAACTCCATAAATCCGCGACATATAATCGCCAATTTCAATGAGAATCATAAGTTTTTCCGCATCTGCGGACTATTTTCTCCTTCAATAATCTATAGCTTCAGTAACTAGACCATAACTAAAGAGATTTCAAAATGAACCATTAAAATATTTGGTACCTCAGTAATGAAAAATGAAGAATGTCATTATTTTGATCATAAAATTTACGGTGGAAAATTTTCTAAGTTTCAGGCTAGTGAATAAACACAAAAGAAATAATTTTGTAAGTAAATCGATTCGATTTAACAACCCTTTCATATTATAGCTCTCGCGACAAGATATTACGACTGAACTAACCGTTTTGATCCTCCTCGCCACTACATGACGTTTTGCCCGTAAATTGTTGCTCAACTAGACTGCGAACGGGGCAAGACAATTGCGAATAGAGACATGAAGGTTGGAAAATAGATTTGCAACGCATCTCAAATTTTGACAGGCCAACGGATTTTTGTGTAATGGTACCACACCTTGGCGCTGTCGTAACGCCAAAAGCTTAACCGTGGATTTCGATGGGATTCCCCCGTCTAAATTTCGGATCATAAACCCCATTTGAGGTATTTTACTCTTGAACGGACACATTTGTACGCACAGTGTGACAGTTGCTTCAAACTGCGCACGAGTCCTATCTGGTGTTTGACACTTGAGTAATATGTGGTTTGTTTGGAGACTTCCGTGTGCAGTAAATGAACCCACGCTCCCAGCTTAGGTCTATTCCCAACGTGACTAAACCTCGTATCCTCGGCCTCCTTAGTCGAAGGGGGCTGCTGGAAATCGTCCTGAAACCCCTCGCACGGAAATTGACGTATAAATAATCGATTAGTTTGCCACTCCAATTAATTCCGTCTCCCCATTAGCCGTAGAACCTATCGATTGCTCTTACCCGGCTAGGCCCCGAGTGCAGCTCCCCACAACGCCAAACAGGTACAATCCAGCCACAGGCATTCTGTTCGGGAGGGTGGGACACCATTGCAAAGCTTGAAGGAGAAGCAATTTGGCGTGAAGCCATCCTGATCTTGTCCTCACCCTCCTCTATAACTTGTAATTGGTTGAAACTGTTCGGATTAGCCGTTTAGGGCGTCTCAACTTCGTAATATCCACACATTCGACACGCCCGCGTCACTGGGTCCTCCGACTTTAATTCACTTCGGTTACGGGTTCCGGGACGTGAACGTCGATAGTAGTTTGCTAATCATTCGCCCTCCCAGACAAGGTATTTGCATGAACTCAACTTGGCCTTTGTTACAAATAATTAAGTTGAGCTACAGTTGCATTTAACCCCCTTTCAATTCGAATTTCCCACGTCTTGGCGGAGTTGAGAGCTTAGCTTGTTACCCTTCATCAAAGGATGGAAGCCTCTCATCCAGTTCGCTGACTTAGATTCACCTCCTCTTTATTTCTGTATGATTCGGATGAAGGGTAAACTATGATTTAAGAGTAGGTACTTGCTATGAAAATTACCCGCCCTTTGTGCGGAGAAGGCGGGCGAAATTAAATGAACTGGAGTTAGATGGCTGTGACAGGTCGTGAAAAGTCGTAAGTAGTAAAAATGTTATTGTGAGCCAGTAGGTTGGCGTACGACATGGCGGGTGAGTTGGATGAGGATAGGGCTGGATGAGGATGAAGTTGGATCAAGTTTGGATGAAGGATGTGCTCCGTAGGTGTCTTTTGCTAACCCCCCGCGGTTTTCACCACAGCAGGTGCTAGAGGTAATGGCGCCCCGCGATTTTCACCACAGCAGAGGCCAAGAGGAAGAAAGCAAATACCACACGGTTTTCACCACAGCGAGTATTCAAGAGGGAGCACCCCACGGTTTTCACCACAGCAGGTGGGAGGAAGGTTCGGAGAGGGAGAGAGTGAGAGGTCGAGAGAGAGAGAGAGAGAAGTCATAAGTCGGAGAGTGGTCGGTCGAATGAGGAGCTGGGCCGGCCGGGCTGTTTATAAAGGGCCCTTTCCACCAGTCCTCCTTCCACAATCGGCCGTTATGACCGTCCAGGGGCGATGGCGGTTGACGGAAGGGACCCTTTCCCTACTTTCCCCTTGGCGTCACCCAGCTCGTCTTTCCCTTCGTTTATTTGGTTAAATCTTTCCATATTATATAGGAGTGGATGTAGAGATTTGAGGGGAACCACGACGTATGATGTAACTGAAAAATAAATAAAGAAGAAATGGTTTAATCATCATCCACCGCATATTTAATCTTGGACGTTGAATTTGCTGCTTTACTGCTTGAATATTTCTTGAATGAACGTGAGTCGGGATTTACTGTATTTGACCTCAGAATCGCATTCAGCACCGTCGAAAACCCTGCATCCCAATTCTGAGCTCCGAAATCCGAGTAGTTTGGCGGGAATAAGCCAAAGAAAAATACACTGCCAAGGACATGGATTCAGATTAATTAATGGAATTATTTAACTGTTATTTAATAATAAGGGTACCTAGGAAATTCGAAGTTAGTATTCATGTTTTAGATAAAGTAATTAGTCCACGTACATAGAAATGAGAACGCAAGGAGTCCCTATCAAATTTCAACTTCTCAGGGCGAACAGGAGAGAATTTAGCACATCAGCTGAGCAGGGTGCGGAGCCCGTCATTTCATTCGTCAACGCAGAGGCCCTTCCAGGTTTATTAATAGTTCTATGGTCTGGAATGCTCGACGTTTGGAATGTAGGTACGCGGTGCCAGTGCCACGCCAGTGCCGATTCAATCATATGAATGTCGTACGGGACCTCTAGGGACCTTACCCTCATCATCCCTGAAAATCTGACCAAAATCCATTCAAAATTTATGGAGTTGACCGTAACAAGAAAATCCCATTAGCGCCTGCGTAGTGGCTACCGTTGATTCGATCATGATGAAACTGATAGGAGACCATCTAGCGCTAAACCCACACAATTCCTGAAAATTTAATTGAAATCAGATAAAAATTGTGGAAGTTATGGCTGTGGCAAGGAAATGTGGACAGACAGACACTAAACCAAATTTGTCGTGCCCACGTGCGGGAGCGAGAGGGCAATACCACCCTGATGACGTCGCACGCTTTTTCCTTCCCCACTTCCGTTCATTTGATTTCTACAATTTTCCATGCTAGAAATTTTATGGCGATTGCGTATTTTCGCACTACCCTTGGTTACCCGGTATGCGGGTTTAATGCATAACCCGAATCTTTGAGAAGAATCCTCCTTCTCGGACCCTTAAAAAGTAATAAAAAACTGAAAGACCACTGAATCATAATCCTTGTACCTACTCTGTATTTTGACCTTTTCTATTCTTTGTTTCTATCCTTGCTTAATGCTTCAACTTTCCTAGATGCTACACTTTGTCTTCCATATCTTATATATAATTTGTGTAAAAATATCCATATGTAGGGACTGTTTTATTAATAGGTACTTTATAATATATTAAATAATATAATAATTTATCTTGTATAGTTATTATGTCACACATGACGATCAGAGAAGAAACTCATCTCTCTGCCAAGGGCTATGCCCACATAGGGGATTAGTTTCTGCATACATTAGAAGTTTTTTTCAATTCCATTATAATTTTTTATTAGTACTATATTTCATTGTATTTATAAATATGAAATAAAATAAGGTAAGTACCTATATTTAAAAAATAAAAAAATCCGACCCATCATATAGCACGTTTTTTGAAATCTCTCCGTTAGCCCTACGATTTGAAAGAATTAAATTTTTTTTAAATGCACGTCCATTCCTCATTGCCTGGCTGGCTTTCCTGGGGGAAGTGCGAGGGTATTGACCACAGAAAACAGTGATATTCGCAGAACGGGCATATATGGAAAATGATAAACCCTTGTGTAAAAATTTGCAACGTTTTCTGTTTGTCTCGTTAAAACCTCACCTCTACTTCTGCAAAAATCGCATTCTCATCTCCACCTCAGTTTTCAAAGACAACTCAGATTTCAACAACGTGACATTGACCTACTTTACTTATTGGTAGAGGTGGGTTTTGGGCCACAAAAACAGGAGAAAAGTGCGGTTTAAACGTCAAAAAGAGTTTTAACGCTCATGCGACCTAGCTGAAGCCGTACATCAAGATTTGATCATGTTCAAGCGAAAATAATACAAATTCTAACAACTTACCCTCAAACTGACGTCTTCAGGATAATAAGCCTGAAACTAAAATACGGTAACTGCTCCGCGGATGTAAGATATCCTGACGTTAGAAGTAAAGTGTTGACGAAGGCCTTTCAAAACCCCAACACAACGACGGTTTCACGCACTCCCGGGTCCCTGTAATTAAATAAGGGAAGAGCCGCGGGACAAGGGTTTGCTCTTAGCGAGTCATCCGAGTCGGAGGCTTCTAAACCTCCCAAACGCTCACAGACCTCCGGGCGACCTTGCGTACAAATAAGGGATCGTGTAAAGAATGTGTCTGCGGGAGAGGTGTTTTTGTTGTCAAAGGCTGCAGATAAGCCAATGAACGATCAAGTGTTTTTACCCAAGGACTGTTTATACTATGGTTGTAGGTAGGCTGTAGCTCGTATTGTAAAAGATGATTGGGATGTGTACAAATATGTACTTTTATAAATTTTCTGTATAAACGTGCGCAAATATGTACTTTTATAAATCAACTACTTGTACTGCCCTCCAAATTAATAAAGCCGTAGACTCGATTTTTTCCAATTTACAGATTTTGGTATGGCTGGATTTGTATCCCAGACCGGTGTTCATTCATTGGAACAGTGAACTTAATTTATGGTCATCAGGACAGTACTGTTTTTCTTTGTTGTATCCCTCTCATAGTTGTCTGAATTCGTCAGGCGGTAACGTTTTTCAATTTTGTGATGAGCGCCAAAAGCTTCGAGCGATCGACGGTAGGTGGCTTCCACATCGCGGTAAGTCGTACTTTACAAAGAAAAATTAAGGTACTGTTTTTATCTTTGGGAAAAGTGTTACGGGGTGGGGAGGTCGGGTAGAGCAAAGATGGTTTTGATCGGGGTTCCCCCCCCCATTTCGGTGAGAAACGTGTTTAACAAATGATTGTGGTGTTTTTTTTTTTTTTTTTTTTTTTTTTTTTAGCATGGTAAAACTATTGCCAATGTTCCCGATCAGTGTTCAGACTAGTGTGGTCGGTGAAATATCTAAAGAGCGGCTGTCCTGTAACGGCTCTATGGTAGGGATGGGATATCGATATCGATATTATCGAAACAGCGACATTTTGCTTCCGATATGTGATATTTTTATATCGATATATTCTCTTCGATAATATCAGATTATCTTTTTTTTTTTGTAATGAGAAAAATCCTCAAATTTGGTTTTGAACTTTTGAGAGTAAGGAATGAACTCGAATGTGGAGATATTTCATTTTCACAACATGTAAGTTGGTATAAAACGACCTGTTTATTATTTGAACAAAACTTCATAACTACCTGATTGATTTTCACATGGTTGTATGTAGGTTCAAAGCAAATCGAATGCCTACCACAGTTTGAATAGAACTTTACAAATTATTGCATTTTTATATTATGTATGAAGTTACGAAACAATCTAATCTAATTTGAACTAACAAAGTCTAATTTGAACTAAGTAACTAACCTTTGGACTAATTATGAAATCCGAATCCGAATCATAAATAGTGATGGCGTGTATTTCTCCGTCTACTGACCTCGGCTTACAGAACGCCAACCCAATTTTAATATAATAATGTGTGGCTTAGGTTTATTAATTATTTAATTTGGTACTTCAATTTCTTTCGGTATCTCTTTCGATTACATCGGATATCGATATTTTTCATCCGATATTATCGATCGATTTGGTTTATATTTTCAATAATGAACCATTGGAATCGAGCACGAAAAAAAATTCTAACCCCCCCTCAAAATTTGATGGCTTACGTTTCAAGGTATGTAGAATCCGAAAATGCAATGAAAAATTTTGTCTGTCCGCCGCACGCCGTACTGGCCACTTTTCTTAGTTACCATGAAACAAAATTGATGAAATTCGGGTTATAGGTTCCGTTCGGGGTCTAGTTGGTCCTCGAAGCTCGACGTTACTGTCAGTCATCTCTAAGGGGGTTAAAATAGGGGTTGAAATTTTCAGAACGCCGTAGCTCGGCAACTTTCGATAGAAGGGTATGGTTTTTTTAAACATTATTAAATTTGTCGAGCTGAAAAATTGTTTGAGCATTGTACGTACAGCCGTTCGTGTGCACCAAAAAGCTTCGTCAACACGATCGTGAATCAAACTGTATAACCGAATATGAGCAATTCCGGGGAATTTTCGATAGCTTATTTCAAAAGTATTCCCCTTGGCATTGTCAAAGAAATCATGGTATTTCAAAAGTACGGTTTCCCAACTGTCCCCTAGTGGTCTGATGTCTGCAGTTGTCCTGCCGAAGCAGCAGTGTTGTTGGTTGGCATCAATAGTTGCCCGCCCACTTCCAACACTTGAATAATCTTTTATTTCGAATTTTGCATTAGCAGCAACCAAAAATCCGAACGAACCAGGCCATTTTTGGTTTATTATTTTCAATAATGAACCTTTGGAATCGACCATGAAATTGTTTACCCCCCCCCCCCCCCAATTTGATGGTTGCCGTCTCAAGGTCCCTACATAGAATCCGAAAATGGAATAAAACATATTCTGTCCTTCGCCGTCCGCCGTACTTTGCACTTTCTTTAGCTGCCATGAACCAAAATTAATGAAATTTTGTTTGTTAGTTCCCATTTGGGGTCTAGGAAGCTCGGCGTTACTGTCAGTCATTTCTAATGGGACAAAAATTGGGGTTGAAATTTCCAGAACGCCGTAGCTCGAGAACTTTGAGTAGAAGGGTATAATTTGTTTGCGTTGTTAAATTGATCTCGAACTTGAAGATTGTTTGAGACCACCCGAGCATTCTAAGTCCAGCCGTTCGTTTGCACCGAAAAACTTCGTCAACATGATCGTGAGCGAAACGGTATCAATCCGGCCCAGATATCACTACTAGTGAACACCTGATTGTAATCACGCATGGCTGTATGAAATCGAGTTGGTTGTTATGTGATATTATTTATTCAGATGAATGATGGTTATTTTGGATTTTGTTGATAGTTGCTTTTGTAACAACAAACGTTATCTATGCTTCAATAACAACAAATAATAATGAATGATAGAACTATTGAATCCATGGCATATTTTAGGAAACTGTAAGCTAGGCCTAACCATATGAGGCATCTATCTATACAAGAAAATAATAGACCATTTTAATCATTTGCAGCGTTTTTAGTAATTTTCCACTTGTTTGTATTGCAGGTATTGCCTGTTTCTCAGGAATTTCGGTTTTTACATAAATATTGAGAATCTACGATCCAAATTTTGAAGTTCAGAACAACTGGCGTTGATTGTGGTATCAATCATAAATGACCAATCATTCCGTCAGCTCAAAAATTCGAATACTAGGAATTATAAATGCATGTAATTGTAAGCTTTAGTATTAAATACTACTTTAGAATTGCAATCTAATGTCATATATTGACTATACAGCCCTGAAAGGGGTTTATTAAACCATATGTAAATTTACAATTTATAGCTTAAAACTTCAGCCACCCTATCATGAATAAATTATTATTCTCAACAAACAAAGATATTCGCACCATATTTTATATTTGGAATATGGGCTGGAATACTAGCAGTTATAAATACTAGGAATACTAGGAGTTATAAATACTAGGAATACTAGGAGTTATAAATACTGGAATACTAGGAATTATAAATGCATGTAATTGTAAGCTTTAGTATTAAATACTACTTTAGAATTGCAATCTAAAGTCATATATTGACTATACAGCCCTGAAAGGGTGTTTATGACTTATAATACCTATGAGATAATTTATTACCACTCGGTCGTTATAAAATCAACAATAGTATAAATCCATTACACGGCTACCTCAATATAGAATTTTCAAAGTTTTCATTTCACATTTTTATAAATCGCATAACCTTGCACATTTGGTTAACGTGCTGTTAATTTAATAGATGAATAAATCACTCATTATTGTTTTTACCCTATTTGACATCACAAAATCTTGGAGAATTTTGGTTATTTCAACTACTTACTGTATTGGTTCATCCTGATGATAGATAATGGAAGTCATGATTTTTCTGATTTATGATGCTACTAAGATTAAAGAGGGTGTACGGGGGTCGAACCATATGTAAATTTACAATTTATAGCTTAAAACTTCAGCCACCCTATCATGAATAAATGATTATTCCCAACAGACCATAAAGATATTGGCACCCTATATTTTATATTTGGAATATGGGCTGGAATACTATGAATGGAGACCGCGATGGTAACGGGAAGCACCTTACAGTGGCCGTGACGCCTGCCTTCGAAGGTTCGAAGGATCCTGATGTCCTTTGAATCCAGGGAATTTCGGGAAGGGAAAATCCCTGAACAACGGAGGGAAATCAGTGGAACCTCCCAGTTCATGCAGGCCGTGAAGTGCGACTCCATAAATCAGGGAAAGTCCATCCTGAGGGGAGGTCTGGTGCGTTCGGCGGAAGGTGCGGCGTTGCGGGGTCCTGGCTTATGTTAATGGTGGCGATAACAATGGGATTGATGACCGTTTGATATATTATGCCCAGGACCCCGGACGAAGTACAGGGGGTCATCGTCGCGACGGAATCGCCCACAGATAGGAATTTCGAGCGTGAGTTGAGGTACCACTTTGCACCCATTATTTCGAATATATATCACAACTATTGTATCCTAGGTGTTGATTGCACAGGAATCTATTAACCAGCAAGCTGAATGTGAGTGTTGTGTTTGGCAAGCTTATCTGGGGTTACTGGAGGTACTGAATCCGTTTTTCGGGTCGAACGTTCGGGCCCCGCGCATCCTCTTTAATCTTAGTAGCGGTCATAAATCAGAAAAATCATGACTTCCATTATCTATCATCACGATGAACCACTACAGTAAGTAGTTGAAATAGCCAAAATTCTCCAAGGTTTTAAGATGTCAAATAGAGTAAAAACAATAATGAGTGATTTATTCATTTAATAAATTAACAGCACGCTAACCAAATGTGCAAGGTTATGCGATTTATAAAAATGTGAAATGAAGACTTTGAAAATTCTATATTGAGGTAGCCCTGTAATGGATTTATACTGTTGTTGATTTTATAACGACCGAGGGGTAATGAATTATCTCATAGGTATTATAAGTCATAAACCTCCTGTGATGAATTTAAAATTGGTTCATCACGGTGGCGTGAGGAAATGCGCAGGCGGTTATCACCGACATCTACGATCTTTTGGGAGAGTGAAAAGGTGGAGGTGAGTGATAGAATTTTGCCCAGGCGGCGGATATCCACCGACATCTAGGATCTTTTGAAGAAGGAGGTTTTGTCTAGGCGGCGGATATCCACCGACATCTAGGATCTTTTAAGAGAGGAAGAGAGAGAGAGAGCAAGGTAGAGGAGAGAAGAGAGAGCTGGTTAGAGGAAGTGTCGAATGAAGCTAAAGCCCCAGGATCCAGGGTTTTATAGGAAATGGAGGCCTCTCCCTCCAACCCCCTGTTAGGGGTTGGTGGTGGGGTCCCAGGTTGTGTACCCTGGGTTCTGTGGCTTGTCTCCCCACTCATTTGTTTATTGACGGAAACTTAACTTTAGCGTTTGGATATTGGTGAGAACTTAAATTAGAGGAGTGTTCCCGGGAGGGACTCACGACACCTCCTTTGTTCCAGTATAACAAATTTACTGGTAGAACACACTATCAGGTGCATACACTCTGAGCCATACTGGTTGTCACTTTTTAATGACGCCCCTTAGAAGCTTGATGGAATTGTCTATTTCGTATTTCGGTTGGAAGGGATAGAACGCTGCCCCCCCCCCCCCACCCCCCTCATTGTTTTCTGATTTCTAGTGGTGGGGGGGGGGGAACCATAGGTTTGTGTGTGTGTGTGCGCGCGCGCGCACAAAGTTGTATCCGATGCCCAGGCCACAATTTTCAAGCGAGGTCCATAATTTTTTTTTATTCGACTCAGTTTTGGGTTTAGTTCTGCACTGCGTCGTCAGAATTTCAAAATTCACTTCACAGGGAGGTAGGTAATATGGAAACTGTAAGCGATGCCCAGCCCACAATTTTCAACCCATTTGCGTGGTTCTTTTTCTGTACAATAAAGTTTTCGGTCTAATTATGATTACGTCGCCGAAATTTCTAAATTCATTTCAGGAGTGGGCGTAATGGAGGGGTAGTATTGAAAAAAAAAATCTACTGCATGTGATGCCCAGACCACAATTCGCACCCTATTTGCATACAAAGAAAGAGGAGTTAGTGAATTGAAACATTATAGAAACACGTTTGTTTTCCTATTCATTATTGAATGGATGTTATTGCACATTCTTCGTCAGCTACTTTCAAGAATAATGAACTCCTGTTTCTTTTCACTAATTTTCACTAACTCCTCTTTTCAAACATATTATTAAGTAATGCACGCATTACAGGGGCGCCCTTTTTGGTGGTGCATTGTTCAATCAAACGGTGTATGAATGGACCCCCCCCCCCCACGCCAACCAATCACGATAACAAATGTTTATCACTATTACATTATAAAATGGTATCAATATTATATATGATTGTAAAATTGCTCGCTATACATTTGATTAAATCCGTTCCTAAATTTTGTAGCTGTCGTAGTGCACAGCTAGACCCAAAATTGAGTCAAACTTCGCAAAACGGTTGAGACTTGGGAACGCAGTTTCAATATCCCCCCCACCCCCCGTTCATGCGTGACAGGGGTTGTCAAATAAAGAAAAACCAATTAATCAAGCCCACTGTTTAATATATTCTCAAAATAATTGTGAGTTTGTGAATAAATAATTTGCCAACTTATTCAAGTACCTACGGAGCTCCGGTGAAATTATATCTACAAGATAAATATAAGATATTTTCTTTAGAAAAGCTAAGTGTTTGAGGTTGCGAAAAATATTTAAACGGTCAATTTGGAACGAACTGACCGGGTGATGACGTCACTCGAAGTTGGTGAAGGTCCACGTTGCACAGTATCCAACACTTGAAACAGCCAAGGTAGGGAAAAGAGCCGAATTTGAAAATCAGCATATACGATGCTGCAGTACCGGACGCTGAATGTCGTCGTACGTAAGATGATGGATGATGTATGATGTATGGTTATGATGTATGATATGTGCTGCCTCCAGGTACCCTGAATATATTTCGATGTAGTATGGAGTTACACGCAGAGGTTGATGAGTTGAAACCAGTCTCGTGAGGTGTGATGGCCGCAGAGAATCCAAAATATACGAATTTTAAATTCAAAGGGACAAACTGAAAATTATTGTTCGTTAAATCAAACGAGAGGAGCTTGGTATAGTGATGGGATCGTATGCGAACGAATCGTGGACAGAGTATGAAGTTGAGTTGGTTGTTCTGTGATATTATTTCATTTGAATAATGGTGGCTCTTTTGGAGTTTGTTGCTAGGTAGTGAAACTTGAACAAACATTGAAGTATTATTGATGGGTAAAATTATTACACAATGGTAAATTATTACACAACGGTTAATTATACCATCTACGTAGAAGGGGCTGGAGTTTGTTGGTAGGTACTTTTGCAACTTTTTTCACTCCACATCAACAATTTCCCTTTAGAACTTCATTATTTGCGTTTCTTTTTGCCATTTTAGTTACCTACTGTTTGTCATCGAAAGAATTGTTTTAGAAACATTTAAATCGTGATTTAGGTAGGTACACAGAGCTGTGATCTGTAACAGAAGGGTATTCTGTACAAAATAATAAACCGTTGTGCAGGGATTTGCAGCGTTTTTTTTTTTTTTTTACTGACGATTGGACAACATACTTACCTATTATCAGGCGCAATGCTGGCCATCAAGTTTATTATCATGCTAGGCCATCGGTGTAGGAAGTCACCAATTTGAGGCGGGTAACAAACGGTACTGTTCGGAGTTTTAATAGAAGAAACTTTGACATCCAGTGAGAAGACTCGTGGCAATTATCTCTTCAGTTTCTGACCAAATTTTCAGTCAAGTCCATCTTCCCGTCCAATGTAACTTCTGCCAAACAGAGCTTCAACGGTCTATACCCCCCACCCATTCCCTCCCTCCCTCCGATATACCGAGAAACTTGCAAACGAATCGGTCACCCTCGACCAGATGGTCGGGCAACTCACAAGTTCAAGAAGTAACTTGTTTCCGACTCGAGAAGATTCCTTCAAGACCCCAGGGTGAGGGCTCGACCCCAACTCTTCAGCCGTTTTAATAGAACCTAGTTATACAAGTTGAAACGAAGGAAATTCCTTTGGAAACTGCCGGGAGAGGAAACAGTTGACCGAGGAAACAGTTGACCAACAAGAAATCAATTTGGCCATTCCCATCGTCCCAAGGACTCGGGAAGAGGGTTTGAGAAGTTGAGAAGCTTGACGCGGTAGACGCTTCGGTCCCAGAGGCGGACTCTAGCAAAGCATTCCAAGACGTTGTCCAGAAAGATGCCGAGAGTGGACGAGCTGAAGGGGGATTTTATGTGTTCCATGCCTTTTCACATTACAAGAACCTCTTTCAACCGAGTCTTCATCCATGTTCGTTTTTTTCTTTCTTTTTTTTTCTTATAATGATACGTGAATTAGTTTTATTTATTTATAGGGAGCTCTCCTCTCTTTCCGTAAGATTTGTTGTCAAACAAGCGGAGTTCCCGTCTTGGACATTCCGTTCCCAACCGCCCAACATTCTTTCATGGTTCGAGTCGGACCTTCTATTGGAAACCGGATGTAATTCAGCGACGTTCATCTTGTCACGCTATTTCATTGATTCACTTCCAATTGATCTGTATTGTACACATTCTGCACTCCTGTTCTGCAGAGTGGAATCGACGGAAAGTAGTTAGGTACTAATACTAATGATTAAATTGGTCAACATGCAGCCGCACCAAGTCTATCGGAGTAAGTGGGAAATTGAGATTAGGTATAATTACGTAACAAAGAGGTACGACCGGAGCATTCTACAACCATTTATTCGTTCGCAATATTTTTATGGCGATACTCAGTTCATGTGGCATCATCAACATGAGCGTGAATCAAACGGTGCAGCCCAGTTATCGGTGACAGGGTATGGCTGATGCAAACCACACATGGCTGAACGATGTCGAGTATCTTATTCCTTAAAGCTTTTCATGCCCCACGGAAGAAAGTAGAATAAATGATTTTGGGGTGATTCATCAGGGCCCTTGATATTTCTGATATAGATGATACTACAGCAATCCTAGTTAAGGGTAAAACTTGGGAATCAGTCATTGATAACGCGTCAGAAACGCTAAATTTAGTGAGCAAATGGTTATCCAATAGTTACCTAACCCTAAATACAATGAAAATAAAAATGTTAAAAAAAATTACATAACGTAATGAATCTAAAACTTTACTTTTGCGTCCTTCGCAATGTATCACAGCAACGCTGTCCTGTCCATGTGATCACACCGGTATAATATACAGAACAACATAAATACGAGTATCTGGGGGTAATCTTGGACCAAGATCTAAATTGGCGTCCACATATTGAATATTTACGTGCACAGTTAGCTTCAGAAATTCGTTTATATATTCTATGCCATTCGAAATAATACTTCCTCGAGAAGTACTCAAGCAGATAGGTACAGACTACAGCGTGATTCAATCTGTCCTTCAATTCGGCATCATACTAAGGTGGACTTATGTAACCCCTCTCATTAAAATTGTCGTCCTGACAACAAAAAATTTTGAAAATCGTGCACTTGTTGACTCCGTCAAATGAAGCGTACGATGTGGCAAAAGTCTGTCAGCTATTTACAAAATCCCTGCACAACGGTTTATTATTTTGTATAGAATACCCTTCTGTTACAGATCACAGCTCTATGTATAGATAACCCGTCTATATAATATGATATGTACTATTCTATTATATGCATATTATGTAGATCGCAGACACTCCGTAGGTTAGTACCTAACCCCGTACTCGTTACTAGGTACCTACCTAAATCACGAGTTAAATGTTGCTAAAATAATTCTGCCGATGACAAACAGTACCTAACAAAAAGAAACACACATAATGAAGTTCTGAAAAGAAATTGTTGATGAGGAGTGAAAAATGTTGCAAAAGTACCTACCAACAAACTCCAGCCCCTTCTACGTAGATGGTATAATTTACCGTTCTGTAATAATTTACCGTTGAGTAATGATTTACCGTAGTAATAATTTACCCATCAATAATACTTCAACGTTTGTTCAAGTTTCACTACCTACCAACAAACTCCAATAGAGCCATCATTTTTCAAATTAAATAATATCACAGAACAACCAACTCGACTTCATACTCCGCCAATATAATCAGGTGATCCCTACCAATGATTGGCCGTATTCACAAATTCCTATTGTGGGCGCGTCTCTGGTTACGAGATTTGGTTTGGATTGTATACAATTTCATTCACACTGGAGTCGAAAATGCCTGTCGGTGCAAACTTCGGGGCCTTACTGTGAACGAACGGCTGGACGTACGATGCTCCGGATGGTCTTAAAAAACTCGCAAGTTCAAGAACTATTTAAAACCGTAAAAATATTTACGTAAAAAAATTGTATAGGCGTTTTGAAAATTTCAACCCCTATTTTGAACCCCTTAGAGATGACTCACAGTAACGTCGAGCTTCGAGGACCAACTAGACGCCGAACGGAACCTATAACCCGAATTTCATCAATTTTTTTTCATGGTAACTAAGAAAAGTGGCCCGTACGGCGTACGGCGTACGGCGTACGGCGGACAGACAGAAATATTTTTATTGCAGTTTTGGATTCTACATATCTTGAAACGTAAACCATCAAATTTTGAGGGGGGGTAAGAATTTTTTTTTTCATGCTCGATTCCAATGGTTCATTATTGAAAACCTAGCACTTTTCTGTCACAAGAGTGCAACCATGAGGAGTGCGCGTGAAATTAATTACCAACGAGATTCATCGTTTCGTGCGGTAATATTGTTGTGCCGAGGCCTCGTATTCAGCAGACCACACACAGCCCTTTATATACATTGCACATGGTACATAAAATTCTAGATCCTAACGTAATGCACCCAGAAAGTTTCTCTTGGAGCAAAACCAATCCATGGTGCTAAATTAGTTAGTGAAGCTGGTCACCAAAATCTATAAAATGTAGTGAGTAATACTTATACATTTAGTGCATTATAGTCCCTGAGCAAATAGTTACCTAGTACGTGGTACCTCAATGCTAACAGTTGGTAACTATGTTAATTTAGCACTTACTTATGTTTACTCAGCGCTCTCCGTAGCACCTAGATAGTACCTATCATTAACTGTTATTTCTACAACATTTTAGGCATTTTAATTGTATGAAAACTCACCAAACTCGTCGTCACAGGTCACAGGCCTCTAGTCGACCTGCGACGTGGAAAATTCTTGTTACTTATTGTTGGATAATATTTTTATGTGTTTATGTACGATATTATATTGCTCAATTTAAAAATAAATTAGCAATTTAAATCTTAAAGTAATTTAGAAGATTTAGGTATAATCATGTTGGTAAGAACTCCTTGTTTGATCTGGTAATTCATGAGCTCACCAGAGCTCTCTACATCACAAGAAATATACAAATTCCAATTATTATTTTTGTAGCAGGTTTCAGTATGTTACATATTTTATATCAATTTGTGACTAATTTATGTATGGTTAGGCCTTCCATCATACTAGGTTGACATCAAATATACTATATTCCATTTGCATTACCTACCTACTGTAACGGTTGCAACTATCATAATTCAATCCGAATGTCAACAACCAGAGCATAAACATTGAAAGCAGTATTATAAGTATAGAAACAATATTCATAAAACTACGTCAATACGACCCCAGGATGTCCGTACAAGAGTTAAATTGTTGTTCACCCGAGTTGTATTGAATAATTAGATTCACTGCACGAATCGAGCCGTTTCGAAAAGTAATTTTCAGCATCTCAATAACTCACTGACTCCGAAGGAAGTGTGGGACGGCCTCTCGTGGGTGTCTTTACCTTTCGTTTATCAATTATATGATAATTATCTCAAAAGTGCATTGTTCTCAGGAATTATAATTGTTGTGTGTGACGGGATAAGCCGTTGTATCGTTAATGTCGCCGGCTATAATGATTATTTGGCTGATTATTACTTTTCTGTGTATATTTAGTTAGAGCCATATTGTTTTTCACATCTGTTGTGAAACGCAGTAATCGGTTGTGGGACTCGAAATGATTTTAAGTCGGATGAACTGCCCAACGCAGTTAAACCTGCTAAAACCCTTGCAGTATTTTAAAATGAGACAAGAAATTGTCTGGAAAATTGTCAAGTTAACAGCGCAATACCTGTATTATTGTCATATAATAAAGAATAAAATTTAAACAAATTATAGACAACACTAAAATATCCTGAAGAAAAATGTTGGAAATTATTGCAATATGCACGTTTTCGCTTATCTTGTACTTGATCGAAAACTGAGAGAAATGCCTAGACAGGTCATTTAGCCAAATCGTAAATAACTGGGAAATCTAGACTTAAGCACAATTTGTAAACTGCTTAGAAATATGTGTACAAAACTGCATTTGTTTTTGTGAATAAGTAAATGAATGAATAAGTAAATGAATTGACGCGTATCAGTTCACGAATCCCTCGGCTGACGAAGAAATAGTTGACAACGTATCGACGTAAAACGATTCGAAAAGCTTGGAATAAATATCGAAAATGCGTCCAGAAAATCCGCTGACGTGTCAAATTGAAAGTTTCTGTTGACTGAGTGAAATTCAATTTAAAATTTAATTCGTTTGGGGTTGCAGCTGAGAAAACCGATTATTCCAGTCGATTATTGAGTTTCCTCCTCTGAAACCTTACGTTGCATACACTAATACGGCCACTGATGTAACAATCTCATGGTTTATTACGCACGTTGTTGGTCATGTCAGAATAAATGTTAGCACGGAAAGCTTGAGTACGTACTTACTTTGGACACGTCATACCCATCCCTACTCTATACGAGTATGAATTGGCGTTGGCAGACTGGTGCTTGTGCAGAGGAGGACAGGTTCCGGTTCCCTATTTCGGTTTGCCGTGGATGAAATACATTCTGTGCAGTAGGTCTCCAACGATAACGCGCTTATTGAATATAATGGAAGAAAAGCTCAAGGAAATCAAAATACAATGAAACCAATATTATTGTAGCTTTGGTTTATTATTTTCAATAATACATTGCTGGATTTGAACATTTTTAAAAACATTTCATTCCCCCCCCCCCCCCCCCTCGAAATTTTATGGTTTGCGTTTCGAGGCACTTAGAATCCTATTTAGAATTAGAATCTAATCTATCTAATCCATCCTAATCCATCTAATCTATCCTATTAGAATCTTATTTACTTTCTCTCCGTACGCGGCACTTTTTTATTTACCGTGAACCAAAACAAATGAATGAAATTTGGTTTATTAATTGGAAATAGGTGTCATTAGGAGTCTATAGTTGGTCCGCAAAGCTCAGTTACTGTCAGTCATCTCTAAGGGGTTCAAAATAGGAGTTGAAATTTTCAAAATGCCGTAACTCGAAAACTTTACCGTTGGGTTTTATGACGTTTTTAAATTGATTCAGAAATTGAGGGTTGTTTGAGAACAGCGCTAATTGATTCTTTAGACACGGAGCACTGTACGTCCAGCCGTTCGTTCACGTTTGAACCGAAAAGCCTCGTCAACATGAGTGTGAATCATACGGTGTATATATCCAGCCAGATATTATGTACATTTGCTAGGGACCAGCTGATTATAATCACACATGGCTTTATGAAATCGAGTTTGTTGCTGTGTTTCATGAAAAAAGATGGTTATTTTGAATTTTGCAGGTAGAAGGTACTTTTTTAACTAATTTTTTGATAGGGACAAGTTTGTTATTTACGGCCAACGAATCGCCCAAATCTGGCAAAACGTCAAGGGTCTTGCTTAGGGTCAGCGACCGTCGGAATTCTTGAAATGCCGGGGTTCGTGGGGCCGAAATGGCGGGTTACAGGAGACGGGGTCTGTGGAAAAATACTGACCATAGAAAAAAGTGATCTACACAGAAGGGGCATCTATACAGGAAAATAAGAAACCATTCTGCATTATTTTGCAGCGTTTTTCTATAGTAATTAGGCTTGCTGTACGTTATCAGTCCGTTCATTAAAACAACCAAGTACTGACACGTCCAACAGCTGGAGAGTATACCCCTAGCCATAGTGGGACATTGCTCCTCCCAGATCCCAGTGACATTCAAGGGAAACGACAAGGCGAGAAGTGAAAATTACGTCTGACTGTCAAATTCCTCGTGTTTTGGTTCGTAACTCGAACGAGAATATTCGGCTAAACTTCGTCACCGTTCAAATCTGAACACACTCGACTTGAATGGCGCCTAAATAGCCAAAACACTGTCCAGGGCTAGGGAATAATTCGGAAGGTATTACTTGTATTGGGAATGCCCTTCCCAAACCTTTGTCCAACCGTCAAGGGATTTTCTACTAGTAATTGGCTACTGATATATGCCGAAGCTTTCTCTCATTTGTCCGTGGTCCAGTTTTATACAACATGTTCTTTTGAACAGTCTCTACTTCGTATCCTATTTGGTCAGATTCGAACAAGTTTCTCATTTATGTTCCATTTTGAATAGAACTACCTCGGACGTTTCCAACAAGTCCCTTTCATTCAGAAGCGAGGCTAAGAAGCGAGAAGGCCATCGCCCTGACCTCAGGGTGCTGGGTGGCAGCTATCAGGATCTTCCCCCCTGGTGAAATTGTCCTGATCTCAAACTCTGATACAGTGCTGGAGGCGGCGTCGAAAGCAGTGACTCATATTTACATTCGTATCTGATGAAGATATTTGTCCGTGATGACCACCTATTTGTTTTACCGTTAGGTCCATTTATTAAATCCTAATCAAGAAAGTGCGGAATGAAAAATAGTTATGGTAAATCCACTCAAACGCGTGGTAACGGTGGTCGTTGTTTTGTCTGATGGCATCTGAACTCCTTTAACGTGCATACCCTTCTTAATCATAATACTTACGTTTGCGCTAGACAAAGCGAAATATCACGAGTATTTTTCATCAGCTACTTTCATCGTTATGGAACACATCTTCCAGTGCCTTGAAATAAATCAAGGCACCTGATATCAATAAATAAAACCTGTAATACTGTGGTCGCTTGTGGTTAGTAAAACTACCGGGGAATAAAACATTCGACTGGGAGACAAGAAGAAAGAAGAAAACGCTGCTAAATCCTTGCCACATGGGTTCCACCGGACATACAAAAACGTTAGCTATTAATTTATTGTTCCTTCCGTGTGTAATAATATTAAAATAGCTATTTTTAACGGTGTTTGCCAATTTTGGCCCCAAAACTCCAATTAGAGTCCTATTTTTGACAAACTGTCTTCGATCATTGAACTTATCTTGATTCACCATTCAGCTTGAAACATCGTCTGAAACGACTCACATCAATATTCATAAATGTACTGACTTACTTCGAACAATTTCTTTAAATTACTATTAAATTATTATTTCTTTAATTATTCCGGTTACCGCATTTACCCGATGTAGGTGTGCTAATTTTCGCTCAGTTAATTTTTGACAAGTACCACATTTAATACTTTAATTTATATTTTCTGTAACGTAATACACTTTTATGTCGATAAATGGCTTTAATTTGGGGGGGGGGGGGGGGGATTACATACCTACCGATGTATGAAAAATTATGTAATCCGTGGATGGATTTAGAATGCCCTAAAACTAGTATGCATGAAAAATCGTTGTCAAAAGTTCATGTTGTATGTAACGGTCTCAAAAATTGTAGACCGATTGCAATAGCGTAATATCTCTAAAAATGCATTAAGAAGCTGTCGGTGGATAAACTGTACATAAATCTCAACAACCAGCAACGTTTAATGTTCATAGGATAAAACGCTGCAAAGTCCTTGTCACTCGGTCCTTGTTCATTTATTGTTTCTTTCATGAGTAGTAATTGAAATAGTTATTTTAGGTGGTTTCCAACAGTTGGCCCCCAAAAACACGCTCTCGGCTCTTTTTTTCCCCAGATTATCTCTGAACACCGATAGTGCCATGTAATTGTCTTGATTCCCCTGCTAATACTACTTCTATACGAATTTATGGTGATTTCAGACAATTTCCCAGGTTTTTGACTCATAAAAAATGAATTTCGGGAACTTAACCTAGTTTAACCTCAATCCTTCACTCTTTGGTCAAAATCAACTTCATATTCGGTCTCTAACCCTAAAAAACATGGAAAACTATACATCACCAGCTCGTGTTCACTAAAACCTCAAAAAAACGCGAAAACCCCCATTTTTACACCCATTTTTCTCCCATAACACCCCTGGGTGTATTCCGATCCGGCTGCTGAGCTTCGGAGCACAACTAGGACCCAAATTTGTTCCCAAATGGGGACCATAACTGTGTGCGGAAGAACAACGATTTTAGACCAAAATTAACGTAAATTTAAGGCTGAAACTTCGTTAGAACCTCAATTTTCCACTCTTTGGTCAAAATCGACTTCATATTCGGTCTTCTCGTCCCCAAAAACATGGAAAACGATACCTCAAAAGCTCATGTTACTAAAACACAAAAAGTACCTGTTTTTATACACATTTTCACTCATAACACCGCTGGGTAAATTCCGATCGGCTGGAAAGTTTCCGGACACAACTTGGGCCCAAATGGAGCTCGTGTGCGAAAGAAAAATTTTTTAGACCGAAATTGAAATTGCATTTTTGGAATCTACCTACGCACCTTGAAACGTAAAACAAAAAAAAAATGGAGGGGGTGTTATAACAATTTTTGCCGAGCGAATACATAGGTGTATTATTCACGGGATAATGAACCAAAATTTTATAGTTTGGACATTTGCATGTTATTTTTCGTCGGGCAAAGTGTAATTGAATTTAACGAATCCGATAAATAGAAGACTCGAACTTCAAATTGCTACGGGATAATATCGACTTGGCTCACTATATTAATGAGGTCCTTTCACTTTATCAGGCTCATCCATCACTTCGTGAATACTGATTAGAAAGAAAACTGAAACCCGTAACAACTCGAGTCACGCGAATGTTATCCGGGTTTTTTTTCGGACTTCTGGGGAATGAATGCGAATACACCATTAATAATAATGGGATGTGATGAAACGTCATAAATACTGTCCATGTGGACATGCCAACGGTTTCAAACACGCTCAATCGTAACGAGGAGTGAATACCTACCAATAATTCCTCGATGTCTGTTTTAGGAGATTGGCCATTATAAAATTAAATATATCGAATGGGCAAGAAATATTAAGAGGGTCGCGGGAGGGGGGGGGGGGGGATTTTTCAGTAAGCTGTTGGTACTATTAGTTGGTAGTATATTTTAGACATCAATACAACAAGAAAAGTATGGTGAGCATCTCAAATAGGTATCGGACCCATGCTAGGTCTGTAAGGGCGTTACAGGATGTGAGGTACCTATACGTTCAAATTGTGGTGTACGGGGATTTGGGGTGGAGGAAACTGCCTTATTTTAATTGAATAACCGGGTGGTTATGGGTATCTACGAGTAAGTGGTCTGCTCAGAGTGAAATGTGAAGAATATTTTTTCCTGGGCTGCAATTTGAAATCAGAGATCATCAGGAACTGTAACAATCAACCGTTTTTGGTTTATTATTCTGTGAATAATAAACCTATGTATTCGCTCAGGAAAAAAGTTTTAGAACACCCCCTCAAATTATTTTTGTCCGTCCGCCGTGTCATGCATTACTACTTCATTTTCGGTCTAAAAAATTCGTTCTTTCGCACACAGGTCTCTGGTTGTGTCTCGAAACTCTGCATCCCGATCGGAATATACCCAGGGTTGTTATGGGTGAAAAATTGGTGTAAAAATAGGGTTGTTTTGTGTTTTAGTAAAATGAGGTTTTGAGGTAGCTTTTTCCGTGTTTTTTAGGACGAGAAGACCGAATAGGAAGTCGATTTTGACCAAAGAGTGAAGAACTGAGGTTGTAACGAAGGTTCAGTTCCAAAAATTGATTTTTTTATGAGTCAAAAACCTGGGAAATCGTCTGAAATCCCCATCAGTTTGTATAATGACACTAGAAAAACTGTCAACAGGTGAATTAAGACAATTAAATGGCACCATCAAAGATGATTTGGAAAAAAACAAAAAGGGGTCGTGGTTCGTGTTTTTGTGGGCCGAAATTGATGGAAACCATCAGAAATAACTATTTCAATTATTGCACATGAACGAAAAAATAAATGAACAGCCAACATTTCTGTAGGTATGTCCAATAGAATAATGAACCCATGTGACAAGGACTTCGCAGCGCTTTTTTATGGGTCAGTAACCTGGATAATTGTCTGAAATCATCATAATATTTGTATAATAACACTAGAAGTAGTATCAACAGGTGAATCAAGACAATTAAATGGCACTCTCAATGATCAAAGATAATTTGTAAAAAAAAAGAGCCTAATTCGTGTTTTTGAGAAACAACAAATGAACAGCCGACATTTCTGCAGGTATGTCCAATAGAATAATAATCCCATGTGACAAGGAATTCGTTTTTTATATGAGGTGGGTTGGAAGGAATTGATTATTGACAAATCAGTGCCTATTCGTTTGGTCCGATTTTTTGTTTTTGTTTTAATAAGCATTTATTTCATCATATAAACAAACAATACAAACAATTTAAATTGACAAAAAAATGCATCAGTTCCCTTTAAGATAAATCTTGAGCTGGGAACTGGAGCGTGTCATGTGCCTCGATTTATATTATATTAGTAAATTGTAATTTATCAAGTACTACAAATCAATAATAAAAATATTTTATAACTACAAAACGACATAAATTTCTATATATTTCACTTTTGTGCCAATTCAAATACAATATCTCATAATAAGCCAAAAAATAGTCCTTAATTAGTTTTTTAAAATTGTCTATAGGTAATTTTTATTTTCTAACGAGAATGAACAAGTGAATGACACACACATTTGAATGACAAGTGTGTTAAACTCACTGTTCGTTCGAATTTGTCGACCGTTTTGGTAGGTACACGGTTGCCCACTGAGTGAGGCAAAGAAGCAAAACCCGGAAGCACTTTTTTTTTGCAAAATTAACAAAATTAATACTAAGTGTACGTTCCAGCCCCAATAGGACATTATTGGCTGTTATCGATATACCTAACAGAAAACAAAAATACACTGCCAAGGTGATGGCACAGGAGCTTCCTCGTCACAATCAGAGTGACCCATTATAAAATAGAACAGACTCGGAAGCAAAATAACATAACATTACATTACATTACATTACATAACATTGCATAACGTTAAATATACATATTACATAACATTACATTACATAACATTACATTACATTACATAACATTACATAACATTACATGAAATATACATATTATACATAACATGACTTCCATAATACATTACGTCCATTATACATAACTAGCCTGACCGCTCGCTTCGCTCGCTATCCGAGATTCGCTGTACGCAGTATCGTGGAACCAACAAACGACGGAAAAATCCCATACCCTACCGGGTATTTGTGCCCAATTTTATCAAAATCCGTCAAGCCATACAGGAGTTGACCATGGTCGACCATATTTCCGCTATGGTCAGGGAATTAAAAATGCGCCTACGTTCAACTTGGGAGGCTACCGGATATTGGTGCCAAATTTGGTCGATATCCGTTGAGCAATTCGGGATTCGACCATGGAGGGGCCCATGGATGCGCTAAGGTCGACCGCGGGGGTAGTCCGAAAGGTCGATCGTAGATAGAATTTCACGTAGATTACGAATACGCGATAAAAAATAGGGGTTACCATTTCAATTAACGAAGTTGACCATGGTCGACCATAGTTCCGCTATGGTCAGGGAATTAAAAATGCGACGTTGCACAACTAGGGAGCCTACTGGATATTCGTGCCAAATTTGGTCGATATCCATCAAGCCATTCAGGAGTTGACCATGGTCGACCATAGTTCCGCTATGGTCAGGGAATTAAAAATGTGACGTTGCACAACTTGGGAGCCTACTGGATATTCGTGCCAAATTTGGTCGATATCCGTCGAGCCATTCAGGAGTTGACCATGGTCGACCATAGTTCCGCTATGGTCAGGGAATTGAAAATGCGACGTTGCACAACTTGGGAGCCTACTGGATATTCGTGCCAAATTTGGTCGATATCCGTCGAGCCGTTTGGCCGTGCATAGAAGGACAGACAGACAGACAGAGCGCATGCGCAGGGCGAACCGCTGGCTCTATCATGTTGAAATTTATATGGGACCTCAATGGGCCCTACCCGCTTAATCCCTGAGAATTACATTGAAATTGGGTGAAATCTTTGGTTACTACGGCTGTAACAAGGAAATTGAATCTATTTCACGCCAGCGCATGCGCAGAGCGCACCGAGGGTCCGATCATGCTGAAATTCATACTGGAACTCACTAGGCCTTGTCCAAACAACCCTTGAAAATTCGAGCGAAATTGAATCAAAATTGTGAAAGTTATGCGTGTTTGTTGAATTTAACGTTAGCGCATGCGCAGGGCGTACCGCTGGATCAATCATGTTGAAATTTGTATGGGACCTCAAGGGGCCTTATCCGCACCATCCCTCAAAATTTGAGCTGAATCAATTCAAAATCGTGGAAGTTATGGCTGTAACAAGGAAATGCGGAGAGACTCACAGACTCACAGACCGACAGACACGGAACCAAATTTGTTCAGTAGGCTTTGAAACGCAAAATGCAAGTGGAAATTTTGATTTCTGAAGACAAAAATTTTTTGGCTCACGAAAGTGAACACAAGGCTTCCGCTGCTTCGCAGACTCGGAAGCAATATCGTGTGCGACGCAACATACTTGTACCCTCGGTGGATTCAAAAGAAACGTGACGAAAATACTGTGGAATTACTACTGGTGGTTTGATAGATCGGCGCGGTGGACAGGGTCCTATGAAGAACGTAAATCATAAAGAGAACTACGAACGCGCAAGTTCTAATTCAAAAAACCATCACAATATTTACGAATCCCGCCCTGGGGCTAGTAAAACCCGTCTCATACATAATCAAAGCAACATAAACGCCCTTTTCCCTCCTTTTTTGGCCTCTTCCTTAGTCGGACCCAGGTTTTTCACCTCAACTGCATCTCACATTCTGAGCTTGGTATGAATAAAATTCGCATGTCTACCTACACGGCTTGTACCCCGCCCTGGGTGACAGTACTTCCATGTGATATATACCAGCTTTTACATGAAACTTTCAAACTACTGTGTCCCCACGACCTAAAGAAACTATTCCAACGCCACAACCAGCACGTGAGCGCGAGCATTTTATGGTATAATATTCGTGCTGTAACATAAATTTCACGCCTTATTTCAAGCACTGCTTTCCTCTGTGTATTTTGAATCTAATATTCCATTCATCCTCACATTTATGAAACGAATAGGGAAGTTTGAGTTGTGAAAGATTCCAACTGTTATGATTAGCTCTAAAATATTGGTCGCTCCTCACCAATTTTTGTGACGTTGACCGTTATCAATTGACACTTTCAGTTTGATTTATCTCTTTTTGTTGCGATATAATAATGACGATAACTCTCAAAGACCACCTTGGAATACATTCACGACCCATTCAGCAGACTCAAATACTCCCTGATTGCAGGAATTTGTCGTGCAGCGAAAATTTGGTTTTACAGAGGAGGCACAAAAAATGTTGGTGTTTCGCCGTAGGCTTTGACAACACACGTATTACAGTATTCCATAATGATACCATAGGGTAGGTATAGTGCACTCTTCTCACTACAGTAATCTGCATAAATTGTGTAAAACCATCCTAATTAACTCCGGTTATGTTCCTTCTTTATTAAAGAGTCTTCAAGTTTCCCGACCATTTCCTTCATACCTCTTTTCCTTTCATACCTCCAACATCAACCTTCTAATCAGATTTTTAGTACTAATCAACAGGAAGTGCCTAGTAAATAGGTCCTTAACGGTCGATTAAAAGAAGCTGATGGAACAGGGAGGCATTTCTCCGCCATGAAAGTCGCCTATATTCCACCGTTTCACAAGACTCTGCCAAGTTTTGAGAGCATTTAGGTTTTTATAAGAGTAATTATGTTTTTCAGGATGCTCAAACTCTTTTCAAGAATGGCGTTTACTTTGTGCGGTAAAGCGTTCAGAAAATAGTGTTGTAGAATTATGGTCGGACCATGAAGTAAATGTGGCAGAAACCACTGGGGTTTAGAGGCGTCGTCAAAAGTTACTGTTGACGGCAAGCTATCGCGGGCAAGCTTAATAAGGACGCTTTGCAGTACGCTACTTGGTGGAATAACGATCCTTGTACTCAGTTCTTGGGTGGAAAAGGCTTTGGGATTGAGAAAGAAATATTTTCGTGGCTGATAAGAGGCATTTAGGCAACTCACTTCATGTAAACGATCCAAAGCTTATCTCAATTCGAAGTCTTTTAAAGGCGAAGCGTCCACAGCGACGTCAAAAGGATCTTGTGTCATTGATCGATACGAAGTCGTGTTGCGAATTCAAATTGATTAAATTCAAATTTGGTGCACACGAACCGCTGGACGTACTATGTTCCGGGTGTTCTCAAAAAATCGTTTAGCTCAAGACAAATTTAATAACGTTAAAAAAACCATACCCTTCAATCGAAAGTTTTTGAGCTACGGCGTTCTGAAAATGTCGACCCCTATTTTGAACCCCTTAGCGACCCCTTACTGACCCCCTTACTGACCCCTTACTGAACCCCTTACTGACAGTAACGCCGAGCTTCGAGGACCAACTAGACCCCGAACGGAACCTATAACCCGAATTTCATCAATTTTGTTTCATGTTAACTAAGAAAAGTGGCCAGTACGGCGTGCGGCGGACAGACAGAAATTTTTTTATCGCAGTTTTGGATTCTACATACCTTGAAACGTAAACCATCAAATTTTGAGGGGGGGTTAGTATTTTTTTTTCTTCATGCTCGATTCCAATGGTTCATTATTGAAATTAATAAACCGAAATGATTGCTGTTTTGGAGTTTGTTGATAGGTACTTTTGCAACTTTTATCACTCCACATCAACAACTTCCCTTCAGAACTTCATTATTTGCGTTTCTTTTTGCCATTTTAGTTACCTACTGTTTGTCATCGACAGAATTATTTTAGCAACATTAAACTCGTGATTTAGGTAGGTACCTAGTAACGAGTGTGGGGTTAGGTACTAACCTACGGAGGGTCTGCGATTCACATAATATGTTGTATAGAATAGCACATTATTATAGACGGGTTATCTATACAGAGAGATGTGATCTGTAATAGAAGGGTATTCTGTACAAAATAATAAACCGTTGTGCAGGGATTTGCAGCGCTTTTATTGCATTTTCGGATTCTACATACCTTTCATGCTCGATTCCATTGTTTCATTATTGAAAATAATATACCAAAACGGAGTAAAAAATTAAAATAATTCAAAGAAAACGGTGAAAAAGTTTTACTGGGGAAAAATTGTTAGGTGGGTAGTGAGAAACTAATTTTTATTCGGAAAAAATGTTTACTTAATTCATCAGCGCAAAAAGGTGGGATATTGCCCCTAAAAAAAACCTGATGCACAAATTTATCCGCTAAGAAAACCTCTTCATCCGCGTTCATTTTGCCCGCCAAAGTAGCATGCTCGGTGCTTCGCACCTCGCTACTGGATTTTCACAGAGACCTGCTCCTTCCCCCTCTGTTGGTTGTGTGTTTATGAACCTGTTCCATCCCCCAAACCTTGAAATTCTTTTCAATGCTGTTTGTTCGGCGAGCAGCTTTTTACCCCCCCCCCCCCCCCCCCTGCAAGGCGAAAGTGGTAGATGACGTACAAAGCAAGTCGAATCAGAAACGTATCCATGGCTCAATTATCCACGTTCATAAACCAGGGATATTGTTTTTGACACTTCTACCACATTGTCCGGTATTTGCTGGTGTGATTCCGCTTAAGTATAAAAACCTTAATTGTTACCTGCAAAGTTGTTAACTAGGACTTCTTATACAGTTCAGTTGGAAATCACGTAAAACGTACCTGTTCTTTAATAGTTGAATGATCATCTTTTTATAGCTTTCAAGTAGTTCTGCTAGCGATTTTTTTGTCAAGATTACCCGTGACCAAAAAATCCCTTCTTTTTAACTGGTCGGGCAATCTACTGTTTCTAATTATCATGAGTACAATGGCCACTGTAATGTGGTTCTGATGGACAATTATTATTGATTACCGTTTCAACATTTCGGCGAAAAAACTGATTTCCTCACTAAACTACACTTAATGAAGTAACTTTAGAAAGTCACTGCCAGGACCAACTGCAATAAATATTCTGACGTATACTTTTTTAGCTACAATATAGATAGGTTAACAGTGAAACCGCTCTGTTTGTGTTACTACAGACCGTAAGAGACTTTTGGTGAGTACAGACAAATAAATGTTGTTGCGCACCCGCTCGTACAAATTAAACGATTTGATATTGGCTGTAACCGTTGAGTTTTAGAGATTCTCGCCGATTTAAATACGTGTTCGTTCGCATTGCCACTTAATTTGCCGCGAGTCTACTCATTCTTACTTATATTATCTCGATCAGTATTCGAGGGAGATTGATGAAATTTTCAATCTTTTCAGGGCGGTCTGTAGATAATTCCATTCGGTTGTATTAGAAACACGTTTCAAAGCGAATCGGTCGGTGTGGAGGGCTCAGCGAAGGGATAATCCAGCCTGAGGGCAACGTTTTGATAAGATACGGGTTAGAGGCTGGTCTCAAATTTATGGTTAGGTTTATCCGGAACATCCAATCCTATTCCTTCGATACCTTCCTCTTCGGCTGTAGTAGGAGAGCAAGGTACGGATAACTGGTTATTTAACCGTTCCATAACTGGTTGCACTTCGTCCCTTTCAAGAATTTCTGGACCGTGAGAGCCATAACGAGGTACATGAATCATTTTTCGCCGCTTATGCCCTTTAGACCCTATAGGCCACAGAATATTCGGATGGGATGTTCATTTCAAGATCATAGACAGGGAACATAGACCGCGATCATAGATTCAAGATCCAAGGATGTTGAGGAACCATTTGGATCCCATTTCACTCGAAACATTCCTACTTCACGACAATGCGAAGACTCCGTCTTCAATAAATTAATAATTTCGGCGATTCTTTATTGGTTTATTATTTCCAATAATGAAACATTGGAATCGAGCATGAAAAAAAAAAAAAAAAATTCTAACCCCCCTCAAAATTTGATGGTTTACGTTTCAAGGCATGTAAAATCCAAAACTGCAAAAAAAATTGTCTGTCCGCCGTACGCCGTACCTACTGATCACTTTTCTTAGTTACCATGAAACAAAATTGATGAAATTCGGGTTATAGGTTCCGTTCGGGGTCTAGTTGGTCCTCGAAGGACCAACATAGTCATCTCTAAGGGGTTCAAACTAGGGGTTGAAATTTTCAGAACGCCGTAGCTCGAAAACTTTCGATAGGAGGGTATGGTTTTTTTTAACGTTATTAAATTTGTCTTGAGCTAAACAATTTTTTGAGACCACCCGGAGCATTGTACGTCCAGCCGTTCGTGTGCACCAAAAAGCTTCGTCAACACGATCGTGAATCAAACGGTATAAATCCGGCTCAGATAATCATCACTAGGGAGCACCTGATTATAATCAAGGATGGCTGTATGAAGTCGAGTTGGTTGTTATGCGACATTATTTCATTTGAAAAGTGATGGACTATTGGATTTTGTTGGTAGGTACTTCTGAAACTTGAACAAACGTTGAAGTATTATTGATGGGTAAGTTAATACACAATGGTAAATTATTAAACAACGGTAAATTATTTCATAACGGTTCATCTACCAAGAAGGGGTTGGGTTTTGTTGATCGGTACTTTTGCAACTTGAACAACCGTTGAAGTATTATTGATGGGCAAGTTGAAGTATTATTGATGGGCAAGTTATTACACAACGGTTCTACACAAGTTATTACACGCACAAGGGGCATCTATTTCACTCCACATCGACAATTTTCCTTCAGAACTTCATTATTTGCGTTTCTTTTTGCCGTTTTAGTTACTGCTTGTCATCGACAGAATTATTTTAGCAACATTTAACTCGTGATTTCGATAGGTACCTAGTAACGAGTACGGGGCTAGGTACTAACCTACTGAGGGTCTGCGATCTACATAATATGTATAGAATAGTGCGTATATTATATTATATAGACGGGTTATCTATACAGAGAGCTGTGATCTGTAACAGAAGGGTATTCTGTACAAAATAATAAACCGTTGTGCAGGGATTTGCAGCGTTTTGAATTTATGCTTCAGTTGCTTTAGTTGAACCGAATAATTCAGTAGACTTTCTATAATATTCATAAACCATGATGGCAGAGCATCATTCAGACCCCAAACGACAGCTGCTACGCCCCCTCATCGATTTCTTCCCACCTTTGACTCATCAGGGCTCTGACTCAAAATAATCTCTTCCGTGTAATGAACGCACACTAAGAGAACGGTTTATTAAACACACTGAATCAAACCGAGCGATTTATCAACAGTTTTTTTTTTAAATTCTTTGTGCGTCGTTGAATAATGCGAAGGAGGATGCCCCTTATTAGTGCGTCCTTGGGGAGGGTTTCATATTTTCTCCCCCTAGTTATCTCAACGATAGTTTCAACCCCTGAAACTAATAACAATGAATTTTCTAGTGTGTAATGATTGACTTAGGGTTATCCGTTCCCCAGCCTTGCTTTGTTCGTTGTGTGACGACATTTCTTGCAAGAAACGTTCTAACATTGTTAATTAAATCAAGCGTTACTACAGAAAACTGTGTTAATTTATAGATATTAATGCAGTCACTAGTCATACTTGTTTCCCCAGTCTGCTGCTGAACTACAATCAACGCTTTATTGCAGCAATACCCGTTGAACTCGTATGAGAATTGTGTTTTGGGGGGTGGAAAACTTGCATCTCCCTGAAAAGTTGTAACCTATGAAAAGAAGATGTTGGAAGTGAGTTTTTAACCAATTTCAAAGAACGCTGCAAATTATTACACAGCGGTTTATTATTTACCTGTATAGATGCCCCTTCTGCGTAGATCACTGTTTTCTGTGTTCAATACCTACCCTCGAGCTCCTCCCAGGACAGCCATAAATCGAGAGCTGGAGTCGGCTAGGGAATTTCATGAAAATGCGCTGGATTCAATAATTCAATCGGTAATAAATTATTTGTTGTTATTCATGAAGCATAATGTTTGTTCAAGTTGCAAAAGTACCTACCACCCAAATCCAAAAGAGCCATCATTTTTCAAATGGAATAATATCACAGAACAAACAACACGACTTCATACAGCCATCCGTGATTATAATCAGGTGCTCCCTAGTGATGATATCTGGGCCGGATTTATAACGTTTGATTCACGATCATGTTGACGTCGCTTTTTGGCGCAAACAAACGGCTGGTCGTACAATGCTCCGGATGGTCTCAAAAAATTCTTTAGTCCAAGGTCAATTTAAAAACGTAAAAAAACCCATACCCTTCTACTGAACATTTTTGAGCTACGGCGTTCTGAAAATGTCAACCCCTATTTGCCACCCCTTAGAGACTGAAGTAACGCCGAGCTTCGCGGACCAACTAGACCCCAAACGGGACCTACAAACCATATTTCAATCATTTTGGTTCAGGGTAGCTAAGAAAAGTGCGAAGTACGGCGTACGGCGTACGGTGTACGGTGTACGGTGTACGGCGGTCAGACAGAAATTTGTTTATTGCATTTTTGATTCTAGATACCTTGAAATGGAAACTATCAAATTTTGAGTTTTGAGGGGGTTAAAATTTTTTTTTCATGCTCCATTCCAAAGGTTCATTATTGAAAATGATTAACCAAAAAGGGGAGGATGTTCTCAATTAGAACCCCCCCCCCCCCCCCCCACTCCTGCCACAATGCTTGACAACCGATTTTTCCGAAACTACTGTATCGATTTCGATTAATCTTCTATGCTCCTCTTTCAATGAAACAAGATCATCACCCGGTGGCCTGAAACTAGTTTTTCAAGTAAAAAAAGTAATACGAAACCAGTACGACTCTCCAGCTTTATTAGCAATGGTGAATTTTAGAGTGCCCTCCAGAACCACTAGAAGCCGTGACCCATTCCTCCCTGAGTACCACAGGACCAATTACGGCAGCAACTCTGCCGTCGTCAGAATGCAGCGGTCTGCCAACTCTATTGCCCAGTTTATTGACGTTAGTGAGGCTTCCCCCGCTCAAGTCATGTCCTGGTTCAAAATGCGTAGATGAGTTACCTCTTTGTTCTTTTCTTTTGCTTGTTTGTTTGTTTGTTTATTTTATTGTATTTTTTGTGTGTTTTTTGGTATTGTTTGTCTATTTTATTTGTAGCTAGGTACGAATTTCTATTTCTACTCGAAGTGTGCTGGAAGTTATGGTTATGTAGAAAAGGGAAGAAAATTCCCGTGTAAATAAAATAAATAAATAAATAAATACTGAGCCTGCCCTCGGCCAGTTATTGTCTTCGATTTCTAGTTCGCTTTGACATACATTGCACGATTTGACAACTGAAAACAGCCTGCCAAATCTGTGGACATTTTGGATGAAATTTGGTGCCGATTTCAAAAAATTTATTGTATTGGCTTTGAAAAAAATAAGGACATTTGTTCAGCATAAAAATTATTCTTTACTTTTTAGTTTTATACAGCTATTTTTTAAATTCGGTTTTATTTTTTGTTAATGTTTTGGTTTATTATTCTGTGAACCATACACATCAATGTATGTGCTCAGCAAAAAAAATTTATAACACCCCTCAAAATTTTTGGTTTATTATTTGCAATAATGAAACTTTGGACTCGAGCATGAAAAACAATTATTACGCAACGGTTTATTATTTACCTGTGTAGATGCCCATTCTGCGTAGATCACGGTTTTCTGTGGTCAGTACCCTCGAGCTCCCTCCAGGGAAGCCCTAAATGGAGTACTGGCGCTGGCCCGGGAATTAACGTTTTATACAAACGCGCGGGATTCAATAATTAAATAATTGATTATTTGCAGTTATTCATGAAGCATAAGGTAAATAATAAACCGTTGTGCAGGGATTTGCAGCGATTTTCTATAACTTCGTTCTTCTTTGAGCTCTCGAAATTGTGTCGTGCCTGATCAAGTATGTTGAGCTCAACTTTAGGACTCTCGGAGAAGATGATGTGAGGAAACTTGTGGTCTGGTCAAAATAATAACTCGACACTGCTTAACACCTGCTTCAGTCAAGGTATTTCATGGAGATGAGTCAAAAGATTTTAGTCTCCGACCACAGTTTTCTTCCGTGTGACCGGGACTTCGCTCTCGTCGAAAAGAATGAAAAAGGTGGCAAAGTGTTCATCCCTTCTGAATGGAAATATGTCATCGGTGAGGCCAAAGTGAACGAACCCTTTATCGTCGTTGAAATGAATCAACAGGACTTCAAGAATAATTTGCAGCTGGTAGAAGAACATCTCTTGAAGAATAGGAACAAGGAGCTGAAAATAACAAAAAACCTCTGGATGAAATATTCGATTGATGATCCGTTCTCCATGTACGCCCGTTCAATTCACAACCCTTTACAACAATGGAAAAGGTACAAAGTGTACAAACCACAGTCAGAACCGTTGCCCAAGTCATTTGAACTTCCTGCTCGCCGCACTGCGCTGCTCCCGATTTCCCATGCAAAAAAGAACGACCTTCTTCGCATGGTTCCATTTTTGCTTCCTCAATACAAATCATTTTATGAATCACTTCCTTCCTTGACTGAGTGACTGCGAACCTGTTGGCTCTTTACCGATCGCGGTAGCATATTTTAATGTGTGTGAATTTACAAAAGTTTTTATAAAAACCAATGAGAAAGCACTAAGCTCAAGTAGGTGCCTAGAACTTCATATTTTCCCACATATTTTACACAATCTTTCATTATGTTAAAAATAATAAAAATACACTGAGTTCATCAACATACTATTTTTATTTGGAAGTAAAAGAAAGAAACGTCTGCCATAGTGGTGTAGCAGCACATCAGCTTCCTCGTATTTTTAGCATGATCATTATAAATAATCGAAATCACCAGAATATGAACAATAACACTAGACATAGTATCAACAGGTGAATCGAGGCAATTAAACAGCACTATAAACGACCAAAGAAACTTGAAAAAAAATAGATTATAGCCCAATTCGTGTTTTTGTGGGCCAGAACTGTTGGAAACCATCATTTCAATCATTTCACATGAAAGAAACAATAAATGAGCAGCCATCATTTCTGTGGGTATGTCAAATAGACTAATGAACCCAGTGACAAGAACCTTACAGCGTTTTGGTTTATTATTCTGTGAATAATACACCTATGTATTCGCTCATAAAAAAATTTTTATAACACCCCCTCAAAATTTTTTCTTTTCCGTTTCAAGGTGCGTAGATTCAAAAAATGCAATGTCCGTCCGCCGTACGCCGTCCGCCGTACGCCGTCCGCCGTCCGCCGTATCACGTGTACAGGCTTCATTTTCGGTCTAAAAAAATCGTTCTTTCGCACACATGCTCCATTTGGGCCCTAGTTGTGTCCCGAAACTTTTCAGCCCGATCGGAATATACCCAGGGGTGTTATGAGTGAAAATGTGTGTAAAAATAGGTACTTTTTACGTTTTAGCAACATATTGGTAACATGAGCTTCTGAGATATCGTTTTCTATGTTTTTGGGGACGAGAAGACCGAATATGAAGTCGATTTTGACCAAAGAGTGGAAAATTGAGTTCTACCAAATGTTCAGCTCCCAGAATTGATTTTTTATGAGTGAAAAACCTGGGAAATCGTCTGAAATCACCATCAGTTTGTATAATAACACTGGAAAAAGTGTCAAGACGTGGTTCAGGACGATTAAATGGCACTACCAATGATCAAAGATAGTTTAAAAAAAAAAAAAAAAAAGAGCGTACCTAATTTGTGTTTTGGGGGCCAAAATTAATGGAAACCATCAGAAGTAGCTATTTCGATTATTACGCATGAAAGAAACAATTAATGAACAGCCAACCTCTCTGTAGGTATGTCCAATAGAATAATAAACCCATGTGACAAGGACTTTGCAGCGTTTTGGTTTATTATTCTGTGAATAATACACCTATGTATTCGCTCAGCAAAAAAATTTTATAACACCCCCTCCAAATTTTTTCTTTTCCGTTTCAAGGTGCGTAGATTCAAAAAATGCAATGTCCGTCCGCCGTACGCCGTCCGCCGTCCGCCGTCCGCCGTATCACGTGTACAGGCTTCATTTTTGGTCTAAAAAATTCGTTCTTTCGCACACATGCTCCATTTGGGCCCTAGTTGTGTCCCGAAACTTTTCAGCCCGATCGGAATATACCCAGGGGTGTTATGAGTGAAAATGTGTATAAAAATAGGTACTTTTTGCGTTTTAGCAACATGTTGGTAACATGAGCTTTTAAGGTATCGTTTTTCATGTTTTTGGGGACGAGAAGACCGAATATGAAGTCGATTTTGACCAAAGAATAGAAAATTGAGGTTCTACCAGATGTTCAGCTCCCGAAATTGATATAAAAATCAATTTCGGGAGCTGAAATCGTTTGAAATCACCATCAATTTGTATAATAACACTGGAAAAAGTGTCAACAGGTGGATCAAGACGATTAAATGGTACTATCAATGATCAGAGATAATTTATTTAAAAAAAAAAGAAGCGTACTTTATTCGAAAAATGCAATGTCCGTCCGCCGTACGCCGTCCGCCGTCCGCCGTATCACGTGTACAGGCTTCATTTTTGGTCTAAAAAATTCGTTCTTTCGCACACATGCTCCATTTGGGCCCTAGTTGTGTCCCGAAACTTTTCAGCCCGATCGGAATATACCCAGGGGTGTTATGAGTGAAAATGTGTGTAAAAATAGGTACTTTTTGCGTTTTAGCAACATGTTAGTAAAATGAGCTTTTGTGGTATCGTTTTTCATGTTTTTGGGGACGAGAAGACCGAATATGAAGTCGATTTTGACCAAGGAGTGGAAAATTGAGGTTGTACCAGATGTTCAGCTCCCAAAATTGATTTTTTATGAGTCAAAAACCTGGGAAATCGTCTGAAATCACCATCAATTTGTAGAATAACACTGGAAAAAGTGTCAACAGGTGGATCAAGACGATTAAATAATGGTACTATCAATGATCAGAGATAATTTATAAAAAAAAAGGAGCGTACCTAATTCGTGTTTTGGGGGCCAAAATTGGTGGAAACCACCAGAAATAGCTATTTAAATTATTTTACATGAAGGAAACGATAAATAAACAGCCAACGTTTCTGTAGTTTTGTGTTGTGGTAACATGTTAGTAACATGAGCTTTTGAGGTATCGTTTTCAATGTTTTTTCCTCGAGAAGACCGAATATGAAGTGGATTTCGACCAATGAGGGGAAATTGAGGTTCTAACGAAGTTTCAGCCTTAAATGTACCTACGTTAAGTTTTGGTATAAAATCGTCGTTCTTCCGCACACAGGCTCCACTTGGGTCCTAGTTGCGCTCCGAAGCTCGGCAGCCCGATCGGAATACACCAAGGGGTGTTATGGTTCAAAAATGGGTGTAAAAAAAGGGTTTTTCGATGGTTTTTTAAAGGTTTTAATGTACACGAGCTTGTGAGGTATCGTTTTGCATGTTTTTTTCGAGCGAGAAGCCCGATTATGAAGTTGATCTTGTCCAAAGAGTGAAGAATTGATATTTTTACGAAGTTTAAGCTCCCAAAATCAATGTAGTGAGTCAGAAACCTGGAAGGTGGCTGAAATCAACATAACTTGGTATAATAACACTGGAGGTAGTTTTAACAAGTGAATCAAGACAACTCAACGACTCTTTCAATGATTTCAATTGGCCTCGCAACACAATTATCTTTAACTTCTGTTTTACAACTGCACACGTTATCAATGTATAAATGTTTTACAAATATGTACCTTTCTTAGATCAAATTTCTATAATAATTATTGACCGTTGTTGTGTTTTAGCAACATGTTAGTAAAATGAGCTTTTGAGGTATCGTTTTCCATGTTTTTGTGGACGAGAAGACCGAATATGAAGACGATTTTGACCGATGAGTGGAAAATTGAGGTTGTACCAGATGTTCAGCTGCCAAATTTGATTTTTTATGAACCTGCGAAATCGTCTGAAATCACATCAATTTGTAGAATAGCACTAGGAAAAGCTTCAACACGTGGATAAAGACGATTAAATGGCACAACCAATGATCAAAGATAATTTGAAAAAAAAGGAGCGTACATACCTAATTCAAGTTTTAGGGGCCAAAATTGTCGGAAACCACCAGAAATAGCTATATTTCAATTATTTTACTTGAAAGCAACAATAAATGAACAGCCAGCATTTCTGTAGACCAATAAAATAATAGAATAATAAACCCATGTGACAAGGACTTTGCAGCGTTTTTTGGTTTATTATTCTGTGAATAATACACCTATGTAATCGCTCAGCAAAAAATTTTTATAACACCCCCTCAAAATTTTTTCTTTTCCGTTTCAAGGTACGTAGATTCCAAAAATGCAATGTCCGTCCGCCGTACGCCGTCCGCCGTATCACGTGTACAGGCTTCATTTTCGGTCTAAAAAAATCGTTCTTTCGCACACATGCTCCATTTGGGCCCTAGTTGTGTCCCGAAACTTTTCAGCCCGATCGGAATATACCCAGGGGTGTTATGAGTGAAAATGTGTATAAAAATAGGTACTTTTTGCGTTTTAGCAACATGTTGGTAACATGAGCTTTTAAGGTATCGTTTTTCATGTTTTTGGGGACGAGAAGACCGAATATGAAGTCGATTTTGACCAAAGAATAGAAAATTGAGGTTCTACCAGATGTTCAGCTCCCGAAATTGATTTTTATGAGTCAAAAACCTGGGAAATCGTTTGAAATCACCATCAATTTGTATAATAACACTGGAAAAAGTGTCAACAGGTGGATCAAGACGATTAAATGGTACTATCAATGATCAGAGATAATTTATTTAAAAAAAAAAGAAGCGTACTTTATTCGAGTTTTGGGGGCCAAAATTGGTGGAAACCACCAGAGATAGCTATTCCAATAAAATATTTTATATGAAAGAAACAATAAATAAACAGCCAACATCTCTGTAGGTAGGTATGTCCAATGAAATAATAAACCCATGTGTCAAGGACTTTGCAGCGTTTTTACATTTAGGCTGCTGCGTCAAAGGATAGTATAATTGTTAGAAGTTGAATTGGACAATTTTCCCATGTTATCCCTCCCACCTCTTCATCATCATAGATTTGGTATCGTCGACAATTTTTAAGCAGAAGTAGACCCTAGAAGAGGTCGATTGCAAAAAGAAACACGACAATTGAGAGAGAATAATTTGCTGGTAGTCGCACTCGAGCATCGCTCATTGTTTCAGATTTGTCATGTTTAACTTTTGAATTTGCCTGTACAGCGTCATCCGCAGTAGTTACGAGTGTTAACCAATTATAATCTGCATTTTTACGGATAAGTCATTTTGTTGATAAACATGTTAATCCACAGCGTTGTGAAGTTCAAGTTGAAATTTACCCAACATTTTCCCTCAGTCCTGGTAAATCCGTCCGTCGAGGACATTCTGGTAAATCGAGATCCACACCGTCGGTTGATTGGAGCAGTGCAATTCACCGTGCCAAATAGGTTGTGTGTAACTCACCTAGTCCGTCCGAACGCCGTGGGAATGTGTGGGTGGGCTGTGACGGATATCGTTGTGCTCTCAGTACAATCCACAAGTCTGCCTTGAGCAGATGGAAGACTGTCAATGGAAGACTGGATGGCTGTCAATAAAGAGCTAGTAGAACTCGAACTACATTTGGGGAGAGAGAGAGAGAATGAGAGAGTGAGAGAGAGAGAGAGAGAGAGGGTGAGACCGATAGATATTGATAAATGGAGGAGGAGTGGATAAAAAGATTACAGAGGAAATGAGTCAAAAGCGACGGGAAAAAGCGTATTTAATGTCTCTTCCACACCCCATTATAATCGATACCTCTGAGATTCACACAATGGTATTCAAAGGTAGAAGAACCAATAACTTGTTTTTTCGAAGGAAGGCAAAAGAACTGAAAATTTTAATCTCTACTTGTAAAGAATAGTGTAAAACACCAGTAACCAATTTATTCATTTCGCTGTGGGTGCAGCTGGTTTACGGATCTTGAGTCGACCGTTTGAAGTAAGTTGTCATCATATATCATTTTTTAATGCATTATATCACCGTCATTTTGAACCACTCTTGTAGTAGGTACTAGTTTACATCGCAAAACTATATTCGATGCCATCCCGCATCAACAAGTAGGAAAATTCTGGAGTACTACCCTTCCTAATTCCCACTTTCATCGACAAAGTTATTGATAATAATGATACTATATGATAGATAATGTACATTGAATGTATATATTATCAATAATGTAGTACCATTATGTTCAATATATATGACTGATGATATTGAATGTATTGATGTCAACTTTTTTCACTCCTCAGAATCTACCTTACCCATGACACATTTTCAATCATTTGATTTCATTTTTCAACCGCTAGGAACCTCTTATCATTCTCTTAATAGTGAGTTTTGACAAACAGCAATGACTTACGGTTTTTGGTTTATTATTTTCAATAACGAACCTTTGGAATCGAGCATGAAAAAAAAAAAGTTTAACCCCCTTCAAAATTTGATGGTTTACGTTTCAAGGTAGTAGAAACCGAAAATGAAATTTAAAAAATTCTGTCTGTCCGCCGTACGCCGTACTTGGCAGTTACAATGAACCAAAATTGACAAAATTTGGTTTATAGGTCCCGTCCGGGGTCTAGTTGGTCCTCGAAGTTCGGCGTTACTCTCAGTCATCTCTAAGGGGTTAAAAATAGGGGTTGAAATTTTCAGAACGCCGTAGCTCGAAAACTTTCAATAGAAGGGTATGGTTTTTTTTAACGTTTTTAAATTGATCTTGAACTAAAGCATTTATGAGACCACCCGGAGCATTGTACGACCAGCCGTTCGTTTGCACCAAAAAGCTTCGTCAACATGATCGTGAATCAAACGGTATAAATCCGGCCCAGATAATCATTGCTGGGAGCACCTGATTATAATCACGGATGGCTGTATGAAGTCGATTTGGTTGTTCTGCGATATTATTTGAAAAATGATGGCTCTTTTGGATTTTGTTGATAGGTACTTCTGCAACTTGAACAACCGTTGAAGTATTATCCATGGGCAAACTATTACACAACGGTAAATTATTACACGACGGTTCATTATACTATCTACGTAGAAGGGGGACCTATATAGCTAAATTATTACACAACGGTTTATTATTTGCCTTATACTTCATGAATAACTACAAATAATTATTAATGATTGAATTATTGAATCCCGCGCATTTGAAGGAAACTTTAATCCCGCAGCCGGCTCCAGTACTCGATTTAGAGCTTTCCTGGGGGGAGCTCGAGTGTACTGGCCACAGAAAACAGTGATCTACGCAGAAGGAGCATCTATAGAGGTAAATAATAAACCTTTGAGAAATAATTTGCAGCGTTTTTTTCTTTTTCTTTTCCAACATACTGTAATCATATCGTAAAAAGAAACCTGTGTGGTACAGTAAGTGTAACGGGCACTTAAGTGACAGGCTTGCTTAGGCGTGTCAGATCTAAGAACGCCTCTCCGACTGCAGCAGTGGATGTCATTATGAACATCACTCTTTTGCACATCCATGTACAGTGGATGTATGTAGCCATGTGCTGCTGACTAAACGAATCAGTGTACCTACCTTCACAGAGTCATCTGGGTATAACTGGATAAAATAAATACAGGTCCCCTGCTCGGCCATTTCGTACTGATCATTGCGTCTATTGTTGTAGACAATAGACACCGTATATTGTTGTAGACAATAAACCAACTCTCTGTATTAGGGCCATCATAAATTGATAATCGTGAGAGCTGTAAAAGAGGCTCTCTACAATTCGCATCCTACTTGCATCAATGTCACCAAAGTACATCAACTGCTATACTTCGTATGCCTACCTACCTTTCAGTGTATTAAGTTCCCTATATTAATGTCGACTCCGATATTGTGTGGAGTAATGACTTGAAATTTCGCGCGCCCTCAAACATAACAAACAACTCATTCGAATGCGGGAGTTTTCATTGAAATTTTGTTTTACGCAACGCTTTCTAAGCGTATTGGGGTGAGAGAAAATCGTCAGTTAAAAAGCTTTCACAAAAGTGCCGTCGAAACGAACGCACGCACGCATGTGAGTCTATATGTACGAGCAAGGGTGGTTTTAGTCGGTGACTTCAGGGCGTATCCTGCTCATTAAATCTTTGTTAGCATGTAAGCGCTCATTCCCTTCCGGAATTCCTTCCCTTCCAGAACTTGTGGCACCCTCGCCCTACCTTTCATAACCACTTGCGTTACCCTCAGCCAGCACAAAACTTTTCTTTTTGAAGATCTGTTTTAGTGACGGTGGGGTGAGTTTCCATTATGTTCTCACTTTTAAGGGTAGAGCCCGCACTCGTTTTAATGATATCGTTAATGCGCGAGGGAGATGGCATCGGCGGATGAGGCTGTGGCAGAAAAGTTCATGATGATTGAAGATGAAATAACGTGAAGAACTCCACTTGCCTAAGTAACTCGAAACATATTGTTATGCGATGCGTGTTCTATAGTGCCGTTGGTAAGGATGGTACCCAGCTATTAGAGACTGGGAGAGATACACGTGTTGAGTAATGTGAGTATTACAGGGGGATATCCATCGAGCGGCGTTACGGTGTATATGTACGACGTTGATGAAACTATTTGATATTAACAAACATAAACATACGCACTCGCACTCACACTCAGACGGACACGGAGAGACAGACATGGACAGACATACACAGACAGACGGACACAGACAGACAGACACAGACAGACAGACACAGACCGACAGACACAGACATACGGACACAGACAGACAGACAGACAGATATACACATACATACAGAGACAGAAGACACAGACAGACATACAGACACAGACACAGACACACAGACACAGGTAGACAGACACAGGTAGACAGACATACAGACACAGCCACAGACATGCATACACAGACAGACAGACACAGACAGGCACGTACAGACAGACAGACAGACAGACACAGGCAGGCACGCACAGACAGAAGACACAGGCAGGCACACACAGACAGACACAGACAGACAGACAAATACAGACATTACAGAAATACACAGACAGACATACAAAGAGACACACACACACACACACACACACACACACACACACACACACACACACACACACACACACACAGACCGACACAGAGAGACAGAGCCAGACAGACACAGGGTCAGAAGCAGACAGACACAGACTGGCACAGACAGACACACAGACACACACACACACACACACACACACACACACACACACACACACACACACACACACACACACACACACACACACACACACACACACACAGGCACACACAGTGCTGTGCAATTTTCCCCCCTTTGGTGTATTTTTATTACACCAAGTTGTAAAACTTTTTAGTAATACATTTTGGACTTAATTCTACTACATAACGTCATCGACGTAAATAGTTCTTTCTTTTTCGTATTGTAGACATCAATATCAGAAGGCATATCAAATGTTGTCCAAGCCTAAGCGCAACTGTTATGCAAATTTCCATATATTATTGAGCATGTCATATTCCATCATGTCTACATTACCATGTGGCGCTAGTTCAATTAATTTTCGTATACCTACCACTATCAGAATTAGGGATCACCTTGGCCAAATTTTATACAAACAAAATTCTTCCTTTTCAAAATGCTCCCCACGGCGGGTAGGATTGGGCGCGTTCGCGACGACGAGACGCATCTTCCCGTGTTCGGGAACACAATCGCGGTCGATCAACCTTCTCCTATTGCCAGCCCTCAGCAGCACTTCCAAGAGGTGCAACCAACTATCAGTCCTCGTTGGACCAGCACGAGCGCTCGCCTAACTGCGTCCTCATCTCTGCACACTCATCTTCATGAATGTGTGCTCGTCTGTACCTGGGTACTCACATACATGATGTGTGTTCAGCCACTTGAGCACCCGTCCACATGGTCCTGCACTCAACTCCTTGAACACACATATCCTTGTAGACACCCCAGCCCATGAAACGCAGATCCAGAACGGCCAGTTACCAGCTCCCCAACGAAGATCACTTGCCAGCAGCACTCATCATCCGCAAGTAGCCTCTCCAGCGCACCACCTATACAGTCGGTAATTCCCGGGAGGATCAACCAGGCGAACCTATCAAGATACTTCGGAGATGCCAACACTCGCTCTAATCATGCTAGAGGGGACTCACATCTATGCAGGTCCCCTTGGCGAATTTTTATTGCTTCACGCATCTCCTGATCCGCCTGAGGACAGCCGGTTCTCCCAAAGGGGGGGAGAGATGTACCGAAGGATTGTAGATTGTAGATTGTACTTGGGATCGCTCAGGAGTGGGGGTTGGTTGCCCCAAAGCACGGAAGCCTATTGGCTTATTGTACTTTTCCTGAGTGTCCCAGTTTAATCAAATAACCCCAGGCCCCTGGTGAGGGTTGTTAGGTTTTTGATTATATTTTCGCTGGGAAATTCCCTCATTTGGGTTGGGGCCCCAAAGAGGTTGTACCTGCGCTGGGCGAGTGCTGGGCACTCAAATATTATGTGGGATACTTTTTCTTCTGCCTCCTCACATAGTCTGCACTGGGTTGTTGATTGTGTGACCCCTATGCGACTTAGATGGAGGCGCAGGGGGAGGAAGCCGGTTAAGAGGCCGACTGTTTGCCTCAGCTCTCTGCGGTTCAATCTAAGAAGCTCCTTAGTAGCATTGGAGTTGGGTCTAGCCATCATCCGCTTACTATGAGCATGTCCATCTATACGTGACCATCTTTTGGTGGTCTGAGTGCGGACCCACCGGTTGATGGCCCCTCTGATGGTGGTTTTTGATAGGCCGACCGCCGGTTCTGGGCCAGTGAAGGGTGTTTGAGAGCCCTTTCTGGCGAGAGAATCGGCGTTTTCATTGCCTGTGATTCCTCTATGGCCTGGCACCCACTCTAGAGTAACTCTGTTGTGTTTCGCCAGGGCGTTGAGAGTTTGCATACAGTCCCAGACCACTCTGGATGAGACAGTGGGGGCTGTGAGTGCTTTTATCGATGCTTGGCTGTCCGAGAGTATGCGGGTGTGGGAGAGATGCCAACACTCGCTCTAATCATGCTAGAGGGGACTCACATCTATGCAGGTCCCCTTGGCGAATTTTTATTGCTTCACGCATCTCCTGATCCGCCTGAGGACAGCCGGTTCTCCCAAAGGGGGGGAGAGATGTACCGAAGGAAGTGCTGAGGTAAGCACCGCCACACTCCTCAGGGGGGGGGGGGGGGGACGAGCCTCCGAAAACCCGTGAGAGAGCAGTTCCGATCGAGGCCGCGAAGGATTCTCTAATAAAATTCGTTCCTTACATTCAAGTGCCGTTTTTCTTATATTCTCCCGGCCAGTACAGGTACATTATTGTTGAGGTGGAAGGGCATGTAGTCAATTGTGAGATTAGTGAAATCTACATGCACTGACTTTGCTCCGTTTAATTTAATTCTCCGCTTGGCTGTACGTTTTTGTATTTGGGAGATAGAGCGATTGAGTTTGCTGATAGAGGAAATGCTGTCAATGAGCTGTGGATCCATTTCAAGCGGTTAGAAAACCAAGCAGCAGGATTGAGATGATCGTTTCGAATTGCATTTTCATAGGACTCTATTCAAGCGAAAAATTTCGATTTTTACGTGACTCAACCATTCAACAACCTGTCTGACCTTCGGTTGTAAAGCAGCGAGGGCGTCCAAGCGTTAGTTTGTCAAGGGGGAGGTTCCGGCGGTATTTCAGTCAGTGCTGGGTGGTGGCTCGCCTGTCGACTCCCCCATAGCCAAATATATCGAGGTGGTTAATTTTTTTCGGTAGAGCCACAGGAGGGTTAGCCCGTTGAGGGAGGGTCCCAATGAGATTAATCTGGTAGCCATAAAACGTCCGGGGGCTGATGAAACCCGAGTAGACCTTTCGGGTACAAATTAAGTGCTCGAGGGAGGATCGTTTGCTGAGTCTTTCTGGTGGATTTCCCTTCTGGCCCTTCATCCAACTCGATACGTTTTGACCTTACGATTGGTGAGCCCAGCGACGAAGGACCTCCTGTGCGAAGTATCATGCGAAACTAGGGCCAGTATAGAACCGAGGGGCTGCGTCGAATCGAGGGACTAACAATAAAAATATTCCTTACGACTGTCATTACTATGTTGAAGTTATGCGTGTGAAACCAGTAATTGTCGCGATGAAGCTATGTGTCACACTTCGGCAGACATTTTGATTATTTAATGTTAGCTTTACTGGGAAGACCCCGTTAAAGCCCTCCGTCCATTTTTCGATGTTCAGTTTTGACACAGAGCTGTCGAGTCTGCCTCAACTACTTGTAAAATTGTGAAAAGCGAGCATTTATACCTAACAAGAGGGAGCAGTCGGTGAACTACATTTTTTTGAACTACCGAAGAAACTATTGGAAAAGACTCGCCAACAAGAATATTTTTTGGTTTATTATTTTCAATAATGAACCTTTAAAATCGAACATGGGGAAAAAATTAACCCCCCCCCCCCCCCCTCAAAATTTTATGGTTTCCGTTTCAAGGTATGTAGAATCCGAAAATGCAATAAAGAAATGTCTGTCTGTCCGCCGTACTCCGTATGCCAAACGCCGTACGCCGTACTTCGCACTTTCCTTAGTTACCATGAACCAAAATTGATGAAATTCGGTTTGTAGGTCTCACTTGGGGTCTAGTTGGTCCGCGAAGCTCGGAGTTAATGTCAGTCATCTCTTAGGGGTGAAAAATAGGGGTTGAAATCTCCAAGACGCCGTTACCTCGAATTTTTTTACGTTTTTAAATAGTTCTTGAACTTGGGAGTTATTTGAGACCGCCCGGAGCATTATACGTCCAGCCGTTCGTTCGCAGTAAGGCCCCGAAGTTTGCACCGGCAGGCTTCATCAACAGGAGAGTGAATCATATTGTATACATTCACCCCAGATATCATTGCTAGGGAGCACCTGATTATAATCTCGGGTGGCTTTATGAAGTCGAGTTGGTTGTCCAATTTGAAAAATGGTGGATCTTTTGGATTTTGTTGATAGGTACTTGTGCAACTTGAACAAACGTTGAAGTATTATTGGGTAAATGATTACACAACGGTTTTTTATACCATCTACGCAGAAGGGGAATCTATACAGGTAAATTATTACACACCGGTTTATTATTTACCTTATGCTTCATGAATAACTACAAGTAATTGATGAATGCGTAATTGATGATTTGCGCGTTTTTATGAAACTTTAATTCCCGGGCCGGCTGCAGTAATCCATTTAGGGCTTTCCTGGAGGGAGCTCGAGGGTATTGACCACAGAAAACAGTGATCTACACAGAAGGGGCATCTATAGAGGTAAATAATAAACCGTTGTGTAATAATCTGCAGCGTTTTTTTCCCAAAAAACTGCCGCATGTGCCCTTAATTTTCCATGCTTCCTTCAACACCAGGAAGATAGATAACCGTAGAGATGTGTGTGCTTTGCAATTTACTTAAGTCGAGGTTTAGTGGCCGCCCCTCCCGTTCCACCATCGGAGATCCCTGCTCTCGTTTACCTACTGTACCTACCTGCACCTAACGATCGATCGATATCCTTTCAGGTTGAGTAAGACGTTCAAACAATGATTGGACACTTCATCCGTGTGGCCAGCCTGTTCTTCCTCGTGACCAGCCCATTGGGAGCCGAGTACCAGTCAGAGGAACAGCTCTTGTACATGCTTGCGGACAAGTTGAGCAGGATCGAGCAGTACCTAATCTATCAGACCAGTGTCATGGCGAGGAATCACGAGAGCTACAATCAACAGATCATAATCCATCAGCAGTATATTTCGAGCGTCCAGCAACAAATATCCAATACGCTGCAAGAAACGAAAGTGCAGAATAACATTGCTGCGCGGCTAATTGAACAAGTTAAGCCTATTGTAAAGGCCGCTAGAAATATGGCTTTCGGTAGGTACTGATAGTGTCAACGGCGGGCCTGGAGCTTAGAACAGAGCATTGAAGAATAAAATATTATAGTAGAAATATAGTGTTAGAAAACACAAATAAAAGTGTACTATATCTATCCAGATATGTTTGCCCACGACGATTTAGTGTAACTATCATAAGTAATTACCTAATATAAATGCAAGCAAAATCCGGTGAACATTTTTTCAGCGACACATCTCACCTTGAACATATACAAGAATGGTATTTCAATATCTGGAGGTTGGAAACCATATTAATATAGGTGCTAAGATGTAATTACACAAAATATGCGCCCCATTTTCAAAGTCGTCGAAGTTAGTAATTTTCCCACAAATAAATTAACCTGATTAGCTTTCTGGAAACCTCCATATTCCCTCTTTTAGGTAAGTACCTGATTTGGTCGACCAGATCACATCCAGCTTTCGACGGTGAGGATCATCTTCAAAAATGTGGCACATACGGCAGAGGTAATTACGTTTAGGGCACCACAACATAATGTGTGGGTGAGTGCATGAGTGGTTCCGGATTGATAATTGGATGAGTGAATCCCGATTTCATAATGAATGATGAACAAAGCAAAACAAGGAAGAACTTAAATATGGCGCTGAAATGAAGCGAAAAATCTCGGTTTGAAATCAAGTCCCACAGGTCGTTATTCAGTCCTCAACAGATCAGCTATTTCTGCCCGAAGTCCTGGGACCTCCAAAACAGGGCCGCGCACCATACCGCAGTTTCACTAGTGTTGATATCAACACTGGTTGAGGAAGAGAAGGAACCCAGTTGCCCACATCAATTGTTTGAATATTATGTTCCCCTATAATTTAAAAACGCTGCAGATTATTACACAGCGGTTTATTGTTTACCGGTCAGTACCTGGGTACCCTCGTGCTCTCCCAGGAAAGCCATAAATCGAGTACCTACTGGAGCGGCGAATTACAGTTTCATAAAAATGCGCGGGAATTCGTTAATTCAATCTTTTTTTGTTATTTGTAGTTATTAATGAAGCATAACGTCGTTTGTTTCAAGCTACAGAACCCATCAACCCCATCCACAAAACCCATCAACAAAATCCATAATAATCATCCTTCTTCAAATGAAATAATATCACGGAACAACCAGTTCGATTTCATATATCCATCCGTGATTATAATCAGATGTTCCCTAGCAATGATATCTGGGCCGGATTTATACCGTTTCATTCACGATCATGTTGACGAAGCTTTCCATGTATTCTGTTATATTCGGGTTGGACACTTTCATAATGAAAATCGAACATCAGAAGGTAAGTTCATTTGATTTCGCAATTACACGACAAACATGAGACGATTATTGCAACTTACTAGCGCGACAGTTCGCGTCAGGAAATCTCATTACTATGTACGCTACACTACACAATATGTCAGAGTTCATTTTCACCCTTGTTGTCAGCGTATGATACTTCCTCCAAAGCCCAACGAGAAAAGTGCTTCGGCATAACTTATTCTAATGAGGGAGGAGGCAAAAGGTTTCTTAGCCACCTCCCCGAAGAATTTATAGTCTTATTATGTATAGATCCAGCGGGATATCCACAATTGGTGAATAAGCTAAGTGGTATATTGGAGGAGGGCGGCGTGACCGCATTGTCCGCATGCAAACGGGCTGGCCAATGCACCGTGTACCATTATAATAATTGCTCTTGTACCACTTAGAATATCAGGATCCGGAGGCCTATTGTGAGGCCTCACGGTGCTGTTAGGTCGCCCTCAGATGCTCTCATTACGGAAGGTAAAGTACTTAACACTTCCCCGTTAGACTTTGTCGCTGTTTCGTGGGAGAAACGGGAAACGACAACGCAGTTTGAACTACATACAAAGATGAAATTGAGGCGATAGTTACAAGACAGAGGTTGCCGCGGGCTGCAAGGATTGGAAGTACATTGAAGCCCTACTTTACTCCGTCTATTTTGCTTCCTCACTTCCGGAGGTAGGGATTCGTGATTGAGTAAAAAAATTTATGTCCTCCAAAATGGAAATTCCCACTACCACTTTGCGTTTCAGACATCGAGGAACATTTTTGGTTCGTGTCTGTCTGTGGTAATTCCTTGTAACGCCCATGACTACCCGAAATAATGGTCGAAATGGGCTGAAATTTGGATGGTAGGTGCGGGTTGGATCGGAAATGGTCCCGTACCAAAATAATTGAAAAAGTACGGTAACTTTCGTCAGCACATGCGCAAACGTGAAATACTTGGAATGCCCATAACTTCTACCCTAAATATTGTTGAAATGAGTTCAAACCTGGAGGGTCGATCAGGAATAATAGTTTGATAGTTCAAAATGAATTTCATTAGAATCGTAATGTAACTTTCGTCTGCGCATGCGCGAACATGAAATGTTGACCATTTCCTTTTAACGCTTCTAACTACGCGAAAAACAGTCGTACAGAGCTGAAATTTTGAGGGTACACGCGGGTTGGATCGCAAATGGTCCTGTTTCAAAATCATGGAAATCGTTTTTTCCGCGCATGCGCAAACGTGAAATACTTGAAACGCCCGTAACTACTTTGAATATCGTTGAAATGAGCTCAGATTTGGAGGGTCGATCAAGAATGATATTCTTTGATGTTTTCATAAGAATTTCATTCGTCTGCGCATGCGCGAACATGAAATGTTGCCCGTTTCTTTGTAACGCTTCTAACTACGCGAAAAATAGTTGTAGAGAGCTGAAATTTTGAGTGTACACGCGGGTTGGATCGCAGATGGTCCCGTATCAAAATGAACCTACCCAACTACTCTATACGTACACGTGATTCAAGTGAGGAAGCTATACTACTGCCTACTCGAATTGGCAGACGTTTTTGTCTGTGCTTGGTGTGTGAGGAGAGAATGTGAACGAAAGGAAGTGGCTTCATTGGGTGGCCATCAGTTTCAGTGTGAAGGCAGGACGCGGGTAGTTTTTCGATTACAAAATCAATTCCATCGAGTAAAAAGTGCTGGTAGGTAGCAGTATTATTCAGAGATGCTTCAGTTTTCAGTACTGCCCTTCATATAGACTATCATTAGAGAGTGTGCGAGTTAGCCAGTCATACACTGGTACGTATGGAAGTCAATATGCGAGTTGAAGTGACATTACCTTCCAGGGTGTGTAATACGGAGAAGGAATTCGTGATAGGTTAGCGCAAAGAAGGAATACCAAGAAGGTTGGCTTGACAACTAAATACCAAGAGAAACACAGGCGAGTGATAGATACATCATTAGAACATAGTTACATCCTTCCATCCAGCTTTTTCGGGGCTCCGATCTCACAAAACTCCCGATTTTCCTAAGCTCCAGCCTGAAATTTTTATTATTGGTATGATATCTTGAATAATGTTTATTATTTTCAATAACAAACCTTTGCAATCGAGTATGAAAAAATAAAAAATAATAATAATCCCCCCCCCCCCCAAATGTTGTGAAATTACGTTTTTAAATAGTTTTCGAACTTGGGAATTTTTTGAGCCCACCCAGCATTGCGCATATTTGTGAAAGCGTAATGGCCCGGCCCGCTCCAGTAGGTACTCGATTTAGGGCTTTTTGGGGGGGGGGGGAGGGGCACGATAGGTATTGACAGAAAAACAATGATCTACGATGAAGGGGTATGTATAATACAGGTAAATAATTAACCGTTGTGTAATACTTTGCAGCGTTTATAATTATTTGTTATTTATTTATAATAAATGATCTATAGGTACTTCAGAATATCAATACAGAGGTTTTTGAAACAAGAGTCCAAATGTCTCAAAAAATGTTTCCCTACTTCCGTACAAAGATCGACCGTGGGAAACGACTTACCATCGTACATGTTAAGTAGTTGGTTCATAAATACGAACCCGCGTAGTACGTACTTACCAAATTCTGCCGAAGAACCCTAAAAAGTTACGAAGTGTCGGTAACTTTTTAAAGTTCTTCGGCTGAATCTGGCAAGTGCGCGGGTGTATTGTGCACTGGCAAGACTGAGTAATAAGGTTCCGTACTGTAAAGTGCCAAGTTTTAGTTATGTGTCTGCAGGGTAAAAGGGGTCAAGTGAAAATTTGGGAAAAATGAGATATGTGGCTGGTAGGTACTAAAAGTTCTTCTGTATAATTGGGTATAGGACGATAATTGCTACAATAATTAGGTGGGAAGCTATTCAGTTGGGCAGTTGGCGTTATGTGCGTGAACTTCTGATGCTTGAGTGTAAAGGAGTCATACGCTCATAACGCTATTGACACTAATATTTTTGCCAGTGCTCATGGGGAAAAGGGGTTAAATGGCATTTTTATCAGTAGATGTCTCCTTATTCACACTTATTCGCAGTGTATAACGGGTCGCGAGTCGAGAATCTTGTTGCTAAGGTACTCATTAGTCGTCAGTAATATTATTTGTTTTGGGTCTGCTTTTATCTAAGGGCAACTCATGTTGACTGAACCCCTGATTAATAATCCGTAGTCCCACCGGCAAAACCCATCTGCACCTGATAACAATATTACTGTCGTTCTGCATATCTACAATTTATACTATTATTCCCCATCATATTAACCCGTTTTAGGCACAAATCTCAGTAAATTTTGTGGGGGGAAAAAAGAAGGACAGATATGGGAAAGAGCAACTTGCAGTTGGCTAGTTTGCTCAAAAAGGAACTACAATTACATACGTACCAACTGTGAACCAACAAAGAATCTTTCCAGTGGAAACTATTTGGATGGCTGAGATTTCAGCGAGATCAGCCTGGACTGCTGCTTCACAAAACGTCTTTGGATGAAGGCGAAGATTTCAATACCACCAGTTTTTCAAGGAGGGGGAAAGGTATCCACATCGAAATCCCATATCTGTAGAGAAGTAGAAGGATTTACTCCTACTGCCGTTTCACCGACTTATCATCGGTTCTATAAAGGGCAAACCTACGTCGCAGTCATCCTTAAACGCACTTACTGTTAATGTAACTGACGATTAAGGAGATTAATCCTAACCCATTTTTACTCCAGTTTTTATTCATTTCAAAGAATTCTCATTTTAAATCTTGCATTTTTGTTTTTTATTACATTACTTAAAGCAATAGAAATTTTATTTGTAATCCTATGATCAAATTTTATTTGTTGTCCTATGTTTTTGTATGCTAAATTGCGCGGGCAATGCTCACCTTAAATTACTTATGAACCTTAATAAGTCGCATTTCTATTAGTCCAAAAGGGGTTTTCAGTACACTCATAGTGAAAAGCGAGTCAAGTGCAACCTTATCTGATGAAAGTTCGGATTACGGCAGTACTATTTACAGTAAGAATATGAAAGTGCTGCAGTAGTTTCTTTATATACTAAAACATGAATTCCACAGAAAAAATAAATTGTTCAAATAAATTTCGATTCTGGGGAATCAGACAAACTTTGAAAATCGATTTCCCAAAAATCAGCTTTTTGCGTGTAACTCCCTTTGCCCTGCTGGCACAGGATTATTAAATTGACAAGTAGACGACCTCAGAGTTACTGAACAGACTACCAGTTGTACCCACCTACATCAAACATTGACAAAGTGGGAACTTCGTGAAACTGAATTAAACCCATCAGGTCAACGCCGTATTGACAACAAAACGACCTCCAGCGACTGAATGGACATTTAAACGTCCGATTCAAACGCGCCGGCGGAAACGGACGGGAATGAAAACCCTTATTAATTAGCATTAGGTCCCGTTGACCCACTACAGCCCATCGGCCCTTTTACCTCCGTATAACGTGTTTTCGTCGCTTCTGCTTCACACGTCTACGTTCGTCGTCCCTGCAGAACCCGATTCGGGGACGTCCCGTTTAGCCCTTTGGTTTTAGAGGGAAACCCCCTCCCTCCAGACCTTTCACACGCTGCGGTTGTGTGGCCGTCACCCGCCTGCGAGGGGCAACGCTAATTGCGGGGTTTCGGGCGGCTGGCTCGGTGGAGGTGTTTTACATAAAACTGAGCTCGTATTTCCCTTTAGGACCCCCCCCCCCCCACCCACTCCACCATCACCCCCTCCCCCGTCACTACCTTCGGCCCTTTCCCCCCTCCCCGCCAACAATTTGTAATGATTTCCATCCTGATGACGTTCTGATAACTCTCGTTACAAACACTCGCTCGCATGTTACCACCTTCACTTTACACTCAACACTTATGGAGTTTCCATAGTAAGTAATACTATGTTCGTGCTACCTTCACCGAGTGAGTTCAGTACAAGGCATAAACTGAACGTACTCGGCACTGGGGCGGCATCGAATAAGTTCGAATTAGAGATAGCTCTTCGGTTTTGGTTTATTATTCCCCGAATAATCCACCTATGTATTCGCTCAGCAAAACATTTTTTAACACCCCCTCAAAATTTTAACATGGAATATGTTTTTACGGGAATAAACCGGGCTGGAAAACGTCCGCGTCCAGTCCTGTAAACTCGGCATCCCTCCCCGTCACCCTCACGGTTCTCCGTCTACCCCACTCCTGCCACCCCACCCTCCTCCTCCCCTACCACACGTGGTGCCTTCTCTGAGGAGAGAAGGGCCAGACCCCACTCTGCCGAAAACTGCCGAGGGGGTTCCACCTTTTCCAGCTGTAGCAGCTGACTACGTGTATTACATGACATTGCGTTAGGTCGCTGGTCCGAGGCTTGGAAATCCCACGAAGTTTTTGCTTCCTCACTACCGAAGGTAGGAAAGCCTTGCATTTGCGATTGAGTAAAAAAAAGTTCACGTCCTCCAAAATGAAATTTTCCACTACCATTTTCCGTTTCAGACATGAGGAACATTTGGTTCCGTGTCTGTCTGTCTGTGGTAATTCCTTGCAACACCCATAACTACCCGAAATAATGATCAGAGTGGGCTGAGGGTAGGTGCGGGTTGAGTCACAGATGGACCCATACCAAAATCACTGAAAAAGCACCGTAACTTTCGTCTGCGCATGCGCAAACGTGAAATAATTGGAACACCCATAACTACCCTAAATATCGTTGAAATGTTGACAGAATTATTTTAGAACATTAAACTCGTAGGTACTAATCTACGGAGGGTCTGCGATCTACATAATATGTATAGAATAGTACATATTATATAGACGGGTTTTCTATACAGAGAGCTGTGATCTGTAACAGAAGGGTATTCTGTACAAAATAATAAACCGTTGTGCAGGGATTTGCAGCGTTTTAAATGGAAATTCCTTTGTCAGTGTTAGTGTCTTCATTTTGCAGTTACTGTATTTATGGAGCTATTGCATTCGGTCTAAAACTTTACTTCGTAGAATAACGTTTGGCATTTGCAGTGTTATTTGATTTTTTTTTCGTTCACTTAGTCTTATAATTTCTTAACCTTTATTCTAGTGTTTATATCTTTAGTCTTTAGTCTGTCATTAATCTCATTGGTCTTTGCTTAGTTATTTCTGTAGTACTTCGGTTCTAGTCATTACTCTAGCCATGAATAATCTAGTCACTTTACTCTTCAGTCATAATGTTATGGTCGTAATCCGTGATATCTTTCTTGTGTGCTCACAAGAAAGATAGTGGGGAGTAGTGGTGGTTACCTACCTAACGACCACATTACTCATCAAGTTGTGTTGTTTCAAGTTTTTTCAATTTTTGTACATATTTTATTTCTGGAAGTGAGTGGGTGGGTGGGATTGCCCCGCACCCACCTCCTTGTATGAAGCTATAGAACTTTTAGCTTCTGGTAATCCCGGGTACTGGTCAGAACTACTGTGAACACAGTGCTTACATTATGACTTGCTAAGAGATGGTTTGATTAAAATCCACCCATTTCTCATAAGAAGACTCCACTGATGGAAAACATTTACCTACCGGTATTTTGTAGAATAATCTGTTGATTAGTGTTCCGGTTTGGTGGCCCACCGTCTTCAGTGCCCACCGCTACTGCTTTCGAGTTACCGTTTTCCATGTTTTTTGGGACGAGAAGACCGAATATGAAGTCGATGTTGACCGAAGAGTGGAAAATTAAGGTTCTAACGAAGTTTCAGCTTATATTTACGTTAAATTTTGGTCTATCATCGTCGTTCTTCCGCACACAGTTTGGGTCCCCATTTGGGAACATATTTGGGTCCTAGTTGTGCTCCAAGCTCGGCAGCCCGGTATCCCGATCGTAATGGGCGTAATCGAAAAATGGGCGTAAAAACAGGGTTTTTCGAGTTTTTTTTTGAGGTTTTAGTGAACATGAGCTTATGGGGTATCGTTTTCCATGTTTTTTAGGGCGAGAAGACCAAATAAGAAAGTTGATTTTGACCTAAGAGTGAAAAATTGCGGTTGTAACGAAGGTTAGGCTCCCGAAATTCATTTTTTTGTGAGCCAAAAACCTGGGAAATAGTCTGAAATTGCTATAAATTTGTATAATAACACTAGACAGGTGAATACAGGTTGTATTGACAGGTTGTATTGATATCAACAGGTGAATCAATACAATTAAATGGCACTATCATTGATCAAAGGTAATCTGTTTTTCTTAAAAAACGAGCCTAATTCGTGTTTTTGGGGGCCAAAATTGGTGGAAACCATCAAAAATAGCCATTTTAATAATAGCACATGAAAGAAAAAATTAATGAAAAGCCAAAATTTCGATACGTATGTCCAGTAGAATAATATAATTCCATGTGACAAGGGCTTTACAGCGTTTTTCGATAAAACAGGACTTGGCAAGGGCGTCTTCAGCAGTCCCGACTCCACGTGCATTCATCATGATGATGAATATTCATCGTCATTTCTTGAGAGACAGAGTCACTATTAAGGAATCTATTTTCTCACTGTTTGGCGATACCTTCTTGTTATCTCCGTCCACAATAGGCCCGTCCGTGCGTTGGCGCAGCCGCCTAACATGCGCATTGGCGACAACTTCGGAAAATGACAAGAAGCCAGAGTGAGACTCAGACGACGACAAAATATTCAAAGTTCTGCTGCAAAAAGGCGAATAATGGAGGACGCAGAAACGGAAAATCGGCAGGTCGGGCGTTTAACCGTTATTAGGGAGGTGAATGAGACAACACACATGGACATCAACACATTTGGACTGAATGTGGTGTTGCTTGAAGAGAAAAATATGAAGATGCATGATGAAATGGGAACTCCTAATAGTCACATTGAAAACCCGAAATCAAATCAAGAAACTCCAATTTGATTGTAGTTGGATTAGATGGAGGTTTAAATCCCGCTGAAAGAGCGAAGGCTCAGCGATGTGCTGAAACTAGAAACAGCAGCAGAATACATAAAATGCGCATATCGTCTGGGGAAAGGCAGGAACAGCCCGATATGGTCGAATATTCATGGATCGGGGGAGCGCGGAGGAAGCATTGAGGAGCTCATCAGTTTTGAACGCTACTGGTTATCATGTAGAACCCGACCTACAGCCAAACACAAGGAGCAAGAAGAATAAATTAGTGCGCATCAAAAACAGAGCTAGTACAAAAGGTCCCCAGTTTGAAGGTGGTCTCACTCAAAGGACGGGCCACTCTGCTTGTAGATGGTTAACGTTTCAAGTGGGGCCTGTGGGCCAGGGTGGTGGGGATGGCATAATTCCTGGACGTCATCAAGTATATTTGTCAACTGCAGTCGAAGTTTTGAAGGCTGAATCACCAACTAGAGAAGAATCAACCATTGCCCTTAATTATGAGCCACCCAATAAAAATATTAGCAGTAGGTAATACATTTAATATCAACAGCAACTAATTTACTTAATAATTGATGAAATGCTGAATTTGAACTTACTGTAATTTATTGAAACCAAGCGTAGTGAAATTCAAAATGAAATAATGTAAATAGAATGTGGTAGAATTTAAAGCGAAATATTGAAATGAAATTGAATTTTAGATAATAATACTTTATGACGTGATTGAATGATAAAATACAGTGTACTGGTGCCTAATGTAATGCAATTTGAAGTAAAATAATTTTGAATTTGACATTATGAAATTGAATTTTTGGTGAGATAATAATAATAATCTTAATATATTGTATAATAATAATAATACTACGTATAGAATGTGGAATGATGTAGGTACCCAACAATGATGAAAATTTGAGATAGCGACATTGCTTTTTTCTGTAATAATAATGAATTTCTGTAGTAATTATAAATGAATATTTTTGTAGTTGTAATGGCCTTCCTCCGGCTTACAACCATTATGCCATGGCGTATTTTATTGTTTTTTTGTTCTTTTTAGCGAATTTTCGAAGAAAAGGAAGCTATTGTTCTCGGTCCAAAATTTTTAAAACTCGAATTTCCGAAAGATTTTTATACCAAAATCAGTTTCAGACCATCCTGAATTCACTGCCGAAAGACACCAACAATTATATGTATATATATATATGTATATATTTAAAAAATATATTTATACTAGCATGACCGCTCGCTTCGCTCGCTATCCGAGATTCGCTGTACGCAGTATCGTACTTAATTCCGACGTTGCACAACTTGGGAGCCTACTGGATATTGGTGCCAAATTTGGTCGATATCCGTCGAGCCATTCAGGAGTTGACCATGGTCGACCATATTTCCGCTATGGTGAAGGGGACCGAAAAATTCCGACGTTGCCCAACTTGGGAGCCTACTGGATATTCGTGCCAAATTTGGTCGATATCCGTCGAGCCATTCAGGAGTTGACCATGGTCGACCATATTTCCGCTATGATCAGGGAATTAAAAATGCGCCTACGTTCAACTTAGGAGGCTACCGGATATTCATACAGACAGACAGACAGAGATTCGTTTTTATAATATAGTAGAGATACCATTCAGGATTGAGGAATGACCAGTCTAGTCTTGTTTTTGATGGTTGTTTTAATTCCCACCAACAAGACTAGACAAAACAAGACTAGACTGGTCATTCCTCAATCCTGAATTGTGTTCATCAACCTAGTCATCTGAATCAACTTATTTATATACCTATATCCCTACTATATTATAAAAACGGATCTCTGTGAGTCTGTCTGTCTGTCCTTCTATGCACGGCCAAACGGCTCGACGGATATCGACCAAATTTGGCACGAATATCCAGTAGGCTCCCAAGTTGTGCAACGTCGCATTTTTAATTCCCTGACCATAGCGGAACTATGGTCGACCATGGTCAACTTCGTTAATTGAAATGGTAACCCCTATTTTTTATCGCGTATTCGTAATCTACGTGAAATTCTTTCTACGATCGACCCTTCGGACTACCCCCGCGGTCGACCATAGCGCATCCATGGGCCCGTCCATGGTCGAATCCCGAATTGCTCAACGGATATCGACCAAATTTGGCACCAATATCCAGTAGCCTCCCAAGTTGAACGTAGGCGCATTTTTAATTCCCTGACCATAGCGGAAATATGGTCGACCATGGTCAACTCCTGAATGGCTTGACGGATTTTGATAAAATTGGGCACAAATACCCGGTAGGCTATGGGATTTTTCCGTCGTTTGTTGGTTCCACGATACTGCGTACAGCGAATCTCGGATAGCGAGCGAAGCGAGCGGTCAGGCTAGTATTTATATATGTATGTGTCATTCCAGACGATAACTCTCGAAAGAATTGAGATAAAAAGTTCAAATTTGCACGAAAAATCTGTCTTGGCAATCGACAAGCTAAGTTCGTAGATGGGCAGAATCGGGTCACTCTAAGGAGGAGTTTTGGGGAGTTTGGGGGGGGGGGGATTACCCATAAATTCCCAAAATGAAACAGTCTGACAAGTGACACCTCATTTTAAAGGTTTTTGTACGCTGAACACGATGGTGAAATCAGAATTGCGATATCTCATTCCGTTCTCAAACTGGAGCACTTTGAAGATGAAGGAACGTGGTTATTTCTTCGAAAATTCGCTCTTATAGCCATGCTGCATGTTTATTTTGAAATATAAACATTTTCTCTATCTATCATCTACCTATCTGTGTGTTGTATTTCGTTGCCAAGGTTAGATCGTCTGGAGTGACACATGCCTACGTGAGTAGATAAATACATACACAAATAAGTATGTGTAGGTACACTATACGTACGTAAATATACTTATATGATTTTCGTTAACAAAGTGCTCTGAAATCGAAAAGACTACAAAAATTCATGTTCTAAAATTGTTGGCTCCATTGCAACAAAAAATTGGCTAAAATCAAGTTTAGGGAAGTAGGTTAGAAGAGGCTACAGAATCACATAAAAGTCGAGAATTTGACCTTTAGTAAAAGCTATTATGAAAAAAGAAGATCCGATGAAACCTCATTGCGGAGGGGCGAGAAAAATCCCTCCAACTATCGAAGGCAGTTGTGAAAATCCTTATAGAGTCAATAATCGGAGTCAGCCAGCACATTACTATCACAGACACTGAGTTGACCGCCTTTGCTGTCGTAGCTGTGCGAGTGTGTGCCGCCGACCTCATCCTGGAGGCTTCGGAAAGCTCTTCTCACAGGTTTTTCACCGCTCAGCAACACTCACTGTGAGCCTCCATTGACGAGTGGGTGGAGGGGAGTTGGGGGCTGTTCTTTTACTGTCTTGTCAATGAGTTGCGAGGCGGCAGAAAGAGACTTATATCGGCTCGTTTTAAAGAGCCGCATTACCTACCCAAGGTTCAGCTTAACCTTTTTGCTTCCTCACTACCGCAGGTAGGGAAGCCTTGGATTCGTGATTGAGTAAAAAAAATTTATGACCTCCAAAATGAAAATGTCCACTGCCATGTTGCGTTTCAGACATCAAGCAACATTTTTGGTTCCGTGTCTGTCTGTGCTGATTACTTGTAACGCCCATAACTACCCGAAATAATGGTCGAAAAGGGCTGAAATTTGGAGGGTAGGTGCGGGTTGGGTCACAGAAGGTCGCTTACCAAAATCATCGAAAAAGTACGGTAACTTGCGTCTGCTCATGCGCAAACGTTAAATACTTAAAAAGCCCATAACTACCCTAAATATGGTTGAAATGAGTTGAAACTCGTATGGTCGATCAGGAATGATACTTTGATTGTTTCAAATAAATTTCATTAGGATCGTACCGTAACTTTCGTCGGCGAATGCGTGAACATGAAATTTTGACCACTTCCTATACGCTCCTAATGGGCTCACTGCGATTGAACGGCTGGTCGTATTACGCTCTCTTTTGCATCAAAATATGCACACAAAAAAACTGAATTCATCCACCAGTACCCTTTTATTGAAAATTTCGAGCTATTTGAACATTTCAAACCATATTTTTCAACCCCTTGGAGATCAGTAACGCCAAGATTCACGGACCAGCTAGACGCCAAGTGCAATTTTGGTTCATGCAATTATGACAGCACACAGCAAACGTTCCAACCTAGAAACGTAAAAAAGCAAATTTTGAGGAAAAAGCAAATTTGAATAGATGGTGGGAGAAGAGGGGCATTACTAGGACCTATCAGTTTGTGCCTTTACCGTAATGAACAAAATCCTCATAATGCACTTTTTTGTGAATAGTTTCGACGAATCTTCTTCGTAAAATTTGCAGAATTAGCAGAATTAGGAGTTTTCCATTAGGATAACGCAGAAAGCCATTGTTTGAGAAAGTACGCGAAGAAACTGTGGGAACGCGGGAAAAAGCGAAAGTCGCAATGCGTTCAGTTCCGATGGCAAAATGAGAAAAGTTGCTGACCTCAGCTGAGCTACAGGGCGCGGGGATGACGAGGAAGTTGAATAGACAGCGAGGAAATGCATATGAGATGAGCTTGGATCAAGGGCTTTTCGGGTGACGCGCTATCTTTGAAGGTTGAATGTGAGATGCATTTCATAACAAACAATGTCGACGAGCTGAATTTTATTGATGCACCAATCCAACCTGTAGGTACGTAAATTATTTCCAATAAAGCGGAATTTCGATGAGAGGTCAGTCTAACTGTTTGACTACGTTACGGTTTAATTTAACTTGGAGTGAGTTTGAATTCTATTTTGGAGGATATACAATAAGGCAAAAGGAGTGATAAATTTAACTTTTTTAAGACAATTGTTTAAGTTAACTCAGAGTGAGTTAGAATCCTATTTTTGAGGACAAAATAAGGCACTGGTCGTACGTGATTTCACTGTCGTTCATGATGAAATTCACAGTGTAATACAATAGTATACAGGTACATGTGAAATCTTCTACAGTTGGGTACAGTGCAGAACAATTTTCTGTGTGGCAAAGGGAGGAAGGCGGGAAGCAAAAATTCGTTCACTCGAAAAATCACTTAATTTACCATCCAAAAATTAACAGACCACACGCTACATTACAACATCTGAACGTATCCGTAGAGAGAGAAAAGTCCCCTAACTTTGTAATAGCTTCTAATTCGGGACACCTTCGTTTCTGCAGTACTAAAGCAGCTATAGAGGCTGATCATTGAAATTGCTGAGCCTCGAGGGACAGGATGTAGCCAAAACCCTATTATTATAAACAAATTTCTAGCCATCACTCACCCAAGGGGCCATCTCATTCAAACTCTCAGGTTTGTAGAGGGAAATTCCTCCCTAGATGACAGCTGGTATGAAATCTGCTGGATAACAATTGATTTGATGATATTTCATCAACGTTTTGATCAACCGGTTGGTTGTTAATAGAAGTTCGTTTTTTACTGCGCTTCGCCTGACTTTCAGGGGGACCTACCTAATTTGGGACGCCTATGATTTGATTCTCCTAGGATTTTACACGAGTTTAGTGGCCTTCCTTTGTTATTTATTCTACCAAACTTCGTCAAGATCATGATTTTGCTGCGTGGAAGGAAACAGTTACTCATTTGTTTGAATAAGATCCAAAATACAGATTGTTTCATTTGAGTACATCCAAGTGGTTTAGCTTATGTTTACGGAAAAGTTTTATTATACAAATCTTAAAGTGGGGAATGGCAGACCGGAGAGTGCGTGGACTTGGTGTCTTCCACCAATTAAAGTTTATCTTAAATGTTTACCTTCCATATCAAAAGTAAGTAACCACTTTTTTCATTTTTCACGGTACTGAGATTATCCAGTGATTGATGTCGGCCTATTATTTTGTATTTGCACTAGGCATTATTTTGTTAAAGTTGTAGTTATTTTGTTAAAGATTCACAGAGATTTGATGACATCACTTTTGCGACTGGTGCGTACTCGGCAGATCTATGGCTCAGTTGAGGAAGGAGTATCCATGCAGCCTTGATATTCAATCAAGTTCATCAGTTCATTAGGCATTATTATGCCAACGATTATTACTTCAGGAGGGTACATAGTAAGCAGTAAGTATATACTCGTACCGACTAAATGGAACTTCGTGAAAAATGACTCGAAGGGGTAATCATCCAGTTTCAGATTCATCCGTACACACTTCTCGTTGTGCAGACCTTTTCCTTTTTATTTATTTATATTATTTTTTTTAAATATGTATATATATTTTTTTTTGTAAGGCACCCGACCATCCAGCTTTTCGATAAATTGATCCATACAATTGTCTGGGTTGTACCAACGAAACGATACACATACAGGGCACTAATCTATACATGAAGGCTATGCACACAGAACACAGTAAAGAGTTTTCAAGAATTAGGTGCTTTAATATTTTTCGTCTCTTCAAATTTGATTATTTATATAAAGAATCCGAAAGAAAGGATGTCAATTTCAGCACAGTTGCGATATCATAATAATGACTGCCCACTCCAAAATGCTACCCATTAAGAGAAATAATGTAAATGCCAAACGCTCGAATTGCGGGCCTCTTCGGTCGGCCGCCATCGCCTCTACCCAACACCTAAACGGGTTAAATCATCGGACCCCCTTAACCCAGGGTAATCGCAAGGGCCAGTTACATATAAATGAGTAAAGGGTAGTGAGGGGTTAGCCATGTATCACACCATCTCCCTCCACGTCACTTCCACGTGTTATCCTGTCCTCTGCCTCACATTGAAAACACACATTCCCCTCTAATGACGGGAATTTAATATTTGACTGGCTCGAACTATAATATTCGGCATCAAATTTGAGAATAAGGACCTTTTCTGAGGACAATTATGGACCTTTCTGAGGAAAATTAAGGACCTTTTCTGAGGACAATTAAGGACTTTTCTGAGGACAATTATTACTGTATTCTGTAGCAACCTAAATTTGGGGAACGATCGAATTTTAACATCGAAGTGAGGTAACATTAAAATACCTACCACTCTGGTTAACACATTCAGTAGCGTTCAAAGATAGGAAAATAATTCTTATTTTATCGAGAAAGTTTCCCAAACTCAATTCTCGAGCCCTCTGTAATATAAAGAATGTTGCGAGTTCTACAGCAATGCTTCATAATTTCCTGTATAGCATAGAACGCAGTAAACATGGAACGCCTATAAAAAATACCATCTGCTAAAGAAAGGTAAGTGGAAATATGGAGAGTAGCAACTAGGAAAAATCAGTATTCCTGCACACTGTTTAGTTCCATATAAAATTCGTCAACATCGTATTTTCGCCCCGATGTTGAGAGTGGCTAATTTTAGCACATTCCGTTCTACCGAACTTGAAATTCCAATATTATAAAAACTGATTCTTTGGTGTTATTGGTGAACGTTAGAGGCATCTTACAAGTTAAAATTAATAATGTAATATTAGAGACAAATCAAAACAAGAGAATTCCATTTTAAGTTTCAGCATCGCAGGTTGAATAGGGGAAAAAAATTAGCTTCAGTGCTCACTCAGTAGGTATAGACAACCTACACAGACTTGGACTCCTAAGCCAGTAGACATAGACTCGCGAGGTGCAAAGTGTGCGCAACTTGGAAATGAATTTCGTGACGTTTTCGTCGAAGTTAATCATTGTAAAGCATATTACATACTAAAAACATCATTCACCATTGAGATTCTAAATCAAAAACGCTGCAAATCCCTGCACAGCGGTTTATTATTTTGTACAGAATACCCTTCTGTTACAGATCACAGCTCTATGTATAGATAACCCGTCTATATAATATAACATGTACTAGTCTATACATATTATGTAGATCGCAGACCCTCCGTAGGTTAGTACCTAACCCCGTACTCGTTACTAGGTACCTACCTAAATCACGAGTTTAATGTTGCTAAAATAATTCTGTCGATGACAAACAGTAACTAAAATGGCTAAAAGAAACGCAAATAATGAAGTTCTGAAGGAAAATTGTTCATGTGGAGTGAAATAGATGTCCCTTCTGCGTAGATCACTGTTTTCTGTGGTCAATACCTACCTTCGTGGTCAAATATATTGAACCGTTGTGTAATAACTTGCCCATCCATAATACTTCAACGGTTGTTCAAGTTGCAAAAGTACCGATCAACAAAATCCAGCCCCTTCTTGGTAGATGAACAGCTGTGTAATAATTTGCCGTTGTGTAATAATTTACCGTTGTGCAATAATTTACCGTTGTGTAATAGTTTACCGTTGTGTAATAATTTACCCATCAATAATACTTTAACGTTTGTTCAAGTTTCAGAAGTTCCTACCATCAAAATCCGATAGTCCATCACTTATCAAATGAAATAATATCACAGAACAACCAACTCGACTTCATACAGCCATCCTTGATTATAATCAGGTGCTCCCCAGTGATGATATCCGGGCTGGATTAATACCGTTTGATTCACGATCGTGTTGACGAAGCTTTTTGGTGCACACGAACGGCAGGACGTAGAATGGTCTGGGTGGTCTCAAAAAATTGTTTAGCTCAAGACAAATTTAATAACGTAAAAAAACCATACCCTTTCATCGAAAGTTTTCGAGCTACGGCGTTCTGAAAATTTCAACCCCTATTTTTAACCCCTTAGAGATGACTGACAGTAACGCCGAGGTTCGAGAACCAACTAGACCCCGAACGGAACGTATAACCCGAATTTCATCAATTTGTTTTCATGGTAACTAAGAAAAGTGCTCAATACGGCGTACGGCGGACAGACAAAAAATTTTTTTATTGCATTTTCGGATTCTACATACCTTGAAACGTAATCCATCAAATTTGGTGCGGTGGGGGGGGGGGGGGGGGGGGTTAGAATTTTTTTTCTTTTTCATGCTGGATTCCAAAGGTTCATTATTGAAAATAATAAACCAGTGATGTGAGGTTTTCTATTTGAACAAAAATTAAATAAACAATAATATATGTCATTTACTCTCACTATGGTAATAAACTAATTTCCTGAAGTTTCATCGTTTGGTTCTCGCCCATGTAGATGCTTTGTTTCAGTCATGAAGCGTTTATTGTGAATGATCGGCTAATAATGTCAATTAGGTACTAGAAATCGCTCCACCAGGTACTTCCCTTAGCAGGTACAGTGGAAACATTCAGTTCTCAAAGTGTCCGTAGTACAGTCCCTGGAAGAGGTCGCGCGTCTATCACTCAGAGTTTGAATCACGAAATTCGCCCAATGCTTGCGAGTTTAGGGCTAATTAAAGCTTTCCGTACGCTCCTGAAGGCGAAGGCTGGTTTTAGACTGGTTAGGGGCTACTGCTCCTTCATTAAAATCACGTGGCGGCGTGAAGCAGTGAGAAGCGAATGTTTGGGTGATGGTGGTGGGGGAGGAGGGACTCGATTCTAATTGGCTCCTCGTTTGGGCTTAATTAACGGACAGGTGTCTGATATGTCGTCAGAGCCTATCTCTTGCTCTTGCCGGCTACATCTCAATTAGGTTTTTAAGGAGGGGAAATTCACCTTATCAAACCGCGTAAGGGCCTTTCGGAGTAACGTGCGGAAGATTTTAATTATCGAAGTGAGGGTTTGGCTCGGAGATACATCAAATACGTCCGGTGGTGCGTTCGGATAAATATTACGCTTACTGACCATCGGACTTGAGTTTACGAAATCACTCATTTCTCTTGTGATACGATAATTGCCGAGAGTTAGAGAGTCTCTTACTTGGACTCTGGTGGTCATGTCGATTCTGTCGTTTGAAATTGGAGTTGGATTTGGATCGCCAAAATACGCTAATTTAGGGTCATAGGTACGACCTGCAATTTTCTGAATCCATCAGCATTATTTGCTGTGTAGTTTTGGCGTCACGCCGGCACCATTGAAACGGCCAGTGGAGTATCAAATGGAACTGGAGATAACATTCTAATCCGCTAAAGCTGTGTTACTGACAGTGCAATTTTCAGAACGCCGTATCTCGAAAACTTTCAATAGAAGGGTAAGGTTTTTTTAACGTTTTTAGATTGATCTTGAACTAAAGAATTTTTTGAAACCACCCTGAGCATTGTACGACCAGCCGTTCGTTTGCACCGAAAAGCTTCATCAACATGATCGTGAATCAAACGGTATAAATCCTGCCCAGATATCATCGCTAGGGAGCTCCTGATTATGATCACAGATGGATGTATGAAGTCGAGTTGGTTGTTCTGTGATATTATTCCATTTGAAAAACGCTGCAAAGTCCTTGTCACATGGGTTTATTGTTCTATTGGACATACCTACAGAAATGTTGGCTGTTCATTTATTGTTTCTTTCATGTGAAATAATTTAGATAGCCATTTCTGATGTTTTCCACCAATTTTGGCCCCTAAAAAGCGAATTAGGTACTCTCCTTTTTTTTTTCAAATTATCTTTGATCATTGATGGTACCAATTAATCGTCTTGATCCACGTATTAACACTTTTTCTAGTATTATTATACAAATTGATGGTGATTTCAGACGATTTCCCAGGTTTTTGACTCATAAAAAATCAATTTTGGGAGCTGAACATTTGGTAGAACCTCAATTTTCCACTCTGGTCAAAATTGACTTCATATTCGGTCTTCTCGTCCCCAAAAACATGGAAAACGATATCTCAAAAGCTTATGTTACTAACATGGAACTAAAGCACAAAAAGTACCTATTTTTATACACATTTTCATTCATAACACCCCTGGGTATATTCCGATCGGGCTGCAAAGTTTCGGGACACAACTAGGGCCCAAATGGAGCATGTGTGCGAAACAACGACTTTTTTAGACCAAAAATGAAGCCGGTACACGTGATACGGCGGACGGCGGACGGACATTGCATTTTTGGAATCTATGCACCTTGAAACGTAAAAGAACAAATTTTGAGGGGGTGTTATAAAATTTGTTGCTGAGCGAATACATAGGTGTATTATTCACGGAATAATAAACCAAAATGATGGCTCTTTTGGATTTGTTGATAGGTATTTTTGCAACTTGAACTAACTTTGAAGTATTATGGGGTATATCATTACACGACGGTATATTATTACACAGTGGTAAATTATTGCACTACGGTTTATCATACTGTCTACGCAGAAGGGGCATCTATATAGGTAAATTATTACACAACGGTTTATTATTTACCTTATGCTGTATAATTAACTACAAATGATCAATGATTGCATTTTACGTTGGTATGAATATGGATGACACCGACACTCGGTAAGTACGCACATAAAAATAAATAAAGAAAAAAAGAAAAACTTGCCCTGAAAAACGGCGATGATTTATTTATTCGTAGTTTCGGCGAATGTGGCCCCCTAAGAGAAAAGTTGGATCCCAGTTTGTTAGTATCCGCGGAATTTGATTTGTAGCTTCCCCACCCTCCCCCATGACCGCTAAGTATTTCCTATGGGGCTCTCCTAATGAAAACTGCCCCGGCTATAGTTAGGTGATGAATGCGAGGGCCCCGGACATTATAACCGCGGCTTTGAAAACTTTCCGGATGGTCCGAAGGGGAGGAGTCGCAACGAAACACCGTTTTCCCTCGCGTGCAACGGTAAATACGTGGCATGCAGTACGACAAGTTCCATCAGGTTTCAACCTCGAGTAATTAGTTAACGCATTACTATTTGAGAGTTTTATTTTTATTTTTTATTTTTTCCTTCTGTTTTCCTCTTCCACCCAGAACCTCCGCTGGGAATAGAAATTCACCGTAAACACAAATTCATGGTTTTTCAACATCCTCGTAGTTTCAACAGTTTGTCGACTCCGCCTCTGGTGCCCTATCGTTTCATTAAAATGTTCTAAAGTTTCCTCTCGTGTGATCTCCGAAGCGGAAACTCAGCATTCCGGGAAAATGTGAATCTCGGAAGAGGATACGTTTTCCATCATACAAACAGAAGATTAAGCTCGGTTTCACCTAATTATGACTAATGAGTATTTCATTCGCAACTTTTGCTACTTAATTATATTCAGTGCTGTAGCTTTTAAAACTACGTACGTTGAGTTATTTATGATATGTAAAATATGGCGAGTTCTTCCTTCAACGTGCAACACGTTCGATCACCAGACCTAAGCCGTAGGCCGATTTGAATCCCCATCAGAGCAAACGTATAGCGGATCTCGGAATAGGAAAACTTAGTTCCTTTGTATTTTGTGTTGTAAAAAATATAATGATAATATGTCCATATAGTTACCTACCTGCCTATATATATTGTGTTTGGGAGCATTAGCCTTCTAACAATGTAAATCGTAAATCTTTGCCTGTTTCCTTTTGAAATCTTCAGTTTTACGCATACATTTACGTGAGTAGTACCTACCTACCACGATCTGTTCAATTTTGTTTGTCCCCGTCCGGGCTCTGCGTTCATGAAATGAAATGCCTACTTTATTTACCGAATAATTCATTTTTATACAAAAATAAATGTGTTAGGAAGCGTTTCTTGGGTTCTGACCAGTTGGGCAGGGAGGCATACATGCAGTTGATAAATATGGGAGATAAAAGGCTCGTTGGCTACTGTTCGGTCGCTTGGTTCCTGAGAACAGCGACTGTGAAAGAGTACGACCTGGGGTGACTCTCATCTGTCAATTTGTCATTTTTGTCATTACCCATTATAGTATGCGAATTGTATGTTATAGTATAGCCTACCTGTCATCCACCTATTCTTGCAATAATTATTTGGAAAAGAGAAAATCCCCATCCATAAAAAGAAGAAAAAGTCCGTAAAAGAAAAGATAATTATTGCAAATTGAATTGAATAGTGTTAAAAAATTTGAAAAAGTATATATTTGTTGAATTACATAAAGTATTATTCGTTATAATTTCATGGTAAACTCCATCAGACGGCCCTGCATGGCCATGATTATTAAGCATGTCCATCATTATATCATTAGTAATTCGTATTTTATGATTTTTGAAATAAAGCATGTTTTTCATTCATTCATTCATTCAAATGTGTTTGTCAGTGCCTACCTATTGGTAATTTTAGGCTACAGCAGCTTCTATGGAAACTTACCTGAACAAAAAGGGCTCTTCTCTATTTTTCCGGAACTTGGGCGACAGAGCTGGAAGTATGACAGCTGTCAACCTAAGTGCTATTGATCTAGTTATGGTAGTATGACGCACCTACCTTCAATTAAGTGAGGGATGTCTTCGGATGGACAACGATGTGACAACGACATAAACATGTACTTATTTAATTACTATTAAACAGCAATAACGAGAGGCAATATACTAGTATAATGGTCACATTATTTGTAATCAAATAGAGAAAACGAATGGATGTAATGTACTGCGATAAATCATTTTCCAACCCTAACATCTGCACCGATGTTTTCATCTTGGACTGAAACGATGGCTAGAAAACCCGGGGATTTCTTTGATCTACCTATTACAGCCATAATTTATTGCTGTTCATTCTTGTATTACTACGCATGAGGCTAAGGTTGAGCGCCAGATTTTTGGACGAATCGCCAACCAAGGTCAATATGAAATAATGGGGTATGGACATGGTCACAAAAGCTATTTATATCATTTAAAAAAAACTAAAATAGACTCCATTTTCTGAGAACTTTGACATCAACCGCACTGTCCTACGATTAGTATTTCTTTTTCTGTGATTTTTCAAAATTTCCAGAGGTTCCTACGTTACAGTGTGCAGGGGGGTCCCGCTCAGGCTAGAGGCAATGTAGGAACCTCCGGAATCTTTGAAAAAATCATAGAAAAATAATTACTTATCGTAGGATGGTGCGGTTGGTGCCAAAATTCTCACGATGTGATCTACTTCCATTTAAAAAAAAAAAATGCGTTGCAGACCCCATTAAACAAAATGTAACCATGCAAATGAACAAATTTTATTAGGTTCGATACAGCCTGATCTGAACCTACCAGTACTTCGTGATCCACCTACACTGACCTTCAGAGTACGGAAATTTACTTACCAGATAAATTAAATTAAGAAAACTCACTATGTTTTGCGGTGCTAAACGTAACTGACATTAATAAGTCGGCTGATCAATAAGATTATATCCAGAATTCATCTTCGAAAGTTTCATCAGTCTTATTACAGCCCTTTGAATTTTAAGTGGTACCACTGAAAGTTTATATGTTAATTACCAAAAATTATATATATGATTTATATGTTACTTACCAAATGGCCTTGGCACAGGAGTTACATATAGGTACCTACTAGGTGCCTTGAGATTGGCGAAATTTAGAAACAAAAAAACTTGTTTTGCCAGAAAATTCCCAGACGGTAGTGTCGCTGACGATTTCTCAGGAGCGATTGGTGAGGAGGGAAAGGGGTGATTCCAAAAAAACCAGTCATGCAGCATGACTTAATGAGCGAATTTTCAAAGAAATATTCGAATTAATGGCTATGGTTTTGAATAAAGGAAAACTTCGGTCTAAAATTTGGTTTTCTATGTATATTCTCTTCGTATTTATTTTAATTTGTACGTTTTGTCCATCCTGATTCTACCGTTTGTTATGAGTAGATTCCTTGTTCCTTCTGAATGGCCTTTCCTCTTGACTACGATTTCAGGCCTGGTATCTAAAACCAGTTCAAGATTTGCTCTACTAGGTAGGTAGATCCTTCCTTCTTCATTGATATTATTTTTATCATGTTAAGTACCTACCTACCTTTGAATATCAAATATTCGTATGATACTGATAATAAATTGATAAGATACCTACCTAACCTTCTTCCTCCTACTGTTAGTACCTAAATTGAATAATTTGAAATAGATTTTTTCTTTCGTCTTCCTTCTAGTAATACGTGGGCCGGTACTTGTCTATCTATGAAGGTATCATAACAATTATATGTCAAATGGGAAATTAAAGGAGTTGTACTAATCGTTTGCCTCCCCCTTTTTTGCTTCGAACTCTCGTCTTCAATTAATACTTCTCACATTTTTCAATCTGACCACTCTAAGGGGGTGGGGGGGGGGGGGGGTAAGAGTTTGAAGATTATCCTAGTTTTGGGTAATTTTTGCGCACTTTAAATGCTCTAATTTAAGAACGGATTTAGATATCTAAAATCCGATTTCACCATCGTGTTCAGCGTGCAAAAACCTTTAAAATGAGGGGTCACTTGTTAGAAAATAACATTTTGGGGATTTTTGGGGGATTTTTGCGCACTTTAAATGCTCTAATTTGAGAACGGATCAAGATATCTAAAATCCGATTCCACCATCGTGTTCAGCGTGCAAAAACCTTTAAAATGAGGGGTCACTTGTTGGAAAATAACATTTTGGGGATTTTTGGGTAATTTTTGCGCACTTTAAATGCGCCAAAACCCTCCTTAGAGTAGGCCAATTTCGCCCATCTTCGAACTTAGCCTTTCGATTGCCAAGATAGATTTTTTGTGCAAATTTGAGCTGTTTATCTCAATTCTATCGAGAGTTATCGTCTGGAGTGACACATATATATATATATATACATATAAAAAAGTGTTAAATTTCAGGAATCGTTTTAGAATGGTCTGAAACGGATTTCTATGAAGAAAATTTCCAAAAATTTATATTATTTAAATTTCGAAGCCATTGCAATAGCTTCATTTTCTTTGAAAATTCGCTAAAAGCCGTATTCTCTTTCGATAAAAATGCTCAGAGATATGTTGTTAATCGACGATGAGAGGGCTTTTAAAGGAGCATACAGAAACCGTATTCAGGAGAACCCCAACGAAAATTTTACGTATCCTACTGAAGATTTCCAACCATCGTCGATAGGTAGGGGGTTCCACTGTCACTGCCACAAAATCAATCGGTCATAATCGAAGTGGACTAATAGGTGCAGTACGAAAGGTTCGTCAATGTCTTGAAACGTAGCTCCGGCCGCAATCTCCCCTTTTCCTCTTCCTCCTCCATCTCCTTTTCTTCTTTCGTTTCAACGTTCCAGAACCCCGCCGAAGCACTGCTCCGCAGTTTTACCACTCAAAATCAGCTGACCGGAATAATGCATGTATCATTATGTGTATGCGTGTATACTGCAATTTGCAGCAACAATCACTGTAAGTGATCACTCACAGTCACCAGTGATCTCAGTGGTCACTTTTTAACGATGCCAGCCTGTATAGATACTTTTCACATGCTGCACTACAACGTAAATTTATAAAAACTGATGAAATGTGGATTAGTAGCACTCCAAGCACCAAAGTTGATTAGGGAGTAAGCCAGGCTATAGTATATAGATCGAAGTTAGGATTTAGACAAGAAATATTGAAGTTCTTTGAAGATATACAAAATTGCGCAATTTCGCTATATGTGCTGACACATGGAAATCAAATTTGAGTTGGCGATCAAAAGTAACATCGAGGTACCAGACATTAGTCCCGAAGGAGCACGATACACGATCAAGGGGAAAACCCTCTCACACTTGGAGACATTTATCAGAGATCGTGTACCGACACGGAGGATCTAATCGTTGGGACTCGCTCCGCTATTACAAACCTCTTGGGAGAAAAGTTCATTAATTTGTCCAATCGGAGGCGGGGCCGGGGCGCCGGTGTTTTTATTGATACATTACTCGTCGCGGTCACGAACTCCCAGCATTTCCACGGTATTTCCGATAAATCGCGAATCCCTCGATTCAACATGAAGAATCTAGATGAAATAGTTTACGGTCTTCATCAGACAACCCCTGTTATATGCCAAAACTGGGACGAACGAGCAGCGATTTCTGTCATTGGTACGATTGATTGTGAGGTTTTCGTTCATTATTTCATCAGTACACCTACACCCATGTGATAACGCATGAAAGAAAAAAAATTACCTCCAAAAAATTCGTTTGGCTTCATTTTCAGATATGAAATAGCAGGACAATCCAAGAAGCGAATGAAACCTTTTCGGCCTGTCCAGCGTTTCAACCCCAAACAACAACGAATGAATTCTTTCGCTTCCATCCCTCTCTCAAGCTCCATCTGAATTATTTGTAAAACGTCTTGAAACACTCGCATCGTCGGTTGACCAAATTCCTTTCTAAAGAAGTTGTAAAAATGACATGGAAAACTGACTTCAGCTCAAAAATAAAGTCCAGGAAGACAAAAACGTAGGTTATTGAGAGCTTGGGAGAAGGATTCTAGAACAGATCAGTATAATTATTATGGAAAATGTGAGAAAAGCCTAAGCAAACCTACTGAATCATTCGTATCTTACTATAAACTCGCGTACCTGCCTCAACATCAGTGACGGATTGTAGGGAACATCATAAAGGCAAGATGTGATGTAATTAATAATTTGAACTTTAGTTAGGTAATTAATGTTACGAGGGATTCTTTTTCAATTTCGCCATTGTCAACACCCTACAGGGCGGAAAACGAGGGTTCTCAAAAGCTATAATTATTATAGGCAACTATAATTGGCATGGAAGGGAATATTATTTATTCACTTTCATTGTAGATCTGCGTGTATTATGTCGAACGTAAACATTTGTGGGAGTGGCGACGTTTATTTACAATGAGTTCAAGCTGGAAACGAAAAAACATCATCAACATGAGCTTGACCCTCCGAGTTTTTTTTCTTTGAAGCAGGTTTATCAAACGGTAAAACTATACTGCACGTTTATCATATTCATGTGGAACAGCACATAAACTCACAAAAACAAACTGCACATTATAGCTGAAAGTTTACTGAGCTGATCCACTCCAGCTTTAAGCAATTAAAGGTACTTACCTATACTACATATTTTCAGCTTTCTAACGTAATCTAATATTCGTAGAATGGGTTTTTTAAAACTAAGCTCAAATTTGGGGCACCTAAGACTAAGGTGGGAACGGTTATAAATAGAGTCCCGCGATTTTCTTATATTTTCTTATAAATGAGTGTGATAAATGATAACTGCAACTCTTGATCGGTCCATCACAAGTAAGTGTTGGCGATCGTATCAACCGAAGATGACATGATTTATTCGAATCTAAGAGTACATGGATTAACTGATGGACTCAGATGGGAAGTGGTGCTAAAGTAGATAGAGCGCTCGGGGAATAACTGGAACTACTCATTTCTTACGGTCAATCGCGGCCGTTAAAATTCAGGATGTCGACAACATCGTAGCTCATGGACTGCAGACGGCTAAAGCCGGATAACCCTCCATTCTCCTTATCAACTCACCTTCCTCTCTGCAATAAAAATAATTCTCAAGATGGCGAGGTACCTTCCTACTTCATTATGACGTTCCGTAGAACTGCATCGTCTGTGGGAACATCAAACATAATTATTGCTTCAGTCAAGAGATTATCATCTTACGAGGTAGAATAGAGGGCAACTATTTAGAGCCTAGATTGTCCTCAAGATTTAATACCTACGCGAGATACATAAGTTGATACGACATAAAAATTAGGTATCCTTTATCCCTTTCTTCAGCATTTAAATCACAGAAACGTCTGCCAACTTGCGGCGCATACCTACATCCCTTGTAATGAGAAATGGAGAGCGGGCCGGAATTCGCTGCTTTTGATCTCAGAATCGGATTCAGCACCGTCGAAAACCCCTGCATACCAATTTTCAGCTCCGAAATCCGAGTAATTTGGCGACAAAAAGCTAAAGAAAAACGCGTGACGTCATCTGTCATGTATCTCCCTCTCAATCGGTCACCACGTGTGGGAGGGAGAGGGCAATACATACCAGACCCTCGCTTTTTCCTTCCCCTTTTCACCGACTTCCATTCGTTTCCGACCCATCATACAGCACCTTTTTGGAAAGCTCTCTACAATTTGAAAGAATAAAAATAGGTAATTTCTCAATAAAGTTGATTGCAAAGACTATCTTAGTGCGAACTGACTGTTCACATTCACCTACGAAATCAGATAAGCGGTAATATGGGTGATAAAAACTTTCGTCATCAGAAGAAAATTATATCTCAGTGGAATTCAAATGAAACGCTTTGTGTACAACTCATCACTCCAAATTACTCTCCTTAGTGGGGGCGTTGCGTCCCCCAGTAGGAGCAAAAAAAACTCTATTGTTCAGTTGGCATTTGAATTTCCCTCTGTACACTGTACCTAGCATTTTTCACGAAGTTCAACAGCGACTCGCCATATTTCTCAGGCTATGGAATGGAAATTCTATGGATATTCAATATTCTAGTAGAGCATCGATGGTGGGCTCCAACATGTTATCGGAGCAGTCGAAATCGAAACCTAGGCTCCTGAGAAACTGGCAGGTAGGTTCTGGGTCCTGGGACCTAGTGTCGCCATGGCAACTGAGAAAAGTGGGCCATCCGCGCATGCTCAGTCGAGTAAAAATGTTGTTCGCAACGCCCACTTTGGGCCCTGTCCCCGAAAATTTGGGCCGTCCTCCAAAATCGTTTGTTTTCACAATCGATTCGATTCCTTCGGTTCAATTTGTCATCTCGATACGAGATGGTTCTTCGTCTTCTGATTTGTTTTTGTTGTCTCCTGAATTATATTTGCTTTCTCTTTTGAGTCAGTCGTCAGTTTTTAATTTTTGCGTCAAATTGTGTGCGTTTTGCGTTCGGTCCGGTTCTGATGACAGATTTGTATTTGTGGTACCTACCTGCGTTTTGTCCTGTTTGCTGTTTGCGGTCTTGTGGTTTGAGGATTGATCGGCGTCGTAACACACAGATAACTACCTAGCTTCTAGTCAATAGCTTCTCCATTCAAGTAGGTACCAGCCAACGGGTCACTGTTTTGTTGTATTTTAGTTTACTATATTTTTGTAACACATGAATTCGGTGGCTAATTTGCCTCTTCCTTTATCCTTCTCAGGAACTCGCTGTCGTGTAGACGTGATGGGTAACACTTTATATAGCATTTTATAATATGAAAGATATTTTTTCTATAGTGATATATTCTGTATGATATATTTCATCATATCTATATAATTTTTGTGTTGTTGTTTCTGGCTAACTACCTATGTATTAATTTATTAACTGATTTTGTCTAAATGTATAACGTATATTAATATAATTTGTAACTGGGCTTCGCCCGTTTGGTAAGAATAAATAAATACGACTCACTCATACGTTTATAATAGAATTGGTAGAGATTTTTACATTTTGTCCACTCATCCACCCGGAAGAGTGATTAAAACACCCCAAGTCAACATCATCAACTTGATCAACGATTTGCGTTCCAACATAATGTCGTGCTACGGGGAAGAGCAATAATATTAACTTCTCCCAGTTCCCCCACTTCTACAGGTATCGTCACAAAAATTCGTGGTACATACGTGCAATTTGTCCTGTTTGCTGTTTGTGGATTGATCGGCGTCATAACACACAGATCCATTCAAGTGGGTACCGGCCGACGGGTCATTGTTATATTTTAGTTTACTATATTTTAATAACACATGAATTCGGTGGCTAATTTACTGTTGAAATTGTGGACATTTTCGTACGACGATAGGTTGTCAGTCAATAAGGGAAGGGTGTTGTTGCCTTGGGGTATTTTGTAGACGAATCTGTTGGTTTTGTGTTCTGGTTTGGTGCCCCACCGTTTTCAGAGCCCACGCTCCGCTACTGATATTGAACCGTCTTCGTGAATGCAATCGAACATGAAAACATTTGCTTTGATGGTCATGCCGCATGACCGGAGTTTCTACCGGTAAAGTGGAGGTAAAATTTAGTTTGAGGCAATGAACCAAAACCCTCACTTTGACGATGGTTAAATTGTTTCGAAAATTGCTAGCGGTGGTTATTACCCCTTCCTGGAAGATTTTTTTTAGTGCTATTAATAAGCTAATAAGTAATGTGAAACGCACGGGTCAGCTATCCAGTATGACATAAAATATTATTATTATAATAACCACGAAGCACGCGCTCTACGCTCGTAGCTGATCCCGTAAAGTCCCACTTGACGCGGGTTGAGGCTCTGGGCCCCACGAGTGTGGGCTTTGGGACGTTAACTGTTTCCATCATTAACGGGTTTCAATTAGAATCAATCAATATCCCATCCAATTAGGTCTGAGCTGGATGGATAACGCGATTCGATAGGTGGCACAGCTCCCGGATGGCGGTTTCCGAGAGCCCCTCACTTCTGGCGGTGTGTTGCCGGTTGCCGAAGGGGGTCCTCCTCTCTCGTCCACTTTCCGGAACAAACAAATTAAATGCGTGTTAAACGCGGGCCAGAATCTACACGCGGTGATTGTTTGCTGAATAAAATTATAGCTACGCCAACAAGGATGTGATTTGTACCTACTCTGCCAGTAAGCCGGATTGGGAATAAATTGTATCAAGAATGTGATGAGTAACCAGAATAGGTATTTTGAAATTTTGTTACATGTGTATTTTGAATCTTCGTATGTGTGTATTTTGAATATTTGTATGTAGGGTGGATCCCAAAATGACCGACTGATTCTTTCTTAGGCGTTTTCAGTAGAAGTCGGTGGAGTCTACTCTCAGGTAGCTTGTGCCGAAGGTCGCAAGATTGACTATCATTCATCCACTTTTTGATTCGGAGTGTACTAAGGTAGTGAACAGTTTAGTCATCCGAAACACTGCAAATTATTACACAACGGTTTTCATTGTTTTTCTGTTTAAATATAACTGTTTTCTGTTTAAACATAATCGGTCCACTTGATCATGAGAAATTAGCTACTCCGCGTTTCCGCATGCGCAGTGGCCATTTTCTATGTGCAGTGGTTTCGTTTTTCATAGAGGACCATCTAGGAGCTAAACCTCAACTACCCACTGACCTTGAACACAATCGGGCCATTGATTTGTTGCGCATGCGCAGTGGCCATACAAAATGATCAGATGGTTCTGTAATTCTGTAATAAATGAACAGCAGCATTTCTGTAGGTATGCCCAGTAGAATAATAAACCCATGTGACAAGGACTTAGCAGCGTTTTTGATAAGACAACAAATTGGCTTGTTTTTGTACGACGCGGTTCAATTATACGAGTTCTCAATAACATGTTGAAACAAACATGCGTATTGATTGTTGACCAAAAGGAATTACGTATGCATGAAAGAGGAACCAACGGGGGGGGGGGGGGGGGGGGGGGACATTATAAAAATGTTAATTCTTTCGGATATTCGACTCCATCCTTGGATATTATTTTGTTTTTCGGGCGCTTTTGTCACGGGGGAGTTTTCGGTAAAAAGCTGATTCCAAGCGACCCTGATTTATCTGAGGCAAAAGATCTATCGAAATTAATACAGTATTTAGCTTTTGAGAGAGGAGATGGCAATAAATAAAGGAAGAACAACGCTGGATGGAGTTTTTTTTTCAGTTCGTTGGCGTTCGTTCTCATGATAAATGCAAATACGTTCGAAAATATATAGGTCTTGAGGCCTTATTATTCATACCTTTACAGGACTGGGGGTATCAGGGAATGTTTTGAGCTCAGAAAAGAACGTATGGGGTGGAGGGGGGATGTCGTCCAAGGAGATCGTGACTTGGCTTTGCCTCTGCCGTAGGTAACTTATTGCGTACTCTGGACTTATGTCCGATTGTTCTATCTTAAATCTTCCCTTTATCATCTCGTATTTAGATATCTGAAGGAGGTTATTTATTCGGTAGTATTTTTCATTTTGTCTTTAGAATAAAAGGTGAACGCCGTTTCGAGGCTACCTGAGAATATTCGAAGGCTTGTAGGGGACGTCGTCGATGCATATTTTGCGATGATATAAAATGCAGGTACTCACCTATATTCAGCTTCACCAAGGAAAAATACATTAACTTTCTCTTGAATAATAAATACCCCTTATTCATTTAAATCAAATTTTGTTAAGCACTTCTATCGTGGAGCCGACAGGAAGTGACCCATCTTCTAAATAACGTATTCATGGTTATTTCATGTATTACATTTTTGAATCAACTGATGAATAATTAATTTATATAATTAGATCTATCTATTCTTGATCTCTATCTACTCTTCCGCATCTGTTCTTGAAGGGTTTTAACTGTTAATCTGAATCTTTCTGAGACCTTCTTGAATGGCGCACGATTCAGTCTCCGTTTTCCATTCAATTTTTTGACGCCGCTCTCATCATGTTACGAAGAAATAAATGAATTTTGTGAGCCGATCTAACTGCAGTGAAAGGAAAAATGAGGAATAGTGCGATGTGCGTAGTTAGAAGTGCGTGTGGACTTGCTACAGCAGTATTTTTGTTTTTACAGCTACCTTGGAGAATATATTTGATAATCTCCATCAGTTTCCACATGTTCTTCAGGTTGAAAAAAAAAATAAAATAAAAATAAATTACATTTTTGGCCCTTCGAGTGAACTTTTGTAGAATGGAATTACAGTTATCGTAGTAGGTCATACTTATAGTATTAATCCTAATGTTAACATAGATTATTTTAGATGAAGAAATCGTTCGTTATAAGGGACTCCTATATCCATCACGCTCTGTGTATAATTTTGTATCAGTCAAAACCCCCACTTTTTGAAAATATTCTGAAATCAATCATAATTTGCACATCAGATGCCTGCCCTTGAAGGGAGATTTTCCATTATGTCAGGGGTTTGCATATGCAAAGCGAGGGGGAGCGAGCCGGGTATTATTGGAGAGGCTAATTACTGCACAAACCGTGGCCGAATGCCAATTCCCAGCCTTTCTGCAATGACTTATCGAATCGCTCATTTCAATGATTTGATTAACGTGGAATTGAAATTAGCCCCATATGAAGTTGGTCGTCATCATCGTCCAGTAACGCTACAGGATCCTTTGTCGTTTATAAGCCTTCATGGGTCGTATTGGTTTGGTTTCTCTTCTCTTCTTTCTCTTCTTTTGTGAGCAACGAATTTTAATGAAGAGGTTTCGAAACGGACAGCTGCCACTAGAAAAAAAACAAGATCTGAGTTTAAAATAGCTGACCTGAAAGTTTTCCTTTTTAATAAGTTTTATTGAATGTTTGCAGTAAAATATGATCAGTTAGATATTTAAATTTACAGGCAGATGACCATAGCGCGTCCTCAGAATAAACAAAAAAGAAGAAAGTCGAGCGATGGAAGCATGAGAAAAGCAACAGTGATCCTATTCGTGGGAAGAAAATGGGTTTGAAATTAAAAACGCTGCAAATCCCTGCGCAACGGTTTATTATTTTGTACAGAATACCCTTCTGTTACAGATCACAGCTCTCTGTACAGATAACCCGTCTATATATTATAATAATGTACTATTCTATACATATTATGTAGCTCGCAGACCCTCCGTTGGTTAGTACCTAACCCCTTAATCACGAGTTAAATGTTGTTTAAATAATTCTGTCGATGACAAACAGTAACTGAAATGGCAAAAAAAACGCAAATAATGAATTTCTGACGGAAAATTGTTGATGTGGAGTGAAATAGATGCCCCTTCTGCGTAGATCACTGTTTTCTGTGGTCAATTCCTACCCTCGTGGTCAAGTATAATGAACCGCTATGTAATAACTTGCCCATCAATAATACTTCAACGCTTGTTCAAGTTGCAAAAGTACCGATCAACAAAATCCAGCCCCTTCTTGGTAGATGAACCGTGTAATAATTTGCCGTTCTGTAATAATTTACCGTTGTGTAATAATTTACCGTTGTGTAATAATTTACCATTGTTTAATAATTTACCCATCAATAATACTTCAAAGTTTGTTCAAGTTTCAGAAGTACCTACCATCAAAATCCAATAGTCCATCACTTATCAAATGAAATAATATCGCAGAACAACCAACTCGACTTCATACAGCCATCCTTGATTATAATCAGGTGCTCCCTAGTGATTATATCCGGGCCGGATTTATACCGTTTGATTCACGATCGTGTTGACGAAGGTTTTTGGTGCACACGAACGGCTGGATGTACAATGCTCCGGGTGGTCTCAAAAAATTGTTTAGCTCAAGACAAATTTAATAACGTAAAAAAAAAGCCATATCCTTCTATCGAAAGTTTTCGAGCTACGGCGTTCTGAAAATTTCAACCCCTACTTTTAACCCCTTAGAGATGGCTGACAGTAACGCCGAGCTTCGAGGACCAACTAGACCCCGGACGGAACCTATAACCCGAATTTCATCAATTTTTTTTCATGGTAACTAAGAAAAGTGGTCAGTACGGCGTACGGCAGACAGACAGAAATTTTTTATTGCATTTTCGGATTCTACATACCTTGAAACGTAAACCATCAAATTTTGAAGGGTGGGGGGTTAGAATTTTGTTTTTCATGCTCGATTCCAATGTTTCATTATTGAAACTAATAAACCAAAATGTGTGTGGAGAGGATATCTCAATATCGATATAGGAATAAATATGCTGCCTTGTTTATCTCTTCGTTGACACCTAAACAATCCAACGCCAATTAGGGGTCCACTTTACGGCCTTAAGGGGTGTCCGCTTCGATTTTCATGTCCTTAGAAAATGAGATAAAAATACCACTTAACTCCAAGTACAAGGCATGCACCTACTGCTGGAGGATAAATTTCTGGTAAAGAAGACCTAATATTGAATGGTCTGTTTAATTGAGGTTGAGTTAAGTACCTGTCAACGAAGACGTCTCAAATCATACAGGAGAAATTAAAGTCTCGCAACAAAATTAGGATCATAAATGAATGCACCAATTAATAGGTACAAGAACGTGGTGAAAATGTTTGACCATATACCAACAACCATGAAGACGAATTCATTTCCGCCGCGTGCGAGGATGCATCATTTACAATCACTCCAGCCATGTTTGTTAGAGAATGTATAATAATAATTTTATTATTCATTCCCATACACAATCCGTTAAACGGACGGTTAAACAAAGGACCGTCTAGATCTAGATCTAGAGCAAGCTTTCCCGACCGTTGGACCTAGAAATGAGGTCACCCGAGGTGCGTGGAGGTGCCTGCAAACCGTCGAATGCCTTCCCGCATTGCTCTGTAAGGAAATTTTTGTGATGATACCTATAGAAGTGGGGGAATGGGGAGAATTTAATATTATTGCTCTTCCGCGTAGCACGACATTATGTTGGAACGCAAATCGTTGATCAAGTTGATGATGTTGACTTGGGGTTGTTTTAATCACTCTTCCGGGTGGATGAGTGGACAAAATGTAAAAATCTTTACCAATTCTATTATAAACGTATGAGTGAGTCGTATTATTTATTTATTCTTACCAGATGGGCGAAGCCCAGTTACAAATTATATTAATATACGTAAATACATTTAGACAAAATCAGTTAATAAATTAATACATAGGTAGTGTCCAGAAACAATAACACAAAAATTATAGAGAAGTGATGGAATGTATCATAAGAATATATCGCTATAGAGAAACATCTTTTATATAAAACGCTATATAAAGTGTTACCTCATCACATCTAAACCGCTCGACCGATTTTCATGGGGGGGAGTCTCAACGTGATCAGCGAGTTCTTGAGAAGAACATAGGAAGAGGCAAATTAGCCACCGAATTCATGTATTACAAAAATATAGTAAACTAAAATACAACAAAACAGTGACCCGTTGGCTGGTACCTACTTGATTGGAGAAGCTATTGACTAGAAGCTAGGTAGTTATCTGTGTGTTACGACGCCGATCAATCCTCAAACCACAAGACCGCAAACAGCAAACGGGACAAAACGCACGTAGGTACCACAAATACAAATCTGTCATCGGAACCGGACCAAACGCAAATCGCACAAAATTTGACGGAAAAAATTGAAAAATGACGACTGACTCAACACCAACAGAGAAAGCTAATGTGATTCACGAGGCAGCAAAAACAAATCGGAAGTCGAAGAAGCATCTCGTATCAAGAAGACAAATTGAATCGAAGGGATGGAATTGATTGTGAAAAGGAACGATTTTGGGGTGGAAATCAGATTCTGGGGACAGGGCCCAAAGTGGGCGTGGCGAACAACATTTTTACTTAGCTTTTACTTAGCATGCGCGGATGGGGCACTTCTCTCAGTTGCCATGACGACACTAGGCCCAGGACCCAGATCCTATACCTGCCAGTTTCAGAAGCCTAGGTTTCGATTTCGATTGCAGGACATCGATTACTGTCGCTTTATTTCGATAGCTTGGTCTATGGAGCTAACATGAAGGAACCACCATGGATGCTCTACTGGAATACTGAATATCCATAGCCAGAGAAATCTGGCGAGTCGCTGTTGAACTTTGTGAAAAATGCTAGGTACAGTGTACGGAGGGAAATTCAAATGCCAACTGAAAAATGGTTGGTATTTTTTTTTTGTTCCTCGTGTTTTTGGGTGCCAGGGCAGTGGATCAAGTGGCCTTATGAACGCAACGCCCCTGGGATGGACCACTTTTGACCTTAGTCGCATTAACGGATACTATCACCCGGGCGAAGCCGGCTATAAATGCTAGTTATTGTGAGTATGTAAACTCACAAATTGCTCATACCAACCAAGTTTGGTCAACGCATTTGACGGAAGTTTGTCAGCAAGGCTTGACGAGTCCATAGACCTCGGAGATAGTTCAACGATTTTCTTGTGACCTAAGTACTAAGTAACATTTTGAGTTGGTTTCCAAGGCTCGGCGTTCTTGGAGTGCGGAGCCGCTTGTATCCTTTATCTTTCCGGCTACTCTGGAGTCAGTTAAGGGGTGTGAGGACAGTTTTAGCGATAGCCCACATTTCGGTGTGGCAGTTATGTCTAGGGCAGATAACAACATCTGCTACCGAGGACGCATCACAGGGAGGAACCTTAAACCCTTCTCTTTGTTCCTCTTCCTAAGCCTAAATGAGTCGACCACAGATAACTTCACCCTCTCCAGTAATAAGGAGGGGTGTTGTCTATTGTCACCATGGGTTTTCCCCTACTTAAATTTACGCGTTCTGTGATGCGTGAGCCTAATACCCTGACACAAAGGATGATTTTCACAGCAGTATCTGATTGCGGCATGTACATTTGAAATGATTCCCACTGCAAGCTGATAGGCAAATGTAACGCGAGGTTTCATTCAAAGCTAACGCTTGTCTCATTCCCATGGACGTTTTATTGTTAACGATAAGACGTTACAGATCCCTAGAAAATATGACGAGACTAATGTTTCATCACAGATGATTACATTTGTACGCATCCAGACACAAGGATAAAGCACTGCAAATTATTACACAACGGTTTATTATTTTCCGGTACAGATAACCATTCTGCCTGGCTCACTCAGTTCCTATTAGCAATACCGTGAATTAATGGGATTGTTTTTTGCGGTGGATACCAACTTACCACACCATCATACCAACATTTCGGCCCCAGGAACCCCCACCCGGTCATTTTTGAAATTCCGATGGTCCGTGAACCTGCATACAGTTGTCAATTTCAATAAAATAAAGTATGCAAACACATATTCACATAATAAAGAGATTCCCAGTATGCAGTTGTTTTCGTAGAAACAGAACAATTCCATGTTTGATTTGAACTGTTTGATCTCCTGAAAATTATTACCAAGGTAAAAGTATACAATTTTATGGAACGGTTCGTTTCATCATCTTGAAGCGTAAAATTATTCCACAACCTCGAGCGAACAAAAATATTTTGTTTCATGGACCCAGTTACTTAATTGAATCCAAACAATTCTCTTGAAAAAAAGTGCAACATGATTTTTATTAACTAACCCTGGTGTGCAACTCTGTCGGCATGTTTCGATTAAAATCTGATAAAAATAATTGTCAGGAGGTACAATCCGATATTGACAATTCTAAAGCGTGACTTAGGCAAATCGGAGGAGCTCGGTTCAGTTTGTTTAATTGATTTATGCTATTCTTTTGAACGTACATGAAGGAAGAGAGAGTACCAATATTGCTTGAATTAACAAATCTTGTACTCTAAACTATTGACAATTCTAAGCGTGACTTAGGCAAATCAGAGTAGCTCGGTTCAATTTGTTTAATTGATTTATGCTATTCGTTTGAATCGTACATATAGGAAGGTAGAGTACCAATATTGCTTGAATTAACAACTCTTGTACTCTACCATGTTCTTTCATGTCTATCGACGAGAAATATACCCAAGCCCTGGACGTATTTTATTATTAAAACGAAATAGTGGACGAGGAGGGACGGGAAAACGCTCTCTCGGTTGATGTGACACGGTTTTCAATAAAGGCTTATGAATTGCAATGAGGCGGCCGCCACACGACATTCGCTGCCTTTGAGAGTTCGCGGGTCATGTTCGGGAGGTCGGGTATGAGAGGCCTCGTTATTCCAGTTTACTTATGCAACGTTAGAAGAAGTATACAGAGTTGCACGTGAGCAAATATGTCGGCGAGAGGTGGATTTATGGGGAGCCGGCGTGAATAACGTTGAGCCGTTTTTTTGATGCGCCTTCCGTTTTTCCAACCGTCTAAGATTGAGATCGAAATACCAGAGAGGAAGAACCAGAGGAGAATTATTGATGCAGTTTTAACGTTCACATGGATTGCTGGTTCCGTCGCACAGTCTCGAAACTCCCTCTATCTATGGATCACCGCCAGACGATACCCGACATTAGCTCGACAAATTAAATTCGTTACTGACTTGGTGAGATTTTCTTTTTAGCGAATTTTCAAAGAAAATGAAGCTAATGCAATGGGTCCAAAATTATCAGAACATGAAATTTTGGAATTTTTTTATAGGCATCCGTTTCAGATCATCCTGAATTCATCCCTGGATTTTAGGCGTAAGTATATGTAACAAGAATTTATATATATATGCGTCACTCCAGACGATATCTGACCCTGGGTATCTGACAAAAATTCCAAATTTCGCCAAAATGTTCGTATTGCCAAACAAAATTATGAGTTCGAAGATGAACAATTTTCAAAAATTCTGAGGGAGGTCCAGTTTAAGTTTTTAGGAGTCAAAAATCGGTAAAATTGCTAAAATTTATATAAAATCATTGAAATTGGTACGGAAGGGTGAGTAAAGACAGAAAAGATTGTTTAATTTGTTTTTACAGAATTATAAGGGGTCAAATGTGGATTTGTTGGGGTCAAGAATTGGTATTAAGGGCTAAAACCAATATTAATTCACCTGAGATTGGGTGGGATGATGATTCACGACAGAAAGAGGGACTATTTCGACTACAGCAAATATTTTTCTCAAAAAAGAGTGGGTGATTTGACTTTATCATCGAAAAAATTAGTACATAATTTTACGAAATCACCTCTTTTACACAACGCTATTTTCACACAATAGTACAAATATTTATTTGAAAATTAGCTCATGTAGCCGTGCTGTATGACAGGAACTTTTTTGGTTTATTATTTTCAATAACAAACCTTTGGAATCAACCATGAAAACAACAATTTTTACTCAAACCCCCCTCAAATTTTGATGGTTTGCGTTTCAAGGGAGGTGCGTTGAATCCGAAAATGGAATTGAACAATTTTTGTCCGTCCGCCGTGCGCAGTACTTTTCTTATTTACCATGAATCAAAATTAATGAAATTTGGTTGTAGTTCCCATTTGGGGTCTAGTTGGTCCGCGAAGCTCGGCTTTAATGTCTCTCTAAGGGGTGAAAAAAAGGCGTTGACATTTCCAGGGCGCCGTTATCTCGAATTTTTTTACGTTTTTAACAGTTCGCTTGAGAGATTTTTGAGACCACCCGGAGGATTGTACGTCCAAGCGTTCGTTCACAGTAAGGCCCTGAAATTTGCACAGACAGGCTTCGTCAACAGGAGGGAGAATCAAATTGTATACGTTCATCCCAGATTACCATTGCTAGGGACGCCGCAACAATATGGTACCCAATTGTGATGAATTTTAAATTGGTGTATTTCATCACGAGCGGTGTGAGATATGCCCAGGGGGGTTATGAGCGAATCACCACCTCAACACCTGGGATCTTTTTGGATTGGTGTGGCTGGGGGTTATGAGCGAATCACCACCTCAACACAGCATCTTTTTTGGATATGCCCAGGGGGGTTATGAGCCAATCACCACCTCAACACCTGGGATCTTTTTGGATTGGTGTGGCTGGGGGTTATGAGCTTATGAGCGAATCACCACCTCAACACAGCATCTTTTAGGTGAGGAGAGAGGGATGAGGTAAGGAGGAGAGAGAGTAGTCAGAGACTAGAGGAGAATGTAGAATAGAGAAAAAGAGGCAGGCGCCGGGGTTTTATAGACCCCAGTGGCTGTCTCCCTCCATCCCCTAGTTTGTAGGGGATGGTGGGGAATCAGGCTGGACCTCTACCTCCTGCGTCTCTCGTCCCCACTCTTACAGTTTATTGGCGAGAACTAAAGTTGGTTTGTACAAGGTTTGCAAGAACTTAAGTATGCTAGTGTTGTAGTTCTGGGAGGAACTCACGACATAGGTCCCCCCAGTTCGAGCAAGGAAACAAAGGTTTGATGAGGGCTGAGGGCGGAGAGTTACATGGCTGAGGGCCGGCTGAAGAACAGAGGAGGCTGAAGGCACGGGAGCAGAAGTACATGGCTGAGGGCCTGATTGCAAACAATGGGAGCTGAAGGCGCGGAACAAGAGGAACAATGTGATGCTGAAGGCAGTGACTGATACTTAGAACTAGGTAATACTTGTGGCGAAGAGTAACAATATGTACAATCGTGTTGAAGAGTAATAACATGTACGAGAGAGTAAGTATGGCAAAGAAGTAAAAATATTTACAAAAATGTAGGAAGAAGTATTTACAAAAGTGGGCACTTAGAGCTAGTGAAGGTGCTATGTACAAGAAGGACAAATAAGTTACTTATAGCTAGGTGACAAAATGGGAGAACTTAGAGATAGGATAATATTTACAAAGGTATGGTACAATGGGTATGGTACAATGAGAGTACAATTTGAAACGTAGGCTACAGAATTGACTTAGAGCTAGGAGGAGAGGGTGAACGAAATTATGTACAAAAAGAAGTGGCTTACAGCTAGTATACAGGTGAATGAATATGTACAGTAGGTTTGTTCCATCCGCGTCAGTGCGAGTTCATCAGTGCGACACCCGCCAGTACGGAACCGAATGGGGTGGGGGTAGGTGCAGATACGAGTGCGAGTGAGTGCGAGTTCGAAAATATGACGGTAGGAACGCAAATTTGGTTCTCAGTCTTCTTTGGCTCTCAGAATTGAATTGGAGCACAAGTCACGGTAACGGCGGTCACGACACGGCACCAACAGAACAAATGAATTTTGGGGAGGTTACAGACTGTTACCTCTTGGGTTCACTTCAAAAACTCGATCGCCGTGAGTGCGGAAAAGTGCCGCACTCGGTACGGGACTGTTCTGCACTTGACGCGGAAGGAACACGGTTCGGTACAGTCGATGTAGAAAGTAGAAGTTTGGGTTCATGGAACCGACACGGTAGGAACACAGTTTTATGCGCGGATCGATCTGCGCATAATACGTTCTACTGAACTCGCTCGGATGGAACAAACCTATTGAAACATTGATAAAAACATAGTGGCGTACTAGACAGCTATTTGCAGGTGCTGGGTCCCCCCAGCGAGTGGGGGGGGGGGAAGGGATATGGACGCATGAGTCCCCTAGAGGCGGGGGCGGAGGGGTAGGGGTTTGAGGCTTGGGCACACCTTGAGGGGGTGGAGGTGGCGGGGCCGTCGCAGTCGGGAGGCGCACGTTGGGGGCGAAAAGGGGAGAGCGCTGGCCAGAACTTTGGCGGGCGGGCGGAGACCTTCCATGAGTGATGAGACGGGTGGGGGGGGGGGCTGGTGAAGTGGGAGAAATTAACGCTGCTGTTGAGGCGAGCGGTGGAAGGTTTCCGTGTGTTGGAGAAGGGGGGCTGGTGAGGGGGAAGAGTGGTCAGCCCCCAGAGAATCGTGGGGCCGAAAGAGAGGGCCCCTGTGCGAGTGGGGCAAGCTGGGGCGAGCTGGAGCGAGTTGCGAAGGGGGGGCTGGTGAGGGGGAAGAGTGGTCAGCCCCCAGAGAATCGTGGGGCGGAAAGAGAGGGCCCCTGAGCGAGTGGGGCAAGCTGGGGCGAGCTGGAGCGAGTTAGTGAAGGGGGGGCTGGTGAGGGGGAAAAGTGGCCAGCCCCCAGAGAATCGTGGGGCGGAAAGAGAGGGCCCCTGAGCGAGTGGGGGGTCGAGCGGGTCGGTGCGGCCGAGGCGGCGTTCGCCACAGTCGTAGAGGCGTCTGGTGGGTGGGGGTGAGGGGTTGATGGTAGGGATGTGGTGTTCAGCACTGAACGGATCCGAACTGAACGGGTCTTTCAGTTGAACGTATCCCAACTGAACGGGTTCCCAAAGAGTTGCCGTTCACCAGTTCATGAACTCCCTCTTGTGACGTCCTCACTCCTCGTACCTTCCTCCGATCCCACTCCTTCTCCTTGTCACCACCCGTTCTCAACTCCTTTACCCTTCCCCTCGCCACTCCTCTGCCCTTCCCTTCAACCCTTACCGTTCTTTCCCCCCTTCCCTTATCCCTTGAGCTGAGAGTTGACTGACCAGTTCATCAACTCCATGGAATAACAGAATCAAGTTCAACTCCTTCCCTTCCCTTCTTCACTCTTCACGTTCTCTTCACCCCTCCCTACACCCCTTTCCATTCACATCACCCCTCCCTACACCCTTACAATTCACATCACCCCTCCCTACACCCCTTACCGTTCGCATCACCCTCCCTTCACCGCTCACCGTTCACTCACATCTCCCCTTCTTCTGAATGGGGATTCTACCTGAACGGGCTTTGGAGGGTCAAACTTGAGAGTGAAGAACTGAAGAACGGTGAACGGATCCCAGAGAACTGATCCCAGAAAAGAGTGAACTGGTGGGAGTTAACTCCCGGAATTGAACGGATCTTACACATCCCTAGTTGGTGGCGGCGGCGTTCCCCGTGGTCGCAGGTGCGATGAGGGGCTGGAGGGACGAGTAGGAGCACCTCTGTGTAGGAAGGGCAAAGGGGCGGCCCTCCCTGAGGGGGGGTAAGAAAAACGCTTGCGGTATGGGCGAGAGGTAAGAATATGGGGGGGTAAGAATACGCTTGCAATACCTGCGAGAGGAAAAAAGGGGTTGGGCGTAAGGCCTTCCATGACGTTGGGGAAGGGTGGTGGTGGGGTAGGGGAGTGGATGATTCTATGATCTCTTCCAGTCGCCGACTTATTGGTAAAACGCTGCAAAGTCCTTGTCACATGGGTTTGTTATTCCATTGGACATACCTACAGAGATGTTGGCTGTTTATTTATTGTTTCTTTCATATAGAATAATTGAAATAGCTATCTCTGGTGGTTTCCACCAATTTTGGCCACGAAAACACGAATAAAGTACGCTTTTTTTCTTTCTTTTTTAAAATAAATAAATAATCTCTGATCATTGATAGTACGTTTAATCGTCTTGATCCACCTGTTGACACTTTTTCCAGTGTTGTTCTACAAATTGATGGTGATTTCAGACTATTTCCCAGGTTTTTGACAAAAAATCAATTTCGGGAGCTGAACATCTGGCAGAACCTCAATTTTCTATTCTTTGGTCAAAATCGACTTCATATTCGGTCTTCTCGTCCCCAAAAACATGAAAAACGTTACCTTAAAAGCTCATGTTACTAACATGTTGCTAAAACGCAAAAAGTACCTATTTTTACACACATTTTCACTCATAACACCCCTGGATATATTCCGATCGGGCTGTAAAGTTTCGGGACACAACTAGGGCCCAAATAGAGCATGTGTGCGAAAGAACGAATTTTTTAGACCGAAAATGAAGCCTGTACACGTGATACGGCGGACGGCGTATGGCGAACGGCGTGCGGCGGACGGACATTGCATTTTTGGAATCTACGCACCTTGAAACGGAAAAGAAAAAATTTTGAGGGGGTGTTATAAAAATTTTTTGCTGAGCGAATACATAGGTGTATTATTCACAGAATAATAAACCAAAAGGGGGTGGGCGTAAGGCCTTCCATGACGTTGGGGAAGGGTGGTGGTGTGGTAGGGGGGTTGGATGATTCTATGATCTCTTCCAGTCGCCGACTTGCCCACTTATTGGTAAAAGGGTGGAAGGGCGAGTGGGGTTGCAGAGGGGCAGTGAGAAAGAGTGAAAGAAAGGGAAAGGGGTCTGCCGAGTGGAGGCCTTTGGGCGTAGTCGAGAGGAAGCCAACGAAAGTGAAAAGTGTTTGCGGTGGCGATGTTTGAAAGAGGGAGGTGAATTCAAGAGTGGTTGGGACAAGTTCGAGGGGTGAATGCTAATCTGAAGTTGAGGCAGGAGGCGAATTTGACATTTGATTAGGTGATGGTTTGAGCTGAAAGCTTGAGTTGAAATTTGATGAGGCTGTATTTGAATTTCAACATTTAAAATTTGAAATTTGAAATTTGATTAGGTGACGTTTTGAGGTGAAAGCTTGAGTTGAAATTTGATGAGGCTGGATTTGAATTTTAACATTTAAAATTGAGTTTTGAATTTAAAATTGTGGGACTGTGATGAGTTGAAAGGGATCAGAAGGTTGTGTGAACGTTGGGTTCACTGTGATGAATTTAAAATTGTAAATGAATTTGAGGAATCAGAAGGTGATGAATTTAAGGGATCAGAAGGTTGTGTGAACGTCGGGGTTACCACTGTGATGAATTTTAAATTGGTGTATTTCATCACGAGCGGTGTGAGGATATGCCCAGGGGGGTTATGAGCGAATCACCACCTCAACACCTGGGATCTTTTTGGATTGGTGTGGCTGGGGGTTATGAGCGAATCACCACCTCAACACAGCATCTTTTTTGGATATGCCCAGGGGGGTTATGAGCGAATCACCACCTCAACACAGCATCTTTTAGGTGAGGAGAGAGGGATGAGGTAAGGAGGAGAGAGAGTAGTCAGAGACTAGAGGAGAATGTAGAATAGAGAAAAAGAGGCAGGCGCCGGGGTTTTATAGACCCCAGTGGCTGTCTCCCTCCATCCCCTAGTTTGTAGGGGATGGTGGGGAATCAGGCTGGGCCTCTACCTCCTGCGTCTCTCGTCCCCACTCTTACAGTTTATTGGCGAGAACTAAAGTTGGTTTGTACAAGGTTTGCGAGAACTTAAGTATGCTAGTGTTGTAGTTCTGGGAGGAACTCACGACACCAATATTGGGAAGAGAGTTTAATTTGTCCCAATATTGGGAGGGGGGTATCGGTTTTATTTAGCCATAATATTATGATGCCACCGATTGAGACCCCATATACTGGTTACTGGGAATTGGCCCTAGATATCATTGCTAGGGAACTCCTGATTATAATCACGGATGGCTGTATGAAGTCCAGTCGGTTGTTCTGTGATATTATTTCATCTGAAAACGCTGCAAATCCCTGCACAACGGTTTATTATTTTGTATAGAATACCCTTCTGTTACAGATCACAGGTCTCTGTATAGATAACCCGTCTGTATAATATAATATGTACTAGTCTATACATGCTATGTGAATCGCAGACAGCGTTGGCCAATAGAATTGCAGAACCATTTCGGATCATGTCAATGCGCACCATGCCAATTAGACAATTGGAAATGAATTCCAATTCAAATTAATTTGAATTCAAATTAATGAATTCCAATTCAATTAATGAATTCCAATTCAATTAATGAATTCCAATTCAATTAATGAATTCCAATTCAATTAATGAACTCCAATTCAAATTAATGAATTCCAATTCGAAATCGATTGAATAAATTGATTGATTGATGGAATCGAGCGCTTCCCTGGTGACGAGCGCACAATGCCAATTAGGCAATTCGAAAAAAATTCCAATTGAAATTAAAGACCAATTCATTATACCAATATTGACAATTCTAAGTGAATTCCAATTGCAATTGAAAAAATTGATTGATTGATTGCTCGATTGATTGAATAAATTGATTGATTGATTGAATGGAGCGCGTCCCTGGTGACGAGAGTGTATACAATTTCATTCACCCTGGTGTCGAAAATGCCTGTCGGTGAAAACTTCGGGGCCTTACTGTGAACGAACGGCTGGACGTACGGTGCTGCGGGTGGTCTTAAACAACTCCCAAGTTCGAGAACTATTTAAAACCGTAAAAAAATCCACGTAAAACAAAGGTATAGGCGTTCTGAAAATTTCAACCCCTATTTTGAACCCCTTAGAGATGACTCATAGTAACGTCGAGCTTCGAGGACCAACTAGACAGCGAACGGAACCTATAACCCGAATTTCATCAATTTTTATTCATGGTAACTAAGCAAAGTGGCCCGTACGGCGTACGGCAATCACATTTGCAAGCCCGATTAAAGTGTGACTAAGTAAAATCTCTGATTATCTCTCGCATACCCGTTTATCAATTCACTTTAGCAGCTGATTATCGCTAATCAGTGACTATTTTTAACTGGAGATCGAAGCTCTAGCCCAGTCAAAGTCTGATTAGCGGGCAGCCATATTGCATTTTCGTTTTTCTGTTCCTATTTGTGCCAAAACAGCGAGTAGCGAGTGTTTTCATTCGTTTTTTCATGGATTCTGACATAGAAATGGATGATTAGGATTTCTCCGACGGAGAAATGAACTTGTACCTACCTTGAATGGGTACGAAATACTTGGTTCGGCAGGGAAAATACCGTTTGAGACATAGGACGACGTGGATTTCCACTCCAGGTTCCGCTATCCAAAGAAATTACACTTTTTGTTCTTTGTTACTATTTACTTTGTTCGTTATCGGAAACTATCAACACTTAACAATATTGAAGGAATATTTTTTCGTGCACCACTGCAATTTGAAAAACAAAAAGACCCGCATTTGATTCCTCCAAACAAAAAAGAATACTTCATGGGTTTCCCATTGATTAGGCACATTGAAATCTTACACTGAAATCCTATCAAAAACAATATTTCATGGGTACACTTCATTGATTAGGTACACTGAAATCAAGTAGGGGTACTTCTTCATTATCTGGTATACACCAAAAAAATTCTCAAATTTTGATTAAATTATTTAATAACGTTTCTCAACAACAATTACCATTATCTCAAATACATCGATTGTTCAGTCAGACAAGACGGTGGGTGTACAAGAAGTTTAGTTCCCATTCCGCCGCTCGCATTGTCAAGCGATCTGGATGCTCGCTGGCGCTCGCATCTCAAGAAAGATAAACAATCCCAGAAACTATCCCGTGAATGAGCAGGTTGTTTGGGACTTCTGAATAGATGGTACAAGTATGCAATAGTTGTTTTGTTGTTGAGAAACGTTATTAAATAATTTAATCAAAATTTGAGAATTTTTTTTGGTGTATACCAGATAATGAAGAAGTACCCAAGTAGGTAACAACCTTTGCAGCATGCCAAACCCACGTACGAATAGGTACATTGATCACTACAGGAGCTGAATTGGTCTACGTTCGATGGAAATACTGAATAAAATAGAGATCAAATACGTACTGGAATGCTGAGACTTTAATGTTGTTCTCGAGACAGCACATAACTACGAAAAAACGGAAATACGACGGAACTCGCGCAAATACAGAACCGAGCGCGAATGATTCTGATTCCACACGATCACATAAGTCAAGAAAAAATAAGCCGAAGTCGGTGAGGGACAGCAGAAGCCGCCGCGGAACCAAAAAGAAAATACATTTGTACATTCGTACAAATAAAAATGTATTACAAATATGCAGAGGACTAGAGGAGCACAATTATTTGGCCGCGTTTGGCGAGGAATGCGACGATAACGATAACATTACAAATCGTTCACCACTCGTTGGAAAGCTCTCGATTTACCATTACATCGCAACCATCAACGAGCACAATCAAACGTAGTTATCATTGGTCTTATAAGACGGCACTCGTCCTCCATTAGTTGGAAATCTTGACCAAAACAATTAAGTACGAAGTACGTGGTGTGGGTGCGGGAGGGGGCGCAAAGACATAAAATGTCCCTCGTGGTTGCGTACTTGTACGAAAGCTGTACCCACCGTTTGTGTTACACAATTTAATCCCTTATAGATGACTGACAGTAACGCCGAGCTTGGTGGACCAACTAGACCCCAAATGGGACCTACAAGCCAAATTCCATTAATTTATTGCAGTTTTGGATTCTACATACCTTGAAACGTAAACCATCAAATTTTGAGGGGGGTAAGAATTTTTTTTTTTCATGCTCGATTCCAATGGTTCATTATTGAAAATAATAAACCAAAATGGTATTGCTTGGTATTTGTTGGTATTGCTTCATCAATACCAAGAAATAATAAATTAATGATTGAATTATTGAATCCTGCGTATTTTTATGAAACTTTAATTCCCGAGCCGGCTGTAGTACCTACTCGATTTAGGGCTTTCCTAGGGGAAGCACGAGAAGGAGCATCTATGCAGATAAATAATAAACCGTTGGGTAATAATTCGCAGTTTTTTTTTCTGAAGAATGCCGTGCTTTGTTAAGAGAAAAACTGTAATTCGGCCTCTGGAAAAGAGATTTCGGTGCGTGATACTTTGAATTCAATTCCGTCTCCTACAGCTCAGTATAGAGGAGGACCGAAGGTTCGAAATGTTCGAGTTATGTTGCATGACCCAGTGAGATTTTCGAAATGATCAATTCGAAATCATATTGGTATTTGCCGACCTGCTCACTGTTTTTAAATCATAAGAAGCCAAATTGAATACTTACCTCCCCCTTTCCTCCTTTCGAACCGTCTTCCCCCTTTGTTTACTCTATTCTCAGGGTGTCCTGACTTGATGCTAAGCTCAGCTGTAATACCCATTTTAGTATGCCGCATCACACGATCGCTGTGTGACTAATCTTTATAGAAGGGATGAGTCACACAGCGATCGATATTCAAATACCAAAAACATTTTTTGGTATCGTAGCATGTTCAGTTGAAGCTGCTATTCCGCTGGTGAAAATATTACCTAAATGTTCGGATCAAACCTAGTTGCACGTAGGTGCCTAGTTAGTAGCCTATTTTATTATTCGTTACACTGGAAGTTATGTTAAGTTGTAGGATCTACGTAGGTAATCAAAACATATACTTAAATCGAGAAAAAATATTTCCCATAAATTTAGTAGTTTTTACACTAAGCACCTATAATATCCTTGACTGAACTGAGCAACACTTACAGCTCATCAAATTGAAAATGGGGAGTTAACAAGCAAAATCGCACAAAGAGTCGTTTCCTACAATTCGGGAAAAATAACATTTTTCGGCCTGCATTGATGAAAAAAAAAACCAGTCATGCAGCATGACTTAATGAGCGAATTTTCAAAGAAATATTCGAATTAATGGCTATGGTTTTGAATAAAGGAAAACTTCTTCCTCCTACTGTTAGTACCTAAATTGAATAATTTGAAATAGATTTTTTCTTTCGTCTTCCTTCTAGTAATACGTGGGCCGGTACTTGTCTATCTATGAAGGTATCATAACAATTATATGTCAAATGGGAAATTCAAGGAGTTGTACTAATCGTTTGCCTCCCCCTTTTTTGCTTCGAACTCTCGTCTTCAATTAATACTTCTCACATTTTTCAATCTGACCACTCTAAGGGGGTGGGGGTAAGAGTTTAAAGATTATCCTAGTTTTGGGTAATTTTTGCGCACTTTAAATGCTCTAATTTAAGAACGGATTTAGATATCTAAAATCCGATTTCACCATCGTGTTCAGCGTGCAAAAACCTTTAAAATGAGGGGTCACTTGTTAGAAAATAACATTTTGGGGATTTTTGGGTAATTTTTGCGCACTTTAAATGCTCTAATTTGAGAACGGATCAAGATATCTAAAATCCGATTCCACCATCGTGTTCAGCGTGCAAAAACCTTTAAAATGAGGGGTCACTTGTTGGAAAATAACATTTTGGGGATTTTTGGGTAATTTTTGCGCACTTTAAATGCGCCAAAACCCTCCTTAGAGTAGGCCAATTTCGCCCATCTTCGAACTTAGCCTTTCGATTGCCAAGATAGATTTTTTGTGCAAATTTGAGCTGTTTATCTCAATTCTATCGAGAGTTATCGTCTGGAGTGACACATATATATATAAATATATATATACATATAAAAGTGTTAAATTTCAGGAATCGTTTTAGAATGGTCTGAAACGGATTTCTATGAAGAAAATTTCCAAAAATTTATATTATTTAAATTTCGAAGCCATTGCAATAGCTTCATTTTCTTTGAAAATTCGCTAAAAACACAGAACGCTCAAAACTAACAGCCAAAAAGATTGTAAGATCCATGTAGGAGGACCTCTGCTGTGTGAAAATCCTGCACTCAAACTTTATGGTGACAATTTTTGATGATTCGATTAACTCCTTGGATACTGTTGTTTCTGAAGGATGAAAAATGGTGTTAGTTTGGTGGAGTTTCCTAAGCAACCAAAGCAAGAACGAAGAAGAGATCGAACGGAGAAACACGCCGGCCTACATCCTTTCAGAGCCCAAACTTATACGCCCTGAAATATGTAACCGAAATCCTCGCATCGTCCCGTTCTCTACTACACTTTCTGTGTCGCTGTTTTTAATCTTTCCACGGCCCTCGAGGCAAACCCTGTCACTTGTTGGCATTTCATATCTTCGTGAGTCGACCCTGGTGCCGGCTTTCTCCCCGCGAAGAAGTTTTTGAGTTTCTTTCGCTGGTGCTCTTTCCACAAGGAGGATCGTGACGGAAGTTTATGCTTGTATTTCCCGTAGGCGATATGCGGATTACAACTTTGACGTACACCGACGGAAGATAAAAAGCGAGTGGTTTCACACTTTCGTCTCAAACAACACCGTCGTCGTCACCGTCGTGGACAACTGGTACTTAATGAGTTGCAATATTATACCGAAGAAAAACCTGTTATGACTGCCTGTTCATTTCTCACTCGACGATGAAATTAGCCATGAATTCATCCAGACTTCTGTTTATATTTTCAAATGAAAGTTTATGCTTTGTTCTAAGAATTCTAAGAAATTCTAAGAATTTTGAGATCAACCGCACTCTCATACGACGGCTAGTTCTTTTGCTGTGAGCTTTCAAATTTTCGACCACGACTGACGTCATTGTACCCCCCTGCCCTTTGTGACGTCACTCGTTGCCAAAAATTAAAACTTTGCAAATCCCTGCATAACGGTTTATTATTTTGTACAGATTACCCTTCTGTTACAGTTCACAGCTCTCTGTATAGGTAACCCGTCTATATAATATAATATGCACTATTCTATGCATATTATGTAGATCGCAGACCCTCCGTAGATTAGTACCTAACCCCGTATTCGTTACTAGGTACCTACCTAAATCACGAGTTAAATGTTGCTAAAATAATTCTGTCTATGACAAACGGTAACTAAAATGGCTAAAAGAAACGCAAATAATGGAGTTCTGAAGGAAAATTGTTCATGTGCAGTGAAATAGAGGCCCCTTCTGCGTAGGTCACTGTTTCCTGTGGTCAATACCTCCCCTCGTGGTCAAGTATAATGAACCGTTGTGTAATAACTTGCCCATCAATGATACTTCAACGGTTGTTCAAGTTGCAGAAGTATCGATCAACAAAATCCAGCCCCTTCTTGGTAGATGAACCGTTGTGTAATAATTTACCGTTCTGTAATAATTTGCCTTGTGTAATAATTTACCCATCAATAATACTTCAACGTGTTTGTTCAAGTTTCAGAAGTACCTACCAACAAAATTCAATTGTCCGTCACTTATCAAATGAAATAATATAGCAGAACAACCAACTCGACTTCATACAGGATCGTTTGATTCAGGATCGTGTTGACGAAGCTTTTTGTTACACACGAGCGGCTGGACGTTCAATGCTCCGGGTGGTCTCAAAAAATTGTTTAGCTCATGACAAATTTAATAACGTAAAAAAACCATACCCTTCTATCGAAAGTTTTCGAGCTACGGCATTCTGAAAATGTCAACCCCTATTTTCAACCCCTTAGAGACGACTGACAGTAACGCAAGCTTCGAGGACCAACTAGACCCCTAACGGAACCTATAACCCGAATTTCATCAGTTTTTTTTCATGATAACTAAGAAAAGTGGTCAGTACCTTGAAACGTAAACCATCAAATTTTGGGGGGGGGGGGGGGGGGGGGTTTGATTTTTTTTATTTTTTTTTCATACTCGATTCCAAAGGTTCATTATTGAAAATAATAAACCAAAAGCTCATAGAAAAAGAAGTATTCATCGTCGGAGAGTGCGGTTGGTCTCAAAATTCATGGAATGGAACCTCCTTTCATTTAAAAATATAAACAGAAGTCATGGGTACTCCTCATTCCCCCACATCCCGTTCCTACTGTTAGTTGACAATAACTTGTCCATGTATTAACCACCATGTCATGGACCAACGCTTCTGCAGATCCGTGCTTGGGCAGAAGAAGATGGTCCTTGGTTGGCTTTATTCTCTATCGCTATGCACTGTTTTCTGAGTGCTGCCTCTGTGCGTTGTTTCTCATAGTTCTAACTAGTACTACCTATATACTATATTTTCTCATTTGTTACCTACGTGTCTGCTCGTAAATTCAGGTCTTAAGAAGTTCCTTGATAATGTTGTCAAGTTTCAGATCAATAATAAACATCCCTAAATTTGGATTTTCAACATTTTACGTTAGGAGGATAATAATTTATATTATTAGGTACAATAAATGATTCATCATACAACAAAGTGATGTGATGCATAGGTGTAATATTATTTATAATGTTCAATATTCATGTATTGCATGGTTCGGTGAATGGCATGGTGGGCTAATTCAGCGATCAAACCATACGTGCCGTTAGGACTGCCCCTCAACGAGTGGATGCTCTTCTCCAGTGTATAGTCACCATTGATACTTTTCTTCAATATCCAGGCTACATGCGCTCTCCTGATGGTGGTTGTGCGTTATCAACATAGAAATCACAGCAACACTCAATAGCAACACACTGTTGTTTATACTCGAAGTGTTGTTTATATTCAACTTCCACGGTTAAAAATACACAGTTTCTTCTGCCGTACGATGGTGGATACTGAAGAAACAGTCTAATGTGACTTAACAACTTGTTGCATAACGCCAACAGTATCCATCCCACCCAGCAGCAGCACATTGATGGAACGACTGTGGCAGCATCTAGTAAATGTTCATGATTTGTTTCGTGGCTATTTTTTAAGGATATTTAGAATCCACTAGGACCCCCCCCCCCCCCCACTTAGACCGAATATTCAGGAAAACATACGTAAGCGAGCAAGTTCAGTTAGACGGATAGCGTGAAATCTAATATAATATCTACCTGCTTGAAAATTCTTTTTAGAAGCCATAGGCCGCTTCATGCTCATGACCCAGAGTAGGGACACTGGAACGAGTAGTCAATTTAACACCCCAGGCACACACACAAAACAACGCATTATTCCACTACCAGAATTTAGTAGGAAGTTAGAAAGAATGATTTCTAGCTCGCAACTATCCTCTTTTTTTAAGAATCGCATTCGCTTCACCCTGAAGACATCCAACTAAAACGTCATTTCTATACATGAGATTGGCGATCGATGTCGGCCTGCGGGAGCCGGAAGATTAAATTCATACCTGGCCGACATTTTCCTTATCGAGTAATTTGCCTGTAACACAAAACAAGTTAAATGCTGAAGGGTGGAGGGACAATATAGAGCTGAAGAAGGTTGGTACAACATAAAAAACGCTGCAAAGTCCTTGTCACATGGGGTTTATTATTCTACAGAAATGTTGGCTGTACCTAAATTTATTGTTTGTTTCATGAGAAAAAATTGAAATAGCTATTTCTGATGGTTTCCACCAATTTTGGCCCCCAAAACACAAATTAGGTAGGTACGATCTTTTTTTTTTCTCAAATTATCCATGATCATTGGTAGTGCCACTTAATCGTCTTGATCTACGTGTTGAAACTTTTCCTAGTGCTATTCTACAAATTGATGGTGATTTCAGACGATTTCGCAGGTTTTTGCCTCATAAAAAATCAATTTTGGGAGCTGAACATCTGGTACAACCTCAATTTTCCACTCCTTGGCCAAAATCGACCTCATATTCGATCTTCTCGTCCCCAAAAACATGGAAAACGATACCTCAAAAGCTCATGTTACCAACATGTTGCTAAAACGCAAAAAGTACCTATTTTTACACACATTTTCACTCACAACACCCCTGGGTATATTCCGATCGGGCTGAAAAGTTTCGGGACACAACTAGGGCCCAAATGGAGCATGTGTGCGAAAGAACGACTTTTTTAGACCGAAAATGAAGCCTGTACACGTGATACGGCGGACGGCGGACGGCGTACGGCGTACGGCGTACGGCGGACGGACATTGCATTTTTTGAATCTACGCACCTTGAAACGGAAAAGAAAAAAGTTTGAGGGGGGGTTATAAAAATTTTTTGCTGAGCGATTACATAGGTGTATTATTCAGAGAATAATAAACCAAAACATCAAATTAATAATATCATGTCCCCGTATGCTTCAATTTAATTTCAAGATTTATAGCAGATATATATATATTATGTAAATAGGTAATCATATTATTATTATGTTGACCCTCATTATTGAACCTTCAGTAGACGCACTATAGGTTCTCCCAAAGTACAAAAATATCAAAGAGAGGCATACCGGGGGTAAAGGACAGTCCGATAAATGCTTAGCAGCGGCGAGAGCTTTGAAAAATGCTGGAAGAGCAGTTTTCATTCCAGTGCATACGCTACCAAAAGGCATTGCCAATCGGGGCTTGAAACCACCGTTTACCCAATGAGACGCTTTCACGGTGAGCTAAAATCAAAGGAAACCTGAAAATACGCGGAACCATCATCCATACATCGCTACTGATTAATATCGATGTGAGTTGCTTACTAGTAATTGGTGATCGAACGGAACTTTCGAAATGGTGTCCACATCAAGAAACGCATTTCTACCTATTTTGTAGAGTTTGACTGACTTGAATCTGACGTGTTCACTGAACATGGCCAAACCTTGGTTATAACGAATTCAGCTTTACCCTTAAAACGATAAGTATATCAATATAAGTATAGTAAAAGGACTTAACGATTATATTACACTCGTTATAACCTGTCAACCTAGCATAGATTTGTATTTGTATAGATTTGCATAGATTTGTAAATGAAACAGACTGTGAATGGTTCACTGGAATTTGATTTATACTACCAACTTCAAATGCTGCTGCATGATCGTAATTTTGAAGCAACTTGACAGGAGGACGAAGCTTCCTTGGATAAAGTAATCTTTGAATGAGGGATGTACAAGTACATAATTTTATACTGGACCACAATACTGAGTAGTGGGATGAATGAATGAACATGATAAATATATTTGTGCATAAAAATATGAGCATGCACAAATAAATCATATTGCCAAGGTCTTTCATTATTTGCACATAATATTTTTGAGACTTATATAATGAGTGGAAATCAATTCAGGCAAATACCCGGCTCACACGTTGCGTATTGCAACAACTACACAACCATACAATCGTGAAAGAATTGGTGAAAGCAAAGAAAACTGTTTGTGATATTACAAAAGCTTTCTCTGTACCTAGAGATGATAGTGCATCAATATATTATTGAATAGCACCAACGGATCGAGTGAAATTCGGTAGAAGTAGGTGGTATTCATTCAGATTTGAATTCATTCAAATTGTAATCAATGTGTCCAACAATGAAGGGTTTATAATGTAAAATGTTGTGATCACACCATTTAAATTCAAATTTAGATACGTCACCAGAATTTCAGGTTTACCAGATCCCAGGAAAACACACATCACAACAACTGCCACACCTCTTGCCGCCATTATCGGGGGAAATGGTGGTTCCTCCTAGTAGGTAATTTGACTGTAATTTTTCTGGACCCCGGTCAAGTGAATTACATTAATCTAACGATGATGAGGCTATTTAGGGGTAGGTATAGTAGTACTGGTCCTTTTGTGAGCCTCCGTTCCGATGATCAGCGAGAAGGCTGAGTCGTCATTATACTCCTTCTATATCAGAATCTCTAATTCTGTGATATTATTTGTTGTGATCGGCTGCTCCTCCACAACCAATGTAATGTACATACATGTTGTACCTCAGAGTGGGGACCCCCCGACCCCCCTCTGATCATGTCAGGGGCCTATAAAGAGCCGAGGGGCCAACAAATACACAACCATTCTCAAGCTAACTTTCGGCCTCGTCTGTTCCATCCTTATTCACTACACTGGTGACCCCGAGTGGTGACACGCAGCCTCCGCCCGCCGTCTGCGACCGCGGTGCGACGACAGCAACGACAGCGCCTAGCAACGACGAACAACGCCGCTCAGCGCCCGCCGACCGTCTGCGACGAGCCCCACCTCCGCAGCACTACGCCCGGGACACGCACCCCACTCCGACGCCCCAGACCGCCGCCCCCACCGACGCCACACAGCGGCGCCCCACTCCGACGCCCGCCTCGACGCCCAACGCAGCGGCCCCCCGCTACTTCGCCCCACCATCCGATTCATATATAAGGAAACGGACGCCGGCGCCTCGCACACTTCCTGCTGACACTTCCAGACGACACATCTCCGGGACTGGCGCCTACAACGAGAACACGGACCCGAAACCACCGACACCCGCAGAAACGACTCCACCGACATCAACGCTCCAGCTCCGGCCGTACGACCCCGCATTCCCGCACGTCTGATTCGCCCAACTCGAGATCACATTGACTCACGAAGGCCTCACGACGCCGCATGCTAAATTCGCCCGCGCCTTCGAGCCCCGACAAGCCGACCTCTACGACGACCCAAACCGACTTCCGAGCACGAGAATCCGTCAGTCAACGCCCGCCGACTCCGTAGAGCCCTCCCGGCCGACACACCGCAACGCGTAGAACATCAAATCGTCACGAAGGGACCTCCATGTCACGCGAAACTTCGCCGAATATTACCGGACCTCAACGCGAAAGCGTCGGCCCATTTCGGCGAATTACTAGCGGCTGGCACCATCGAACGCCAACAGCTACCAGACGTTGACAACTCGCCTTTTCGCCACGCACGCACCGTCCGACGGCTCCCGGCTCACCGCCCTACTCAACCGACTTCCGACGACGAACTACTGTCAGTCCTCGCCCGCCGACTCACTCGAGCACTCCCGGCCGACACACCGACCCCGCTCGTTCGGCAGCTTTTCACACGCGCCCTTCCAGACAGCATTCGCCTTCACATAGCGGCGCGCGACGAACCCGACGTCACGAAACTCGCTGCTCTCGCCGATCGCCTCATACCCTTCGCTCCCCCTCCTCGAGTGGCTACCGTCACCGAAGAGGTTCATGTGATTCGAACAGACGACAACAGCGACCGCCGACGCAGCCACGACCGACCACACGCAGCGCGACGAACGGCTCGTGTTTCTAACGCCGCACATGGGACCCCCGAGCACAAAAACGCCGCACCCCATGCACCTGGCGCCCGCAAAAACAGCCGCCGCGGCCGTACCCACGCACTCAACCAACACCCCGGCTCTTCATACGTCGCAAACGTACCGCCCCCAACGACACCGACCCGGACAGCCACAGCGGGCCACCGCAACCACCGCAACCAGCACACGCACCTCCCACGCCCGACAACCGCCACCGCAACAGAACAAAATTTAACTAAATGCGTTACTTAAATTCTGGGGGGAGCAGTGTTGTGATCGGCTGCTCCTCCACAACCAATGTAATGTACATACATGTTGTACCTCAGAGTGGGGACCCCCCGACCCCCCTCTGATCATGTGAGGGGCCTATAAAGAGCCGAGGGGCCAACAAATACATAACCATTCTCAAGCTAACTTTCGGCCTCGTCTGTTCCATCCTTAATCACTACATTATTATTGCGAGCTTGATGGAGTACAGCGTGCGTTTCTGTAAATCTCAACTTGTACTCGATCAGTCGATGTCGCCGCAACGTGGATCAGTACAAATTTTTCATATTCCTCACTTATTTAGGTGGTAAGGAATTATCGAGTAGTATAATGTAGTACGATTGTGTACATCCAACCATATCAGTCCTATTTTCTCCCAACAGTTGTGCTGACCTCACCATGAATGCTTCCACTTGTTTCGGTCACACAGAGCAAATCTCAAAAAGATGATACTTAGCAAATACCCTGTAGAGATATAATATAATTTCGTATGTTACAATACCTGTAATGACATAATATATTTTTATTTATTCCTATATACGATGGACTATATCTAGGTACGTATATAAAGTTAGGTTACGTACAACAGTTGGGCCAATAAATAGCTCTTCCCTTCTCATCACACTGTGAAATGAGGTTTGAATCAGTTTATTGGTGGCTAGGTCATTGAAGTAGAAATTATTTATTGAGTTAAATAAAAATATATTATCTCTTAAGTCGATTAAGCAATATCAGAACCCTCTAAACCGTCAATTTAACCTACAACCCTTCCTTTAAAAGAGAACAATCTAGGTACTTACCTAGACCTAAAGCAACCTGTAGTTAAAACAGTCCGTTTTATAGTAAACTCAAATTAATGCAATTTTTGTGCACCGAAGACTTAAAGTTAAAATTCATATTTTGGTTCCATTCATGTCTCTCTACTCAAATACCTAATCTAATAAGCACCATCATGAAGTGCATTGGTGGCTCAATCTGCAGGTACCTACTCAAACGTTACTGTATTGTTTTGCGTATTCTATGGAACGTGTTCACTTACCTTCAATAAAATATACCTTTTACACAGATAAAATAGGTACTACCTTTTTTTTGGAGCTGCGTAACATGAGTTTATGGCAAAGATGGTTCGAACGTTGGAAAGACATCTTATTATTCAAGTGGTGGGGCTCTGAATGATCATTTTTCTACCTAGACAACGGATAGCTATCCACTACACGGTCATACTAAGAGGCTCATACCTAGCTACTTGCTCAGGATGATCTACAATATGAAAACTGTAGGTGTTACTGTTCTACTTCCGAGATCGTAATGGTATTCTTGGAATAGTAGCAACAAGCCCACCCTCTTTCACTCCATTGAATAGTGTTCATTATTACATTCATTACAATCTATAATATGTAGTATTTGACCTTGTGATTGAGTTTTTTTCCTGTTATCATGTCCGCAGCGTTCTTCAAATTTAATAAAACATCTTCAAAGTTGAAGTTTCCTTTCACTTAATTTAAAATAGTCACAGTATTTAAATATTGCCTTTTTACGACAGATTCTCGAACTTGCAATTTCCATACTTCCTAAATGGGTGTCGAGATAGGAACCCAAAGATTTTGCTGTTATTAGATCGTTTTCCCATAAACTCTTCCATATAAACTCCTCCCGGTTCTGTTTTTTTCTATCTGAATCTGAAATCTGCAATCAAATTCCTTTGATTGCAGATTTCACCATCGAATTACTATTAATTGCGAAATTTTCTTCAGATCGAACCATACAGATGGGATTTTTTCTCCACTTCCCTGCAAAATTCAATGTAATTTTTGTACTGCCAGTTATTGGCGATTTAAAATTTGAACACTCTCGATCCAAGTAGACTAATTGGGATCAAGGGCACAGCCGTGAAAGATTATTCTGAACACACAGACAGGCTGACAGACAGTGAACAATTGAGTTTGTGGTCCCAGTCTGGGCCCCATTCAATAAAACTACAACTGTAAGGGACCTGTAATGCCTAGTGTACAAGAACAAGTATTTTTCAATAAAACTACAACAGCAGGTTAACAAGTAATCAGGTCTTGTAGTTTCGCAGACTGGTAATACCAAGTTCACAAGTATATTGTTGTACAATTGTACGAGAGTACAATCTTACTTTAACGAACGCAATCTTTCGCTTCACACCACTAAATAAAACGAAGCATGAACAAATAAATACAACCGTCCCTAAAACAAAATAAAACCTAAATGTCTGCGAATAAATGAGCCTCAGCAACAATACTTGTTAACGTTTTACATTTTTTTTGTAGTGCCGATGAACGCTTGTACCTCTTATTTTTACAACTTGTAAAAAAAGTCCTTGCAAATAATTGTAACTTGTAGTTTTATTCAATGAGGCCCTGGTCTTCGAATGACAAAATACGGAAAATAATACCAGATTCCTTGATCCTAATCAATGTGGAAACTGATATAATTATGATTACCTATGTTTTATCTGCATTGATAATAAATTATGTACCTACCGTAATGCACAACGATTCTTGGAATTATTTTGTAGTAATGAACGTTGCGTATTGTTATTACCCGTTTATTTCTATAAATTTCTTATTAATATATTATTATGTAATGTACTACCAGGGAGAATGGAAATGGCAGTCAAATTTGGCAGTTACTTCGTCAGGTTAAAAATTTGAAATCCAGCAATTTTTGGGTGAATATGGAGTAAGAAGTGTGATTTATATCTCAGTAGTTACATAAAAATGTAATTAATGTTTGTGGTAACCATACATATTATTATTGGTGTTCCAGTTGCTATTGGGACGTTGGGCCTCAGGGTAGAGTGAGGCAATGTATGGATACGGAGTCCCATAAGCATCAAGGCCGTTCTGAAAGTTCGGGATGCGGTTGTATAAATTGTTGGATCCATAATAATCCGTATTCTGTAGGGGTAAGGGTTGAAGGTAAGATTGTTGTCCGTAATTTTGATTAAGCCCAGCAAAATCCAGCCCTCTGGCAGCGTCGTACTCGTTGCTCCCCGGAATGCGGTAAGACTGAGGGAGCATCTGCTGCAGTTGAGTTGCCCACAACTGATTATTTTGGAACTGTTGTTGTTGTTGTTGTTGTTGTTGTTGTTGTTGTTGTTGTTGTTGTTGTTGTTGTTGTAAGACATGGGTGCAGGGGGAATCTTCTGTGGGTGGGTTAATCGTGTTGAAATTATTGGCAGGTTCCTGCACAACCGGAGCCGATTGAGTTTGGCCTTGTGGCAAGCAAGGGCAATTATTGCAACCGTTTGATGCGCAAAGTGGATTAGTTACATCACCCAAATTCCTCGATCCTCCCTGATCTTTGCTGAGAACGTCGTCTTTAGGCTTCTTGTTTGATTCGTCATCTTTCTTTCCCTCTTTGATTCTGGGTATTTTCAGGAGGAGGAAGTCAAATTTCTCTCCCAGAGACAAAGGGAGAGCTTCCGCCTTGGCGCTGACACTTCGCTCGCTGTGAATTATATCGACGATCTTATCAACGGCGGAATTCAATGACTCTTGAGACAAAACTTTGTCCCCTGATGTTTCAACTCCTTCCTTCAATACCTTAGCAGCCACCAATCTGGTGCTGTCTGCCGGATCCGGCTTCTCTCCTTCTGGTTTCGCTGCATTTTTCAGAGGTTCAACCTTCGGAGCCTCTGTAATCACCTCTGAAAAGAAAATAATCGGACTTTAGCTGAATCGCCGAAAAGTGGTGCTAAATGTAATGATATTATATGCATTGCAAAGCCTCAGTTATCATACAAAATCTCTCTATATACTATTGGCAGGAAAAAATTCGCAAGGGGTACCAGAGCTTCTGGATGTAATAGATGAAATGTAGAGATTTTTGTTATTAACTGATACAGAGTATAAGATAGAGACAGGATGTGTCAACATATGTACGAAATAGGGCTAGAAACCGATACGAACGTATAACCTGAATGAACCCTAGCCATATCATTTCAAGTTCATACTTAACCTTCGATAGCATCATACAGGAAAGCAAATAAGAAATGCCACTATCATTTCCTCTCCCAGATCACAATATATCAGATAAGAAGTGGTGACAAAGACTGAAATAATTGTTCCAGGCAAGGGCTGGACGAATGGACTAGGTTGCGCGAAGTCAGGTGCTCATTCTTCGAAGCAGATCTTGTGGTAGTTTGGAGAATTATATAACTAGGTAGGTACCTATCATGTACACAGGTAATGTAGGTTCGAGTCCAAGACTGGAACCTAAAGTGTTTTTACAATTTTACGCATTGTTCTAATCTCTCAGTCCTACCTATAAGGTACCTACGTACCTGCTTGGACCGGTTTGTTAACGTTTCTTGTTGATAAAGTTGTTTATTCTCCCTGCGATGAAGAATTTTCTTTCGTTTGGGACCACTCAGCTATCAACAGGTTGATCTATATATTCATCTATATTTCACCTGAAAAGTTGTTGAGGGAGGTTCCCTTCCCGAAATCCTGAAGAATGGGCTGAAGGCCAATCATGTCACTCACCACTTGTGGCAACTGATGAGTCATCTATGCTGCAATATATGAGTTGATTATCCATCATCAACCGATGGGCATAAATAAACAACCGAGTGACACGAGAAAAACTGTTTTTAAGGGTTTAGCGGGGTTCAGCTTCTAAGGAGTTATGTGGGAATGCAAGAGAGGAATAGTAATTTATTTTTTGCTGAATATGATCATACAGATTAATATCGACATCTGCATGAATGAAGAAGATGCCCATTCTTTATTAAAGAGGAACCAAAGCAACTAAGGCAAGGCAGTTATTGAAAAAGCTCCAGTCATGTACCAAGACCTAATGAACGAATTTTCGAAGTATCATTGTTGCATAATACAAATTTTATACAGTTTTTAGACTATAAAAAATATATAAGCTACGATTACAGTTTTTTAAATTGTCATACTCATCGTTTTATCTTTCATACAAATAATCAGACAAAATCATCACTATCTCATGAGAATTCATGGAAACTGCAAAGAAGTTCAGGATTGCAAGAAGAACATTTTTAAATTCCGGCTGACAAACAAAAAATGCTAAACCAACTCATTCTCTTTGAAAAATCGCTGGAATGGAACGAAGACCTCGAAAATTTCCCCCTATTGCTAAGCAGAAAAACCACCGCAACAGTACGAGTTTGACAGGCACACTGTATGTATTGTGACCAAGCACATTCTATGGGCCCATTTGCCAATGTCGGTCTTGGAAGAACTTGCTAAGCTGTGTCGTTGAAAGTGAGGTAAAGAAATTCAGCTGGAGGAATAGTTTGAATCCTGGATTTGGAGACAATCCGAATGTTCTTATGGAGTATGCCAGGTACGTGGATTTACAGATTGTTTTGGTGGTCAGGATGAACGGATATAGATTTCGTCCAATCTCTGCGTTTTTGGACGAAAGAAAAGAATATTTTGTACCAAAAGTACAAAAAGTACAAAAGCTGTTTCTCCTAGCTCACCTTCTGCTTTAGCAGTGGTTGAGGGTTCTGGAGGGGAAGTTGTGCTAGATCCATCTGCAGGAGAAAAACATAGTAAGACATACATAAAAAAAAGTTCAGTTCAAAAGAATCATATCTTTTGAAAATGTTAGAGATTTGTCTGTTTTTTGTAGGACGGCACATTAAGTAACTATTTTAACGAGGATTCTTCAGAAACTGGTTGTAGCCAAATTATTGACCCTGATTTTGCATTCATGGGCGAAGCTATCGCTCCTCCGTTAGGCAGAGGGCTCGTCATTGCAAACGCGTCTCTACAAATTAGAGGGTCATCTTCAAGTGTGAGGGCAATATTGTAAAAAATTCGGATGTGATTTCAGGGTGGACCACGGAAGGGCTATAAGTATGGAAAACGGTTTAAGCTGTTCCATCGTAATGTTGCGAAGCTGTGTTATCAGGCTTAGGGCAAAGTAGCACTACTTAAAAGCAAGATTAGTAGGGAGATGAGATAAGATAAGAATGTACTGACAAAACTACATGTATAATATCAAGGCACCAAATAATAATTATCATGACACCCGAAGTGAAAAAAGAATGGGACATTTTTACCATAGAAAAGTTTTACCATAGAACTCATACATTCTCTCTCGATACGTATAGTTAGGAACCGTAAGTTGACAATTGGTTCTGTTACTGATGGTTGTTTTAAATTTAAATTATGAGGAGGTGGAAATAAAATTAAATTATAAGGAGGTGGAAATCTACACTTTCAATCTTCAGTTCTTCAATTCTAAAATTTTCAATTTTACTTACTAATGTAATTTATATTAATTTACTTACGTGCGTATGTTTTCTAGATGGGAGTTTATATTTAAATAGATCGTTGGTTTCATATTATATTTTTCCCATAGGTTAACAACATACCGCTTAGGTGATTCGCCACGATTAAGTTCCCGGTTCCCCAGCGTATTTTCAAACATAGTTTGTTCGTTCATTTTGATAGTCAGGTTTTTATTGATTCAAGAAAGCGATATGTTATGTAGGTATACTGGAATACCTACATACCCAACGAGGAATACCTCGTGAACCGATGTGTAATAATTTGCAGCGATATCTGAAATGGGCATAAAAGAATATGCTCATGGCACGCGAGATTCTATAGGACGGTATTCACTAAAAGTTATTGCTAATTTGGACACAATGGCAAATTATTACTCAACGGTAAATTATTACACAACGGCTCATCTACCCAGAAGGAGCTGGATTTTGTTGATAGGTACTTTTGCAACTTGAACAACCGTTGAAGTATTATTGATGGGTAAATTATTACACAATGGCAAATTATTACACAACTGCAAATTATTACACAACGGTAAATCGTTACACAACGGTAAATTATTACACCACGGTAACTTATTACACAACGGTCAATTATTACACAACGTCTCATCTACCAAGAAGGGGCTGGATTTTGTTGATAGGTACTTTTGCAACTTAAACAACCGTTGAAGTATTATTGATGGGCAAATTATTACACAACGGTTCATTATTCTATCTCCGTAGAAGGGGAACCCATACAGGTAAATTATTACACAACGGTTTAGGTAGGTACCTAGTAACGAGTACGGGGTTAGGTACTAACCTACGGAGGGTCCGCGATCTACATAATATGTGTAGAATAGTACATATGCTATATAGAAGGGTTATCTATATGGAGACCTGTGATCTGTAGCAGGAGGGTATTCTGTACAAAATAATAAACCGTTGTGCAGGGATTTGCAGCGTTTTTTGTGTTCCGATAGTGACACGCAGTACTCTCCCAGTATCCGTTGCAAGGAAGAGTTGCATTAGTCCACTCATCCTCTTGATATATTTCATCATAATTATATCTACTCATACGAGATAGTGTTATTTTATCTTTGGGTTGGTATGTGTTTGTAGGTACTTACGTTTACTGTAATGGAACTGAACGGTCAATGGAAACCGCATAATTGTACCTATCCTATTTTTGAATTCAATAATAAGAGCTATGAAAAAGACGAAATTGGCTGAGCTCAAAGCAGTGGCATAGCCAGGATCGGTGAATGGTGGGGGGAAGGGGGGGTATCGGAAATAGAAAACATTTCCAGTCATGCAACATGGTTTTAAGAGTGAATTTTCAAAGAAATATTCGTGCTATTGTGGAAGAAGATGATATAGCGAGAAACCATGCCGCTTTTCGTAAAATTATACAATTTTTTTGTGATTTTAGCTATTTTTACCGATTTTTCACCCTGATATAGTCAAATTTGTCCCACTTGTTTTCCGGAAAAGTATTTTTATCATCGAAATAGTCCGTCCGTCGGATTCACCATCCCACACAACGTCAGGTGAATTAATATTGATTTTAGCCCTCAATACCAATTTTTGACCCCCAAAAATCAAAATTTGACCCTATTCTGTATGAAAAATAATGAAATGGTATTTTTCTGTCTTTACTCACCCTTCCATACCACATTCAGTGATTTCCTATCTACTGTTTGCAATTTTAGCCGTTTTTACCGACTTTCGTCCCCTAAAAACTCAAATTTGACCCCGTTAGATTTGTCGAAAATTGCTCATCTTCTGCTCATGCGCTATCGCGAATCCGTGGTACTCAATTCCTCAGGAAGAAATGGCCCGATTTTGCTCAAATTCGGTGAGTAGTTAGGGTGTAGCTTCTAGATGGTCTCCTGTGAATTGGATGGGTCTCGGAATATTGGTGGCATTGACTCGATTTACGGCTTTCCAGGGGGAAGCAATAGGTGTAGGTACTGGCCACAGAAAACAGTGCATTCTACGCAGAACCATACAGGAAAATAATAAACCGTTGTGTGGTAATTTTTATACTTGCATGTGAACGTTTAAAGAAGAAAGGTTGAAGATGACAGCTACGAATTCCAACACCACCCATTGAGAAAACTTCTAATTAAAATATAACCGGTACGATGCTTCAGGGTAGTAGTAGGATTAACGATCCCTAACTGTTTTTAGCAACTATCCAGCTTTAATCCTGATAGCTACTTCAATCCGTCAAACCTTGCTTGCAGGTTCCCAGATGCTTTGTTGATATTACGCTCGAGAATATTGACGCGTATTCCCTGACTCGTCCATATCGGTGGGTTATTTTCGGAAATGACAGTACCGGTAACCCAACACCGTCAGCATGGTTCAAGACCAGAAAAAACCGCGAGGAGCGATTTAATTGTCAAGAAAACAAGAACGACGGTTCGAATTTTAATTACAGCGCCTGTAAAACTCTGGCAGAAAACTGTTTTACGTCATTTTACAAGGCATTGTCCGCTGATAAGGTACTTTTTATAATCCAATTTTTAGCTTACCTACTTATTTTCATTTAGTTTGACACCACTGAGCTCATGGCTATATATATCGCGATTATCTCGCACGGTAATGCAGTTCCCCAAGCATGCAGTTGCCGAAGTTACATCTTCGATTATTTACGTATCCCGTCGCGAAATGGAAATAAATAAAAGCAAATATTTCAGTTTTATGCTGATATCCACAAAACCTATCCTTCTGAAAACCCTCTCAATCGTTCACTTTCGGTCATATCACAGAACTATAAATATCTGAAGATCCCGAATGATTTCAAAGGCCACTCGATGGAACTTACGAATATAACTTTCTTATTTATATAAATTGCTCTTCTTCTCACCCCAGTTCATGTTGTATCCTTGTTTTTAATGATCATTAATATGATTATCTGTTATTTATCTTTACAACGAGCAGTTTGCTGAGATAGTGATATTAAAATTAGAATCAGTTAATTTATTACATCAAATTGTTGGTTTGTGGAAAGTTTAATGGGTTCACAACGCTCTACAGGTAGTCCGAAAATGACTGACTATTCAAGTCAAACCAGTTCTTTTTGAAGATTCGTTTGAAGTGGGATTTGGATAATTATATATGGCACATTTCTATAGCCTTATGCAGTATTTGACGGGGGGGGGGGGGGGGGGGGGCACATAGTTGCTAACTCGTAATGTTTAATCGCTTCAGATACCTAATAAGAACGATTTTACTACTAAATACTTCCAAATTTGCTTACTCAACATCAAATTCGTGAGGGAATATCGCATAGCCACAAGAAATTGTTGGACAAACTGGCCTACTTTATAATCAGTCGATGTTTCCTAATCGAAATTATGGTAGGTACCTGCGCCAGTATGGGCTATTTCTAAATCGTTTCGAGCGCTTCGATTCTTCGAAGGAAATCACCAGTACAACAAACACAAATTTTTTTTTACGTGAGATGAAATTTACTTACGATCAAAGTTACCTACTGCTTTTTTAATGCGCTTCGTTCATTATTTATGAAATACAAAATATTAGAATGGCATAAAAATTTGATATTATTCATCAGTTTGTTTCGATCACAAAATGACATTATATAATGCACTATTTTGCTTATTTCGGTTATTCTATTATTAGGCTGTCAATGAGCTGTCAACGGGAAACCCGACCAGATTACTTCGCTGTAAGTAAAGGTGTTATTTCTGTATCTGTGAAACGACATGAGTTCAATAAGTTGAGCCCATTCGATAATATGCTATCCTCAACACTACATCATTAGGAAAATGATCTTAGAAAACGTGTGCCTTTGATGAAATACACAAATTAACTGTACAAACTTGATAAGTTTAATAACTATTTTTCAAGCCGGGACTTCTATCCGGAGGCAGACGGGGGTTTATATCATAGGTAAAAATTATACTACATCCTTGTTAATTAATTTCAACAATGAACTTTGAAATCGAGCGTGAAATCAATTTTCTAGAGCTCGTCAAATTTGTTCGTGTTTGTCACCACCTCCTTGATTGAAATTAAAAACTCGACTACAGATTCCTAAACAACTGGTTACCCCAGAAAAAAAAGAGTTGTATTTATTACTTAGTATTCATTACGGCCTGTTCGGCGTTGATATAAAATAAGGGAAAAGAGAGGGACATACGTATCCAAACTCTAATAATAATGCCTCTCATTAGTATTTCGTATATAAACAGTTAAGTATATTACTATGAGATGTGTACCATCAGGTAATGTTATTTGCCTGTTCGAAGGTCTTGGAGGATTGGGAGTAATAAACATTTGTTCATGATTTTCAAAGAAGTTTACTATCAACTTCGCAAGTTATGGGATGGGTTGTGAGAATTCTGTTTTTCCGCATTCTCTTTTACCACGCAGGTAACACGAATTACTACGGCAAAAGTAAAAACGCTGCTAATCATTACACAACGGTTTATTATTTTCCCGTATAGATGCCCCTTCTGCGTAGATCACTGTTATCTGTGTTCAGTACCTACCTTCGTATACATCCTAAATCGAATCCTAAATCCTAAATCGAGTACTGAAGCCGGCCGAGGAATCCTACAGTTTCATAAATATCCGGTGGATTCAAGAATTCTATTTATAATTATTTTTTGTTAGGCACGTGTGTAGTTTGAAAAAGTTAGGAGAAATTCCTGTGTTTAGATCGAAGAAAATTTCCTGAAAATTTCAACTAACTGGGTGCATTGGTTCCAAGGAAATTTGCGCATACCGTACCAATGTACCGAGAGTTTTGAAATTCATAGGGGGTCATCTACGGGCTACACGTCGACTACCCATTGAATTCGAGCGGAATCGGGCCATTTATTCGTAAGAAATTTTGTACCTCGGATTCCCGTTTGCGCATGCGCAGTGGCCGTACTAATGATCCGACTGTTCTGTAATTCACAGGGGCTCAACCTGCATGATCCTGAAAATTTCAACAAAATCTGCTTCAAACTGAGGAAGCTATGCTTGTGGATTTGCGGACACATGCGGATAGATTTGTTCAAGTTTCAAAAGTGCCAACAAAATCAACAAAATGCTAAGTAACCATTTTCCTTCAAATAAAATAATATCACAGAACAACCAACTCGGTTTCATATAGCCATGCGCGATTATAATCAGCTGTTTCCTAACAATGATATCTGGGCTGGGTGTATACCGCGTATGATTTACACTCTTGTTGATATGAGGAAGCTTTTCGGTTCAGATTTCAGGTCCTTACTGTAAACGAACGGTAGGGCATACAATGTTCCAGGAGGTCCAAAAAAATGCTAAAGTATGGAATCAATTTAGAAACGTCATAAAAACCGTTGGAAATAATAAGCAAAACTGACTCGAATCCACGGATAGGATATAATTTATTATGTGATATATATCTTGATAAATCTGATCTTTTAATGGAAAACAAACATTTCCTCACCTTTAGCGGTGTCCGAGGATTGTGGAGCCGCAACCGCGAATCCAGACCCTGTTAACATCCAAAAAAGTCAGTACCTATTTATCGTACACTTAATATAAGTACCTACGTATAGTATACACAAATAATGTATTAGAGTATGAGCGCATGATTTGTGCAATATGTCAGTTCACTCGAATTTCCTTAAGTAACAAAACCCCCTCATACAAGATGAATGATTTATCTTGTTTTTTCCGCTTGAAAAGTAACTTCAACTCACGAATGACATTCCAGTCACAATTACACGTGCAACATTCGTAAATTTATAGAATAATGTAGGTACCTACACACTACTTGTGTGTTGCGGTTCTTTCATTTCATAAATTAATAGAATTATGGCTATTCATGACAATAAATTATGCTATCACGAGTTCGACTAGTTCGCGCTGACTTCTCTTCCTCTTCACCTGGAGTGTCCACTGACTTCGTACACTCATACGAGAAGATGAGTGAGTTCAGTGTTAGTAAAATTTGAGCCCAAAAATTGAAACGAAATGCCTTGTCGTTTCTAGTCGGCGTTAGTTTTATTCGACGTGGAATTCTATTGTCCTGTTACTCTAACAGTATCATCATCTTTCGACAGGAACTTTCCACTGGGCAAGCGCAGAAGTATTTTCTCTGAAACACCCCGATTTATTTATGATAATAATTACAGTACTAAAGAGATGAAATTTGGATTTGAAACTTTCACTGGAATCGAATAGGTAGCAATTTCGTCTACGCATGGATGAACATGTTCCTCAAAACGTACCTAATAATTCGGAATGATCGCGATGAGCGATGCAGGCTCATCTCGAAAGGGCACATAATACACATAATACACATAATGATTTTCAATCATGTACAAAAATGTTTTCCTTGAAAGGCCTAACAATGAAAGTAAGGCCGTCATGGAATGAGATTTCGGTGGGAATGTGCAGGTGTAACATAATTATTAGAAAGATCCGTCGAGCCGAGTAATGCATGGATTAACATACACTAAACGTTTTATATGAGTATTTTTTTTGGTTGTTTTTCGTTCTAAAACAGTCAAGAAATCCTGCCGAGGTGTTGCTCAGTGGCTCATCGTATTTTTTTTAAATTTCATGCACCGAAAATTAGATTTCTGTAGGAAATTTCCCATAGAAATTAATCAACAGCGGACGGAGCAGAACCAGTGCCATAAGCAGTACACGAATTTACGTTCAAACATGCTTAGCCCTCTTGCAAAACGACTTCTGGACCCAATATTCGTTCTGGTGCTCAGAACATATTATGTACCAAAGATTTCCTGGGTGGGCGCGCAAGGGATTTAGTTATTAGAAATCAGATTCCCTTTGGGAGCGTAGGTTCGAGTCCTACTGATTGCACCAAATTGTGACAGTGCTGATGTAAGTGTATAAATTAGTTTAATACAACTGAACCACTTCCATGATGAGCAACTCCGAACACTGCATTGATTATTAATCCAGCACCGAACCTAACATAATAATTATGTTGAAATGGTAACAATATAACAACCAACAATATTCAGCAGAGGGATTCCATAATTTACGTAGCACAACCACTTGCAGTACCATCACAATGTGATGTTACACCGGTGGCTATGTGTACTATATGGATTCCACGTTTACGCATGCCGAACCTGCGTACCTTTCCGATTTTGATAGAACTCATTAGTGAGACAATTAAGGTACCAACAAATAGCTCAAAATGCTAACAGCGAGTAAAACTGTAGTTTGTTGTGGCTAAGGACATGAGTGCATGCAGACGTTACATACAGTGGAACTAAATGAGCCATTCAAATCACTCTAAAACACTGCCCAATAGCTGTTTTTGATTCCCACGCAAAAAAATTATCAAAACGATAATGATGGTTATCAACCTGAGCGTTTGATAGCGGGATTTTACCTTTTATAAGTACTATATTTACATTATTTTTTCTTTACCTTTGTTCTTCTCAGTTTTTTATAATTAGGTATGTTTTAGTTTATTTTACTTTCTTATTGGTTACCGTGAACACTCAAGAGCAAAAGGTCGTACACCCGATATTGTGCTATAAAACCATTTGAAATCCATTTAAAGACCCTTACATGACAGTTTCGCATCAGACTTCATAGTTAAGGTACCAGGAAAAAAAATTTTCATTGCCGTTGGTAATACATTCCAAAAAATAGCGTTACAGTAAAATATTATAATAAAAACTTGATTCAATGAGGCAGTGTTCGCCGATATGAATTTCATAGGAGACTACCCGACTGCCACGTTGCGTATTTGCTGGATATTGCATCATTTTGGATGAAAAAGTGTCGGAGTTTACATAGCCCCAACGTTAGCTAAACGTTTCTTTTAGACGTCAGAAACACGGTTGAGAATTTTTTAGTTTTAGATGATGATCTTCACTTTTTACTGAAAATAATAATTATTGAAATTATATTTTTCGTTGTAGAAACTAAGGAGGGAAGAATAAACACAGAAGTGCAAGTCCTGAATCGGGTATAAAGCTTTCGTTTTTGAAGGGTCCCTCAAGATCAAAGTTAGCGCAATATTGCGGTTAGCACGTGGCGACACGTGTACTGTAGTTGTCGACAAGTAGTTTCGTGGCACGAAATTAATCAAGGTCAAACTTCCGACGTTTATCGATACCATCAGTGGTCTAGTCATAAATCGATCTACTACTGAGGGACATGTGAATTAGCACATTTACAATTAGTACATTCACAACTACTGTTCACAACATTAAATCATTAAGATTGGAGTTGCGGAAACTGAACATACCTACAGCTGGTGTCAAACTTGAATTACGTGGGCACTAAGTTGGTCGTACGTTGGTACTTATAGTAATTTATAAGATTTTCATCTTTTGGCCCTCTGAATGGTTAGGTAGATGTATGAATTTTATACGAAGTGAAACGTGCTTGAAGCTTGAACGAGTTTCAGTAATGGGGGAACTCACGCTTCCCAAAATAGGACAGTTCAGTTGTAACAGATGTTAACCTTTTTGGACGATGGCGGCAGCTTTTGACTCACATATATTATGAAATGATCACACCATGCAGCGAGTGCACACATAATCAAATCTATGAAGTGCGGGCACATATTGAAAATTACAAATTACTTACCTGCGATTACACTAAGCACAAAGAGTGTATGGACCAATATCATGATGAACGGACCCGAACAGACAATTTTATAATATAAAAGAAGGATTTACGACCGTGCTAATACCCATTGTTCTCCGTTAATGGCCTATCTGGTGACCAAAATCAACTGGGAAGTTGTAAACTTTAGTTTCGCAATTCAATCATTGCCATCTACGAGCAAAATGGGCAACAAGAAGGTAATTGTCAAACCTGGGACGCTCTTTAACGATACATTGTGTTTCAGAATTAATATTCGATACAGTTTATGGTCACCTTCCAGTAATCACCTTTCCTAGAATAACGACAATATCTTTCCTGCAGTATAAAATTTCAACTGCCTCTTGGGGGAGGAGTGGTGAGAGGGGGGTGGCTCTGAAGACGCCCTCAAATATCAGTTGGTGCAAATGTTTTCGTTTAAAGAATGAGAAAATTGTGTTGATTGAACATTCAAATTTGCTGATTATTGTTTGATAATGCGCGTACGGATCCTGAACATCCGCTAGTTCTATAGTAAATTTACGATGAAAGAGTAGGGATATTATCCAACCCGAATATGGAACCTGATATTGAAAACCCCATGAAACTTCATAGTGTTTGTCGATAATATATTTGAGTGTAGGTTACCTCGTGGGCAATTACCACTGTGAGTAGACCTCACCCACCATTATGAATAATATATGCCGCCACAGTTGCCTGCCGATCGAGGTTGGCCTCCTTCCCATTGGTCTTTCAACTTGGGTAGCCTCCATACCATTGGTTGATTCCGGTTAATTTCAGCCATAAGAGCTGCTGGACCAAAATATTTATATGAGCAGGAGGTGGTGCATAACTTGTTTACGTACCGAGTTGACTGGTGGTTTGTGGTTGATGTAGATGTTCATTACCGTTATTTACCAAATTAACTCCACTTATATTTCCGTCATTTTGCTTCCGTTGAAGACTTATCTATAAAAACTACTGTTATTACGGCTTGGCGTTAAGCTCGCGTCCACTGGCAGTGAAAACCACTGAAATGTGGTTGAGCCCCAAAGGGTACTCAAATTTCCATGTCTCTCACGCTTGCCAGTAGTGCGACTCTGGAACTCGTTACTTTTTTGACGGTATGGAGTCGTGTAGCTATCCCTCTCGTGTAACGACACCCGGATAGCGAAACCGGTATTCAGAAACTTATGATACCGAACATGAATAGGGAATTGTCGTTGCAGAATGAGATACCGACGTCGTTAGCTTGTCTCACGAAATCTGAGTCTAGGGCAAGCAATCGACTAGAACTCCTTCCGTTATCACCTTTTCCATGGTGACAAGCAATGACGAAGAGAACTGAAGAGTGTGCGTGCGCGGGTGTTAATGATTAAATATATTTATGTGTTTTGAATCCCCTGAATTGACTCATAATCAATAGCCAAACCTGCAAAGAACCTGGAAGTCAAAAATTACAGTTTGAGATCACTTGACACTCTGGATAGGTTTTCATTTCAATTTCTTGTATCGTCTTGTGATATTAAAAATGTTTCTACCGTTTTTAGCTTAAATATATCATTTATTTTTGTATAATGCCAAATTTATTTGTATAACAATTAATGTATGATATTGTTTACATTTATTTTGTATAGTGGGTGTAGTGAATTTGTATAGCGATAATTCACTACGGGCGGCATGAGGTTGTGCCCGGAGGGTTCTACACTAACAGATGTCACCGGTAAAGGTTCCACACTGTCAGATGTCACCACTGCGACGGGATCTTTTAGGAATTAAGGAGAGATGAGGAGTGAGGTGAGAGAGAGTAGTCAGCGACTAGAGGAGAGCGTAGAATGGCTAGAAAGGCGAAGGAGTCGAGTTTTTAAAGCCCTTGAGGGCTTTCTCCCTCCAGCTAGTGGAGGATGGTGGGGAACCCCACTGGGTTCCTCGGTGCTCCTGCGTCTTTCATCCCCACTTCTACGAGTATATTTGCAAGATCTAATATTTGCAGGTTTACAAGGAGTGGTTCTGGGAGGATACCACGACAGTGGGTATTACCCGGAAATTTTGATAAATATGTGAGTGAATATCTACTTACGTTTACATATTAATTATTATATATTGCCTTTGACAGCGGTGTATCCTTTATTTTCAAAATCCTATATTTTTTAATTAATGAACATAATCTACTAAGGCCACTCGCATTAGATAACGTAGGGGATAGGTATCTCCAGCAAAATTAGGCAGGCAGGTACCTGGATTCCAGGGGATAATATATTTAATCTAGAGGGCAGGAGCAGTGGACGAATTTCGTATCGATAAGTTCATGGCCAAGTGCCGACATATCTTAAAGGTTCTTCTAAATATGCAGGGAATAAGGATTTTGTCCATCTCGTAGCACCAATCTTTCAAACACTACTATTTCTCGTAGCACTACTCTTTCAAACTTTCCAGTTCCCAAGAAAGGAATTCGAATGCCTCACATTATCCAAAATGCACAAGCCCACGAAAAAATGCAGTAGGTAGGTAATTACCTGCATGGTGAAATGCGATTTTAAAACGTAGATTACTATCCAACGTAAAATAAAACCGACTAGTTTCTTAATCACTTTGTAACTACCTACCTATGAATAATTTAATTTTATGGTTCAAGTTATTTATTACGATGTTTTTATGACAACATAAATTATTAAGACACTAATTTACCTACCTGCTCACCTGCGGTAATTATCTACATTGAGCGTATTACTTTAAATAAAATTGAAAAAACATGGAAAAGAAAAGTAGGTATACACTCATCGTTACGTTAAACACTTACCGCAAAACCTTTTTTTGCGGCTGTAAAAGTTTTTTCGGTGTAACGAGGTTACGGTACGAATAACGGTGGGTCTAGAGCCAACTACAAGTTATCGACGATTTAGCGATAACTGACGCTATTGAGCGCTTTCAGAATACCAGTCGTCGGTATTTAGTGACAACGATATTTTTCGTTATGCTAACGATATTTTATCGTCGTTTTGATGCAATACCGAGTTGCAGAATCGCACTGCAGGGGTTAGTGGTGGGCTATGGTTTGGGAGCGTGAGCCACGTTAACGATGTGAAGTAATAATGAAATCATCAAAGCCTTATGTAACTTCATCGTTATATTGATGGCGGATGAGTAACTCGTAAACTCATCGGTCTGTTTGTCCAGCCGCCAAAAATAAAACACCCGAACGGGTCTTCCGACTTCAAATACCGATAGTACACACGTGAGACCGTCAGAATTTTCTGTGTGATGCCGCTAAAGCGCCAAGAGACCGCTGGTATCAACAATGGCATTGCAAACTAAAATATCAGACCTCAGTCCCTTGAAATTGCCACTTGAAAATTCGGAGGTCTATTTGGGGGCACGTCACTATATATGCATAAAACAGCTAAATTGAGGTCTTTGATTCGAGGATTTTATGGATTTATGCGTTGAGCCGTCAGGATTCGATATAAGCATTATTTTTGGTCGGTCCCTCAACGACATCACCTGGATGTGGGGGGGAAAAAATTTAGGGACTCAGTACTTGACATTTGAAAGGAATTCGTATGGTGCGACCACTGGCACCAATGATTACATCAGTAAATTAAGACCGTAGGCATCTTTCTTTTGGTATATTATCTTCAATAATTACGTAATCTTTGGAATCGAGCGCATGAATACAGAATTTTTTGGCCACTTCTCAAAATTTTATGGTTTCCGTTTCAAGGAACGCAGAATCCGAAAATGGAATTAAAAAACTGCTGTCCGTACGCCGTCCGTCGCACTTTCCACTTTCCCCATTTGGGGTCTAGCTGGTCCGCGAAGCTCGGCGTCGGTCATCTCTAAGGGGTGAAAAATAGGGTTGAAATTTACAGGACGCCGTTGTCACATTTTTTCAACTTTTTTTAAATTGTTCTCGAACATGAGCATTTTTGAGACCACCCGAAGCATTGTACGTCCAGCCGTTCGTTCACAGTAAGGCACTGAAGGTTCAACCGAAACGCTTCGTCAACATGATCGTGAGTGAAACGGTATACATCCAGCCCAGATATCATTACTTGGGAACACCTGATGTTAATCACGCATGGCTCTATGAAATCGAGTTGGTTGTACCTTGATATTATTTCATCTGAAGAATGATGGTTATTTTGAATTTTGTTGATAGGTACTTTTGTAACTTGAACAAACGATAATATATGCTTCTTGAATAACAACAACAAAATAATTAATTATAGAATATTCTTGAATCCACCGCATATTTATGAAATGTAATTGCCCGGCTGGCTCCAGTACTCGATTTAGGACTTTCCTGGGCGGAGCTCGAGCACATATTGACCACAGGTAACAGTGATCTACTCAGAAGGGGCATCTATATACAGGTAAATAACAAGCCGTTGTGTAATAATTTGCAGCGTTTTTCTGTTCGTACAAGGGGCTCCTGGTCAGCGGTCCCTCTAGTAGATAATATTATACTCAACTGAAAAAGAGAATAGGTAAACATAGGATGTAAGTAGGTATAAGTAAAGAGATTATTTTCACCAGCATCACTGGGGTCTCTCTGATTCTGAGAGTAGACGTTTAGGTATTGAGTGCAACGTTTGAACAACAAAACCAATCGCTGTTAAACAAGTTTTCGTTGTTTTTCTTTATGTATTTTCAAAACACTTTATTGATGCAAGCCATTAACTCACAATCACGATGAATTATCGAAATTAGCCACACCACGCAATCGGTAGTTTTCTATTTTTATTGATAGAATTACTGCTGTGCATTCAGTGATTATTAGGAGCATATAATGATCATCAACATCATCGGTTCCTTTTGCCATGGTTTTCACATTATTTATGGGTGACGACCGGAAATTATCTTTCTCATTGAGATAACAGGTATCATGTCTCGTCAAATATTGACTTGGGCATCTTTTTCTGACGTTCATTATCAATTAAAAGTTATACGTTTCATTTGATCCCACCCCCCTCCCGGCTAAAACTCTAATAAAGAACATTATAAAAATATTATTACTTCATCAAACTATAGGTATCCATCACAAAGGTTTTGGAAGGGGAGGGGGACGATTACACAGTTTGGAAGACCTTCCTTACATTAGTAGGTATTGGTATTAGGTACCAATATTTACTTTTAGCGAATTTTCGAAGAAAAGGAAGCTATTGTTCTCGGTCCAAAATTTTTAAAACTCGAATTTCCGAAAAATTTGTATACCAAAATCCGTTTCAGACCATCCTGAATTCACTGCTGAAAGACACCAAAAATTATATGTATATATATATATATGTATGTGTCATTCCAGACGATAACTCTCGAAAGAATTGAGATAAAAAGTTCAAATTTGCACGAAAAATCTGTCTTGGCAATCGACAGGCTAAGTTCGTAGATGGGCAGAATCGGGTCACTCTAAGGGGGAGTTTTGGGGAGTTTTAGGGGGGAAAAATTACCCATAAATTCCCAAAATGAAACAGTCCGACAAGTGACACCTCATTTTAAAGGTTTTTGTACGCTGAACACGATGGTGAAATCATAATTGCGATATCTCATTCCGTTCTCAAACTGGAGCACACTGAAGATGAAGGAACGTGGTTATTTCTTCGAAAATTCGCTCTTATAGCCATGCTGCATGACTGTGGTTTTTTATTTTACTTTAGCAATAGTTTTCTTTGTTTTACTTTTTTTACAAAGTAATTGGTCCCTCAATTTGAATTTGTGGATCATTTTTTGAAGGAATTATTATTCGTGGCTTTGATACAAAAATACCCAGTAAATTTTATGCAACAAAGATATTCCTTTACTTGAGGGGCGTTTCTTTCACGTTACCTGGGGATATTGAATACTGAATCAAAAAAATTGGTGTTTTATACAGTACGCTCTTTTGTGGGCAAATAAGTAATTAAAAATAATTGCAATTGTCCGTGAGGCCCCTTCATGCAAATAAGTACCAATATAGGGACGCACCTAAATTTAAATTTTTTAGGTGCGCTTATTCATGAATACGCACCTTACTCATGCTTGAGAGCATTTTGTCCACAAACTACGTGCGTAGTGATCCGAAAATAACGCAGACTCAATATGAAAAAGAAAATTCCAAACACATAATTTTGCCCAAGTACCATTTTGAAACGATGATCTCGGCACACAGAGGTTAGACATTTTTCATCTTTCCTGAAGAAACCACAGAGCCTTCATTCCAAATTTGAGCCTCGTAGGTTCAAAAGGAATGAAATTGCTCTCAGAGCTCGCTCAGCTGATCAGGGCGAGGACCCACTTTGTCATCCTTACCCGGCAGTCCCACAGAGCCTTCATTCCATATTTGAGCCTCGTTGGTTGAAAAGGAATGAAATTGCTCTCAGAGCTCGCCCAGCTGACATGTGCAAGTACTCTGTCACCCTTACCCACATCAAGGGCAGGGTAGTGTGGTTAATTCATATTTGGGACAGCGGGTGCATTAGGATCACTACAACGGAAGTGATCAAACCACATGGGAATGCACCCCGCTGTGCTTACCACCATAACCTCCTCACCTCCATAGCCACCAGTCCTCAAAACTGAGGCTATCTTATACCAATTTTGTAATTCCAATTAAACGGGAAGATAGTAAATATCTTCCCGTTACTATAGATATGTTCCTATCTTCCCGTTACTATAGATATGTTACCATCTTCCCGTTACTGTAGATATGTTACTATCTTCCCGTTTATTTGGAATTACAAAATTGGTATAAGATAGCCTCAGTTTTGAGGACTGGTGGCTATGGAGGTGAGGAGGTTATGGTGGTAAGCACAGCGGGGTGCATTCCCATGTGGTTTGATCACTTCCGTTGTAGTGATCCTAATGCACCCGCTGTCCCAAATATGAATTAAACATACTACCTGCCCTTGATGTGGGTAAGGGTGACAGAGTACTTGCCCATGTCAGCTGGGCGAGCTCTGAGAGCAATTTCATTCCTTTTCAACCAACGAGGCTCAAATTTGGAATGAAGGCTCTGTGGGACTGGCGGGTAAGGATGACAAAGTGGGTCCTCGCCCTGATCAGCTGAGCGAGCTCTGAAACCAAATTCATTCCTATTCAACCAACGAGGCTCAAATTTGGAATGAAGGCTCTGTGGGACTGGCGGGTAAGGATGACAAAGTGGGTCCTCGCCCTGATCAGCTGAGCGAGCTCTGAAACCAAATTCATTCCTATTCAACCAACGAGGCTCAAATTTGGAATGAAGGCTCTGTGGGACTGGCGGGTAAGGATGACAAAGTGGGTCCCCGCCCTGATCAGCTGAGCGAGCTCTGAAACCAAATTCATTCCTATTCAACCAATGAGGCTCAAATTTGGAATGAAGGCTCTGTGGGACTGGCGGGTAAGGATGACAAAGTGGGTCCTCGCCCTGATCAGCTGAGCGAGCTCTGAAACCAAATTCATTCCTATTCAACCAACGAGGCTCAAATTTGGAATGAAGGCTCTGTGGGACTGGCGGGTAAGGATGACAAAGTGGGTCCTCGCCCTGATCAGCTGAGCGAGCTCTGAAACCAAATTCATTCCTATTCTACCAACGAGGCTCAAATTTGGAATGAAGGCTCTGTGGGACTGGCGGGTAAGGATGACAAAGTGGGTCCCCGCCCTGATCAGCTGAGCGAGCTCTGAGAGCAATTTTTATGGAACTATCAAAGTACTATTCCTGACCGAGTTTGAACTCATTTCAACGATAAGGTAGTTGTGGGCGTTTCAAGTATTTCACGTTTGCGCATGCGCAGATGAAAGTTACCGTACAATTTCAATGATTTTGAAGTGGAACCATCTGTAACCCAACCTGCGTGCACTTTGAAAATGTCCGCTCTCTACGACTATGTTTCGCGTAGTTAGAAGCGTCACAAGGAAATGGTCATCATTTCACGATCGCGCATGCGCAGACGAGAGTTACCGTACGATTCCAATGAAATTCATAAGGAATCGTCAAAGTGTAATTCCTGATCGAGCCTCAAAGTTTGAACTCTTTTCAACGATATTTAAGGTGGTTATGGGGGTTGCAAGTATTTCAGTACGCGCAGACAAAAGTTACAGTACTGTTTCAATGATATTGTTAAGGAACCATCAGTGACCCAACCCACACCTACCCTCCAAATTTCAGCCCATTTCGACTATTATGCAGGTAGTTATGAGCGTTACGAGGAATTGACCACAGACAGACAGACGGACACTGAACCAAAAATGTTCCTCAATGTCTCTGATAGTAGTGGACATTTTCATTCTGGAGGACGTGTACTTTTTTTTCGCTCAGTCATGAATCCAAGGCTTCCTACCCTCGGTAGTGAGGAAGCAAAAATAAAACTAGACCCAGTCAAGGGCCTGGGACTCTACGGACAATCCTACAGAAACAGATCACTCCTTTCCGTGGTGATTGGTAACTTGATCTAACCTACTTCATAGTCATAAATTAGACGGACTTGGTTGCCACAGAATTCCTACTTCCTAGGCAACTGTTTCCAAACCGATTTCAGAACGAGATTTTTACTTAAAATTAAAGGAATCATCATTCTTCAAATGAAACCTCGCTGTATTATATAAGATCGGCTGTTTCTTACCTTACTTCACGCGCTGCTCATACTAGACTCCACCTTTTTTGTTTTTCAGTAAAAATATCGCGGAGTCTCTCGCGAACCACCGAACGGTAACCATCTATCGGACAGAGCTCTTGTGAATGTTTACAGTTTACAGTGTGCCGTGAATGTTTACCAAACAACGATGAACGACGGGACGGAGGAGCCCGCGGATTGGGATTCGTATTACGTTCAAACCAAACTATGGCTTGCGCAACACAGAACGGGAACCCAAACCTACCGACAACAAGACGACAAAGTCAATTCATCGTTCAACGAATTATACGATTGCATTCTACGCTTGTGTGAGTATGTAAACCATACACAAATTAGAATGAAATCTGTCACCAAGGAATTGGAAGACATAAAGAAAAAAAAACCAGTCATGCAGCATGACTTAATGAGCGAATTTTCAAAGAAATATTCGAATTAATGGCTATGGTTTTGAATAAAGGAAAACTTCGGTCTACAATTTGGGTTTCTATGTATATTCTCTTCGTATTTATTTTAATTTGTACGTTTTGTCCATCCTGATTCTACCGTTTGTTTATTACGTAATTGTACTAAGTGCTTATTTATTTGATCGCTGTGGGTTCATATTAGGTAGGATAGGGTAGTTAGGACTTTTGACTTACCTACTCAAGAGAGTGCAGTAGGTAAAGGAGTTGTTATAGAAAATCATGAGTGCTTCAAGTGCAGGTTGTTTTTCATGCAGGCTCAATCTTGAAATAAACTATGAAGGAAGGATGTGGTTTCTGGAAGGATCACTTGGAAAAACATGTGGGTGCTACGTTGAAATATTGTTCTATTCTAGTATTCAACATTGAGTGGACCTGAAACTGCTTGAGAATTATTGGAATCGAAAGTTGCCTGTACGGATACATCGCAACTTTCCATTCCACGTTATGGTTCACGATGTAAACAGGACCAATGGTGCAGTATACCTAAGCACCTCTCATGTGATTTCCATATCTGACCACTCTAAGGGGGTGGGGGGGGGGGGTAAGAGTTTAAAGATTATCCTAGTTTTGGGTAATTTTTGCGCACTTTAAATGCTCTAATTTAAGAACGGATTTAGATATCTAAAATCCGATTTCACCATCGTGTTCAGCGTGCAAAAACCTTTAAAATGAGGGGTCACTTGTTAGAAAATAACATTTTGGGGATTTTTGGGTAATTTTTGCGCACTTTAAATGCTCTAATTTGAGAACGGATCAAGATATCTAAACTCCGATTCCACCATCGTGTTCAGCGTGCAAAAACCTTTAAAATGAGGGGTCACTTGTTGGAAAATAACATTTTGGGGATTTTTGGGTAATTTTTGCGCACTTTAAATGCGCCAAAACCCTCCTTAGAGTAGGCCAATTTCGCCCATATTCGAACTTAGCCTTTCGATTGCCAAGATAGATTTTTTGTGCAAATTTGAGCTGTTTATCTCAATTCTATCGAGAGTTATCGTCTGGAGTGACACACATATATATATATATACATATAAAAAAGTGTTAAATTTCAGGAATCGTTTTAGAATGGTCTGAAACGGATTTCTATGAAGAAAATTTCCAAAAATTTATATTATTTAAATTTCGAAGCCATTGCAATAGCTTCATTTTCTTTAAAAATTCGCTAAAAATGAACTTAATAACAAGGAGACTCACCAACAAGTTCCTATTCAATATAATACAGATGATGAAGAACTTGCAAGGGAAACCGATTGGATTCTGAAAAGAAGCCTCAAAAAGCGTAAAGCCACCTCTTCCCCGGAAGTAGCTGGTCCTTCTAGCAGGCCAGATACAAACAAGGCTGGATCCAAAACTACACAGAGTAATAAAACTAAAAAGGAAGAACGCCCGCCTCCGATTACAGTCACTGGAGTAGCGGAATACAGTGTGATCCATCAATTGATTAAAACAATAACTTCAAAGCAATGTAGTGTCAAGGCATTATCAAATAATGTTTGGAAAATTTTCGCGCCAGACAGCGGTTCATACCGGGAACTAACCACTGGGCTGAAAGATAAGAACTTCCAATGGTACACATATGAGGATAAAAACACGCGACCCGTTAAAGTGGTTGCAAGAGGGTTGCACCACTCGTGCGAGGCTGATGATATAGTGAGTGACCTCAAGGGAAAAGGTTACAAAATAACTGATGCAGTGAACCTTATAAAGAAAACTAGAGAAGTTGATGATAAGGGAGAATCGGTGCTGGTAAAGAGGAGCCTTCCTCTTTTCATCCTCAACTTTGACAACACCGAGGATATCAATAGAATTTATGATATTAAAACGATCATGGACATGAGGGTCAAGATTGAACCTCTGCGAAAAACGACGAATCTCATCCCGCAGTGTAAAAACTGCCAAGGATTCAATCATACAAAAACCTATTGTCAAAAAGAAACTAGGTGTGTTAAATGTGCAGGTAAGCACGATACCACGTCATGCCCTCAACAGGTGAACCCGAAATGCATAAACTGCGGCGATGCCCATCCAGCCAACTATCGTGGGTGTGAAGTTGCTAAGGAGTTACAAAAAATCAAAGATCGAGCAAAAAATCCCCATCCTGGAAATTCGGACAAAAAAAGTTCATCTAATAACACTCAAAAAAACCAAACTAGCATCGTACACAAAGTTCATGCTAATAGTAATACTATGTCGTACGCCAGTGTTGTGAGTGGCAATAATACGAATTCATCTGTCGACAAAATGCTTACCTTGATGTTCGAAATGCTAAATGAACAAAAGCATACCAACAGACTCTTAATTGAAAGAGTAGCCACACTCGAAAAGAGTATTAAACCTAAACCGTCCTTGAAAAAACCATGAAGATACAAAATACATTTAGAATAGCAGCATGGAATGCGAATGGACTTGAGCGGCATGTCTCAGAACTAGATATTTTCCTGAACCAAGAAAAAATAGATATATGTCTTTTATCGGAAACACACTTCACACAGTCATCTCACATTAAAGTCAAAGGATATGAGTGCTATCGTGCTGACCACCCATCTAGAAGACCACGAGGAGGGTCAGCTGTCCTTATCAAGAATGCCATTAGTCACTATGTGCAGCAAAGTATTCAAGAAGAATGTATGCAAGTCTCCACTATAACAGTTTTAGTAAATAGCAAAAAATGCAATATAGCAGCTATCTATTGCCCACCGCGCTACAGTCTTAAAGAAGAGGACTTCGCATCTCTATTTAAAAGCTTGGGATCAAACTTTGTCATTGGTGGTGACTTCAATGCAAAAAATACGTACTGGGGCTCCCGTTTAACAACAACCAAGGGCCGAGAGCTATTCACTGCCGCGAAAAAAACACGTAGTGATTTCTACTCCACTGGAAAACCTACCTACTGGCCCTCAGATACAGCAAAAATTCCAGATCTGATTGATTTCTTTGTAATAAAAGGAATATCAAGCAACTTCATTCACGTCGAAGACTGTGGAAGTCTCATGTCAGATCACTCGGCAATAGTTCTCACAATTAGTGACACGATAATAATTAAAGAAAATCCCCCCAGACTAGTTACACAACGTACCAACTGGGATATATTTAGGGAGCACATATCTGCTAAGATTAATTTGTCTGTGCCCCTCAAATCTACAGAGCAATTAGAAGATGAAGCTGAGAACTTCTTTAAATGTATTCAACGAGCAGCTTGGGTTAGTACTCCACCAGAGACTACATATGCAGCTAATAATGTATCTTATCCCCGTGAAATCCGTGAAGTGATTAGGGAAAAGAGGAAAGCTAGACGAATATGGCAACATACCAGAGCCCCATGCGATAAAACAAAATTGAATAGATTGAAGAACCACCTGGATAATTTATCAGCAGAAATGAAGCAAGAAACGCACTTAAGACTAATTCATAGTTTAAATCCGGAAAAAGATACGGAATATTCCCTTTGGAAAATTACCAAATCACTCAAGCAGCCGAAGGAACATGTACCTCCCATTAAAAAAGATGATGGGGAATGGGCAAAAAGTCCTACTGAAAAGGCAGAGATTTTTGCTGAACACCTCGAAAACACATTTGTGCCACTCCCCAGGAACAGTGATGAAGGAGGCTTACCCATGGTATCCTCCTCCACGGATATACACTTCATACAACCAGTAACGCTCAGTGAACTGAAAAATCAAATTCGCAATCTCAAAACGAACAAAGCTCCTGGATATGATCTCATTACAGGAAAGGCAATTAAGCAACTACCAGAGGAAGGCATGCGAATGCTATTGTATCTGATAAACGCGGCATTGAGACTGAAATATGTACCCCGCTGCCGGAAAGTGGCAGAGGTTATCATGATACTGAAACCTGGGAAAGAATCCAAGAATAAAGAGTCCTACCGACCTATATCATTACTACCAGTAATATCTAAGCTCTTTGAGAGATTACTGATACAAAGATTGAAACCAATCGTTCAAGAAAAAGAGCTAATCCCCGACCACCAGTTTGGATTCAGGGAAAAACACTCTACCATAGAACAAGTGCATCGTGTAACTGATGTAATAGAGAATTGTCTAGAAAAGAAACAAGTTTGTGCAAGTGTCTTCCTGGATGTTTCCCAAGCTTTTGACAAAGTCTGGCATCAAGGGTTAGAGTACAAGCTTGAGAGAGACTTACCGAAGCCATTTTTTCAAATTTTGAAATCATATCTTTCCGAAAGACATTTCAGAGTGAAACACGAAGGAGAATACTCCAGTCTCAAAAAAATAAGGGCAGGTGTCCCTCAAGGAAGCGTGCTTGGGCCCTTACTATACCTTCTGTATACACGTGATGTACCTAGCAATGAACACACGACAATCGCAACTTTTGCTGATGATACTGCCATACTTGCGGTTGGTGACTCAGTAGAGGAAGCAACTAGGAAATTACAGCATTCTGTTGATGATGTAAGCGCCTGGACCAAAAAATGGCGACTTAAGCTTAATGAACTGAAATCTACTCATACTAACTTTACGAACAAGAACATAACAACGATACCAGTCATGATGAATGGCCAACAGATCCCCTACGCTAATACAGCAAAGTACTTAGGGATGACTCTTGATGCCAAATTAAGATGGAAGGAACATGTGATTAAAAAAAAAGATCAGTTAAATATGAAGTTCAAAAAAATGTACTGGTTGCTAGGCAGATATTCTGAACTATCTGTACACAACAAATTGCTAATCTACAAGCAAATCCTAAAACCTGTGTGGACTTATGGTATCCAGCTCTGGGGCTGTACTAAAAAGACAAACAGCAAGATCATACAAACTTTTCAGAACAAGGTACTGAGGAGTATTGTCAACGCCCCTTGGTACATCAGAAATGATGACCTCCATCGAGACCTCAAGATGGATTCCGTCAGCGAAGTGGCAAAGCAACATGCGATTAAATACGAACAGCGGCTTCATGAACACATGAATCCAGAAGTTCTTCGACTCCTAGACAACAGCAACGCCACCCGGCGGCTTGATAGAACAAAACCTTTCGACCTTGTGATGTGACAATGTGACAAGTGTAGTGATTGAGTGTTCTCTTGAGTTACAGCCACTGGGCTAAAAACTCTACAAACAGTTGAATAATATTATAGCAAACTAACTTGATGGGCTAAGCTCAGTTGTTATGTTACTGATATAGCAAATATATCGATTATTAAAAAAAAAAAAAAAAAAGTAAAAATATAAGTATCACTTTATAAATACGTATTATTATGTAGGTACCCAACTACTATTGCTAACGTTATATTGATCGAGTAAACCGCTTTGTATAATTAGGTAGGTCAGGTTAAAGTACCTACCTACAGAGGCGTCCTTAATAAAAAACAAAATCCAGAATCACAGAAACAGCAAAAACGCTTGCATACGAGTCTGCAACGCATTGGGACATTTTCATGTCTTTACCTATTGCTTTTGACATTATTAATATTAAGAGGTAGGTACCTAATTTCAATAAAATAGACGATTCCGGATTAATTATCTTCTACACTCACGATCATTAGTTTGTAAACAAAATATGAGAACAGTTATGCCCATAGCTCCGCTATTCGTATAGTCAATATGTTATGGAGAACATGAAAATGTTCGTTAAATCGAGAGCTTTCCAACGAGTGGTGAACGATTTTTGTGGGTTAAAAAGTGTAGAAAATGAACAAACCTAACAACGGGGTCGTTGTAAGCGGAAATCATTATAAAGGCACTGTAACACAATTTCGTTACGCAATTTCGTGACAGTTTTTTGTGCTATGTGCCAGGGCAAAGACATGAAAATGTCAAAAACAAAGAAAATATTCGACAGCCTATTTTAAAATTGTATGAAATTTCCAACGTTCTGGTAGTAGTAGCTCGTTCGGGTTGTTTCGTCAACATGGTCGTAAATGAAACGGTATACTTCCAGCGCAGATATCATTGCTAGGGAACACCTGATTATAATAACGCATGGCTGTATGAAGTCAAGTTGGTTGTTCAGTGATATTATTTCATTTGAAAAATGTTGGATCTTTTGGATTTTGTTGATACTTTGTTGATAGTTTCCAACACTCGATTTTGGACTTCTTTGGTCGGAGCACGAGAGTAGGTATATTGACAACAGAAAACAGCGATCCACGCAGAAGGGGCATCTACAATAAACCGTTGTGTAACAATTTACAGCGTTTTGAACACAAAACGGCATTTCGGTAATTTCAACCCTGTTCTATTTATGTACAATCATTCAGTCAATCAGCAATCAGTATTTTTTTATTCACGAATAATTCAATTAAAATAAAAAAAATACTCGTATTACATATTTTTTTTGTTTTTTATTTAATTTATTATTTATATTATCGCTGAGGTCAAAGATCCGTGAATAGAGATACGTTTACGAAGATATGTAGGATTTTTGTTTCTTGGTCGATTCCAAGGTTTATCAATAAATCATTGAAAACAATAAACTGCAATTCAGCAAAACTGCGGTCATTTGAGATCCGCTTTTGTGGCAGTCGACCTCGCTTGATGTTCCTTTCTTGGTCAGTTTCATCAGGTCGTTCAATACAGTCGAAAGTGCTCAACCAGCCCGGAAGTACCTACGTTCACCTTTACCTCTCACCTTTCCGCCATCTTATCCTATTTTTGTGAAAATCGTGGCTACACAACAGATCCCCGTTTCTAAGTAAAGATCGGTGTTCTCATTATGATAATTATCACGATCTCCAGCACGATGCATTTCCCGTGACCACTCCGCGATCAAAACAAATGTTGGCAGATTGACCAACCCGCCGTTACTCCGAATGTGCCCGTGGTGCCCGTTCAGTCACGAAGAATCGAAAAATAAATCAATAAATTGATTAAAATTATTGATAACTGACACTGAAAAATTTTTGGTTTCAAGATTCATGGCCAGAAATACTATTAGAATTGAAAAATCCGTGTATGAACAAGTTTTGTCCTTAAAATTTGTACAGAACACTGGAAGCAGTGAAAATTAGTTCTGAAACTAGCCAATAAGCCATAGCCCAAAAAATATATTAGAATGTTAGGTACTCCTTAAGGAATTTGGTTTGCTGGTCCCGTTTGGGGTCTAGTTGGTCCGCGAAGCTCGTTGTTACTGTCATCGGAGTGAAAAGAGGGGTTGACATTTCCAGGGCGCCTTTATCTCGAATTTTGTCATGTTTTTTAATATTTCTCAAACTTGGATTTTTTGGTAGGTACCTCCCGGAGTAACGCTCAGAGTAAGACCCTGAAGTTGCACCGAAAAGCTTCGTCAACATGATAGCGAATGAAATGTTATACATCCAGCCCAGATATCATTGCTATCGGGAACACCTGATTATAATTACACATGGCTGTATGAAATCGAGTTTTTTGTCCCGCGATATTATTTCATCAGAAGAATGATGGTTATTTTGGATATTTTCGCCATGTATTTTTTGTAACTTGAACAGAATTTATAATTATGCTTCATGAATAACTAAAAGTAATTAAACATAGAATTCTTTAATCCACCGCATAATTGCCCGGCCGGCGCCGCTAGTCGATTTCGGCTTTCCTGGGGGACCTCGAGGGTAGGTATTGACCGCAAAAAACAGTGAACTACGCAGAAGGAGCATCAATACAGGTAAATAATAAGCCGTTGTTTTTTAATGTTACACTTCATATGATGCGCAGCATGCACTTCTGCTGTTTCCAGCCATCTAGCATCTACCCTAAGCTCAGAACTTGGATCTAAAGATGAGGACTGTTAATTTAGTCAGCCGACTGAAATGACAGATACAGACGTGGCAACCGTTCAAATTAGTACCGTCTAGGTATAAACTGAGCAGAATCGGCCACGACACTTTCCAATTTCCTATAAATCAATCCTTATTCTACCACATTTCAAACTGACTGGATATTTTTGTGATTTTCTTCATTGTTATTCATGTTTGTAGCAGTTACAACAGAACAGCTGTATGAAGTATTTTGGACGAAATATGTAGTTAGTAAATTTATTCAGCCTATATTTCGTCCATACCATTTTGAGAATTGATTTTTTTTTGCAAGTTGTGACAGCGTGGCTGTTATCGAGTAGTTTTTTGGTCCGGTGAAGAGGGGGTCGCTTAGGGAAGCCTAATCGATATCCCTTCTTAGCCGGTGATAATCTCGCTGTTATAGAGAAGGGGGACTATCGGGGGTCCACTGTCACTCTCTGTCACAAAGTTTTGATGATTATTTAACGATTTGTTATGAGTTTTTGGATTGACTTGTTTTGGATCAGGAATCTTCCTGTAGCCGACCAGGAAATGAACTTAATGGTAGGTAAAAATGTTCTGGATATCGCGAATAAACAAAATCAAAAATCGATTATTCGAATACATTTTAATTGATTGGATCTATAAATCGATTTTTGGTTTTGTTTATTCGCGATCATATCACCAAGCATTACAAAAAAATGATAATGACATTAGTTAATTTCCTGGTAGGCTACAAAACTATTTCTGAATCAAGACGAAATTTATAATCCTAAAACTCCTTAAAAACTGCTAAATAGTCATCAAAACTACCAAAAAAAATTCAACTCCCCAAATGGTATGTATGGTGACTGTCGCCAAAAAACATTTACTAATCATTTCATTTCAACAGTCAAAAATATCTGTACAACGGTTCTAATAAGTTATTGCTATCAACATGACTAACTACAGCACGATAATTGCCCAGTGGAGGGATATTTGGTAAGGGTACGATGTTATTGTCTTAGTTTGTTGGCAACACCGGCTATTTATAAGTACCTACTGCTAACGATTGACATTATTACAAAGCTGGGAACCTTAAACCCACAGTTCTATACCTAATATCTACTACGTCTCTTTTGTTCACAAAGCTCATCCGTATCAGAACATAGCTGCCAAATTGTAATTGGTATTCTACTGGAGCTTTTCGTCACAGTAGTCTTGCCAACCTTAGACTGTTAGATATATTAGCGATGCTATTCCTAAGATCCACTTCTGGTGTAAGGACATTGAGCTCGCCCGCAATGCCAAATAAAATCTACTTTTTAGAGGTTTGAAGGAAGGCAAAAATTGAATGGAATATCAAAATATTTGGGGCTGTTTCAAAAATAATATCCAAGTGGAGAATATCATTGCACAGGTACGGCTCGCATCCAAGAAAACGATCCGGTTTTACGAGACCCGTTGACAGCAAGATGTCTCTGGCTACTATTCTTCGTGTGGGGAGCGACAGAAAGAAGATGTCGGACGTCCACAATTTTACTGTTGATAGTTTGCTGTTGCGTGCCTTCGCGCTCAATGAATGAGTAGCAATTTGAATAGGGCTGGAGCTGAATTTAGAAAAATAACGTTGATGAAATACGAACCTATTTTTTTGAGGTTATAATAAGTATGTATAAGTTGGTTTACTAATTATTATGTTCATAAATGAGTGAGTGACTATTTAATTTATTTCGAAGTTGAGGATATAATTTCCATTTTAATGTTCACAATAGTACCTACTGTGTTTTGTTTTCTGCGAAGTCGAACTCTTGTAATGATCCATTGAAGATTTATACAAATTGTCAACTAAATGTCCGTTGAACCTGCCATGCGATTTGAAGATCGTTTGGAGGAAACCTGACAGATTCCCTCCATCCTAGCTGCAGAAACCTGCACCCGTCGAGGCGCCTAGACCAGCCACCAGGCAATCACCGAAGACTGATACCACCAAACAGGTCAGACTCATCTGACCTGATGGCTGGTCCAGGCGACTCGACGGGAGCAGGCTTCTGCAGCTAGGATGGAGGGAATCTGTCAGGTTTCCTCCAAACGATCTTCAAATCCCATGGCAGGTTCAACGGACATTCGGTTGATGCCGTTGACCTGACACAAATAAATATACATACATACATATTTGTATTGGCTTGTGTATAAATATACATACATACATAAATATTTGTATTTGTTTGTGTTTTGTTTTCAGCGAAGTCGATCTCTTGTAATTATCTATTGGAGGTTTATACAAATAAATATACAGAAATACATACTTTCGAAACTCCTCCTCAAAGGCGGAGGGGGCACGCCATTAAATAAACTGCTTCAAAGAGGGACAAAGGGTCAGTAGACCTGATAAACTAACATAATTTCTCCCTTGAGAGGGAAAAACATTAAATCATGTTTAATGTTTTTCCCTCGCAAGGGAGAAATTAGATATAGTTTTTTAATGTCAAGAAAAAATGAAAGCCACAATTTCACTGAACTCTACAAGTATAATGTTGCATTTACTGTACTTATTATAGAACTCGCCATCAACATATGGTTGCTACAACAGAAGGTAGTAACTGTGTAGTAACCAATGAAAAACGTAGCTATTGACTCTTGTTTCTTTCGAGTGCGATATTCTTTATGGTTGCTACAACAGAAGGTAGTAACTGTGTAGTAACCAATGAAAAACGTTGCATATTTGCGTGTCGGAATTCACAGAATGACCCCCAGCCCTAAAACATTAAACATGTTAAAATAACTAAGAAATCAAATAATAGAGAGACACCCAGCATTACCCGACGCCGGCCGGTGCGGGTAGGGATGATGAAGGAAGTTGGGAAGATAAAGTGGGATCAAAGGAAGTGCCCCAAACACACATGCATACATGCATACATAGGTAAGTATATACATACATCAAAACAGTGCTGCCACCTTCTTATGCTATTGTGATGTACTCCTTCCAGCTATCCCGAATCCCTGTAGCGATCGCTCGGCTAACGGGCAACTTTGTCTAGCTCAGATAACCATCCGCCCGAGGTGTCATTAGGTGGACAGGAATGGTCTGTGCGGGAAGACTTCAAGGAAGAGCCAGTACGTAGGTGGTCCTCCCTCTTCAAGGGACCTCATTACAAGGGTTAATGGTATCAAAGATAGGACACGAATATACCTTCTCCAGTATTATCAACGAGCATGATCAAACACATCCGTTCGCCGCCTTTATTTCTACTCTATTTACCTACCGACTCAATCATGAACGACGATGTATTGAATGAAGCGCTATTGCTTGCTCACTACCGGAAGGTAGGGAAGCCTTGAATTCGTGACTGAGTACAGAAAAAAAAGTATGTCCGCCAAAATGAAAATTTCCACCACCGTTTTGCGTTTTAGACATCAAGGAATATTTTTGGTTTCTTGTCCTGTCTGTCTGTCTGTCTGTGGTCAGTTCCTTGTAACGCCCATAACTACCCGAAATAACAGTCGAAATGAGCTGAAGTTTGGAGGGTAGGTGCGGATTGGGTCATGGATGATCCCACACCAAAATCATTGAAAAAGTACAGTAACTTGCATCTGTCAATGCGCAAACGTGAAATAATTGAAACGCCCATAACTACCTTAAATGTTGTTGAAATGAGTTGTAATTGCCCGGTTGGCAATTTAGGGCTGAAACTATAATTGCCTGGCTGGAATATTTATGAAACTGTAATGGCCCGGCTGCAATTTAGGGCTGCCAGTTTGTGAAACTGTAATTTCCCAGCTGTCAATTTAGGGCTGTCAATCTATAAAACTGTAATTGCCCAGCTGGCAATTTAGGGCTGAAACTGTAATTGACCGGCTGGCAGATTTATGAAACTGTAATTACCCGGCTGGCAATTTAAGGCTGAAACTGTAATTGCCCGGCTGACAATTTAGGGATGAAACTGTAACTGCCTGGCTGGAAATTTAGGGCTGAAACTGTAATTGCCTGGCTGGAATATTTATGACACTGTAATTGTCCGGCTGGAAATTTAGGGCTGTCAATTTATGAAACTGTAATTGCCCAGCTGTCAATTTAGGGCTGTCAATTTTTAATATTGCAATTACCCGGCTGGCAATTTAGGAATGACACTGTAATTGCCTGGTTGGCATATCTACGAACCTGTAATGGCCCGGCTGCAATTTAGGGCTGTCAATTTATGAAATTGTAATTTCCCAGCTGTCAATTTAGGGCTGTCAATCTATAAAACTGTAATTGCCCAGCTTGGGAATTTAGGGCTGAAACTGTAATTGCCCGGCTGGCATATTTATGAAACTGTAATTTCCTGGCTGGCAATTTAGGGTTGAAACTGTAATTGCCCGGCTGACATATTTATGGCACTGTAATTGCCCGGCTGGAAATTTAGGGTTGTCAATTTATGAAACTGTAATCGCTCAGCGGTCAATTTATAATATTGTAACTACCCGGCTGGCATATTTATGAAACTGTAATTTCCCAGCTGGCAATTTAGGGCTGTCACTTTATGAAACTGTAATTGCCTGGCTGTTATATTAGGGCTGTACTTTATGAACCTGTATTTGCCCGGCTGGCAACTTATGAAACTGTAATTGCCCGGCTGGCAATTTAGGGCTGAAACTGTAATGGCCTGGCTGGCATATTTATGAAACCGTAATTGCCCGGCAGTTCTCGATTTAGGGCATCCCTGGGGGGAAGCACCCGTAGGTATTGACCACAGAAAAAAAAACAGTGATCTACTCAGAAGGGCTTTACAGGTAAATAATAAACCGTTGTGTAACAAATTTCAGCGTTTCATTCATCTAGAATCGACGATGATCGTCATCAGACCAAAATGTGGCGAAGGTATTGTAGTCAAATTGCCATCTTTGAAAAAGGCGGTCTTCCTACAAATTTGACTCGGGCGGTTTTCTTCCCTTCGATTCGGGCGGTCCCTCCCGCCGACTCAGCGTTGGACCATAAGGAGTCAGGTCCTTCTGCGCCTCCCCTACGCGCAAGGGAGGGGAAGAGTATAAATACCCCCGCTCCCCACACATCCACACAGTTCACCGAGATCTTACCTGAGACCAGACCTGCGATTTTATAGTTATATTATAGTATTTGAGAGATTTAGAGTAGTGTTGAGAGTGGTAGTTGTGTTGGTTCAGAGCGAGTTTAGTTTATTTTATCCCTCCCACGATCGATCCCCCTGTGGAAGAAGACGAGCGGACTTGGCACGGAAACGGTTTCAATTCGGACACGCAAAATAACAGTCGAGCAAGAGAGAGAGAGAAGGCGATACGACCCCACCGGAAAGCACATTTGAACCCAAGTGTGTACTCCGTACTGCCGTGGAAGTCTACTTGTTCCAGGATCCAGCAGCCAAGAACAATCGCCCCGGAGCCCCAGGAATTCATCCCTGGACCAGAAGCCCGGAAGGACCATCCCTGGACCGATTGGACCACCGTTCCAGCGGAGGTAGGAATCATCCCTTTTAGCGAATTTTCGAAGAAAAGGAAGCTATTGTTCTCTGTCCAAAATTTTTAAAACTCGAATTTCCGAAAGATTTTTATACCAAAATCCGTTTCAGACCATCCTGAATTCCCTGCCGAAAGACACCAAAAATTATATGTATATATATATATATATTTATATATATATTTATATATTTATATATATATTTATATATTTATATATATATTTATATATGTATGTGTCATTCCAGACGATAACTCTCGAAAGAATTGAGATAAAAAGTTCAAATTTGCACGAAAAATCTGTCTTGGCAATCGACAGGCTAAGTTCGAAGATGGGCAGAATCGGGTGACCCTAAGGGGGAGTTTTGGGGAGTTTTAGGGGGGGAAAATTACCCATAAATTCCCAAAATGAAAAAGTCTGACAAGTGACACCTCATTTTAAAGGTTTTTGTACGCTGAACACGATGGTGAAATCAGAATTGCGATATCTCATTCCGTTCTCAAACTGGAGCACTTTGAAGATGAAGGAACGTGGTTATTTCTTGAGATGTTCTTCCTGGTTCGTCTGCTCTAATCTGATAACGGAATGGGATATCGCAATTCTGACTTCACCATCGTGTTCAGCGTTGGAAAATCTACAAACCGAGGTGTTACTCGGCAAAAAATGGAACAAAAAATTTGTTACGTACCCAATACCTACTCTTCTGGTATTCAAAACATTTTTGATTTCCCCCTCCCCCTCCTTCCACCCCAAATTTTACTTTGCGTAAAACTACTCCTGTTTTAATTTTGTATGGTATCAAGTTGGGAAAACATTGGCCGAAAATTAATTTTCAGAAAATTTTAGGCGGAGGAGGAAGATGCCGAAAACTTCGAAAATTCGCTCTTATAGCCATGCTGCATGACTGTGGTTTTTATTACTTATCTTTACCTAAGCGATATCATTCGCGTAATAGCGCCCCTCAGGCTTGGTGCATCACACTTCCTAACGAGAGTCACAAAAGGGGTTATACCCGTCTGTTCCAGAACTCTCCACATCTTTGGCCCCAAGAAATCTCCCTTGTCCCTCGTATCATCGACGTCCGAACCCATCGCTGAACCCTCGACTCTGGTGCCACATTTTCAACATCTTAAATTACACTTATCTGACATACTTACTTTCTTAGTTCCCCCCCCCCCCCCCCTCCCCCCATTCATGTAATTTCCGTAACTCGCGACTATTCAATTTCATCTCGTACATTCTGTCTTTTCTTTTGCGCCTTCGCGACCCCACTTCATGTTGTCACATTTACTATAATAAATTCAGTTACCTTGACGTATTGAGATTCTTTCACATCCTTTTGATAACCGTAGAGTCACCTTTCGAACTGCCATCAGGCCTCCAAATTATTAGTTTTATCGTTAGGAATTTACACCCGTACCATAACCTGTACCCGAAGTCAGAACCTGTGCAACGCTGACTACGGGGCCGCTGCCAACCTACAAACTTCAGGTAATTTACTTGTAGACTTTTCGCTGCCAAATTTCAGCCTCAGCTCGCCATCCATTACTGACATAGTCATAAGTAGGTTTGCCGGCAGGATAGTCACACAAGTAACGATTACAGTATGAAGCCAACTCCCTCAGTCCACGTCCACCGGCTTAACCAGTATGACTATCATCCGTAGCTAGACGAGTACTTAATTGAAACTTGTTTACTGCAACATGTGTCAGCCTGTTATTCAGTATGGAGTTTTAGTCTGGGGCTGTACCTATTTAACTCTCTTCAACAAACTGTTTTTGAAGCAAAAATAAATTTTTAAAACTGTACTGTCTCTGCCACGTAGGAACCCGACGCAGGAGGCATTTGATCTTTCAAAGGTCTTCAGTATTCGTCAGCTATATCTGAAGGTTTTACTCTTCTTTTATCATAAACACCTGTAATGGTTTTCCCACTCGTTGAATTCCTACCTATGTGTGTGTCAAGGATGGATGGCGAGCTAAGGCATAATTTGCAGGTGGAATTCTACAAGTACATTACCTGAAGTTCGCAGGTTGGCAATCGGTCCCGCAGTCAGCGTTGCACAGGAACTGACTCCAGGTACAGGTTACGGGAAGGATGTGAAGTTACTACTAGAAAAGCTACTAGATTTTGATGCCTGCTGGCTGTTTGAACTGTGACTCTACGGATATTAATAAGGAGACTTAAGAAGCTAAATACGTAAATGAGACTGAATTTATTGTATGAACAAAACAGTATAAAGATGGGATCGCGGTTGCGCAATAGATAATAACAGAATATAAAATGTGAAGCTGAATGCAAGCGATTATGCGAAAAGTTAAGTACAAATTCAAAGGGAGCAATTACTATAAGGAAATGTTACATATATCAGTGTGAGCGAAATTTTGTATGACTGTGGCACCAGAGTCGTGGGTTCAGACGGTGGGTTCAACGTGGTTTCAAGGAGTTCCACGGTACAGGAATAGGGGACGTTTCTGGGGCCAAAGAGATGGGCTGAAATTGCTGGAACATACGGGACAAGACCCTTTGTAACTTTCCGTTTAAACAGTGTGATGCACAGAAGCCTGAAGGGCGCTATTACGTGACCGACATCGCTTAAGTACCAAAGATAAATTAAGGGATGTTGGGTCCTTACCTTGTCTGGAACGGTGATCCGTGCGGTCCAGGGATGTTCCTTTAGGGCTTCTGGTCCAGGGAGGATTCCTGGGGCTCTGGCCCAGTACTTCCTTGGCTGCTGATGTTCCTGCAACATATACTCCGTGGCAGTATGGGGTTGCACGCCTGGGTTCAGACGTGCTTCCTGGCAGGTTCGCCTCTCTCCTCTCTTGCTCGACTAATATTGAGAATTGTCCAAATCGAAAGCCGTTTCCAAGTTCCAGTTCACTTCGTCTCTTCGTCACAGGGGTCAATCAAAGGGAATTTAAAAGAATACTCTACTCCACTTCACTACTGCACAACTCTAACTCAACTCAATCTCAATCAACAAAACTAATAATTCTAAATAATAATATCGCAGGTACCTACTCCGTCACAGGTAAAGGGGAACAGTGTCATGGCGGCGGGTAGCGGGGGTATATATGGGGCTCCCCTCCACTGCGCGGGGATGAGGCGCAGAAGGGCCCTGCTCTGCCCGAGTCAAATTTGGCGGAAGCCTTTTCGCGGTGACCAACTTGACTACACACCCACGCGTGATCAGCAACACACGGATACCGCACTACCAAACTCGTTTAATGACAGATGGCCTCAGGCCTCTTACGAAACAAAGCCCAAAGTACAAACTGTATTTATACAATCCATAGACATCTAAAGGAAAACATGAAATCGCCCAAAAAACTACTTGAGAATAAAATTAATATAAAACGGTATTTTGTCGCGGACAGTGCAAAAAGGTATGGATGGTATTGATAACGACAAATACCGTATATTGTACTTGTATCTACTAAGAAAATGTGTTAGTTATATGATTATAACGAATGAATAATAATCATACCAAGAGAACTTGAAGTATTCTAGCGACTCGAATAATATGGCAATGCCTTCTGTCGTGCTACATGCGTTATGAAACAGGAGACTACTTTTCCTGTACTGTATTTACCTACTCTTCCACAAGTGAATATTCTGAATAAAAACATTCTATTCTATTCTATTCTGTTGAAGTGAGCGTGATGGTGGCGAGTGCTTCCGATTTAAAGACATCGCAGCAGTATTTTTTCGACGATCTGAAGATGATTACTTACCTCCATGCAAACGTATCTACTATTTGGTTGGAGCAAGTAATCTTTGGGCATGCTCCCACTCAAATCAATTCCCTGCAAGTTTCAAGTCCTCGCCAAAACTAAAAATGAAATTAACAGAATAAATAAATCAAATGAAGAATAAAGACTGTAATCCCAGGCCAATTTATGCTAGTGTATATTTGATTAAGGGGGACCCAGGAAAGTTTTCAAGACGATACACACACATTTTTCAAGTCGAGCGTTTCTTAATTTGCAAAACTCGAATATTGCGAAATATTCTGAATAAAAACATTCTATTCTATTCTATTCTGTTGAAGTGAGCGTGATGGTGGCGAGTGCTTCCGATTTAAAGACATCGCAGGAGTATTTTTTCGACGATCTGAAGATGATTACCTACTTACCTCCATGCAAACATATATATGTATTTGGTTGGATCAAGTAATATTTGGGCATGCTCCCACTCAAATCAAACCCTGCAAGTTTCAAGTCCAGGAAACCTACGCAATTTTCACTGAATCAAGGAATAGCAATAATGATAAATACTAGGTTAAAAAAAATCATTTTATTAGTACACGGGGAAACAGTATCATGACTGTGAGAATCAAATTGGCATGAAATGAGTTGAAAAATGCAGCAAGCATAGCCCACATCCGCTTCATTTCTTTTTCCGAATCACTGAATCCCAGATTTGAACTGCTACTTTGCCAGGTTTCGTAGAACGTGTTCAACAATTTGGTCACGGTGGTGAACGGATCATCTCCCGCTTGACTCTTCGCATGTTTCACAAGATCCGAAATCCGTTTAGGAATTTCTTGCAGTTCTTTGGGAATGCTCAGACTCCGTCGGATTTGGTTTTGTTCATGTTTTCGCTCGCTAGTTATCTTACTGCTTTGCACCGCTGAGTAAGACTGGAACGGCTCGCCTTGTGGAAGTGATGTCGACTCTTCGGGAGATTCGGAACTGTCCTCAGCAGGATAATCGTATTCCACGGGGAGCACTGGCCCATCCACATCCATATCAAAGGGTCCAACTGGCAACCTGTGAAATGAAAGGATTGTTAGGTACCTACTATGAAAACAACCGACAAGACTTAAGGAATTAATGTTATCAACACACGAACTCCTTGTCGACATTTAAAATCTAGAATAACGATTCAAGTAAACCCCTGAGATGCCCGATCTCCCGCAGCAGTTAATCTCTGTTTACTACCGACACCACATTCCGACACCCGATCTGACAAACCAGAGATTTAAAAAAAATCGCCTACATTTTGTGAGACTCGTCAAAAATGCCTTACCACTTACCTACTACTTATTATAACCTAGAAATCTTATAAAGAATGGAAGCCAAGCAAGCTAAATTCTGTAACTCGCCAAAACTAAAAATTAAATTAAATATAATGAAATAAATCAAATTAAAAATAAAGACTGTAATCCCAGGCCAATTTATGATAGTGTATATTTGATTAAGGGGGACCCAGGAAAGTTCAAGTCGAGCGTTTCTTAATTTGCTAAACTTGAATCTAATCTAATTTTTTCAAAATGATTTCGAATATTTTTCAATTTGAAAAACGCTGCAAATTATTACAAAACGGTTTATTATTTAACTGTATGGATGCCCCTTCGGCGTAGATCAACCAGAAGGAGGGGGGGGGGGGGGGGGTTGACCACAGAAAACAGTGATCTACGCAGAAGGGGTATCTATACAGGTAAACAATAAACCGTTGTTTAATAATTTCTAGCGTTTTTCAAATTAAATAATATCACAGAGCAACGTACTCTACTTCATACAGCCATCCATGATTATAACCAGATGACCCTAGCAATGGCATCTGGGCCGGACTCACAGCGTTTCATTCACGATTATGATGACGAAGCTTTTCGGTGCAAACGAACGGCTGGTCGTATAACGCTCCGGGTGGTCTCAAAAAATTCTTTAGTTCAAGATCAATATAAAAACGTAAAAAAAACCATACCCTTTTACTGAAAGTTTTGGAGCTACGGCGTTCTGAAAATTGCAACCCCTATTTTTCACCCCCTAGAGAAGACTGACAGTAACGCCGAGCTTCGCGGACCAACTAGACCCCAAACGGGACTCTACAAACCGAATTTCATTAATTTTGGTTCATGGTAACTGGGAAACTGCGAAGTACGGCGTACGGCGGACGGATAGAAATTTTTGGTTTATTTCAATACCTTTGGTTTTCCCTCCGGAATCGAGCATGGAAAAAAATGGTACCCCCCTCAAAATTTGACGGTTTCCGTTTCAAGGTATGCAGAATCCGAAAATGCTATTAAAAAAATGTCACGCTGTACCAGCCATATCTACCTTCATTTTCGGTCTAAAAAAAATTGTTCTTTCGCAAACAGGCTCCAATTGGGCCCTATTGGTGTCCGGAAACTTTGCAGCCCGATCGGAATACACCCAGGAATTTTATGGGCGAAGGATGGGTGCAAAAATAGGGGGTTTTGGTGTTTTAGTAACACGAGCTTGTGAGGTATCGTTTTCCATGTTTTTTTAGGGCGGGGAGACCGAGCGTGAAGTTTATTTTGACCAACAAGCGAAGAACTGAAGTTCTAACGAAGTTTCTGACTTGAATTATCATACATTTTGGCCTAAAGTCGTCGTTCTTTTGCCCTTGTGGTCGGAGGTCCGGAGGCGCCCGCAGGCTGTGGTGAGGGGTCGTAGGGAAGTGTCCGGTGGAGGCCTTAGCAGGAGTGGGCGAGGGGTCAGGAGGGGAGAGGGACGAGTCCATGTGGGAGGGGGAGGTCCTAACCACCCCCTCATACGAGCATGTTTAAACAGGAATGTCCCAAAACCTACATTTTGGTTTATTCTTCTGTGAATAATACCACAAGTATTAGTGAATATATTCATTCTAGACCAGCCAGTACTTCAGCCATTACTTCTTCCAAAAATCTCCGACTATAATGATGTAAAGGGTAAGTTTGACTCATTATTCCAACTTAAGGTAGAAATCACCCAGTACAATTCGCAACAGAAGACTTATCATCTTTTAAACCACTCGTAACGCTCTTTCAAATCATGGAAGAGTGAATCCCTGCTTGTCAAAGGGAAAAAATCAAAGACAAATTCAGCAAAATGTCCCAATTTAGCCCGTAAACATTCTGGCGTCTCAACTTCTACACAGCATTCATGATCCCCTCCGTTTATAGGAGGGGATCTTTGAATAACGCAACCTTCGCCGCAACAATGGAGTTTTAAGTCCTCGATTCATCCGGCGTTCCCTTTTGGTTTGTTATTCTGTGTATTCGCTCAGGAAAAAATTTGTATAGCACATTTGTATAGCACTCTCAAAATGTTTTCTTTTATTTTTCAAGTTGCGAAGATTCCAAAAATGCAATGTCCGTCCGCCTTCCGCCTTCATTTTCGGTCTAAAAAATTCGTTCTTTCGCACACAGGCTCCATTTGGGCCCTAGTTGTGTCCCGAAACTTTGCAGCCCGATCGGAATATACCCAAGGGTGTTATGGGCGAAAAACATGTGTAAAAATAGGGGGTTTTTGGTTTATTAATAAAAGTGAGCTTTTGAGGTATCTTTTTCCATGGTTTTTAGAGCGAAAAGACCGAGTATGAAGCCGATTTTGACCAGAGTGAAGAATTGAGGTTGTAACGAAAGTTCAGCTCCCAAAATTCATTTTTTATGATTCAAAAACCTGGGAAATTGTCTGAAATCACCATCAATTTGTATAATAACACTAGAGAAAGTGTCAACGGTGAATCAAGACAATTAAATTGCACCATCAATAATCAAAGATAATTTGAAAAAAAAAGAGCTTAATTCGTGTTTTCGGGGGCCAAAATTGTCGGAAACCATCAGAAATGGTTATTTCGATTATTGCACATGAAAGAAACTATAAATGAACAGCCAACATTCCTCTAGGTATGTCCAATAGAACAATAAACCCACATGACAAGGACTTCGCAGCATTTTCAGTTTCCGTTGGTTTTTTCGGTTTTTGCTGTCTGCGATCTACATAATGTGTATAGAATAGTACATATATTATATAAAGGGTTATCTATACGGAGAGCTGTGATCTGTAACAGAAGGTTATTTGGTACAAAATAATAAACCGTTGTGCAGGGATTTGCAGCGTTTTGGAATCTACTCACCTTGAATCGTAAAAGAACAAATGTTGAAGGGGTGTTACAACATTTTTTTTCTGAGCGATTAAATAGGTGTATTATTCAAAGAATAATAAACCAAAATGGGAGTAAAAATAAGGTTTGTTTGGTGTTTTAATAAATTGAGCTTGCGATATCGTTTTCCATGTTTTTTAGGGCGAGGAGACCGAATATGAATTCGATTTTGACCAACGAGCCAGAATTGAAGTTCTAACCGAGTTTCTGATTTAAATGTATCATAAATTTTGGTCTAAATTGTCGTTCTTCCGCACATAGGCTCCATTTGGGCCCTAGTTGTGCTCCGAAGCTCGGCAGCCCGATCGGAAATTTTGGTTCATGGTAACTAAGAAAAGTGCTAAGTACGGTGTACGTCGGATGGACAGTAATTTTTTATTGCATTTTCGGATTCTACATACCTTGAAACGGAAACCATCGAATTTTGAGGAGGGGGAGGGGGGTTAAAATTTATTTTTCATGCTCGATTCCAAAGTTTCATTATTGAAAATAATAAACCAGCTATTAAAAACTATTTAATTAACACACTACGCTACAATATAGTACTTTCATATTATAATGTTAACATAATTGCCCCACGCACCTTTCCGTGTTTTCCATATTCACCTTCACGATGGGCAAAAGAATTATTGCCCATGAAACTTGCATCATCTAATGTTTATCCCATTCCCTCCAAAATTATCGCCTTGATCACTGTTCGCCGTAGGATACTACTGAATTATTGCGTGTAACTAAGCTCAATTGGTTCCCATTTTTGAGAAAGAAAAGAAGCCTTGGAATTAGATGGGTAACATTATTTGGTGATACTGTCGCCCTAGTTGTCATCGTTAATAGTAATGTTAAAACCCAACAAAGTGCTACCAATTTTACGGATCATTCCATCAAGACCAACCTTCTCAATGTGCTCCGATGTAGAATAAGCGCCGTCAAACGTTTCAAATTGTATTGTATTTAATAAATTTCCTGTGGAGAGATGTTTTTCTGAACTCATCATATATGACGGGAGCGGCATCAAACAAAGCAGCAAAACTTAGCAATAGCAAATTGATGCAAGTTTTCGTCTTTCCTGATAAATGAAATTCGATTCGCAGATTGTCACAGTACCCAATTATGGAATCGAAGGAGCTTAATGGAGCCTTGCGTTAGATGCACCATTATATTTTATTTAATCTGTCGATTACTCCACTTTATTACTGCAATACGACGTGAATAGACTGCAATTTTTATTGAAAACAATGGGTTCTCGCCGTAGGTAGCTGTTCTTCTTTCAAATGTTGACTGTACTGCTAAAGCTACAATTAGATGAAGAGTTAACTGTAACAATGCACGGTGGCACTCAGAAGATCCAATTAGTTATGTTGCTGACCAGCTTGCCAAAGAAAAGATAACACGAGTATTTATGGATGTGGTCGGTTGAAAAACTGAAAAATATCGTTCCAACTCATCAATTTCATTTCAAATTCCATTGAAACGGGGTGGATAAATCCGAAGAGAGATACAATCTTTACGAGATATGTTTGCGCATGCGCATTCGGTGCTCTAACATTCCGATCTCCATGCAATTCACAGTGGAGCATTTTTGGGATGCAAATTTCAGCGAAATCTGTCCAGTAGAATTCGCGTGACGGGATTGCACGCAATTTCGTCTTTGCGCATACGTAAAAGGCAGATTAAACCTTCAGATTTCGATGGAATTCATAAGGGGCCGTCTGGAGACCGAACCCCACAATGCCCTCAAAGTTCGTACCCAACTGGTAGTTTGAATTGTCCTATCAGTAAGATAATAGTGATTACAAGGACATACGCAGATATATGTACATAACCTGCCAACAGACACGGATCCAAATTTGTTCCTTGATGTCAGAATTGCGAAGTACTATTTTGAATTCTGATTTCAAATGCCACGGAATTGTTTCATTTCATGCATCAACGTGTTTATTTTTTGGACTGAGTTTTATAGAACATTACAAAGATGATACATTCACGAATGCCTCTATACTAGTGTTACGAATCTTTGAATCTAGTGTACGTGGAACATGACCACATTCTGAACTTGATATGAAAGGCAATCGCTGAGCTAGTTCTATCATAGAGAACCTTCAGCCGAATTACAAGATTTGATCAGCAACAATGTCATTGTAACTCGAGATGATGGAAAAAAGTTGGCCAATTATTATTCTCATCGTCGGATTGTAAAACCCTCGTTTTACTTTAGGAGTTTATAGCAACTGCGTTGTTACCAACGGATAAATGCGTTTCTTTATCTAATCCCCGAGCTGATATGAAACTGATATAAACTGTTGATGTGGGCTAATTTTTAGGGCACAACTTTCGACGATCATCACGAAATTGGACCAGGTTGATGACCACCTAATAAAACGTTCGCGATTTTATTGCGTTGTATAGAAGATGGTAAATAAATACCACATTTTATTTTACTATTTAAATGATCTAATAAAGATCTCAATGAAGACTTTCTCTATATCCCACTATTAATTGGGAAACTTCCCTTATCCAACTCAGTAGGAATTATGAATTTTAGGAATTTTAATTTAGTAATTTAGTATTGTATTTTTATTATCCTGAAAGATGATGTCGAGTAATGGGTTCATTAAAACGAACACCGCACCTCTGTGAATTGTAAAATCTTTCAATTTTACCCCCTCGCCGTTCTACATATTCATTTCATAAAGAGTGAAATATTTTATTAAGAATACTGTGATTTGACTCGAAGGTCATCAGGCAAAATAGGAACAAGGTAAGTGCAAGAGCACTGTAACCTGGACAATGCAGTCACCTCTTTCCCTTATCATAATAAAATCATGGGCATCCTCTGGTTACAAAAATAATGGATATTGTACGCAAAAATAACTTGTTGGACTTGAAGCGTTTGTCAAAAATCGCACATAGCCATTATCTGACCGTAATGACTTTCGCGCAAGGTAGACAAAAAAAGTCCATTCCAATATTGAACTTGAATTTACATGGCTGTTGACTTAAGTTGACTTTTCTGTTAAGAATATTTTTCCTAGATTTCTTTCCGTTACGAACGCAGGCTGATTTATTATTTGCAGTCCTCTTCTGTTTCTCTGAATCTTCTAATTGATTCTTGTATGGCGACTCTGTAAGAATCTCACTACGTCCTCTCTTTCATTCAGAATCCAGTAGACGAGAAGCAAAAATAAAAAGATACCATAATATTGTGTTGAATTTATAATAACGTAAAGTGGAGAATAGCTATATTGGAGAAAATAATAAAATTGATCAGGTAACATGTGAAGGTAGTCGGTCGGGTGAAGTGAGAATGTCCCCATATTGCCCGGCAGTGCCATTTCCAAATGAAACAATGGCGGCTTTATTTAATTCTCGAACAAGTATTTTGAAAATAATTGTATTTTCATAACTGATATGACTGATGAAAATGTCTACACTCCTAACTCCGGTTCCAACCAATCAAGTTTTATGAATTCCATGGAAGTTATTTGGTAATTTTCTCAGTTGGTCCCATATAGATGAAATTTAGATTAGAATAGTTGCACATAGGCCTACCAAGATAATAGTAGGTGCCTATATTTTATTGCTCCTCATAACTGTATGGATTTAATATTGTAGGTAATAGTTGCTTACAAGCAGTACCTAACTACTCCTTGACTGCTCACCAGCATGGATGGGCATTTATTTCTAGTATCGTTGTTCTGCTTTGATCTGTATTAACATTTAGACAACACCACGTGCAACGCATTCGAGTTTCGAGCCAGCCACCGAGTTCAGTTTTGTCTATCCGACCGTGAACAATAATTCAGATCCTACCAATAATATTTTTGAACTAATTGTGTACATTATGCACTTTTCTGAAACACCGAATGGGTGCCAATAATTATTTTGTGATTTTTCATGTAATGAATAACAACCAACTTATCTTCTAATTTATTAGTTTTTCACAGTTATTTTTAATTATTTCCGTATCTACTTTTGGATATTTTTTAAACTGTCATCCGATATTGAATATAAATTTGTACATAAAAATACATGCAACCTGATTCGTCGGTTATTCGGACACTTTGTTTTGAAATAAATCGATCGAAGATCAAATTTCATCGTTGAGATGAGCTGTTTATATTCAATATACACATAATAATATTATTATGTCATAGGATCCGATCCTAGAGTAACGTGGGTAAATTAAACTCCCATTTTATTTTCAGCTATTCTTAACCATGTTGTAGTACGTATATGTAGAGGGTGAATTTGATGTATTTTGTTGAGCTTTATAATGAATCACACAGCAGAGAAATGTATTGATGATGTAATAACGAATATTTAGTGTATCATTTACATCATCATTCAATTTTTCGCTGTCGCTTGGTGGGTATGTATAGCCAGGGTTCTGTAGTAGCATTAATTACGAGCTGCATTGTCGTAGTGTTTCATAACTTTAAGTATACATAACTGGTATTACTGTAGCATTTGTCAGAGTTGAATCTCCCAATGGGACGAAGCTGTGCGCACGGGGTATCCATGGTATGCACGATTGTCAAGCGAAAGAGTCCCTGCGCCATAAATGGCTTTAAGTCAAAACTAGGTAATGCCATACAGGCGTGCTCGATTAGGGTTTAGGCACATCGAGGGGGGAGGGGGGGTCATTTATTGCGACCTTCCGAGCTTATCACTGGGCTTAAGGCATCCTGGATGCAGCAAACAACGAAGACGAAATATAATAACCTATAGGGAGAAACAAAAGTAAAGGTATCACTTGATATTATAAGATATAATTAGCTTATAATATCAGAAGATATAATTGCTTTTGTTAATGGCTGTAGGTTATATTTCTGTTTTGTTATCTGCTGCTCCCAGGATCTCTGAATGATGCCGAAACGTCGCAATTAATAGGGGAACGCGGGGCTCATTGAAAGATCGGGAACAGTGAAACAACAGCACTAATTCAAATAAGAGGCGGTTAATTCGAAAAGACTGTGGTACAGTATCCTGTGTTTCACCCAATGCCTTTATGTCTCGATGCCAGTCTTCTTTGGACAGCCATAATACAAAGTGTGTTTTTCGCCTAATGGCGTAAATAACTGAAGCAACCTTTTTCTTCATGTAAGACGCAACTAAAAACAATTTTCACTGCACACTATTGTTGTTTTGAAAGCGATGGCGTTAATGGAGGGGATCCATCTCCTACTTTCCCCAGGGCGTCGCTCAGCTCGTCGTTCTCCTTGTTTGTTTGGTTAAATCTTCACCCATTGCACGGGAGTGGTAAATGTTCAAATTTGAGGGGTACCACGACACCCCCGATATGTTAGAAAGTATTTATATACCTTTTACACTAAAACAGATCTGATATTGAAGTCAAGAAAAATAAAAAAATTAAAAAAAGTGTTTCTTTGTGCCCCTCGTTCCACTAATATTTTCGAAAATGTGAGTTTTTATTTACAGGAAAAATAGCTGAAACGGCACCAGCAGGTACCCAGAACATACCTAACAGCCGACTATATTTTCATAATCAAATGCTGTACTTACCGTATGCTGGCTATACCTACATGCTATTACATATTGCTAAGGAAAGGAATGGGGAGAGGAAAGGAGTGGATATTAAACATATGAAGACTAGGTACCTATCTACAGCGTCATAGGCGAATTTTCAGTGAATATTTTTCATATAGGTTACAAATAATAATAGTAGACCATTACCAACAGTGACCACTCTATTTTGAAAAATATTGTTCCTGTTCGATTCCAAAGGATAATCATAGGAAGTATCGGAAACAAAATAACATTCTATATTTTGTTATAATGCTCCCCTAGCCTAGAGTCATCCGGTCCTCCAGAAGTTCCTCCGTTCTATCGGATAGATTCAAAACCACTGTGATAGGTGGTTGAGAACACATTCTGCAGAAGCCAGTGTGACAGAGTGTGACTGTAGTGGTGGACCCTCGAGTGTCCCTCTCCTAGACCAGTGAGATTATCAGAGGTAAAGAAGGGATATCGATTAGGCTTCCACCAAGTGACTCCGTCTCCACCGGAAGAAAAAATAACTCGAGAACTGCCACACTCCTCCCCACATGACATACTTCTGGGTAGCAGAAGTATGAGAGGGAAAAGGGGGAATGAAAAGTAGTATGACGTTCTGGAACAACTTCAAGGTGACACATCCACCGTCATGGTACTACTTACCTCATTAATATTTTACTGGTGGAGAACAAAGCTCCTTCACGAGTATTGGAGAAAGAAAAACTGTTGTCAGAGGTTGTTGTCCAGTGAATTATGCTCATCTGGGCAACCTCTAGGTGATCAACCTCCATCGTCAGGATGGAACAACACTTGGCGCTTGTAAATTGGGACACGGCATTAATCGCCTTAAAATCAGCTCAACATATTTTAATTATTAAAAAAAAACTTTTGGTTTACTATTTTCAATAATGAACCATTGGAATCGTGCATGAAAAAAAAAAATTTTCTAACCCCCCCTCAAAATTTGATAGTTTACATTTCAAGGTATGTAGAATCCGAAAATGCAATAAAAAAACGCTGCAAATCCCTGCATAACGGTTTATTATTTTGTACAGAATACCCTTCTGTTACAGATCACAGCTCTCTGTATAGATAACCCGTCTACATAATATAATATGTACTACTCTATATTATGTGAATCGCAGACCCACCGTAGGTTAGTGCCTAACCCCGTACTCGTTACTAGGTACCTACCTAAATCACGAGTTGAATGTTGCTAAAATAATACAGCCAATGACAAACAGTAACTAAAACGGCAAAAAGAAACGCAAATAACGAAGTTCTAAACGAAAATTGTTGATGTGGAGTGAAATAGATCTGCGTAGATCACTGTTTTCTGTGGTCAATACCTACCATCGTGGTCAAGTATAATGAACCGTTGTGTTACTTCAACGCTTGTTCAAGTTGCAAAAGTACCGATCAACAAAATCCAGCCCCTTTGTGGTAGATGAACTGTTGTGTAATTTGCCGTTGTGTAATAATTTACCGTTGTGTAATAATCTGACGTTGTGTAATAATTTACCATTTTGTAATAATTTACCATCAATAATACTTCAACGTTTGTTCAAGTTTCACAAGTACCTACCAACAAAATCCAATAATCCATCACTTATCAAATGAAATAACATCGCAGAACAACCAACTCGACTTCATACAGCCATCCTTGATTACAATCAGGTGCTCCCTAGTGATGATATCCGGGCCGGATTTATACCGTTTGATTCACGATCGTGTTGACGAAGCTTTTTGGTGCACAGGAACGGCTGGACGTACAATGCTCCGGGTGGTCTCAAAAAATTGTTTAGCTCAAGATAAATTTAATAACGTAAAAAAAAACCATACCCTTCCATCGAAAGTTTTCGAGATACGGCGTTCTGAAAATTTCAACCCCTATTTTGAACCCCTTAGAGGTGACTGACAGTAACGCCGAGCTGCGAGGACCAACTAGACCCCGAACGGAACCTATAACCCGAATTTCATCAATTTTTTTTCATGGTAACTAAGAAAAGTGGCCAGTACGGCGTACGGCGGACAGACAGAAATATTTGTATTGCATTTTCGGATTCTACATACTACCTTGAAACGTAAACCATCAAATTTTGTGAGGGGAGGGGGGGGGGGTTAGAATTTTTGTTTCATGCTTGATTCCAATGGTTCATTAGGTATTGAAATAAAAAACCAAAATTTCTGTCTGTCCGCCGTACGCCGTACTGGCCATTTTTCTTAGTTACCATGAAAAAAAAATTGATGAAATTCGGGTTATAGGTTCCGTTCGGGGTCTAGTTGGTCCTCGAAGCTCGGCGTTACTGTCAGTCATATCTCTAAGGGGTTAAACATTGGGGTTGAAATTTTCAGAACGCCGTAGCTCGAAAAGTTTCGATAGAAGAGTATGGTTTTTTAACGTAATTAAATTTTTCTTGAGGTACACAATTTTTTGAGACCACCCGGAGCATTGTACGTCCAGCCGTTCCTGTGCACCAAAAAGCTTCGTCAACACGATCGTGAATCAAGCGGTATAAATCCGGCCCAGATATCATCACTAGGGAGCACCTGATTATAATCAAGGATGGCTGTTTGAAGTCGAGTTGGTTGTTCTGCGATATTATTTCATTTGATAAGTGATGGACTATTGGATTTTGTTGGTAGGTACTTGTGAAACTTGAACAAACGTTGAAGTATTATTGATGGGTAAATTATTACAAAATGGTAAATTATTACTCAGCGGAAAATTATTACACAACGGTAAATTAATACATAACGATAAACTATTACACAACGTTAAATTATTACACAACGGTTCATCTACCAAGAAGGGGCTGGATTTTGTTGATCGGTACTTTTGCAACATGACCAACCGTTGAAGTATTATTGATGGGGAAGTTATTACACAACGGTTCATTATATTTGACCACGATGGTAGGTATTGACCACAGAAAACAGTGATCTACACAGAAGGGGTATCTATTTCACTCCACATCAACAGTTTTCCTTCTGAACTTCATTATTTGCTCTTCTTTTTGTCATTTTAGTTACTGTTTGTCATCGACAGAATTATTTAAGCAACATTTAACTCTTGATTCAGGTAGGTACCTACATAGTAACGAGTGCGGGGTTAGGTACTAACATACGGAGGGTCTGCGATCTACATAATATGTATAGAGTAGTACATATTATATAGACGGGTTATCTATACAGAGAGCTGTGATCTGTAACAGAATGGTATTCTGTACAAAATATTATGCTGTCCAAAGAAAGGAGAAAGGACAGGGTTAGACTCGGAGACACCAGCGTTGATTTCATGTAAATCACTCATAGTGAGATTTGATACCCACCTACTTATAGCGTAATTGACTACCATAAAGTCGTTACCAACCCATGTAAGAGTGATGTCATAAACACCTAGGACAATTTTTAATTATATAATAATTTACATTTGTTTTTGATGGAACAATTTTAATGGAACAATACATCGGGAAATAAAAAAATGTTGACACAAATGAGCATACTGGCCATGGCACCCCAGAACCCCTTAGCATAGGGCCAGAGAGCTTTTATAGACCACAAGGATTTGGCCGGTAGGGAAACCACCATTTTGTGGGCATCGACGATTTTCTTCGAGACGCTCCGCACTAATCCGGTGAAATCCCAAATCGGTAACAACAGATCATTTGGATCAGATTTTCGTTTCGAAGACGGACTCGTATCGTTATGCATTAACTGAACGCCGCAACAGTGCCATACTAATGTAGAAATTACCAAAACTAAGAAAAGACGCCGATATGGTGAATCCATGTCTGTTCACTGAAATTGAAAAGCCGAATGATTTCGAGAAAACCCACTCATTGCAAGATGTTTCCCCTTGTAGCAGTTCAACTACTGTTTATTTTGAAGCAAGTTTTCATGTATTTATGGTTCATTATTCTGCTGGTGATTAAATATAATGTTCGGTGATAAAAGCGAAGAATCGTACCTGGCCCCGTCAGTTTTTTTTTAAATTCTTAATGGGTAGTTTAGAAGCTCCCATTGGAGTAGTAAACTTTTGTGCTCAACGAAGGCCTGTAAAATTATTATTCAGTAGCAGTGTGCAGATAAAGGTTTTTGATTATTTTGATGGTATTCTAGGATGACAACTGACCATTACGCTGTGATAAAACACTTTTTAAACACTAAAAATACTGTTATGCCTATACTAGCCAATAATATAACATTATCACCGTATGTGTCTTCTTTGTAAAGAATTAGATAGAAACTTGAAGAATACGTTTGAGGGTAGTTTAGATTCTGATCAGAGATCAAAACCATCATGGATATTGGGCAGAGAGGAGGGAAGGGGGTAACGGAGAGGGTAGGACCCAGTTGTAGGTATACCTATCGCCTGCTGAAGCTGGGGAAATAAGGTCTATTTATTTATTTATTTATTTGCACGGGCAAGCCCAATTTACATTATACATAACATGGTCATTCATAAACATGGAGGATTTCAAAAAAGAAAGAGGTGAAGATAACAATATAGATTTGAGATTAGAAAGGGAGGAGTTGAAAAAGTCAAACTGTGGGTAAAAGGCCAGGAGGAGATTTGCACTTCGGAGGATTCGGTGAAGAGGACGGTTTCTATCGTAGTTTGTGGAGGAAAAAGGGACATTAAATAACACTGATGAGCGAGTGGGGATTTGGGAGGCGACGAAATTAATTTTAGAAAGCAAAGAGGGACAATTTATACGGTTGTTAAGTAATTTGAACAGCAGAACGAGGTCTGAAGAACATCTGTTTTTTTCCAGGGTGACAAGGTCTCAACTGTTAAATCAGGACAGGGGTTGGATGATCGCCGGTACTCTGACTTCAAGATGGCTCTGGAAAACTGCATACAAGCAAACGGGAGAGTTGGTCCGGATGTAGTGGCTAATCGACTTGACGCTTATGAAAAACTGCCATGTGCAACGGGTGGTCTCAGCTGACGAACATTGTGGAGAGACTGGCGGCTTCCTCCTGTGACCTGCACTGTCTGTGCAAGAGCTGCAGTCAGACCTTCAAACTGATGGGACTACGACTTTGGGAAGAAAATCATACAAGCCTTTGTCATGGAAGATATACAGTCCATGGAACAAGACTATATAATCAAGCTTGGATACGCCTTACCTACTTCATTTTCCCCTTGTTTTTTCAACAGGTAATTGTGAAAATGCTAATACCTGATAAATACTTTTCCTCGATTGGAATTGACAAATATATCTCTACAAATAGTTCAACTAGTAATGCTATTACTATTGCAGATACTATAGATACAACGTATATACGTCTATAAGCAACGTCACTTACCTACCTACAGGAAATACCATTAAGGCTTAATACTGGATCTGCCGCCCAGATAACGCTGTGTGTGTGACGTAGCCATATCGCTGAACACCGAGAAGAACGTGCGTTCCCTTACCGCCGCGTTATAACGCGTCCTGTGTGCCGAAGCCTTAATGATATTTCCTGCTTATAGACGTATATACGTTGTATCTATAGTATCTGCAATAGTAATAGCATTACTAGTTGAACTATTTGTTGAGATATATTTGTCAATTCCAATCGAGGAAAAGTATTTATCAGGTATTAGCATTTTCACAATTACCTGTTGAAAAACGCTGCAAATCCCTGCACAACGGTTTATTATTTTGTATAGAATACCCTCCTGTTACAGATCACAGCTCTATGTATAGATAACCCTTCTATATAATATGATATGTACTATTCTATTATATACATATTATGTAGATCGCAGACCCTCCGTAGGTTAGTACCTAACCCCGTACTCGTTACCTACTAGGTACCTACCTAAATCACGAGTTAAATGTTGCTAAAATAATTCTGCCGATGGCAAACAGTACCTAACAAAAAGAAACACACATAATGAAGTTCTGAAAAGAAATTGTTGATGAGGAGTGAAAAAAGTTGCAAAAGTACCTACCAACAAACTCCAGCCCCTTCTACGTAGATGGTATAATGAACCGTTGTGTAATAATTTACCGTTGAGTAATGATTTACCGTAGTAATAATTTACCCATCAATAATACTTCAACGTTTGTTCAAGTTTCACTACCTACCAACAAACTCCAAAAGAGCCATCATTTTTCAAGCGAAATAATATCACAGAACAACCAACTCGACTTCATACTCCGCCAATATAATCAGGTGATCCCTACCAATGATTGGCCGTATGCACAAATTCCTATTGTGGGCGCGTCTCTGGTTACGAGATTTGGTTTGAATTGTATACAATTTCATTCACACTGGAGTCGAAAATGCCTGTCGGTGCAAACTTCGGGGCCTTACTGTGAACGAACGGCTGGACGTACGATGCTCCGGATGGTCTTAAAAAACTCGCAAGTTCAAGAACTATTTAAAACCGTAAAAATATTTACGTAAAAAAATGGTATAGGCGTTTTGAAAATTTCAACCCCTATTTTGAACCCCTTAGAGATGACTCACAGTAACGTCGAGCTTCGAGGACCAACTAGACGCCGAACGGAACCTATAACCCGAATTTCATCAATTTTTTTTTATGGTAACTAAGAAAAGTGGCCCGTACGGCGTACGGCGGACAGACAGAAATATTTTTATTGCAGTTTTGGATTCTACATACCTTGAAACGTAAACCATCAAATTTTGAGGGGGGGTAAGAATTTTTTTTTTCATGCTCGATTCCAATGGTTCATTATTGAAAATAATAAACCAAAACAAGGGGAAAATGAAGTAGGTAAGGCGTATCCAAGCTTGATTATATAGTCTTGTTCCATGGACTGTATATCTTCCATGACAAAGGCTTGTATGATTTTCTTCCCAAAGTCGTAGTCCCATCAGTTTGAAGGTCTGACTGCAGCTCTTGCACAGACAGTGCAGGTCACAGGAGGAAGCCGCCAGTCTCTCCACAATGTTCGTCAGCTGAGACCACCCGTTGCACATGGCAGTTTTTCATTTAAGCGTCAAGTCGATTAGCCACTACATCCGGACCAACACTCCCGTTTGGCTTGTGTGCAGTGTTCCCGAGCCATCTTGAAGTCAGAGTACCGACATGAACAGTTTTTCGAGTTACCGGCGATCATCCATGTTACCGGCGAAAATATGTTACAACCAGTACAATGTTTTCGAGTACCCTTAAAAATTACTCGTACTATAAAATACCTCTAACACGATCAACGATCTAACACTCTTATCAGCAGTATCCATGAAAATTGCTTCAAAATCAGTTGACCGCACGTACCCTTCAACTTTCAGCACAACTGGATTGTTCTTTCGATAAGATCGACGACCCCCCCCCCCCCCCCCCCCGCGGCATTAGTGAAATGGAATTGGGCAGGTACATAGAGACAGGCGCAGAACCAATAAATTCGTTTCTTCGGGTTAGTTTGTGATCCCGAAATTCTGATTTTGGAGGCTGTACATGTTTTCCAGTTTTCCGGTAGTGAGGAAGCAAAAGCACCTACATAATTATTATAGGTTGCTAACTGGAACAAGATTAATAATTTATTTATTAACTAGGTAATTCATTAACGCTGATTATTAAATTAATAGGCATCCCACTGAATTGAATCTGCATGACCCACTTATTGATTTTAAAGTTACCTAGTTTGTGCATAATGAATTTCTGTAAATTTACTTCTACTACTAATTTATGTATAATGAAGTTACTCGACTGACGGTAACTCTAACAGAAGTTAGACGAAGTAGGTTAAGTAGACTTAGCTTTTGTCTTTTGCACCGATGTTCAACTGAATAGGAACCCTGTATTTACCATACCAGATACCATCGTAGAAAGGATCGCCTTGAAACTTGATGGCCCTTGATTAATGGAAAATTGTGTTGTTTCACTCTATCATCTGTGTAAAACACAACTGACTTGATGATTGATGACTTTATGTTATGACCATCTTATAATCATGTCCGTCACATTATTCTAAATACACTCCGACACAGGTTTATTAAGGTATAATAAGCAAGCTCTGAAACAGCATCCTTTTATTCACAGAAAGTTTCCATTGAAGGAAACTGCAGTTCATAACATTATCGAATAATACATTAGTTTACTGCAAGAGTTCTTCGTGGTGCTGGAACCTAGAAAATTAGGGTTTTCTGATGGTATATCATCATGGGAAGTATCCACAAATAATCATAACCCAAAACCTGCCAGAACGGTAAAATGGATGAAGTTGAACTAAAAAACGAACAAGATGCGTTGAATATGACAGTTGATTGTAATCCGTTCGGGTGAAAACAAAAAATAATCAGAAATGAAAATATGAACACATTCAGGAAATCAGATTCAATCTAGGGAGATTTATAAATTTTATGTGTAACAGCATTCAAATGTAAGTGCACGTTTGTTCTCAAGACATAACCGGTGGCAACAAGATCAAAATCAACAGAGCCATAGCATGATGGGATCCTATCCAAATTGATACAACGAAATTAATCAAATTTATCATAGCTGTTCTCAGTCCTCTCCTGCGAGTAAACTCTATGATGAGCCTTATGGTGTTGATGGTCGGTTGAATAAAACTCTCCGAATTATTGGAATTCGCATCTGCTATTTCCCTCCTGACTTTGTCAAACCCTCTGATTACATCGAGCAGAGACATGTCTTCTGAAAAATACTTTTTCGGTCCCAAGTCTATGTTCCCTACTTTGAAATCCACAGAGGTATTGAAACTGTCCGGCTTTAGCATTTTACTGAAGAAAGCCCGTTGGGATGCAAACTTGCCTGCTTTTTTTACGCTGCTAGTCCTGCAGTTGGTCTTCCTTTCGCTTGGTTGAAATGAGTTCAGACTGGACAAATGCTTATCAGGTAGATTGGGATGTTCAGCTAACCCGACGCCTGGGTTGGTACCAGCTGTGTATAAACGTGAGCTAGCGTGGGCGTTCATCGGCGCTTTCCCTGAGCAGCAACTGAGTCCGAACAGAGCCATCAGCGAGAAAGCGCGACTGTTGAGTCGAGTCACAAGACAACTTTGATCCATCTCGGGAAAAGCTACTATGAAAATATTATCTTTGAACACAAGCTCGAAGACAGACTATGAATGGTCAGCCGTTTGCGTTTTAAGAAACTTTAATTGAAAGAAAAAAAACTCTACAAGTATCTACCACGACTAATGATCGAATTCAGTTGTTCACCCGAAAGTGTTGTTAACTACGAAACTGAAATCTATCTTCTGTGAAATTATGATGAGAAGACATATTTTCGGCGGTACAATACAATTGAAAGCCTCCCATTTACGCAGCTAGACCCATTTAGTGATCTACTGACCTGTTTTTCATGACATAAAATATTACCTAGCAGCCATGATCTGACCTAATTAGGTGCCTATTCGTAGTAAATTTAAAACTAGCTGTTGGTCAGCAAAAGGATAACGTAGGGCGATAGGAAAATCTTTGCGACTCATAAGTTTTTGACACAAGTTTTTTGCCACAGGTTTTTTTTAAATGAATTTTTATGAAAGCGCTCTTACGCATGTGCATTCAAAAATGACTGAAGAGTGTAAAACATTTAAAAGGGAATCTGTGTGGAGCAACCCTTACCTTCCCAATGGACTTCCGCTCTTTCACGGCCGTTATGTTGAATGTATTTTCAACTATTATGGCAAAGAGAACATTTGGCTATAGGAAGGCAACTAAATACCTACAACAGGATTTTATGGAAATTCACAGTAATTTGAAACCTGCCAACCACGATCGACCCTAAACATTTTAGCCGATTCCCAGCAATCTGTCCGTCTAGTTATAGACATTCAAGGATTGAGAACAGCAAGGTATGATTCTGAAAGAGCAAAAAAAAACTGGTTTCCACCAACCATTGGATTCGTCTTTAGGAAGGTCATCAGTGATCACAGGTATGAAGTGATCCAATACTGCTATATTGAAAATGTGTAAGGCTTCCCATATTTTGAACAATTTGAGGAGCGGAACCTGAAAAATGTTTTACTTTTATATACGTACCAAGACCCATAAATAAGTAATCCATAACAGTTCAAGTACCTACTGCTAACAATATTCAGAATGACCAGTGGGAGAGGAGGCAGGGGTTCATCCTGGTTCCCACTTTGCCTGTGCCCGTGAATCGAAAACGCTGCAAATTATTTCACAACGGTTCATCATTTACTGTGTTATAACCATTGTGTCGAAGCCACTGTTCTCTAAGATCTTGAAAAGTCCTTAACTATAATGAGACGGAACGATATTGAGGAGCTAAAATATCTGGATCATCTTGAGGTGGATCCCCGAATAGTACCATATGCATCAAAGTCTGACTGTAAGAGCCGTCGATCAGCAAACATTTCCTCAAGAAACTTTAATTATTAGTGACCATAATATACGAGTAGGTACCTACATAATTAACGGAGGTAGACAGTAGTCCCTAGTAATGGGTTTCTCGTAAGCCTTGGCGTAGGCACGACACGGCGGGTGGCAAGTAGGGTTGGTTTGGATAAGTGAAGGAGGTGCTCCATAAGAGTCTTTTGCTAACGCCCCGCAGTTATCACCACAGCAGGCGTTAGTTGGAAGAGGAGACTAGCACCCCACGGTTATCACCACAGCAGGTACTAGAGGCAAGGGCGCCACGCGGTTATCACCACAGCAGGCACCGGGAAGAAGGAGGCTAGCACCCCGCGGTTATCACCACAGCAGGTGCTAGAGGTAAGGGCCCCCATGGTTATCACCACAGCAGGCGCCGGGAAGAAGGAGGCTATCACCCCACGGTTATCACCACAGCAGGTGCTAGGAGAGAAGGAGGCGCCCCACGGTTATCACCACAGCAGACGCCAGGAAGAGGGAGAATACCCCTCAGTTATCACCACAGCGAGTATTCTAGGAGGGAGCACCGGGCGGTTAACACCACAGCAGGTGCAAGGAAAGGTAGGTGAGAGAGCGAGAGAGAGCGTAAGGAGGTCGACAGAGAAGTCGTAAGTCAGAGAGTGGTCGGTCGAATGAGGAGCTGGGCTAGCCGGGCTGTTTATAAAGGCCCCTTCCACCCTGTACCCTGCCCAACAACAGTTATGACTGTGAGGGGCGATGGCGTTCGATGGAGGGGACCCTTCTCCTACTTTCCCTGAGGCGTAGCTCAGCTCGCCATTCCCCTCGTTTATTTGGTTAAATCTTTACCTTATTACATAGGAGTGGTAAATGTAGAATTTTGAGGGGTACCGCGAAAGGTTTCATGAAGTTTGAACAGAAGAAAAAGTCATTGTGTTGACAGGTAAGTTAATGGCGTCGTCTTATTGTTGAAAAATTACTGTTCATTCATGGATTGTATTATACTCGTACCTACAGATTCCTGCATTAGATCCTTCTTCCGGGCAGTGGAAAGGATGGGCCAAACACCATGCGCTTAGATCCTTCCGTGCATCAAGAATTAAAGGTTCCTTCTCCTCGTGGTATCATTTTCCACCCCTTTGTATGACTAATAATGGTAATGGAAAGTCATGCTAGGCGTATTAATGAAAATAACCCGTCTTCAGTGGCCGTGCCATCAAAGGCGTTGGTTTGTTAGATGGCCAGTCCAAGTCTCATGCTTCTTGTGGTACAACAATGGATAAAACATTTACAACTTTATTTAAACTTTGCAAATAATTAAGTAAATAATATGTTCGAGAATAAACTTCTTATTAATAGGTAATGTGTACTGGAGAGCGGCTATTCCGAAGTTTCCTTTCCCTTCCCTATGTATTACTGAGATTATATAGTTGGTTTGATGGTATATATTAGTGCTCGATTCGATTAAAAGTTTGCCCTGAATCATGATCAATTGATGGTTGCAGATTCATAATTTGATGACCAAACCGCATCCACTTAACAAGAAGTTATAATAGGAAATCTACCAACTATGATAATTATAGAACAGGGATTTTGAAGTGATTTTGAAGCTCGTCTGCTAACCTATCACAAACTCAGCAAAAACTGCATTGACAGGGTGGTCCCCAAAGGTTTCAGCGGTCCTTGAATAACCGATGTCTTTTGTACCCCTCTTCCGAACCGACTCTGAATTAATTATTTGCCCGCTAAAGGGGAAGGATATTCCCCTTATATGGGCTCAAGACCCGGTGCTTAACTCTCCGTCTTGTATGTCCTTCAGGAGTGAGACTATTGTCACCTTCGCAGGTCCGCAGGAGTCGCCCCTTGTTTCCTTCGACAATAAATATCTCTTCGCGAGATTCTGAACAGACGTTCGGATTGAAGTGAAACCTCCAAAAAAACAGAAAAACAAACAAAAAAACGTATTAGATCCAGTTTAGTTGGTTTAGTCTCCCGTCAGAGCGGCGTCGACGGCGGTGTGAAGATTTTTTGCGCCGCAGTACCCGATTCTTTGAAACCTTAGCGCCCATGAGAGTGTCATTTCGAATCAAAGGCTTTGTTGTCGCTTCTTTCCTTGTTCAGTGAGCTCATTTACACTTCGAATGAAATTTACGATAGTGGCGTATACTTTAATGTACGAGTAGTTGACTGCACGGGGAAATTAATTACGAGCAAAGTTTCTTTGGGTGTGGAGACTACCAGTTGGTGTTCAAAGATGATTATTATAGCAACACTTCAACAATATTACGTACGCTATTTTCGGGCCTGATACAAAGATGTAAAATTTTGAGCAAATAATAGACAATTCAAATTTAAGACGTTTTAAGACTTGCGTATTTTGCGTTTCAGACATAAAATACGGTTCAACGACTCAAATGAACTCACATTTCGAAGCTATGTGCAGTTCGGCCCCGAAATGGTCCAATAAGAATAAATTCTGTATATATAATAATATATACTCGGCCCTTCGGGCCTCGCCAGGGGGCAAGCCCCCTGGACCCCCAAAGGGGGCTCCGCCCCCTCGGAACGGCTTCGCCGTTCCTCACCCCGAAGGATGTGTTCTTATACTTCGTATAACAAAGGAGAATTTGCTATGCAATTTACCCCCCCCCCCCCCCCCCACCACCAACACACAAAAAAATAAAACGATTCTTTATCACATTCCTCTTTGTGCTCATCTTTATCACGTTCCTCTTTGTGCTCATCTTTATCACATTCCTCTTTGTGCTCATCTTTATCACATTCCTCTTTGTGCTCATCTTCATCACATTCCTCTTTGCGTGACGCGTTTTTGTGACAGGATATTGTGACAGGACATTTTTTTCACATGACCCCCGGCGTTAAAATTGCATAGCAATTAATTAGGTATAGAATATAGTTTTATTCTGTGAATTGGCAAACATGAATTAACATCTATCATGTTTTACCGCTGGGTTGCGTGCTCGAAAATTAAGCAAAATTAAGCGCGAGCCCTCATCAAGTACTCATTTTCTTCGCTCCTACATCTAATTTACACTCCGAAGCTGTAATTCAGTTTGTAGACTCCGTATGACTTTTACCTGACGATGCATAGGCCCCGGATCAGCTGAGAGGCTCCTAAAGCTAATTTCTACGCTATTTACACTCCGAAGCTGTAATTTAGTTTGTAGACTACTTACGACTTTTACAGCTTCGGAGTGTAAATTCGAATTGCTATATGCCGGAAATCAGCAAGATTTAAAAAATGTGTATTTTTACCATTAGACACAAAATTTCATCTGGCTATAATAATACCTACTCGGTTTTAATAATAATAATTTCCCAATGTTTCTCCATATTACAAAACATCTGATCGACTGATCACTGTTGACATGTCAGTTTCACATTCCGATACAAACTAAAAATACCTACTTGAAATAATTTGTGAAATACCGAAAGTTGAATATTGTCTGCAAAGCGACATTTCTGTATATCGTAAAGATACCACGGTAAGAGGTCTTTACAACCTCTATCTATTACAACCAGATTGCATAAAATGAAATGTTTCTATCACACCTTTCCATAATTCGTTCAACCACATTTCGTACAGACACCCATAGTAGGTACAGACCAAAAACCGTACAATCACATCGCCGTTACATTCAATACTTACATTACGACGTGAGAAAACATGATAAATGATTTTTATTTATTGGTTGCAACAGGAAATTTTTTTCTACATTTTCGTAACTTCGATTATATTACATCGATTTTGATGAAACTTTCAGGGATCCTACACATGTGATTAGTGATGGTGATGAGTTTCAAAATTACCAGAATGGTGGTAGGGTCGGCGAATGATCAAAGAAGAAGAACCTTGTAACGGCTCTAACCGCTGGTTCTGTTCAACCGATTCCGACGAATTTGTCAGGTATAATGTAAATGAGGTTTCAGATGATCCTCTGTGAATTCCGAAGTGACTGAAGCAATAGCACGTGTAAACATAAAACTCCCTATATAACTTCAGCAACTTTGAATATGGACGAACGATTTTATGAGCCTTTTCAAGCATCCAAATATGTGTAACCTCTCAAAATGTCTCTGATATTTGGGTACAGCCGCGCATAGGCAAACTTGAAATCTTGAATTGGACGTCGAAATGCACAATCCGGCCAAGCGCCAAAATGTCAAAAATCGAGTTTTTGGTATCAATCGATTCGTCTCGACGAGTTCTTTCATAATTTCTCGATTTCAGCGCCCTCTGTTAATTTTCAGACAAGCTAGGGTTGATAGACTGTTTGTGCAAAACGTTTTTTAGAAGGTCAGTAATTTGCACAAACCGGCCAAGCGTCATCCCGGTATTCAGGGCTTCCGTATTTCGCACAAAGCGGCCAAAAGACGCCACACCAGTCGTTTGGTCGGTCTGTGCAAAACTCAGCTGCATTGATTCAGGTTCCTCGGCATACTCCGTATTTAGTTTCCTATTCTGGCCCCTTCCCTGAATCTATGTTATTTCAGCTTCCTGATCTACTTAAATTTGTACGATATTGCGCTAAGAATAGGTTTTGATTTTCGTGAGCACCAAATTTTACAATTATTTCAGTGTTCAGTTTAAATTAAAATAAAAATGAAAAGTTTAATAAGAAGTTTAAAATTAAGTATTAAGTATTAATTTCCTTAAAATTAAGTATGAAGTATTAATTTCCTTGACATTTTTTTTTCATTTACGTAATTTTATCTCTAATCCTATTCATTTATAGGCAGATCGGGCTACGGAGGTAAATAGCCAACTTGTGTGCGAACTGCCAGATTTGTTCGAAAGTTAAAGCAAAATATTGCTTTTATTGGACTATTGCGTTCCTTTGAAACGTAACCAAGTTTAGAGGCAAATTAAATTTATCCCCCCTCCCCCCGAGCCTATTTTACTGGTGTATTATTCACGGAATACGACCTACATAATAAACACAAAGTGCGTTCTGAACACTTCTGAACAATAAAAGTTTGCCAAGTTAGGTGGGCAGTATAGCTTCCTCACTACTGATTGTAACATGGACGTAGGTATAGAATCAGTTGGTAAATTATCGATTTTGATGGAATTCATTTGAGACCGTCCAACAACTCTCATCCATCTGTCTTACAAATTTCACCACTGCGATGATCTGCAGTGTTATGGGCGCTACGAGGATCTGGCGCTTGCGCATGCGCAGACGGAAGTTAGGTACTGTAAGATTTCAATGATTTTGATATGGGACCATCCGCGATCCAACCCGCGTGTACCCTCAAAATTTCAGCTCTACGACTAGGAAGGAAATGGCCAACATTTCAAGTTCGCGCACGCGCAGACGAAAGTTACAGTAAGATCGAAATATTGTCAACGTAATATGATTCCTGATAGATCCTCCAAGTTTGAACCAATTTCGACGATATTTAATGTAGGTATGGGCGTTTCAAGTATTTCACGTTTGCGCGTGAGCAGACGAAAGATACAGTACTCATTCACCGATTTTGGTGTGGGATCATCTGTGATCCAACCCGCACCAACCCACCAAATTTCAGCCTTTCGGCCATTATTTTTCTGGTAATTATGGGCGTTACAAGGAGTTGACCACAGAGAGACAGACAGTCGTACATACAGACAGACAGACAAGGAACCAAAATGTTCCTTGATCTCCGAACACGAAATGGTAGGGGAAATTATCATTTTGGGAGACATTTTTTTTTTTTTACTCTCACGAATCCAAGGCTTCCCTACCTTCCGGCAGTGAGGAAGAAATAATACCTAGTTTTCCACTAAATTCAGATTATTATTTTTCTTCTTTTGCTCTTAATTTTTTCTACTAAAACTGCTGCAGTCGATTTGCACAAAACGGCCATGTGAGGCGCTTGGCCGTTTTGTGGAAATCAAATTGTAGCCAGTCGAACATTTTGCCGTTTAGCCGGGATGTGCATAATTCGTTTTGTAATATTTGAGTTTTGCACAAACCAGGTAACCGCCATAACTCGGAAAATATCGATGTAATCAACTTCCTGACGTTACCATTCGATTTTACGCACCAAAAAACATGGGGGACATTATTTCCAAATTTTTACAACCAACTGGAGAGGTTAGGTAGCAAAAAAACGCGCAAAATCTTTGATCGCGATTTTCTCGAAAATGTAAAAATGGCGCTTGGCCGGTTTGTGTATATCACCGTCCAATTATATTAGACTTCAATCGACGTCAATACTGTCGAACTGCATCAGAGCTGGACCTAAATAAAACACTGAGAACTGTTTCACTTAAGGTCTAATAATAAACGCAACAGTTCCTGTTACTGATATTTTCAATGCAATACCAGTTTATTCATGTATTTCATACTAAAGATGCGAAGAAGCCAACACACTTGGCAGACGCTTTTCATCCCCCCCTTCACTGGCTTTTCTATGATTTGAGTTTGAAATAAATTTCTCCAGATAGGTAGGGCCATTCATCCATTCGTGGGTGGGAGGTGACAATGCCACAATTATTATTACTCAACTTATCGACCCTTGTGATCTGTACTACCGCAGTTTGCTCAGGCCGTATATTTCAGAGCCTAATACGCACGTATCCCTTTGCATCCGCTACACCATCACACATAACTGCGCCAGGTGTCAGGAGGGTTGATAAAGATCGGGGATGGCTCCGTTGAAATTTATTGGTACGAAGGGGAGGAAAAGAGGTTGTGACTCATGTTCAGTTAGGGGTGCACTGGCTTATCTGTCGGGGCCAAAGGGTTGGGACTAGGTGAGGACCGAGGTGGGGTTTGATATGGACTTATTATATCTGCGCATGTGAATCCCCCGGGGGTATCAACACAGGAGAACAAAAAACATCATCCAACCCTTCATACACAGTATGATAGTGATCTTGCGGTCATATAGCAGAGTGCATTATTTAAGGGGTTTGGAAATGCAAAACTCAAGACATTCCTACAGAAATTGCAAAGCTACTCCGAATAAATGCACCACAATGACCCTGTAATACTTGTCTCAGCTTTCTTCAGAAAACCACCGAAAAACACGTTTTGCTCCCAAGACTGGATTGTCCAGAGCTGCTATCACCTTTAAGTTTTCACGTTCCACCGTATGCGACTCGTTTTATGCAGACTTTCTTCCCCCGGACGGTTCCCACCAACTGTCTGCTCGGTGGGCCCCTGATCAGCAGCCAGCGGGAATTCAACCGCCTGGCAAGTTTGTCAGAAGTGGACCTACTCTGTTTAAGCGAAAATATTTTCAGGAGACAGGCCAAATTATTATTTATTTTTAAGACAAATTTTCTTTTCTTTTATAAATAAGGTGTACCTATTATTCGGAACAACGTAATTTTAGTTGATAGTTTTTAATACTTTGTAAAATGGGCAATTTTTGCCCGTATTATTAATAATAAATAAATAAATAAATAAAAGACTACCAAGATCACTGTTGACAGCGAAACGATTTTTCTCCTACGAAAACAATACTTCCACTCGAATTTGGCGGTTCACATTTTTCTACTAATTTGGCTCCAAGTCTATCTGTCTGTAACGACGAATAAATAGTACGCGCATAAATCCACGAAATATTGGTTGTAATGAGCTGCAACTCTGTCCAGACCACTGAACTCGAATCTTCTATTCTCAGTGTTTCAGACCCTACATCGTCCAACATGAATTTCATCGTAATCGGACTGTAACTTTCTTCTGCGTATGCAGGGAACGTGAAATTCTTGCCACCCACGTTCCGAAAGAATGCTCGTAATTAGCCGACATTTGAAGCGTAGTTAGTGGCAAGGATTTGTGCAAGATTTTAATATTTAATATAAGTTCATAGCTGTTCGAACTGTGGAAGAATGAGGTTAAATGCCTATTCAAGAACCCCTGGAGAACATTTTCCTTATCAACTCGTCCCATCCATGTTATCACCTTCTTTTCATTTGAAAATGATACTAAGTTTGGCTCCGGATTTTATTTTTTCAACATTTTCACTAAACAGGTAATTTCGATCTTGAAAAAATTGTAAGATTCGCCCAGAGATTGATTAGTCAGATTTTTCTAGGAGTGGCTTTTTGGAAGTTGAAAGGGCTGCAGTATCAGCTGAAACACCCCATAGATGTATCGTTGCTCTTATCTCTTCGATTATGTCTACTGCAATCGTCATCGCTGTGACCATGCGTGGTTCGCGATGATTTGTGATTTGTGTTCCGTGAACCAGAGTTGGTAGTTAGTAGTGCTTCCATGTAAAACGTTGACAGTCAGTTCGCTCGTATTTGGACGCGACACGTTCAGTAATAATGGGCAGGTTTGATCTTCCGCCTTCACATCAAACGGGCGCCTCCTGCGCTAATACTCGTCCCGCCCATCTCGTTAAACCGTTGTTGAAACGCAGCCACGTACTAATAATTGATACCGGCCCTGATGAACGGACGCATTGTGTACAGCTCGGCCGGTGATCAACAATCTGATTGATCTCGTGTGATAAAACCGAACGTACGTAATCACCTGAACATTTAGAGAGCATTCATGCTGTGAAATTCATAGAACGTTTTGTTCCCATTCGTTTGAAACGAAATAAGTAACCAAACTAAACAGACTGCACTAATGATAATGATACGGATATGGTTAGTTTCTCGTACAAATAACTAATCAATACGTACCTACATCTACGTTTCTCTTCGATTACGGATGGGAAGTAGGTACCAATAAAATCCATCAACTGAAAAAGTATGAAGAATACCAAAGTGTGTCGGAGTGTTTGTGGTTTTTACAGACTCGAACGGCTAAACCAATTTTGATTTTAGTATTTTGCAAAAAGATGGCAGAATTCTTGGGTATGATATGACTATATGAGAATCGTCCAATGTCTAATCCATCTGTTTTTGCAGAAACCGACGGTCCCTCGCGACGATAATAATAGACAGACGATAAATACGATCGTAGAATAATTCTCAACGTTTCACACCAAATGGCTGTGAAGTGTGGACTACTGTAAGGAAATTACCCATGTTTAATTTATTTTTGCTTTAATGCAATGGAAAGATTTAAGCCTGAAATTGATATAATTGTGCATAGTTTGGACTGAGGAAGGAGGATAAGAGGTGTCTTGAGGAGAAAGTACAAAAGTTTTGGGATTTTGTTGTGTGTTCCGAAACTTGAAAAAAACCTCCATTGAGCTGCAACGTGGCGTTGCAATTTTTCGAATTTTTCGAACGCGAAATATACAGAGATTAATCTCGGCCGAGGTTTAAGCCGTTGATTCCGAGAAGACAGTTTCACGAACGCTTCGACGGGAGCCTCGAGGCGAACCTCAAGGCAAACCTCTAAAGAAACCTCAAGGGAAATGTCCAGGGACACCTCCAGGGAATCCTCAAGGGAATCCTCAAACCTCAAGGAAAACCTCAAACCTGTAACAGTGCGGCTGTTCTCGAGTAGTTTTTTGGTTCGGTGGAGAAAGGATCGGTGGGCGGACGCCTAATCGATATCCCTTCTTAATCGGTGATAATCTCGCTGGTCTAGGTGGGGCTCTCGAGGGTCCACCACCACTGTCACACTCTGTCACATGGTATCAGAGCGTGGTTTGGTAGTATGCGCTGAGCACTTCACCATACTCCTTCCACTTTTTGTGGGCTTACCAGAAGGATAAGCCCAAAGGTTTCCAGAAGGATTCCTTTACTCACAACCTGTCCCTTTGATAATGCATACATCTATTGGCTTCCCCACCCCCTTTTCGCCCTTTAGAGTGTCAGTATAATTAAAATATACTGAGCTCATTAGAAGGCGATTGATGCCATGTCCCAATTGACAAGTCCCAATAGTTGTTCCATACTAACAATGGAGGTTGATCACCTAGAGGTTGCCCAGATGTGCATTATTCACTGGACACAACCTCTGACAACATTATCCGCCAATACTCGTATGTAGGAGCTTTGTTCTCCACCAGCAAAATATTATAGAGGTAGTACCATTACGCTAGGGCTAGAGGTTAGTCACCTTGAAGTTGTTCAGATGTCGTTTCCTGAACCAGAACTTCATACTACTTTTCATTCCCCCTTTTTCCCTCTCATACTCCTGCTACCCAGAAGTATGTCATGTGAGGAGGGGTGTAACAGTGCGGCTGTTCTCGAGTAGTTTTTTGGTCCGGTGGAGACGGGATCGGTGGGCGGACGCCTAATCGACATCCCTTCTTAACCAGTGATAAACTCGCTGGACCGGGGGGGGGGGGGGGGCTATCAAGGGTCCACCACCACTGTCACACTCTGTCACATACCTCAAGGGAAACCTTAAGGGAAACCTCAAGGGAAATGGCATGAGTTGCTCATTAATACCTCCTTTCTCGTAAACCTCTGATCTACAGTTGATCTCCGATTCCCCAGGAGGCCACCACCATTTTTAATCAGTAAAGTCTTCATTTTCTTTAATGATGTTGAACTTGCTTACCTAATGGCGATGATTCATCTTGTCAGTTCTAACCCCAGCACATGTACTTATTCTCGTATTTACGTGTATTTATTATACTTTACTTCGAGGAATGGCATTTTGTGTCTTGGTTAGCTTATAAAGGAATATTCGTAGCTTGTAACTTGTTTATTGTGCCATTATTTCTTTGTACTCTGTCCTTATAGTTTGATTACAGTTGAATGCATTTTAAAAACTATCCCATAGCTCGGTCATGCCTGCTAATAATTTTCATCAAACATTTTAATGCGATGAATCGTTTCATTCGAGTCATCCACATCATCATCCTCCGATGAAGATTTCAATTTTTTTAAATTTTTTTTTTTTTCGTATGCGGTAGGTACTTACACAATGCGTTAATAAGTCCTTCCGAGGTATTTTCAAGGGTTCATATTTCAAAAAACTTGGTCGGATTTTGAAAAAAAAAGGAGAAGAAAAAGGTGGTAGTGTTTGTTGAAAGGGTTGACCATGTTTTTGCTTTAGAAGACGGAGTCGTTTCTTGTTCTTATATTATTGTATTGTATTACACGGTTCAATGTCTCCGCAACAATGGATGGCAGACAAAACGTAAGTATCCACAGAAGAAATATCAATGATCCACCACTCATGGATGGATCTTCCATGTCATCTGCAGTACAAAATTGGTGTTTCTGTGGATAGCAACGCCGAGGCAAACTAAACAATCTCGGCTTAAACCCAGGATCGGCTAAACCGCGGATCAAAAACGCTGGTGAAACTGTCGAAGCTCTGAACCGTGGATCAAATCAGCCTCGAGTACCATCGAATCCGGCTTCCACGCTTGTTTTTGACAGTTAAAACTGGAGGTGTACCTGTATAACGGGCTGCGATATTAGCATCTATTATAGTAGGTATAGCTGCAGTAAGTTTTTTATATAGTACCCACTTAAATTAGTAGAATCAATTTATGACAACAGTTTATAGGTTGAAATTGTGTTTGAAGCTGCAGTTCGAGTGCTCCAAAGTTTAAATTGAGTGATAATTGGTAAAATAGTGGGTATTTTCCACAACTTCCGTTCATACTCTGCTTTATCGGATTACCTATGACCAACCAACCCATATCTATCCAAGTACTTACGCTTAGCAGGGGTCGTTTAGTGTCGGGACGACGCAATTGAGGATTGGATCGAAGTAGGTACATGCCGCAATATATGGGGTGTTGTGGTGTCGGGATATTCAGCAGTGAGGACTGAAATAATTTCAGAAAATATCCCCCCATGAAATCATTGTTTAGAAACGCCATTATTTGATAACCTAATTCCCGAAATTTCTCAAATTCAGAAGGAGTCTGAATAAGATATTTAAAAGAAAAACTTTAAATAGATCCGTAAGTATGCTCTAAAATTCCCGTGTGAGGTCTCTGGTTAGCATGTTGTTCTCAAGCTGGCCATTCAAGATGGTTTTCATTCTAATTAAAACACCCCAGCGGCTGGTGCTGGGCGGGTGGGTTAGGGAAACGTTTCTCTCAGTGTCTTCCAACAAAGTTTCAACCAACAATTAATTAAAGAGACCGAACATTTCTAATAAAACGTACGAGCTAGTTGAACGCGACGCCGACCGCTTTTAATGCAGTTGAACGGGAGGCGGATACAAGCAGCTCCCGATAGGGGGAATGCAGTTTCTGGTTTGAGGGAAAATTACTTTGGGAAACGTTGCAACTGGTGAAACGCAGTTGGGCGTGATATATAGATTTACACTGCAGAAGGGTTCGAGAGTTGTCTCTAACATGGTAGGATACATGCAGTTGATCTGAATGGGGAATTATCGGGGTTTGGGTTCATTATAACCATTTCTTCATTTTTATAATTATTTATTTTTTGAGATTTTGAAGCATGAAATTATCCTTGATTGATTCGGTGAAAATCTCACTATGGAAGGCTTTTGAATATCAAGATTTGATTAGTGTAATGATAGGAGGACAAGTAGTAACGTCATGCTGGCAGGCCTTGCTGAGCTGATTTGAGGAACAAAGGCGTTGGACTTTACTCCACCTCGAGTTTCAGGCCACTACCAGGTCTGCCACTTAAATAATGACTCACAAATGTAATGCAGTTTTTTCAACACTGATCAGAAACTTGGAAGATTAGGCCAAGAAAGAGCTTGCGGCCTAACCAAATTCGCAATCTTTGCTGGAATCCTCAAAACTAGTTAAGGAAACAAAACTAAAGACAGCCCGAACAGCTATCAATCCGTGGTGGAAAAACGAGAATTTGTTACTGAGAAAGATGAAGCATATTTCGGTAAGGTGAACCGGATTTCTGAACAACGATCCGTTTCTAGTAGGGAAGTTTTGGTTGTAGGTATTCACTCATCTTCGGTAAGTATATCCAAAAGGGCTGTTCTTTGAGCTGGCTGCTCCATTATAACAGCAAGGTGTTCAAATTTAATATATATATAATGTTGTGATATCCTCTCAGAACATCACTCCTTGTAATATTCATGACTGTACAAATAATAAACCAGAACAAATGAGGTGGCGTGTGTGACCAGCCTCAGGTAAATCCTGAGCTCTCCCACCATCCCACAACTGCCGTTGAGGGACTGGGGGAGAGTGGAAAGGGGCTTATAAAAACCCGGTGTTCTCACCTGTTATTTTATTCTACGCTCAAACCAAGTCGATGACTTCTCTCTCTCCTTTCACGCCTCCTTACATTTTACCTTAAAGATCCCAGATTGGTGGAACCGGTAAGGTGATAACCTACCTCGAGTGGCAGCCACTGGGCAAATCCCTCTAGCGTCTTTAGTGGTGGTAACCTCCCTGGCTTCGCTATAAGTGTTGACCTTTTAGACGCTAGATCCAGCAACCTTCTTCTCCATCTCACTCACTCTCATTTCCATACCTCACCACTACCCTTATTCTCTTCAAACCACCACATAATTATAATATATATCCGGCGTGACAAGAAAGAATGGGCAACATCAGCTGTTTTCTTTTATTTTCTTAAGTAAAAGACTCGCCGCGAGTGCTTTCCAAAAAGGTGCTACATGAGTGGTGAAGTAGACCTGATTGAGGCAAATCCCGACTACGCATTTGTGAGACTGCCCAACGGTCAGGAAACTACTGTTTCCCTCAGACATCTGGCCCCGAGAGGCGACACTCAGGAGATTGACCCTCTCGACCAAAACATGGAAGGCTGTAACGACGCTAGAAGGACCCCAGCAGCTACTCCCAAGTCACCCAAAACATGTTTCTTCTGCGGCTCTGACTATCACTCGCGTTCGGCATGCCCTGCTAAAGATAGCTTCTGTAAGAATTGTGACAAGAGGGGACATTTCCAACGGGTATGCTTGTCTCGCAAGCGTTCCAATAATGCGAATTCTCGAACCTCTTCAGTTACTAGCTCTTTGTCTCACGCAATAACTGCCTCCTCACCTAACTGCCTATCAAAGGCGGTTACTCCAGTAAAAATCAATGGCACGAGCTTCTCCTGTCTCATCGATACTGGGAGCTCCCTGAGCTTCATCAATAGGTCTTTAGTAAACCTTTGCAATATCAAGACGAAACCCTTTTCAGGATCAGTATCCATGGCGGCTACAGGGTTAAGTGCTAGCATTCATAGTTCTTGTACAGTAAATTTGGAGATGTTTGGAAAATGCTATAAGGATGTACAGTTATTGGCTCTTGAAGGGTTGTGCGCGGATGTTCTCATTGGCCACGATTTTCTCAAAAATCACTCAGCCATTGAAATTTCCTTTGGTGGAGATCTACCACCGCTCCAAGTGTGCAGCCTAGCTCACGCCACAGTCCCACCCGTATCCTTGTTTGCTAGCCTAGCCCCAGGAATCAAACCTATAGCCACACGCTCACGACAGCAGTCCCCTGAGGATTCTCAGTTCATTAAGGCTGACGTTGAAAAACGTCTCGCTGATGAGATAATTGAAAAGAGTAACTCTCCATGGCGAGCTCAGGTGTTTGTCGTTAACGGACGTAAGCGCCGGATGGTAATCGACTACTCTCAAACAATCAACCGCTTCACTCATCTGGATGCATATCCACTCCCTCGCGTCGAATCCATAGTTGAACGCGTTTCTAAACACTCAGTATTTAGTACAATCGACCTCAGGAGTGCTTATCATCAGATCCCGATCCTAGATGCAGAAAAACCATTCACAGCGTTCGAGGCTTGTGGAAAGCTATATCAATTCCGTAGAATCCCGTTTGGCGTTACAAATGGGGTTCCCTGTTTTCAGAAGACAATTGACGCTGTCATCGAGGCTGAAAATCTAGAGGGTACCTACCCATACCTCGATGATGTTACAGTCTGTGGAAGGGATCAACGGGAGCATGACCGTAACCTGAAGCTGTGAGGACGCTGTGAAAAAGTACATATAACCTCACGCTCAATGAGGAAAAATGTACTTTTTCTACTCGCTCGATAAAGCTACTTGGCTACCTCATCTCAAATGGTTCTGTGAGTCCTGATCCGGATCGGTTAAAGCCCCTACTGAACCTGCCTGTGCCCGACTCAGCCCATGCTCTTCAAAGGGCTATTGGCATCTTTGCCCATCACTCTCGATGGATCCCACACTACTCAGAGAAAATCCGGCCACTGATTCAATCCAAATGTTTCCCTTTATCAGAAACGGTAGTGCAGGCATTTGAAACTCTAAAACGTGACATTTCAAATGCAGTTGTCTCAGCTATAGATGATAACATCCCTTTCCAAGTAGAAACGGATGCATCCGAATTCGCTATTGCTGCAACACTGACGCAAGCTGGCCAGCCTGTAGCTTTCTTCTCCCGAACTCTTTCTGACAGTGAGCAAAAACATTCATCAGTTGAAAAGGAGGCATACGCCATCATCGGATCTATCAGGTACTGGAGACACTACCTGCTTGGGAGGCATTTTCGTATCCTCACAGATCAACAATCGGTGTCCTTTATGTTTGATCAACGCCATACCCGAAAAATAAAGAACGAGAAAATAATGAGGTGGCGCCTCGAACTTGCTTGCTATTCATTTGATATTATCTACCGTCCAGGAAAGGAGAATGCAGCCGCAGATACACTGTCGCGAGTCAAGCCAGCAGTACGTGACCACCAACCTCTAGGAGTAGGAGGTAGCATTACGTCGCTAACGGACCTACAAGCTCTACATCATAATCTGTGTCACCCTGGCATCACACGTATGACTCACTGGGTTCGCAGCAAAAACCTTCCATATTCTGTGGATGACATCAGGAAGATCACAGCTGCCTGCCCAACTTCTGCCGCATTGAAACCTCGATTCTTCCGGAACACTGGGAATCTCATCAAGGCAACCTCTCCATTTGAAAGATTAAATGTGGACTTCAAAGGACCGCTACCTACCTCAACCACTGGTAAGCGGTACTTACTGACGATTGTGGATGAATACTCACGTTTCCCTTTTGCGTACGCCTGTCATGACATGACTTCTTCGACCGTTATCAAACACTTGTTGGACTTATTCTTTATGTTTGGCTTACCCTCTTTTGTTCACTCGGATCGGGGCACTAGTTTCATGTCGGTAGAACTCAAGGATTTCCTACATTCAAGAGGAGTTGCAACTAGTCGGACGACGCCATACAATCCGCAAGGAAACGGACAAATTGAACGCTATAATGGCATCCTATGGAAGACTGTCGAACTCCACCTACACTCGAACAACCTCAAGTCATCGCATTGGGAACTTGTGCTAGGGGAGGCCCTTCATGCCATTCGTTCTCTGCTGTGCACCTCAACTGACGCTACTCCGCATGAACGCATGTTCCTCCATAATCGTCGCTCGGCAAAAGGAATCTCGCTACCGAGTTGGCTCTGTGCTCCAGGAAAGGTACTGCTGAAACGCCATGTACGACACAGTAAATATGAACCAACAGTGGATGAAGTAGACCTGATTGAGGCAAATCCCGACTACGCATTTGTGAGACTGCCCAACGGTCAGGAAACTACTGTTTCCCTCAGATATCTGGCCCCGAGAGGCGACACTCAGGAGATTGACCCTCTCGACCAAAACATGGAAGGCTGTAACGACGCTAGAAGGACCCCAGCAGCGGAACTAAATCTGCAACCCCCATCTTCCCAACCATCTCTTCTGGACCCATCCTCACCTTCTTCAACAACAGACTCATCCACCGCTTTCCGACCTCCTCCAACACCCTCTTCAATTCCACTCTCATCGTCGGATCCCCTACATTCGCCGACAGGTTTCGAACTCAGGCGATCCACGAGAGCACGAGCACCACCAGCTTACCTCAAGGACTATGTGACTGATTAAAGGGAGGGGAGAATGTGGTAAAACGTTACTATACGTTATTACTAACTTATGTTTCGGTAGCGATGTTTCTCTAAATTCGGTTTGCTTAGATACCAAAATTCATTCCGTGTTAAATTCTCGAACAATAAAGCCTTATTCTCGAAAGGTGTTCTTTTATAACAAGTGGTATCCTATGATCGAAAGTGGGCGAAAAACCATTGGAAAGAAATCGAAATGATGTCATAGGTAAAGGCTCTCACCCCCGGGTCCACCTGGGGGGATCCCTCAGCGCCATCCATTTATCACGTCATTTCGTTTTCTTTCTATCCGTTTGTTGCCCATGCTCCAAGGATTTTTTTCGATCAAAATTGGCAGTGTGGGGTTTTCAAGGGTTCTAAATCCGATTCTGAGATCAAAAATTAAAAATTCCTGCACATGGAAATTGCCCGTTGTTGTAACTTAGAGGATGGAATCAAATAACCTTTTCTGTCGATTGATGGTTCGTTATTTAGAAAAATAAACCAAGATTTCTGAACGACACATGTTAAATTTGTAGATATTCGATTATCTTTCTGACAGTAATAACATTTACTATACCAATACTGTTCCCAGGCGCCCATAACCGAACAGTGGATGGAACAGGTTTTTTATATTACCCATTTTAATAAAAGGCAAAGCTTTTATTAAACGGCCCAAAACGCTCTGAGGGCGTGGGGTGCATCGGATTAAACGAACCCGGCAAATGTGAGTTATTACATTTGGCACAGAAGGCAGAAAGAAAAATGCACTTGGAGTTTTTTTTTATTCGTGCTTTTTACTACCGGCGGCTTCATATTGAAAAAGGGGAAGTTTTTTCCTGTGTTAATATTAATAGGGTGCGGAGACTCAATGTGGGACCACTGGTCGGGGGGCCATACTGCGGTGTGGCACACGCCATAAACCGCTCGAATGAATCAGAGGGTTTCATCGAACCGTCCAGTGTCATTCACGAGCTTATCGTTCTCGATAATATTTAAAAAGAAGGAGCTGGCGGCGTTTTATGGCGAGGCGGATCGTCGTATTTTCGCTACGATGTATGAGGGCTGACATCGTGTTTGGGGCAAAAATTTGACAACAACAATACCGATCCCACATACCTACATAAATACGGGGTCGCCTCAAGTCATCCTTACGTACGTGATTTTATTGAAAATGTCATGCTCGTAATGGATTATGGTTCATTTTCGCCATTTATCATTTGTACACGTTCCTGGGTAGGTACACCAAAGTTATATAACCATTTTAAGCAAGAAATAAATTCAACGTTCTTGCAGGGCAGTAGGACGGAAAGCCCTACCTGCAATGGCTGTTACTCAACTCAACTCAATTCAACGTTTTTCGAATATTTCTGGGCAAATAACTCCGAAAGAAGCGCAAATAAACGTCGTAGGAAGTTGGTATTTCACTCCGATTTTCAATGGATTTGTCAAGTTTCATACAAAATGGAGAAACATGGAATTCATCGTTTCTTAACGCAAAAATTAACATAATCTGACCGTCTCAGTGGTCTCAGTGATTCAGCAATTGATACAAGTAATTGAACTATGGATAATAGTGAAACCTCCATACCTCGGGCGTGAAAATGACCTCTCAAAGGGGTCTGATGCGATCCAGGTATCACGTCGTCAGAAATGACAAAGATATAAGTGATTCAGCAATAGATACAAGTAATTGATCTATGGATAATAGTGAAACGTCGTAGGAAGTTGGTATTTCACTCCGATTTTCAATGGATTTGTCAAGTTTCATACAAAAATTGAGAAACTTGGAATTCATCGTTTCTTAACGCAAAAGTTAACATAATCTGACGTCTCAGTGTCTCAGATTTCCATTTCCGAAATGGAAGACTTAGGGTCTGAATTTAATTTCATATGAACCCAAATTCAATTTATTACAACTTTATTATTTCGAGTTATTTTTCGATTTGAGAGTCGTACCTATGCCCTTAAAACACCACGAAAAAAAAGTTGTAATCAGCGCGAAATTTTCTATAAGTCCTAGAAGTTGGTAAGGATGATTTGAGCCACCGTGTAAGCCAATACCTAATGGTATATTGCTATTTTCCTCCCACCCATTGAGTTTTACATTTCATATACGGACGAAAAATTCCTGTGTTGTCCTCACATCCCATTTTCGTCGGAATGCTAGTGAAATGAAGGCAATTTGACCACACGGTGAGGGCCTGAAGTTGGCTGAATTCTTCTTCTCTTCCCGAGGAGTATTTGGGAAGTATAGCACGTAATCACCCCAAAGGAAAAGTTCTGGAACCCAACTAGATAAGTCTTTGCCCAATCTGATACCATATCACTTCGTGTATCGGACAAGTAGGTAGATATTGTATTCTTTTTTTTTTGTGTATCTAATCCGTGTACAAGAATGAGTTATCCACGAACATTTCATGAACTGTGTGATTCTGATTCATGCACAATCAGACAGAATCACGATTTCTATTTATAGATACTTTGCAATTATTTATGTTCTCGTACCAATATTATGGATACTCTTAATGAGTCTGCTCCAGCCTTATTTTTGCTTCTCAAAAATCCAATGTACCACTGACTAGGTATAGCTGTGATGAAGCTGTCCTGGAACTCGACCGGACTGTAGTACTTGCATATCATTCAGACTTCAGAGATACATAAATATCCTCAACAAGGATAAAAGTAAAGTAACGTGTTTCAGATGTTCAGAATACGTCTTCCTTTACAATAACATATGTGGTGGAGGCATAGGTGACAACATATATACTCTAAAAGGAAAGCAACAGATTTTAATCCAAGAAACACAGCCGCTCGATAGTTTACAGTTTATAATATAACTTTATGAAGAGAGCCAGGCCTAGGTGGTAATGGAGAACCCTTGTCGACACAGGTCTTAATTACATCGAGCCTTTCTTTTATATTTGAGAGCTTCAGCCGCTCTTTTCTCGGCTTTTGAATTTTTCATTCCAATCTATTTACTTCTCCCGGTTTATTCAATTTTTCAACCCATCTCCTCCTACTTTTTAAACGACATAACTGACGGGTAAAGAAGAAAGTCGGAGCAAGTCGAAGAATGTTATGTTTTTCCAATATTAATCAAAATGTCTTCCAATAAAAACGGAGTTATAATATAACAAAGTCTATTTCCACGAAAACAATGAGTACAAAGTTAAATTGATTTCGACGGTTAGGCCATCATCAGTAACAAACATGAACATGTTTGTTACTGATGATGGCCTAACCGTCGAAATCGATTTAACTTTGTACTTATTGTTTTCGTGGAAATAGGCTTTGTTATATTATAACTCCGTTTTTATTAAAATGGGTTTCCACAACTTTGTCGCGAGTGATTTAATTCGTAAAATGTCTTCCCTTAGCATTTTTGAAAACCCACCTCTCAGAAGTACCTACTTATTGCTATCTGCATGGTTTGATTATATTCGTATGCCGTTCTGAGTTAAGTTTAATGCCTCAATAAGTTGTTTTAAAAATTCGTAGAGTTCTGAAAAGGTCACTGAGGAGTTTCAGGGTGATTCGAGCGAATACGGTCAGTTCAAACGCTAACGGAGCTAAATAACATTATCTGCAAAAATAGAACCGAACACAAATAGAATTTAGAGTGGCAGAAAATGTTACAGAGGCGCTAAAGAATAATAAATTACCAAAAAACTGAGTGACTCGTTATCTCATTTTGAGGTTTTTTCACTCTCCTGACACCATTTTTGAGGCTATCCGGCTGTATATATCTCAGCTTTTAAATCGCGCTTTTAAAATAATGTCTGTCCGTCCGCCGTACGCCGCACTTAGCACTTTTCTTCATTACCACGTACCAAAATTAATGAAATTCGGTTTGTAGGTCCCATTTGGGGGTCTAGTTGGTCCTCGAAGCTCGGCGTTACTATCAGTCATATCTAAGGGGTGAAAATAGGGGTTGAAATTTTCAGAACGCCGTACGTAGCTAGAAAACTTTCAATAGAAGGGTATGCTTTTTTTAACGTTTTTAAACTGATCTTGAACTAAATGATTTTTTGAGACCACCCGAAGCATTCTACGACCAGCCGTTCGTTTGCACCGAAAAGCTTCGTCAGCATGATTGTGAATGAAACGGTATGAATCCGGCCCAGATATCACAGCTAGGGATCACCAGATTATAATCAAGGATGGCTGTATGAAGGCTGTATGTTGGTTGTTCTGTGATATTATTTCAAATGAAAAATGACGGCTCTTCTGGATTTTGTTGATAAGTACTTCTGCAACTTGAACATTTACGTTGAAGTATTATTGGTTAAATTATTACACAACGTTAAATTATTACACAACGGTAAATCATTGCAAAACGGTAAATTATTACACAACGGTTTATTATTCTATCTACGCAGGAGAGGCAACTGTACAGCTAATTAATAAATATTTGTGTAATAGAGCGGAATTCCTTTGATAAAATGTCGCAAATTATTACACAACGGTTTATTATTTACCGTTATTTTTATTGAATAACTACAAATAATGAATGATTGAATTATTAAATCCCGCGCATTTGTATGAAACTTTAATTCCCGGGCCGGCTCCAGGCCTCCACTTAGCACTTTCCTGGAGTCAGCTCGAGGGTATTGACCATACAAAACAGTGATCACTGTTTTGATCAATCTACGCAGAAGGGGCATCTACTTATACAGGTAATTAATAAACCTTTGTGTAATAGAGCGGAATTCCTTTGATAAAACGCCGCAAATTATTACACAACGGTTTATTATTTATCTTCTACAAAGATCGCCGTTTTCTGTGGTCAATACCCTCGAGCTCCCTCCAGGAAAGCCCTAAATGAAGTATTGGAGCCGGCCCGAGAATTAAAGTTTCATACAAATGCGCGGATTTAATAATGCAGTAAGTTATTCCATGAGGCATAAGGTAAATAATAAACTGTTGTGTAATAGTTTAACTGTATAGATGCCTCTTCTGCATAGATAGTATAATAAACCGTTGTGCAATAATTTACCGTTGTGTAATAATTTACCCAATAATATTTCAACGTTTGTTCAAGTTGCAAAAGTACCTATCAACAAAATCCAAAGATCCGTAATTTTTCAAATGAAATAATATCGCGGAACAACCAACTCGACTTCATACAGCCATCCGTGATTATAATCAGGTGATCCCTAGCAATAATATCTGGTCCGGATTCTTATCGTGTCATTCACAATCTGTTGACGAAGCTTCTCGGTGCAAAAGAATGGCTGGTGGTGCAATGCTCTTGGTGGGCTCAAAAAATTCTTTAGTTCAAGATCAATTTAAAAAGGTTAAAAAAACCATACTCTTCTATCGAATGTTTTCGAGCTACGGCGTTCTGAAAATGTCGACCCCTATTTTTCACCCCTTAGAGATGACTGACAGTAACGCCGAACTTCGAGGACCCCAAACGGGACCTGAAAACCAAATTCAATTAATTTTGGTTCATGGTAACTAAGAAAAGTGCTAAGTGCGGCGTACGGCGGACAGACAGAAATTTTTTTATTGCATTTTCGGATTCTACATGCTTTGAAACGAAAACCATCAAATATTGAGGGGGGGATTAAACTTTTTTTTCCATGCTCGGTTCCAAAGGTTCATTATTGAAAATAATAAACCAAAAAGTTTCTATCCGCGATTTAAAAGCTGAGATATGTAGAGAGTGCATGAAAATTACATTTCTATAGCCTGAAAAATGGTGTCAGGAGAGTAAAAAAAACGTCAAAATGAGATACGAGTCACACAGTTTTCTGGTAATTTATTATTCATTAGCGCCTCTGTAACATTTTCTGCCACTCTAAATTCTATTTGTGTTCGGTTCTATTTTTGCAGATAATGTTATTTCGCTCCACTAGCGTTTTTTCCATAACATTTTGTTAAAATAATACAATTTTTTTCATGCTCGATTCCAAAGGTCCATTAACGAAAATAATAAACCAAAAAAAATTTTCTCTTCAAAATTAAGTATTTTATCATTTTCACGAAGTTTTGGAACTCTTCGATGGACTTTTCCGAAGTTTTGGATGTAAATAAATAAGTCATTTCTGTTCATATTTTTATTCAAATAGGTAATTCAAAATATGTGTTCAAAACATGGTACAAAATCAATTTCAAAACTTGTCCTATATTTTTTTACCTCCTCACAAAAATAAACGTTCATTCAGAGGAGTGTGCCAATATTTAAAAAATGCAGTCTTTTCTTTCACATATCACAGAGAATACCACCTATTTGTGCACTAGTATTCCAAGATACTTGAAAACCGCCTTGAAACTGTGAAAAACTTGGTTTCAAAAAGAATGAGAACCGACCAACTTCTTGCGTGGAGCCAACAGGGTGCGCTAAAGTGCACAATTCCAGCGTGCACTCTTTCGCCCCTGTGGACACTTAAGTCACCCCAGTTGGCGGCAGGTATGTGGTGAGTTCATTTTCCTCTCAACTCTCCACCCTAATCGTCCTCCTACGAGCTTTTGCCATACCATTCTGTCAGTCACAGTCAGGCTCTGGCTTATATGATCAAATTTCTATAGCGTTCATCCTTCCGCTTGGTATACCGATGATTTATTAATTCACGCCATCATGCAATAGATATTTTCAATCAACCTTGTTATGAGATTTACCTATAGTGACCACATCTTCTGAATATGGAAAAAACGCTGCAAAGTCCTTGTCACATGGGTTTATTATTCTATTGGACATACCTAAAGAAATGTTGGCTGTTCATTTATTGTTTCTTTCATGCGTAATCATCGAAATAGCTACTTCTGATGGTTTCCATCAATTTTGGCCCCTAAAACACATATTAGGTACGCTCCTCCTTTTTTTTTTCAATTTATCTTTGATTATTGGTAGTAAGACGTCTTGATCCACGTGTTGACACTTCTTCTAGTGTTATTATACAAATTTATGGTGATTTCAGACGATTTCCCAGGTTTTTGACTCATAAAAAATCAATTTTGGGAGCTGAACATTTGGTAGAACCTCGATTTTCCACTCTTTGGTCCAAATCGACTTCATATACAGTCATCTCGTCCCAAAAAACATGGAAAACGATACCTCAAAAGCTCATGTTACTAACATGTTACTAAAACACAAAAAGTACCTATTTTTGTGCACATTTTCACTCATAACACCCCTGGGTATATTCCGATCGGGCTGAAAAGTTTCGGAACACAACTAGGGCCCAAATGGAGCATGTGTGCGAAAGAACGAATTTTTTAGACCGAAAATGAAGCCGGTAGGTACACGTGATACGGCGGACGGACATTGCATTTTTGGAATCTACGCAGCTTGAAACGTAAAAGAAAAACGCTGCAAAGTCCTTGTCACATGGGTTTATTATTCTACTGGACATACGTACAGAAATGCTGGCTGTTCATTTATTGTTTCTTTCATATAAAATAATTGAAATAGCTGTTTCTGGTGGTTTCCACCAATTTTGGCCCCCAAAACTTGAATTAGGTACGCTCCCTTTTTTTTCTTTTTTTTTCAAATTATCTTTGATCATTGGTAGTGCCATTTAATCGTCTTGATCCACGTGTTGATACTTTTCCTAGTGTTATTCTACAAATTGATGGTGATTTCAGACGATTTCCCAGGTTTTTGACTCATAAAAAATCAATTTTGGGAGCTGAACATCTGGTACAATCTCAATTTTCCACTCCTTGGTCAAAATCGACTTCATTTTCGGTCTTCTCGTCCCCAAAAACATGGAAAACGATACCTTAAAAGCTCATTTTACTAACATGTTACTAAAACACCAAAAGTACCTATTTTTGTATACATTTTCACCCATAAGACCCCTGGGTATATTCCGATCGGGCTGCAAAGTTTCGGAACACAACTAGGGCCCAAATGGAGCATGTGTGCGAAAGAACGAATTTTTTAGACCGAAAATGAAGCCGGTACACGTGATACGGCGGACGGACATTGCATTTTTGGAATCTACGCACCTTGAAACGGAAAAGAAAGAATTTTGAGGGGGTGTTATAAAATTTTTTTGCTGAGCGAATACATAGGTGTATTATTCACACAATAATAAACCAAAAGGAGCGTTTTCCTTTTAAAAAAACAACGGTAGCGCCCCCGTAGATTGGCATTAAATGATAGTTCACGGAATCACCCTCAGAAGTTGTTCATCCGTAAATATTATGCGGTCACGGATGCACTCTATAAATTTATCCGTAACCCGCTTGTTGAAGGATCGTCAACGGAAACACCGGTGGTCTCCGTGGTGTACTATTTCGGCAAAATCAACTGATGATCATTTTCACGGGAGTACCCCGAAAATCCCCGTATAAGTGTAGTGATTTCCGTTGGTTAATCCTTCAACGTTCCATCGCACGCCCGTGGGTGTTTGTACGGGTCGTCATAGCCCCACCCTTGACTAACCCGTAACAATCGATCGCCTCCCCGTAGCCCATCCATGATTTTCCCGTGAATATCCCTGGACTCTCCCTAGGTTTTCTCTAGCCCACCCATCACTGTCCTTAATGCTTCCGTGCCCTTCCTTCAATGATCCGTGATTGTAGGGAATCACGGCGGATGGTTAACGGACAGGCTGAGGAAGCGCAACCCTCCATTGCCTTTCCGTTGAGGATGCCCCCATAGAAACACACGGGCCCTTTATGAACGAGCAGCGGAGAGACGTGTATTACCTTCACCTCCCCGTCAACCGGTTAACGGAGACGTCGAGGCAGTGCACGTCTCTCCGTCATCGTCCGTATAGGGTAAGTAACCATCTACAGAGCACCCTTTACGGACGAGCTACTGAGGATGACTGAGAGACGTCCGCTGCCTCAACGGCTCCCACTAAAGCTGGGTTCACATCCATCCAACATCCATCCGTTCGTACGTTCAAGGTCATGCGTTTGGAGCAGTGGAGGGGGGTCTGTCAAAGCGTCAACGCGTCAGGGCGTTCACAACCATCCGTTGGGTTGCGTTCTGTTCTTTTAGTTTGTAGTCTCGGCAATTCTGCTTTTACTTCTTTGCTTTGTGGTCTCGGCAATTCTGCCATGCCGGACACTTGGTTTCTCTATGGAAATATTATTTTCAATAATAATATTTCCATATGGAAAGGATGGGATGTCTGAAGAAGATGGCTCAGAGCAACAGTAAATTAATACAACTCGTACATAGGTACCTAAAAGATTTTATTATTATTTCAACTGGACTTTATTTTGATGGAGTATAATTTTAACTGGACTCTATTTCCATGACATAGATAGAGAGGGTTCAGCATAAGGACCAAAGAGTGGAAAATTGAGTTCTACCATATGTTCAGCTCCCAAAATTGATTTTTTATGAGTGAACAACCTGGGAAATCGTCTGAAATCACCATCATTTCGTATAATAACACTGGAAGAAGTATCATCACGTGGATCAAGACGATTAAATGGCACTACCACTGATCAAATATAGTTGTTATTCAAAAAGAAAAGAAAAAAAAGCGTAGGTACCTACCTAATTTGTGTTTTGGGGCCAAAATTAACAGAAACCATCAGAAATAGCTATTTCGATTATTACACATAAAAGAAACAATAAATGAACAGCCAACGTTTCTGTAGGTGTGTCCAGGAGAATAATAAACCCATGTGACAAGGACTTTGCAGCGTTTTTCCTATGGAATCGAGCACGAACGTTATAATGGATCTGCTTTCTGAAATACCAAAGACAACCAAACGACAGACCATAAACAACACACTTGCGCAGAGGTCTTCTGCGCCGTCCGTTCATCCGTTCATCCGTTGAAATATTTAATTTTTCTAATGCGGGCAGTCTTCGCCAAAAGTGTGTATCCGTCAAAAATCACCCCCCACCACTTCATGGTATAAGCCAATCAGATGCTCCAACGCATGACCATGAACGTACAACGGATGGATGTGAACCCAGCTTAACCGGTCGTCGGAGCGGTAAAGGAAGTACGCGTCTCTCCGTAGCTCTTCCGAGGATCCGTAGCCTACCGAGTAGCTCGGCCGAGTCGTCGGTGGAGTACTCGGCCGAGCTACTTCGATGGGGCGAGTGGGTGCTTACATTTCAGCTGGGCAGAGACGAGACAGTTTTGCGTTGTGTAGTGTTCCGCGTCAACAGCACACAGCGATGTAAAAAGAGAACGCTGCAAAGTCCTTGTCACATGGGTTTATTATTCTACTGGACATACGTACAGAAATGCTGGCTGTTCATTTATTGTTTCTTTCATGTAAAATAATTGAAATAGCTATTTCTGGTGGTTTCCACCAATTTTGGCCCCCAAAACTTGAATTAGGTAGATACGCTCCTTTTTTTTTTCAAATTATCTTTGATCATTGGTAGTGCCATTTAATCGTCTTGATCCACGTGTGGACACTTTTCCTAGTGTTATTCTACAAATTGATGGTGATTTCAGCCGATTTCACAGGTTTTTGACTCATAAAAAATCAATTTTGGGAGCTGAACATCTGGCACAGCCTCAATTTTCCACTCCTTCGTCAAAATCGACTTCATATTCGATCTTCTCGTCCCCAAAAACATGGGAAACGTTACCTCAAAAGCTCATATTACTAACATGTTACTAGAACACAAAAAGTACCTATTTTTACACACATTTTCACTCATAACATCCCTGGGTATATTCCGATCGGGCTGAAAAGTTTCGGGACACAACTAGGGCCCAAATGGAGCATGTGTGCGAAAGAACGAATTTTTTAGACATAAAATGAAGCCGGTAGACGTGATACGGCGGACGGACATTGCATTTTTGGAATCTACGCAGCTTGAAACGTAAAAGAAAAAAATTTGAGGGGGTGTTATAAAAATCTTTTGCTGAGCGATTTCATAGGTAGGTGTATTATTCACAGAATAATAAACCGATAAGGTTAGATAAATTTTGTGTCTGTGTTTACCGTTGTAGGGATTTCGAGAAGGGAGTCGATATGATGTAATCTTGTCGTCGATTTTATCCATACTCCCGTGGCCACATGACAGGGACAGGAAGATCAAAGGGTTACACAGCAATCAAAGCAGGTTGGGGTGGTGATCGATAATTACAAGTCAACGCCTACACGAAGGATGCTCGTGAAACAAGTGGAATAGGCGAAATGGGGGTACATATTCATAGGTTAACTTCAGCGCTAGGTTTCAGATTCACGGGACCGCTGCGGCGCTCTTGGCAATAAAATTTACATTTCTCAAAGCGGCTTGGAAAGGGGTTGGGAAAGGGAAGCAATTTACATGGCAGTTCATTACCGGTAGGCCTACAGATGTCTCTGTCCTCTAACCTTACAGCCGTCATCCGAGTGCTGCGACCATGAGGGGGGTCTCAGAAAGCACTTACAACGATTTCATGCCCTGTTTAACTTTACGTCGTGTTGCTCATTTCACGTTGAGATGGGTAAAGTGGGAGACGGTGAGGAAAACTGCGTTTTCTTTGTTGATTTCCCACCTCCTTGTGGCCCTCAAAATCGTGAAAATTTGCCTACAGCTCTTTAGTATTCATAAATTAGAGGAGTAATAAATGATTTCTGTAAAATGGATTTCCATACAATCTACGAAAAATGCCAAGTTTTGCCAACTGCTCCGTGAAATAAAATGAATGCAGTTAAATACCCATTATTGTCTTCTTCCGTCCTGATTCTTATGCGAGCCTCATGGAAAAGCTCTAGCATCATTTCTTTTCAAGTCAAAGCTATGGAAAAATTTGGCCTTATCGATGTTGGATATTTCGTCAGTAAGCACACTCGACGTTGGCTTATATAGTGATAACACCATTTCTTGCGTTAGATCACTCTTTTGCCTGGATGGTGGGTCTTGATGCTTGTTCCGCTTGCTTCATCTAGTGGGAAATCATCCTTTTGTATAGATAATATTATGGAAAAAGAAAAAAATAGGTTTTCCTCTGCATTCGAACCCTGAGTCATTGCATATTAAAGTCAAGGACGATACAGCTAAGCCACAATTATAGGGACGAAATAGGAGTTTTGCTAAGTTCAAGATCTGGCGTGTGCTGCTGTAAGAGGAGTTGTGCTAACTGATAAAATACCCAGTGACTAATGAGTCAACATAACGAGGAGGATGGCTTTTGGAATCAAGTGAAAAATTTCTGGACTCTCTTGATAATGTAGAAATGGAAGAAAGCCAATAATTGAGTTGTTGTGATTAGAAATTCTTTCATAATATTACTAACCAGAAAACACGTCAAGAATTGACGGCTGCCCCCTGGTGTTTTTACGACTATATGAGAGTTTTATATGAATAGTAATTATAGAACAGGGTTGCAACGAACTAAAACTAACTAAATCACTCGCGACGAAATCGTGGAAACCCATTTCAAAGAAAAACGGAGTTATTGAAAAATAGTCTATTTCCACTAATACACGAAAAACGCAAAAAACACTGTTATACCGGTTTCGGTGATCAAACCATCGTCAGTAACACACAATAACCATAATAAGTTATTGTGTGTTACTGACGATGGTTTGATCACCGAAACCGGTATAACAGTGTTTTTTGCGTTTTTCGTGTATTAGTGGAAATAGACTATTTTTCAATAACTCCGTTTTTCTTTGACAGGGTTGCAAGGTGTTTATTTTTCCGGATGTACGTGTCAAGGTGTTTTACAGTTACATCGCAGCAACCTCTGTTTTCTGGACAACGTTGGCGCCAAATCATGGCATCATAATATTATTATAATACATATTTACATTTTACAGTATGAGACGTCTCCAGGCCCGATTCTGTGGTAGACCATACCTTTGAATACGTATATATTCCGTGTCCAACCACAGATTTGTCTGTAGTGACACAGAGTCGCACTGTTATACTGCCTGATATTGTTTCTCAATTATTTGCTGCTGCGGTAGTTTCCAGTGAAAAGGGCGCGGTTGAAACCGGGAATCGGTACGGACTAAATCAGTCGCGAAGAAATCGTGGAAACCCATTTCAAAGAAAAACGGAGTTATTGACAAAATAGTCTATTTCCACTAATACACAAAGAAACGCGCAAAACACTGTTATGCCGGTTTCGGTGATCAAACCATCGTCAGTAACAACGGACTGAAGGCACATTAGAGTGGTGACCTTATAAGTAGTCAAAAAGTGAAAGGTGGTCGACTGGGATTGTTTGTGAAGAAGAACGGTGAAGGGAACAAAGGAAGGGGGGTCGATTCTGATTGGCCCAGGAAGAGAATGCCAAAAAGTGAAAGGAACATAAGGTGATGGTGGGGGGGGGGGAGGGGAGAAACCAAGCTGTTACAGAAATGAACGCAATAATGGAGAAAAACTTAAAGGAATTACATCACTCAAAGATTTACCCAACCTATCACTCTTAATAATTTCGAATTTTTCAAGTACATCCAACATGCTCCCTTTTGAGCTGAAATGAAGATATTCAATGAACTGTCCGCACGAACTGTCTGCAAGATCAAAATTGAAGCTATGACTGGATTCATTCAAGTGACGTGCAAAGGCCGAATCACCCTTATTATCCCTGAGATCTTTTTCATGTTCCTTTATTCTTTCTCTAAACTTCCTAGCAGTTTGACCACAATAGTCAAGTCCACAAGAACACTTTAATTTATAAACACCACTTTTATCTTGAATATTAATTTTACCTTTAACTGAACTTAATGAAGTTCTGAGATTATTTTTACTTTTATATCCTACTTTGAACTCTTTTTTTAGTTAATATTTTACCAATTTTATCCGAAATTTTGATTGATTTTATCCGGGAATCGGTTTGACAGTGCGATCTTCAGGCATAACAACAGCACCACTTTCACAACTAATGTTGAAGTGAAAATTCTTGCCGGAAACAACAATTTCAATTTCATAGTTACTTAAGGCGAAGGATAAACAACTCGCGTTGTCGAGGAACATCCGGATCTTCTAGAAAGAGGATTCTGACACGACCGATCCTCGAAAAGCCGAAGGGTGGTACCTGAGGGGGACTCCGAGCGTCTCTGCGAAGACAGTTTGGATATTATGTACCTCGACCGTTTTTCCACTATTGCGGTTATAGTTTTGCAGTGTATAACAGATAAAACTCTCAAGGTCGAAATAAATTTAGACTATTAAAAATTCAGTAGGTAAATGCTGCCGTTGCGTGTTTATAGGTGTTGAGCTCTCACGCTTGCGCACAAGTCCGCAACACAGTGAGACATTTTCATGTTGTATCACAAGCTTTATCTTGACAGGAGGTAGGTAACTAAGAATCATTCTCGCTTGTTCTTTCTTCATAATCAGAAAAGAAATTGTAACGCGGTTTGGTGTGATTTCTTAATTTTGCGCTTTTCGGTCCGCAATGGACTTGTACGCCTGGTTTTCATTGGCAACCTTCTTCCTTTCGCTATAAGCACGGCACATGTCCGCATTCGATTTCTTGGGCTGTTTCGCGGCCACATCAGTCATCAGTTTCTTACGCGTACGATATTCTCGTTGTCTTTCGGCTTGAAATTTCCTTTTCCTCTCGGATGACGATCGCTCTTGTAGGAATCAATTATATTTTTCTTTGTCGGTGGTGTCTGGCGAGAAAGGAGTATCGATAATGAACTGACGAAACTCTTCCGAATCCATCGTACACAACGTGATCGCAATTTACAATGGAACATGTTCACACACAAAACGGGTAATCGCAAATAACAAAGGAATCTCTTCTTAATCTTGATTCAGGACTTGAAAGGAAATACAACAATTTAGGGATAGTTTACGGAATCATTTACAACTAATTTACACAATGGTGCAAGGTTACCCCATTCGATACTAGTAAACAATAGAGAGTTTTTGCAACACACTAGAGAGTTTTTGCAGCATCCTCACGCCGAAACGAAACGGAAAACGACACCGAAACGTAAATGGCGGATAGGGCGACCGAAGTCAGATGCTAACCTTTTTCGGTTCAGTTTACGTTCAGCTTTGGCATCTACCGGCTGGTGAATTCACACTAACGTTATATTAACCTCTCTTTCATCCATTTTACTCCATGGTGAATACAAACCTATGTCCACACATGGCGTCAAGTCTGCATTAGCATAGAAAGACGCCAAGAAGCAGCTGTGAATACGACGCTCCGTATTTATTTTCCAAGGAAAACAGAAGAAGGTAGGTAGCGTTATACAGATGTAAGGTTAAATTAAGTTTCGTCACCTCAACACGACGAAAGCTGACACCGTGAGAGCCCGGTATTTTTCGTCGTCACGGTTCGCCAAACTTTTCGGTGTCTGAAGTGCGCATGCGCAGCACTGCTTTCGTTTCGTTCGTTTCGGCGTTAGGGTGCTGCAAAAACTCTCTACTCACGACGAAACGAACGCAGTGCTGCGCATGCGCACTTAAGACACCGAAAAGTTTGGCGAACCGTGACGACGAAAAATACCGGGATCTGACGGTGCCAACTTTTGTCGTGTTGAGGTGACGAAACTTAATTTAACCTTACATCTGTATAACGCTACCTACCTTCTTCTGTTTTCCTTGGAAAATAAATACGGAGCGTCGTATTCACAGCTGCTTCTTGGCGTCTTTCTATGCTAATGCAGACTTGACGCCATGTGTGGACATAGGTTTGTATTCACCATGGAGTAAAATGGATGAAAGAGAGGTTAATATAACGTTAGCGTGAATTCACCAGCCGGTAGATGCCGAAGCTGAACGTAAACTGAACCGAAAAAGGTTAGCATCTGACTTCGGTCGCCCTATCCGCCATTTCCGTTTCGGTGTCGTTTTCCGTTTCGTTTCGGCGTGAGGATGCTGCAAAAACTCTCTAGTGTGTTGCAAAAACTCTCTATTGTTTACTAGTATCGAATGGGGTAACCTTGCACCATTGTGTAAATTAGTTGTAAATGATTCCGTAAACTATCCCTAATTGTTGTATTTCCTTTCAAGTCCTGAATCAAGATTAAGAAGAGATTCCTTTGTTATTTGCGATTACCCGTTTTGTGTGTGAACATGTTCCTTTGTAAATTGCGATCACGTTGTGTACGATGGATTCGGAAGAGTTTCGTCAGTTCATTATCGATACTCCTTTCTCGCCAGACACCACCGACAAAGAAAAATATAATTGATTCCTACAAGAGCCCTTAATTCCTAAAAGAAAAGCCCACCATAAGCAACCAAGCCCACACCGTGTTGGGGATAATCACGACACTAATTGTCAAACAAATTTTAAGCATTCATATCGTCCATGGACGATGTCGATTTCCGGTTAGAACTGAATTACCGAGCTGTGTGAAATAAAGCGGTATAAAGGAATATGATGAGAAACACCGGTCGTGGGCACTTACAGTCGGAGATGAGACCGAGGGGCGCACGGCCTTTCTGGCGGCTTGGTAACAGAATGTTGGTCGCTGCGAACGAACTTAATAATGATCAAAATTCCGTTTAAAAGAAATGCTCCGACCTGTGGTCTTGAATACTACAGATGCCGCTCCCGAGTTTAGTTTAATCTGGCAACAAAACTTCGATCAAACGACCGATTTACTTCGGAAAGAGCTTGAGGCTGAAGTAGAAAAGGACGGGGAAGTTAAAGCTGATCACCATCCGCATGAAGCAAGAGCCATTTCATACTCCACTGAAGGTTATTCGAGAGGATATCGGAAAACTCCATACCGCGTATCTTAACAGATCTCTACCCGATTTTTTCCCTTCTCTTTTTCTCGATTACTATGCCCTAGATTACATTTTCCACATCGTATTATCGTAACTCTGTAGGATTTGCGAGAAGAAGCCGGTAGGGGGAAAATGTGATATTCGTCTTCCTGTTCAAGCTGACGGATGTCTGTTCGAATTCGTCTTTTCGTGTACGGGGAATGTTTTTCTTTGGCGAGGAGTCTTAAATCAGTTTCCGGTGGAATTCATGATAACGTATTTCACGTAAATGCTCAATCTCAGACAGACGTTCCCACAAAAATTCATACTGTAATAATTATTATTCATGAAGATCCAACGATTGACCGTGCGCTCTTGGAATTTCAGGCTGCTTTTTCCCGCCACTAGGCGAAACTACTTACAAAGAAGTGGGACCGATTCAAGTTCTCCAGCATGCCGGTATGTATCATATTTTTTAGCGGGTTTTCTGAAGGTTGCCACGTCTCACCACGGTATAAATATAGTGGGGAACGAACTCCGCCTGCGCGTGTAATCCTTGTAGATAACGCATGTAACGACTCTGGTTTCATTCCCCTCGAATTCGCTGAAATTCAGCATGGATATTGTCGTGGTATCCTCCCGGAACCACTACTTGTAACGAACTAAATCACTCGCGACGAAATCGTGGAAACCCATTTCAAAGAAAAACGGAGTTATTGAAAAATAGTCTATTTCCACTAATACACGAAAAACGCAAAAACACTGTTATACCGGTTTCGGTGATCAAACCATCGTCAGTAACACACAATAACTAGTTATTGTGTGTTAGTTACGAGTTAGTTACACAATAGTTATTGTGTGTTACTGACGATGGTTTGATCACCGAAACCGGTATAACAGTGTTTTTTGCGTTTTTCGTGTATTAGTGGAAATAGACTATTTTTCAATAACTCCGTTTCTCCACTCCTTGTAAACCTGCAAATATTAGATCTCGCAAATCGCTCCCAGAAGTGGGGACGAAAGACGCAGGAGCCCAGGAGGAACCCAGTAGGGTTCCCCACCATCCTCCACTAGCTGGGCAAAAACTCAACTCCTTCGCCTTTCTAGCCATTCTACGCTCTCCTCTAGTCGCTGACTGCTCTCTCTCACCTCACCCCTCATTTCTCCTTACTTTCTAAAAGATCCCGACGCAGTGGTGACATCTGGTAGTGTGGAACCTTTATCGCAGTGGTGACATCTGGTAGTGTGGAACCTTTATCGGTGACATCTGCTAGTGTGGAACCCACCGGGCACATCCAAAAAGATCCCGTCGATGTGGTGACATCTGACAGTGTGGAACCTTTACCGGTGACATCTGTTAGTGTGGAACCCTCTGGGCACAACCTCATGCCGCCCATAGTGAATTATCGCTATACCAATTCACTACAGATATGTTAAAAGTTTCAAATATGTTTCTGAAGTCCAGAGATCTCAGTTGAACCTATATGAATCTTATTGGATTTATCTTATTTATTTGATAAAAACATTGCAAATTATTACACAATATTATTATCATTTATGTTTATAGATAATCTTTCTGCACATCTCACAGTTCTTCAAGTACCGTCGTGGTGATTTTATTGTTATTCTTACAGGTATTCATTCCCGGGTATTTAGATCCTACCAAGGCATAATAATTTGTGATACGAAATCAGGAATCATCAAAGGGATACGAAACTCGTTCGTTCGCTCATTTGCGAACTGCCATCGATCAAAATAAAATATTTATCGATACTGGACACCAAGTACCTACTACATACAGCATCATTCAATTTTCATCAACAAGTACCTAGTGAACAAATTAATATCCTAAATAAAATCCTTTCCTTGAGATCAAACAATATCGCAAAACAACGATCAACAAACTTGATTTCAGAGAACCATACTTGATTTGAGTGGTTAGTTCCATATCGCTGATAACTTGGCTGGTGTTATGCCGTTTGATTCCCGCTCATGTTGATGATGTTATGTTCAGTTCAGAGCCATGTGAACGAACGGCTTTGTCGTGTCGTGGTCTCATTTGATCCTAAAGAAACTATTTAAGATTGTAAGAAAACTACAACAGTTCTATTTAAAATTCGATTTTCAGATCAACCGTAAAACGTCGAAATTTTGAAGAGGTGGAAATTGTCTTTCACGTTCAATCTCAATCAGGACGGTCAATGCGATCGTGTGACTTATGGTTACCAGACAGCTCGTTAAATATGTGCCAAACCTTAACAGATTTTTTTTAAAGGCACATTTTATGATCAGTAAGTGTTGAATAGGTATCTGAGAGTTGTCACTAACGAGGATGTGCCAACATTTTTAGCTGTGTCCGTTTCAGCGAATTTTTTAGCTATATAGTTTATCTTATTTTTTAGCGAATATTGTCATCCAAAGTGTTTACTTGCCATTTTGACGAAACCCGTCCTTGAAAAAAAAAGGATTAAACCCTACAAATGATTGAAATACATGCCACGTGCTACATGGACAGATATTTATGCGATCTTCATTATGTTCTAGATCCTTGTGTTACAAAAGCCCCATCGATCACATTCTGTCCAGCTACTCGTAACAAGACTTCATCTACAACGGTTCCCATTCAGTAGGTTGGATTCGACTAGCAGGGTCACCTTCGATATCAGTCATTATGATGAATTATTATTCAGGACTCCTCACGACCCCACAGCTATATCCGGGCAGAACGCATTATAGACGTGTCCACAACAAAGACACTGCGCTCCCACAATCAGGGTCACACCCCAGTCGTATGGGGCGCTTGTACTAACCACAATCCCATGCTATATTATATAATGACATTAATCACCTATAATTTTCACCATCGACTAAGGACGTACCACTGCGGGTGTAATGTTATACCACCGGCCCTCTTTAATGGATCCTATGCGCTCAGAAATACTAACTGGTCGTAAATCCCGTTCCAAGAGTAACCGCAAATAAATGAGCTCTGAGCAGCGCTCTCTTGTCGCTGACTCCTTGCTGCTATTTAATATGCTCAAATGAAGTGGTGCGCGGACCCGAGAGCACCCGGTTATTATTCAAAGGTTAATTTCACGACGAAATCTCGGAGCCCTAATGAATTATTCGAGGCGCGAAGCCCATCTTGCTCTGATGCCGACTCGGAGTCTTGGCTGGGTGTGGTTCGCCCCTTCACAACTGCTTAAAATACATTTCTCATGTGAGCGACTTCTTTCCGACCATACACTATAATGCATCATGCCGGATATTTAATAACAGCAAGATGCCACAACTTGGTCAACCCGAAGCTGATTAATCAATCAATTTGAGGATCCTCAGGACCGAAAGAAGGATGCCCGGTTCATGCAACAGGAACCACCCAAATTTCAGTTCTCCCAAAATCGAAATTTAAACTCGTAGTTTGATTCGATTGCAAGTTGTTTCGTGGCTTACAACAGGCAGCTCATTAGGGGTGTCTGTGAAGGTGCTCAAAACTCCTTTCAGCCTTCAAAATCGTAAAATGTAGCAACAGCACTTTATTATTCACAGGTTAGTCGCTGTGTTAAAACGGATTTCCTCACAATCCACGATAAATGTTAACCTCCTCCGTGAAACCATACGAAGGTGGTTACATATCAGTCATGCAATACCTGTCTTCTTCCTGAGTTTTGATCGTCTGATGCAAAACTACTTAGCATAATATTTTGGTTTATTATTTTCAATAATGAACCTTTTGAATCGCGCATGAAAAAAAAAAAAAAAAAAAAAAATTGTAACACCCCCTCAAAATTTGATGATTTCCGTTCCAAGGTATGTAGAATCCGAAAAAAATTTCTGCCGGTCCGCCGTACGCCGTACTTTTCGCACCATGAACCGAAATTAATGAAATTTGGTTTGGGGGTCCCGTTTGGGGTCTAGTTGGTCCTCGGCGTTACTTTCAGTCATCTCTAAGGGGTGAAAAATAGGGGTTGAAATTTTCAGAACGCCGTAGCTCGATAACTTTCGATAGAAACATATGGTTTTTTTAACGTTTTTAAATTGATCTTGAACTAAAGAATTTGTTGAGACCACCTGGAGCATTGTACGACCAGCCGTTCGTTTGCACCGAAAAGCTTCGTCAAAATGATCGTGAATGAAACTTTATGAAGATATCACTGCTAGGTATCACCTGATTATAATCACGGATGGCTGTATGAAGTCAAATTGGTTGTTCTGTGATATTGTTTCATTTGAAAAGTGATGGTACTTTTGCAACTTGAACAAACGTTGAAGTATTATTGGGTAAATTACACAGCGGTACATTATTACACAGAGGTAAGTTATTACACAACGGTTTATTATACTATCTACGCAGAAGGGGCATCTATGCAGGTAAATAATAAACCGTTGTGTAATAATTTTCAGCTTTTTTTCATATCAAAGTTAAGAAAAATTTTGGTATTTGAGACGTTGGATATTTTGTCAATGAGCACACTCGACGTTGGCTTCGTGATAAAACCATTAAGTAATAAATCCTGCGTTGGATCACCCTCTTGCTTAAATGAGGAACCTGGAAGTTTGTTCCGTCAGTGTCCAATTCCTACCAACAGCCATATATCTCATCGAAAGAACAACTATAGCGAACTTATACGATTATGCATCTTCAATAATGTTTCAATTGAAAGACCGTGGTGAGTGCTATGCAAAATAGTGCAATAAGTATGAAGACTATCAGATTTGTGAAGATAACTTTATTGTTATTGTGTGAAATACAATAGTTTATCTTTATTTAATTTAGCTGACGATATGTTTCATTAAATAGGTACATCAAGGGCAACGAAAGAATAAAATCTGAAATAAAATGTAGTGCGAAGGACACTGGGGACTCTGTTATCTGACCCACCCGAAGGGCTTGGCCCATCAAGCGGTGAATAAATAAAATAAAATTGACAAATTGGGGGAATGAACATTTTTTTCAACTATCTGGCTTGTGGTTTTTGTGTTCACTGTTTTTCCTTGTTACCTCTTGGTTGTCGCCTTTTGCTGGAATAAACTTTTTTGGTGTGTTGAGGTTTTTTGTTTAATTAATGAACAGAATTTAATAATAAAAAATGTAAAAAGCAAAAGAGTTTGTTTGAGAACGTGCCGAAATGAAAGCATGAGGTTCGGGCCTGTGGTGGGCTCAGTTTAAAATTGAAAATTCAGGCTGCGTTAGACGGCATCACACATCCATATCCTTAATTCAACAGTGCAACTCACTAAAGGTTCACCTATCCCTGATACCGCGTCAAGGGCAATTTATTATTCCGTTGGATACTGGTGTTATGGGGGTTTTCCGCGGGCTCTCAGAATGATCCAGCTATAGGTACCAACCAAGAGCTCTCAAAAGAGGCGAGGAGGAGGCGAAGGCGTGCTGGATTTATTAAGTACCTACCTACCTTTTTCCTCCGCAGCCTCCACAGGATGTTCTTAACCCACTCACGGACACCGCGGGCGGAAGGTGCTCGACAGAGTCCGCTTAAAGTGTTGAAGCGAGGAGCTTCAAAAGAGCTGAAAGATGTAAAAGTCTATCCCGGAGTACATAGATAACCTGGGCCATCAAGCCCGAAGAAGTAGAAGAAACTTTATAAAACAGCAACTTTTCGAGGAACATACGTACGCTATTATAGAAGAGGTTGAATTAGTCCGGCTGCATACTGAGTGTTCGTAAGTTATTGTAGGGGTTCAGCCAAAGGTTC